>CM067341.1:129231666-130673333 GCA_034376525.1 Nicotiana benthamiana
TTCTTACACTATGACTATTTCGCATTTCATGAGAATTATTTCTCCTACTATGAGCTCTAGGATGGGCAGCATTTCTAGAGTGATTGTTTCTCGGTTGAAGGCCATTTGTAGGTCTTCTCAAAGGTTCAACATTTGGCCTAAAATATACATCATTTCTAGGGTAACTATTTCTAGGTGGTAAGTCATTTCTAGGTCTCTTAAAATGTTCAACATTTTGTCTAGCATGCATATTGGTTCTAGGATTGCTATTTCTAGGATAAACATTTGTTTTATTAATCCTAGGTTGAGCCTTAGGTGGTTGGGGTTTGGCTTCAACCTTTTCTTTAACCTCATTCTTAAATCCTATGCCATGCTTGGTTGATTTCAAATTTACAAGGACCTCATTCAAATTCTTGTGGGAAGAATTAAACTTATTTAAGGTACCTTTGAGTCTATCTACCTCATTTTTGAGATGCAAGCAAGAAGAACAATTTTTAGTAGAACTTTCGGGCTTATCGGCGCTTCTTTTTCCAAAAAACTTGTATTCCTCTTTCAGCTTTTCATTTTCTAAAACCAGTTTTTCTAAATCTTTTTCTTTCAAAGAAAGCTGTTTTTGAAAATCCTTTTCTTTTAATGAAGCATTTTCTTTTATGCCCTTAACAGTTTTTGAAGCCTTAATAAATTCAGCATATAATTCATCAAAAGCAGTTCGCATTTCTTCAAGAGTAAAGAAGTTTTTAGACGAGATTTGACATACCTCATCTTTGTTGTCTTCTTGTGCCATAAGGCAAAGATTTGCTGCTTCGTCTTCTTCTCCTTCGCTTGACTCATCTCCAGAGTCGCCTCCCCAAGAAATGTATGCACGTTGCTTTTTAAAAGGTTTCTTCTCCTTTTTGATGTTTGGGCAATTTGATTTGATGTGCCCGGTTTCACCACATTCATAGCACTTGATTTGTTCGCCTTGCTTTTTGCCCTTGCGTTCATACTCCTTGCGCATGAACTTTTGAAATCTTTTGATAACGAGTCCAAACTCGTTGTCTCCTTCCTCATCAATTTGTGGTTGGCTTGTGCTCGCCTTTAGAGCTATTCTTTGCCTCCTTTGATCCTCAACAAAAGGGTTAAGAATAGTAGATTCATAGGTCTTAAGGTTACCTCTTAGTGCGTCGATGGTGACGTTTGAAACGCCAATGGATTCTTGAATTGCATTGGCCTTTGATCTCCATGCCGGTGTGAGACTTCTAAGAATTTTTCGCACGAGCTCTCTATCCGTGAATGTTTTCTTGAGAGCATGTAGGTCATTTACGATTATTGAAAATCGCTCAAACATTTCGTCCACCTTTTCACCTTCCTTCATGTGAAATAATTCATAAGAATGGGTTAGGAAATAAATTTTTGCTTCCCTTACCTGGTCCGTACCTTCGTACGTAACTTCTAGCTTGTCCCACATCTCCTTTGCCGTTGTGCAACACGATATTGTTCTGTAATCGTCAGCATTAACAGCACAATATAATAAATTAATTGCTTTAGCATTATTTTGAACCTTTCGGATGTCATCCGCGTCATACTCATCCTCGGACTTGGGAACCCATTTGTTTTCCACCTTCTTTGTTGGAATTTGGTTTCCCTTCATTATCACCTTCCAAAGGTGAAAGCTATTGGACTGAACGAAGATCTTCATCCTCTCCTTCCAGTACGTGTAATTTGTACCGTTGAATAGAGGTGGTCGTGTGGAGCACTGTCCTTCATCAATTCCTGCAAAAGAATCACGAGTAGAAGCCATGGATGGTTCTCTCAAACTGTTAAGTTTTCAGAGATTTGGGCTCTGATACCAATTGTTAGATAAAGCGTTTAACGCTAGAGGGGGGGTAAATAGCGTTATTAATAAAATTTATCGTAAACTTGCGGAAATTAAAATTTGCAGGAAATAAGTGCGTTAAATAAACAAAAAGGAAAGAACGCACTGATATATTCTGGTTCACCAAAACACGTGGCTAGTCCAGTCCCCGAGAGACTCTCTCGAGATTTTCCACTAACTTGTTAAGCTTACGGGTGCTCAACAAACCTTTACAACTTAAGGACACAAGCCTTAACACCTTTGCTCGGAGATACAACACTCCAAGACTTCAACCAAGGAAACAAAAGTTCCTTACAACAAGAGAATTACAATTCTCTTACAAGTGTATAAAACACTAAACACTCAAACAAAATACTCCTTAATGAGTAGATATGAGTAAAAGAAGTAAGCTCTAGATCACAACAACTTTGGACAAGAATATGGCTCTCAAAAGCTTTATGAAATTGAATATAAAATGATAAACAAAAGTATGCAAGCTTATAGCAATGTAATGATCAGTTGTAGTATGTTGTTGTGTTTAAAACACATAAATGAAGCTGTATGTATAGTTGAAAAACTTGGCATTACCGTTGCCTAATTGCCAATTAAGAGTTACTGATTTTACTCACTGACAATCGATTGTCAAACCCCAACAATCGATTGTCTGCCAGTCAGATCAAAATTCAATCCCAGATTTTACGCTTGATAATCGATTACTTTCAATCCATAATCGATTAATGGCAACGTTCAAAAAATCCTTTCCAGATTTTACCACAACAATCGATTGTCCAGAATCAACAATCGATTACTCAGCAACGTTCAAAAAATCTTTTCCGGATTTTAATCAAAACAATCGATTATACAGAATCAATAATCGATTACCTGACGGTATTTGAAAACTTTACGACAACGGTCAGCTTCACAATCGATTGCACAAAGTCAACAATCGATTACTTATCAGTTTTTGAAAAACATTTTAGACACTGTCTCTTTGACAATCGATTGTCCAATGTAACAATCGATTATTTAATAAATTTGAAAATCACTGGAAGACACTGTCTCAACATAATCGATTACCATTAGTTCATAATCGATTATTCTTAGTTTTGAAAAACTTTGATGGACACTGCCTCAGTCACAATCGATTGTCATTAGTTCACAATCGATTGTCATGTAGGTTTGAAAAACCTGATGCTCACTGTCTTCCTCACAATCGATTGTCATTAGTTCACAATCGATTGTCATGCAGTCTTGGCTTAAAACAATCGATTATCATAAGTACATAATCGATTATCTTAGTCCAGATTTTTAAGGCATGTCTAAAAATTATTTTGACTACTGTAAATATGCATGATTTAAAATCATTTGACATTAAATTAAATATGCATGATTTTGGAAAATAGTTTTATGAGAGAAGCCATGTTACGAGTCAAGTTGTAGGATCAAGATCACAATTAAGAATGACTCAATTAAACTACAAAACTTTGTCTTGAGCTTGAATCTCGTTGTATATCAATTGTGCGCTTGTTTCTTGAACTTCGTCATATATCAATTTTCGCTTCGTTTGTCATTCATCAAAACCTATACAAAAGAACACACGTTTTAGTATATTGCATTTAGAACGTGTTTCCAACAAATAGAGTTCCAACTAAAGCTACAATCAAAACCCCATATGAACTTTGGACTGGGCATAAACCCAGTATTAAGCACTTACACATTTGGGGTTATCCAGCTGAGGCAAGGCCTTATAGGCCGAATGAAAGGAAACTGGATGCTAAAACGGTTAGTAGCTATTTTGTTGGATACTCTGAAAGATCCAGGGGTTTTAAGTTTTATGATCCCACTTCTAGAACTATTTTTGAGACGGGTAATGCTAGGTTTTTTGAGGATATTGAGTTTGGGGGGTGGGGAGATAAAGTTGTTAGAGATTTTGTCTTTGAGGAAGAACATGTGTCTTTCCCTCAAGTTGTTGATCTTGGTCGGGGTGTTCTCATTCCTGACACGAATCACACAACTCCAGTTCAAGACAATCTCGAAAATCTTCCCCATCAGGACCCTGATATTACTAATGAAAATCAAACTCAACAACCTCAAGAAACTGAAGTGCCATTAAGGAGATCCACTAGAGAGAGGAGAAATGCAATTCCGGATGATTTTGTTGTATTTCTCCAAGAACAAGAAAGTCATATTGGACTTGAGGAAGATGATCCAATCAACTTCCATCAAGTCATTAAGGGTTCTAACTCTCAAAAGTGGATTGATGCCATGAATGATGAGATGAAGTCTATGAGCGATAATGACGTTTGGGAGCTTGTTACATTGCCCGAAGGTATTAAACCTATTGGCTGTAAATGGATTTTTAAAACCAAAAGGGATTCAGGGGGCAATGTTATTAAGCATAAAGCTCGTCTAGTCGCAAAAGGCTACACTCAAAAGGAAGGCATTGATTATAAAGAGACTTTCTCTCCAGTTTCATAGAAAGACTCTTTCAGGACTATAATGGCACTAGTAGCACATTTTGATCTTGAGCTTCATCAGATGGATGTTAAGACAGCGTTTCTCAATGGAGACATTGAGGAAACAATTTATATGGTACAACCTGAAAACTTTGTTTCGGATGAATCAGAGAAAAGGGTTTGCAAATTAAAGAAATCCATCTATGGGCTCAAGCAGGCTTCCCGTCAATGGCATTATATGATTCATGCAGTCATTACATCTTTTGGTTTTGAACCGAATATTGCTGATGACTGTATATACCATAAGTTCAGTGGGAGTAAGTACATTTTTCTGGTTATATATGTCGATGACATACTGCTTGCCTGTAACGATATAGCATTATTGCATGAAACTAAGAAATTTCATTCAAAGAAATTTGAAATGAAAGATCTTGGTGAAGCTTCTTTTGTATTAGGAATTCAGATACAACGAGGTCGCTCAAAAGGTGTTCTCGGTCTGTCACAAAAGGGCTATATCGATAAGGTTCTTAAAAGATTTGGTATGCAGGATTGTAAACCAGGCAACACCCCTGTTGCTAAGGGAGACAAGTTTAGTCTCAAACAGTGCCCAAATAATAATTATGAAACTTCGAAAATGCAGAAGACGCCATATGCTTCGGCTGTAGGTAGTCTGATGTATGCTCAGGTATGTACACGACCTGATATAGCATACACTGTTGGGATGTTAGGCAGATATCTAAGCAATCTTACAGAGAACAAAGGATTACATGCTTACATATTGGAGATCGGACCAGTTTGAGATCATCGGGTATACCGACTCCGATTCCTTTATGCTAATAACAACAGTAGTTTGACGAAAGCAAAACATATGGATGTCAAATTTCGGGTTGTTAAAGAAAGAGTACAGAATGGACAGTTGTGCATTGAGCACATCAGTACAAACTCCATGCTTGCGGATCCGCTCACTAAAGGATTGACACCAAAAGTATTTCTTGAGCATATTGCTTGTATGGGTGTCAAATCAGATAAGGATTATGTATTTTAGTGGGAGTATGTATTGTACAATTATGTATTGTCCATTATATTCAGAAATTCAGTAATTCAGTTATATCTGTAGATATTCAGTTTTAAAGTTTTTGTACTCTTAAAGTTTATGATTGATCTCAATAAAGAGAACCAGTTGGAAATGGACATTCTATTGACCACACTTTATGTTATGTCCATGCTACACACCTACACTTGATCCATGACGTTGGTTATATTGATATACGTGATCTATGTTGGTTCTAGTTACGAATGAGTAACTAAGAGCTCTTAGGTCCTATGTTGGTATGATTGATGGACCGGATTGTTCATGACAATTTTATTATGATAGCAATTCTGAGCTCATAAGGTTATATTGTAACATATAATGCTAAGGTTTGTACATATGTATGAATATCTCGTCCAAGTGGGAGATTGTAAGATATATGGACTTATATCTACATACATATGAATAATATACGGATAAATTATATGTTATGTGCTATCTTTTGGTTTTGCCTAAATAAGTGATCTTATGGACATTATGTTAAGGGGGCCAATGTATTGTCATATAAAGTATAGGACTAATGTGTAGATACCCAAAAGGGTAACCTTAGTTAATGATGGGCTAACTAAGGTTACATATATGTAACCATGGTTACATACTTATGACTCTTGAGTTTCATAACTCATATGTTATAAGTGGGGGGTTATGGTTCCCACAATATAGCAAGACATTCTCTTCTTCTTCCCATTGAATCAAGAGAGCCATTTTGTTGTCTTGCATATCTTTGTGGAAAGCCATACTCCAATTTTGGTTATTGTGATATTATTGTTGTTGTGAAACCAATACTTCAAGAAGGATCAAGGAGACAATCTTGAAGGAAGGACTAAGGAACTTTCTAAGGCACACTTTGGACAATCTTCAACAAGAGGAATTAAGGTTTTCCACATATGGATTCAGGTACGCTTCCGCTTATGTTGTTCATACCAAATTATTCGATATGAAGGCTATTGTGTATTAGTCGGAATCATTATTCTAACATCCCCCCCCCCCCCGCTCATGTTTTGAATAGGAAGGGAAATCTCCTTGTGCAATAACTTTTTGGTGAAATAATTTTTTAAAATAAAAATATTTTCTCTTTTCAATAGATAAATTTTAGAATAATTAAATTGTTTCATTATAGCCAAAAGCTCAATATATGGAGTTCCCCTTTAGCCTTCTTCCTGCATAATTAAAATACGATATACTGCAAAAACGGCCACGTAATAAATTTTTAAATGTGATATTTGTAGGCATGCAAAATTTATTGAATTTAAATTCAATAAAATAATTTAGACTATTCTTAGATATATTAGTCCAAATAAATATTATAGGCAATTGAATTAGTCCAATATATATAGATTAAATAAATAAGTCTTAATCCATTGGCTAGCCCATTTAAGTGAGCTAAAGTGATGAGCCTATTTCATTAAGCCCAATATCATCTTCATATGGGCCCAGTTTGGTGCCACGTGTCAAATAACGTGGTGAACCAAGTCAAACAAAAGCGCCAATAGGACCGTGTCACATGTCAGAATGACAAAGCATGCTAATACATATTAAAAGGCGTATGAAATCGCACCACGTGTGCAAGTGACATGTTATAGCACATCAAATGCGACCATGTCACACTTCAATTTTTTTGGTCTGAAAGAGTTTGTTCTTAACACAACTCCTCCCTTCCACAACTGTAAATAAGGGTCTTCATAACTCAGGTAAGACACCAGAAGTTATAACAAGAAGCAAGAGAGGGCTCATGGATCAAACGTCGCAAATTTCTCTACAAGTTTGAGGCTTCAAGAAATCAAGTTCAGTTCAAGAAATCAGCTTAAAGCTCAAGAACAAAGAACGAATCAAGATCAAGTTCAAGCAATCAAGCTCAAACTCAAGTGCAAGATCATCGTTCGTGGAAAACAAATATAGATTCAAGATGAAGCTCAATGGCCCTTTAATTTATATTGTAAAGTAGAATCAAAGGAATCCTAGAGATCATAACACTCAATTATTTGAAAGAAACTACTACACTTGTCTCAATATTTTTCGGTCTTGATTTTATTTTCTTGACATAATTTATTGTCTACAGATTCTGGCTCGCCCAATGAGATAATCTCTACCTCTCATATCAACTTTTCAATCACCAAAGTTCAAGAACATCGAAGTGTTTCAAAGAAAATCAATTGTTGTTAAACTTCCACCAAGGCTGCTAACTCTAGGTTCTATGTTGATGTGAAAAGCATTCTCGAAGTTACCTTTCGAAGATTCGGACCAGTTACGAGGAGTAAAACAAGCTTTTTAGGACAATAAACACCCCAAATGTTGTCTGCATCAACCCCTATTTTCGAATCTTCATCTTCAAAAGGAGCAAGATCTTCCACAAACACACCTGAAGGAGAAAGAGATGTTGCTGAAAAGATCAAGAAAAATCTTGCTCTGCTTGACTTCTTTTGATCCAAGCACTCTATTGTGAAGGAAGATGATTATGCTTCAAGTGATGGATCAATCCCACGTACACCATATAGTTTGAGCCGATCAAGGATCAATATATGTAAAAATCCATGCTACTCTTCATCGTCAACGGTAATCATGCAAGCCATGGTGACAAATACATCATCCGTGGAAGATCAGTTGGCAAAATTGACGGAAGCAATCGCTGGCTTGACCAAATGCATGCAAAATCAAGAGGATAGAATCAGTAAGCTAACAGATAGGGTGGGAATCTTGATGGAAGATGAATTCACCCATGCACTCGGCAAGCTCCCAGAAGTTTTAGAGAGTGACTCTCCCCCAAGACAAGTAGCATCCACTAAGGCTATCCCTATCTCATCTGAAGGGATGATTCCAATCGATCAACTGAAGGAACCATTAAGAGATAATATGAGGTTGCTGGAAAATCCTCCCTAATGTATGCAAATCCATATATTGCAAGAGTCGATATGTTGAAAATGCCTGCTGGCTATCAAACTCCAAAGTTTTAACAGTTTGATGGTAAAGGTAACCCAAAAGCAACATGTGGTACACTTCGTGGAGACGTGCAACAATGTTGGGACTTATGAAGATTATATCATCAAGCAGTTTGTTTGCTCGCTAACAGAAAATACTTTTGACCAGTACACAGAGCTCGAGGTTGGATCTATCAATAGTTTGGATCAACTAGAGCAAGAATTCCTCAATCGCTTTTATAGTACGATACGTACTGTAAGTATGATAGAACTTACAAACACTCATCAAAGAAAAAGGGAACCAGTTATCGACTTTAACAATCGTTGGAGGAATTCAAACCTCAACAGCAAAAATAGGCTTAGTGAAGCTTCAAGCGTAGAGATGTGCATCCAAGGCATGCATTGGAGTTTGTGTTACGTCTTGCAAGGTATCAAGCTTGGCACATTTGAAGAACTTGAAACTCGTGCCCATGACAAGGAATTGAGCATGGCCTCCACTAGAAATGAAAGGCTTCCCATCTATGAACCTTGCTAAGGGAATGAAAAGCAAGAACTCCAGAAGTGGGGAAATTTCGTACCCAAGTCTGAAAGCAAAAATGCTATGATTGTTAACACGTCACCTGTGAAGTTCACGACAAACGTGAGAAGGAAGTAGAGTATGAAATCCACCTCTTTTCGAGATAAGCCAAGTGGAAAGTTGACTATAAAAGAAATACAAGAGGAGGAATACCCATTTCTGGATTTTGATGTGCCAGCCTTTTTTGAAAAACTCCTCGAGTTAATTCTTGTTGAGATTCTGGAGATGAAGCAACCAAATAAAGCTAGTAAAACAAATAACCCAAATTACTGCAAATATCAGTGAGTAGTAAGCCACCCTCTGGAGAAGTGCTTTGTCTTCAAGGACAAAGTCATGGGCTTGGCTCGCGAAAAGAAGACCGTGCTTGAAGATGAGAAAGCAATCGCAAACTAAGTCTCTATCACCTTTGGCTCATTCACTCCGGATGAATTATGTGGTTTTAAAGAAAGTAAAGATGAAGAACTACTGGAGAGCGACAAAGACGAAGTTAATCAACCTAATGATGATGAAGGTTGGATATTGGTGATTCATTGTAGGCACCACAAAAGGAGGACACGAAAAGAATCAATAGAACAACCAACAAGAAAAATGATGGTGAAAAGACCAAGGAGATGGAATCCAGTTAAATATTTGAAGAAAGAAAAAGTGGAGGTGCACCATCCTCAAAAGCCACGACATCCAGAGGCCATGGAGGAGTTCTTACCAAGTTGGTTCCGCATGAAGATTTCCCATGAGGGTATTGAGGCCTCTTGTTACAATGATGATAAAGGGGAAGAAAAGAGTGATGTCCTACCATTGGCACCATCTTTGGAAAAGCTCATCGACTCCACTCCTGAAAAAGTTAATGCTTGTAAGGAAAAAGTCACGTTCACAAGTGACGTTCTTCTTCTAGGTGACACTCTTCATAACCACCCATTGTACCTGATTGGCTATATGCGTGATGAAAAGGTAAATCGAGTTTTTGTTGATAGAGGATCCTTAGTGAACATTTTAACAATTCACATTGTAAAAGAATTTGGTATTCCCATGAATGAAATCTCAGAAAGTCGTGTGATGATCCAAGGACTCAACCAAGGGGGCAAAGAGCCATAGGCGCGATTAGGGTGGAAATCACCATTGAAGATATGCAATCAAGTGCATGGCTACATGTGATCAATGCAATTAATTCGTAAAACGCCTTGCTTGGAAGGCCTTGGACACATGAGAACAAAGTGGTTCCTTCTACCAACCATCAATGTTTGAAATACTATGAGCGTGAAGTAGAGAAGAAGATAATTGCTGATGATGAGCCATTCACCGAGGCTGAGTCAGACTTCGTCGATGCAAAGTTCTACTTAAATAACCACACTGTGAAGGAGATAAAAGTTGATGTTGGCATGAAAAGCGAGAATGGCGAGCCCATAACTAAAAGAGCTTAGGTGACAATTGGTAAAGCCAAAGCTATTACTGAGGAGGTACACACCAACGTGAATAAATGTCATAAAGGGGATATTGCATCTTACGGTAAGAAAGTAAGTCGTGCGCTCCAATATGTCCCTAAAAGGAATAAATATGAAGTTGAATCTTCCAATCTCTAAGATAACATACTAAAGGAGTTAACTCTTCCGGTTAATGAATTGAGGCAGTACAGTCGTCCTCAATGCCGCTTGTAGGGTTTGTGGCCCAAATTATTTGCAGAATGTGTCACTCCCTACAAAGTGAACATATGAAGGTTTTGATCCTAACCCTTACAGGCTATTTGCAAAAGCTGGATACAATCCTATTGAGCCGTCAAAGTTAGGGAAGCTACTGTCACCAGTGCACATCTCAATAGGAAGGGTGAGTAGCAATTGCATCACTGTAGAATATGAATGTGCCACTTCTAACAGGCCTTTTGTCTTTGACCGACTTGAAAATTCACCTGTGAGGACCTCCGTGTTTGAAAGATTGGGTCCATTAAAGAAGGGGAACAAGTTCCGGAGATATTTTCAAAGAATAAGAACACCCGCTCTACCCGAAATCCTGAAGATATCTAATTATTTACAAAGTTTAGTTCCTTCAAGAATGAGGCGAAAAACAAAACTTGTGGTTTCATTTAAAGAAGTACTAAAGGTAAAGCCATATACTTTGGTCTACACTAAGGAACGTGACGAAGATGAAGAAAGTGTAGGTTCTTTGTATCATTTCACTGTACAAGGCGAGAATGGTGTTCAATCTTCGATGGAGGATAATGCAGAATTGGAGCATGTTTCACCGTGTTATCACATATCCTTCAACGACGGGGACCCTTAAGAAGATAAAGATGCAAAAGATGTTCCACCTGAACTTGAAGAAGGAGTAAAGACGACATTTGATGCCTTAAAAGAAGTCAATCTTGACACCGATGAAGAGCCAAGACCCACCTACCTAAATGCATTACTAGAAGCTAATAAAGAGAGCACATATATTCAGTAACTCAAGGAATTCAGGGATGTCTTCGCTTGGAGTTACAAAGAGATTCCTGACTAGGACCCGAAAGTAGCAATCCATCACCTTGCAGTCAAAAATGGTGCTCGCCTTGTTAAATAAGCTCAAAGGCATTTTAGGTCGGACTTGGTTCCCTTGATTGAAATAGAAGTTAACAGGCTTATCGAAGCTGGATTTATTCATGAAGTTAAATACCCAATATGCGTTTCAAGTATTGCCATAGCAAGGAAGGAAAATGCACGGATTTGAGAGTGCGTTCACTTTAGGGATCTTAACAATACGTGTCTGAAAGATGAGTTCCCGCTTCCCATTCTAGAACTGATGATCGATGCTACTACTAAATACGAGGCAGTGTCATTCATGGACTGTTCATGCGGCTATAACCAAATACGCATTGAATGAAAAGATGAAGAGATTGCTGCATTCCGTACCCCAAAGGGTATTTATTTCAAGGTAATGCCTTTTGGCATGAAGAACGCTGGTGCTACTTACCAAAGGGCTATGTAGAATATTTTTGATGATTTTCTCCACAAGAATGTCGAATTCTATGTTGACGACTTGGTGGTAAAATCAAGAGAAAAGGGTGACCACGTGAGGACTTGAGGATGGTATTTGAATTTCTCCAGAGATACCAACTTAAGATGAATCCACTGAAATGTGCCTTTGGAGTAACTTCTAGAAAGTTTCTTGGTTTCATTGTCCATCAACGAGGGATCGAAATGGACCAAGCCAAAGTGGATTCCATTCTGAAAATGCCTGAGCCTAGGAATATCCATGAATTGAAAAGTTTGCAAGGCAAGTTAGCGTACCTTAGGAGATTCATCTCGATCCTAGCTGGGAGGTGTCAACCATTCAGTCGCCTTATGAAGAAAGGTATCCCTTTCCAATGGGACCAAGTGTGCAGTAATGCCTTTGAGAGCATTAAATCCTACTTGATGAAGCCACCAATTTTAGCAGCCCTTATACCTGGAAAGCCATTGATACTATACATTGCGACACAAAAAAGGTCTGTTGGAGCACTGTTGGCCCAAGAAAATAGGGAAGGGAAAGTAAACTCTTTTTACTATTTGAGCAGGATGATGACATCAAACGAGCTGAACTATTCGCCAATAGAAAAGTTGTGTTTGGTGCTTGTCTTCTCAATTCAAAAGTTGAAGCACTACTTTCAGGCTCATGTTATTCTGCTTTTTTCTAAGGCAAATCCAATCAAGTTAGTGATGTCAAAACATGTTCTTAGTGATCGACTAGCGAAATGGTACCTCTAATTTCAATAATTCGAGATTTTGTACATCCCTCAAAAGGCTATAAAAGGACAAGTATTGGCAGACTTCTTGGCAGATCATCCGATACGTGATGACTAGGAGCTAACTAACGAACTACCTGATGAGGATGCAATTGGTCATTGAAGTTCAACCTCTATGGAAGATATACTTTGATGGTGCTTCACATAGTGGTGGAGCTGGTGCTGCCATAGTATTTGTCACTTCCCGAGTTGAAGTCTTGCCCTACTCCTTCATCTTGACACAACTATGTTCCAAAAATGTTGCTGAGTATCAAGCTTTAATATTTGGGCTTGAAATGGATGCTCATATGAAGCAATTGCAATTGAAAATCTTTGGTGTCTCTCAGTTAGTGGTCAACCAGCTTCAAGGTAGTTACGAGGTTAAGAAGCCTGAACTACACCCATATCATGATTACGCTAAAATTTAATGGGGTGGCTCGGTGATGTGAATATTCAACATGTGCCAAGGAAAGAAAATAAGAAGGTTGGTGCTTTATCCGCCCTAGCTTCGTCATTGGCCCTTCCTGATCAAGTGCAAGATACTGTTTGCCAATAATGGTTAGTACCCCCACCAAATGAGGCTGAAGGTGAAGAAAATAAACTCAAGCATCTTGTCGCTATTTCTGAAGTCGAGAAAGAAGAATGGCGACAAACCATTATTGACTACTTGTGCTATGGGATACTTCCAGAAAATATGCGGAGAATAACTGAAATCTGTCCTAGTGCACCTCGCTTCCTTTACTATAAAGATACCATATGCAGAAGATCATTCGATGGAGTACTCATGCGATGCTTAGGGGAAGATGAAGCACTCCAAGCCTTGCAAGAAGCGCATTCTGGGGTATGTTGGTCACACCAGTCTGGAGCAAAGCTCCACTTCCATATAACAAGGATGGGATATTATTGGCCAACAATGGAAAAATATTTCTTGGACTACGCTCGAAGATTCAAGGGTTGTCAATTACATGCAAAATATTTTTACCAACCCCTGATGTGTTGCACCCGACTGTGGCATCCTAGACATTTTATGCTTCGAGATTGGATGTTGTTGGACCACTACCAAAGTCCTCTTGTGGGCACTGATAACTGTGAATTATACATGATTTATGAGCCTTCTTACCTTAGCTTTGTGCATAATTTGCCTTTGATTAGTCCTGAATTACATACAAGTTGCGCTTGATTGCAAGTTTGAGTGACAAGATGATTAAAATCACAAATCGGCTCAAGAAGGAGTGAAATATGCCAAGTGACAAGAAGATGACAATAAATGGGAATTAAGAACCTGAACAGACCGCACTGTTTTGGTGTGCGGCCGTGTAGGAATGATCAGAGACATATCAACCTACCCTGCCGCCTACGCGGTCCGCCTGTCTTTGGATGCGGCCGCATGGAAAGAGTTCAAAGACTTGACATTTTGAGGGAAAACCCACACGGGTTGCATCCATTTTTATGGGGTCCGCATTGATGAAGATTAAGAGCTAGGACATTCAAGGCACAAGACCCACGCGGCCACGCACCAAAAGCAGGCGGTCCGCGTCGGCACAAGTTTAGAGAAGAAACCTTTTGCCAATTCCTCTTATGCGGCCGCACATCACTTTCATGCGGTTCGCCTGACCAACCTACGCGGCCGCAATGCATTTCCATGCGGTCCGCTTACCAAGACCTACGCAGTCGTGATGCATCTTGATGCGGTCAGCGTCTCTTATCAGAGTGACTAAAGTGAAGACACCTTGCCCTATGTGGCCGCACGCTGTTTATGTGCGGTCCGCACCAGACCTTCATGGGTATTTTTGTCCAGTTTTTCTAAGTTGCATAAATAGAACACTTTACTGTTTTAGGTTAAGTTTTATGTTCTGAACAGCAGCTGCGCTCCTGAACTTTTATATTAGCCTATTTTAGGCAACTTCCTATTGTAACTAAAGTGGATTCGAGTAGATTTAGCATATTGTTAATGATTTTGTTCATCTCTTTCATTATTTCTGCTTTTTCAACTTCTTCCATGTCTAGCAAAATCCATTAGCTAGGGTTGTGACTCAACCCTAGTGTGGGTAATTAATAGGGGTTTTTGCCTAATACTTGGATGTTGCTGGGTGTTTGGTATTTGGGTTGTGTGTATGTTTTCACTTTGATTTGGTGGTTGCGAACATTAAGTCAAGCTTAGTGGGTCTTGACTCTTCTTGAGAAAGATAGTCTATGACCTCACATTCAAACCAACAAGGATTTGGGATGGACCCATGAGAATAGTAGTCCCAAGTAACGGGTTAAACCTCGAGAGAGTAATTACCCTACTTGAACCTTGTGTTGCTTGGGAAAATTGGCCTACCCAATTGGTATCGAGAGAGCCAATTGGGAAAAATCGTTCTCTCTACTGAGAGGTGTGAGAGCGAGTGCTAATAGTGCAACGGTTATCCATATTCCCCATAATTAGCATCCTTATATACTCATTGATTATCCGCCTAGGTGAGTGTCACGACCCTAGCGCTTCTCTCTTATTGCTTAAATCTAGCATAAATCATCTTTGCTTAAGTTTTGTCCGTAATAGTATTTGATAATTGTAGTAGATAACTATACTAAAAACCCAAAAATGAAAGAAGATCAATTTGATGCTAGAACGCATCTCTAAGCCAAACAATTACTCATCTCCAACCTGAAGCTCCCTGAGAATTTTCGACCCCGATATACTATTGGATTATTAGTGTCGTGCCCACTCTTTCATAGGAATGAGTTCGATTCGATCACTTTTTGAAGCCGTTGCCGGGGAGCTTTACGGTGTTTGACTATTTGTTGGCTAGTTGTGTGTTTTTGCTTCTCTTTCCCTCTTGTTACTTATTTTGTATGTTAATTTCACTCAGGTACCAATGGCTTTAAATGCAAATGAGCCTCTTATTGTTGGCTGGAGGAGGCGGTAGATGTGGAACAAGATGAGATTTTACCCCAAGCTCAAAGGAGGGGTAGAAATGCTAATACAAATGCTAATGACAACATACCAGACCCTCATCCACCTCGACAAAGGGTTGCTCCACAAGTTCGACCCAATCAAGGGTATGCAAGTGCAATAGTCCCTCCCCGAATCCGGGCGGGGAACTTCTAAATCACCAATGTCATGCTTACTTTGCTCGAACAATGAGGGTATTTCACAGGCGCTTCGGACCAAAATGCCTAAAAGCATTTGAAAGGGTTTAAGGATACATGTTGGGGGAGAAAACAGACGAATGTTTTGGAAGATGCACTGAGGCTAAGGCTTTTCCCCTTCTCACTTCGGGGGAAGGCATTAGATTGGTTGGAGAGGTTTTCAAACCATTCCATCACTACTTCGGATGAGTTGGCGGATAAATTCATTGCGAAGTTCTTCTCACCTAGTCATATGGCGGCTCTTAGAGATGAAATCCTAGATTTCAAGAAAGATCCGATAGAGCCTTTACATGAAATGTGGGAGAGATTTCGAATAACGGTGAAAGAGTGCCCCAACAACAATATGAATGATGTGATGATCCAACAAATGTTCTATCGGGGTAAAAATACAACAAACCAATGCATTGTTAAACAATTGGCCGGTGGTAATTTTACAAAGCTTACATACAATGAAGCTTGTGATATTCTTGACAAAATGGTCGACACTTCTTCGGCATGGCAAAGTCGGGCTAATGTTCCTCAAGGTGATCCCAATGTTATACACTTGCATAAGGAGTTGCATGATCACGGTCAAGCCATCGCCGAACTTACAACAACTATGAACCAATTGGCTAAGGCGCAACTTCAACAAGTTCAAAATCCGCGCCAATTCAATGCAATGGAGGAAATGAATATGATGAAAAGAAGGCAAAGAGGGCAACAACAACAACCTCCGGAAAATTTTGACAACTTTGATGATGGAAATGGTGGTTATTCAAATGAGTGTTATGATGACCAAAGTGAAGAGGTTCAATATATGAATAATTACAAGGTAATAGAGGAAATCAAGGAAATAAACAATAGCATTCCCAAGCTAATTGGGGGAACCAACAAAATAGTGGAAATTGGAACAACAATTGGGGAAATCAAGGTAACCAAGGTAACAATTGGGGTAATCAAGGCAATTGGGGCGGAAACAATAATAATTGGAACAACAATGTCGGGTTATGCAAGGAAATTGTGGCCTCCTCCGTCATATCCTCAAAGATTGGCCAAGAAAAAGGGTGACAATCAATTTAAATAGTTTATTGAGATGATGAAGAGTTTGACTATCAATGTACCTTTTGGTGGAGGTACTTGAACAAATGTCGGGTTATGCAAAGTTCATGAAGGACTTGGTTACCAAGAAGATATCTATGGAGTGCGAAACTATCAAGGTGACACATCAATTGAGCTCTATTGTGCACTCCATGGCTCCAAAGCTAGAGGACCCCGGTGCCTTCACAATACCGTGCACCGTTAGAAGCACGGATTTTGCAAGAGCCCTATGTGACTTCTGGGCAAGTATCAATCTCACGCCTTATTCGGTGTTCAAAACTATGGGGATCGGGCAACCTCACCCGACTTCCATGAGGCTTCAAATGGCGGACCGATCTATGAAGTGACCCTTGGGTATTATTGATTATGTCCTCGTTCGTGTCGACTAGTTTATATTATCGGCGGACTTCGTGATCTTGGATTACAAGGTCGGTTTCGAGGTGCCTATTATTCTTGGGAGGCCTTTCCTAGTTACGGGTAAGGCCTTGGTTAATGTAGAGGCGGGAGAATTGGCTTTCTGCCTTGGTGCTGAAAAAGTGGTCTTCCATGTATGCAAGTCTATGCTCCAACCAAATAGCACTGAAGTGTGCTCGTTTGTTAACATTGTCAAGGCGGTGAAAGTGGATGCACAAGCGCAATGGAAAATATTGAGGACCCACTGGAAGTCGTGATCTTAAACATGGATGTTGATGATATTCCGAAAAGGGTGGAGTATGTGAATGCACTTCGTAGCATGGGCTCATATTCCTATGAGCCGAGGAATCTATCTCTTGATCTTGAAAATAGCAAGACACAACCCACCAAACCATCCATTGAGGAGCCACCGGTGTTGGAGTTGAAACCACTACCTCCTCACCTCAGGTATGAGTTTCTTGGTCCTAATTTCACTTGGCTGGTTATTCTTTCTACTTGCTTGACTAACGTGCAGGTGGATACCACTTTGGCGATTCTTCAAAGCACAAGCGGGCGATTGGATAGACCTTGGCGGATTTTCGGTGCATTAGCCCCGTATTTTGCATGCATAAGATAATATTGGAGGAGGATGCTAGGCCATCTCTTGAACATTAAAGAAGACTCAACGAGGCCATGCAAGAGGTGGTTAAGAGGGAAATCATCAAGTGGCTTGACGCCGGTGTTGTATATCCAATTTCTGACAGTTCCTGGACCTCTCCAGTTCCGTGTGTGCCAAAAAAGGGAGGAATGACGGTAGTGACCAATGATAATATTGAGTTGATTCCGACTCATACTGTGACAGGTTGGAGGGTATGCATGGACTACCGAAAACTGAACAAGGTTACAAGAAATAACCATTTCCCCTTGCCATTCTTGGATCAGATGCTTGACCGTCTAGCGAGCCGGGCGTTCTATTGTTTTCTAGATGGGTACTCTGGCTATAACCAGATTCTCGTTTCCCTAAAGGACCGGTAAAATACAACCTTCACATGTCCGTATGGCACATTCGCATTCTCGTGTATGCCATTTGGACTATGTAATGCTCCAGCGACCTTTCAGAGATGTATGATGGCAATCTTCACTGATATGCTGGAGGACATATTGGAGATCTTCATGGATGATTTTAGTGTGGTCGGGGACTTATTTGATGAATGTTTGAAAAATCTTGATCCTCTGTTGGCCCGATGTGAAGACACAAATTTAGTGCTCAATTGGGAGAAATGCCACTTTATGGTGGAAGAAGGAATTGTGTTGGGTCATAAAATTTCGAAGAGGGGGATTGAGGTCAACAAAGAAAAAATCGAGGTGATCTCAAGACTCCCTCCCCTATCTTTGTCAAAGGAGTGAGGAGTATTCTAGGACACGCGGGCTTCTACCAGAGATTTATCAAAGACTTTTCTAATGTAGTAAACCCGTTGTGTAAATTGTTGGAAAAGGATGCAAAGTATGTGTTTGATGAGAAGTGCATGGAGGCGTTTGAGCTTCTAAAGCAAAAATTGACGACTACCCCCATCATTACTGCACCCAATTGGAGCTTACCCTTTGAGCTCATGTGCGACTCTAGTGATGTTGCGGTAGGGGCGGTCCTGGGCTGGAAAATCAATAAGTTGTTCCATCCGGTGTACTATGCTAGCAAGACAATGAATGAGGCGCAAAGAAATTATACGGTCACCGAGAAGGAATGTCTTGCAATTGTATTTGCTATGGAGAAGTTTTGCCCGTACCTAATGGGGGGCCAAAGTGATTATTCATACCGATCACACCTCCCTAAGGTACTTGATGACTAAGAAGGATTCAAAAGAAAGGTTGATGAGATGGGTGCTTCTTCTACAAGAGTTTGACTTGGAGATAGTGGATAGAAAGGGTAGTGAAAACCAAGTGGCGGACCACTTGTCTCGTTTGAAGGAATAAGGGATGCATTCGGATGGCCTTGAGATAAATGATTCTTTTTCAGATGAGCAACTCCTCTCGGTTTCTATGTTGGAAATGTCGTGGTTTGCTGACATTGCAAATTATTTAGTAACCGGTGTGGTCCCTTGTGAGCTCTCTTCTAACCAAAGGAAGAAGCTCAAGCGAGATGCTTTGGACTACTAATGGGATGAGCCTTATCTCTTCAACATTTGCACCGATGGTGTAATTCGCCGATGTGTTCCCGAGGAAGAACAACTAAGTATTGTGGAAGATTGTCATTCTTCGCCTTATGGTGGCCATCATGGCGGGGCGAGGATGGTGTCCAAAGTGTTGAGTTGTGGTTTCTATTGTCCTACATTGTTCAAGGATGCCGGTGACTTTGTGAAAAGATGTGATGAGTGTCAACGTGCAGGAGGAATTTCAAAGAAATATGAGATGCCCCTTAACACGATTCGTGAGGTCAACCTTTTTTATGTTTGGGGGATAGACTTCATGGGCCCTTTGTGAGTTCTTGTGGCAGCAGCTATATTTGGGGGATAGACTTGTCCTTCATTGTTCAAGGATGTCGGTGACTCTGTGAAAAGATGTGATGAGTGTCAACGTGCCGGAGGAATTTCGAAGAAATATGAGATGCCCCTTAACACGATTCTTGAGGTCAACTTTTTTTATGTTTGGGGGATAGACTTCATGGGCCTTTTGTGAGTTCTTGTGGCAACAGCTATATTTTGGTAGCGGTGGATTATGTGTCGAAATGGTTTGAGGCCGTTGCCTTGCATACCAATGAAGCTCGTAGTATGGTGGCTTTCTTGATAAATAGCATCTTTACTAGGTTTGGCACACCCCATGCCATAATTAGTGATGGTGGCTCTCATTTTTACAACCGGGCTTTCGATTCTTTGCTCACCATGTAAGGGGTAAACAACAAAGTGGCCACTGCTTATCATCCTCAAGCGAGTGGCGAAGTTGAGGTTTCAAACCGAGAAATCAAGAGTATTCTTTCCAAGACCGTCAATGCAAACCGGATTGACTGGTCAAAGAAATTGGATGATGCTCTTTGGGCTTATCGTACTGCATTCAAGACTCCAATTGGTAAGTCGCCGTATCAGTTGGTTTTTGGTAAGGCATGCCATCTACCGGTAGATTTGGAACATAAAGTATTGTGGGCTTTGAGAAAGTTGAATTTAGAGTGGCATGTCGCAGCCAATCTCCGGGTTGAACAAGAGAATGAGCTTGATGAGTTCTGGTTTCATGCATATTCTAGCTCATCTTTGTTCAAAGATAAAATGAAGCATCTCCATGACAAGTATGCCCGGGGGAAAGAATTCAAGGTTGGTGATATGGTTCTTCTCTTCAATTCTCGGTTAAGGTTTTTTTGGGGAAATTTGAAATCCAAGTGGAGCGGTCCTTATGAAGTGGTTGGTGTTACTCCTTTTTGTGCTATTGACCTTATAAACAAGATTGGTGAAGTGTTCCGGGTAAATGGGCATAGGATCAAGCACTATTTGGGTAAAATTGATGATAGCCATGTGGTGGCGCTTCTTCACTTGAAATGATCATGATGGTAACGCGAGTCGTGCCGCGATGTTAAATCAGGCGCTTCTTGGGAGGCAACCCAAGTCTTTTCATTTTCTTTGTTTTTCTTCTGTAGCGTAGGATTTTTGAGCTGATAGTTTGTGGAGTGTTGCATGGATAGGATTAAATCAACGCAAGGAAAAAATGGAAAATGCACAGTTATTGTCCAGTGCCCATGCGGCCTACCACAAAACGGTGCGGTCCGCATGGGCTTGATTGACTAAAGGAATAAGCTTAAGGAAGTACCACGCGGCCGCATGGCACTTTTGTGCGGTCCGCGATGGATGAGGTGAAAAGTGGCCACTCTCTAAAAAACCTTTCATGCAGCCGCAAAAAACACCAGGCGGACCGCGTGACAATGGCTAGAAAAAGTCAAGTCTCTGAAGTTTACTCACGTGGCCGCGGAAAAAACTAGGCGAACCGCGTGAGAAGTGGCCATCAAGTGCAAGGAGGAAACCTAGGTGTGTACTAGGCCTCACTGTTGTCTATAAATAGACGCCTAAGGCATCTGTCTACCCTTTTACCAAAATGTCATCCTAAAGCTATTTCTCTACTGTTTATCCACTCACTTGTGTGCTTCATCTCATCCTTATTGTTTCCTGACAATGCCTCTATAGGGTAAACAAATTCAACGTGTGGTAAGGACAAACAACCAGCGAGGGGTGGAGCCTCCAAAGTAAAGACAGTTCGGAGAATACTCAAACTCTCTGCTAAGGAAAAGGAGGATACCATGAGGACTAGAAAGGTTATATGGGAGGCAGACAAGGCTGCCTCTCATTCTTCTGGCAGTGATTATGCCCCCTCCCGGAGTTTGACTCCAAAGTCCATGCCCTTACGGATGTCCATAGAGGTGCCAGTGCCAGTTTCATCATCTCCTGAGCATCAGCAGGAAAATGTGGCCATTTCCAAGAGGCCAATCAACACGATAGTCTCGGATTCGTCTGATGAGTCTGAGGCTGACAAAGCAGCTGATAAAGAATATTCCACCTCCCCCAACATATCATCATCAAGGGAAGGTGAAGGTGGTGACCCACAAATTGGGGGGGCTTTAGAGAACAATCAAAAAGGAAGTGTGGGAGATTCATGAATGAGGTCGCCTTCCATGTGAACAGAACATGGTGGCCCAAAAGGAAGTTGATAGTAGAGAGGAGATTCATTGTGGCTGATTTGCTTCCTCACAACCCTCACTTAAATTCTCAGTTCCATACGGGAGAGGGTTGGGGATTCATTACAAAGAGAGTGGATATGTCCAACGAGCACATGGTGAAGGAATTCTAAAACAACGTCCACCACATGGCTAAGAGTGCAACAGCTACGAATGTGAGAGACAAGGTGATTCGTTTTTATAGGAAGACTTTAGATGAATTCTTGGGGTTTTCTGAGTAGGACGAGTCTCAGTACTTAGAGAAACTGGCACTTAAAGAAGAGGTTCGACCGTGGTTAGCCGGGATTATTACAGCTCCAGGTACAGTTCCCGAATAGCTAAAGGCACCGCCAAAAATTTTCAGAAACACCCTGAACTTTGAAGCAAAAGTGTGGTTATCATTTGTGTGCAACAGACTCAGCCCGTCCACTCATAACAACTCTGTGCCAATTGAGCGTGCTATCCTCATTGCCTCCATTATGGCGGGTTTCCCGTTAAATGTGGGTAACATCATGCAAAGGGTAATTTCCAAAGTGGGGTACGATACTCAGCAAAACTACCCATTCCCCAACACCCTAACCATGTACTTCAGTGACATGAAAGTGAAGAAGAAGAATTATGATATTGAGGTGCCTCCGGTGGGTTCCGACTCAAGGTATAATCAAAAGGGCCCGGACAACCCCAAGGGCTCCAGGAAGGGGCAGGAATCGACTTCTACTGCACCTGGCTAGTCTGAAGAGCCAGCTGCAACTGAGCATCCATCAGAGCCCACCACTAAGGTATTGTAGCCGGGTCCATCTTCATCTCCTCCTTCTACTTCTGTGGCGCCGGTGATCCCAGTATCCAAAACTCATAGAATCACAGCTCATCATTTGTCTAAGTCTCTTGTTAGTTTGAACAACTAGGTGTCGGCTGCGACATCGAAGTTGTCAACGTCGACTACGACTGTTGAGTCTCAAAGGGCACCAGTGACGGTTGGGGTCCATGCTTCGATCGAGGATACTTTGAAGAAAATCCTGGAAAACCAGGTAGCTGTGATGAAGAAGCAATATCAGCTGGAGAAAGCAGTCGAGGAGCACAGCAAGGCACTGAAAGAATTGGCAAATGAGCTCAAAAAGATCAGAAAGATAGAGCCTCAAAGAAGTCAGTGAAAGAGCTGTGGAAAGATGTTGAAAGACTTTGTACTGATCAGATACCCCTGGATTTTCTACTTGGGGATCCTAGTGTTGAGGCAGCAGCAGCACAGCTACAGGTGGAGGAGAGCAGACCTCGAAAGAAGAGGAAGCTCCCGAGCATAGAGGGAGTGGTGATTGAGATAGCACCAGCTCCGGAGGGCCCATCCGGTATTGCACACATTGAGCCTTCGGCAGCACTAGTAGGAGATGAGCCATCCCAGGAGCAGATAGTTGATGTCACTGCACCACAGCAGTAGCATGCTGGAGACCAATATGAGGTCCCCACCGGTAGAGAGGACACAGGAGCCATTGAACATCAGAGAGCTGTTGATGAGGCTTGAGGGGCCACTTCTATATCATTTCCCCTATTTTTATGCTTTATTTGATAGTTAGCATTGGGGACAATGCTAGCTTTTATTCATGGGCGTGTGGCCCTACTTTTTGATTTGGATGACTGTATATATACTACTTACTGTTTACTTTCGGCACATTCGTAGTTTAGATAGTTTGTATATAATTTTGGATGTTGAACCCCTTTAGTTGTATATTATACTTCCCCGTATGTACATATTCATTTGTTTCTCATTTGAGCTTTCTTGTTATTTTCGATATTTCGTAATTTTTTTTATGTTTTAGCAAAAAGTTAGGCTCGTAGCCTCCTTTTTGGTTTTGGTTGATGTTGCAATAAGCCCTTGGTTTTCTTAATGCCACGGTTCTTTCCAAGGGTAGAATGTAGTGTGAACCGGGTGACTTTTCCCAATGATAGATAGCCTGACAACTTTCTTAAGGGTTGAGTCAGTTTTGTTTTGTTTCTTTTTTAATTTCAAGCTTTTTGTAGTTAAGAGTACCTCAGGCAAAGTCTCACTTGGGCCTAACACCTTTTCCTTCGATCTTATGCTCAAAGACATTAAGTTGTGTTTAGGATGGTGAAAGTCATGGCCTTGAGACTCTTGTGTTGACCAAGAAATCATCAGATGGTCGTGTGGGGCCATTGTTTGTTTAAATCGTATCTAAGGTCGTTCTGGGCTCTTGACTCCATCTTTGGCAATCCTTGAGTGTATGTGTGGTGAGAACTCGATTTGTGAGCCCAAGTGTCGAGCCGATGGTTTAGAACTTGCCCCGAATATTTGTTGAAGCGAAATCGTGGGTGGAACATGATTTGAGATATGATTGTAGGCTCTCCTTGATTGCAAAACGTTATCTTAATTAATTTCATGACCTACCAGTATAATGATCCCTAGTTCACCCTTTTGAGCTTATTATTCTTTCATACACCAAGCTACAAAACCTATACCCGTTCTCAATTTGACATTCTCTTGGCACCCAAAAATATTTCATTGGTTATTGGAAATTGCATAAGTTTCGGGGGAGAGACAAGAAAGGAAGCAAAGTGGTATAAGGTACAAAAGGAAAAGAAAAGGAAGGCAATGAAAAAGAGAAAAAGACAAAAGAAAAGAAAGTCAAAAAGAGAACAAGAATAAAAAAAAGGGAATCAAAGTACATCAAAAAGGTGGAAAAGGTTGAAAAAGTAGAAAAAAGGAGACAAAGGGCCTGTTTTGAAAAACAAAGAGTGACAATCTGTCTCTCCACCCCTTTTGAAGAGGTAAATTGCATGTTTGAGTCAAGAAAGTGTGCCAAAACGAAACAAAAGAAGGGGTTATGGGAAGAGTAAACTCATGTGAACGAATGCATATCATATATGTACCCAAAATCCTCCACAATGACTCCTCAAAAGCCCTACATGATCTTGAATTAAGGAAAAACCTATATTAGTGGATACTTACATGAAGGGCAAGCATATGGTACTTAGAGCCGGGATTAGGGTCTCTTCTTTGTGAGTGTTGAGTGAGAGAGCTTTCCACCTCAATTTGTGTGCATATATTCAAAAAACTGAGGTTCATTTAGGGAGAGTTGAGGATGGACGAGTTTGGGATCCACAATGACCAAAGTACGTGAGAAAAAGCTCCATGATGATATGTTTCAACTCTTGAGGCTCATGTATCACACTTGATCCTCAATTTTGCAAAGTATAAATTTGTTAATGATGCATTTGCATTGGAGGAAATTGTTAGTCCCAAGCAAGGGTTGTTGATATTACATTAGGGCAAACAGGAACTACTAGGTTGTTTTCTATTGAAGGGTATCTCTCATTTTATCTGCTTGAGGACAAGCAAAGATTTAAGTTTGGGGGAGTTGATAACTGTGAATTATACATAATTTATGCCCCTTCTTACATTAGCTTTGTGCATAATATGCCTTTGATTAGTCCTGAATTACTTACAAGTTGCGCTTGATTGTAGGTTTGAGCGACAAGATGATTAAACTCACAAATCGGCTCAAGAAGGAGTGAAATCTGCCAAGTGACAAGAAGATGACAAAAAGTGGGAATTAAGAACCTGCGCGGACTGCATTGTTTTGGTGTGCGGCCATTTAGGAATGATCAGAAACTTATCAGTCTACCCAACCTCCTGCACGGTCTGCCTGTCTTTGGATGTGGCCGCATTGAAATAGTTTAGAGACATGACATTTTGAGGGAAAACCCACGCGGGCCGCATCCATTTTTGTGTGGTGCGCGTTGATGAAGATTCAGAGGCTAGGACATTCAAGGCAGAATACCACGCGGCCGCGCACAAAAAACATGCAGTCTGCGTGGGCACAAGTTCATAGAAGCAACCTTTTGCCAACTCCTCTTATGCGGCCGCACATCATTTTCATGCGGTCCGCCTGATCCAACCTACGCATCCGCAGTGCATTTCCATGCGGTTCGCTTGCCAAGACCTACGCGGTCGTGATGCATTTTGATGCGATCTGCATATCTTATCCAAAGGCGACTGAAGTGAAGACACCTTTCCCTATGCAGCCGCAACCGTTTATGTGCGGTCCGCACCAAACCCTCAGGGGTATTTTTGTCCAGTTTTTCTGAGTAGTATAAATAGAACACTTTATTATTTTAGGTTAAGTTTTATGTTCTGAACAGCAGCTGTGCTCGTGAGCTTTTATATTAGCCTATTTTAGGGAACTTCCTATGGTAACTAAAGTGGATTCGAGTAGATTTAGCTTATAGTTAATGATTAAGTTCATCTTTTTCATTATTTATGCTTTTTCTACTTCTTCCATGTCTAGCTAAACCCATTAGCTAGGGTTGTGACTCAACCCTAGTGTGGGTAATTAAAGGGTGTTTTTGCCTAATACTTGGATGTTGCTGGTGTTTTGTATTTGGGTTGTGTGTATGTTTTCACTTTGATTTGGTGGTTGCAAACATTATGTCAACCTTAGTGGGTCTTGACTCTTCTTGAGAAAGAGAGTCTGTGACCTCACATTCAACCCAACAAGGATTTGGGATGGACCCATGAGAATGGTATTCCCAAGTAACGGGTTAAACCTCGAGAGAGTAATTACCTACTTGAACCTTGTGTTTCTTGGGAAAATTGGCCTACCCAATTGGTCTCGAGAGAGTCAATTGGAAAAATCGTTCTCTCTACCGAGAGGTGTGAGAGCGAGTGCTAATGGTGCAACGGTTATCCATATTCCCCATAATTTGCATCCTTGTATTAGAATTCTATACTTATTGATTATCCGCCTAGGTGAGTGTCACGAACCTAGTGCTTCTCTCTTATTGCTTAAATCAAGCATCAATCATCTTAGCTTAATTTTAGTTCATAATAGTAGTTCATAATTGTAGTAAATAACTATATTAAAAACCCAAAAATGAAAAAAGATCAATTTGAAGCAGAACGCATCGCTAAGCCATACAATTACTCATCTCCAACTTGAAACTCCCTGAGGATTTTCGACCCCGATATACTATTGGGTTATTAGTGTCGCGCCCACTCTTTCTTCGTATTGAGTTCGACTCGATCAGGCACCTATACATCCTGGCTGCAACCGACTAGTTCTAAAAATGGGTTGATGTTGTTGCTCTCAAGGAAGTAAAGAAGGAAAATATTGCAAATTTCATCCGCATAAACATTATGTATCGCTTTGACATTCCTCGCTACATAATAATGGAAAATAGAAATCCATTCGATAATAGGTTGGTGAACAAGATTTTTGATCTCTTTATCCTCAAGCAACGTAAATCTTTGATGTACAATGTTACCGCCAATGGTCTAGCTGAGGCACTCAATAAAACTCTATGCAACTTGCAAAAGAAAATTGTCTCTATATCCAAACAAGATTAGAATGACCGTATAGAAGAAGTTCTGTGGGTATATAGGACGACTCAATGCACGCCAACCCAACCGACTCCTTATTCACTGGTTTACGGAGTCGAAGTTTTCTTGCCACTTGAGCATCAAATACCCTCATTATGACTGGCTATTCAAGAAGGGATCACTGATAAAGAAAAGGGTCGACTTAGATTAGCAGAGTTGGAGGCTCTTGATGAGAAGAGGTTGGAAGCTCAACAGAGTCTTTAATGTTATAAAGCTCGATTGTCTCGCGCCTTAAATAAAAGAGTCCGCTCGAGATCCTTTCAAGTAGGAGATCAAGCCCTTGGCGTATGAATACCCATTAATACTTCCCATAAAATTGTAGGGAAGTTCACTTTAAAATGGGGTGGACCATACGTTATACAATAAGCTTACTCAAGTGGGGCTTACAAGTTGGTTGATGCAGATGGCATGAGAATCGATCATATCAATGCTAAGTTTTTGAAGAAGTATTATCCTTGAAGATACAACACTCCTTGATGCATGAGCCTAAATGGCATGTTTCTACAATCCTAGCCCGTATGAGTCTAAATTGTGTACGGCCCCTACAAAAACAAAGGAAACTGCTAGGTTGAAAACTTCGAAAGAAGTTGCCTAGGCAAAAGTTAGAACATACTAAATATAAATAAATAAATAAAAAATCCCCCAGTTTGAACTATGATATGACTTGATCATCTTCATTGAGGTACGTAGGCATCCTAGAGTTTCATTCTAAGATTAGTCGCACAAGTTAAAAAGATATATATTGCCCCAATTGTTGTTCAAATGAAGTATGAAGGAATGTAAGATCAAGTTGGAAACCACCCTCTTGTTGAACTTTGATTTTATTTAATTTAAAGGAGGCAACCCTCCATGGTAAATTGGTATTTTCAATAGGCCGATTTTAGAAGGATGTCAAGTATTTGCATTGAATTCTAGGGATCCTCTATGTCTTCATGTTCGCCAAACCTTCTACGTTGTTGGTCTTCAAGTCCACCTGTGCCTTACAAAAGGGAAGAGAAGAGAGGCGTCAAAAGGAAAAACAAGTATAAGGAAAAGATTTCTTGGCACTACGTTTCAAATTCACTGAGACTTGAACCCAAAATATTTGTGAGAATATAGCTCTTAAATTCTGATTGTTGGCAAGTAAGACAACTTCCGATCTCGAGGTTTTCGTACCAAGATACAAAGTTTTGGTGAAGTCACGCAATCTGAAATTGTCAGCGTGTCAGAATTTTATGTTGATTTTGGAATATTATCTGAAACTATCCTTAAGGTACTAAATTTTGTATTTTGGATATATTCTATATCTTGAAGTTTAGTTTTCAAGAAATCAAACCGTTCATAATTTCGACGTTTCTACATCAAGATATGTATTTTTTTGGTGAGACTGCACAAATCTTAAATTGATAGCACGGTGCATTATAAAGTTGATTTCACAATATTATCTGGGATATTCTAAAGTTTTTTGATTGAGAATTTTGGATATGTTCTACATTTTGAATCCTACGTTTCTTGAAATTAAACGGTTTGCTATTTTGATATTCTATATCTAGATATAAATTTTTTGGTGAGAATGTGCAAATCTAGAATTGATAGCATGGTGTAATATAAAATTGATTTCAAAATATTATCTGAGGCGATTGTGAAGTTTTTTGATTAAGAATTTTGGATATATTCTAGATTTTGAAGTCTAGTTTTCAAGAAGTCAACCGTTTTGCAATTTCGATATTTCTACACTAAGATATAATTTTTTTGGTGAGACTGCACAAATCTAAAATTTTCAACGCGGTGGAATCTAAAGTTAGTTTCAAAATATTATCTGAGGCGATTCTGAAGGTGTTTGATTCTAAATTTTAGATATATTCTAGATATTAAGTCTAATTTTCGAGAAATCAAATGGTCCATTATTTGGACACTCCCACGACAAAATATGAATCTTTTGTTTCAAGCACTTAAAGCTGAAAATTATGCCACTAAGATAAAAGTCGGATAATGTAAAGCAAAAGAGAAGCTGAAACATTTGAACCCTCGAAGTCTCCAAATTGAAATCTTCAAGTTTGTCATCTTCAAGTGGAAGTATTTGAGCTCTCAAATTTTTCAGATTGAAACATCAAAGTCCGTCGAATCTTCAAGCTTGTCGGTCTTCAAGTTGAAGTCTGCAAAGTCCGCCGAATCTTCAAAGTTTTCAAGTGTTCAAGTTGATGTCATCAAGTCCATGAAGTCTTCGATTTGAAGCTTTATAACTTTCCAATCTTGAAGTGGACATATAAGTCCCTTTGCACCATAAGTTTGCCTCTACGGTAGTCTAACCACATTGAGAGTGATCTCTTTGATAGTAGGGCCGCCTTAAGAGTAATCTCTCTGATAGTCAGGTCATTTAAAGAGTAATCTCTCTGGTAGTTGGGTCGTTTTGAAAGTAATCTCTCCGATAGTCGGGTAGTTTTAAGAGTAATATCTCCGATAGTCGGGCCACATTGAGAGTAATCTCTCCGATTAGTTGGGGCGTCTTGAGAGTAATCTCTCCGATAGTCGGGTCATTTGAGAGTAATATCTCCGATAGCCGGGTCGTTTTGAGAGTAATCTCTCCGATAGTCGTGTTATTTTGAGAGTAATCTCTCTGATAGTCGGGTCATTTTGAGAGTATAACTCTCGGATAGTCAGGTCATTTTGAGAGTAATCTCTCTGATAGTCAGGCAACATTGAGAGTAATCTCTCCGATAGTCGGATTATTTTTAGAGTAATCTCTGCGATAGTCGGACCATACTGAGAGTAATCTCTCTGATAGTCAGGCCAGTAAAAGTAATCTCTCCGATATTTGGGCGAGGATAAATATCCCTCTCCTCACACCCTAAGACAGCCTTCTTCATGTGTGGATCATCTTGTTAAGCAAGAGTATATCTTTCTCTCTTGACCTACATAAAAACAACAACAAAGGAAAAAAAGCACAAAAAAAAAAAAGAAAAATTTATCTTTACGTTGATGCTTCCGAGTCCACAAAACTAGACTCAAGTGGCTTTCGAACACTGCGAATTGATACTTAACGTATACGAGCACATGGTTTTATATAAAACTTTAGAAGATGATGTTAAAACGGTGCTTTCGATGAGGGATCTGTAAATAGGAGGCAACAGAATTGGTTACTGACAAGAACTTGGTAACATGATCATCTCCTAAAGGGATTTGGGTACTAGTGGCATGACATTGCATGATGTAGCTTGGCATATGTCCTAGTTTTCTATGTCAACCTTTGCCTATGTTAACGTTGGAGACTATGTAATTACCAACCAAGTTGATTATATAGAGAAGTAAAAGTACAACCCAGTATAATCTCACTTAGTGGGGTCTAGGGAGGGTAGTATGTATGCAGATCTTACCCCTACTCTGGGATAGAGAGGCTGTTTTCAAATAGACCCCCGGTATCCTTCCCTCCAAGAACTACCCATATTTGCTCTTGAGGAGACTCGAACTCACAACCTCTCGGTTGGAAGTGGGGGTTGCTTACTATTAGAGCAAGCCCCTCTTGTTTGATTATATAGAGAAGTGCCACGTAAAATAGTAAGATGCAATATTTGAGTTCAAGCTCAATTTTTTTATGGGAAAGAGTGATTTTCTAATCAACCAAAAGTGGAGATCCTTTATAGGAGTAAATTTAAATGCTTAGTCCCAGGTGGCTCATCCTTATTCCCATCGAATATGAATTGTCTTTAAGGCCTCACATATAAATTATTTCAAGTGATGAGATCTATACACTACAAATGAGTTACAGGAATATTTCTGTTGGACGTGGGGCTAATTTGACTAGTACTTCAAAACTAGTCTTGAGGTTCAATAAGTTTATGTCTCGACAAGTCTTGAAGCATGAGCATTTGTAAGTATACAAAATTTATTGAATTTAAATTTAATAAAATAATATAAATTATTTTTAGATATATTAATCTAAATAAATATTATGAGCTAATATAATTATATTAATTATATAAATTCAATATATATGAATTAAATAAATACGTCTTAATTCATTGCGCTAGCCCATTTAAGTGGGCTAAAGTGATGAGCTCATTTCATTAAGCCCAAGATGTCATCTTCCTAAAGGCCCAATTTGGTGTCATGTGTCAAATGACGTGGCGCGCCAAGTAAAACAAAAGAGTAAATAGGATTGTGTCACGTGTCAAAATGACAAAGCATGCCAAGTCACATTAAAAAGCCAATGAAATCGCACCATGTGTGCAAGTAACATGTATGGCCAATCAAATGCGGCCACATTACACTTCAATTTGGTTGGTCAAAAAGAGTTTATTCTTATCACAAGTCCTCCCTTCCACAACTATAAATAAGGGTCTTCATAACTCAGAGAAGACACCAGAAGTTATAACAAGAAGCAAGAGAGAGCTCGTGGATCAAACACCACAAATTTCTTTACAAGTTTCAAGCTCCAAGCAATCAAGTTCAAATTCAAGAAATCAAGTTCAAGCTCAAGAACGAAGAACGAATGAAGATCAAGATCAAGTTCAAACAATCAAGCTCAAGAGCAAGAGCAAGATCATTGTTCGTGAAAAACAAATATAAATTAAAGATCAAGCTCAAAAGGCCTTGAATTTATATTGAAAAGTAGAATCAAAAGAATCATAGAAATCGTAATACTCAATTATTTGAAATAAAATACTATGATTATTGCAATATTTGTCGGTCTTAATTTTATTTTCTTTACGCAATTTATTGTGTATAACATTATCAACTACTCCTATAATTTATGTTCAGGTAAGACATTTTCAAAACAAAGTAACATCTAATAATTGCTTTAGTATAATAATTTTAATGTACAAAGAAAACACGTAAACAAACTGATACTCATAGCAGCAATTCTCTCATCTAATATATATGTCAGAGAATTGATTATTTTAGTATATCTTTTTCCTTTCTAACTGAAATGCTATAGCATCCACGGTAAATGTGTGTTCAGCATATTTACTGAATTTTGTATGCAAGATTTTTTTTTATTGCAAAATTGTTAATAATGGCCTCGATATAATATAAAAATATCTTAAATTTTACAAGCAAGAAAGACGAAATTCAAGTATTGGTTTGAATGAAAAATATACTTTACCTTTGAAATGACAGAGAAAGTAAAACATTTATGTTAAAATAGGAACTCTCACCAAAAATATATTGCACAAGGGGGTCCTTTTTCCATTCAAAATGTGAGGGGTATTGTTTCCTAACCCATAAAGATTAAGGGGGTAAAATGAAGTTTACTCTAATTATAATTAACAAAAACTAATTATTTCCTTTAATAGAAAAATAATTTCATTAAATAATTAGCAACAACATCCAATTTTACTTTTTTATAAAATTCATTGTATAAGTAAAATTAATTACTTGTCAAGTTGACTAAACTATTAAGGTACATAAATTTATTTTTCATAAGAAGAGTATTGGCAGTGAAATAAATCAGAAAATAGAGCCAAACTGCTTATAGTATAATGCTGAGTTAAACTGGTAAAAATAAAATTTTAAAATAAAATAAAACATTAGAATAAAAAATGTATCTTAAATAAGTTTTCATTTTTATCTTTTTACTTTTTTGCATTTCGTCCAACAAATGACAACATTTCGCCATATTATATTTTTATGTTAAATTATTTGTTATAAATATTATCGCAATATTATTTATTTTTCCAATTTTGGAATGTCCCTATCAAACATTTTAGCAGGTGTAGGGTTAAAAAGGCAAAAGATTCAGTTTTCAACTTGTGTTATGACTTATGAGAGAGTCGTGATATAAGTAGTTTTATGTTTTGTTTTCAGGATTACATTATTGAAGGGAAAAAAATCATAACATATCTATATTTATATCTATTCATACCTATATTAAAAGTACCAAACCCCTATCAAAATATTGTTCGCCTTTTTTACCCTTTATAAGTATATTCTATGTTGGATATAATTATAATATTACTCAATAATAAAGTGTTTATGGCTGTGCTTTATCTAGTTCAAGATTTTTGGGATTTCGTATTTTTAGGATTCGTTAGTGGCTTTCCTTTAGGTTTAGAATACTTTAGATTTTCTTTGTACATGTTTATATAATTCTTTACTGCAGTTTAATTCTTTTATTATCAATTATTAATTCATCTTTATTTATATTGTGTATTTTTTGTGTTAGGTTCTGAAGACTACTTCTCTTTGGCTCACCACTCTATGTTTCATATTTATCGTTTTTGGCGTATTTGGTGCTATTCGTGTTTTTTGCTTGCCGAAAAAATAAATGTTTAGAAAATTAATTAAACAAAAAAATTCTAGAAAGAGTAATCAGTCAAATCGCACATATGTATCGGTATAAATTTACTTGTAATTTGAGATCAACTTTCAATTAATCTGTCATAAAGTTTTTAGGGTGAAATCTTGCTATATATCTATATCGAGTTAGGCAAGATCCAAAACCAGAAGCAAATCCCAACGCCAAATACGAAGCGAGTTATGTGGAAAACAAAAGTTCAACTACAGTTGAACTGGGACTCAGGTTATGCGTCTTCGACTTAAGAAAATGCAAAGGTTCAACTACGGTTGAACTGGGACTCAGGCTATGCGCCTTCGACTTTAAAAAATTACAAAGGTTCAACTACGGTAGAACGGCACTCATGCAACGTGCCATCACCCAAAAATTCAACTACGGCTGAACTGGGACTCAGGCTATGCGCTTTCAACTTAAAAAAATTTCAAAGGTTCAACTACGGTTGAACTGGGAATCAGGCTATTCGCCTTCGACTTCAAAAAATTACAAAGGTTTAACTACGGCTGAACTAGGACTCAAGCTATGCGCCTTCGACTTCAGAAAATGGCAAAGGTTCAACTACGGTTAAACTGGGACTCAAGCTATGCACCTTCGACTTTAAAAAATTACAAGGGTTCAACTACGGTTGAACGACAACTCAGGATACGTGCCTACACCTAAAAGTTCAACTACGGTTGAACTGGAACTCAGGCTATGAGCCTTCGACTTTAAAAAATTGCAAAGGTTCAACTACGGTTGAACTGAGACTTAAGCTATGTGACTTCGACTTCAAAAAATAACAAATGTTCAACTACGGTTGAACGGCAGCTCAAGCTACGTGCCTTCACCCAAAAGTTCAACTACGACTGAACTAGGACTCAGGCTATGCGCATTCAACTTCAAAAAATTGCAAAGGTTCAACTACGATTGAATTGGGACTCAGGCTATGCTCCTTCGACTTTAAAAAATGACAAAGGTTCAACTACGGTTGAACGACAACTCAGGATACGTGCCTACACCTAAAAGTTCAACTACGGTTGAACTGGAACTCAGGCTATGAGCCTTCGACTTTAAAAAATTGCAAAGGTTCAACTACGGTTGAACTGAGACTTAAGCTATGTGACTTCGACTTCAAAAAATAACAAATGTTCAACTACGGTTGAACGGCAGCTCAAGCTACGTGCCTTCACCCAAAAGTTCAACTACGACTGAACTAGGACTCAGGCTATGCGCATTCAACTTCAAAAAATTGCAAAGGTTCAACTACGATTGAATTGGGACTCAGGCTATGCTCCTTCGACTTTAAAAAATGACAAAGGTTCAACTACGGTTGAACGGCACCTCAGGCTACGTGCCTTCAACCAAAAGTTCAAGTACGGCTGAATTGGGACTCGGGCTATGCGCCTTCGACTTCACTAAATTGCAAAGGTTCAAATACGGTTGAATTGGGACTCAGGCTATGCGCCTTCGACTTCAAAAAATTTCAAAGGTTCAACTACGGTTGAACGACAACACAGGCTACGTGCCATCACCCAAAAGTTCAACTACGGTTGAACTGGGACTCAGGCTATGCGCCTTCGCATTCTAAAAATTGCAAAGGTTCAACTACGATTGAACTAGGACTCGGGCTATGCGCCTTCGACTTCCAAAAATTACAAAGGTTCACTTACGCTTGAACTTGGACTCAGGTTATGCGCCTTCGACTTCAAAAAATTACAAAGGTTCAACTACGATTGAATGGCAACTCAGGCTACGTGCCTTCACCCAAAAGTTCAACTACGGTTGAACTTGGACTCAGGCTATGCGCTTCGACTTCAAAAATTGCAAAGTTTCAACTACGGTTGAACTGGGACTCAGGAAATGCGCCGTCGACTTCAAAAAATTACAAAGGTTCAACTACTATTGAACGGCACCTCAAGCTACGAGCCTTCACCCAAAAGTTCAACTATGGTTGAACTGGGACTCAGGCTATGCGCCTTCGACTTCCAAAAATTGCAAAGGTTCAACTACGGTTGAACTGGGACTTAGGCTATGTGCCTTCGACTTCAAAAAGTTACAAAGGTTCAATTACAGTTGAACGGAAACTCAAGCTATGTTCCTTCACCCAAAAGTTCAGCTACGGTTGAACTGGGACTCAGGCTACACGTCTTCGACTTCAAAAAATTGCAAAGGTTCAACTACGGTTGAACGACAACTCAGGCTACGTGCCTTCACCCAAAAGTTCAACTACGGTTGAACTGGGACTCAGGCTATGCGCCTTCGACTTCAAAAAATTGCAAAAGGTTCAACTACGGTTGAACTGGGACTCAGGCTATTTGCCTTCGACTTCAACAAATTTCAAAGGTTCAACTACGGTTGAACTGGGACTCAGGCCATGTGCCTTCGACTTCAGAAATTACAAAAATTCAACTACGGTTGAACGGCAGTTCAGGCTATGTGCCTTCACCCAAAGGTTCAACTACGGTCGATTTAGGACGCAAGTTACGCACCTCCTTCACAAAAGCCAATAACTCAACCGCGGACGAATCAAAGTCAAAAACATACGTCCCCGCGACCATGAGCCGGGCCGCAATTATGCGAATCCAAGAACCCCCATTCAAGTTAGTACGACTGATTCAAAGCTAAAATTTCGACCCACATAGAGTTCGGCCCAAGTTGAACTACAAGGCCGTGCTTTTCATTACCACGGCCAGCAGTCCGACTGAGCTCGAACTGGGACTAAGGCAATGTGTCGCCACTGCCACAACACGGCTACAACCCACTCCCACCAAGTGAAGGAATGTGACAACCAAAAGCTTCTATATGTTGTCAAATCCATCTACGCAAATTTTACCTTAAGGCAAGGAGTCAATTCGACAATGGTCGAAACTGCCTAACCAGTCGAAACCACTAACATGCACGTTAGAGGAACTCTAGGGCAAGGCCCTCTCAACCGAACACAAAGAAGAAACACACGAAATCAATACAAAACAGAAATAAAGAACACCACATATATTTACAATATTCACAAGGGTTACCCCTAGTTACATCGGCCCACCAGCAACAAAGAAAAAAATGACAAAAAAAAGTAGAAGAATGAAAACTAAACAAATATTACAAACTTTCTTTTTTTTTACTTGGCGCCACCAGCGCCCTCTTCAACAATGTCAGCGCCCTCGGCGCCATCATCACCCCCGAGCATTGACGGATCAAAATCGCTGTCGAGGCGGGCTTCACGAGCCTTCTGGCGTGCCTCCTCATAGGTGCCTCAGGCACAACGCCGGCTTCGCACAATCATCTATACACGTCAAATTGGTCCTCGGCGTACGTACAAAGCTCACGAGCAGGACCGAAAGAAGTGGCCTGATTCCTCAGCCGCTGGTGCTCATCCTCCAAGGTAACAATCTAGTCCACGACGGTGCAGGCGTCCTGCTTACAAACTGCAATGCGCCCCTCCACTGCTCTCTCTCGTAAATTAGCAGCGGCCCTCTCCAGTCCGTGTTCTCTTTCTTGGGCGCGGTTGGTCACCTGCAATGTTTCGACCCTCGCCAGGGCATCCTCTACTTGCTTCCTAAAAGCAGCATTCTCCGTCTCTAAGGGGGCCACCTGCCTAGTCAAAGCCTCAGCAGCCTCTGCTGCCGTAGCCCATGATTGGCGCTCTCTCTCGACGGTCGCCCTCCTTTTAGTGTCCATCTCCTCGTTTCTTTGACGGAGCTGCCCTTCAAGAGTGTTTACCCTGTTAAGGGTCTGATGCATATGAAGCTCCCACCTCACCAACTCTTCTACCAGCTCCCGATTCCACGGGTCGTTCCTTAATTGTTCTCGTAGGTTACGACATTGGTTCCGGTAGCGGAGGTATTTCTCCATTAACCGCACAAAGACCACCGAGCAAACGTTGGCCCGGTGAATACTCTCCACCTCCAACAAGAATGATTGCAGCAGGCAGGACAACAGTTAATACGAGAAGATACACTAAAGAAATATAGAGACTAAGACTTCACACGTACCTTTATACTTAGAGCGGCCACCTCGCCCATCAACCCGACGTCTGAGATGCCCCTCAAAGACATACTCTCCGCTTCCGAGCACAGAACCCCGCACAGTGTCACCAGATTCTCCTCCTGGAGTAGCAGATTCAAGTCATTAGGGATCTCCAAATAACGGTAATCCTCATCGGCCTGCACCGCTGGGCCGGTATACCCTTCCTAAAACAGACGGACGTCCACAGGATCCCTGTCAAACTCCAAGTTATCCCCTTCTCCTGAGGCGCCCCTTCCTTCTGCCGCCCTGGAAGTTGAGGCCTCCACCGCTTGGGATGTCGAAGCACCTACATTCGCCAAAACATCGGCGTCCGTGTCCTCCTCCAAAACCGTTGCTGAGGAAATACCTTACCTCTCAGTAACGAGAGCTGAAATTTGAATTGCCGAAGCGATTGTGTCACCTTGGCCTAAGCCAATCGGGCCATCCCCTACGGAATGCTCTCCCTCTGGGGCGAGGCCTGCTGCGTCTCCTTCTGCTTCCGATGGCGAGGAATACAAACTAATCACCACCGGAAGGACCGGGGTGAAGGCCACCCTACGCCGAACCAGTTGCTTTTCCTCTCCCCCGTCGTCTTCATTCGGTGGCGACTCCACCCTGGAATGCACGACCCCTAAAGTCTCTTCAACTTGGTGCTCAGACTCACACAAGAGAGTTTGCCGCCAAGATTCAACTAAGGTCGCCTTCGGGACTACGCGAGGCGCCGGCATCGCAACCAATCGGGCAGTCACCCCCGACCTACGGAAAGCAAGCTGGGAGTCTCCTACGACATGGACGTCCTAACCAGCAAAAGAAGAAGGGTCAAAGACAGGAAACTGAAAACTACCAAAGAAGAGCAATACAACAAGCTGGATTCTTATCAGCGGCCGGTCTACGACCATGGACCTCCTAGAAAGATGCCCACGTGCGAATTCCGGCTGTAACAAGGAGCACGGCCTCAACCCACTTACGGATACCAGAAAGCGGTGCCGGTGGCGCACCTCCAGCTACGGCATAAGAAGAAGGTCAGTACGTACAAAAATGAAACAGGGCATTTAACCAAAGAAATCAAGACCAGCGTAAAAGAATCTTACGTGCATGGTTCCACTCCTCCGGGAAGTAAGTAGCGCAAGCCACCAGGTGCTCAGTCCGGAAGTAGAAAAAGTGCTCATAAGGACTGGTATCAACCTCGTCTTCAAGATTCGCAGTTAATCCATCGGCTCTACGAGGGACCAACCAAATCATTTACCCCGTACCATATGGGGATCATAGAGGGTCAGCACATGCCCCAGGGTGATCTCCCTCCGTGCCAACCCTGCATATTTTATCAGCATCGCCAGTAACTTGTAGCAGGAAGGGACGAGATGACCGGGCTTACTCTGTAGTAGTGACAAAAGTCCTCCACTAACATAGGGAGAGGAAGTTTGAATCCTAGCTTGAAAAGGTAAGCGTAGAAGACGCATTACCCTCGGCGGTCGATGTGAACCCTCTCCCCGCTCCCGGCAAGGGCGATATCAGCAAAACAAGGAAGGTCACATTGATCCCTCAGTTGGGAAAGGCCTACCTCCCCCATCAAGGGGGGCTTCATCTACTTGTTCCTCTCCTTCAGGTAGGAGATCAGTCGTCGGGCTGCCGGGTAGAGAAAGAATGTCAGTCACCGATGGAAAACTGTCAATACCCGCCGAATCGGTGGTTCTCACCACCTCAGATGGGCCCGCAGCTACCGGAACCACCACCGGAGCAATATCAGAATGGGAACTGCTTGCCATTATCAGTATATTGAAATAAGGAGAGCAGAGTTAATCGAAAAATCAAGGGAAGACGGAAATCTGACGATAATCGACGAAGAAGCGAAAGACGAATTAACCTGAGAACAAGAAAGTTATCTCTCTTTGAATTTCACTTAAACGAATATCGGAAAAGTGAGAACTGAAGGGTACAACCCCTTATATATAGACGAGGCACAAATGGATTTCATGAATCTCAAAGGCCACCATTAATTACCTGACCAACTGCAAATCGATTTAGGCCTACAGTAGCGGTATCATTATGACATCAACCGCGGAACGGTCATTCAACTTTCAGTTAGGACGCCGCCCATGAAATGATCGTAACATCCCCAAGACGCCAAAAGCATGCCCATGCGTTATTAAGCATATGATGTCCCCTACGAGCGGCAAGCCTGATCGTATCCCAGTCAAACGTGTGTTATCGGCTATGGCCGTTTCTAGATCAATAGCGGCTACGGCCATCTCCAAAGTGAAAATGGCTACGGCCATCTCCAAAATGCAAATGGTTACGGCCATTTTCAAAGTAAAAACGGCTACGGGCATCTCCAAAGTGTAAATGGCTGCGGCCATCTCCAAAATGCAAATGGCTACGGCCATTTTCAAAGTAAAAATGGCTACGACCATCTTCAAAGTGTAAATGGCTACGGCCATCTCCAAAATCCAAACGACTACAGCCATTTCAAGTAAAAACGGCTACGACCATCTCCAAAGTAGAAACAGCTACGACCATCTCCAAAATACAAACGGCTATAGCTAACGGCAAGATCCACTCATCGAGCTCGGTCGGTCCCCCGACCTCAATAAGCGGAGGGACTATCTGTATGGGTCGAAATTAGACTCACGATCAATGCTGTGTCCAAATATCTCTTAAGCTCATTTGGGTTAATGAAAAGTATAACTATCGACCGACCAAAGTATTTCAAGGCTATTCCACCTAACTAGCAAGTAGCGGGGCCACGGCCCATTCCCCCTCAACAGACATCCTCTCGATGCAGCCACGACAGCCTGTTGCCAACTGGCAGGATCCACGGCTATAAATACTATGAGAGAGAACCCTAAAAGGGGGTCTGCTTCTTCTCTTTCTTCATACATACTACCAAGAGAAGAGAATACACATCATCGTATGGTTCTGAACCTCTCCATTGAGACCTAATCAATATCATTAATAAAAGATCTTCACCCTCCTCCCCTTAATCATTAACTGTTGTCTCTTGAATTTTATTCATTTGGTTTATTGATTTATTACGATCTGCCATGATTGGCCCTCCATCGATTTTAATTGATTTATGCTTAATAAGTATATGAGAACTTTGAGCTAAACAATGAAAAAAATTCATTAAGATGTTGATCAACTTTTTTACCAAATTATTTTTACAATACATTAATCCAAATATTAAATTAGACAAGTGGATATATGTAAGAACTTTAGTACTAATGTCAATATGGCTTAAAGTTTCAGTGGAACATTAGACGTCCAAGTATCTTTAGAAGTCTGAGTAAAACTGTAATTAGTATTTTATATGCATTCTCTATTTTTTTTAGTTGGGTTTAGAAAATATTTTTCTATTTAAGTTAGGAATAGTCGATATGATTGTTTGATTTCAATTTATTCCAAAGAAAACACACACATAAATACAAAAATACCAAGATTATAAACACACTCTAAGGCAATTTGTTCAAAACTACAAGAATTGATGAATTAGAATATTAAATTAGACAAGTGGATATATGTAAGAACTTTAGTACTAATGTCAATATGGCTTAAAGTTTCAGTGGAACATTAGACGTCCAAGTATCTTTAGAAGTCTGAGTAAAACTGTAATTAGTATTTTATATGCATTCTCTATTTTTTTTAGTTGGGTTTAGAAAATATTTTTCTATTTAAGTTAGGAATAGTCGATATGATTGTTTGATTTCAATTTATTCCAAAGAAAACACACACATAAATACAAAAATACCAAGATTATAAACACACTCTAAGGCAATTTGTTCAAAACTACAAGAATTGATGAATTAGAAGAATTCTCTTTGGTTCCACCTCTACGATTGCTTTCTCTTTAGAATTCATACAGATAATAATTCCTTTAAATTTCAAGTTATATTACTTAGTAGTTTTTGTTCTTCCCATTTTACCCTTTAAAAATAGAGTTCACATTGGATAAAATAGTAATTTAAATATTTTTCTCATATGTAGGAATAATTATTTAATTATTTTCCTAATATCTAGAATATTAAAATTTTATTTTTCTTATGTGTGCTTCAGTTTTGTTTACGATGTAGAAAACGCGAGTTAGGACCAATAATGCTCCCTTTGTGGTACGTAACTCCTATTTGTTTTGGCATTTAAAATAATTTATATTTAACTTTCACATAATATTTCTTTTTACGACCTTTAGATGAAAATATTTATTAGTAACATTGCTGAAGAAATGGATTGATTTAGCTATAATTCTATATATATATATATATATATATATATATATATATATATATATATATATATATATATATATATATATATATATATATATATATATATATATTCAACATTTACTAAATTTCAAGAGTTTAGACTTTTAATTTTATAATTAGAACATAATAATATAATATTTATATGTTTGCTTAAGAAGATTACTCATTGAGACGGGATACGCATATCTTGGACCGCATAAGCAGTTTATAGGACGCAGAAGCGGAAAGGGCTCAGGCATGGGGAAATCGCAGAAGCAGTCCCGCCTTTGTGACCCATGGACCGTAGAAGCGGTCTAGCCCACATTTGCCCAAATCCGCTGAAGCGGCCCAGCTTCCACAGAAGCGGACACCGCAAAAGCGAAAATTCCGCCGCAGAAGCAGAATTAGCTTGGAAAAATAGGTCATTTAATTCGAACCCAACCTTCATTTTTGCCATTACTCACTCCACATTTGGCGAATTGGGAGCTTCCAAGGGAGGGTTTCCGCATAGATTGACAAGGCAAGTAATTCCTTTACTTTTTTTTCTTAAGTACTTGTATAATGGGTAGATTAAATACTAGATATGTGGTGAGATCAAAGGGTTAGAGCTAGACCTAGGGTTTAAATAAAATTAAGATTTAACCACGTAAATAACTATGTAATGGGCTAGAAATCATATATTTGTGATCCTTAGGTGATAGAGAATAACTTTCTTCAAAAAATCTCCGGATCCTGGCACGTGGGCCCGGGGTCGGAATTTAGGAAACTTGCGGAAAAGGTTAGGAAATCACTTAAATTGTTGGGATTCAACCTTGTATGCCTTTATTGATTAATTCCTATATTGTTTAACTAGTTCGTGCGCTTTCAGCTTCCTTTGAGGCTTCGGGCTTGTTCTTGGTAGTTGGAAGTGTTATTTCGGAGTGAGGTGAGTCTCCTTTCTAACCTCGTGAGAGGGAATTGTCCCTTTAGGACTAATAAATGATAAATTGATATTAAAAGTGGGGGCTACGTACGTACTAGGTGACGAGAGTCCGTGCGTAGCTACTATGATATTAAATGTTTGTGTAGTTTAGGACCCACATCATGCCTAATGTGATATATCCATTATTTGAATTATCGAAATGATCTTTTATGATATGTTAGAGACTAGAGAAGAATGAAAAGTGATCATACGAATATTGTTGAACCTTGCAAGGATTTTCTTGTATATGAATGATGCCTTTGTGTGCATTCTTGTTATTTTAATTGATATTTGTGGATCGGGTAGATCGCTTCGATGAAATAGATACATCTATGGTACGAGCCACTCGACCCTCAGCAGTGCACAATTTATATTCTGTTGGAGCGGGCCATCGACCTCGGCATTATTGTGCATTATATATATATACACACACACACACACACACCAGGTCTTGGCACACACTGTGGTGGATATTTATTTTAGGATTGCATAGTTATTTTGCTACAATATAAATTCTCGCTGGTCTTGGCTTTAACTTTGAAAAATCTAGTATATTTATTTTTTGGCAATGGTAAAATGAGAACTTAAATCACAAATTCCGCAGTTTGTTGGCCTGAAAATGGTGTCAGGCGCTCTCACGACCTGTTTGGAAAATTAGTTGTGACAATATGGTATCCGAGCACTAGGTTCACGTAGGTCTTACAAGTTACAGGCAATCCTAATAGAGTCTTGTAGATCGGTACGGAGACGTCTGTGTTTATCTTCGAGAGGCTATAGGGTATTAGGAAAGACAACTCTTTATTCACTTCCTATTGTGCAATGGTTGATGTGCTAAATTTCCATTTCTATTCTCTAACAGATGGTAAGAACTCGTACCGCTGACGTTTCGAATATGGGAGGAGATGCTCCCCCCATTACTAGAGGCTAAGGTCGAGGCCGAGAGAGGGCACCGACCTGTGGTAGGGGACGAGGGCACCCTAAAGCCATTCCAATCATACCACCGGCAAACCCTGTGGGGGATCCCATTATTGAGGAGCAGGGTGAGGTACCTGCAGCTGAGCATATCTCGGTATATTTCATGACAGCACCGGGATTTCAGGAGGTCATGGGCCGCATGCTTTGGTTTATAGATACTATGACTCAGGCTGGTTTATTTCCAGTGAATCCAACTACTTCACAGTCATAAGGGGGAGCACAGACCCCTACTGCTCAGGCCCTAGGTTATACAGCCGCAATTTATCAGACTCCGGGTGGACTACCCGTAGATGGGGCTTAGCCAGTTACTGCAGTGGCACCCCAGCCCAGGCCAGCTGTGGACAGCAATCCGCAGAAGCTATTGGACTGATGGACCAGGTTGCGCTATCCAGTCTTCGGTGGTGAGCTTCATGAGGATGCCCAGGATTTCATTGACATGTGCATGGATAGACTGCACAACTTGAGGATACTCGAGTCACATAGAGTTGACTTCACCACTTTTCATTTGGAGGGCAGGGCCCGTAGATGGTGGCAGTATTACGCTCTTAGCAGGCCAGCAGGATCTCCTCCCCTCACTTGGGGTCAGTTCACCCAGTTATTTCTTAATCAGTACATTCCGCCCTTTGATAGGAAAGGGCTACATCATCAGTTTTTGCATTTACAGCGGGTATGGCCGCTTGTTGTGGTATTACATCCCACTATGCGGAATAGTGTGGCTCGAGAGGTGGAGATGGACACATGTTATCAGCTTACACTTGAGATTGCTCATAGGATTGAGGGTTACCGTCAGAGGGGTTTTGAGAAGAAGTAGCAGGAAAAGAGGGCCAGATTCTCCGGAGAGTTTAAAGGCGTCCCAGCTAGGGGTAGTGGTCACTCTGGGAGGGGTCAGCCTAGTAGGTCCCTAGTTTCAGCACCACCACCTGCTCGGGGTGCTCCAACGCGCTCATATTTTAGGCTATGCCAAAGATTTCTTATCACCCACCAACTGTTCAGGTTTCTTCCAATGGGTATTCGGGTCTTCCAGATTCTTCCGGTTCTTATCTCAATGCTATGCCGGAGAGTTCATACCGCTCGCCGGCTGTTCAGGCTTCTTGTAGTAGATCTTCTGGTTTTCAGAGTCAGCCATCTAGGCAGCAGGTCGTCGCACCACGTTGAGTGCGGAGACCTAGGTCACATGAGGAAGTACTTCCCCAGGCTTCCGGGCAAGGCTATATAGTAGGGACAGCAGCCCATGGTTCCAGCACTCGCGACCCAGCCACCTAGAGGTGGAGGACAGACCGGTAGAGATCATCCCAGAGGTGGAGGCCAGACAGGGAGAGGTCAGTCAGATGCTTCTCAGTCGGGCGGAGGCCAGACAGCCGGCGCTCCAGCAAGATTCTATGCTCTCTCGACCAGGCCAGATGCATTGGCCTCAGATGCCGTTATCACATATATTATTTTAGTCAGCAGTAGGGGTGCTTCAGTATTATTTGATCCACGATCTACTTATTCCTATGTGTCCTCTCTGTTTGCTCGTTTTCTAGTTACTTTTCTTGGGTTCATGGGTGTTCTTGTTCATGTCTCCACTACTGTGGGTTATTGTGTGGTTATGGATCGGGTCTACCAGTCTTGCGTGATTGCTTTCTGTGGCTATGAGACTAGACCAGACCTTATGTTGCTTGATACTCTTGATTTTAAGGTCATTCTAGGCATGGATTTGTTATCCCCATAGCACGCCATCCTTGATTGTCATGCCAAGACTATTTTGCTAGCTATGATAGGATTGCCGAGATTAGAGTGGAAGGGTTCCACAGCTGATACGCCTAGTAGAGTTATTTCCTTCTTGAAGGCTCAGCGCATGGTTGAGAAAGGGTGTTTGGCTTATTTAGCTTATGTTCTAGACACAACCACAGAGTCTCTGACGATTGATTCAGTGCCGGTGGTCCAAGAGTTTGCCGATGTTTTCCCTTCTGATCTTCCGGGCGTGCCTCAAGATTGCGATATTGATTTATGTATTGACTTGGCCCTAGGTACTCACCCTATATCTATCCCACCGTACATATATGGCGTTGAAGGAGCAGTTGGAGGAGTTGTTAGCAAAGGGGTTAGGCCCAGTGTATTGCCTTGAGGTGCACCAGTGTTATTCGTGAAGAAGAAGGATGGGACTATGAGGATGTGCATTGACTACCGCCAGTTGAACAAATTCACCATCAAGAAAAAGTATCCATTTTCCCATATTGATGATTTGTTTGACCAGTTACAGGGTTTTAGGGTGTTCTCTAAGATTGACTTGAGGTTAGGGTATCATCAGTTGAAGATTCGGGATTCAGATGTTCCGGAGACTACATTCAGGACTAGATATAGCCACTACTAGTTCCTGGTAATTTCATTTGGCTTGACTAATGCCCCAACGGCATTTATCGATTTGATAAACAGGGTGTCCAGGCCTTATATTGATTCCTTTGTTATCTTTTTCATTGATGACATCTTGATATACTCGCGTAGCATGGGAGAGCACGAGCAGCATTTGAGAGTAGTGCTTTAGACCTTGCGAGAGCAGAAGATATATGCTAAGTTCTCCAAATGTGAGTGGAATTCTTGGGGAATATAGTGTCAGGAGAGGGTATTAAGGTGGATCTAAAGAAGATTGAGGCAGTACAGAGTTGGCCACGACCTACTTCAGGGATTGAGATCAGGAGTTTCCTGGGGTCATCAGGTTACTACCGATGATTTGTGCAGGGCATTTCATCTATTGCATCACCTTTGACCACACTGACCCTAAAGGGTTCCCTATTTTGTTGGTTTGATGAGTGCGAGGAGAGCTTTCAGAAGCTCAAGACTTCTTTGACTACAACACTAGTTCTTGTATTGCCTTCCGGTTTAGGGATATATACTATATATTGCGGCACTTCTCGCATTGACTTGGGATGTGTATTGATGCAAGAGAGGCGAGTTATTGTGTATGCTTCACATCAGTTAAAGGTTCATGAGAAAAATGACCATGTGCGTGACCTAGAGTCGGGGGCGATTATTCATGCTCTTAAGATATAGAGGCATTATTTGTATTCTGTCATGTGAGGTTTATACAGACCATCGTAGCTTGCAGCACTTATTCAGGAAGGGGGGTCTTAATTTAAGGAATAGCAGGTGGTTTGAGTTACTAAAGGATTATCACATTACCATTCTTTATCATCTAGGTAAGGCGAATGTGGTCACGGATGCCTTGAGCAGGAAGGCGGGGAGTATAGGTAGCTTGGCATTCATTCCTGCTGTGATGAGACCATTAGCTCTGGACATTCAATCCATAACTAAAAGACTTGTGAGATTGGACATTTCGGAGCCCGGCCGAGTTCTAGCATGTGTGTTTGCTCAATCTTCGTTATTAGGGCAGATTAAGGCCCGACAGTTCGATGATCTGCATTTGGGGGTCCTCAGAGAGACAGTACTTCAGGAAAGTGCCAAGGAGATTTTTATTGGCAAGGACGGTGTGTTATGGCTTCAGGGCCGTGTATGTGTTCCTAATGTTAATGGCTTGAGGGAGAGGATTCTAGAGGAGGCCCGTAGTTCTAGGTACTCCATTCATCTGGGTGCCACGAAGATGTATCGTGACTTGAGACAGTATTACTGGTGGCGGAGGATAAAGAAGGACATTGTTGAGTATGTAGCTAAATGTTTTAATTGCCAGCAGGTCAAGTATGAGCACCAGAGGCCAGGTGGCCTACTTCAGCGGATGCCCATTCCAGAATGTAAGTGGGAGTGCATCACTATAGACTTCGTGGTTGGGTTGCCACAGACTTTGCGGAAGGTTGATTTACTGTGGGTTATTGTGGATAGGTTGACCAAGTCTTCCCATTTCATTCCAGTTTCTACTACTTACACAGCGGAGATACTCTCATATTTGAATTCGGGAGATAGTCAGGTTGCACGGTGTGCCAGTTTCCATCATATCAGACAAAGGCCCTCAGTTTACTTCCCATTTCTGGAGAGCTTTTCAAAGTGAGTTGGGGACCCACGTACAGCTTAGCATGACATTTCATCCTCAGACTGACGGTCAGTCAGAGCGGACAGTTCAGATTTTAGAGGATATGCTTAGAGCATGTGTGATTGACTTTGGAGGGCAGTGGGATCAGTTCTTGCCCTTGGCTGAGGTTGCATACAATAATAGGTATCTGTCCAACATAGAGATGGCCCCGTATGAGTCATTGTATGGTCGGCGTTGTCGTTCCCCTATTGGGTGGTTTGAGCCTGGTGAGGATAAGTTACTTGGTACAGATCTGGTACAAGATTCCTTGGATAAGGTAAAGTTGATTCAGGAGAGGCTCCATACAGCTTAATCCAGGTAGAAGATTTACGCTGATCATAAGGCACGTGATGTATCATTCACGATTGGTGAGAAGCTTCTCTTGAAAGTCTCGCCAATGAAGAGCATTATGAGGTTTGGAAAGAAAGGCAAGTTGAGCCCAAGGTTTATTGGTCCCTTTATCATGTTGAGGCGAGTTGGAGAGGTTGCCTATGAGCTTGCTTTACCTCCCAGTTTATCAGGAGTTCATCCATTTTTCCATGTATCGATGCTTCGGAAGTATCATGCTGACTACTCTCATGTGCTGGATTTCAGTACCATTCAGTCAGATGAGAGCTTGGGCTACGAAGAGGAGCCAGTTGCCATTGTTGATAGACAGGACCACCAGTTGAGGTCCAAGAGGATTTCTACGGTAAGAGTCCAGTGGAGGGGCCAACCTATTGAGGAGGCGAACTTGGAGTCCGAGGAGGACATGCGGAGCCGATATCCCCACTTATTCAACAGTCTAGGTACTTCTTTTTATGTCCATTCGAGGACGAACGTCTGTTTAAGAGGTGGAGAATGTAAAGACCCGACTGGTCATTTTGCATTTTAGCACCTCGTTCCCTTAAATGAAACTTCATGCACTTGCTTTAACTAATTGACTCGCGGGGATGGGTGGTTCGTAAGTTAGAAGAGTGTTGGGCAAGAATATGTCCATTTGCTTCTTTAACTTTTTCTAAAAAGGTCAAGTTTGACTTTGGTCAATTTCTTAGGAAACGGAACCGGATTCTTGATTTGATGATCCCCGAGGGTCCGTGGAAAATATGGGACCTGGGCGTATGCTTAGAATCGAATTCCGAGGTCCCTAGCCCGAGTAAAGAATTTTAATGTAAAATTGTTAAATCGAAGTTTTAAGTAATTATAGAATCTAAGGATTCATTGAAATCATAGGTATCGCGTTCGGATTCTAGTTCCAAAACTCGGTACAAGTCTAATATATCAGTTAAGACCCACCCATAAAATTTGGTGTTAATCCAAGTATTTTCAGGGCGTTTTGACACATTAGAAGGAAATTTAGAACTTTAAGCATCAATGATTTGATTCATTTGGTTTTGGGTTGATTCCTTGAATTAGTGTTGTTTTGAGTATTTCGAGGGATTGAGTAGGTCTGACTCATGATTTCAGACTTGACGATATGTTCGGGCGAGGCTAGGGAGCCCCGAGCGTTAAATGTGCGAGGTTCGAGTGAAGTTGAAAACATAGGAAAAACCAACTTTGTTGCTTCAGTCATAACCACTTCTACGGCTCTTGGACCGCGGAAGCGGCTGACAGGACGCAAAAACGGAAAGGGCTCAGGCATGGGGAAATCACAGAAGCGGCCCTAGGACCGTAAAAGCAGTCCCGCCTTTGCGACCTACAAACTTAAGAAGGGGTCTAGCCCAAATTTTCCTAAATCCGCTGAAGCGGCCCAGGTTTCGCTGATTTCCGACGCCGCAGAAGCAAAATTAGCTGGGAAAAATGGGTCATTTAATTGGAACCCAACCATCATTTTTGCCATTACTCACTCCACATTAGGGTGAATTGGGAGATTCCAAGGGAGATTTACCACATAGATTGACAAGGTAAGTAATTCCTTTATATTTTTAGCTTAAGTACTTGTGTAATGGGTAGATTAAATACTAAAAATGTGATAAAATCAAAGGGTTAGAGCTAGACCGAGGGTTTAAATAAATTCAACATTTAACCACGTAAATAACTATGTAATGGACTAAAATTTATATATTTGTGATCCATAGGTAATATAGAACAACTTTCTTTGAAAAATCTCGGGATCCGGGCATGTGGGCCCGTGGTCGGAATTTATGAAACTTGCGGGAAAAGTTGGGAAATCACTTAAATAGTTGGGATTCAACCTTGTAAGCTCTTATTGACTAATTCCTATATTGTTTAACTAGTTCGTGCGCTTTCGGCTTCACTTTGAGGATTTGCGCTTGTTCTTGGTAGTTGGAAGTGTGCTTCGGAGCGAGGTGAATCTCTTTTCTAACCTCGTGAGAGGGAATTGTCCCTTTAGGTCTAATAAATAAATAAATTGCTATTAAATGCGGGGGCTATGTACGTACTAGGTGACGAGAGTCCGTGCATAGCTACTATGATATTAAATATTTGGGTAGTTTAGGACCCACATCATGCCTAATGTGATATATCCATTATTTGAATTATCGAAATGATCTTTTATGATATGTTAGAGACTAGAGAAGAACGAAAAGTGATCATACGAATATTGTTGAACCTTGTAAGGATTTCCTTTTGTATGAATGATGCCTTTGTGTGCATTCTTGCTATTTTAATTGATATTTGTGGATCGGGCCGTTGCCTCGGTAAAATAGATGCATCTATGGTACGGGCCTCTCGACCCTCGGCAGTGCACAATTTATATTCTATTGGAGCGGGTCGTCGACCTCGGCATTGTTGCGCATGATATATATATATATATATATATATATATATATATATATATATATATATATATATATACATACACATACATACTCAAGCTTACACCTTTCATGATTTATTGCTAATTATTGCAAAAGAGGGAAAATGATAAAAGAAAATGTGATTAAAAGCATGATTATGACTTCCATTGTAACTGTCGTATAAATGAACTATTTATGCTCTAAATTGTATATCGTTATTATGATATTATCTTGACCTAGTGGTATCAAGTCGACCTCTCGTCTCTACCTCTTCGAGATTAGGCGGGATACTTACTGGGTACATATTGTTTATGTACTCATGCTACACTTCTGTACTTATATGTACAGGTTTTGAGGCCGGTTCATCTGGTTACCGATCGGCCGCGCGTCAGTGAGTTGCGGCATAGACTTCTAATGTGAGCTTCTTCCCTTCCTACGCCGCTCAACAGCCGGATAGAGTCTTCTTTTGTATTTTTGTTGTCTTTCTTTATTTCAGACAGTAGGATAGAGATATTTTGTATATTCTACTAGATGCACGTACTTGTGACACCAGGTCTTGGCACATACTGTAGTAGATATTTATTTCGGGATTGCATACTTATTTTGCCATATTATAAATTCTAATTGGTCTTGGCTTTAACTTTGAAAATTCTTGTACATTTGTTCTTTGGCAAAGGTAAAATGAGAACATAAACCATAAATTCAGCAGTTGGCTGGCCTGACCACGGTGTCAGGTCCATCATTACCTGTTTGGGAAAATGGGTCATGACACATAACTTGCGCAACAGTCTGCACGTGCATTTTTCATAGTTTTTATGCAGGCAACGTTCAACAAGGAAACTATTAGAACTTTGAAATTAACAAAATATTTTTATTTAATTATTTTTTAATGTTAATATTTTAAAATATAAAAAATTATTAATAAATATTTTTATTTAAACTATATAAGAACTTCTACTATTTAAAATTTTAAAACTGAGTAAGAATTTGTTTGTGAAATTTTTTTTGTTATTTACAATGCACAAAATAATTATAGTTTGTCAATCTATAAAGTAAAATTAAAATAGAATTATCTTATTAATCTTGTTAGGAGTGGAATAACTTGTCCAACACTTTACCTCTCAATTAAGTTCAATTAGGAAATATTTACTTAGGGTTTGTTTGGAACGCCACTAGATAATTAAAATTGGTATAGTTACTATAGGGTAGTAATTTTGTTTGTCATAATGTAACTACCGTATAATTATAAGTGTGGTATTTAGTTGCACAAGCATAATTACTGTCACACCTCCTTTTTCGTTATATATACCTCCGCAAAGGGGCGTAAAGGAGTTTTTCCAATTAAAGGACAATCGGAACAGGATTTGGTTATTATTCATTCAGAGTCGCCACTTAGGAGATTAATGGTGTCCCAAGTCATCGATTTGTATCCCAAACCGAGGAAGATTATGACTCTGTTACAGTCTCCGAACCAGAAATCCGGATAAGGAATTCTGTTAACCCAGGAGAAGGTGTTAGGCATTCCCGGGTTCCGTGGTTCTAGCATGGTCGCTTAACTGCTGTATTTGATATATCTGATTTTATTACATGCTAACATAAGTGCTTTTATTTATAAACCGCTTTTTACCAATAGTTATTTTAAAAGACTTGCAACGTCGTGAAAACGTACTTCTAATCACGTCACCGCCAGTGTACACGTGATTGTCGACACGTTTCGACTTCGTCAAGATTTGAATTTGGGTCGCATTAATGCACACCCGAGTTTAGGAAAGTAATTTAATTAAGCGCGTCTGAAGATTCTAGCGCACTATTATTTTGAGGAAGGACATGAAATTTGCTAAACGGTCCTCCCGAATTCTAAATATTTTAATCTTTATCGAGGGCCCCGTAATCGTTTTTGTTTGGCGAGGCTTGTCTCGTTATTATTTATAGGTCAACCCTAAAGCAATCTATGCTTTTCTACGGTGACTTGTCCAAAAGTCCAAATTAATTGTTGTGTTATTAGACTAAAACAAACCAAATGAGAGCAGTTTCAATATGATTTTCTACGGTGACTTGTAGAGAAGGTTGTTAGGCCCAAATGATTAGGCAAAACATAGCGTCTTAACCTGAATAATAACTCCTGAAGCTGCTTCACGTTGTTTCACCTACACGCGAGAGACTACAAGCGTATTTATAGAAATGTACCCTAAACACACTCGATTTTGTCCCATAATCCAGAAAAAACGTAACAACAGTCATTTCAAACGATTTTGCACCTTCCCGTATTTTCAGTTTATTTCTTTGTGGTGTTAATCAAAGGTGACCCATACTGAATTTGTAAAATCAATAATCTAAATCTTGTAAACTTCCAAATCAGATCAAACGAGATGGCAAATGGCAATGACTATCCAAGCAACGTGTTTCAGAAAAAATAAAGTCCAAACTCGTGTGACCTTTTAATTCATGTGAGCTAACTAACGCTTGAAAACACCAACACGACACTGATTATTTACTAGAGAATCATTAGTCAGTTGATAGTCTGAAAAGTTCAAATTTGAAGCATAAACAAGATGGATACTAACCTTATGATATTTATAAATGAAACCAAACATGTCTGAAGCAATAGGCTAAGAATGGTGATGATCATCTGATTAAAAAATCTGATTAACATTATAAAATCAACGAGACAAAGCAGTTTCCGTATTTCAATGCTCCACTTCATTCATTCCTTCACATTCACTCCACAGTCAATGAGTTACATAGGTGTGTGCCTGGAATCGAAATGGAAATAGGGTAGAAGAGATCAGTTACAGCAGCAGCCAATAGCAAAAATAACACCCAGCAACACAAGGATGATTTCGAGAGATTTTAACTAACACCCATATTTCAACAACAATAGCTTTCAAGCAGACTCCAAATGACAGCCCAGGCAAGTTTAGCAACCCATGAATGCCTCAAAACAAAACTTGACTCGACAGATCTACCCCAGAAAATACTAAAAATGACCAGAATTCAACTAAACAAGCTTAATCAACCCAAATTCACTCCAAAATGAATCCAAACCAAGAAGAGTATACCAGCAACCAATGGAACAGTGTTCCTTGTAGCCTTTTTTTTTTGGTTTTCAGAGATTTTTCAACTGTTTTTGAGTTTTTACTTCTTTTTTTGTTTCTTTTTGTTTTCTGGAAATCAAAGGCTAAAGAACTAGAATGCAAGAATAGTTATGAACTAATGATCTATACAATGGCTAAAAATATGGCTGAAAGAAGATCCCCTTTTACAAGGCATCTAATGCCTTTTTATAGAAGTAAAGTAGGGCAGCCTCAAATTTCTGTTTTCACTATTAGTCCCTATTCATTTTTCATTTTAACCCCTCATTTTCTGACTTGTTTCCCAAGTAACTACCTTAGTTTTATTGAAATCTACACTACAACCCTATTCTAGGAGCTTCTATGAGGTTCTTTGAGCTATACAATTCGTAGACTACCCTTAACCCTTCCTTTCAATTACTGATTCTCAATATTCTACCCTTTCTCATGCCCAAATTGCCCTTATTACCATCTGAAAATTACAAACCTTAATTAACTAAAACCAAACCTTTTTTACCCTTGTTAATTAACTAAAGTCATCTACTAAAGGATTAAACATCTATATCCAAACTTGAATCTAATTTATCATTTTCTAGTCAATACTAATTTTCACTAATTAAATTGCCAACTAACAAATAAAATTATAAATTGCAGTTAACATCAAATTAATTCCAAAAGAACCAACAGGCAAAAGAAAATCAACAAGACCAAACCCTAAATTTTCTGGATTAACGACAATCTAATCTGGATACTAGCTAAGCTAAGAAACTCATGCAAATAAACCAATCGATCGACCATTAAGGCCTTATCAACAGTCAAGAAACAGACGAAACCCAATTAAACTTATCCTAAATCAAATCAGAATTTAATAGAAGAAATGACGAATCAACCTAAAACTAAATTAACATAGATAATTACTACAATGAGATTAAAACTAACTAAAACTGAATTTATGCATGATTTAAATGAACAAGAAAAGAAGAATCGAATTAGAAAACTTACCGCAATCAGACTTCATATAACCCTTTAGAAATTGATTTCCAGTTAATATTACATGGTTAGTTCGTCATAAATAAGTATTAACCAGAAACCAGCTGACCTCCAAGACTCTTAGAAAAGACTCAAGCCGCTACGAACCCTAGATTTGAAGTTCATCGAGCTTCAGTGATATTCGAGGGTTTTTGGCTTTAGATTCGTAATGAGGAGGTCCAAAGGGTTGTGGGGTATAAATTTGAGCCACTTTGGATGGTTTTTGCATTTTTTCTGAGATTTCAAACTAAGATTCGAACCATTGGGCGATAATTCGAAGGAAGATGGTGGCATGGTTGGAAAGAGGGGACCGAGGAGAGAATCTGGTGTTAGTTTGACTGGATTTGGAGGTGGCGCCACCGGGTTTTGGGGTAAGGGATATGGTGGCGGTGGAGATTAGGGTTTTGGAGAGGGTGGGGTGTGAAGGAGATGAGGAAATGGGGGGTGGGGAGGGTCGTTCGGACATTTATATACAAGAAAACCTAGGATGCTTTAGAGCCATTAGTTCAGAGATCAACGGTTTGAGATTCATGCCTAGAATGACGTCGTCTTGTTTTTTACCAATCGAACTGGTCTGGGTCAGGCATGAGATTGGGATGGGGTGGATTGGGTCATTGGATTTGGGCTCAAACTTTCGAAAGGGACTGGCCCAAAAGTGGCTGCTATTACCAGCCTTCCTCTATTTTTCATTTTTTATTTCGTTTTTTGCTTTGTTTTTTATTTCAAAATTGTAAAAGAAATGAAAAGATTAACAATAAAACCTACATTGATTCTAGAATTAATCTAGCTAAATAATAAAATTATTTAAAAACTATTTTACGACCAATTTCACAATTAAAACAATTAAGATGCAAAACGAACAATTTTTGTGATTTTCATGTTTTGCTCTAGAACGAATTAATCCCTAATTAATCCTAAAATATGAAATTAAATCCTAAATAAAAATGAGTATTTTTTTATTTTCATATGAATTAACATGCACAAATAAAATTCAAACAATTAACACAAAATGACACCCAAAATTCACCAAAGATTGTAACTATTTTATTTGAAGTGTTGGGAATTATTCATATATAGGGCAAAATCACGTGCTTACAGCTGCCCCTCTTTGCTTGGAAACATGAAAGGTTTTCGTGCAAAGATGAAATGAGCAATATGAGGGATTTTGCCCATTTGAAAATTCCGTGGGAAGCATTTTTGAAAAGTTTGACCGCACCCTGCTTCAGAGGTTGCCTACATATCCTGGGCTAAACAGGAATCAGGCCAGTAAGTTTGGGAGTGTCTGTAGCTGGGAATACCAGGAGCTGTGATTTCACTATGATTGTTGTTACTGCTACCACTCGTTGACCTTCTTTATTACACAAATCAAGAATAAAAGAAACTAGCCTAAGACATGAACAACGAATTACAAAAAATCCTATCTAAATTCTTCAACTTGTTCTTGTACTTCCTTGTTGCCTTGTACTTTCTCTTGTTGTTATTTCAAATCTTGCGCTGGAGTGTTGTTCCTCCCCTTCCAATTGCTGACCTTGAATAAACTTGGACTTGAATGTATTCTTCTGTTATCCAGGTGGGGTCTTGACTACTGAACTTGAATTTGTATATCTATTTTCTCCAGGCGGACTCCTGGTTGCTGAATTTGAATTTGTATGTCTCTGTCCTCCAAGAGGACTCCTGATTGCTAAATTTGAATTTGACCGTATTCCTCCAATATTCAGGCGGGCTCCTGACTTCATAAAAATAGATAAACAAAGAAAACATTCTGCTCCAGTTTGGAAACTGGGCGGTGTTACCGGATCTCAATACGAATGTTAACTAGAACTCGACTCGAAATACCTCTGTTATACATGCGGGCTCCTGATTTCGAAGCTTGAATTATATACCTCCGTTCTTCAGTCGAGCTCCTGACTTCAACTACAACTTGAAATTTAACACCTTTATTCTCCAGGCGGGCTTCTGACTCCAAACTTGCATTGTGTTTATCTGTTCTCCAGGCGGACTTCTGACTACTGAACTTGAATTTGTAAGTATTTCCTCTGTTATCCATGCGGGCTCCTGACTACTAACTTTGAATTGTGTGTCTCTGTTCTCCAGACGGACTACTGATTTCAAAATAAACAAGAAATTGATGGGAAACTAAAAAATGAATTATATCACCTCTGTTCTTCAGGCAGGCTCCTGAGTGCTGAAATTTGGATTGCATGCCTCTGTTCTTCAGGCGGGCTCCTGACTACTGAAATTGAAATATATGTCTATGTTCTCCAGGCAGACTGCTGACTCCAAACTTGAATTGTAGAGCTCTGTTCTCTAGGCGGGCTCCTGATTTTTGAATTCTAAATGCATGTATTCCTCTGTTATCCAGACCGGCTCCTGATTGCTAACTGAACTGTATTCCTCTGTTCTCCAGACAGGCTCCTGATTGCAAAAAATAGACAATACAACGAAACTTTCTCCCCAATTTGGGAAAACTGGGGCTTGTTAGCACGTACTAAAATTAAAAACTTGAATTGTGATGAAACTAATACTTGAATTGAAACTAAAACTCGAATTGCGATGAAATTGAAGCGTAAAGTTTAACATTTAACTACTGAAATGTACTCCTCTGTTTTTTAGGCAGGCTCCTCTCTTTAAAACCTTTTCATGCCGCTCCTCATTTTCTTGCATTTTCCCCATACCACATATGCGATTGAACTTGATTACTGCCTGCTTTCCTTCACGGAGGATTCCACCTGACAAACAATTTTTCTGCCCCTGTTTCAATCACCGAAAATTTTGTTAGTTTAAAGATGGTGGTTAGTTGATTGCATTCTTTGCTGCATCATCATCCCATTGCCTTGCTTTGTTTTTATTTTTCATGTTTCTTGTTTGCACCAGAGTGTTGCCCCCATGGCAAATTACCTTTCCTACTTGACTTGACATTTCTCAAAAATTGATCAGAAGGTCTTTCTTTGGACCGTAATGTCGGTTTTTTGATGGGTTAGAAACAACGATATAAAAGGCTCAAAACAATTTCAAACTAGGTTGACACTACAACTTTCGGAATCCGATTTCTTTCAATAATCACAACTTCTGCCCCTGTTTCTTTCTTGGGGACCTTCAGATTTTGGTATGACTGAACCTCAGAGTAAGGCTGCCTACGTACCCTTCCGGGATCAAGTCAAACGTAGTTCACTCATAGAAATTACTTTTGTTGTGAATTTTCTTCTCTTTTCCTTTGTTTTTCTTTACGTCTTTTCCATCTTTCATTTACTATTCTTCTCTTTTCTACTTTTCTTCTTATTTTTCCTTTTTTTTTCTTTCTTTTCCTTCCTATTTTTCTTTTTCTTTTTTTCTTCTCTCTTTTCATTTTTCATTTTTTTTTTCTTCTTTTCTTATCTTTCACGCTTGTGTTTCTAATCCTTGCTACTGATTCCAAAAGAGGGGTATGAAAGAAACTAAATAAGGCTCAAAAGGGGTGACAAAGGGTAAAAGTGTTTGGATAGCCGAACAAAATGCCTTCTTCATTTCAATCTTTAAAATATGCAAAATACAAGCAAGTACATTCAGAATAAAGGAATCATACAAAATATCTCTTGACAGCATCAAAATTGATGGCCATTTCTACACATTTTCCTTCTACATCTGTCAAATATAATGCACCATTAGACAATACCCTGGTTACTACAACAGGCCCTTACCACTTCGGGGTGAACTTTCCTTTTGCTTCGGCCCAATGAGGCAAAATACGCCCAACACCAACTGTCCGACCTCGAATTTCCTCGTACGTACTTTCTTGTTATATGCTATTACCATCCTTTGTTGGTACAGTTGACCATGGCACACTGATGCCAACCTTTTCTCATCGATTAAACTCAATTGTTTCAGAAGGGTCTTTACCCATTCATCATCGTCGATCTCAACCTCCACAATGATTCGAAGCGACAGGATCTCCACTTCTGCGGGTATTACTGCCTCGGTGCCCTACACCAATGAATAAGGAGTCATTACCATCGAAGTACGCACGGTGGTGCGATATCCCAACAATGCAAAAGGCAGTTTCTCATGTCACTATCTAGACCCTTCAACCATTTTCCGCAATATTTTCTTTATGTTCTTGTTAGCCGCTTCAACCGCTCCATTTGCTTTAGGGCGGTACGGGGTAGAATGACGGTGAGTAATCTTAAACTGCTCACATGTCTCCTTCATCAAATGACTGTTGAGATTAGCCCCATTGTTCGTGATAATCACCTTTTGTTTACCAAATCGACAAATAATGTTTGCATGCACAAAATCCACCACAGCTTTTTTAGTCACAGATAATGTCTTCGCTTCTACCCACTTGGTAAAATAATCTATTACTGCCAGGATAAACATGTGCCCATTTTATGCCGCCGGATCAATTGGCCCAATAATGCCCATGCCCCAAGCAACAAAAGACCATGGCGCGGACATTGTATGCAATTTTGACAGTGGAGAATGAATCAAATATCCATGCACTTGGCACTGATGACATTTGCGTACGAAGCTGATACAATCCCGTTCCATTGTGAGCCAATAATATCCTGCCCATAAAATCTTTTTTGCCAAAACATATCCGCTCATGTGCGGACCACAGACTCCAGAATGTACCTTAGTCATGATAGTGGTGGCTTGCCTCGCATCCATGCACCTCAATAGTCCGAGGTCTCGTGTTCTTTTGTACAGCACTCCTCCACTCATGAAAAATCCGCTTGCTAATCGATGAATAGCCCTTTTGTGATCACCGGTGGCCTGTGCGGAGTATACTCCCATCCTAATATACTCCATGATGTCATAGAACCACAGCTCACCGTCAAGTTCCTCTTCTATCACATTACAATAAGCATTTTGATCGTAGACCAAAATCTGCAATGGATATACGTAAGCCTTATCTGGATGATGCAACATTGACGCCAAAGTAGCCAAAGCATCGGCAAAATCATTATGAATCTTTGGGAGTGTCTGAACTCTATTGACTAAAACCGTTGACAAAGCTCATGCAAGCATTGTCTATATGGTATCAGTTTCAAATCCTGTGTTTCCTAGTCTTCTTGAATTTAGCGTACCAGTAGGTCCGAGCCACCCATGACCAAGACTTCCCGGACACCCATATCCACTGCTAATCTCAACCCCATAATGCATGCTTCATATTACGCCATTTTGTTTGTACAATAGAAACAAAGCTGAGCCGTGACGAGATAGTGCTGACCTGTTTCAGAAATAAGTACGGCTCGTATTCCCACGCTTTTCATATTTGCTGCTCCATCAAAGAACAATTTCCATCATGGTTTCTCTGCTTGTTCCAACTCATTAATATGCATCACCTCTTCATCAGGGAAATAAGTCTTCAAAGGATCATAATCATCATCAACTGGATTCTCAGCTAAATTATCGGCTAAGGCTTGTGCTTTCATTGCAGTTCGGGTCACGTAGATGATATCAAACTCTGTGAGCAGAATCTTCCACTTTGCAAGACTTCCCATGGGCATAAGCTTCTGGAAAATATACTTCAGTGGATCCAACTGAGATATAAGGTAGGTAGTGTAGGACGACAAATAATGCTTCAACTTTTGTGACACCCAAGTTAGGGCGCCACATGTCCTTTCCAGATGAGTATACTTAACCTCATAAGATGTAAACTTCTTGCTAAGATAGTAGATTGCCTGGTCTTTTCTGCCTGTGACATCATGCTGCCCTAGAACGCAACCAAATGAATTATCCAAGACCGTCAGATACGGAATCAAAGGCCTCACTGGCTCTGGTGGGACCAACACAGGCGGATTTGAAAAATATTCCTTTATCTTATCAAAAGCTTTGTGACATCCATCCGTCCATTTAACCGCAGCATCTTTCTTCAACAGTTTGAAAATGGGTTCACAAGTAGTTGTGAGCAGAGCAATGAACCTGCTAATGTAGTTCAATCTTCCTAATGAACTCATCACATCAGTTTTGTTTCTTGGAGGTGGCAATTCCTGAATGGCCTTAATCTTCGATTGATCCAATTCAATACCCCGGCGACTGACTATAAACCCCTGCAACTTTCCCAATGGCACACCAAAAGCACACTTTGCAGGATTGAGCTTGAGATTGTACCTGTGTAGCCTTTGAAAGAATTTCCTCAAATCCCTGACATGGTCGGCCTGCTGCCTTGATTTTACAATCTAATCATCTACGTACACCTCAATCTCTTTATGTATCATATCATGGAAGATCGTTGTCATAGCCCTCATGTAAGTCGCCCAGCATTCTTCAAACCAAATAGTATGACCCAATAGTAGTATGTTCCCCACGGCGTGATGAATGCCGTCTTTTATGCATCCTCCTCGTCCATTAGGATCTGATGGTAACCCACATAACAATCCACAAAAGAACCAATCTCATGTTTGGCACATTGTCAATCAATATGTGGATGTTGGGCAATGGAAAGTTGTCTTTTGGACTTGCCTTGTTGAGGTCTCGCTAATCAAAGCACACCCTGGTTTTGCCATCTTTCTTTGGTACAAGCACAACATTAGCTAACCAGGTTGGATACCGTGTGACCCGAATGACCTTTGCATCGAATTGTTTAGTGATTTCTTCTTTGATCTTCACACTTATGTCTGTTTTGAACTTTCTCAATTTTTGCTTAACAGGTGGGAGTGATGGATCGCTAGGTAATTTGTGGGCCACCAGATCAGTAATCAAACCCGGAATATCATCATAGGACCAAGCAAAAACGTCTTGATATTCCAATAACGCCGCGATTATTTCTTCCTTGAGTTGCGGCTCCAGATGAACACTTAGTTTAGTTTCCCGTATATTATCTTGATCCCCTAGGTTAACTGCTTCTGTATCATTTATGTTCGGTTTGGGTTTTTCCTCAAAGTGTTTTAATTCCTTACTAATTTCCTCATATGCTTCATCATCATATTCCTCATCATCATCACATTCAATTTCTTGTATTATTGTTTCTGAGTTAGGTTGGCTTATAAGACCGGGACGAGAATTCCTCATGCATGTCATGTCATTGATATCAACATAAAAAGAACTGTACAAAAAAGAAAGAAAAATGGAAACAAAATTAGGAAAGAAGAAGGAAATTGCATTTCATTAAAACGTAAAGATAAGAGGGCTTAGCTCATCCAAATGGACGGAACATAATCACAAGGATTACAAACCCTAGAATAATCCAGGTGAAAACAAAAATAATAACAAAGTCCCACTACCGCGCCTCCCTCCGAACTGGCAGAGAAGTGACTTCCCAATTGTTGATCCTAGCATGCGGCCTGACGTACTGAATGTCTGCATTACCAGAACCTTCACCATCCTGAACCATGTTTACTTCTGCAAATACCTTTTCAAACACTTCATCAAAATTACCCTCTGCTCCCATCAATAAACCTATCGCCTGTGTTGCTAACTGCTTCTTGACCCTCGTCCTGACAAAGGACTTGGACAGACGTGGAATTGGTTTAGGCAGAACCCAAGCTTTCCTTTTCAACTTGCGTGCCCCTATGATATCTGCTATTGTTGGCTTAAACCTTAACCCAAAGGTACCTAAATTCTTGGGCAAGGATACAGGTTGAACAGTGCCTTGAAGCATGGCACCCAGATCTTTTCCCGGGACAAACCCATTACCCATCATTTCTTAAACCACCATGACAGTTGCGGATGCTACTTGGGGACGTGGTATACTTTTCCCCTCTGGTACTTTGTACACATTGATCGTGTATAAAATCTGATAAACCCATGGCCCTTTATCGTCATCAGTTTCTACAAAGGGCACAATATCACCACTTGCAGTGTTCGTGGGGTCTTCTCCGTGTAGCACCACCTCTTGCCTATCCCATTCAAATTTGACCATTTGATGCAGTAAAAAAGGCACTACTTTAGCTGCATGGATCCATGGCTTTCCCAACAAAAGATTGTATGACACCGCCGCGTCCCACACCTGAAACTCAATGGTGAACTCAACTGGGCCGATGAGTAACTCGAGGATAATGTCCCCCACCGTGTCAGTTCCGCCCCAATCAAAACCTCGGACACACACATTGTTTCTGCGGATTCCTGTTATTATCGATCTTTAACTTGTTTAGTGTCAACATCGGGAAAATTTTGGCACTAGACCCATTATCTAACAATGCTCTGGTCACCACTGAGTCTTCACATTTAACTGTCAAGTAAAGAGCTTTATTGTGCTTGGTTCCTTCTACAGGCAACTCATCATCCGATAACGTTATCCTGTTTACCTCGAAGATCCTATTAGCAATTGTTTCCAAGTGGTTCACCAAAATCTTATCAGGTACATGGGCTTCATTTAGTATTTTCATCAAAGCTCAGCGATGTTCATTGGAGTGTATCAATAATGACAACATCGAAATCTGGGCCGGTGTTTTCCTCACCTTCTCGACAATAGAATAGTCATGTACCTTCATCTTTTTTAGGATCTCCTCTGCTTCCTCCTCTATAATAGCCTTTTTGACCCAGACTGGACTGTCTTTAGTAGCCCTAGTTTTTCTCAACTCCTCGGGATCGAAGCAACGCCCCGATCGAGTCAACCCTTGCGCCTCATAGCTCTCCTCCTCAATCCCTTTCCCTTTGTACATTACTATCACCTTCTCATATTTCCATGGAACAGCTTTACTCTCAACCATGAGTCACTGGCTTGATGATCACTGGCTCTATGTAATCACCCTTCACAACAACCACGGGCTTGGGTGACGCCCCTGGTACCACCAACTTAACTGGTTCCGGTTTCTTTGCAACAACAGATAATTCTTTCCCCATCACTACCACTGGCTTATCAGTTGTACCTTTCAACTTCATCCCTATTTGTTCCCCTATCGGCTTTTCCCTTGAACTGGTCTCAACAGCGCGAATCATCATCACGGTTTGTGAGGGTTTCTTCACCTCCCCATCCTTGTGTACCAGCTCAATCATGTTGGTCTCGTGATGTTCTGGCAGTGGGTTCTGATTGATGTTTGGTGCCTCCGAGGCCTGTACCTCAATACGGAGGCTGTCAATAAGCTCATGTACTGCATTCTTCAACTTCCAACATTTTTCAGTCTCATGCCCAGGCATTCCCGAGCAGTACTTGCAGCTGACGGACTGGTCCAGGTTTCTTGGAGGTGGATTTGGTACTTTGGGCTCGACTGGGGCTAACATTCCCAACTGTTTCAGTCTATGGAATAAGCGGTGTAAGATTCTCCCAATGGGGTAAAGGTTCTTTTGTTTGAGGCCCTCTCATTCCGAAAATTTTGGTTCAGGCGGAAGCTGGGTCCTGGTCTGTTAGCCCTGGGGTGTGGATGGGTGTTTTGTCGATGCGTATATTTGTTTTGGGGAGCCGGCGCACGCCATTGTGGATGTGTCGAGGGCTGCGTTTACGTCTGGGCATGGTGGATAGAGAAGTGGGGCTCTGGTGGTAGGTAATAGTGTTGTGGTGGGCCGTATGGGGTGTATGGGTAATTTGGGTGGTAGGGTCTTGGTTGGCTTTAGTAGGGTGGAGGATTGCTGGGCCTGGACCAGGTGCTAGCTTCCACTTTGGCCACTTCTTCCTTCTTCTTCTTACCTATCACACCATCAGTACCGCTTTGTATGGCCTGCATGGTTGCTTTCAGCGCTGAATAACTCAAAATTTTGTTAGACTTTAAACCATCTTCAATCATTGCGCCCATCTTCACTGCCTCATTGAATGATTTACCCAAAGAAGTCACTAACTGACCGAAGTATGTCGGCTCCAACTTTTGCAGAAAATAATCTACCATCTCGTTTTCTCTCATTGGGGGATCCACTCTTGCAGCTTTCTCTCTCCATCAAAAACCAAACTCTCTAAAACTCTCTCCCAGCTTCTTCTCAAACTTCAGCAATTACAGCCGATCAGGGATTATCTCAAGGTTATATTGAAAGTGGCCAATGAACGCCTGTGCCAAGTCATCCAAAGTGTACCATCGGCTAGGGTCCTGTATGGTGTACAATTCCAGTGCAGACCCGCTCAAGCTCTGCCCAAAGTAGGCTATCAACAATTCATCATTTCCTATGGCACCTCTCATCTTACTACAAAAACCACGTAGATGGGCTACTGGGTCACCGTGCCCCTCATACAAGTCAAACTTTGGCATTTTAAACCCCGCAGGCAACTGAACAACGGGAAATGGACATATGTTTTTCTATGCCACGCTGACCTGGCTGCCTAGATCATGCATGTTCCTGAAGGATTGCTCCAGGCTTTTGACTTTACGAATTACTTCCTCTTGTTCTGCATTCTTAACTGGTTTCTCAACTTCTTCGGGGATCTCAAAATGAGGGGTATGGGTGTACTACTCAGGAGTTTTAAAAGTGGGTTCAGGAGGGTAATATTGAGTGTCATGAGCTTGGAACAGTGGCTCACTAGATGATTTTTGTAATGTGGCTGCAGGGAGTGCCACAAAGATTGGAGCCAAAGGTGGAGGATGGTTTTGTTTGGGTGGTGGAGCTGGAGGAGCGTATGAAGTGGTAGCATAGCCCTGGGTTTGATATGGGAAGGATGGAGATGTGTTAGGAGTAGGAGGCTCCTGAGCTTGCACTAAAAGTGTGATATAGGACGGGTTGGCGGGGTACAAAGATACCGGATGCCCTTGAGACCAAGCTTGGTACATTTCATCCATCTTTGCTTTCAACTTCCTCATCTCTTCTTTCATGGCAACCACGTCATTTGCCTCGACCTCTTTTATAAGGTCCACAATACTGGAGTCAGATTCATGTCTTGTCATCTTATCGTTCGACCGAGTGTTCTGCGGGTGAGTTGCCAGAACTGCCAATCAACTAACCACCTGCCTGGACTCACACATTTAAGTAACTACTTGGTTGTAGTTTTAACAGATTTGATAGCCGCACGTTGGCATGAATGCACCTATACAGTTAATCATTTCTATTATACATTTGCTCGACTGCATGTATCATCTCGACATTTTTTGTTTCATTTTCCAATCTATCCCGCTCTTTTCTTTCTCTTTCTTATTCTCACCTTTGTTTTTCCACTCTTTTCTTCCTTTCTTTTCCTTCCATTTTTGTTCTTTATGGACGAATCCTATGGAGATTGCCTATGTATCGTGACCCCGCACGAATCAGACCAAGCGTAGTTCATGAAAAGCAAATGCGAAAATAAAGTGAAAGTAATTTTTGGGAATTTTCAAATTTTCATTACTAACACAAACTAATATTTGCAAAAGGAAATGACAGACACCAACTGAGAACCAACACCAACTTCCAACTACATACTCATTTTGAAATGAAAAAAACAAAGGACAAACAGACTCGAAATAGGAAAAATACAGACACAACCTACGCATACTCTAATGACTCAAATCTAGGTGCTTGCGGGCCATTTTTCGGCCTCGCCGTAGGCCTAGGTCCCAAGTCCCTTTCGAGCTACTCTAAATCATTCATTGTTCGATTCACATAGATCTGCACTGCTTGGATGAAAGTTGTATGGGTCATATCCTCACAGACCCGGCATCTCCCGAAAATATCCCAAGCGATACCTCTAATCAGGTCCCTTGTTTGCCTCTTTTCTGTAAGCAAACACTCTATCTGGTTAGCGCACATCTTTAATGCCTGGTCTTGTAGGTGCTGATCTTGCAACTTTTGCACCTCTTCCTCCATTCGCGCCAACAAATCATAACACTACCCACTCTCGATCTCGTAATCCATGGTCTGCCTGATTGCTTTACCCTCAAGGGAAGCCACTTTTCTCTTTAGATTGTCAACAACTTTCTCGTGGTCCCTTTTTAGTTGATTCAAGTATTGGCGACGCTCCACCGCTTTTGTATCCTATTTTGCTTTGAGCCCCGCCATGATACTCTCAGATTTTTCTAGCTTCTCCCGGCACTCTCTAACCTCACTTCTTAATCCTTTTATCAATGGTTCATCAGATTGGCTCCTCGGTTGTCTATTGATGGCTGCTTTCAACTATTGGATTATGGCCTTAAGCTCTGTATTTTCTTGGGCCAATTTATTCTTTTCACCTTGATCTGCAGCGACTTGAACACTGTTTTTGAATTTCAAACTCTCTACTTGCTGCTTCAACTTCCCGATCTCAGCCTTGTAACTTTCTTCCTTGGCTAACCAATCCCACTGCTCTTGGGATGACTCAGCAAAATCTTCGAGATGAGGTCTTTTAGCAGGTCTACCATACGCCACACCACCCTTGAACCAATCATGATACCCGGGGGCAACCTCCCCTTTAACCCTATCTGACACACAAGTGTTGGCCTTCAAATGTTGATAGTCGCTCCAAATCTGGCGAACTTCATCCTCGGGAAACCGACCATCAGGACCAAATTCGACCACTTGGGTTCTCATATCTTCATCTTTCGGTACCACTTGATATCTCCCAAGTTTCCTATGAACCCGATACGGCGCGTAAGGCTGGATGCTCTTGAGTCCCATCAGCAGAAAATAAGGCTTGGCTGCTGACATATATATGACTTCTTCAATAGGCAACCATCCAAGTGCCCACTATATCTGGCTGGCAGTGAGGGTCCGAAATAATGATGCCCAAGCTTTGACTTCTTCAGGGAGGTTAACCCCTTTGATTCTTGTGTGAACGTTCGTCTATTTAAGACAAAATGACCCTACTCAACTTATTTATGACTCCTCCTGCTCCTCAAATTAAAATAAAAGACCCAATTTGGTAAACGCGGCCTTTCGACACCCCGGGGACGAGAACTTAAGGCTGTAAAAGTCAAAAAATCAAAATATAACCAAAAGTGGCCATTTATGCAAGGTCAGCCTTCCGACGTCCTTTTGGGAACATTCAGTAATTTTTTGCAAAACGACATCACCCGACTTTTCAAATTAAAATAAAGGACCCCGTATTGCACACGACCTTTTAACACCTCAAGGACGAAGATATAAGGCTGTGAGGGTAAAAAACCAAAACATGACCAAGGGTGGTTGTTTATGCAAAGTCAACCTTCTGGCGTCCCGTTTGGGAACACTTGGCTATTTTTGACAAAAACGGCATCACCTGGTTTATTTATGACATAAATTAAAATTTTGACTTTTTGGGGCTATTTTTGTAATGGGAAGGTTGGACCCGATGAGGGTTGCCAACGTATCTCACGCCCTTTAAGAATCAAACCATGCGTAGTTCGGGCAGATTAACTGAACCATTTTAAAACAGAGCTTTTTTCATTTTCTCTTTTGGCATTTCATAAGCAAAAAATAAAAATAAAAAACGACTTTTAAAACAAGACTCTTTTTCTTTCTTCTCTTTCAACAATAGAACGGCTCATTTTTCCAACAACCTACTTTTCCAAATTAAATAAAAGACTCTTTCTTTTCCAATAAGACCACCTATTTATCCAAACTAAAAATAAAAGGCTCTTCTTTTTCCTTCTTTTCCATCAAATAATAAACTATTTTGAAATAAAAATCAAGACTCTCTTTTTTTCTTTTCATTTTTCACGATAAAACAAACTATTTCTCCTTTTCTATTTTGAACAAGACAAAGTAACGATTTTTTCATTTTCAACAAACAATATATTTTCCCAAATAAAAACTAAAAACTCCCTTTTTTATTTTTTAGAAACACAACCTATTTTTCGAAAAATAAAGACTCTTTTTCTTTTATAATAAAACACCCTATTTTTCCATTGGCAAATAAACTATTTTGAAACAATAAGAACAAAAATCAAGATTTTTTTCCATTGACAAACTATTTTTTTTTTTTGAAAACAAGACAGAATAACGACTCTTTTTTCTTTTCTTTTTTTTTGCTTTTCGGGAAATAATAAAACAACCTATTTTTTTCAAACTAAAATAAAGACTCTTTTTCATTTTCTTTTCAGCAAACACCTTCCCAAAAATAAAAGACTCTTTTTTCTATTTTTCCTTTGCTTTTTAGTAAACAAAATAAAACATTTTCCTTCTTTTTTTTATTTTCTCAAATTTCGGCAGAGTTTCGGCAGTAGTGGGGTGTTGGCTTTTCTAAAGTAATCAATTAATTCCCTAACCGCTATTTCTCTCTCTCTTTCTCTTTTCTCTTTTCTCAATTTTCCAACATTTTCAAAAACCGGTCAACATGCAGATTCAAAACAAATATATGTACATAGCAAGTAGGATGCATCAGTATGGTCTTTTTCATTTCAGGTTGCTAGCCCTAGACGGACCCAACCCCTGTGTTGAGTCCCCTAAGTCAAATGCAACATGATGCAAATAAGCGTTCCTACTAGGAATCCGACATGAATTCAAGTTATTCTATATTCAAAACCTCGGTCGGTGTTCTAGACTGTGTACCCGAGCGGACAACTCGAGTCGATGAGGGGCAAATACGAGCCTCTTTCTTATTTCAGGGTATGACACTAACAGAATAGGGAGTCTCAACCAGTAAGCACATCCCCGGAGGTAGAGAGAGAAGGCTGTCGGCACAATTTATATACAGTTCAAATAATATCAAAGCGGTGACATTTAGCACATACAGCATGTAAGAAAATCATTTATAATCCAATACAGTAATTTATCTAAGCTCGAATTCTTAGCCCTGAACAAAAATTCTGGGTCCTTATCCCCAACAGAGTCGCCAGAGCTGTCACACCTCCTTTTTTGCTATATACACCCCCGCAAAGGGGCGTAAAGGAGTTTTTCCAATTAAAGGATAATCGTAACATGATTTGGTTATTATTTATTCAGAGTCGCCACTTGGGAGATTAAAGATATCCCAAGTCACCGATTTGAATCCCGAACCGAAGAAGATTATGACTCTGTTACAATCTGCGAACCAGAAATCTGGATAAGGAATTCTGTTAACCCGGGAGAAGGTGTTAGGCATTCCCGGGTTCCGTGGTTCTAGCACGATCACTTAACTGATGTATTTGATTTATCTGATTTTATTACATGCTAACTTAAGTGCTTTTATTTATAAACCGTTTTTACCAATAATTATTTTAAAAGACTTGCGACGTCGTGAAAACGTACTTCTAATCACGTCACCACTAGTGTACACGTGATTGTCGACACGTTTTGACTTCGTCAAGATTTGGATTTGGGTCGCATCAATGCACACCCGAGTTTAAGAAAGTAATTTAGTTAAACTCGTCTAAAGATTCTAGCGTACTATTATTTTGGGGAAGGTCATGAAATTTTCTAAACGGCCCTCCTGAATTTTAAATATTTTAACCTTTATCGAGGACTCCGCGATCGTTTTTGTTTGGCGAGGCTTGTCTAATTATTATTTATAGGTCAACCCTAAAGAAATCTATGATTTTCTACGGTGACTTGTCCCTAAAATGAAAGAAAAGTCCTAATTAATTGTTGTGTTATTGGACTAAAACAAACCAAATGAGAGAAGTTTCCATATGATTTTCTACGGTGACTTGCAGAGAAGGTTGTTATGCCCAAATGATTAGGCCAAACATAGCGTCTTAACCTGAAAAATTACTCCTGAAGTTGCTTTACGTTGTTTCAACCTACACGCGAGAGACTACAAGCGTATTTATTGAAATGTACCCTAAACACACTCGATTTTGTCTCGTAATCCAGAAAAAACGTAATAACAGTCATTGCAAACGATTATGCACCTTCCCGTGTTTTCAGCTTATTTCTTTGTGGTGTTAATCAAATGTGACCCATACTGAATTTGTAAAATCAATAATCTAAATCTTGTAAACTTCCCAATTAGATCAAACGAGATGGAAAATGGCAATGACTATCCAAGCAACATGTTTCAAAAAAAATAAAGTCCTAGCTCGTGTGACCTTTTAATTCCTGTGAGCTAACTAACGCTTGAAAACACCAACACGACACTGATAATTTACTGGAGAATCATTAGTCAGTTGATAGTCTGAAAAGTTCAAATTTGAAGCATACACAAGATGGATACTAACCCTATGTTGTTTATAAATGAAACCAAACAAGTATGAAGCTTTAGTCTAAGCATGGTCATGATCATTTGATTAAAAACAAATCAGATTAACATTATAAAATCAACTAGACAAAGCAGTTTCCATATTTCAATGCTCCCCTTCATTCATTCCTTCACATTCACTCCATAGTCAATGAGTTACATAGTTGTGTACCTGGAATCAAAATAGAAATAGGGTAGAAGAGATCAGTTACAGCAGCGGCCAATAGCAACAATAACACCCAGCAACACATGGATGATTTCCACAGATTTTAACTGACACCCACACATCAACAACAATAGCTTTCAAGTAGACTCCAAATGACAGCCCAGGCAAATTTAGCAGCCCATGAATGCCTCAAAACAACGCCAGACTCGACAGATCCACCCCAGACAACACTAAAAATGACTAGAATTCAACCAAACAAGCTCAATCAACCCATATTCACTCCAAAATGAATCCAAACCAAGTAAAGTATACCAGCAACCAATGGAACAGTGTTCCTTGTAGCCTTTTGTTTGGTTTTCAGAGATTTTTCAACTGTTTTTGAGTTTTTACTTTTTTATTTGTTTCTTTTTTTCTGGAAATCAAAGGCTAAAGAACTAGAATGCAAGAGTATTTATGAACTAATGATCTTACAATGGCTAAAAATATGGCTGAAAGAAGAGCCCTTTTTACAAGGCATCTAATGCCTTTTTATAGAAGTAAAGTGGGCAGCCCCCTCAAATTTCTGTTTTCACTATTAGTCCCTATTCATTTTTCACTTTAACCCCTCATTTTCTGACTTGTTTCCCAAGTAACTACCTTAGTTTTATTGAAATCTACACTACAGCCCTATTCTAGGAGCTTCTATGATGTTCTTTGAGTTGTACAATTCCTATACTACCCTTAACACTTCCTTTCAATTAGTGATTCTCAATATTCTACCCTTTCTCATGCCCAAATTTCCCTTATTACGATCTGAAAGTTACAAACCTTAATTAACTGAAACCAAACCGTTTTTACCCTTGTTAATTAACTAAAGTTATCTACTAAAGGATTAAACATCTATATCCAAACTTGAATCTAATTAAACATTTGCAAGTCAATACTAATTTTCACTAATTAAATTGCCAACAAATCAAATTACAAATTGCAGTTATCATAAAATTAATTCCAAAAGAACCAACAGGCAAAAGAAAATCAACAAGAAGAAACCCTAAATTTTCTGGATTAACGTCAATTAAATCTGGATACTAGCTAAGTTAAGAAACTCATGCAAATAAACCAATCGATCGACAATTAAGGCCTCATCAACAGTCAAGAAACAGAGGAAACCCAATTAAACTTATCCTAAATCAAATTAGAATTTAACATAAGAAATGAAGAATCAACCTAAAAATAAATTAACATAAATAATTACCACTATGAGACTAAAACTAACTAAAACTGAATTTTTGCATGATTTAAACGAACAAAAAAAAAAGAATCGAATTAGAAAACTTACCGGAATCAGACTTCATATAACCCTTTTGAAATTGATTTCCAGTTAATATTACATGCTTATTTCGTCATAAATAAGCCCAAAATATTAACCAGAAACCAGCCGACCTCCAAAACTCTTAAAACAGACTCAAGCCGCTAGGAATCCTATATTTGAAGTTCATCGAGCTTCAGTGATATTCGAGGGTTTTTGGCTTTGGATTCGTAATGAGGAGGTCCAAAGGGTTGTGGGGTATAAATTTGAGCCACTTTGGACGGTTTTTGCATTTTGTCCGAGATTTCAAACTAAGATTCAAACGATTGAGTGATGACTCGAAGGAAAATGGTGGCATGGTTGGAAAGAGGGGACCGCGGAGAGCATCTGGAGTTATTTTGGCTGGATTTGGAGGTGGCGCCGCCGGGTTTTGGGGTGAGGGATATTGTGGCGGCGGCGATTAGGGTTTTGGAGAGGGTGGGGTGTGAAGGAGATGAGAAAATGGGGGGTGGGGAGGGTCGTTCGGACATTTATATACAAGAAAACCTAGAAAGCTTTGGAGCCGTTATATCAGAGATCAACGGCTGAGATTCATGCTTAAAATGACGTCGTTTTGTTTTTGGCCAATCGAACTGGTCTGGATCAGGCATGAGATCGGAATGGGGTGGATTGGGTCATTGGATTTGGGCTTAAACTTTCGAAAGGGACTGGCCCAAAAGCGGCTGCTATTACCAACCTTCCTCTATTTTTCATTTTTATTTCATTTTTTACTTTGTTTTTACTTTCAAAATTGTAAATGAAATGCAAAAATTAACAATAAACCTACTTTGATTCTAGAACTAATCTAGCTAAATTATAAAATTATTTAAAAACTATTTTATGACCAATTTCACAATTAAAACAATTAAGATGCAAAACAAACTATTTTTGTGATTTTCATGTTTTGTTCTAGAACGAATTAATCCCTAATTAATCCTAAAATATGAAATTAAATCCTAAATGCAAATGCGTATTTTTGTATTTTCATATGAATTAACATGCACAAATAAAATACAAACAATTAACACAAAATTCACCAAAGATTGTAATTATTTTATTTGAATTTTTGGGAATTATTCATATATAGGGAAAAATCCACGTGCTCACAACTACAAGTTAGATTAAATTTTAAATATAAATTTAATTATCAAAATTTAAAATTATAATTTAAAAAATATATGCATTTATAAATAATATTTAATTTGACATTTAACATAAATATTATTTCCTAGAAATATATTAATTACTAATCATATATGTATAACTAATATTTTAGAAATAATTTATATTTTTTTTTAAATTAAGAATATTTTATTTTAATCAATTATAAAAACTGAAAATACATACCTTGTAAGAACGTCATGAACTACATGACTGATAAAATAATTAATATTTATAAATATAGTATTGTAACGTTATTCAAATATTTTACAATAATATAATTTATCAATTCTAACTGAAAATTGAACAGCTGAATCAATAAATGAATACTACTAAAGCAAATAAAAAATATAACATAATTTCAAAAATTAACATAATACTCTTATATAAAATAACAACATAACATAAAATAAGTTTCAATATATCTCAAGTCAATATAATTTGAAAGAAAAAGAAGACATAAGTTTATAGCCTCATTCAACCATGATTCTACTTTAATAACATCACTCATTATATGCTACGCTTATTAATTATTTATTATTTTTAATATTAGGAGGAGTACTTTCAAAACTAAAATAATAACACAATTATGTTAAATAAAGAAAATAAAATTAAAAATATAAAAAATATGAGCGACTGCATGGAAACACAAAATTTAAAGATTGGACAATGAAAATATTATTTAAATATAAAAAAAATAATTTACCATTTTAACATAGTTAAGTTTGAATATACCCTGATCCAATAATTAATAAAGTTCAACCTTAATGAATCACTCTCTATAAGTCAAGTTTGTGGATGACTTATTCTTTTTAAAATTACGAGGCATAATTTTTTAGAAAACTTAGAATAATAACATAACAAGTGTAATAAACAAATAAAGAAAAAAATTAAGAAAGAAACAAAATATAAGAAAGTATGTAGACGAAATTTTTAAGATTACATACTCATTATACAGGGTACACGCACAAAGCGCGTACCCTAAAACTAGTTCTCCCATAAGTTGTCATAAATCTTAGTAAGGCATCTCATAATTTTTGTGGAATATGATTTCTTCATTTATTGAGCTAGCTAAATAGAAAAAATGTGCATCATTTAAAGATATTTTTTATTTTATAATTTTATATAACTCAAACACGTTATATAATAATATTTGTGTGATTTTTAAAAAAAAAATATATATTTTTGTTGAAGTGGGTACAAGCGCAAAGCGCGTACTCTAAAACTAATAATTTTAAAAGTACGAAGTCCATTAGCGAAATATCGTCCGCCTTTTATACCTCATACTGGACAAAATAGTCATAATTATTTAGTTTTTTCCTAATATTTAGGAATAGTCATTTGATTGATTTCCTAATATTCAAGAATAGTCATTTAATTATTTCTCAAATATTTAAAATTTTGAAATCAACTCAATTTTGTATGTTAAAACTTTTGTTATTTGAACTAGCCTTCCTTGTTTGAACTATGTAAGAAATCTTAATATTTAGCACTTTAAAATTCAATTAGCTTAGGTTTTTTTTTTAAAGGATTAACCTGGAAAAGGAAAAGTAAACTATGTTTTCATCTTCTATGGAGGTGAAAAGAAAAGGATTTTCTAACGCGTAACATTCAAAAGGTAAGTCTATTTCACAAAATAATCCGGAGATAGTAAAGTCTTATTAATGGTTGGTTTGACTTGTGATTATAGAATATAAATAATTAAATGTACAAAATATAAAAAAGTGTTTCTACAAATTCTTGTTATGTTCTAAAGAAAATATGTATTATTTGTTGGGTATGCAGTAGCCAAAGCAAATAAACTTTTGGTCTTTATTTATCGTTTTATTTGGTTAGAATAAAAGGAATTCTAAATAAATACCTGAGATCTTTAAAATATAATTTAATGCTGGAATAAGTAACAACGTAAGATTTGAAGGAGTACCACGCAAAATAATCCAAGCCTGTGTTTCTCTCATACACGTGACTTACATTGTAACGATCCGACCCGTCATCACAGGTATTTTCGTCCCGTTTTTCACGTTTTATACTTTTATATGTTTCATTATACGTGTTTGGAAAATTTGAAATAATTCGGATGTAGTCCGATTAGAAATGTGACAATTAGTCTCTTTATAAGAAGGTTAGTTTGGAAAAGTCAACCGAATGTTGACTTATGAGTTAGAGGGCTCGGAATGGATTTTTGATGAATGTGGACGTGGCAATAGACGGAATTATAATCGTCATCATTGTGATTATGAGAATAATAAAGATTCTCAAAATAATCTTTCACTTTATGAAAGTAATATTTGACATGAGATTGTATATAACACATACAGATGATTATAATCCATTCCCTGATGTGAATGTGATAATTGTAATAAAGCCCGTAAGTATGGACACGCTCTTGATGTAATTTTGTTTTATGTCTGACATTATGAAAAGAAAGTTCGTTGCCCTTGAAATTTCGGGCAAGAACTATATGACATGGGTGTTGGATGCTGAAATCCATTTGGATGCAATGGGTCTTGGAGACGCCATTAAAGACAGAAATAATGCATCCACCCAAGACTATGCTAAGGCCTTGATTTTCTTGCGCCATCACCTTGATGAAGGTTTGAAACTGTGCTAAGGCCTTGATTTTCTTGCGCCATCACCTTGATGAAGGTTTGAAACTGTGCTAAGGCCTTGATTTTCTTGCGCCATCACCTTGATGAAGGTTTGAAAATTGAATATATCACAGTCAAAGATCCACCTATCTTGTGGAATGGCTTAAAGGAGAGATATGACAACCTGAAGTTGGTCACTCTGCCACAAGCACGATGCGATGAGAATCCAAAAGCAAATAGTTCATAAACTATATATTATCGTTGCGGTGGAAAAGGGCACTGGGCGAAAATTTGCCGTGTACCAAGACATTTGGTTGATCTTTATCAAGCATCTCTAAAGAATAAAGGCCCTGAAACAAATTTTGTCTCTGACGACAATTTTGACATCACCCACCTGGATGTGGCAGACTTCTTTGAGCACCCTGAGGGGAAAATAGACCACTTAATCGGTGATGGATCTGTGATGAAGGAAGATGGAATTGTTTGATTTTATTTGTATTAGTTAGTGAATAAACTAATAGTCATTAGTATCAGCTCGTATTAGTTAGTTTATGATATAATGTTAGTATTAGTTCTCTATAATGTTTCAATATGCTTAAATTTCAAAGATATTTTTATTTTTCAGTAGAGTTAATCGACTAACCTAACAGTTAGTCGATTATCTAATATTTCGCATTAAAACTGTAAAACAATCGATTATATACTTGTTAACAATCGATTATATTAAGACAGTGTGATCTGAAGTTTTCAAAATAGAAAATAATCGATTATGTATGTTTAACAATCGATTATATTAAGAGAGTATGATCTGAAGTTTTTCAAAATAGCAAATAATCGATTATGTATGTTTAACAATCGATTATATTAAGACAGTGTGATCTGAAGTTTTTCAAAATAGCAAATAACCGATTATGTATGTTTAACAATCGATTACATTGAGACAGTGCTTAAACTGAAATTTTCAAACTGCAAAGTAATCGATTATGGAAAACATATAATCGGCTATCTGATTTAGTTAGTCAACTAACCTCAGCAGATTTTGAAAATATTGTTTAAATGTGAAACAAACGGATTGAATTTGTTTATTTTCATGTTCATGTATTTTCTTTTGTATGTCAAACCATGGGAAAGCAAATATGGATATCTCACAAAGCAAACTTGGATCAAATATTTGTTTAGTTGATTCATGTACTACACATACGATACTCAAAAAAAAGAAATATTTCTCTCAACTAAGTATGTGTAAGGCAGATGTTACTACAATCTCTGGTAGTAGTAAATTGATTGAAGGCTCCGGAAGAGCAACTATAACTCTGTCTAGAGAAACAATGTTTATCATAGAGAATGCAATGTTCTCCTCCAAGTCTAAGAGAAACTTGTTGAGTTTTAAAGATATCATTCAAAATGGATATCAGATTGAGACAATACATGAGTATAATCTTGAATACCTCATTTACTCATGAAAACGAGGCTGCCCACTTCAGTTTGGGTCACGCCATTTTGCATGCAGCAATGCTAGTTCGTCTCTGACTGACGAATTATCACAAATATTCCCCGTTGCAATTAGTTTTGGGTCATAAACCTAATATATCCCACATAAGAATTTGTGGATGTGCAGTATATGTGCCTGTAGCACCGCCATATTGCACCAAAGTGGGTTTGCAAAGAAGGTTAGGAATATATGTTGAGTTTGAATCACCCTCCATTATTCGCTACCTCGAAACATTGACAGGGGATTTGTTCACTGCACGATTTGCAGACTGTCAATTCGATGAGACACTTTTCTCAAAATTAGGGGGAGAAGTTGGTGAAACCAAACGGGAAATTTTGTGGAAAAATGCATCATTATCTCATCTTGATCCACATACCTTTATTTGTGAAAGAGAGGTACAAAAGATTATCCGTTTGCAAAGAATAGCAAATCAAATGCCTGACGCATTTACGGACTTGAAAAGGATAACGAAATCCCACATTCCCGCAGAAAATGTTCCAATCCGTATTGATGTCCCTGTTGGACAATCATCTAGTGTCATAACCAATGAGTCGAATGCACGCCTGAAGCGTGGCAGACCATTAGGCTCCAAAGATCGAAATCCTAGAAAGAGGAAAAAGAACGATCAAAATGACACCACGAAAGAATCTCATGATTTAACAAATTCTGAGATTCATAAAGAATCCATTGAGCCCGAGACTCTGGAAAATACGGAACTATCCCTAAATCCAATTAGTATTGAGGCAAATATTAATCGAGTGGATATTGTGGTGGATAATGCCTTTGCTTATAATGTAGCATCTAGCATTATGCAAGAATGTGAGGATCTCGAACCTCAATCTGTTGAAGAATGTCGAAAAAGACATGATTGGCCAAAGTGGCAAGAAGCAATTCAATCAGAATTGAATTCGCTGGCAAAACGTGAAGTTTTTGGCCCTATAGTTGAAACACCTAATGGTGTTAAGCCTGTCGGCTATAAATGGGTCTTTGTACGCAAAAGAAATGAGAAAAACGAGGTACAAAGATATAAGGCACGCCTTGTTGCACAAGGTTTTTCTCAAAGGCCTGGTGTCGATTATGAAGAGACATATTCGCCTCTAATGGATGCGATAACCTTTCGTTATCTCATAAATTTTGCTGTCCATGAAAAGCTTGCCATGCACTTAATGGATGTGGTTACTGCCTATCTTTATGGCTCACTTGATAATGAGATATACATGAAAATTCCCGATGGACTCAAGATGCCAAACGCGCATAATTCGAAATCTCGGGAAATGTTTTCAATTAAATTGCAAAGGTCCTTGTATGGTCTAAAGCAATCAGGACGAATGTGGTATAATCGTCTTAGTGAGTACTTGTTAAAAGAAGGCTATATAAATGACGCCATTTGCCCGTGTGTTTTTATAAAGAAAACAACATCGGAATTTGTTGTACTTGCCGTATATGTCGATGACATAAACCTTATTGGAACCCTTATAGAACTCCAAAAGGCAATTGATTATCTAAAGGATGAATTCGAGATGAAAGATCTCGGAAAGACTAAACTATGTCTTGGTTTGCAAATTGAATATTTGGCAAACGGAATTTTTGTTCATCAATCTACCTATACAGAAAAGGTACTGAAACGGTTTTACATGGATGAAGCACATCCTTTAAGTACACCGATGGTTGTTCGATCACTTGATGTGAACAAAGATCCATTCCGACCACAAGGAAGGAATGAAGAGCTACTTGGTCCTGAAGTACCATATCTTAGCGCAATTGGCGCACTAATGTATCTTGCAAATACTACAAGACCTGACATATCCTTTTCAGTTAATGTCTTAGCAAGATTTAGCTCGGCTCCTACGAGGAGACATTGGAATGGGATCAAGCACATATTGCGGTACCTAAAGGGAGCTATCGATATGGGCTTATTTTATGGCAAGAATTGCAGCCCGGATCTTGTTGGTTATGCTGATGCTGGATATTTGTCCGATTCACACAAGGCTCGATCTCAAACGGGTTATGTGTTTACCTGTGGAGAAACCGCCATATCTTGGCGATCGACTAAGCAATCAATTGTGGCTACTTCATCTAATCATGCCGAGATAATTGCTATTCATGAAGCAAGTCGGGAGTGTGTGTGGTTAAGGTCGATAATACATCATATCCAAGACAAATGTGGTTTGAAGTGTGATAAACTACCCACAACTTTGTATGAAGACAATGCAGCATGTATAGCTCAATTGAAGGGAGGATTCATAAAATGAGATAGAACGAAGCATATTTCACCAAAGTTATTCTTCACACATGATCTTCAAAAGAATGGTGATATCAATGTTCAACATATTCGTTCAAGCGACAATATGGCTGATTTGTTCACAAAATCTCTACCAAAGTCAACCTTCAAGAAGCTAGTTCACAAGATCGGGATGCGAAGACTTAAGGACATAAATTGATGTTCTTATCAGGGGGAGTTAATGCGCGTTGCACTCTTTTTCCCTTACAAGGTTTTGTCCCACCGGGTTTTCCTTGCGAGGTTTTTAACGAGGTAACCAATATGCGCATATTCAAACATGTGTACTCTTTTTCCTTACTTTAATTTTTCCCATTGGGTTTTGTTTTAAGGTTTTAACGAGGCACATCATTGAATAGACATTCAAGGGGGAGTGTTATAAATACACTTCTATTTAAGGTGAATGTCTTTAATTAGAGAGATTCTAGAGTCCTATTATTGGTAGCTAGATCATCCCACTCCCTATAAATAAAGGGGTCTTCTACCATTGTAAGACACTCCTAACATTCTCTAAGTATCAATAAGAAGAACTCTCTCTACTCTTCTCTCTATTGCTCTTGTTCTTGCATTATTGTTCTTGTCTTTTATATTATTTCATAACATTTAGTGATTTGGTGTAATGAGTACAGATAATTTTTTTCCGTTCCTTTTGCCTTGGATTTTAAGTTTGACTCCTTTGAAGTTGACCAAAGGCATCCATATGTTATTTACCTTTTTATCTGAAAATTCGAATAAGAAAGAGTAAATACAACTATGCAAAAATTCAGATATTCACGGAAAATAAAAAAGTATTACTGATTCAAAGTTTGAAACCTTCCACATTCTCCACGATATTCCTAATAAAGCGTAAAAATACTACATATCTTTTCTTTCCTTTTTAACCAGGTGAGAACGTATTTATAGTTGGGGAAGAGATAGTACTGAGTAGAGGGGAGGAGCTTTGTTCCAAAGTGCAGGATGGAGTTTCAATATTAATAAGCTGCAAACTCCAATCCGTAATATCCTTTGAATTTGCACTATTAACTAGATAACTATCAAATACGGGGATTAGTCAGCATTTTGTAAAACTCCACCCTCCAAAAAACTCTCCAAATATGACTATTATCCTTATTTAGGTAATCTAAAACAAAACCTATCATATTTGAATCTAAGACTATTATTATCATCATATAAGCCGTTTGGCAGACATCCTGAAGAAAAAGAAAACCTTATATCTTCCTTACTTATCAACTCTTTCAATTAAGAACAATGGCAAAGAAAGATGGCAATCGAGAAGAAGAAATCTCCCAGATGGAAGAAGGCAATATCCATTCAGCCTCCAAATCCGATTCCAACGTCGGATTTTGTTCATCAGTTTCTGTCGTTATCATGTTACAAAAGGTAAAATTAATTAGGCATAAGTAATGCTATGATTGACCCGGTATCAAATTGTAATTATTTAATTTGATGGATCGAGTTGTGTTTGACTTTGCAGTTGATAGCCGAGGCTATAGGAACGTACTTTGTAATATTTGCAGGGTGTGGATCAGTTGCAGTGAATAAGATCTATGGGAGCGTTACGTTTCCAGGGATATGTGTGACATGGGGACTAATCGTGATGGTGATGGTTTACACCGTGGGACACATATCTGGAGCTCATTTTAATCCTGCTGTCACTATTACTTTCACCATCTTCGGCCGCTTCCCATGGAAACAAGTATGTTTTTTTTTCCTATATTGCTCCACTCTCAAAAATATTGTTGGCGTATGTCGGACCCTTCAAAAGTAATGTATTTTTAAAGGCACAACGTAACATAGTTTTTTGTTTTTACATTGTAGCAGTTACTAAGATTATAATTACACTCTTAATTATCAACTACACCATATTTTAATAAGACTGATAGTGTAAAAGTTATTACACTATCAGTGCATGTAAGTTATCCTAGCAAAATAATTTGATAGCTTACTACTAGTTACTTTCTCCGGTCCAAAATAAGTGATTTTTTGGCATTTTTCTTACAGTCCAAAATAAGTGATTTTTTCAGATTTCAAGAATAAATTAATTGTTTTTTTCCTACATTGTCCTTGAAGTTAATAGTGTTGGAATATGTGTTAGGAGTGCTTATGTGAAATAATAAAGGTTAATATGACCAATTCCATTACTAATTAATGCTAAAAGTTATATTTCTTAATTTGTATGAAAACATCCAATAAATCACTTATTTTGGACATGATAGAGTAGTATTAGTATTAAAATTACACTATGAGTAACATGCACAAAAAGGAGAGATTTTTTGGGAAATATAAGATCCATAAACAGCACATTAGTCAAGGCTAACGGATATATTAAGGATAAAATAAGTAGCAGTAAATATATTTTTCTAAAAAGAAAGATCTATCAGATCCTTAACCTCTCAAGTTTCAGCATCACTATGTCCTAGAGAAGTGTAGGGTATTATTTATATCATAGTATGTGATAATCAATTATTTTTTAAATTGTTCATAATAGAGCAAGCAGATTTCGAGGACTTTGTGGACCCAAGTTTAACATGTTAAAGTGAAGCTTCAAATCTCCTAATATAACCCCAAAAAAAGAAGAAAAAAACATCGATCAAATCAATAATAAAAACGTGTTTTGCAAATAGAACTAGCATATTTTTAATGTGTTTGATAAAAATGGACGTTGAGCCTAACTTAACCCCAAAAGCTAGCTTATGAGGTGAAGATTGCCCAAGTCATATAAGGAGACCAATGACCTCAAATTCCTCCGACGTGGGACAACTCAACAGTGTTTTGCAAATAATGTTGAATACAAAATCTGATACGTGGTGCAGGTACCTTTGTACATAATAGCTCAACTGATGGGTTCGATTTTGGCCAGTGAAACTCTGGCTCTATTGTTTGACGTAACTCCTCAAGCTTATTTTGGTACTGTTCCAGTTGGATCTAATGGCCAATCACTTGCTATCGAAATCATCATTTCTTTCCTTCTCATGTTTGTCATTTCTGGCGTTGCTACAGACGATAGAGCAGTATGCTTCTACTTTTTCTTTTTTTTTTTTACAATTTATAAGTTAATTATATTTCTTTTCTTTCTGAAAAAAAATTGATTTCCTTTTTTTTTATTTACCTTGTGTTACTCTTGCAGATTGGACAGGTTGCTGGAATAGCAGTGGGAATGACCATAACTTTGAATGTCATAATAACTTTTGATTTTTAACTTTTTATACTTGAAGAAGAGTATATGTTATTTTTCCTGAATTCAAGCTTACATTAGATAATATATTGTGTTAAAAAATTTATTAAATATAAATAAATATTAAATTCAGAAACTAATTAGTAGCTCTTAATATTATCGTTCTAAAATTTTGAACCCATAAAATTGAAATGCTCGTTCTGCCTCTGTACGTTGGTCAATTTCATCTCCAAAAAGGCAAAAAAAATGAGTTTCTTTCTTTCATAATTTTAAACCCGCACCACCCACAAATACTTAAGAATATTTATTTCAACTTGCATGCAACCGCATATGCTACAACCATGAGTTTGGAACCATGATATGATTCTTTTGGGTCTGAGAATACTTTTTTAAGTGAAAAAAATAATTACCATTTAATATAAAATGTGGTCATAAACCACGTTTTACCTTAACGGTCGCTTGGGACGTTAAGGTAAAACGCGGTTTATAACTGCGTTTTATATAAAACGCAATTTCATAGTGCGCTTTACTGGAAGTTGATTAGACAACTATATAAAGCGCGGTTCATTACTGCATTTTATATAAAACGTAGTAATAAATTGCGCTTTGCAAAGTTTTTGGACCCACCAATAACTCTTCTGCGCTTAGTTGACATAATAATAATTCAAATATATAAAAGCGCCCTTTTAAACTGTCTTTTACTTTCAAAAATTTGACCCCCTCCCCCCGGATTGGGCATTGCCTTATTTAAAGGCGTTAAGGGTTTTGAGAAAAATCATTCAGAAATACTCCAACTTCGTGATAAATTTTTCTTTAATTCTCAAGCTTTTTTTATAATATCTGAAGAGTAAAAAGTAAGGGTTTCATATATTTGGGAGGGCTGGGGTGAGGTTGTGGTGGTGAATAACTCAGTGAGCTATAGTTTATCTCCACATAATCATGTTAAGTTGCCACACAATGGAGTACGATAGACAAGTATCGTTGTCATACAATAAAATAATATTGAGCAAATGTTCGGTAAATCTTAAAATAACCGGAAGATATCTGTATTCTGTAACTCCACAAGGGGTTTCTTGTTACGTTGAGTTTAACATCGAGGTGATGAAACTCTAAGATAATTTTTTGGGACTCCGGATGAATATAGGAAACTTATTTTGATAAAAATATTAGAAATATACGTGAAGCATGAAGACGTTTGCAATAATGATGTTGCAGAAAGTAGAGATAACCTTAATCATCGGTGGTTATTCTGAAAAAGTTTTAGCCCAATAGGTTCTGACTAAAAGAGTTTGGCCGGATCTAAATTTATCTTCACGGGCGAACGAGGAGCGAGGAAATTTTCCTCAAGACGACTGGTAAATTTTGATTTTCCTCTATGTTACGATGTTTATTGTTGTCGTATTGAATTTATATTAGCACTCATATATTCCACAGGGGATACCATCTATATATGAATTTTACAAGTGATGAACCCATGTCTAGTTGGAATATGCATAATTTTTGTGTGTTGGATCATGGTGGTCTATCCGGGAGTTATCACCAACAAGATAATGCCCATCATGGAATTTCAAAACATTGCGACTTGTAAGTAAAGTGATATAACTATTTGTAAAGTATTTATCAATTTCAGTAGCTTAATATTTTGTTTTAACAATGAAAATGAGCAACTTGATGGTCCTTCCTCACTCAGTTGCCCGTGCCAAAAGCGTTTAATATTGAGAATGTTGGATGTATACACACTGGTGGAATTGCGTAAGTAATAAGGCTTTTAACTAGCTTAGCGAATCGATTTAAACTAGTAATTACTCAGGATTTGGCAGATGCGCAGAGTCAGGACGATAATAGTGATTATGACAATAATGTCGATGAGCCTGGAGATGACACACCCTTCCCTGACAAGGGTGATAATGAGGAGGAAGTGAATGTCAAACCTCAGCTGACGATGGGGCATGCTCCACCTCCCGTTAGACCAAGATTATACGAGTCCCACGTGTCGTTTCATTCAAGGCATATTCCCTACCCTGATAATTTTATAAGTATGCCGGATGTGTATGCCCTCACAAGGGATCTAGACGAAATTCGGTCAGCAATGTGGGTTGATCCCTCTGCTGAGACATATCACTGCGCAGTCGAGGACACTGCCTCCTCATGTGGCCAAACTTGCCACACTCATAACAACTACCTGGGGTTGAGGAAGAGGACTGAAGGAAACAACTAACCGTTGATGAACCCTGGGCTGATGAAATAGGTGCAGAACCCTAAGCTGGAAGGGCGCTGAGTGAAGGATGGCCCTGCTGGTAACCCTGACGGCTACGGCCGAAAGAAGCTCCGTTGTGCTCTGGCGGCCTGACTGAGGAGGCCTAAAAGAATGACCTCAGCCCTGATGGAACTGGCCCCTAGATGGAGCACCAGTGTAACTGCCCGAACCTCGAGGCCTCTTGGCCTCCATCTCCTCTCGCTCTCAGTGGCGATCTGCCTCAATCTGGCGAGTATGTTCCACTACCTCCTCGAAGGTCGTTGCTACCACCCTCTCCTTGGTCATCAAGATACGAATATAATAGTTGAGGCCATCTATGAACCTCCTGATCCTCTCCCGATCTGTCGGGATCATCCATGTAGAATGCCTGGCCAACTAAATATACCTCAACTTGTACTGAGTCACTGTCATATCCCCCCTACACTAGCCACTCAAACTGGCGGCACAGCTCCTCTCTGCAGGACTGCAGCACATACATCTCTAAAAAGAGAGTGGAAAACTACTGCTAGGTAAGGGGTGTTGTTCCTGCGGGCCTACGCCTCTCAAACTCCTCCCACCATGTAAATGCTGGCCTCGAGAACTGGAAGGTAGTAAAAGCTACTCCAATGGACTCCAAAATCCCAGCCGTACGAAGCATTCTCTGATACTTATCCAAAAATCTATGGGCATCCTCGCCCTCATTACCGATGAATGTAGGTGGCTGAAGTCTGTCAAACCTCCCTAACCGTTGTTGCTCATCGTCACGCATCACCGAAGCAACATGCCCTAGGGCTGGCGCAATTGGCGCAACTGGAACAGCCGGTGCAACTGCCTAAGCTGGGGCTACCTCTGCCTTCTGAAGTCCCTGCACAACCTGCTCTGGTGTGCGAGCTACGGGGATTTGATGACCACCCCCGGTCTGAGATGTCGCTGCGGCAACGGTAGCTGAAACCGCCTGAGCCAAACCAGTACAGACAAATAATATCTGGGCTAATGCCTCCTCAAGGCCAGGAATAACAATAGGCATTGTCGGTGCCTGAGCGGGTGCTGCTGGAGCATCAACAGCTTGGGGCTGATCCTGAATAGGGGCGACAGGTGGGTCAACTGGTACTGCCCCTGCTACTCTACCACGGCCACATCCACGGCCTCTAGCTGGTGGCAATGATGGTTTTCCACCTCGTCCGGTAGCACGATTTCTCGCCATCTGCAAGAGAATAGAATATAGAAGTTTAATTCTCAGAGTAATAAAACCGCACGACAAGAGTTCAAGAATATGAAGTATTCCTAAAGTTTTGCAGCCTCTCGAGGATAAATACAGACGACTCCGTACCGATCCACGAGACTCTACTAACTGGCTCAAGACTCATGAGGCCTAGCAACCTAGGCTCTGATACCAACTTGTCACGACCCCAACCCGGTCGTGATGGCGCCCAGCACATTGCTAGGCAAGCCCGACCAATCACTCTCACGTTCTGAGCTATAATCTGACATTCTTAAAATCACAAATCATAAATAACAAAGAGAAAATCCAAAGTTTTAGAAGTTAAATAAAGAAACATCCCACTAACCAGTACATAACAACCTCCCACAGATCTGGGGGTCATGAGTCAAGAGCCTCTACCAGAATAGCAAAATAGAACTAAAATATAACATAGTCTGAGTACGCGGAAACATAGAGAAAATACAGAAGTATGGAGGAGTCGGATCCCGCGGACGCCGGCAGCTACCTCAACAAGCTCCAGAGGATAGTCTGTAAATAGCTGAAGATCAACTCTGCCCTGAGGTACTTGGATCTGCACACGGGGTGCAGGGCGTAAAGTGAGTACTTCCAACTTAGTGGTAATAAACATATATAATGATATTGAAGGTATGAAATCCCAATATACTACTCAGTAAAGCTATAATAGTATTTCCTACTCTTTTTAAAAGTGTAAATCCCAATAAGCAGTGACAGGTAAGCAGATAAATGTAAATGCATGAATGCGATGCAAAATGCACATGAACGCTACATCGCGTAGCCCGCGCTTATTGTGGGGGTTCAGACTCCGGAGGGGCTCCTACAGCCCAAGTGCAATATCATAGTAACATACGCTGCAGCGCACAGTCCGATCCACTATCAGTCATCCTACATGCATGCAAGTCTCACAAGCATAAATAATTTACCGTTTTTAGTTCCGTTTATCAGTAATTATAAAATTAGGTGTTCAAAACCTTAGAATTTCCTATCATATTTAAACAGTGTTCTAGCTCAGGACTGATATCATGCAAACATGCTATAATTCATAGAAACAGTGATAAAGATCCTCACGGGATCTAAATAATCGGCTCGCAACCCAAATATATCCATAACCATCCAAGTAGGAGGTTTACCGGCTCATTTATAGACAACAACACAGTACAATGCCAATCGGTCGGACTAAGCCATAGTCCCTAGTCACAATCAACCCCGAACTCACCGTACAGTACGTGTCTCGCCTCAAAATAGCGTCACAGTGTGATATATCGGAGTGTCAACCCTCATGTCATCATCCATATCTATTACTCACCTCGAACCGGCTCCGAGACTAGTCTGTTATGCCTTTCCCTCTAGAATCAACCTCTGCGGGTGCCAAATCTGACCAAAACCAATAGGAATATATCAAAATAGGCTAATGGAACATAACTAAATCAAAATAACTCGAAATACACTCAAAAATACGAAGTTGGCAAAATCTGAGCCTCGGGCCCACTTCTCGAAAAATTTCATAATTCACATTTTCGGAATCCTCGTCTCACCACGAGTCCATACATATGAAATTTATCAAAATCGGACTCCAATATCCCTTTCAAATTCCAAATTTTCAATACCAAAAACCAAACTCTAATTTCTCCAATTTCCACCCAAATTTCAGAGATTTAGATGATGATTCTTCAATAAAATCATATAATTAGCTCATAAAACTTACCTCAAGTCGAAACCTAGGGGAAATCCTCTTACTATCTCGTCCAATAGCTCCAAAATGTGCTCAACAATGGTCGAAAATGATATTAGCTCGCGGATGATATGTTATAAAACCCTTCTGTCCGCCCAGGCATTTCTTCTATGCGATCGCATCACCTCACCTACGATCGCATTGAATAATTATTCCAGGCATCCAAAATGGCCTATGCGATTGCAATACCCACTATGCGATCACACTGCTTCAGAGTCCAACACTACGGGATCGCGTACCTACCTCGCGATGGCACTGCACAAATTCACCCTCAGGCAAACCCAGACCCATTACATTACGCGATCGCATAAGACCTATTGCGATCGCAGAGAACAACTTAACCAACCTATGCGATCGCACACCTCTGACCGCGATCACATTGAACAAATTTCCAAGCCTCCCCAAACCTTCAACGCGATCGCAACAGTACTCCTGCGATTACATAGAACAAAAGTCTGCAACACTTATGACAGCAAAAATCTGATCTCTAGCCAACCAAAAATGATCCGTTTTAACCCCTGAAATCATCTCGAGGCCCCCGAGACCCCAACCAAAAATACCAACCTACTCTAAAACAACATACGAACTCATTCCAATCATAAAAACATGACCCTAAAAACAAAAATCATCAAACCATGATGGATTCAAGCCTAAGTTTCAACTATAACTTCTGAAACTAACATTCGATCAAAAACCCGACCAAACGACGTCCAATTGACCTTACAATTTGCAGACATATCCAAAATCACCTAACGAAGCTATAGCAACTCTCGGAATTCCATTCCGACCCCCGGATCAAGATCTCAACTATCAACCGGAATTCGCCGAAATTCAAACTTAGCCAATTCAAGCCTAATTCTACGTCGAACCTCCAAATTCAGTTCTGTTTTAACTCCCAAGTCATAAATTACCACCCGAAACTAGTCAAATTGCCAGAAATCCATTTCGAGCCCTATAATTCATAAGTCAACATCCGGTTGACTTTTTCCTAACTAGCATTCTCTTAAAGAGACTAATTGTCTCAATCTCATCCAACTCTGACTGCATCACTTCAAACTTTACAAACACATAAAAATGATCATATAGAAGCATAAGACGGGGAAAGAGGGGCGGTAACTCATGTGAAGACGGCCCGGGTCGTCACATAAGTAAGAATACCAAATAACATACATGTGCCTCATGCCTCCCGGCATATGAAACGTACCAACCGCCAGATCGATAAATGGAAATCTCGACGAAAACTCAGGTAACACCGCGGTACTAGGGCATATAATCATGTTCAGTATCCTGCCGACTCGGTGGGTAGGTGGATGGGTGGGGGTGAGGGGGTAGAATCAGGTGAAATCAATGTCCCAAGTTAACATCCGGTCATGTAACCATGCCAAATCTGAGTCGTCCACCCTGGCACGATCATTTTGCTGGTAATGTATGGTCTGTCAGGTAATGTTGTACTGTGGGCCGGGGTTGGACCGGGCCCGCGGTCCTAATGGACTAAATGGGCCTGCGCGGGCCGGTCTTGGTGTGCTGGTCCTTCATGGTGTAAAAAGCCTAGGGTAGTTTAGGTAGTGTATTGAAGCCCACGAGCCCGGGATCGGCTAGCGAGCCTAACGCTATTTTTTTATTAAAAAAATTTTTAATATAGGCAATGGAGAAAATTTAAAAAGTAGCCGTTGGACAGCAATTTTGATTGTTTTTCAAGTTAAAAATAGCCATTTGGCCCTCAAACTTTATATAATTACACTTTTTTCCGATTTTCAACTATAAATACCCCCTTATTCTTTCATTTTTACTCACCAATTCATCAATCTCTCTTCTATAATTGCTTATTTTATTGTTGAAATTTCATGGAAAATTGTAAATTTGGTGAATTGAAGTATTCAAGTATTCAAGGGTTTTCAATTTTCAAGAAGTTGTTCGGGAATTCGATAAACTCGTTACGGAACTCTTAATTTTTAAGAATATATTTTTGTTTTTTTTTTAGTTTGCGTAATTATAATTAACATGGCATTTTCTTTGAAAAAAATATTTGATAGTAAGGAAAAATCTCAAACTGGTGAAAGTAGTTGCCAACCTACTACTCTTTCCCCGGCTCCCCTACCTAGACCTGTTACCTGACCTCCTCCTCATATTATTCTTTATAGTGATCACCCTTGTTTTTAATTTACCGATAGTAAATTTTGCCATAATGTTGCACCAGGTCAAAGATTAAATGAAAAATTTATGAATGCTCTTTATCCTATTGAAACTATCTTAGAAAATAATGAGGAAAATGAGGATGATGATGTCACGATCCAAACCCGGTCGTGATGGCGCCCAACCCTAAAGCTAGGCAAGTCTGACCAACAGTCGCTCTCAAATTCAACAATAATTCTCAAAACCGACAATTTAAGGAGAATGTAATAGTTTTAGAATAATAATCCAATATTTATAGTAAAATAATTAGGAGAGATACAAAATCTGATAAAACACTCTCGTAAGATCTGGGATCACGAGTCTAGAACCTCTAAAGCAGACTGGGTAACGATTATCTGAACGAAAATACATAGGTCTGGAAATATATATATATATATATATATATATATATATATATATATATATATATATATATATATATATATATATATATATAATAAACTGAAATAGGAGGAGTAGTCAGGCCCTGCGAACGTCAAGCAGCTACCTCAACAAATCTGATAAGGTCTGGAGACAGCGACTGCTCACCTAAGCCTCTGGTGTACCTGAATCTGCACACAAGGTGCAGGGAGTAGGTGTGAGTACTACCAACTCAGTGAGTAATAAGTATATAAAATGTCTGAAGGTAAGAATCCACGAAATGCCACAAAGTAAAGCTAAAATTAGCAGTCCGACACATTAACTATGAACCAACAACAAAACAATATCAAGTATATCAGTCAAGTCTAATGCAAGAATGCAACGGAATGCACATGACCCGCTGCGACGTACAGCCCGATCCATTGGGTACTCCCGCTCATTGGAGGTGTATACAGACTCTGGAGGGGCTCCTACAACCCAAGCACAATATCATCATATCATCACTGCGGCGTGCAGCCCTATCCATACTCAGTCCACAATATGCATATGAGATACATAACATATTCAATTAAATTCTCAGTTTTCAATTATTAAGAAAATATAACTTAGTTATTTAACTTCAGGAAAAGTGACTTAGCATTTTATAACTGTGATTAATCACAGGACTGAGACCAATGATTATACAAAGCATGCTATCTTATATTCATCCTCTGAGGATGCAACAGCTCGGCACAAGGCCCTAAACATGCCAATAAGCACAGATATACTCAATACAGGGTGCATATCAGTCACCAATATAGTAAATTTCTTGTACGGGATGAACCAAGTCACAACCACCAGTCATAAACAACCCCGCACCTGCGACGGGGTTCGAGTCAGGCCTTAATATAGCGTCACAATGTGATAAACTGGGGTTTCAAACCCTCAGGCCATCATCTATACAGACTACTCACCTCTAACCGGTCGTAGACTAGTCCGCAATACCCTTTCTACTTGAATAGACCTCCTCGTGTGTCGAATCTTAATTGTTAAAAATCTCCCAACAAGAGGTTCACAAAATTCAATCTTTAACCACCTTGGCTTATTTAAATGCGGAGCTTCATTGGAACATGTGGAAACTCGCACAAGCGAAGCAGCTCACACAGGTGTAATGGCTGTGTCGAGTTCACTGAAAATTAACAATGAAGATTATTGTAGTAATAATAATAATAATCCTAAAGGGGAGGACAATACACTGAAAAAAAGAAAGTGAAAGTTTGGGTTGTCAAAATTCAATAAAGAAAATATCTTGGAATGGCTGCTGATTTTTGTCAAGGGAAGTGGGGTTCTTTTCGAATTATACGGCGCTCTTCAATTCTCCCTAAGTCTAGTGATCTTCACTTTGTTTTTGTTTTGTTTTTTTGTCTTTGACTAGCTAACGATTCTCTCCAAGAAGAAGAGAAGAACGACGGAGGGGTCTTTTGGCAGGAAAACGGCGGATCGTAAGGTTTTCAGGGGCAGGTCTAATTTAGGTGTTAGATACTATTATACAGGATAGGGATTAGGTTAGAGAAAAAATCTCATTTTATTAATTGAATTTCACCAAAATTCTAACTTCGTCAAAAATTGGCTACTTTTAGTCCGAACTTCCGAATTCACTTTCAATTGCTCTCTTAAAACTTAAATCATCCTCCAAAACTAGTCAAACCATCAGAGATCCATTTCGATCCCTCTAACTCGCAAGTCAATATCTAGTTGACTTTTTCAAACTACTCTTTCCTTAAAGAGACTATTTGTCTCATTTCCTACCAAACTCTATCCGAAACACTACAAATTCATCAAACATATATAATGTAACACGGGGAACCATAAAACAGGGAAAACAAGACGGAAATACATGAGACAACGGGTCGGTTCGTCACATCCTCCCCACCTTAAACAAATACTCGTTCTCGAGCGCACCTAGAGTTGTACTAGAAGCCAACCAATAGCTGAATGACCTTACCAAGCATATGCCCAGGGTGATCCCATGTCACCCTATCTCACATAGGTCCGATGATACAACACAGCTGAAATTTCATAGTCCATTTAGACCATAACCGGTGAACCACATTGCACTTTCCAAACTCATACCCAAAATTAACACGAACCAGCTGTGATAACCTACACTTGCGACCTCAAATGAAATCCTACCATATACCACACAATCCAATACTCGAAACAATAGTCTTTATCACAATAGTTGCCCACAATACCCAATACCGATGGAATCTCTTATTAGCTAGAGTCTTATTCAAACACCTTCATATATTGTCGACGATACATAAAACGCGCGATAACCCATAGCAATTCCTCAGATCAACCATTCATGAAATCACTTCCCTTTCGACTACTACCACAACAGATTTTTCGAGCCGAACCTCGATATTAACTTTCCAACAAGCTGAAACTCAATCCGTTCGTATTCACTAATGAACCCAACGATCACCTCTAATCCAACACGCCATTCTCATGATATGACACCTCTCACAGGCCTAAGCCACAACTTGCATAATACATGCACCAATAAAAAATGACCTGAATATACCAAGATCATGAAATTTACTCAAATGAAAGAACTGCACCTCAAGCTCATCAATACCATTACAACACGAAGCGGAGACCCCATCCCACATCATAGAAATAGAGTACCTGAATCCTCCTTGAAAGTCCAAAACTTCACGTGGCCTCGCCACAATTAGCGATCCTATCCTAACACCGTTACACATGACGTACCTTGAGTCATCATGCTCAAAATAGACAGCCACGCACCGATTGATGTCTGAAACCAAGCAATCCATCACATCCATGGTGAGGCAAGTTATATACACCATTCAATCCTGAAAGGACACAACCGATGCGCTATTTGCCGAGCAACATCCCAATACGGACTTTCCTCAGAAACCAGGAAGTAAGGCATACAAAGTAACATACGGAAACTATCCTAAACATCACACTATTGCGGCACACAACTCGATCCAAATAACATACCCTGTGGCGGCGTGCCACTCGATCTACTCAAATATCTCGCATAGGGAGATGCACATCGAGTCGAATTTGCTCATTATAACAAAATACCGAGTATCGGTCGTAATAACACTGAGTGCGTAATCATATCTACTTATGCGGTGTAAGCTACAAAGCTCAACTTCCACTATGAATCTCGATAGCACCGCAGTTTATGTGCCACTGCTCAAAAAACATAACACCTCGCAGCACAGAAAAGCAACTCATAGATCTGCCCTGATCACTAGCAGGTTCAATAACAATTAAATCCACTTATCCTTAATCAATACGATTCGGAACTAACCAAGCCAACTCAAGCTAAACACGTATCCAATCTGCTTACCAACAAACTCATTACCAAGAAGCTTGACGCTGCTCCTTCCACTACTATAACTCATGCTGGAGCCATACGATACGATGCCCGACACCAAGTAAATATCGAAATCCACAATTTCACCTGGCGACATGCCCGGCCATAAGAAACGCATCTGAGAGGTCCCTCAATACCTTAACTGAATCGACGGTAAAAACCTCTGCACTGACATCCGCCACGAAGGCCTAATTAAGAAAATCAAATCATTCCCAATCGTCCTCTGATATTTGTAGTACAAACCACTCTTGCTATAACATAATTTGTAGCCTCCCGAGGATAGATACCGACGTCTATGAATCGATCCGCGAGACTATACTAAACCGGATCATGACTCGCGAGGCCTAGTATCCTAGGCTCTGATACCAACTTGTCACAACCCAAACCCGGTCGTGATGGCGCCCAACCTAAAGCTAGGCAAGCCTGACCAACAGTCGCTCTCAATTCAACAATAATTCTCAAAACCGACAATTTATGGAGAATGTAATAGTTTTAGAATAATAATCCAATATCTATAGTAAAATAATACGGAGAGATACGAAATCTGATAAAACACTCCCATAAGATATGGGGTCACGAGTCTAGAACCTCTAAAACAAATTGGATAACGATTATATATATATATATATATATATATATATATATATATATATATATATATATATATATATATATATATATATATATATATAATCATAAACTAAAATATGAGGAGTACCTAGGTCCTGTGAACGTCAAGCAGATACCTCAACAACTGTGATAAGCTCTGGAGACAGCGACTGCTCAGCTAAGCATCCGGTGCACCTGAATCTGCACACAAGGTGCAGGGAGCAGGGGTAGGACTACCAACTCAGTGAGTCATAAGTATATAAAATGTCTGAAGGTATGAATCCACGAAATGCCACAAAGTAAAGCTAAAACTAACAATCTGACACATTTACTATGAACCAACAACAAAACAAAATCAAGTATATCAGTCAAGTATAATGTAAGAAAGCAATGCAATGCACATGACCCGCTGCGATGTACAACCCGATCCATTGGGTACCCGAGCTCACTAGGTGTGTACAGACTCCGGAGAGGCTCCTACAGCCCAAGTGCAATATCATCATATCATCACTGCGGCGTGCAGCCCGATCCATACTCAGTCTACAGTATGCATATGAGTCACATAACATATTCAATTAAATTCTCAGTTTCCAATTATTAAGAAAATGTAACTTAGTTATTTAACTTCAAGAAAAGTGACTTAACATTTTATAACTGTGATTAACACAGGACTGAGACCAATGATTATACAAAGCATGCTATCACAATGATATTCATCCTCTGAGGATGCAACAGCTCGGCAGAAGGCCCCAAACATGCCAATAAGCCCAGATATACTCAATACAGGGTGCATATCAGTCACCAATATAGTAAATTTCTTGTACGGGATGAACCAAGTCACAACCACCAGTCATAAACAATCTCGCACCTGCCATGGGGTTCGAGTCCGGCCCTAATATATAGTCATAATGTGATAAACTGGGGTTTCAAACCCTCAAGCCATCATTTATACAGACTACTCACCTCTAACCGGCCGTAGACTAGTCCGCAATGCCTTTCTTCTTGAATCGACCTCCTCGGACATCGAATCTTAATTGTTAAAAATCTCTCAACATGTACATTGCAAAGAAAATCAAAAAAATAGTAGTCTTCAAGCAAGCTACAGACCAAAAACTCGAACCGGTATCACAACGTCGAACGACTCAGCTCGACCAGATTATGATGGTGATTTTGGAACTATTCGCAGTTAGTTTTGCTACTGGTTTGATGGTTGTTTCTGGACAGTAAATGCATGTAACAATAGGTTCACAAAATTCAATCATTAACCACCTTGTCTTCTTTAAACGCAAAACTTCATTGGAACATGTCGAAACCCGCACAAGCGAAGCAGCTCACACAGGTGTAATAGCAGTATCGAGTTCAGTGAAAATTAACAATGAAGATTATTGTAGTAATAATAATAGTAATAATCTTAAAGGGGAGGACAATACAGTGAAAAAAAGAAAGTGAAAGTGATCTTCACTTTGTTTTTGTTTTGTTTTTTGTCTTTTATTAGCTAACGGTTCTCTCCGAGAAAAAGATAAGAACGACAGAGGGGTCTTCTGGCAGGAAAACGGCGGATTGTAAGGTTTTTAGGGGTAGGTCTAATTTAGGGGTTAGGTACTATTATACAGGTAGGTATTAGGTTAGAGAAAATCTCACTTTATCAACCGAATTTCATCAAAATTCTAACTTCGCCAAAAATAGGTTATTTCTACACCGAATTTCCGAATTCACTTCTGATTGCTTCGTAAGACTTATATCATCTCCCGAAACTAGTCGAACCATCAAAAATTCTTTCCGAGCCCTCTAACTCACAAGTCAATATCCGGTTGACTTTTCCAAACTACATTTTCCTTAAAGGGACTATTTGTCTCATTTCCTGTCAAACTCTATCTGAAACACTTCAAATTCATCAAACACAGATAATGTAACACGGGGAAGCATAAAACGGGGAAAATAGGACGGAGATACATGAGACAACAGGTCGGGTCATCATAGATGAAGAAACCCAACCGGATTTAGATGATACACCTACTAGTCCTGTTAATAACCCAACAGATGCACCGCCCGACCACCTGTAAAAACCCCTACTTTATATAGACAACCTGCTAAATGCCTAGAAACATCATTAGTTTGGAATGCTTCTACTCAAGTAAGAGAACAAACTAAGGCTAAGTTTAAAACTTATGGGAAATAACTGGCGCATAAATATACTGGAGACTGTAGCGGCACGGGTAGTTTGACTAGGCACTTAGAAACACACCCTAGAGAGAAAGCTAGATATTTACAAATGAAAACACAGCTAGAGGGAAAAACATCTAAATGAGATTCAAGTTTATTTGTCGCAGGGACGTCAAAAGAGGAATTGAGACGGCATTTTTTATCTTTTGAACTGGTGGAAGGCAAGGGAAAAACATTTCCGGTTCTTGCAAGGATGGCTTGGGATATTTTAGCTATTCAAACTTCAATTATTGCATCAGAGAGCGCTTTCAATCGAGCAAGACTTCAAATAGGTGATCATAGAGCATCTATAATGGAGAGCTTGGAAAAATCAGTACTGTTCAGAGATTGGATCCTCGCGGAAAGAAGAAACTTGGGAATTGCGGAATCACAACTGGAGATAGATGAAGCTTATGAAGAAATGATGGCGGAGCTTGCGAAAGATGCTGCTTCGCATGGAAGTGGTGATGAACAAGCTACTTTTCCACCACCACCAACGCAACCTCCTCCGAACCTTGAAAGATTTATGAGATTTGTTAGAGATACAATTTAGATTATGGTGTAACTTGTACTTTGGCACATCTTATTTTATTTTTTTCTTTTAATGGCGGCATTAGTACCTTGTTGTGCTCATTCCATTGGGCATAGTAAGACTAAGAAAGATATGCCATTTTTTGTAATAAAAATTATAAGACATGCCCTTGAATATCTTTTTGAAATTATATATATATATATATATATATATATATATATATATATATATATATATATATATATATATATATATATATATATATATATATATATATATATATATATATATATATATATATATATATATATATATATATATATATACTAGTAAACTATATATACTATAAAATAAGATTTTTCAAAATGAGGGCCCCATCCCCAAATCCCAATGAGAAAAAACGGTCATATTGCACAAATAGCCATTTTTTATTTTGTTCAATTTACAAAACTAAGCTTCTCTAACACTATAAATACTCCCTCCCTCTTCTTCATTTCAATACACAATACTCATTTCTCAATCTAAATTACTCTTAATCTCTCAATTTCTCAAGACTTTAAGTCTCAATCTTAATTTTCAAGTTACATCGTTCGGAAAGAGTGCGCTTATTTATTTCGCATTACTATGAAGTGCTTGAAGCAAATGAAGAAGGCCAAAGATTAAAGTACAAGAACTGTGGAAGAGTCTTAAATTTTCGTTCAAATTATACCTAAGGCATTTTAAGGAGGCATATAAAGTATTGTATTGATGGTATTTATCCGCGAATTCGTCTTTAAGATTTTTCAACAATTTGTGTTATTTTTTAATTATTAGACGTATTTATACTTCATGTAGTACTTTGTTATTAATTTATTATGCATGGCAATTTAGTTTTACTATTGTTTTGTTATTTTACTTTTTCGTCAAGCACTTTAGTAATTAGATTTCTACATATATACTACATATATTTTTATATAGCCATGATATGGTTTACAAGAAATTGCCTTAAACGAAAAAAAATATTAAAAAAGCCTGAAAATAAAAAAGCCCGTTAGGCCCGCTAAGACCACAAGCCGTTTAGCCCATGACCATATGGGCTTAGGCCCGTCACTGGATGGTCCCACCCGTTGAGCCCACAAAGCCTAGGAACGTGAGGCTCGGGACTTCCACAGCCCAGGCCCGTTTAGCCCATTTAGGCCCGGGCCAAAATACAGCACTACTGCCAGGTGGGCAGTATTGGTACGAGCTGTGGCCCACCAAACTGACGAAGTACCCGCGCAGTGGCATGGTGGTCCAAAATATCAAGGCAGAACAATGGGACAAAAGAGCCCCACATAAGTCGGTCGGTCAAGCCATAAAGGGCAAACAGCTAACACTGCATCGCTGTATGGAATCCAAATGAACTATTAAGGAAGAACAGAAAATGTCAGTACACTCAACTTGTTTTTGAAGCAATGACAAGTAAACTTTGGTATACATTTACCTGTGCGCCATCCAGAAAATCCAATATATCCCTGCACAAGGAGAGATTATGCCAAGCCTCGTACCCGCGCGTATATCCCAACCGGTAAACCCACCTCCTAGCTAGAGGGAGGAACTCCGGTGGTACATCGGAATCTAATAGTGGTAGAGGTGGATGCAACTGCAGGAACCGTTCCCATGCTCAAGCCTAGCATAAAAAGTTGACATAAAATTTACGATATATTTTTACTAGGTATGATAAAATGAATAGAGTATTCAAATATGATGTCACATGTAGTAGCGGTAAAAATCCAACAACGTCATGCTGGGTGCCCATGCTCACCTGGCACATATGCATGTACAAGTAGGCGAGAACAGTAAAGCCCCAGCTATACTGGGATAAATCATCTACCTACTCAAGATGATGAAGAAATCTCAAGCTAGCTAGGTTTCTCGAAGTATTCGGGAACAAGACCCATCCAAACATAAGAAGTAGCATCAACCTCGTATATCAGTCAACATGATAATCCGGTGTATCGCCATCAATATGAGTATGCAATGCCTCCAACCACTGTACAATAGTCGTCAACGGAAAACAACCGGTCCCATGCAATACATTCTCATCCTCTGGCTGGAAAGCGGTGAGCCGATGTAGCATTTCCAGGTACTGCACACGTGTCATCTCTCTCATGCCAAGTGGTAGAGCAACTGGCAGTCCATCAACGGGCAGCCCATATAAAACCTCCACGACCTGCAGTGTGACAATGGCCTCACCAATGGGCAGGTGGAATATATGCATCTCTGATCTCCATCGCTCTATCAGGTAGGATAGGCGAAATCGGGTTTACGACATTATGGACAAAACAACTCTTATTCCCTTTTGAGGAATTGGGCTATAGAAAAGTAGAGCTCGGGTAAGGGCTTGAGATTATCTCGAGGGGAAGGTGTTAGGCACCCCTCAAGATTAGTGTGGTTCCTGACCATGCTTAATTGTGACTTTAAAAGAAATAGAAGGAAAAAAGTAAGGTTTGCACATAGTAGTTACAAATAAATTTAAAACTTTGAAAAGAAAGGAAGAATAGAAAGTCTTTAGAAAAGGAGTTACTGTAGGGAAATGAAAACACTTAAAGAAAAACATTACGGAAGAAAAGAAAAGAGGTTCTATGTTTAAATACAGTATGGATCACATCAATGCAAGACCCAGCAATCACTCCTCAAATAGGGGTCGCACGAGATATTAGCGCACCGGTCATCATATCCATATTCTACCCTTCCCACCTCATTAAGGTATTTAAATGTGATTATTCTCGTTTACTTATTGCATGTTAGTACCCGTCCCTAACTATCAGTCCCGGGGTATTAGGACTTCTAATCCTAAAAGGGAAGGAAAGGGGTAAAGGCATATATGGGGTTTTAAATGACAAAATACTATTGGCGACAACCAAAACAAATAGCAATAATGAGGAACAGACAAACACACAAGGCTCAGTCATAACGTCATAAGTCACATAGCATCTAGTTTAGCATGCCTTGCATATACTGATTCGGTCTTTAATTTAAAACTTAAGTGGCGGACTAGTTTAACACATAGAGTCGGACAAAAGGTCTGCATTAGGCAACCCGGATACAATTGTCAGAAATTGAAGTATTTTTATGCAAGTCATTTAGAAAAAGTACTATTTTCAGAAAAGGACCTAATGAGGATAGTTTAAGACAGAAGGTCGAAAACTACAAAGGTTCAGAGATGACTTCAAAATCAGCAGAATTGTTTAAGTGAAAGTACAATAGAGTTTTGAAGAAAAGTTTTCGAAAGTGAAAAGACCTTAAAGGAAAAGTGAGTTAAAGCCTGTTTTGAAATAGTAGCTTCATGAGATGAATAAAAATTTAGGCAGAGGGTTAAAGAAACAGTTTCAGAAAAAGAAAGATGCAAGTTTAGAAAATTTTAAGAGCATTGTAGACTTGTATGATTTTCAAAAGCAAACAGATTTGGAAGAGATTTTTGTTGACAAAGTTTGAATTCAATTGAAAGATTATTATTACTTAAACACACTAGGCAAGTTTGAGCTCCTATAGGCATGGTATCTACGTCTTGATTTTTTAAGGCTTGTTACTGTTATTAAATCAGTAAATGAATGAGTACTTGATTACTTTACAGTTTGCCTAGCATTTCTACATTTCCTATAGTTATGATTTCTATATGCAACTGATTACATGAATATTAGGGCCTATAAGCAGGATTTCTAATGATTTGCAATATGACTGAACGTGAAATCTTATAGGCATGGTATCGAGATGATTGCGTTAAGGCTAAAACCTATAAACATGATCTCTAGGTGATTAAAGCATTAAACCTATGAGAACGATTTCTAAGTGAATGAATAACAACATTAAACCTATAGGAATGGTATCTAAGTGATTAAAAATATTAACCTATAGGCATTGTATCTACCCTTTTGTGCAACAAAGTAATCCTCTCCCGTACCCTTTACTAATACTCCCCAAATTCGTTTTACAAGATTATTACTGAACAAAAAAAAAGAAAATAATTACGAATACATCAGAGCCTACAGCTAGATCCGAGCAGTCTAATTCAATCTTAATATCCAATAGCATGCGTTTCACCAAATCTGAATTCCAGATTTCCAAGGCCTTCTCTTACCCAAAGTGTTTCAAAGTTCCAAGGAGCCTCAAGGACTACAGTCAGTGCTTACACTTTGGATAGCAATTGTTGTAACAGAATAGTGCAGTGTGGAATAGCCAGCCTCAGGCATCCAAGTTCAGAGGGACTTTGAGGGTCCCAAAGAATGGCTTACCAAATTGGGCAGAACTTAGAAACCAGGAATAAGTGCAAAGTGAGAGAGGGATTAAGGAGCCATAGCAGAGGGTGGTCATTCCCAGCCATGGGAATAGACTGGCACACCCCTGACCCTCTCCTTGGTCCAAGCAAATAAAGAGCAGACTTTAGAAGTCAAACTTGGGTCTAGATGGTGACTGGGACACCACCAGACTTGAGTTAAGGCTCAGAACATAAGGGCTAAAGGGAATGGGGAATTGACTTAAGTAGAGGTTCAAGAGAACATGATTCTAAGTCATGATTGGAAATAATAAAATGCCAACATTACTCAGAATCACTCACACATTAGAGGGGGTCAAAGGAAAGGGGTACCACATAAGAATGCATTTACAGAAACATGAAGAAAGCAAGAAGGCATACCAGACTTGAAGGTGCAGAACATGATGAAAGAGAGCATGACAGACTAAATAGTGAATGCATAACAGAAGAAGGTAAATAAACTCATAGTGTATGAGGGTATTATTTAACTAGAAATACATACCAGATGCAATTTTCAGAATAGTAGAACAACAATAGCAAGTAAACAGCCAGAGAGTCAGGAGGATCAAACTTAGAAACTTCAGCAACCACTTAAGAATTCAAAGGAACTCAAAGAATGTTTTCACAGTAATGAGAAGAGTAGCAGAGTGCTCAGTAGAGAAAAGAGTAGTGGAGAGAGAGTAGTAGTAGAGAAAGTAGTATATTTCTTTTAAGACAGAGGTGTATGTGCGTCAAATTGTGTGTGGTGTCAAGAGAAAATCATGCATTTATACTCAAAGTCAAGTAGGCAGCAAGGAAAGAAAATAGTCAAGTATCAATTAGGATCAATCAATAACAAAGGTTCCTTTAATTGAGGAGTCCTAATTTGAACGGTAAAGGACAAGAAACATTTAAGGAAAGGGGATCAAATAAACAACATTGTGCACAACATACAAATAAGGGTAAATACATGTTGATCTTAATTAAGGGAAGGGGATTTTGAAATACACAGTTATGTAAATAAGGCAAGAAGTAAACCAATCATCACATAGTAATTCAGGGAATCAGAGATTCCTTAAATCACTTAATGAACCAAGCCAGACAATAGGGGGATTGAGAGGTTCAAAATTAAATAAAGAAAGAATCAATCGAATTCACACAAGGAAAACTGAAATCATTTCCCAAATCAAAGGCCACCCTGAGAAGGAGAATCTAACTATAAAGAGAGCATGGGATTCAAACGTGTGAGGCTGGATTCAAACAAAGTACCATGCAACCAAAGACCAGTGAGTAGAAGACTATATCTAAAAGAGAGTATTAGATAGCATGCGAGAGGTCAGGTAAAAAGGTCTTGCAAAGCTTGGCAAGAATCAGAATCACATGGAGAAACAAGGATGAATTCAGGAATTAGGGTCTTGAAAATCAAACTAATTCAGATATGAGAAATAAACCAGTCACATACAAGTGGTCTGAAAACCCCCAAGTTATAGGGTTTTCGTCATTAATCAAGTATAAAGACGAAAATAGATAAATCAAAGGTGACAATGAAATTAGTTCAAACGAACCAAAGGAACTTAGAACCTCAAACATTTCAGGAAGACATTATGAAAGAAAAATACAGTAAGAAAATCATAAAGAGACGGTAGAAGAAATCATAGTAGAAGAAAACCCCTATGAATCATAGTAGAAATACATAGGAGTCACAGTAGGGCAAATACTGTAAGAGTAACACATAGGAACTACAGCAGAACAAGTAAATCAAAGAAACCTAAAGTCGGATAAGACAAGCAGTTTTTGAAAGCAAAGTTTTGAAAGAGACTTAAGAAATCATTTGAAAACCTTAAAATAAACACGGATCTAGAGCAGATCTGGAGAAAAGAGGAACACCTCGAAAGTCTAGGGTTTCAGAAGAACCCAAAAGCGAGAAAGACCGGGAAAAGGGTCTGCTCCGAGTTGAATGAGTCAGAGATGCACTCATAGGGCTAGGATATGACGGAGCCAAGCCGGAGATGCCGCAGAACTTGAGTCGGTACAGATCTAAGCGAAGGAATTCAAGTTCGCACCTTGAATCTTCAAGTAACAGGGCTATGAGGGCACATGGAGGTGCGTACAGGTCACTCAGGGCTTGAGATGCCATAGATTCCGGGGAAACATGGTGGAAAACGGTGGGGAAACGTTAGGGTTTCAGAGAGGGCTAAAGAGAGTTTGAGAGAACGGGGGGTTTATGGGCGGCGTTTTTGGGTGAAATGAATTAGGGTTAGGGTATGGTAATTAAAAATGGTAAGAAGTGATCGTGGCCGTTGATCAAAATGATCAACAGCCTGGATTAAAAGGGGAGACTGGGCGGGTTAGGTGAGTTGGGTTAGGGGAGGGTTAAAAATAAAATTGGGTCGTTTGATTGTGTGGAATGGGGGGTCAAACTAAGGCTAAAATTGAAATATAAATGGGCCAGTTCTTAAATAGCCATTTTCCCTTTTAATTAATTAAAATAGTTCAAAAATAATTTAAAAACAAATTAAAATCACCAAACTAGTTAATAACATATAAAAAATAATCTAAAAATATTAGGAATAATTTAATAATCACAAAATACTATTAATTAAAAAATAGGTTACGGTTGCAATTATATACAATTTAGCTTTAGAAATACCAAATAAATTTGTAAAACTATGCAAAATCATATTAATTATGTTTTTTTATAATTATGGGATAAAATAAATTATTTAACTAAGAAATGTTAATTTTGGGAATAATTTTAGATTTTGTACTATTAAAATAGACAACAAATTGATTCTAAAACCCTTAAAATTTGAGGAAAAATACAAAAACTTTTGGGCATGCTTATATATGTATAAAAATCCTATTTTGAAATTATTTAAGTATAAAAAAATACATAGGAAAAAATTGGGTATCAACAGCTGCCCTTATTTACCCGAGAGAGATGAAAGAGTTGTCGGGTAAAGACAAAATGACCAATTTTGACCGGGAATGGTGATTGAAGAAGAACTTTGATCACGCTATGGTTTCTAAGCCGCCTATATATCCCTGATATTACAAGAATCAGGCCACATGTAGTTCAGGAACCATTGACATAATGTGTCGATAGAGACTCGAAAAGACGGAAATGATGGTTAAGCTTGAAAATGCGTTTGGAATTGGATAGGTTGCGGAGAACTGGAGTGGGATCGCTCCTTATGAGATGGTCGTTTTCTAGCCGGTATCCTTCAAGTAAGCAATGCGGCGTATACTGTGCATAATTAAAACATGAAGCAAGTTCCCATGTGACCATGAATGTTGTCTTCGGACGGCTAGGATGACGTCCTCGGACTATGATGTCCTGGACCATGAAGAGCATAAAAGCAAAGATTTGCAAGCCATGAAATGGTGTTCTCAGGCTATGCAGATGGTTCCTCCGAACTATGACGCCTTTGAATAAGTTGGCGATCTTTCAACCCATGAGAAGGCGGCAATCTTTCAGCCAAATGAATGCAAAGATTGGTGATATCTCTGCCAGAGCGTGAATTTAAATTGCATGTGGAAATATTTCAACTGAATCAAAAACTTAAATCTAGGTGGCGATATTTCAGCCGAGGCAAGAAATTCTTAATGCAGATGGTGATATTTCAGCTGTTCGAAAAATAAAGTGGCGATATTTCAGCCACGCAGGATGGAGATAATACTTAGTCTCAGAAGGAAGATAGGTAGCCTTATGCAATGCGCATGGAGACAGAGCTTAGTCTCGAAAGGCAGAAAATAGCCTTATGCAAACATGCAAAATGGAGACAGAGCTTAGTCTCCAAAGGCAGACAAGTAGCCTTATGCAGGATGGAGGTAGAGCTTAACTTTAGAAGGCAGAATAGTAGCCTTATGCAAAAATGCAGATGGAGATAGAGCCTAATCTCGAAAGGCAGATAGGTAGCCTTATGCAATGCAGGAATGTAAAGGAATGAATAGTAGTAAGTTTTCTTAGCTGATAGATGGTTGTGATATCGTGACTGCTGGGGAATGTTAGGTGTAGATAGTAGACTTGTGAATGAGTGATCGTTATGAGAGTTTTAACCCTGAAGAGCTAATGCACTCAGTGATTTGCGATCTGAGTGTCCGCATCCAAAGAAAACTCGTTCTGTAGAGTGGGGAAATTCAGTTCGTATCCCATGGATTTTGACGTCGCGTATTATTGATGTAGCATTACTAAACGACAACGATCCGCATGATGTTTATGCATGATTTAGTAAATAAGGACATATTTGAAAAATAATTTTATTTGGATGAACCAACGACTGCAACGTGGTTCAAGACATGGCAACCTCGCTTGTCCCAAAATTTTGAGGGTCCTCCTCAAAATTATGCCCTGGTTTACTGAGCTGGCGTTGTTGACAGCTATGCTGAATAACTGAAAGCGGATCGATTTCAGAATTTTGAGGGTCCTCCTCAAAATTCTGCCCCAGTTTACTAGGTTAGCACTGATGAGGAGGCTGACAAACTGACTTCAGAATTTTGAGGTCCTCTTCAAAATTCTGCCCCAGTTCCAATAGCAGAGAAAAATGGAAATTTTATTAAAATGTGACTGAACCCATAGGGCTGCAAACGTATCCCCTCTTAAACGCAATCAGGTAAGGCGTAGTTCAAATTACATCATGTATAAAAAGTATATGATCAAATGTAGTATCGTTTCATCGCGTCTGAGTTGATTGGCTTCGGCCAGACTTCCCCGTCCATTTCTGCAAGAATTAGGCCTCCACTTAGAACCTTGTGAACCATGTATGGACCTTGCCAGTTGGGAGAGAATTTCCCCTTAGTTTCATGTTGATGTGGAAATATTTTCTTCAACACCAGCTACCCTGGTGTAAGCTTCCTTGGTTTAGATCTTTAGTGAAGCCCCTGGACATTCTGTTCTGATATAACTGACCGTGGAAAACTGGATTCATTCTCTTCCTATCTATAAGGGCAAACTGCTCGTAGCGACCTTTTACCCATTTTGCGTCATCTAACTCTGCTTCATGTATGATCCTCAAGGAGGTAATTTCTACTTCGGCAGGAATGACCGCCTCCGTACCATAAACCAACCTGTAAGGAGTTGCCCCAGTTGATGTGCGGATCATGGTACGATAACCCAATACGGCAAATGACAATTTCTCATGCCACTGCATATGCCTTTTGATCATCTTTCTTAGTATCTTCTTGATGTTCTTATTGGCTATTTCTACAGCTCCATTTATCTGAGGTCTATAAGCTGTAGAGTTCTTATGTCTCATCTTGAACATTTCACACATTCCTTTTATCAAGTCACTGTTGAGGTTGGAACCACTATCGGTGATGATTGATTCCGGAATTCCGACCGACAAACAATACGGTCGTGGATGAAATCTATTATTACTTTTTTGGTAATTGCTTTATATGATGATGCTTCAACCCATTTAGTAAAGTAGTCCATTGCCACTTAGATAAACCTGTGCCAATTTGATGCGGCAGGCTCGATTGGTCCAATAACATCCATTCCCCAAGCGGCGAATGGCCATGGTGAGCTTGTTGCAGTAAGCTCATTTCGAGGTATTGTTATCGTATCTGCATGTATCTGACAGGGATGGCACCTTCAGACATATTGGATGCAGTCTGTTTCCATAGTCATCCAAAAATTCCCTGCTCGGAGTATCTTCTTGGCCAAAATGAAACCAATGTGTGGTTCGCAAGTTCCCGCGTGCACTTCCTCTAATAGTTTAGTTGCTTCCCTGGCATCGGTACACCTTATCAATCCCAAATCAAGAGTCATTCTATACAAGATTCTGCCGCTGTAAAGAAGTTTGATAATCTCCGAAGCGTGCGCTTCTGAGTAGCATTGGCAAACTCTGGATATTCTCCTGTGGTCAGATACTCTTTGATGTCGTGGAACCATGGATTTCCATCTGGTTCTTCGTCGACATGAGCACAATAAGCTGGTTGCTCATAGATTTTGACTTGGATGAGATCAATGAAATTTGTATCCGGATGTTGAATCATGGATGAAAAAGTGAATAGTGCGTCTGCGAACTCATTCTGTCTTCTGGGAACATGCTGGAATTCTATCTTTCTGAATCTCTTTCTCAACTCCTTTATGTGATGTAAATAAGGGAGTATCTTAGGATTCTTGGTTGCCCACTCGCCTCGAACCTCATGTATGGGTAGGTCTGAGTCTCCAATCACTAGCAACTCCTGAATGTTCATGTCAATGGCCAGTTTGAGCCCCTAGATGCAAGCTTCGTATTCGGCCATGTTGTTGGTGCATGAGAACCTAATATTGGCAGATACCGGGTAATGCTGACCGGTTCTGATACCAGGACTACTCCTATGTCGACTCCTTTGAAATTTGCGGCTCCATCGAAAAATATTCTCCAACCATCATAGGATTCTGCAATGTCTTCTCCTATGAAAGATACCTCTTTGTCAGGAAAATACATCTTTAGAGGCTCGTATTCTCCTCCCATAGGATTCTCGACGAGATGATCTGCCAAAGCTTGTCCTTTGACTGCCTTCTGAGTGATGTAAACAATGTCGAACTTGCTTAACAAAATTTTCCATTTAGCGAGCTTTCCGGTAGGTATGGGCTTCTGAAGGATATATTTCAATCGGTCCATCCTTGATATGAGATAAGTTGTGTAGGCACAAAAATAATGCCTCAACTTCTGAGCTATCCAAGTCAGAGCACAATATGTGCGTTCTAATAAGGAATACCGAGCCTCGTATGGGGTAAACTTTTTACTGAGGTAATAGATTTATTGCTCCTTTCTTCTCGTTTAATCATGTTGTCCTAAAACACAACCGAATTTTCCATCCAGAACTGCGAGATAGAGAAAAAGGGGTCTTCTTGGCTCAGGCATAACCAAAACTGGCAGCGTAGACAAGTATCCCTTAATTCGGTAAAAAGCTTTCTGACAATCGTCAGTCCATTTGGTGGCAGCATCCTTCTTCAGCATTATGAAGATGGGTTCACAAATAACAGTGGACCGGGCTATGAATCGGATGATATAGTTGAGTCTTCCCAGAAAACTCATCACATCCTTTTTGTTTTTTGGCGGTGGCAACTCTTGAATGGCCTTGACCTTTGACGGATCCAATTTTATTCCTCAGTGACTCACAATGAAAACTAATAACTTTCCAGCAGGAACCCCGAATGCACACTTGGCTGGATTCAGTTTCAAGTTGTATCTCCTTAACCTGCTGAAGAATTTTCTTAGGTCTTCCATGTGATCCGCAACTTTCTTGGATTTGACGATGATGTCATCCAGATATACTTTGATTTCTATATGTATCATATCATGAAAGAGGGTAGTCATGGCCCTCATGTAGGTAGCACTAGCATTCTTCAAACTGAACGGCATCATTCGGTAATAGTACATCCCCCATGGCGTGATAAATGTTGTTTTCTCTGCATCTTCTTCATCCATCCATATCTGATGATATCTAGCAAAACAATCAACGAACGACTGCAGCTTATGCTTGGCGAGTTTTCGATCAAGATGTGTATATTTGGAAAAGGGAAGTCATCTATAGGACCGGCCCAATTGAGATCCCGGTAGTCGACACATACTCTAACCTTCCCATCCTTCTTCGGTACTGGCACAATGTTGGCTAACACGTCGGATATTTTACCACTCGGAGAACCCTGGCTTTGACTTGCTTGGTAACCTTTTCTTTGACTTTCAAACTCATGTCTGGCTTGAACTTTTGAGCTTCTATTTTACCGATGGCCATGTAGGATCTGTTGGAAATTTGTGAGCAACGATGGATGTGCTGAAACCAGTCATATCGGCATAAGACCATGCAAAGATGTCCTCAAATTCTTTTAGGAACCCTGTTTACTCTTTCTTTTTTGATGGCGATAAATGTACGTTGATACGTGTTTCCTTGACATTCTCAGTGTCACCTAAATTAACGGCCTCAGATTTGTCCAAATTAGACTTAGGTCTGTTCTCAAAGTTCTCGAACTCTCTAACAACCTCCTATGTCTGTTTGTTGCATTGCCTCGTTGCAAGTCACAGTCCTTGGTTCATCATCAAGATATGTAATAGTGATACTATGTAAATAAAGTAAATGATAGAGAAAAGTAATAAGCACGAAATATAAAAATAAACTTGGAAAATGCTTTTGATTAAATTCATAACTGTTCGAAACATCATAGCTCCTTTCAAAAGTAAAGACAATGCGGAAAAGTAAAATCAACTAAAACTAAAATGTGATGCATGGTGTATTATTTAGCCTTGCTACCCCGAAGTTGTCCGTGCCCTGGTAGTCCTGATCAAAAAATTGGTGAGGTTTTCCCCTCGGTTCACAGCTTGAATGGAAGGGCCTTCCTCCCCTTCCTCTTCAAAGATAACACAGCAGTTCATATCATCTCCCAAAAAGAGGTTCTTCATTGTTGCTAGTGCCTCATCTTCCTCTGATCCATATAATGTGTCAGCAAGCTGAAAGGTCTGCTCCAACTGAGGTAGAGGGTGCTCTAGTGGATAATATGGGTTGTGCCATGGTGGTGACCAATCATCAAACTTCATCTAGGTGTACTCATACCCTAAGCCAAAAATAGTGCCATGTTTCTTTAGTTTGATGGGCTCGGTAATGCCCTGGATGTTCTTGCCAATCCCTTTTCAGGTTCATACCCGCTCCAATTCAGGATGCTCTCAATCTTGTTATCCCACCATTTGTCTTTGTCTACAGCATTGACTCGCTCGATGTGGTGGTATGTTTCTCCGCCTATTCTCCTTCTACCTCCGATCATTGGGATGGTTTGGCGACTATATATAGGGTTGCTATTGTCGCCAAGAATAATCGCTTCCTGATGATTCAATTCAAACTTCACTTCTTGATGTAGGGTTGATGCCACAGTCCCAGCATTGTAGATCCAGGGTCGTCCCAGCAATAAATTGTAGGATGCTGGCACGTCTATGACTTGGAAGTTAACATCAAACCAGGTAGGTCCCATCTGTAAGCACATGCTAATTTCTCCGGTGGTAGATCTTTGAGACCAATCAAATGCTTTAACATTGATAACCCCATCTTTGATCTCATGCAAACCTTTCCCCAATGTTCTGAGAGTCACTAGAGGACAAATGGTGAGGCTAGATCCCCCGTCGACTAGGATCCTAGTGCTGAGATAATCTTTGCTTTGCACAGTGATATGCAACGCATTGTTGTGACTAAGTCCTTCTGGCGGTAACTCATCCTCGTGGAAGGTGATCTTGTGACTTTCCAGCACTTGCCCTACCATATTCGCTATTTTGCCTCCGTTATGCTACTGGGAACATAAGCTTCGCTCAATATCTTCATAAGGCATTTTTATGTGCTTTAAAGCTTTGTAGAAGATCAAGGATGGAAATTTGTGTTGGCATTATGTTCAGTTTCTCAACGACCGAGTATTCTTTGGCATGTATCTTCCTTCAAAGGTCATCGGGTCCAGTTTCAACAGGCCGTCCAGAGGCTTGCTTGCTGGACTCAGATAGATGTTCTGGGGTGTATACCCTACCTGTTCTAGTCATGCCTTGTGCGGCGATTGCTTCTCCAGTATGTGTTTTCTCTTTCCTTCTAGCTTCAGCTGTGTAATATGACGGTATGGCATTTAACTTGAACGGGGTCACGTCTTTCATGGAAACCGGAACTGGCATCCTGGGAGGTAACACGGCAACTTCAAATGGTGCAGGTGCCTTTGGAATCCCGAACTCAACCTCAATCGGTTTTGGTGCCTTTGTAGGAGGCTTCAAAATCGAGTGGTATAGATACATTTACCACATTTCCCTCAGAGGGCTGGATCTGAACAACAATGGGATTGAGGGTAACCGTCGGCTTCTTAGGTTTATCTCCTTAAACTATCAACCCGATTGACCCTTTGCGGTCCCAATCATCCTCAATATCAATCATATGGTTGCCTCCACCCTATGGTCAGGCAGAGAGTTATTGCGGACAATGGGAATGGGCTCATTTGCTATAGTGACCTTGTTATCAATCAGAGTTTGAATCTTGTCTTTCAAACAGCGACACTCGTCCATTGTATGGCCTTTCATTCTAGAATGGTAGGTTTTGTTGGGATTGATCCATTGGGAGGGATTTTCTGGAGTTGTGGTTGGGATAGGTGTAACATAACTGGCTGTTTTGAGTCTTTCATATAGTTGGTCGGTTGGTTTAGCGATGTCGGTATATTGTCTGGGAGGTCTTCGGTCGAAGTTTGGTTTGGGTCGAGAAATATTTTGGTGAGTATGTGGGGATGGGTAATGAGAAGGTTGGGAGTTATATGCTTGGTACATAGGCACGGGTTAGGAATATCTAGGTGAGGTGGGTTGATATGTGAGCGGTGGAGGTGATTGGTAGGCAGATGGTGGCATTTGGTATGTAGGTAAGGGAGCTTGGTAAATTAGGGTAGGTTGATATGTGAGTGGAGTTGAGGGATAGGTTTAATACTTCATAGGGGATTTGGTTCTTTGTGCATCCATTACGGAACTCACGTCCTTTTTCTTTGACGTGCCACCAGATTGTAAGGCCTTGTTGGTGGCTTATAATGCTTCAAAATTAGTGAACATACCATTTTTGATACCTTCTTCGATTCTTTCTGCCAACTTGATGATGTCGGAGAACTTTTGACCCTCTATTATATCATCCTTTCATAGTATTGCGGATCCTGATCCCGGACAAAGAACCTGTTCATTTGTTCTTCCTATAAGGCTGGCCTGACCTTGGCGGCTTCTAACCTCCAACGAGTACCATACTCGCGAAAGGTTTCTGTGGGTTTCTTCTTCAAATTCTGAATATAGAACACATCCGGTGCATTCTTAGTGTTGAACCTGAATCGGTCCATAAAGTCAAATGTCATACTCACCCACTCATCCATTTCTTTGCTTCCTAGCTGATATACCAAGATAGGGCGTCGCCTTTCAGACTCCTCGTGAACAGCTTCATGCGAATTTTCTCGTCCCTCCTGACTCCTACCATCTTATCACAATACATTCTCAGGTGGACCCTGGATCACCCGTACCATCGAATATCTCGAACTTGGGAGGTTTGTACCCCTCTGGGAGTTTAACATCTGGCTTAACACAAAAGTCTTCATAGTTCAAACCCTCAACACCTTTGCTACCTTCGACACCCTGGACCCGGCTAGTTAACTTCTTGAGTTTAGCAGCCAAATTCCTGATGAGGGAGTCTTTGTCATCTGATTCAGGTGCACTCGATATTTGCTGGGTATAGTGGGGTATAGTATCCATAAATTTAGGAGTGTTGTGGTCATTTGTGGTGTTTTATGGCTCAGGAATGATCAGTGGAGTATTATTGCATGTGTTGCAGGTTTGGCATAGGCAGGTTACACTGTGCCAATGGAGGTAGGGGTTCTGGGTGTTGGCATCAGCAGCAGCAAGAGTGATTGATAGGCTTGCCAAGTTCCATACTTATTCTAATTCTTCCCAAAATATCAATAAAGTCTGTTCAAGATCAGCAGTCTCCTTGGTAATTGAAGTGTGCTGAGAAATTTCCTCAATTTCCTTTCTAGCATTTGCATCTCCCGTTTTGCCTTTGTTCCTGTTTCTGGTAGGACTCGGAGGAGGAGGAGGTGGAGGGACCTTAGATCTTGTTGAGTACGCTGATGGTGCCAGAATGCACGAACAAACCATTGGGGAGGGGAATAAAAATAAAAGAAAACAAAAAAAGGTAAAAAAGTTAGTACAGATTCTGAGAAATAATATTGCGATATTTAAACACGTTGTGCAGGAGTATAATTCATTTCCTAATTTGGGCGCCTCGTTGTGCCCAAGATAGGCCTAGAGACAAATTAAATTTGGAGAACTTTTAATGCTGAATGCCTCATTTTATTGATAAAAACAAGACGAGTCTTAAAACGACTGAACGATAAAAGATGTCACTAATGGCCAGTGGCCTTATGACATTATGAAAGCAGTAGAATAAAAAGGTCCTAGAAGGTCCTTCCCCAGATTCAGTATTCTTACCTCCCTCGTACAGCTACATCAACTCGTGTAGTCCTAAAATCATATAGGCTCGATCCAGATGTCCGCCTGCACTTCCCTCGGCATTCTGCCAATCTTCAATCCTCTTCAAGAACTTCCCTTCCAACTCCACTAGATCTTGTTCTAGATACCCTAGCCGATTGTTGGCATTGACGGACATAACCTTCCACTCGTCGATCAGCTTCTGGTGGGCTTCATATATTTCCCGGTGCTCATTTTCACACTCTCGCATCCTCTTGTGCAGCTGATTGTATTTGACTTGTGCTGCAGCTTTCTCATCAATAAGCCTATGACCTTGGACGAACCTTGGGTGACCTAAACCAATGTGATCGTCTTCCAACCATCCTGAAAAATGTGGCACACACCCAACATGATACCTATCTGGCTCAATAGATTCTCTCCCTAAGACGAGCTTGCAGTGCCACATATGTTGAGCTTGACACTTGTGCGGGCTATCATCATCCTGAAAGTCTGCTCTAAAATGACTCATCTTGTCTATCCTTGGTATGATTTGTTTTCTCCCTGCTTGCCTCATGGCACGAAGAGGGACATAAGGATGAGTTCCCCTCATACCGATGAGTATGAAGAATGGTGCATCTCGAGAACGAACAATGAACTCCCCTGTTGGGAACCACTCGAACATTCACTGTACTTGTTCTTCCTTTAGATTTTCAAATAGCTCTACCCATCCTCCAGCGTCTTCTGGCTGCGCGAACATGTTGGCATGAAGTTCATTCTCTTGGGTGGTGGAAAGCGATATGATCATCCCAATCCCTGTGTATAATCTCTTGTCGGAAGTCACCTTTTTGAAGGTGTTATATAAGCTACAATTGAAGTAACATATTACAACCCTCGAAGTGCGGAGTCCTTTGTTGACATTTTCCCAAGGCTCGATAGATTTCAGAGATGATCATGGGCATTATGCTGAAAGACTGCCCGTCGATACCTTCCATTAGGGTCTTGGTCACCATGGCTAGTCCGGTGTGGATCCTAGCCTTTTTCATAGGAAAGACTGTGAGCACGTGATTTTTTCCCTATATATGAATTATTCCAATAAAAATCAAAACAAACGATTTTTCTTTACTTTTACAATTTTTATGCATTTTTGTGTCAAATTCTGATAATTGTTGTAGTGTATTTGTGCATGATAATTAATAAAAAATACAAAAATATATACATTTATATTTTAGGATTTAATTCTATATTTTAGGATTAATTATCAAATTAGTTGTTTTATAAAAATGTGAAAATCACAAAAATTGGTTCACTTTTGCATTTTAATTGTCTTTATTGTGAATTTGTCATAAAATAGTTTTTACACAATTTTAGGAATTAGTTAGCCTTTGATTTGAAGTGCATTAGGATTTTTATTGTTGATCTTTGCATTTTTATAAAAATTACAAAAGAGAAAATAAAGAAATAAAAAGAAGATGTTCTTCCTAATAAAAGACCCAATTTGGGCCTTCTTAGTCGTAATCCTTAGCCCAAAACCAGTTAAAATCAACCATCCCAGACCCCAGTCCCCATCCGGTCCAATAACCCTCAAAACGACCCCGTTTTAAGCGTGATGGATCTCATCCGTTCATTTCCCTAATCTAACGGCCCAGAATATTTCCCCAATTCCCTTAAAAATGTCCGATAATCCCCTCATAGTCCAAGACCAAATCCTTCAGTCCCTCGTCTTCTCCGTTCAACCCCAGCACCCCCTATTCATCACCATCTCCGGCGATGGTGGAAGCTCAGATCGACACCAAATTCATGCCAGGCGACCACCAGACCAGGTTCAACTGTATTCCTGCTTGTTTCTCAAAATACTTAACGAAAATCACTCTAGTTTCAAATCTAAAAGCTGGAATGGTCAATCTTTCATTTCATTAGTTCATATCGCTGTTTTGGTTACGCTTTGACTCGAAGTTATCATTAGTTAATGGATTTTGTCAAATTGCCATTAATTAATGTGAGTTTCAACTCATCGCAAATTAGTCGAAGCCCGGTCGAGAGGCTGATTTTCGATAGAACGGAGCGAGGCGAGTTCGATTCACCTTTGTTCCTGAGGACGAGGAGTTTCAGTTGGTCTCCAATGGTATTCCATTTTCCCTCTCCTATTTTTTTTTTCCTTTCTTTGTTGTTGCTTCATTCTTTTATCCGAAAGTGTCGATTAATATAACAATTAGTGTCGGTTTAGGGATCGTCTATGGTTGTGAATTAATTCAGTCGTGTGTGATTCTAACTCGTGACTGCTTCTGAGTCTTTCTTTTAGTTTAATTTTACTTCGATTTCGATCAAGTCTGTTGTTTTGTGATTTTGATGTTAGTTTAATTAGGATTTTCATTCGTTTTTTGATCGTTTAAGATTTTGATTCGTTTTATTAAAGTTTGATTGACAGGTTAGGATTTGTTAAGTGTTGATTACATGCCTGTTTTAGTTAAAGATAGAATTTAGTTTAATTGTTTTGAATCTCTTATCTTTGTTAGTTAGCCTTAAGTTGAGTTTTATTCATTTTAATTAGGTTTTGGATTGGTTATAGCTGATAAGGATAAGCAGTTAGTTTTTAACTCAAGTAAAAGGGACTGGTGGGTCAGTTAATTGTGGTTTGGTAAATACAGTGGAGTGAAGGGGTAATTCATGTAATTCAAGAGTAGAGAATCTTTAAATAACTGAATTAGAAGCTCTAGAACATTGTGGATGAGTTTCAAATCAGAATTTTAGTAACTTAGAGGTGTAACTTGGGAAACAAGTCAGAAAATTAGGGGTTAAAGTGAAAAATGAGTAGGGACTAATAGTACAAACTAAAATTTGGGGAGGGGCTGTCCTACTTTACTTCTATAAAAGGGCATTAGATGTCTTGAAAAGGGGTCTTCTTCTTCTTCTGGAGCCAAGCTTGGAAACCTCTAGAAAATCCTCTAAAAATACTCCCCAATCTCCAGATCTGAAAATTTAAAATTTCAAATCCAAATTATTTAGATTTTAGCTTTCATTGAAAGAAAAAACCAAAAAAAGCAATAGAATACTTCCACAAAAACCAAAAAAGAAGAAAAACTCAAAAAACCCAAAATATGTCAATGTTTCATTGAAGTTGGATTCAGTTTTCTAGGTAGTAGTCTCATAATTGGTAGCTTGAAAGCGGTTGAATTAGCTTGGGGTCGATTGTTAGATGTTTGAGCTAGATTGAAGCTCAACAAGTCAGTTGGTAATTAACTTGGGGTTGGAATTGATGTGGTGATTGCTAGGAGTTTTGTCTTCCATCTGGGCTCATTTGAATTTCATGTTGGTTGAATTATTTGCTCCGCTGATTATAAAATTTCTAGGTTTAAGTTCATTGAGCTGTGCACTGGCTACTGCCTGATTTGCTACTGATTTTGCTGTATTTTTGCTGCTCTTGACTCCTTATTCTTCTGTTTCCTCCCCAAATCCAGGTACTATCCTTGGCCCTGTATGAATTATGAAGGATCAGTGTAATTTGAATCAAAGAATCAAATGAAGAAATGTGCTCAAAATGATTACTGAATTCACTGAATTTCTGTGGGCTTTTCAATGTAATACAGTCTTATTTAGATGGATGTTCTGCTAGGGGATTAGGTGAACTTGGATGTAGTAAGTGATTGAATACTGGTTGATAATTGAAGTTCAGTTGCAGCTTATAATATGTAGTGATTGAATATTGGATTCAGTTTGGTTGAGCTGCTAGTTTAGCTCAGCTTGTAAATTAGTTTGATAGCTTCCATGTCGACTATTGACCTCTTGCTAGCATTTGTGATAGTTGTTGGTAAATTACCATCAGATCTCATATATTTTTATTCGTTTGCAAATTGTCGTGTTAATTCACTAAGGCATTTAGTTTGGAATCATTTAGAAAATATGTTTGAATAATAAGTTGCTCCAGGGAATCGATCCTTCAACCCTGGTTGAGGCTCATTCCCTTGGCGCCTGGCGCATGTTCTGTAATTATTCAATGTCTGGTCCAACGTGTATATGGGGTTGTTAGACCCAATTGTGGAAAGTCACTTTGATTTGTTAGTGGCGTATGGAGTGAATTACTTTGAAGCAAATTAATTGAGTTGTTCTTCCTTTTATTTAGAGACAAACCAAGTAAAGAAATATAGTTACGTTAAGTTGGCCTTTTGATAAATAATGAGACGAGCCTCGCCATACAAAAATAATTGCAGGGTCCCGAATTAATAATTATATAATTATCTAGAATTCGGAATGGCCATTTAACAAATTTCACGGCCTTTCCAAAATAATAAGACGCTATAATCTTTAGATGCGTTTTCATTAAATTACCTTCTTAAATCCGGGTGTGCGTTGATGCAACCCAAATCCAAATCTCGACGAAGTCGAAATATGTTGACAACCACGGGTTTCTTGATGGTGACGGGGTTAGAAACACGTTTTCATGACGTCGTAATTCTTATAAAACAAATAATGATTGATAAATGGTTCAAAAAATAGAGACGAGCCGCACCGAACAAGAATAAATATGGGGCCCTCGATAATTGGTTGTTTAAAAATGATTAGAATTTGGAAGGGTCGGTTAGCAAATTTTAATGGCCTTTCCCAAACGATATTACACTAGAACCTTTAAGCGCGATTTAATTAAATTACTTACTTAAACTTGGGTATGCATTGATGCGAAAATCCAAATCTCGGCAAAGTCGAAACGTGTCGACGATCACGTGTACATTGGTGGTGACGTGATTAGAAATACGTTTTTATGACGTCGCAAGTTTTTTAAAATAAATAATGGTAAAAGTGGTATATAAATAAAAGGCACATAAGCTAGCATGTATTAAAATCGGATAAAATCAAATACAATAGTTAAGCGACCGTTCTAGAACCACGGAATCCGGGAATGCCTAACACCTTCTCCCGGGTTAACAGAATTCTATACTCAGATTTCTGGTTCGCATATTGTAACAGAGTCATAATCTTCCTCGGTTCGGGATTCAAATCGGTGACTTGGGACACCATAGTCTCCCAAGTGGCGACTCTGAATAAATAATAACCAAATCCCGTTCCGATTGTCCTTTTGTGGAAAAACTCCTCTACGCCCCTTTTGCGGGGTTCAGAATTCGAGCTTAGATAAATTGTCGTATTTTGTTATATCTGATTTTCCCACATGTTTTGTGCGTAATATGCTAATTGTTACCGCATTGATATTATCTGAACTGTATATAAACTATGTTGATACCCTTCTCTCTTTACCTCCAAGGATATGTTTACTGGTTGAGACTCCCTATTCTGTTAGTGTCATACCCTGAAATAAGAAAGAGACCGGATAAGTTAATAAGCCGCCTAACCTTGCGGGTCACCGGTAAGTTACCCCCTCCTCGATTCGAGTTGTCCGCTCCGCTCGGGTACACTGTCTATAACACCGACCCAGGTTTTGAACATAGAATAACTTGACTGCATGCCGAATCCCTAATAGGAACGCTTATTTGCATCATGCTGCATTTGACTTATAGGACTCAACACAGGGGTTGAGTCCGTCTAGGGCTAGCAACCTGAAATGAAAAAGACCATCCTGGTGCATCCTACTTGTTCTGTGTATTTATTTGTTCGAACCTGCATGTTGCCAGGTTTTTGGAATTTCGGAATTTGGGAAAAGTCAAAAATAGAGAAAATAAGAAAAATAACAGTTAGGGAGCTAATATTTGGATAAAATCTGATGCCCAAGTACAGTCGAAACTCTGCCGAAATTTTGAAAAGAAAATGAAAAAAAAAGAAAATGTTTTTATGTAGTTATGTTAAAAGCAAAGGAAAAATAGAAAAAACAAGTATCTTTCATTTTTTTGAAAATTGTCTGTTGAAAAAGAAAAGAAAAAGAGTATATGTTTTAGTTTGGAAAACATAGGTTGTTTTATTATTTGTTGACAAAGAAAAGTAAAAAAAAGTCTTTTACTTTTTAGGCTATTTTATTGTTGTTGAAAAAAGAGGGAAAAAGAGTCTTGTTTCTGAATGTAGTTTTTTTTTCTTATGAAATGCCAAAAAATGAAAATGAAAAATAGTCATGTTTTAAAATGGTTCAGTTAATTTGCCCGAACTACGCATGGTTTGATTCTCACAAGGCGTGAGATACGTAGACAACCCTCATCGGGTCCTACCTCCCACCACAAAAATAGCCCAAAAAATGTCAAAATTTTAATTGTTGTCATAAATAAACCAGGTGACGCTGTTATTGTCGAAAGTATCCAAATGTTCCCGAATGGAACGCCAGAAGGCAAACATTGCATAAATAGCCACCTTTGGTCAGGTTTTGATATCTTTACCCTCACAGCCTTAAAGTCTTCGCCCTCGAGGCGCCAAAAGGCCGTGTTTACAATATCGTGTCATTTATAATTTGAAAAAGAAGAGAAAAAAAAGAATTATAAATAAGGCGGGTGACGCTGTTTTTGCAAAAATAGCCAAATATTCTCAAACGGAACGCCGAAGGCTAGCCTTGCATAAATAGCCACCTTTGGTCATATTTTGATTTTTGACCCTCACAGCCTTAAATTTACGTTCTCGAGGCGCTAAAAGGCCGTGTTTGCAATACGGGGTATTTTATTTTGAAAAGCCATAAAGAGAGTCGTAAATAAGTCGAGTAATGCTATTTTGTCATAAATAGCCAAATGTTCCCGAAAGGGACGTCGGAAGGCTGACTTTGCAAAAATTGCCATTTTGGTCAATTTTGATTTTTGACCGGCTAGCTAACACAACCCTAAAATCTTTGTTCCCGAGGTGCTGAAAGTCCGTGTTTTCAAAACTAGGTCTTTTGTTTTAATCTGAAAAACAAGAGAAAGAGTAAGTTGTCAAGTGAATATCGTTCGGTTTTTGGTCAAAATAACCCGACTCAACCTCAAAATTCATGTAAAATTGGGAAAGGGCCATGTTTGAGAAAAAGCCACTTGGTTGAAATTGGCAAGTAGGGGAAGAAATTTGTCAATTCTGTTTTCATCATGAAAATGGAAAATTCCAAAAAAAATATTTTATTGTTGTTCGTCTTTTATTTGCACGAACTACGCCTGGTCAGATTTGTGCGGGGTCACGATACGTAGGTAATCCACATAGAATTCGACCAAAACCAAAACCAAAAAAAGAATGAAAAACAAAAATGGAAAAAATGGAAAAAGATGCTGTGAATAATGAGGACCGACTCAATCCATTCTAACATGTCTTGTTTTGAATTGTGAATAGAGTTTAGGTGGTTGGTTTGTGGTAACTTATCCATACAACACAAGGTCAAAAAGCAAGGCAGTCATGGCTGGCAAAGTGTTGAACACAGGTATTACTGATCCGTCTAGGGGACTTATTGAATCTAAATTTGAGTTGAAAGAAGAGGTTTTGAGGTTAAAAAGGCAAATAGTCGGAATGCACAAAGCTTGCGCCAGTGGGTATCCTCCGCCATCAGTCCCTGATGGCCAACATTATCACACTCTTCATATTAAGTCTCCCGGTGAGACTTTGAAGCTTGCTAAAACAGTGGAGCAAGATGAAATATCCAGAAAGTTGGAAGGGCTTAAGATGCCGAAGTTTAATTTGTATGATGGGATGGGAGATCCAGTAGCCCACTTGAAGGACTATTGCAATAAAATGACGAATGTCGGCAAGGAAGATGAGTTGTTGATGTCGCATTTCAGTGAGAGCCTGACTGGGGCAGCCTTGGAATGGCATGATTGTCAAGATATCGGAAAGTGGCACACGCTGGGCGACATGGCTCGAGATTTTGTATGACATTTTCAGTACGATAAAGACATTTTCACAAATTGATCCTCCCTATCTACAATGGAAAGAAAACCAGGGGAGAGCTTTAGAGAGTTTGGGCTCAGATGGAAAGAGCAAGCTGCTCGTTTTCAATACCCCGATTTGTGAAGAAGAGATAGTTGATATTTTCATACATCCCAGGGGCCCATTTGCTTCAATCATTTGATCCCGGCCATAGGTAGACCTTTCGATGATGTGTTAAGAAAGGGGGAGTTAGTAGAACAGGGAATCAAATCAGACAAAATAATGAGTTGCTCGAAAGACATTCAAGACATCTCATTAAGCTCGGAATGGAGAAAGAGAAACAGAAAGGATGATCCAAATGACTCTCCTGATCAACATTTCCAACCTCGACATCGTACCCGTGAATATCCTCGTACAATGGATGACCCTACCCAACATTACTTTTCTCCACAGAATGCCCAAAGACATACCTCACTCTCCAAATACCCAGCTCCACAAAATGCCTATCCACCCCCACGAGCATACCAGAAAATCCCTGGGTCAGGTTTTAGACCAAATGAGGCGTTTAGGAATGAGAGGTTGCTGAAACGAGAAGAGGATTTCACCCCTATTGGAGATTCATATGCCAGTTTGTTCCAGAAATTGAAGCAAGTGGGCATGCTGAAGCCGATTCAAATAAAAATGCCAAACCCTCTAAAATGTAATTTTTCTCTAAAGTGTGCATATTGCTCAGATGCTCCGGGGCATGACACGGAAAAGTGCTGGAAGCTGAATAAAGCAATTCAGGAGCTTATTAACGCAGGTAACATCATCGTACAAAATCCGGATGCACCGGACACCAGCCAAAATCCATCGTTTGTGCACAATGAGGTAGACATGGTGGGTATGATTTGTTGTGAAAAGGAATGTGACAATTCTTTGAGAACCTTGAAGACCCAAAAACAACTTGCTGAGGATGATATGATGAAAGCTTGTAATGTTCCTAATGTTGTTAAGGCATAACTTAGTGGCTAAGATGTCGAGCTTGGTAATTGGAAAGACGCTTCATCTCTTGGACGGCTGGAGAGAAGTTTTGGTGGTTATTTTGTCATTTCTGTTGTCCGGGTTATTTTCAGGGTTGTAATCCGTATATTATCTTGTGATTCAAACCTTTCTATCCTTTTATGTGTTTCATATCTTATGTTGTATTATCTAGGTTTGTTTTAGTATTGTACCCCAGTTGTGTTGCTTGTTTTGTTGTTAAACCCTTCCACCGTCTGTTTAATACAATTTTTTATTGTCTGTCATTTCTAGTCATTTTTTTGTTTAGTTCTCTTTTCTTTCTACAATTCTTTTCCTGCTGATTCTAGTGACATGACATGTACCCATAATTCTCAGTCGGATCTTTAAAGCTATGTTAATCAGGAAGCAAAGAAAATATTTTTGAAAATGATGAGGGCACTTGAGGAAATAGGAATAGATTTGGACGTTGTGAGATTGTTTGATGCCCGAACCATGTGAAACTGGGGCAAGTAAAACATAAAAAATTCCCTGCAAAAGCAAGTTGTCCAAATTGACAGGGGGGCGGTCGTGGTAATAAGAGTAAGTGTGTGGCTGAACGGCACATTATAGAAAGAAATGTTGGAAATGGCCCTCAATTTCGATGCAGTCAAGAGATACTGTGTATGGTTTCTGTATTTTGATTGTACCTGTTTGTGCTTGTCATATTTTGAGGGTTGAAATGACGAAGGCGTTTTGTTCTGCTATCCAAACACTTTTTTCCATCATCACCCCTTTTGAGTCGTTTTTATTTTTCTTTCATACCCTTCTTTCGGAATCAATTGCACAATCAAAGAAACGCAAGTGCCAGAGATAAGCAAATGGAAAAAGAATGAAAAGAAAAGGAAGGAAATGAAAAAAAAAAGAAAGTAAAAGGGTAAGAAAGGGAAAAGAAGAAAAGGAAGAAGAGGAAAAAAGAAAAAGAAAGGAAGAAAAGCAAAAGAGAAAGAAAAAAAGAAGAAAAGAAAAATAAAAAGAAAGGAAAAGAAAAGAAATAGAGAGAAGAAAGAAAAGAAAGGAAAAGAAAAATGAAGAAAAGAAAGGAAAAAGCAGGAAAAAACAGAAAGAAAAGAAGAGAAACACAACAATGTAGTTTCAATGACGTGAACTACGTTTCACTTGATCCCGAAAGGGTACGTAGGCAGCCTCCCTGAGGTTCAGTCATACCAAATAAAAATTTAAAACTCCCCAAGTAAGAAACTGTGGCAGAAATTGCGAATGTTGAAAGAAATTGGATTCTGAAGGTTGTACTTTTAACCCGTTTGGAAAATTGTTTTGAGCCTGTTATACCCTTCTTTTCTAACCCCGTCCAAAAGCCACATTACGGTACAAAGGAAGACCTTCCGATTAGTCTTTGAGAAATGCCAAGTCAAACAGGTAAGGGTAAATCATATCAGGGGCAACACTTCGGTCCAAGTAAGAAAAAAAAAAGAGAGAGTCTTATTGTCACACCTCCTTTTTTCGCTCTACACCCCCGCCAAGGGGCGTAAAGGAGTTTTTCCACTTAAAGGACAATCAGAACGGGATTTGTTTATTAATTATTCAAAGTCGCCACTTGGGAGATTTATGGTGTCCCAAGTCACCGGTTTAATCCCGAACCGAGGAAAAGATTGACTCTGTTACAGTCTGCGAACTAGAAATCCGAGTAAGGAATTCTGTTAACCCGAGAGAAGGTGTTAGGCATTCTCGGATTCCGTGGTTCTAGCATGGTCACTTAACTGTTGTATTTTATTTTATCTAATTTTATTACATGCTAACTTAAGTGCCCTTTTATTTATTAACCGCTTTTATTATTTATTATTTTAAAATACTTGCGACGTCGTGAAAACGTATTTCTAAACACGTCACAACCAGTGTACACGTGATCGTCAACACGTTTTGACTTCGTCGAGATTTGGATTTGGGTTGCATCAATGCACACCCGAATTTAGGAAAGTAATTTAATTAAAACGCACATAAAGATTCTATCGCAATATTATTTTGGGAAAAACCCGTGAAATTGGCTAAACGGCCCTCCCGAATTCTAAGTATTTTTACCTTTATCGTGGGCCCCGCAATTGTTTTATTTTGGCGAGGCTCGTCTCGCTTTTATTTTTAACAGGATATCCTAAAAGTCGTTATGATTTTCTTTTGGTTTATCTTGTCTCTAATAATCAAATAGAGAGAAAAAAATCTTAAGTAATTATCTTCATTCCATTTCACTAATAACTGTAGTTGAGTCACTAACCCAGTTTGGCATGAGTCCAGCTTGAAGTCGGGCCTCAAACATAGGTCTCTTTCTCAAAGATCGAAAGAAAAAGAGGCAAAAATGCAAATACCAGCCCAGATCTCCATGGTAATGTGTACCAAATATCCCTTAAAGTTACTTCAAATTTCTGTACACTTATAACGTAGGGAAAAATGATGCACGCATATTTAAGTTGATTAATCATTGGTTATTTTGCATTACAAATTATAGCTTAGATTATTTTTCTTTATTCATTGCTTCTGCTGAATTGTTGAATACCATTAAGGTGAAAAGCAAACTGACATCAGGGTGAAAAAAAACTCAACTATGGAAATGTTATTTTGTTATGCACCCAAACCAAATAATTTAAACGTCCTTTACGAATAGACCTTCACACCCTAACATGAAACTAATATTGTTAATTATACGTGTGAGACTATTGACTAAACAGTAACACAACAATCATAAAATACCGTGATCATCAAAGTGACTAGTAACTAATCATAAAATCAATTCCAACATTCCATGTTGTCGTCTAAATCTGAAAATTAACAGCACTGGCAAGTCCTATGTAGCACAGAGACACACAGTCCATTAGAGACTCCAAATAATTAAATCAGAAATAAGTGATTCCTAACTCGACAATTCTAAACTTCTCACACCCTAAACTAATTAAATTGCAAACGCACATTAGAACTACCACTAAAAACAATCATGTGAACCTAGAATTGAAACAATCATGTATACTAAAAATATTCAACAACATCAAAACTTGAGATATTTAATTGAATTTTAACTTGAACTTCCAACAGCTTCATGCAAACCAACCAACATTCAATTCCATGTCAGGTTCGAGTATTGTACCTGGAGATTGAAGAATAATAAATGGGGAGAGTAAGTCAGCAGAAGTTCGAACAACAGTAGACCAAGAGATGATCAAATAGCAAAATACACAGTCCTTGAAATTGAGACACATCCCAAAATGATTTTCAGATGTCCTAGGAGAGTGGAGAACTTAAATGAAACCAATAAATCGAACCAAACAACCCAAAATGCACTCAGTCACACCAGCAACCTGTCAGCACCTCTCCACAGTCCAAAATCTCAATCTCTACCAATTTAATTAGACTCAAAACTGCTTGGAACCGACCCAACAACCCTTGTGAACATCAACAATCAAACAGTGGACTAAAAGATGTGAATTGACAACTAGAACATCAAACTTAACCTACAATTTCTAAGGAAACAGTGACTGTTGGTTTTCTTTTTGAAAAGCTTCTAATATTTTTGGTTTTTTGTATGAAGAAAGCTAAAACTAAGGGCATTTAAGATCTGAATTTCGAATCTGAAAGCTTGGGGGTATTTTTGGACTGCCAAACTTTAAATTAAACTGAAAATTTCAATGAACAGTGCTATTTTTTGAAGTTTTCTGATTTTATTTTTGGTTTTTTCTTTTGAAGATTTGAAGTTTGGATGTTAAATTTTAGCTATGAAACTTTGAGAGAAAGGCAGGGGATCTTGTGAGGCTCCCAAACTTGGGAATGAACCAAAGGGAATGCCCTTTTATAGGCACAAATGAGGGCAACCCTCATATTTTCAAATTGCACTATTAGTCCCTCCTTATTTTCATTTTAATCCTCTCATTTGCTGACTTGTTACTCAAGTAAGTTCCTCTTATTTGCTAAAAACTATACTAAAGTTTGTTCTAGAAGGTCCTATTCCCATTACAATTCCTATACTACCCCTTCCCTATTTTAAAATTATCATTCCAAATAAAACTGCCATTTACCATGCCCAAACTACCCCTAAAAGCATCCTGAAATTACTAACCCACCCAAACCTATGATTATCTAGTGATCAACTATAGTTAACAAACTTCAACAACCCAAACACATAACAAGGTAATCAACTACTGGTAAACTAAACCATATTAATCAAAAACTTGAAACCAAATCAATCACAAACTGGGCTTAATCAGAATTAATAACCAACTATCATTCAAACGATTACTAACTAAATAGAATTATAACCGATCTAAAATTATGAGTCACTACTCAAACAACAAAATTGAAACAAATCCAACAAATGACAAATTAACACCTAAAACTAACATGAATCAAGCTAGTAAGGATTAAAACTGAAAAAGACTTGAAGAAGAATTAATAATTTCGGACTACAATTAACCAAACACAATCAAGAAACTAACAGTCATGAATACCAAAAAAAGAAATAAAAAACAAAATTCGAAAACTCACTGGCTCAACTTCAAAATCCGGCTCCCTCTCAAGTTTTCTGAAAGACTCGACCAACTTCAAAGGCATTCGACGGCTACTAATGTTGAATTCTTCATAAAGAGGGCCCAAGGAATGCCAAAGAACAATTTGAGGCGGGTTGGGGCAGTTAGGGTTTCGGTCGGAAACTTTCAAATTGATATTCAACCGGTTCTAGGAAGATTCGAGAGATGCCACTGTAGAGGTTGGATAGAGGATGGTGTGGCGGTCCTACGGTGTAAATTTGGAACCGTTTGGCATAACTTGCATCGACCGAAAAATACTTTGATGGGATATTCAAGGTTTTCTGGGAAATTCGAGGTATATAACCATGGGGAATGGGAAGAGGAGGTTGAGGAGAATTGGCGGTGTGAATTTGGTGGTGATTGGCGTTGGTTTGGTTCGCCGGCGACGAGGGCTCCGGCGGGGCTAGGAGATTGTACGAGGAAGAAAGGGGCAGTCCATAGGGTTATACGTATAATTCAGACCGTTATATCATAAATCCGAGAACCAATCGTGGCCATTGGATTAAAAGGAAATGTATGGTTGTGATTTAACGAACGCCAAGCGGCGTCGTTTTGGTGAATATCACACTGGATCGGGCGAGGTGGGAATTTGGACTGGACCTGGTGTAATTAATATGGGCCGGCGGAGTGGGTTTAGGGTTTGGGCTGGGAATTTGGTCACAACTGAGCCCAATTGGTCATTTAAAATAGCCCTCTTCTTTTCTCTCTTTTTAATTAGTTTCCTTTTATTTCCTTTTTGTTTGTTTTTTTTCATTTTATATTTATTCACATTTTCTGATTTTTATTCACAATACAAAAATAAAGATAAACATCTAATTATTTCCAAAATAAACTTAATTAATTCCTAAAATTATTTAAAATCTATTTCGCGAAAAACTAAACAATTAACAACTAAAATACAAAACTGAACTATTTTTGTGATTTTCATGTTTTGTTATAAAACAAATTAACCCCTAATTAATCCTAAAATATGAAGTTAAATTCTAAATGCAAATGCATTTTTTGTATGTATATTTTTGATATGAACTAACATGCACAAATAAAATGCAAACAATTAACACAAAATTTATGAAAATTATAAAAATAAGAAAAAATCATTTTTTTGAATTTTATGGGACTAATTAATATATAGGGAAAAATCACGTGCTCACACTTATCGGTGAAAACCTTCACGGGCACCTTAAGGCGACAGTAAGTGGAGAGAAAGAAAAATGAGAGAGGCTTGATGGTGAAAATCCTTTGGGCACTACAAGTCGAATAAGGAATGTAAATCAGATTGGCTAAGCGGAGCACCGAAGCCTAATTTCACGACGAAAAGGTAAAATAAGAGTTGAACATCAAGTTTGATTAACAGAATAGCTACAGGTGCATGTCATGGTCATTAGAGTCGGTATCCACATCCGATAGGTTTCTACCTTGTAGTTTTCTTGTTTAGGATTCATCTCTTTCTATTTTCCTTTACTCTGTTCCTTTCATTTTGTTTACTTCCTCTTCCTGAGTCTGTTTGGTCAAAACAAGGGAGAAATGACTTCAAAATTTGCCACCAGCTTTCTAATCACACAAGACAAGATCTGGCTAGCATATCAAAGTGTCACAAGTCAAGAAAAATAATAAGAGCACTGAGCTGGTAATAATCAATAGGCGTTGGGGGATATTGGTGAAACGCAAAGGCTTAGTAGATGTCGGTTCATGAGCAGTGCAGCAGATAAAGGGTATTGGGTAGAACGAAGAATAAATATTTTCTGTGATAAGGGTACAACGAAAAGAGCAATAGACCTCAAGGTCAGGGGTCAGGGAGCTCAGTTTAAACGAATGACAGACTGTGGGTAGCAATCAGCACGCTTTGAAGGTTCATGAGAGGCACAAGGGTTGGTAATAGTCAGTTCAGAGGCAGGGCAACAGACAGAATGTATAGGGTTTAAATGGAGAAGAGGCATGTGTTGAATGGAAAATGAAGTGGTTAGGCAAGAGACAAACGGGGTTCTTCAAATGAAAAGAAAGTTAGCATGACAAGTAAGGGAGGAACAAACCTCAAGGCCAAGGCCATCAGATAAGCCAAGAAAGAACAACATCCTGTGGGGGCAACAGACGTGCTTTGGGATTCATAGCCGACAGGAAGGGTAAATGTGGAAGATTGTGAATAAGGAGTTGTCAAAAAAGTCAGAAGTCATCAGCCAAGTTCCAAAGATGGGGGGACGACACAGAGCATGGAAAAGAGAGAAAGGAAAGCCATCCCAGCAGGAGTACCACAACCAACCACCGCCTTTAAAGTGACAGAATTTTCTTTGATTTGAAACAGGGGCATGGAAATGTTATGCTACAGGAAGATTATCAAACTTAGGGCAGAAAATTTTCTGTCGTGTTGAAATTTTTTTTGAATTCGGCAAGAATATGAAGGTCAATAAGGAAGTAGTTTTCAGGAAATAAACACCAGTTTTAAGAAAGTAATTTTTGAAGAAGGACAACACCGGTTTTAGGGAAGCAATTATGAAGGAAGATAATTCAAGAAGGTAGATAAAACAAGTTTCAGAGGAAAAAGGTTAGTCGATAAAAATCTTAGTCTGTTGAATTTTTCACCTAAGATAAAAATCTTAATCTGATGAATCTTTCACCTAAGATAAAGGCAAAGGTTGGCACAAGAAAGGAAGGCATAATTTGGGAAGAAAGATGGAAGTTGGAAAAAAAATAAGGCATAATTTGGAAGGAAAGGCAGAAGTTGGGAAAAGAAGGGAAGGCATAACTTGGAAAGGAAGACAAAAGTTGGTAAAAAGAAAAAAAGAAAGGCATAATTTGAGAGAAAGAAATGAAGGCATAGTTTGAAAAAGAAGGAAAGGAATGTTTGAATTCGAAATTTCGACCTAGTCTGATGATTATCTCCTAGAGTCAAAATCTCATTTCGATGAATATTTCTCCTGAGATCACACAAAAATGGACCTAGTCTGATGAATATCTCCTAGACTCAAAATCTTAGTCTGATGAATCTTTCTTCTGAGATCACACAAAAATGGACCTAGTCTGATGAATATATCCTAGACTCAAGTCAGGAGCCCGCCGGGATAACAGAGGAATACATTCCAGTTCAAGTTTATTTAAGTTCAGTAATGCGGAGAGAAGGAACAACACCTCAGTTAGTAAATTGAAGTATCACCAAGGAAAGACAAGAGAACAAGACAACAAGGAAGTACAAGAACAAGTTTGGCGAATTTGGATAGGATTTTTGTAATTAGTAGTTCACATCTTAGGCTAGCTTCTTTTATTTTTGATTGGTGTAATAAGGAAGGTCAGCGAGCAGTAGTAGCAGCACCAATAGCAGTCAAATCACATCTCCTGGTAGTCCCAGCTACCAGACACTCCCGAACTACATTGACGTGATTCCTGTTTAAGCCAGGATATGTAGGCAACCTCCGAAGCAGGGTGCGGTCAAAACTATTCAAAATGCTTCACAACCGAATTTTCAAACGGGCAAAAATCACTCGTATTTGCTCACTTATCTTTGCCCGAAAACTTTTCATGTTTCCGAGCAAATAATGGCAGCTGTGAGCACGTGGATTTTTCCCTATATATGAATTATTCCCATAAAAATAAAAACAAATGATTTTTCTTTACTTTTACAATTTTAATGCATTTTTATGTCATTTTCTGATAATTGTTGCAGATTATTTGGGTATGATAATTCATAAAAATACAAAAATTTACATTTTAGGATTTAATTCTATATTTTAGGATTAATTATCAAATTAGTTATTTTATTAAAATGTGAAAATCACAAAAATTGGTTTACTTTTGCATTTTAATTGTCTTTATTCTGAATTTGTCATAAAATAGTTTTACACAATTTTAGGAATTAGTTAGTCTTTGATTTGAACTGCATTAGGATTTTTACTGTTGATCTTTGCATTTTTATAAAAATTTAAAAATTGTAAAAATTACAAAATAGAAAAAAAGAAATTAAAAGAAGATGTTCTTCCTAATAAGAGACCCAATTTGGGCCTTTTTAGTCTTAATCCCCCGCCGAAAACCAGTTAAAATCCACCAGCCCAGACCCCAGTCCCCATCTGGTCCAATAACCCTCAAAACGACCCCGTTTTAAGCGTGATGAATCTCATCCATTCATTTCCCTAATCTAATGACCTAGAATATTTCCCCAATTCCCTTAAAATGTCCAAAAATCCCTTCATAGTCCAAGACCAAATCCTTCAGTCCCTCGTCTTCTCCGTTTAGCCCAGAAACCCCTTTTCATCACCATCTCCGGCGACGGTGAAAGCTCATATCGTCACCAAATTCATGCCAGGTGACCACGAGACCGGGTTCAACTGTATCCCTGCTTTGTTTCTCAAAATACTCAACAGAAATATCTCCAGTTTCAAATCCAAAAGCCGGAATGGTCAAGCTTTCAGTTTATTAGTTCTTATTGCTGTTTTGGGTACGCTTTGAGTCGAAGTTATCATTAGTTAATGGCTTTTGTCAAAGAGCCATTGATTAATGTGAGTTTCGACTCATCGCGAATTGGTCGAATCCCGGTCGAGAGGCTGATGTTCGATTGAACGGAGCGAGGCGAGTTCGAGTAACCTTTGTTCCTGAGGACGAGGAGTTTCAGTTCGTCTCCATTGGTATTCCATTTTCCCTCTCCTATTTTTTTTCTTTGTTGTTGCTTCGTTCTTTCATCCGAAAGTGCCGATTAACCGAGTCGATTACTATAACAATTAGTGTCGATTTAAAAATCGTCTAGGGTTGTAAATTAATTCATTCGTGTGTGATTCTATCTCGTGGCTACTTCTAAGTCTTTCTTTTAGTTTAATTTTGCTTAGATTTCGATTAAGTCTGTTGTTTTGTGATTTTGATGTTAGTTTAATTTGGATTTTTATTCGTTGTTTGATCGTTTAAGATTTTGATTCGTTTTATTAAAGTTTGATTGACATGTTAGGATTTGTTAAGTGTTGATTACATGCCTGTTTTAGTTAAAGATAGAATTTAGTTTAATTGTTTTGAATCTCTTATCTTTGTTAGTTAGCCTTAAGCTGAGTTTTATTCGTTGTAGTTAGGTTGTGGGTTGGTTATAGCTGATAAGGATAAGCAGTTAGTTTTTAACTCTAGTAATGGGGACTGGTGGGTTAGTTAACTGTGGTTTGGTAAATACAGTGGAGTGAAGGGGTAAGACAGGTAATTCAAGAGTAGAGAATCTTTAAATAACTGAATTTGAAGCTCTAGAACATTCTGTATGAGTTTCAAATCAGAATTTTAGTAACTTAGAGGTGTAACTTGGGAAACAAGTCAGAAAATTAGGGGTTAAAGTGAAAAATGAGTAGGGACTAATAGTGCAAACTGAAATTTGGGAGGGGGGGGGGCTGACATACTTTACTTCTATAAAAGGGCATTAGATGCCTTGAAAAGGGGTATTCTTATTCTTCTGGAGCCAAGCTTGGGAACCTCTAGAAAATCCTCTAAAAATACTCCCCAATCTCCAGATTTGAAAATTTAAAATTTCATAACCAAATTATTTAGATTTTAGCTTTCATTGAAAGAAAAAACCAAAAAATAAAACAATAGATAACTTCCACAAAAACCAAAAAAGAAGAAAAAATCAAAAACCCAAAATATGTCACTGTTTCATTGAAGTTGGATTCAGCTTTCTAGGTAGTAGTCTCATAAGTGGTAGCTTGAAAGAGGTTGAATTAGCTTGGGGTCGATTGTTAGATGTTTGAGCTAGATTGAAGCTCAACAAGTCAGTTGGTAATTAGCTTGGGTTTGGAATTGCTGTGGTGATTGCTAGGAGGTTTGTCTTCCATCTGGGCTCATTTGAATTTCATGTTGGTTGAATTATTTGCTATGCTGATTACAAAATTTCTAGGTTTAAGTTCATTGAGCTGTGCACTGGCTGCTGCCTGATTTGCTGCTGATTTTGCTGTATTTTTGCTACTCTTGACTCCTTCTTCTTCTGTTTCCTCCCCTAATCCAGGTACTATCCTTGGCCCTAGGGGTGTTCAAAACCGATCCGAAACCGAAAATCGATCCAAACCGAAGCTTAACGGCTTATTGGTAACGACTTAACGGCTTAACGGACGGGGAATAGATTGAATTTTTTTTATTAACGGCTTATCGGTTTGGAAATGGATTATTCAATTTTCTTAACGGCTAATCCGTTAACCCGTTAAGAATATAAATATTATATATATATATATATATATATATATATATATATATATATATATATATATATATATATCAAATTTATTTATATTTATATATATTAAATATAAAAAAACTAAAACCCTTGAAAATGATTAACAAAAGTTTATTTCTACTTCTAAGCATTTTTAATCTCGGGATCTAGATGATTTGCAGGTACTCGCCCAACATAAAGGAGATGAAGGTGCTGGACAAGAAAAAAGTGAGGAGGGCAAAGCTATACTACCTCAGGGATAAAATGAATGCCCTGAAAAAACATTAACAAGCTAGCTCATATGAAGCTATACTTGAATAGGTGTTTGATCTATAATTGCCTGAAGAGATCTATCAAAATTCTAGTAAACATGTATGTTAGGCCGATAAGCCGCCCAATAACCGCCCTATAAGAGCTAACCTGATACCAATCCGCCTGATATCTTATCGGGTGGCTAACGGATTAATACATTTAAAAGCCGATAACCGTTAAGCCAAACCGTTAAGAGTAAAAAGCCGCCCAATCCGCCCGATGAACACCCCTACTTGGCCCTGTATAAATTATGAAGGATCAGTGTAATTTGAAACAAAGAATCAAATGAAGAAAGTGCTCAAAATGATTACTGAATTCATTGAATTTCTGTGGGCTTTTCAAAGTGAAACAGTCTTATTTAGATGTATGTTCTGCTAGGGGATTAGGTGAACTTGGATGTAGTAAGTGATTGAATACTAGTTGATAATTGAAGTTCAGTTGCATCTTATAATATGTAGTGATTGAATATTGGATTCAGTTTGGTTGAGCTGTTAGTTTAGCTCAGCTTGTAAATTAGTTTGATAGCTTCCATGTCGAGTATTGACCTCTCGCTAGCATTTGTGATAGTTGTTGGTAAATTAGCATCAGATCTCATATATTTTTATTTGTTGCAAATTGTCGTGTTAATTCACTGAGGCATTTAGTTTGGATTCATTTGGAAAATATGTTTGAATAATATGTTACCCCAGGGAATCGATCCTTCAACCTTGATTGAGGCTCATTCCGTTGACGCCTGGGTTGGGCCAGCCTCAGGCCCATGTCTTGTGATTATTCAATGTCTGGTCCAACGTGTATATGAGGTTGTTAGATCCAATTGTGGAAAGTCACTTTGATTTGTTAGTGACGTATGGAGTGAAATAATTTGAAGCAAATTAATTGAGATGTTCTTTCCTTTTATTTAGAGACAAACCAAGTAGAGAAAAATAGTTACGTTACGTTGGCCTTTTGATAAATAAAAAGACGATCCTTGTCAAACAATAACAATTGAGGGGCCCTTAAGTAATAATTATATAATTACCTAAAATTCGGGATGGCCGTTTAGCAAATTTCACGGCCTTTTCAAAATAATAAGACGCTAGAATCTTTAGACATGTTTTAATTAAATTAACTTCTTAAATCCGGGTGTGCATTGATGCAACCCAAATCCAAATCTCGACGAAGTCGAAATGTGTTGATAACCACGGATTCCTTGATGGTGAGGGGTTAGAAACACGTTTTCATGACGTCGTAATTCTTATAAAACAAATAATGATTGAAAAATGGTTCAAAAAATGGAGGCGAGCCTCGCCGAACAAGAATAAATATGGGGCCCTCAATAATTGGTTGTTTAAAAATGATTAGAATTTGTAAGGGTCGTTTAGCAAATTTCAACGCCCTTTCTCAAACGATATTACGCTAGAACCTTTAAGCGCGATTTAATTAAATTACTTTCTTAAACTCGGGTGTGCATTGATGCGACTCAAATCCAAATCTCGGCAAAGTCGAAACGTGTCGACGATCACGTGTACACTGGTACGCAAGTTTTTTAGAAATACGTTTTCACGAGTCGCAAGTATTTTAAAATAAATAAAGGTAAAAGCGGTATATAAATAAAAGGAACATAAGATAGCATGTATTAAAATCGTATAAAATCAAATACAATAGTTAAGCAACCCTGCTAGAACCACGGAATCCGGGAATGCCTAACACCTTCTCCCAAGTTAACAGAATTCCTTACTCGGATTTCTGGTTCGCAGACTGTAACAGAGTCATAATCTTCCTTGGTTCGGGATTAAAATAGGTGACTTGGGACACCATAAATCTACCAAGTGGCGACTCTGAATAAATAATAACCAAATCCCGTTCCGATTGTCCTTTAAGTGGAAAAACTCCTTTACGCCCCTTTGCGGGGTGTATAGCGAAAAAGGAGGTGTGACAAAGACCATCACACCCTTGAAAAGAACATGAACACAAAGAGCCTTGTGTATATATTCCCTAAAGAGGTGAGGGCGAACTCATCAGTGTAGGTGCGATAGGACTTGCAATGGCCATTCCTCTCGTACTAGAAATCAAACGGTATGTAGGAGTCCTTCAGACAAACTAGGTCGGGATTTTCTTGAGTCCCATCATCTTAAGAAAGCCTCTACCTTTGCGGTTCTCAGGCATAAGCAGACCCGGAGTCTCCCAAGAAATACCAGCTAGACCCCATATTTCTTCAAGTATAGGAGTCATTTCCAAATCCCCGAAGCGGAACATCATCGATCACTATCCCAAAATAGAGTTGCAGCCTCTATGATGTTGTTGTTAGGTGGATTTTCAGAAGTGAGGGCAAATTCCCTAAGTACTTGCAGACAAGGGTTTGATCGCTGGTGTGAAGGTCATCCCACCAGCTTAGCAGCCTTGGGCGAATGTTGGTTACCATACCGAATCTGGGGACTTCGTGCCTTATTTTCTACAAAATAAAGGGTTAGACCCAGACTCGACTATTTAAATCAATAATTAGCATAAATGCATTTAGTCCTCCAAATAAATGCACACAACGTGAAGGCGTCCATTTGGATTTTGAGAAAACCCAATGGACTTTGGTTTAGGCCATCATAATGAGTCATTATGTGGACAACATAACTACTGAACTAAGTTTACCATGATGCATGAACAATTTAATAGAGTAAGGTTTCTATTTTTTTGAAGTGCTAGACAAGGTACCCTAGAGTGTACAACTCAAGAGAGAAAGGCGCGGAACCATCGACTACATCGTTGATCGACTGGTTTTACCACATTTAGGGGGTTATAATATTGGAAGGGCGCAACCACTCATTATAAGTGTTGCTATAGTATTTATTTTGGCACGAGTGAAATATGATGTTGAATAATGCAGTTACAAGAATGAAGCAAGTTGCATGTATTTTCACGTTCATAAAGCAAAAGATTACAATAAATGCTTGAAAATTACAATGGTATTGAAGTAGTAATAAAGCAACAAAGAAAAGCAGCTAAAGGAAAGGAAAGACATGAAGAGTCAAGTTAGTTTCCATCATAAAATAATTAAAGGCAAGAAATAAAGGTAATTAAGAGATCAATAATGTCACTCAAAGCATGTAAATGTAAAAGCCTAAAGAAATCCCCAGCAGAGTCGCCATGCTGTCGACGCCCCTTTCCCCCCCATAAAAGATAGGCGAAATCGGGTTTACGACATTATGGACAAAACAACTCTTATTCCCTTTTGAGGAATTGTGTTATAGAATTTGAAGAGTCGCCACCTAATGATTATAGTGCATTAGGACACTTTTAAAGAAGAGAAGAAGATTTTAAAAGAAAACCAGAGTTCGGGTATGGGCTTGAGATTATCTCGAGGGGAAGGTGTTAGGCACCCCTCAAGATCTACTAGTGTGGTTCCTAGCCATGTTTAATTGTGACTTTAAAAGAAATAGAAGGAAAGAAGTAAGGTTTGCACATAGTAGTTACAAATAAATTTAAAACTTTGAAAAGAAAGGAAGAATAGAAAGTCTTTAGAAAAGGAGTTGCTCCAGAGAAATGAAAACACTTAAGGAAAAACATTACGAAAGAAAAGAAAAGAGGTCCTAGGTTTAAATACAATATGGATCACATCAATGCAGTACCCATCAATCACTCCTCAAAGGGGGGTCGCATGAGATATTAGCGCACCGGTCATCATATCCATATTCTACCCTTCCCACCCCGTTAAGGTATTTAAACGCGATTAGTCTCGTTTACTTATTGCATGCTAGTAACCGTCCGTAACTATCAATCCCAGGGTATTAGGAATTATAATCCTAAAAGGGAAGGAAATGGGTAGGGGCATATATGGGGTTTAAAAGGACAAAATACTATTGGCGACAACCAAAACAAATAGTAAGTAATGAGGAACAAACAAACACACAAGGCTCATACAAAATCTCGTAAGTCACATAGCATCTAGTTTAGCATGCCTTGTATATACTGATTCGGTCTTTAAATTTAAAACTTAAGCGACGGACTAGTTTAACACATAGAGTCGGATAAAAAGTCTGCATTAGGCAACCCGGAACCAATTGCCAGAAATTGAAGTATTTTTATGCGAGTCATTTAGAAAAAGCACTATTTTCATAAAAGACCTAATGCGGGATAGATTAAGGCAGAAGGTTGAAAATTGCAGAGGTTCAGAGATGCTTGAAAATCAGCAGAATTGTTTAAGTGAAAGTACAGCAGAGTTATGAAGAAAAGTTATCGAAAGTGAAAAGACCTTAAAGGAATAGTGAGTTAAAGACTATTTTGAAATAGTAGCTTCATGAGATCAATAAAAATTTAGGCAGAGGGTTAAAGGAACCGTTTCAGAAAAAGAAAGATGCTAGTTTAGAAAATTTTAAGAGCATTGCAGACTTGTATGAGTTTCAAAAGCATACAAATTTTGGAAGAGTTTTTTGTTGACAAAGTTTGAAGCCAATTGACAGATTATTATTACTTAAACACATTAGGCGAGTTTGAGCTCCTATATGCATGGTATCTACGTCTTGATTTTTTAAGGCTTGTTATTGTTATTAAATCGATAAAGGAATGAGTATTTGATTGCCCTACAGTTTGCGTAGCTTTTATGCATTATCTATAGTCATGATTTCTATATGCAACTGATTACATGAATATTAGGGCCTATAGGCAGGATTTCTAATGATTTGCAATATGACTGAAAATGAAATCCTATAGGCATGGTATCGAGATGATTGCGTTAAGACGTAAAACCTATAAACATGATCTCTAGGTGATTAAATCATTAAACCTATGAGCATGATTTCTAAGTGAATGAATAACAACATTAAACCTATAGGCATGGTATCTAGGTGATTAAAAATATTAACTTATAGGCATGATATCTATCCTTTTGTGCAACAAATTAAACCCCTCCCGTACCTTTTACACATACTCCCCAAATTCTTTTCACAAGATTATTACAGAACAAAAAGAAAGAAAGAAAACAATTAAGAATATATCACAGCCTACAGCTAGATCCGAGCAGCCTAATTCAATCTTAACATCCAATAACATGTGTTTCACCAAATCTGAATTCCAGATTTCTAAGGCCTTCTCTTACCCAAAGTGTTTCAAAGTTCAAAGGAGCCTCAAGGACTCCATGCACTGCTTACACTTTGGATAACAATTGTTGTAACAAAATAGTGCAGTGTGGAATAGCCAGCCCTCAGGCATCCAAGTTGACAGGGAGCTCGAGGGTCCCTAAGCATGGCTTGCCAAAGGGGGGCAGAACTTAGAAACTAGGAATAAGTACAAAGTGAGAGAGGGATTAAGGAGTCATAGCAAAGGGTGGTCATACCCAGCCATGGGTATAGACTGGCACACCCCTGACCCTCTGCTTGGTCCAAGCAAATAAATATCAGACTTTAGAAGTCAAACTTGGGTCTGGATTGTGATTAGGACACCACCAGACTTGAGTTAAGGCTCAGCACATAAGGAAGTAAAGGGAATGGGGAATTCACTTGAGTAGTGGTTCAAGAGAACCCGACTCTAAGTCATGAGTGGCAATAATAAATACCAACATGACTCAGAATTACTCACACATAAGAGGGGGTCGAAGGGAAGGGGTACCACATAAGAAAACATTTACAAAAATATGAAGAAAGCAAGAAGGCATAACAGACTTGAAGGTGCAGAACGTGATGAAAGAAAGCATGACAAACTAAATGGATAATGCATAGCAGAAGAAGGGAAATAAACACAGTGTAGGACAATATTATTTAACTAGAAAGACATACCAGATGCAACTTTCAGAACAGCAGAACAACAATAGCAAGTAAACAGCCAAAGAGTCAGCAGGAGCAAACTCAGAAACTTCAGCAAGCACTTGAGAATTCAAAGGAACTCAAAGAATGTTTTCACAGTAATGAGAAGAGGAGTAGGGTGCTCAGTAGAGAAAGTAGTAGTAGAGAAAATAGTAGTGGAGAGAGAGTGGTAGTAGAGAAAGTAGTATTTTTTTTTTAAGACAGAGGTGTATGTGTGCGGAATTGTGTGTGGTGTCAAGAGAAAAGCATGTATTTATACTCAAAAGTCAGGCAGGCAGGCAAGGAAAGAAAATAGTCAAGTATCAATTAGGATCAATCAATAATAGAGGTTCCTTTAATTAAGGAGTCACAATTTGAATGGTAAATGACAAGAAACATTTAAGGAAAGGGGATCAAATAAACAACATTGTGCATAACATACAAATAAGAGTAGATACATGTTGATCTTAATTAAGGGAAGGGGATTTTGAAATACACAGTTAAGTAAATAAGGGAAGAAGTAAACCAATCAGCACATAGTAATTCAGGGAATCAGAGATTCCTTAAATCACTTAATGAACCAAGCCAGACAATAGGGGCATTGAGAGGTTAAAAATTAAAAAAATAAAGAATCAATCGTATTCACACAAGGCAGTCTGAAATTAATTCCGAAATCAAAGGTTATTCTGAGAGGGAGAATCTAACTATAAAGAGAGCATGGGCTTTAAACGTGCAAGGCTGGATTCAAACAAAGTATCATGCAACCAAAGACTAGTGAGTAGAAGACTATAGCTAAAAGAGAGTATCAGATAGCATGCGAGAGGTCAGGTAAAAAGGTCTTGCAAAGCTTGGCAAGAATCAGAATCACATGGAGAAAGAAGGATGAATTCAGGAATTAGGGTTTTGAAAGTCAAACTAATTCAGAGATGAGAAACAAATCAGTCACATATAAGTGGTTTAAAAACCCCCAAATTCTAGGGTTTTCGCCATTAATCAAGTGTAAAGATGAAAGTAGACAAATTAGGCAAAGGTGACAATGAAATAAGTTTAAACGAACCAAAGGAACTTAGAACTTCAAACATTTCAGGAAGACATAATGAAAGAAAAATATAGTAAGAAAATCATAGAGAGACGGTAGAAGATATCATAGTAGAAGAAAACACCTATGAATCATAGTAGAAACACATAGGAGTCACAGTAGGGCAAATACAGTAAGAGTAACACATAGGAATTACAGTAGAACAAGTAAAATAAAAGAAACCTTAAGTCGGAGAAGACAAGCAGTTTTTGAAAGCAAAGTTTTGAAAGAGACTTAAGAAATCGTTTGAAAACCTTAAAATAAACACTGATCTAGAGCAGATCTAGAGAAATAGGAAAACCTCAAAAGGCTAAGGTTTCAGAAGAAGTGTAAAAGCGAGAAAGGCCTGGAAAAGGGTCTACTCCGAGTCGAATGAGTCAAAGATGGACTCATAGGGCTAGGATATGCCGGAGCCAAGCCGGAGATGGCCGTAGAACTTGATTCGGCAGAGATCTGAGCGAAGGACTTCAAGGTCGGACCTTGAATCTTCAAGTAACGGGGTTATGAGGGCACATGGAGGTGGGTAAGGTCACTAAAGGCTCGAGATGCCATAGGTTCCGGTGAAACATGGTGGAAACCAGTGGGGAAAGGTTAGGGTTTCGGAGAGGGATAGAGAGATTTTGAGAGGACGAGGGGTTTAGGGGTGGCGTTTTTGGGTGAAATGAATTAGGGTTAGGGGTATGAGAATTAAAAAAAAGGTAAGAAGTGATCGTGGTCGTTGATCAATAGGATTAAAAGGGGAGGCCGGGCGGGTTAGATGAGTTGGGTTAGGGGCAGGTTAAAATAAAATTAGGTCATTTGATTGGTGGAATGGGGGGGTCAAATTAAGGCTAAAATTGAAATAGAAATGGGTCAGTTCTTAAATAGTTATTTTCTCCCTTTTAATTAATTAATATAGTTAAAAAATAATTTAAAAACAAATTGATGGTACTGAACTAGTTAATAACATATAAAAAATAATCTAAAAATATTATGAATGATTTTATAATCACAAAATACTATTAATTAAAAAATAGGCTACGATTGCAATTATATACAATTTAGCTTTAGAAATGCCAAATATTTTTATAAAATATGCAAAAATCATATTAATTATGTTTTGTTATAAATATGGGATAAAATAAATTATTCACCTAAAATGATAATTTTGGGAATAATTTTAAATTTTGTACTGTTAAAATAGACAACAAATTGATTCTAAAAACCCTTAAAAATTGAGAAATAATACCAAAATTTGTGGACATGGTTATATATGTATAGACATGTTATTTTGAAAGTATTTGAGTATAAAAAAACATAAAGAAAAAATTAGGTACCAACATCAGGATCGTGACCAAATACTAATCGAGCTGCAACCACCCGATCTCCAATATCCCGTAGAAATCCGTCTCCCGCAAGCATGTGACTACACGAGCTGGATAAGTGACTCACCCTCCCATGTGTGGGCGAACCTATGATCGCCCTGTAACGAGAGTAGCTCATCGCTGAAAGGTCCGGGACAAATAGGCGGCACCTCCATATCGTCTACTGTAAATTAAACACATTAGTCACATGTTAGTGTTACAATTTTATATGTTTGTTTATAAATTAAATAATTAATTTTTATAATTATATAATATTTAATTATTATATATTCACATAAGGGTTCCAGGCTCAATATTTGAGGCCCAGCAGCACCAAGATATCCTAAATTCTTCTATGTGTTAGTTTTATTATAATTTTATATGTAGTATGTAAATTAAATAATTAACTTTTATAAATAAATATTCACAAATGGGTTCTAAGCTCGATATTTGGAACATGGTAGCACCAATTTATCCAGAATTATTCTATGTGTTAGTTTTATTATTATTTTATATGTTAGTTTGTAAATTAAATAATTAATTTTTACAAATAAATATTCACATATGGGTTCTAGACTAGATATTTGGAGCCTAGTAGTACCAATTTATCTTGAATTCTTCTATATGTTAGTTTTATAATTTTATATGTTAGTTCGTAAATTAAATAATACATTTTTACAAATAAATATTCACATATAAGTTCCAGGATCCATTTTCGGAGCCTAGTAGCACCAATTTATCTTGAATTCTTATATGTGTTAGTTTTATTATAATTTTATATGTTAGTCTGTCAATTAAATAAATAATTTTTATAATTAAATATTCACAAATGGGTTCCTGGCTCAATATTTGGAGCCCAGTAGCACCAATTTATCATGAATTCTTCTATTTGTTAGTTTTATTATTTTACATGTTAGTTCGTAAATCAAAAAATAATATTTTTTTATAAATAAATATTCACATATGTGTTCCAGGCTCGATATTTGGAGCCCAGTAGCACCAATTTATCCTGAACTCTTCTATTTGTTAATTTTATTATTTTATATGTTAGTTTTATAATTTTATATGTTTGTTTGTAAATTAAATAATTAATTTTTATAATTATACAATATTTAATTATTAAATATTCATATACGGGTTCCAGGCTTGATATTTGCGGTGGTAGCACTAGATATATATTGACTATAATTGGATAGTGTTTAGTTTGTGTTTGATCATCAAGTATTTTGATGTATTTTGAGTATAAGAGATACTTAAACTATAGGAAAACTACGCTAAAAGACGCTAAATTTTACTACGCTAAAAGACACTACATTATACTATGCTAAAAAGCACTACATTTTATTACCTAAAAGGGCACTATATTACTAGTCCTTAAACAAAAATAACATAAACCAGATAAAACACAAAAAATACATTTTAATCACAAAATATTCTATATATATATAACAGCAATGGTAATTTATTAACAAATAACAACGATTTCGCAATTTTTACATATTTGTTTAGAACATTAATATCTTAATCCGGATAAAAACCACACACCAATTTAATCGCAAAAAAACACAAAACAACATGGAATACGTTCAAAATAACTAATATGCATTATTTATACGAGTTTCGACATAAATTAAATTGGAATACTTCGATTTATGATTTTTGAAAATTTAAAGAACTGAAAATTTGACTCCAAAATAAGCAACCCAAATAATAGAAGGTTTGGCTAGGATGTGAGACCAACTTTCATTAGTTTTTGTGGAATGGGTGGAGGTCCATATGATCTTTTTGGATCGTTAATGGAGGGGGACCGCTGTAAGGGGAGAAGGGATTCTGTCCGGAGAATTGGAAGGGGACACGTTTTATATATGTAAAATGCGATTTATTATTGCGTTTTGTATAAAACGCAATAATGAACCGTGCTTTATATATTTGTCTTATCAACTTCCAAGTAAAGCACAGTTTATAACCGTGTTTTACATAAAATGATAACTATTTTTTCTTCCACCTAAAATATTATTTTGAGTCCAAAAAACACATATGGATTCTGGCAGCGAGCAGTCATTTAGGTTGATTATTCTATTAATGAAAGATAGAAGGAGATTCACACAAGGGTTCTTTATGGATGAGAATCCCTCGGGTAAAGATTGCTCCAGTATCCTTCAATAGGATTTTCATCCTTTGACACGTGTTCTGCTAACTTATTGACGGACAAGATCTATTTACTTAAATAACTAATTTAACCATGGTTATGTCTCTCTTCTTGGATATACAATTTTGTGTTCTAACTACTTGGGTGGTCTAAAAATATAACTTAGAAGTGTAACTCCTTAGATTTTGAGAAGATGATAGCAGGTCCAAGCTTGGGCGATATCAGTTCATGCCTTTTGTAAAACATATTACAATCAACTTTAGGGTTAAGCAAGAAGGTTTAGTTTATTATCGGGAAACAGTTGATGCTCTCCCTCTATGCTCTCTACCCCAGCTCAGCTCTCCCTAATCTTGTGAGCGTATTCCTCCCCTCCCCCCTCCCTTTAGAAAGTTCTGATTAATTGAGCTATTCTCAGAAAGTGGGGTTCTTTAAATTTTAGTTACTATTATTTCAACCCAATTTTTTTTCCTGCAAATTCTTGGACTTTTCTGTTAAAAGATCGGTTTTTGAATCAAACCCATTTTGGGTTTTGAGTTTCTTTTATTGTTTGAATTGAAAGGAGTCATTAAATTGGTTTTCGAAGGCTATTTTGAATTACAAGTTTGCTGGTTTTGCTGCTGTACTGTGGATCCGCTGAGCTTCATCTTCGTTCTCTTGTCCTTTAGTTGGCACTTGAGTAATCAGTGATTTCAAGCTATTAAAGAGCCGTGGATTTGCCGCTCGATTTCCGCTGATTTTGCTATTTTATTCTGGAATTGCTGAGCTTTACTGCTTGTTTGTCTAAGAGATTCTCCAATCAGGTGCCTTATTTTCCCGGCGAGGATTTCCGGCAAGCTACCGTACTTCCGGCGACTCCTGTTCAGACTTTTGGCAGGAGGCAACAGAACTACACGTTCCGATAAGCTTCAGGAAAACTTACCCCAGGTACTAGTCGCGACGGTGAGGCCAGTTCGCGGCGTTTGGGAGTGAAGAGCTAAGCAACACCGGCCGGGACGTGCAAGAGTCGGTAGCAGTTGACCTTGGGCGCATCAAAACCTACTTTCAGGTTTTTTCCATTGGGAGTTGGTACCTCCCGCTCTCTTGTTTACTTTGTACACCTTTTTACGTATTTTACCTAGCATTCCGTGTGAGGTTTACTCTGGTGCTATCTAGCTTGCCTCTTTTTGCGTATTTCGCTATAGTGCGTGTGTGCGCCACTATTCTCCATAGTCGGTTGGAGGGATAGTGGCCGCGGCGGGGGATGATAGTGAGGTCATGTCCTCGGGGAGTGGGGGCGGTGGCGGGGGTGAGTAGGGGGACAGGGAGTGGTCCTGCGGGTAGGGCGGGAGGTAAGGGTGGGAAGAGGGTAGCGGACGCTCATAGATTAAGGATTGGGTCGTGGAACATAGGCACTCTGACTGGTAAGTCCATTGAGCTGGAAAAGGTTCTTCAGAAGAGGAGGGTTAACATAGCCTGTGTCCAGGAGACTAGGTGGAAAGAGTCGAAGGCGAGGAATGTAGACGGGTTTAAGCTGTGGTATTCTGAGGTGGTGAGAGGTAATAATGGAGTGGGCATATTGGTGGATAGGGATCTAAGGGAGTGCGTGGTCGAGGTTAGGCGAGTGAATGATAAGTTAATGTCTATTAAGTTGGTTATTGGGGGTTGCGTCCTCAACGTCATCAGCGCTTACGCGCCGCAAACGGGCTTGGACGAGGAGGCCAAGAGGCGCTTTTGGGAGGGCTTGGATGATCTGGTGAGTAGTATTCCCCAATTTGAGAAGTTAGTTATTGGATGGGACTTTAATGGTCATATTGGGGCTGATGTGGGTGGTTATGGTGAGGTGCACGGTGGCTTTGGCTTTGGGGTTATGAACGGAGGAGGCACGTCACTGCTTGATTTCGCCAGGGCTTCCGAGCTTCTGATTGCGAACTCAACATTACAGAAGAGGGAGGAGCATTTGGTCACCTTCAAGAGTTCGGCGGCGAGGACTCAGATTGATTACCTCCTCCTCAGAAGGAGCGGGGGTATGTGCAAGGACTGCAAGGTTATCCCAAGGGAGTCCCTTTCGACTCTTCATAGACTCCTTGTTATGGATGTCGGTCTCTGGGTGAAGAGGAAGAGGAGGGGTGCTCGGGGACAACCGCGGATTAGATGTGGTGTTTTGACTAAAGAGAAAGCACAGGAGTTGGAGAGGAGGTTAGCTGAAGGCGGAGCTTGGAGAAGTTCTGGGGAAGCAGACGCTATGTGGTCAGAGACGGCGAACTTGGTTAGGGAGGTAGCACGGGACGTGCTCGGGGTAGCCAAGGGCTATTCAGGCAGACATCAGGGTGACTGGTGGTGGAACGATGTAGTCGAAGGAAAAATGGAGGTGAAGAAGGCGGCGTTTGCTAAGTTGGCAGGGAGCACAAGCGAGGAAGAACGCAGAGCGAACAGGGAGATCTACAAGGTGGCGAGGCGAGAAGCAAAGCTGGCGGTTACGGAAGCTAAAAACGCGGAGTTTGGTCATATGTACGAGGAACTAGGGGAGATATGCGGGGACAGGAAGTTATTCTGGTTAGCTAAAGCAAGGGAAATGAAGGTGCTTGATCTTGACCAAGTTAGGTGCATCAAGGGCGAGGATGGTAGAGTTATGATGGGGAGTTTCAAGTCAAGCAGAGGTGGCAGGCGTACTTTCGAGACTTACTTAACGAGGAGGGGGATCGTAACATAGAGCTAGGGGAGTTGGGTCATTCAGAGCAACATAGAGACCTTGGGTACTGCAGGCGTTAGGGCGGAGGAGGTCATGAGAGCTTTGCGTAAGATGAGTAGGGGTCGAGCGATCAGGCCTGACGAGATCCTGGTGGAGTTCTGGAAGTACATGGGTAGGTAAGGAGTGAAGTGGCTCTCCAGGTTGTTCAATGCGATCTTCAGGACCAAAAGGATGCCGGATGAGTGGAGGTGGAGTACAGTGGTGCCCTTGTACAAGAACAAATGGGACATCCAGTGCTACAACAACTATAGGGGTATCAAATTAATAAGTCACACCATGAAGGTCTGGGAGCGGGTGATCGAGGCGAGGGTGAGGGAGATGAGATCTATATCTACGAACCAGTTCGGTTCCTTGCTGGGTCGCTCCACTGCAGGAGCTATCCACCTTGTTAGGAGGCTGGTGGAGCAGTTCAGGGGTAAGAAGAAGGATCTGCACATGGTGCTTATCGACTTGGAGAAGGCGTATGACAAGGTCCCATGGGTGGTGCTATGGAGGTGCTTGGAGGCGAAGAGCGTGCCAGAAGCCTACATCAGAGTAATCAAGGACATGTACGATGGAGCTAACACTAGGGTTAGGACGGTGGGTGGTGACTCGGACCATTTTCCAGTGGTTATATGGCTCCATCAAGGATCATAGCTTAGCCCTCTCTTGTTTGCCTTGGTGATGGATGCTCTAACCCGACATATTCAAAGGAATGTGCCTTGGTGTATGCTATTTGCTGATGATATAGTCTTGATAGACGAGACGAGGGTCGGTGTTATTGAGAGGTTAGAGGTATGGAGGCAGACTCTCGAGTCTAAGGGTTTCAAAATAAGCAGATCTAAGACAGAATACCTGGAGTGCAAGTTTAGCGCCGAGGCGAGCGAAGTAGGCAGGGACGTGATGATTGGATCTCAGGTCATCGCCAAGAGGGATAGTGTCAGATATCTTAGGTCGATGATTCAGGGGGACGGAGAGATTGACGGGGACGTCACTCATCGTATTGGAGCGGGGTGGTCAAAGTGGAGGCTTGCATCAGGAGTCCTGTGTGACAAGAAAGTTCCACAGAAACTCAAGGGGAAATTTTATACAGCTGTGGTTAGACCTGCCATGTTGTATGGGGCAGAGTGCTGAGAAGTGAAGAACTCTCATGTTCAGAGAATGAAGGTTGCGGAGATGAGGATGCTCAGGTCGATGTGCGGGCTCACCAGGTTAGATAATATTAAGAATGAAGTTATTCGAGAGAAGGTGGGGGTGGCCCCGGTGGATGAGAAGATGCGAGAAGCGAGGCTGAGGTGGTTCGGGCATGTGCGGAGGAGAAGTCCTGATGCCCCGGTGAGGAGTTGTGAACGGCTGGCGATGGTCGGCGTTCGGCGAGGCAGAGGGAGGCCTAAGAGGTATTGGGGAGAGGTGATTAGGCATGACATGGCTAGAATGCGGGTTTCCGAGGACATAGCCTTTGATTAGGAAAATCTGGAGGTCTAGTATCAGGGTTGTAGGATAGGGGCCCCTAGAGTTTTTCGTACTACTCACCCGGGGTTGGGTGAGGCTTGGCAAGGCTATCCATAGATGATTTGTGTTTTGGATTGTGTCTCCCTTGTGGTAGTTATTTATGGTAGTTACTGTGATTTTATTGCATGTTATTTTATTTATGGTTCTTATGTTTAGATAATTATTTACGCTATTTCTGCTGGACTTACTAATGCTCTTTTGTTTTTGTTTTTCCTTTCCTTCACTGAGCCAATGGTCGATTGGAAACACCCTCTCTGCCTTTCGGGTAGGGGTAAGGCTCGTCTACATATTACTTTCCCCAGACCCCACTTTGTAGGACTATACTGGATAGTTGTTGTTGTTGTTATGTCTCTCTTCTTGAAACAGAGACAACAAATCATCGTTGGCTACTTTGAAAAGAACGCCTATGTGGCATCTTTAATTTTTTGCCTATTTCTTCCATTTTTCAATACAAATACCTCATCAAATATTTTGTGTTTAGATATTGGAAATCCGTACCAACAATAATGCAAAATGGAAGAAATCATCTTCTTTATACTTAAATTTTAAAATGAGTAAAGTGGAATAACTTTAAATAGACTTAAAAGTATTTTCATAGGTATTAAGGTGAGGCAAATACACAGGTTTGCTAAGAAGGTACCTCTCTCCACTGCCCATTAATTAATCCTGCAAATTGATCAAATACTAATAGTAGAAAGCAGAGAAGCGAAAAAAGAAGAAAACAATCCTTTTTTATTCCTAAAAAGTAGCAGATGAAATAGAAGGCTTAGAAGGGAGATAATGAAATTATGTGATTGGGTCTTTCAAAAGCAAAGGAATGATCCGTTTTTTAGTTAACTTATCTGATTGGTCCAACAAATAATAAATTATAACAAATATCTAGATTCTAAATAAAATAATTAAAAATAATAGACTAAGATTCTTTTTCTTTCACTATTCAATGGAGATAAGAAAAAAGGAAGAAGAAGGCCTTGATTAAGAAGGATGGCCTGTCTGAAAAAGGGTTAAAAGAAGCATATCTGAGAGATCTCGGGAGGTTAGTCATGAGAAAGGAGAAACATAATTGCGGTTGAATTAGTTATTTAAGTAAATAGATCTTGTCCGTCAATTAGTTAGCAGGACACGTGTCAAAGGATGAGAATCCTATTGAAGGATACTGGAGCAATCTTTACTGGAGGGGATCCCAACCCATCCTGCATGTTCTCAGGATACACCAAGCAAGTACAGACACTCGCGATAAGCCCACGTGATAAAACAAAGTACAGGGGCATTTTCGTAATTGGATTGTCTGTACAAAAGCCATTGGAGAAATGAAAGCGACAAATGACTTGAATGAAGGCAGCTGTCAGATTGTCAGCGCCAACTCAACTACGCACTCGCCGTCGATCTTCTAATACTCGTCTCTCCCCGTAAGCCAATACAAAGAATATCCTTTCTCCTCGCCGGGATATTCTATCGCCGCGACATTTCTTTGCAACACAAGTATTAAATACTTTGCTACAGTTTTGGACTTTGACTTTGCGTTTTGATACTTGGAGAGGGATTTAGGGTTTTGAGAATGGGGGATTCTTTGGAGCGTTTGGGATCCGAAGGAGCAATGGGACCGGAATCGAGTATAATGAAGGAGGATTTGTGTATGGATATAGATCCTCCTTTCAAAGAGAACCTCGCTACTGCTGACGATTGGCGCAAGGCGCTTAACAAGGTGGTTCCTGCCGTCGTCGTTCTCCGGACCACTGCTTGCCGAGCATTTGACACTGAGTCCGCTGGTGCCAGTTATGCTACGGGCTTTGTTGTTGATAAGCATCGTGGAATTATACTCACAAATCGACATGTCGTAAAACCTGGTGATAATAACCATTCCTTTACCTAAAATGTTATCTTTTCAATTTTTTGTGTGATGGAAGTGTTGACTGTTATTTGCTTTGTAGGACCTGTGGTGGCGGAAGCTATGTTTGTGAACCGTGAAGAGATACCAATCTATCCGATATATAGAGACCCTGTGAGTTCATTTCCAAGCTCCGTCTTTGGTATCTCTGAGCCACTTCGGTTTTATGTTCGTTGTCCCTATCTGTAGTGCACTCTTTTCATTTTTGGGACCTTTCCAAATTATATTAACTAAATTATTGTATGCAACTTGCACTTCAAGAATTCAATTATTGAATTATTCAATTTTTTAAATTTTGCTTTGAAGTTTTTTATTACTCCCTCTGTCCCAATTTATGTAATGCATTTTTCTTTTTAGTTTGTCTAAAAAAGAATGATACATTCTATATTTAGCATAAAGATTTAATTAATTAACAATAACAAGACACCAATTTACAATTATCGAATAATTATCAATCATTTAACTTAATTAAATAACAATGAAGCTAAGTCATGTTGTTAACTGAAATGAGGTTCTTCAATAATTCTGAGTAATTAATTGTCATATATTTATATTTTTTTTTGCTAAGCATATATTTATATAGTATTGCATATTAAATTTGTAATATCTTTAGTTGTATCCAGGCACTCCCATCCTTGCTCTTATTCTATCCTCAAATCTTAAATAAAAGCGATGACGGGTCGGACACTTATTTCATGCTCATATTCGGTACTCACACCCGTATCCGTATCCATGTGACAAAGGATAAGTCCTCCTTCGACCACCCAATCCATTAGTCTACTAAGGGCCTCCATCACAAACAAAAGCAATAAATGATACTCCGTAGGTTTTATTTTAGATGTTGATGGCTGATTGGAGACGGAGTTTAAGAGGAAAAGAAAGATATACATGCCAAAGTGCCATGGCTATAAAAATATTTCATTAAGGCAAAATAGAACATTTAAAGTTAAAGAGTTTTCAAACATAGAAATGTGTAACAAGCTAAATAGAAAAGAGTGTTATATAAAATGGAATTGAGTGGGCCTATGTTGACTTCAATTTGATGCTATATATAGTTTTATAATGAAAATTGCTGAAGAATACTTGACAATCATATTCCATACTTGTTTTATCATGAATAAACCTTGTTTATCCATCTTCTAGGTTCATGACTTCGGATTCTTCCGTTATGATCCTGATGCAATACAATTTTTGAGCTATGAAGAGATTCCTCTTTCTCCGGAGGATGCTTGTGTAGGGCTAGAAATCAGGGTTGTTGGTAATGACAGTGGAGAGAAGGTATGTGGATCAAGATTTTATCCCAGTGCCTTACTTTATTTTGTAAATTGATGCATCCAAGCTGTGTACTTCTTTACATGAAAGGAATCGTTACGTTTTTGTTCTATTAAACTTGTCATATTCAGTTATATGGTGACTGATGTATCCTGTAATTGATAAGAAGGGAATGAAGTGAAATCTTGACTTGTTATAAGAATCAGTAAATGGGTTAAAACTTTCGGGAATGAGTGTTTCGACTCGTAGTAATTTAGATGGCGGTGTCATACCTGCAGTGTTGTCAATGGCGCGCTTAAAGCACGCTTAAGCCCTGAAGTGAGGCGTAAAACACGTTGAGCGCTTCGCCTCGCTTTGTGGGCGCTTTAGTGCCGCATCAAAGCTCTAACATATACTTTTCCTTGCCAATGAGTGTAATCCTGAAAATGCGACCTTAAACAATTGATATTTCACTTTATCATGATTTTTTTTAAAAATTTCTTTGTCTATATATTTATTATTCATCCTTATAATGATTATTCTTGGACTATTATGCATATTTTTACTTTTTCTCCCGTTGCGCCTTTTTTCATTAAAGCGCACGTTTTATTTGCGCTTAAAGCCCTAACGGACCTTAAAGCTTTTTTGCGCTTTTTGCCTTTGATAACACTGCATACCTTTACAAAAATTCACATGATGGAGGCATCATGGCTCAAAAAGAAAAACTCTGGAGGCCTGAGATCATTCAAAACTTGTAGAGGGGTACATAACTCTTCATGTGTTATTCCTTCTCAAAAAACTCCTGATGTGTTGTTTTGTGTGTAAAATAATCATGTGATTGTTGAATGCATATATGTATATGCCTGGTCTTCAAGGTCAAGCCTTAGAATTCATAGGTTGTTCAACTTTGACCTATATGTTGCTGTAGCTTGGCAGCATGAAACAATGTCTTTTTTCATCCAAAGCACTGAAGACAAGCTAACTGTCATGAGTCTTTACCTTATTAACCAAATTTGTACTCTCTGATCCTGCATGTGAGCTGGCGTGAGCAGTCAAGGTTGCCTCTTAAATACAATGATTATGGTAGTGTTTATGCTGATGCATTTATATTATTTTGGAGTGCCTTTGAGGCCACTGATTTTTGGATTAAGGAGTATGTTGCAACGCTAAGACCATCCTAGAGTTCACTTAAATTTACTTGACCTAATAGAAGTGTTTTTAGATTTACTTGATCTGTAGTTGTTCGCAGGTCTTCTCTAGTCATTTTGATGGGTGTTAGGAGGTTTTGTTTGTCTTTCTGCACGAGCAGTTTGAAATTTTGGATTCTTGAGGTCTTTTAGGAGTTTGGTGCCACTATTACTGAGTTGTCCATCATCTTTCCTGTTACCAACATTGTGTTACTGCTATAGTTTATTGTTTTTCTTGCACGGCTCTCAGATTTGGTGTGTTACATTACCTTTCTTTTTTAGGCTCTCGTTCCTTTACTGACATATTGATACAGCTAATTTGTGGTTTAGCTTGCTACAATGGTTTTCAGCTTCGTTGTGTTACATGACCTTTCTTTAGGCTCTCATTCTTTTCCTTGCATCCTTTTGATTGTTTCTGAGGGGCTATATAATATATAGAATATTTCACATCCATTCCATTTTGCTTTATTCTGGATTCCGCAGGTGTCTATTTTAGCAGGAACGCTTGCTCGTCTTGACAGGGATTCTCCGCATTATAAAAAGTATGTGCTAGTTTACCTAAAATATCCATTAACCTGGAGATCTAACATATTTCACTAAATGTTATGAGCCATAAGAATCTCTTTAGTGTTTACGATATCCTTCAAAATTTCTTTGGTGGACCTCATTATTACTTAAGTTCTTGTGTTTTAAGTACTAAGCACAAATTGTAGGCGTCTGTTGTTTTAAGCTGTTCCTTTTCCTCTGATTGATTTTGGGTTGTGCAATTATGTCACGTGATGACTGCCCTGCCTCAAAATCAATCTAGTGAATATTGTTGTTTGTTTTATTGCATGTCGAGGAGTTCCGTTCTGTCCAAACACAATGAGCCAATTAAAGCTTTTAAATATTAAAATGATCCCTCTTAGAATAAGAGCCTGTTTGGATGGGCTTGTTGTAAGTGGCTTTTAAGCCAAAAGCCATAAGTTAGGAATTCTAGCTTTTGGCTTATTTTTGTCATTTTTGCTTATAAATAAGTGCTTAAAAGCATTTTTTTACTCTATCCAAACACTACAAAGTGGCTTAAAACACTTAAAATAAGCCAATCCAAGCGGGCTCTAAATAACTAAACTAGGAACTATCATTTGAGTACAAAGCCAGGTTTTAATGTTATGGGATATGTTTTATGCGATGAGCCAATCTTCATAGTGTTTGTGACGGAATCCGCTTTGATTTTGGTATTGCAAATGTTTGGTAGTACAACATATTCCTTTTGATAACTCCAATTTTGGTGCAGGGATGGATACAACGACTTCAACACATTCTACATGCAAGTAAGCAGATCTTGTGTTATTCGATCTAGCAGTAGAAAAATTTCGGCTTTTTAGCCCTTGAAAATTTGCTCTATTTATTTGTTCAGAGTGCGCTATTATCATATATATGTTAAACATGTAACTTGTGAAGGACCGTTAATCTATGCGTGAGAGAGAAGCAAATGTGGCTTAGAACTTTAAGGGGAGCCCCTGTGGACAAAAATCTAAGACACTGGTTGACATCTTATACAAAGTTTATTCATGGACTAGTGGTCCCTAATAGGATGAGAGCAGTGAGAAAAAGGCATGGCGAATAGGACGTGGCTTCTCTGGCTCTTTTATCGGTATCCTGGGATAAGAGGTGTAAGAGCTTTTAAGGGAGTAGAAATGATCTTGTATAACTGAGAGCTAATATGTTGTTCTTAGTTAATTTTGGTGAACCCATGAAGTGCCTGTTAACGCAATGCTTTGAGGTCCTTCCTTAAAGACATTACTTTTGTCCAAGTTTTCTACTTTTTATACACCAATTGTACAGGGGAAGACTTCCCACATCAATAAATTATTACTATATGAAGAAAGATGTCAGTGTGGTTCTGAGTCCAGGGATGAGATGGTTGTGAACTTGTTTAATGTTTACGCATCTAAGAGACATTTCCGCAGACCCCACTTGTGGGATTACACTGTTTCTTTTTTGTTGTATCTAGGAGACATTTCATTGCCTTACTGCAGTTTAGAGATTTTGGGTGGTTGGTCCAGATAAGAGTTTAGCAGTTAGACCAGACAGTTTCTGTACAGTTTAATAATCTTTCTTATGCCTACATTTAGTATTTCTGAGTAGCAACTTAAGAAAGGAGATTGCTGACGATTAGGTTTGGCATTGTATGTCCTAGATACCAAATGTTAATTCAAATGTTGTCCTTATACAAAATTTTCATGTGCCTGATCCGAGGAAAAAGAATTCAGCTCATAGATGTTGCTTATTGCATTCCAGGAAACTTCTAGTTTCTTATTTTTAGGTCTTTATACGTCCACCCCAACTTTTCAGGAACAATAGTTGTTGATTTACATTTTTGTTCTTTGCCTACAGGCTGCCTCTGGGACTAAAGGTGGTTCAAGTGGCTCCCCTGTAATAAATTGGCAAGGGAGAGCTGTCGCATTGAATGCTGGGAGCAAGTCATCAAGTGCTTCTGCATTTTTCTTGCCTTTAGAACGGGTTTGTACACGGTCTTTGATCTTCTCTTTGTTAAAGACCTTTCTAATGCTCTATTTCTGAACTGTGGAAAGTATGTTTTCACTTGATTCTAGATAAACTAGAAATTTTAAAATTTAACTAGAAAAAGTATTGTCAGAGACGAGTGCTTTCCAACAATACTATAGCATTGCAAGTCCTTGATTCCTTGGATGGGCAAACAGTACACATTTTATACTTCGAAATTGGCTATTTGCGTTTTGATTTATATTCTGCTAGTTCTTCAAATTTTTAATTATATCGGGAAACTATATCCTTCATTTGATCATCCTTTTTTTTCTTTATTCTGGGTTTTCTGTTGTCGCTGTGCACTAGCCCCTGTTATGCGTGACGGCGAGTAGGTATTCTCCATCATCTGAATTACACTCCTGTAATCTATGGGATATAGGATCCAAATTCTTTATTTCCTGAAACAACAGATAAAGTGATTTCTTTTTCATATTTGGTCTTATCCTATTATTACTCATGCATCATCCTTGAAATGGGTTCATATATGGGAGGGAATTTGAAATCTAAAGTTTCTTCGTATGACTTCCTCTCAATTTTTTTCCTCTTCATTATTTTATGGCCTATTCCATGCTCCATCTACTATCAAATAACAATCCTTTTTCCTTTAGAATTATTTTCTTACGAAAATGGGGGTACAGATAGTTATGAGTTTTTTTTTTTGGTTGTAAGAGATAATATTTTTATTAAAAACTAAGTAACATTACAAGGAAATTTCCAGTCATCCCATTGGGATCGAAGCTGAGAGGATTTACAAAAGTACTAGTGCTATGAAATGCATTAACATCCCCCATACTAGCTAATCTAGTACAAGCTTGCGCCTATATTAGTCTATCGTACAATCTACCATCGGCATCATCCTTCAAAGCTGCCTCCACCAACTGAGTAGGTGCATGATGGTTGATTGTTTTATTCATAAGTTTTAACTTGATACTATCCCTAGCCAAAAGATGAGCTACCGAGTTTGTTTCTCCGAAGCTCATGTCTGAGCTATGGAATCCCCAGATGAGCCATTGACCACCTGCATGAGGAGATAAGATGATTATAAATTTGGTGATCTTTGTCCAAAAGTGAGATTACCTCTATTGAATCTGTCTCTATCTCGAGAGGCTGGAGCTGAAATTGGAGTGTAACTTTTAGGCCTGTTTCCAGAGCAAGTAGTTCTGCATGGATGTTGCTGATGACATTAGTTAATTTTTGAAATCCTATTATCCAACTGCCATAGCTGTTTCGAATGACTCCTCCAGGCTATCCATGTTAGTGTTGTTGATGAAAGCACTGTCACAGTTGAGTTTAAAACTCCCCATAGAGGGCTTTAGCCATCTGAAAGAGATAAACTTGGTATTTTGTGAGGGGAGTTGGTTTCCATGTGAGGTATTTGAATTCAGTAGCTTTATTAAGGGAATTTTTGATTGGCACCTCATTCGAAACATTGTTTATGTTGTTATTGTTGCGGTTGAGCCATATATGCCAAAGGCAGAATGGGCAGATCTCCTCCCATTCTTGGGCTTGAAAGGATATGGAGGGTTGCATGAGCCTAATCAAATTTAGTTAGTGTAAATTGGTAGAGGATGAAGGAGAGATGCCCAAGTTTGACCAGAATTTTAGCACTATAGGGCATGTTAGGAAGATGTGGTAAATATTCTTGCCTCTTCTACAAGCAGGACATGTATCATCTATGTTAAGCCCTATGTGAAGGAGTTATGTTCTAGTTGGAAGCTTCCTATGGTAGCATAGCCAAAGGAAAAAAAAACATATTTCCCTAGGTACTTTCAGTTTCCAGATCCAAGAGGTATTTAAGGGGGGATCCTTAGGAGGTTCTAGCAGTCTTATGACCGATTTTATACTAAAGATGCCATTATTGGTGGGTTTTCCAGTAAAGCTTGTCTTTGGGGGTGGATGAGTAATCTATATGGATACTTTGTATGGCATATTTAATATCATCAGGGATAGACAACGATAGGTTATCAAAGTTCCATTTTTGATCAATGAGGTTGTTCCTAACTAACATGTGTTCCTTGTTCAAAGTAAGAGGACCATGAATTAGGGTTCTGAGAGGTGGGAGATTTGGAATCCAACTATTGTCCCACAATTTAACTCTAAAGCCATTACCTATGTTCCAAGCCAAGCCTTTATTACAAAAGTTCCAACCATTCACTATATTTTTCCATATAAAAGAGGGGTTTTTTGGAGAAGACTTATTCAAATATTGGTTAGTGAGGGTCTTAGCCCAAGGGGCCGTAGTGTTATTATAAAGGCGCCAAGTGAGATTTGCAAGAAGGGCTTGGTTTTTTTACATTGGCTTTGACTAATCCAATACACCCTAGATCCTAGGAGTTGTAATCGTATTCCAATTAATTAAGTGGAGACATTTTTTTTTCAATGTAGAGCCCTAAAGGAAGTTGCGTTGGATACGATCAATTAGTTTGAGGGTTTGTTTGGGTAGGAGAAAGTATTGCATCGCGTGATTATGGATGTTGCTTAGAGTAGATTGAATCAGTATAGCCCTTCCAGCTAGATTTAGGCAATTTAATTTCCAGTTAGCAAGTTTTGCTATCATGTTATCCAAGATGTTTAGGAAATCTGTATGCTTAGGAGAATTAGTAATAACCGCGAAACCTAGGTACCTACCAAAGTGTTTGCTTATAAAAATATTATTAGATTTGGAAATATTCTCCGGGAAGGATTGCAGACAATTAGTGGAAAAGATGATTTTTGACTTTTTGTAATTAATTCTTTGCCTTGAAAGTTTACAAAAAAAGAGAGAAGGTATTAGTTATGGCTTCACAAGTTTTATTGTTGGCTTGGCCATTAACGTAAGGTCGTCCGCGAAAAAGACATGAGATAGGTCTGGCCCTTTAGGAGTTAGCTTGATGGGGTCCCAAATTGCACAATCGATTTGGTGATTTATAAAGCGTGAAAGCATCTCTTCATAAAAAAAAGCGTTAAAAGCATCTCAATACAAAGAACAAAGATATAGGGTGAAAGGGGGTCACTGGCATATACCCCTTGTAGGCTTGAAGTAGTTAGTTCGAGTGCCATTAACGAGTATGGCAGTGCTACTAGTGATACAATTCATTATGAGGTTAGTGATATTTGGGGGAAATTTGAAGTAAACAAGAGTTTTATAAATGAAGAACCATTCGAGGTAATCGAAGGCTTTTTCTTAGTCTAATTTGATAATCATGTTAGGCTTAGATCCTTTAATCTTGTTGAATTTGTTGATGACTTCTTGGATGATAATACTGTTATCGCAAGCCCTTCTATTTTTAATAAAACTAGATTGAAAAGGACTAATGATTTTGGGAAGGAGGAGTTTTATTATATTAGCAACAATCTTTGTGACGTCTTTGTAAATAGTATTGCAAAGGCCTATTGTTCGAAAATTTTGGAGAAGGTTAGCATTATGCACTTTGAGAATTAGACAGAGGTGGGTATAGTTAAGGGTCTCCGGAATTTTTTGCTTGTGAAAAGTATTCTTAACGTAAGTAATGACAAAATCACCAACCACTGGCCAAAATTTTTGATAAAAAAAGGGTGTATACCATTCGAACCAGGAGCTTTTATTGGTTTAAAAGAGAAAATGACATTTGATATCTCTTGGTTAGTGACAGGAGTATCTAGGAAATTTAGGCTCAAATTATCAAAGCATTTAGGGGAATTGATAATATCAATCCTATCCGAGGTTGAGAGAGAAGAGGTGAAGATGTTAATAAAATACTCTAACATGTGATTTTTAATATCGGAGGGGTCATCAATCCAGTTACCCTCCTCATTTTTAAAGTGAGAAATTTTATTAGTTTTTCTACGGATAAAGGTGGAGATGTGAAAAAATTTCGTGCTAGCCTCACCATTATTAAGCCAGTTAATTTTGGATCTAAGTTTCCAAAAGTCCTCTTCCAATCTAAGAACTTCATTATAATCGTTTATAAGCTGATTTTCAAGGTTGAGGAGGAAGGAGTTATTAGGGTAGTTAAGGGAATTTTGAATACCTTTGATTTTAGCCAGCATAAATCTCTTCCTTTTAAAAATATTACCAAAAGTCTCCTTGTTCCACTTAATGGCTTCATGTTTAAAAAAAGGAAGAGCCTCCTCAAAAGACATGTTATTCCAACAGTCTTTAACTAGATGGGGAAATTGGGGATGGTAGTGCCACATACTCTCTAGCAGTGTTTTGGATAGCGTGCGGTGACAAATAGCGATGAGGGCCCGCTTCACTGAGGCGAGAGGCGCGCAACGAAGCGCTCGCCTTTTTTATGTGAAGTGACAATTTATACAAAAACATAATATATTATATACATCTAAGGCAGAATACATATTCTACCCATCAAACTTAGGACCAAATCCCTATTACACACTGATTCAACACGGGTTTTATTTTACACACCAAACCTTTCAAAAGAGTGTCAATTACATACTACTTTGCCTACATGGCACGCGCGTCCTTTACACACAAATAAGGCGAGTGAACTAAAAAAATTTGTATCTGAAGCCTCATAAAAATGCCACATGTCCAATTTTTTCCCATTTCTTTTTTTATTCATCTTCTTCATTTTTCTTCCTCCATTAATGCTCACAGAACCTCTTTCTAGTTTTTTTTTGTTACTTTCCAAATTTGTTTTTGATTTTCCACTAATAAATAAAGCATTTTCGAATTATCAAGAGATTGGTGTGAAATTGTTGGCTCGGAAAGTGCGGTTCAATTAGACCCAAAAATTTTTGATTCAAAAGGTGCAATTATTGGCCCGAAAAATCAAGAGAATTGTACTAAAATTGTTTCTATGAAATGATTTTTTTACTAAAATTGATATTTGGATATAGAATTAGTTGTTGATTAGAAGCTCCATTTCAAGTTGGAACTCATTTGAAGATGAATTGATAGTTGGATTGAAACTTGTTGAAGAATGCCAAAGAGCATGTTTTGAATTAAGTATTTGGATCTTAGACTTGAAGATGTATAAGCTTTTTTAAAAAATTTTTTTGATAGCTGGAATTAAGATGAAAGTGGCGCAGCCATTTGTTCTGGTGGGGATTTGTTATGGCTGATGGAGTTTAGAGGAGGTAGATGGTATGTGGGGGGGGGGGGGGGTTCAGAAGAAGATTAGAAACATAGGGGAGGGACTTTGTTTCTTTTTTGTTTTTTTCCTTTTAAATATTATCAATTTGTGTAAATTTAATATTTTTTTCTTGAGTTAGGACACGTGTCATGACCTTATTGGCGTGACTTCACACATATTCTGAAAAGCTGGTATAGGGCAAAGTAGTATGTAGTTGGCACACTTTTGAAATGTTTGGTGTGTAAAGTAAAACCCGTGCTGAACAGGTGTGTAATAGGGATTTGATCCTAAGTTTGATGGGTAGAATATGTATTCTGCCTACATCTAACTAAAAACTCAATAACAAAAATATATTAATAAATATATCATTCAAAAGCTAAAGACTCAATAGATAGTCATAGACTCATAGTAAATTCATAAATTAAAGTCTAATAGTCTAAACTCTAAAACAAGCAACATCTATTCTTCTTCAACTCAATATTCAATTAATTCTACTCAATAAGACTATAAATCTGTAATTGAAAAAAAGAGCTACAAATAAAATAAAGCTACTGCCTCTGCTCGATTTTGAAAAACAGAGCAACCAACAAAAAAAGAAATTAAAGCTATTGCCTGACTACTTCTCGATTTTGAAAAATAGAGCATAAAAAAATACAGCCTCTGCTATGAAAAAACAGAGTTGAAAGAGATGATGGAAGAAACAGAGTAAAGAACCCAGAAACAAAGTAAAGAAAGAAAAAAAGAAGAAAAATAGAGCAAAGAAAGAAAAAGAAAAACATAGCTGAAAGAGATGATGGAAGAAAGAAAAACAAAGCTGGGCTGAAAGAGAAGAAAAACAGAGCTAATAGAAGAAGAAAAACAGCAATCATTGAAGAAAGAAGAAAGAAGAAGAAAAAGAAAAAAGAAAACCAGCAATGGTGGTTGACCAAAAGAAGAAGAAAATAGAAGAAGAAAGGAGAAGAAAGAGACATACCTGGTGAAGAAGGGGTCGCTGATGGCTGACGATAGAACCCAAGCCCTAATTTTGTGAACCCAAAAGCTAATATGTCGAAGGAGAACTAGAGAAAGTCGCTGCTCGTATCAGTGTTTTAACCCAAGCCCTAATTTGTTGTTTTAAACTTTTAGTAATAAACAGATGCCTTTTCTTGCGTTATATTCAAATAGCGACACCTCAAATCGCTTCTCGCATCGCAGCACCTCTCGCTACAAAGGCAGCGGTGCTCGCTTTTCTTCATCGCAACACAATAGACCAGGAATGGCGACACTGCCTCGCATCGCATCGCTACACGCTTTTAGCGCTGTAGCGAGCGCTATTTATAGCACTACTCTCTAGTCGGAAAGTCCTAGATTCTGGATGACTGAATTTAGGGTTAAGCTTAATTAAGAGCGGATTATGATCACTATATGTCCTTGGCAAGTGATCCACTATAGCATTAGGGTATTGGTTGAACCAACCCTCGTTTATAAAGCATCTATCGAGCCGCTCCATAATGAGCCCTTTTTTCTTTTTCCTATAGTTTCTACAAGTATATTTTGGACCCTTAAAAGCCAAGTTCAAAAAGTTCACAACAATTAACCAGATTCCAAAGCTTGGTTGTTTTTTTAAAATTAAAAGGATGACCTCCCCATTTTTCCTCAGAAAAAAAAACATCATTAAAGTCGCCTGTTACTAGCCAAGGGACTTTATAATTTTCATATATAGTAGTAAGGTTATGTCATATTTTCTTACGTTTATAACTATCTGTACTAGCATAAACAGTACTTAAAAGCCAAGGGTTTTGATTAGGTAGTACCTTGATCTTCCCTAACAGCCTCATCTAGTGTTATCATATTGTGCATCCACATGATGGTAATCCCACCTAATCGGCCATCTGATGGAGTTTCCACCATCTCAAAAAAGTTAAAATCATGTTAGATAGAAACATAATCCTGCATGCGAGTTTCTAAGAGAGCTACTAGGCAGGGTCTATGAGTATTGATGATATCTCTGAAGTTCCTGCGAAAATTGGCATTGTTAGCCCCTCTCACGTTCCAAACTATGAAGTTAATTGGGCGTGTCATTTGAAGAGTTTGTCTGTTGTGGTTCCCCTGATTCTCCTCCATGATCAGCTGGGCTAATAAGTTGGAGTTTTGGAGAATTATGACAACCTCTTGGCCCTCTATGTCCGGACTGAAAGATGCTGCATGGCCCAGAATCCCCCTTTCGAACCAAGATTGGGGTTGATGAGTCATTGGGAGTGGGGTGGTTGAGTAGATGAGAGGAATGTTGTGGGGTGGGAGTGGAGGGAGATTGTCCATTTGAGGGTGATTTGTGCGTGGTATTCTGAACAGGTTTGTCTTGCGTTGGAGGAGGAGTGGTAGTCGAGGCATTATAAGTATGAGAGGAGTGTTGGAAATCTGAAGCTTTGTAGGGCACTTGAGTAATAGAATCGTGGGAGATAGATATGGAAGATATGGTATCCACTTGCATGGAGTCTGATTGGGTTTGCGTAAGGTTTTTATCATTTGGGTGAGAAGGAAGGTCAACTGCCAGTTGTTGAGGAGTTGAAAACTTGGTTTGCATGGAGTTCCTCACCAGAGGTTTGTCCTTAAAACCGTGGGTGGTAGATGATTTGGAGGCATTAGGGGAAGCCAAGTGGTTGGGAAGGTAATTTTCTATGTTATTTTTTGCCACGTGGCTTGAACTATCTTCCATGCAAACCGGATTTTGCAGAGAATGTCGAAGAGCTGTTTTGTCTCTTTTGGCTTATTCCAATTTTGTTTTTGGTAAGGGATTGAGTCAGTTGGTTGTCCTCCAAACGTGTCTAAAAGGTCGAATTTATTAACAGTGTTTAATTCATGATTTTTAGAGGTTGAAAAAGGGTGTGTAGTAATAGAAGGTTTTTCTTTGTATATGAAGTTTTGAGTGTTGATAAACTTTCCGGTATTGGCATTGAAGATTTTTGCCTTGATACTCACGTCTTCCTTATAATCAGATTTCTTAGTGGGAACTTTGGGATGAGGATTGCCTTAACTTGGATAATATCTTTGTTTGGAGAAGGAAACTACCTTCCATTGGTCCTCCTCGATAATGATTAGGAGGGGATCAGTGGATTCAGGAGAGATATTGTTGGTAGAGGAGGGAGTCATGTAGACATAGCTACTCTTAGACTTGGTGTGGCCTAATCTACCACAACCCCTGCAAAGGAAATTTTCTCCTTCATAAAGTATAGGTTGTTTGTGAGAACCTATATGGATGAATGGAGGAACTGGGTAATCTAGAGCGAGCTCAACGGATAACCTAACGTATCTACCCCTTAAAGTAGCGGACGCACAAGCATCTATTTTTAAGAGCTTGCCAATTTTGTTGCTAATCCTTGCGAGAATGATGCTATCATAAAACTCCGTAGGGAGCTGGGGTAGTCTTAACCAAACAGCTGAGATTTGTAATTTTTCCTTAGAAGCTACGAAATTTGGGACCCATTTCTTTACGGACAAGTAGTGTCCATTGATGAGCCAAGGACCTTGGTGATGGGCTTTGGCCATATTGACTTCTTGAGAGAACTTAACTATATAGAAATCATTACCCAAATCAGTGAGAGGAAATTGTTCCGTAGGTTTCCATTGGTCATGGAGTTTTTTTGGAGATATTGATGAAGGATACGCTTACGAAATAATTTGATAATAACTGAGTATTTCCATGACTCAAAGCTTTTGCATTTCCTCTGATGATAGAATAATTGCTTGATCACTGTTGTATATTTATTTTTTTCTATCTAGGTTGTCAGGGCACTAAAATTCTTACAGGAAGGAAGAGATCTTTCTACAAATAAATGGGAGGCTGTCACTATTCCTCGCGGTACGCTTCAGGTTTGTTAGTTCTTTTCTTTTGGAACTCATTCCCCACCCTCTGCTCTCTTATTTAGGATTTGTTTTATACCTTATTTCTTCTGAAGTGATATTGCTCCTTTTGTTGCTGGCTTTCTCGATTTGTTAGTTGTAAAACACTATTTTAATCCATTCATTTACATCTAGCTTTAGTCTTTGTCAAGAAAGTAACTTGGTGCAGAAATAATCTCTCTTTTGATATTCACGCTTCCTTAAACTGGAAATGATAAATGTCGTACTGCCTTCCAGAAGTATTTTAACTTATAGTCTCCTGGTTGGTTTTTCTTTTTGATAACATGATGTAACGGACTCTTTTAATAAGGCGTGACCAGAGTACATAGCTTTAAAAATATAAGGAGTGTTTTTCTAGTACCAAATGTACCTACTCTTGCATCTGCCCTCTTCATATGACAGAGAATTGATTTTAGAAACAACGGGTTTCAGAATATTTATTTTGATGTCATGTATTTTTGAGCCGAGGGTCGATTGGAAACAGCCTCTCTGCCCTTTCGGGTAGGGGTAAGGCCCGTCTACATATTACCCTCCCCAAACCCCACTTTGTGGGACTATACTGGGTAGTTGTTGTTTTGTTGTTGTATTTTTGATAAGGTTATTTTGATGTCCACAGGCATGGTCAGACATTTTTCTGATATGTAATTTAATAATTTGATCATTCATGTTAGATAATCCTCGATATGATCTTCATAGGTATCTGATATATGTGGATTTATGTGTTAACTTTTGGTCTATCAGATGATATGTCTTTTTGTTTGACCTTCCACGATAAATATTACTACATTCTAATTGAAAGTTTTTGGAGGGGAATTCTGCCTTCAATGTGTTTTACTTCAAACATGCTTGTCCTCCAAGGCTCAGCTACCTATTAAGGGAAAATTTATTCCTTTTTTCCTTTTTGTGATGGTCAAGTAATGAAAAAATTGTCAGAATTCAGAGACTTTCAAGCTGGTGACCTTCACAAACAAAGATACTGAACCTTTAGCATGTCTTACTTCTGTCTGGCAGCTTAATGTGCTACTCATCAGAGTCTCTCGTGATATCGTAATATAAACTTCAAACTCATATGCAGACATGTTTAATTCTAAAATATATTTATGATATAGGTAACATTTATCCACAAAGGATATGATGAAACTCGCCGGCTTGGCCTCCAAAGTGCAACGGAACAGGTAAGCACCAAATTTTTTTGTTGCATGCTCTATTAATAATATAACCATACAATTAACTTTTGAAATTGGACTTATATAGTTGGTGCGCAACTCCACTCCACCCAGTGAAACTGGAATGCTTGTCGTCGATTCGGTGGTAAGTGCATTTCTTTTCAAGTGATCTTGCCACAGTTATGTTCTGTGTATCAATGCTTATGCTCTCTTTGGGATTGTTACAGGTGCCCGGTGGCCCAGCTCATAATCATTTAGAGCCTGGTGATGTGCTTATTCGTATGAATGGGGAGGTTAGTCTGGCTTTGATGTTTTAGGACATCTTATATTGATTTTCTCTACCATCATTGTGCTCTGTTTCTCGTTATGACTTCTTAAATTTTTAATGTAAGAACATCTATTTGGCTCATATCTGGGGCTCGTTCTCCATTCTCCGCTTTCTTTTCCCTCTATCACTGCATCTAGATTATGCAGAGCTTCTTCAATTATCACGAACCAACAATTGAACCGGGTGGAATGACAGACCTAATTTGACAAAGTCATGCACTTGTCAGTCCTTCCCCTTGGTGTTCTACATGGGCAAAAGATAGTTCTAATTCTCCAATTTCTTTCCTCTCAGACCAACACGAATCCAGAAAATTACATTGTATGCAATTGTTACCTTAGATAGTTGGAACATCATTCATTTGATGTTTCATAGCACTAATTTGCCTCCTGTAAGCTTCATTCAGGTGATCACCCAGTTCCTGAAGATGGAGACTTTACTTGATGACAGTGTCGAACATAAAGTTGAGCTTCAAATTGAAAGGGGTGGAACTCCTTTGACAGTGGAATTGGTGGTGAGTGTTGTCTTTGATGTTGAAATTCCTTTGCTTTATTTTTTTTGCATTTATGTTCTGTTATATAACGCTGTTATAAAAAGATTAGGATTTTGGTTTATCTCAAGTTAACTTAATTTGTTGATTCATCCAGCTTCATCAAAAATTTGTTAATTCATCCAGGTTCCAATATACTTTTATCATGCTAAGTGTAGGGGAGGTCTCAGTCAAAAATTTTGTGATTTGAATGGATATATCTGAATATTTCGTTGAATATCGGTATTGCTTATTGAACTGACCGATCACATTACTAATCCTTGATAACATGCAAGAGATAATCATAAATACACACAAAAGGTTTCTACTAATGACTGAGCATTCCCATGCATATCTTACAAAAAATATGCTAGAATCCCATTTTTCAAGATAAGGTAGACAATGAGTTATGAATAGCCCAGAACAGCAATAACAGAAGGTATAATGAAAATAAACTTGTAGACCTTTGAGGAAAATTTATCATCTCCAATATCTATATTGATATTATTACCGCCATGACCCTATCCAATATGATGTGACTAAAGAAAATTAAGAATCACATGAGTATCACGGAGGGTACGGAAGTAGGACAAGCATGGACATCATAAGTACAAGCATCATAGTATATATGCTTTGGGATTGTAAGATACAGATGTTATTCACACACAAGCATGGACATCATAAGTACAAGCATCATAGTATATATGCTTTGGGATTGTAAGATACAGATGTTATTCACACACAACGCTTGGTCATGAGACACTTACTATAGGGCACCTTATTGAATGGTATCATGTGATGTATGCCGTAATATACTAAAAACTGTGACTAGAATGAGTTTCGGATATATTAAAGTTTGTATAATATTAGCTTGTGATGAGTTTATAAGTAACATGGTCAGTGAGGATTCATATAGCCAGCCCCGACTTATTTGGGACTGAGGCGTTGCAGTTTTGTATTAAAGTTTGGGGAGTAAAGCAAAATTTGTATGGTATTCTCAGTTGAATATTAGAAGTTAAATTTTGTTGCAGTTTCAGTTTATTGAATTGTGTGGCCACCTCGTCCAAAAGTTTAAGCTATTAGAGAGGGGACACATTTATTTGTTTCCTGTAGTTTTGCAACACGCCCACTCACGTCCGGGCTTGACTATCTTTCTTGGGGCAATTTATTTTGATTATGGGTGACAGGCTTGATTCAAGACCTCTGCTAGATTATTTTGCTACCATGTTGAATTGTGGAGACACATTTGTTTATTTATTGTAGGTCTGCAACACAAACAACTGGTTTATTGTTTGTGATTTTGTTTTTCATTTTTCTTTTATTATTTGTCATATTCTAACTGGGTCTTTTGCATGTCTATTTTTATGTACATTGTGCACATTACTGTTGGATACCTGGAGGTACTATGTTAGAAGTTGGTTGGTGTGTGAATACTAGTCCGTTCTAAGTTTCTTAATATTTGGGTTGAGTAAGTTTCTTTTTAGCAGAAAGTTGGGGCAATATTTCATGGGATTCAGTGGTAGTTCAACTCAAAAAGAGGAAAAGAAGCTACGATGGTAGTTTTCCGTCAGGCTTTGCTCTGGTCGAAGGAATCAGAAGGAATGATAAAGATGACAATTATATTTTTATGTGTGAATGTGCTTCCCTCCCTTTGCTTTTTCTATAGCTATTCACTCGTAAGGAGAAGTTGTCTATGTGGTTAGCCTAGTTATGTTGCAGCATTTTCTTCCTCTGTCTCAATAAAAAAGAACAATGCTACTGAGTATCAACGCCTCAGTCTCGTCAATAAGGTGAATTTTGACTTCATCAAATAACCAATTTTACTGATTTGGAGAGTAAACTGTAATATCGAAAGGGGGAGATCTGTATGTGCACTCTGGGGAAAGGTTACCATCAAAATATGCTTAAAACAAGCCCGAGAAGACTTTATTTGAACACAATAGGAGAGATTTAGTAATTTTAAATGGTCGAGAAGATACAGAAGGGGGATAATATGATCCTGCTTAACCTCTACTAACAGCAGCTTCTTACTATGACAATTTAGCTTTGTCATAAAATTCAGTTGCAAAGTGGACTTTTAGCTTTTATCTATGGTGGTTGACCTTAAGCATGACAATCAGTTGCAAAACATGGTCTTCTGAGAGCTCTAAGGATTTTATTTTTCATGAGTAACAGATCTTATTAGAAGAAAGGGATAAAGCCTACATATGACTCCCCTGCCTTTTTTCCCCTTCAGGTTCAGGATTTGCATTCAATTACTCCTGACCGCTTCTTGGAAGTCAGTGGTGCAGTTATACACCCCCTTTCATATCAACAGGTTTGTGAGATTTTGCTGCAAGTGCCTCACCATCTTTGATGCGTCTCTAGAAATGTTGGTTATCTATAAATCCTGTTAAAATGAGTTCTCCACATTATACCCATTCCTATGTGAAATGAATATTTAACTAGTCACAAGGGAAGAATTGGTGCTAGGATGCTCTATTTTATGACTTGCTGTCTGTTTGGCTTGCCTAACATGCTTGTTTTACAGTTTTGGAAGAAATTTAGCAATCTGTTTCTGGTTTATGCAAGATATTGTTGATCTTGCCAATTGTTCATACTCATGTTTTTATTCTAAAAGACAGTAATCCAATTGTACAATTGGATAGCAGTGTTATCAAAGGCGTAAAACACAAAAAAGCTCTAAGGCCCGTTAGGGCTTTAAGTACAAAGCGCAAATAAAGTGTGGGCTTTAATGAAAAAAGGCGCAACTGGGGAAAAAATTTAAAATATGTATATGTAGTCCAAGACCAATAATTATAAGTATGAATAACAAATATATGGACAAAAAATTGAAGAAAAAATAACAATAAAGTGAAATATCAATTGTTCAGTATTGCGTTTTAAGGATTACACTCATTGGCAAGGAAATTATGCCTTAGAGCCTTGATGCGACACTGAAGTGCCCGCAAAGCGAGGCGAAGCGCTCAACATGGTTTGAGCCTCGCTTTAGGGCTTAAGCGCTCTTTAGCCGCGCCTTTGACAACACCGTTGAATAGTGGCTTTTGTCTGTTTCGCCCATGCCTTTCTGGATGTCTTTTGTTTTGCTGCTATATAAAGCATAACAAGCTTAGGAGGGTTCAGATGGAGGCACACGAAAAACAAAGAAGTAAAATTCTTGGTATGTACATTTGGTGCCTTGGGGCTTAGGCGAATGCGAATTTTCAAGTGTTTTTTTCCCATATTGTTAATGTGAAGGATTTATGGAAGTTTCAAGTACAGCACTCTGACTTATGAGAACCACAATCTGATAATTCAGTACATTGGATTTAATCTTGTTTACACAAATTTTCTTCAGATGGCATCTAAAATGTTCTCCTCGTCTGAATTTTGGTTCATGAAAATTGAAAGCACGTATCTAAGTACCTTTTCTTTCTCTATTTTATCAATTTGCAGTTATTTTGTTGTTCTTCTGCATTGTCCTTGCACGTGACTCGTGCCCATTTCGAGCGCAGCCTCCTTAGACTATTAAACTCAATAAAGCTCCCAGTCAACTACATGAAGATGCAGAACAGAGTACAGTATGTGGGGTTTGTCGCCAGACATCTGATAGCTGAATAGTAACACGTGTCTTGAATACCATTTGATTTTGGATGGTTCAGGAATTTGTCATCCGTTAGGTTCTTGTGGTTAATAATTTTGTTCTAACAGTTCTCAAACTTCTCCATTGATTCCGAAGTAACTTGATTGGGAACCCTTTTAGTTACTTTTTTCTATGTTCAACTTGGAACATTGTCTTGTTACTCTACTTGCATTTCCGTCTGGTGTCAGAAGGTGGTTCACGTCTGGCAAGCAAGGAACACTTTATCAGGGATTTTTTCCTGTCTTTCTATATTATTGCAGATACTTTATGAGGGTTGGAGCTCTGGATATGTTCCCCGTTTCTTGAAGAAAATTAATGCCTTACCCCTTTTTGTCAGTTCTAATCGTGTAGTTTGTATTTGAGGGGCAGACATATGTTTTCTTTGAACTTTTAAATGGAGACTCTTTCTTTTGCACATTAAGTGACCTGTTATGCTCATATTGATTTCTCTTCCCTTCTCTGTAACGTGTGATTGGAGCTCTCATTCCTGCTTTTGTTCTCTCTTTTCTTAATGCAGGCTAGAAATTTCCGCTTTCACTGTGGTCTTGTCTACGTGGCAGAAACAGGGTTTGTACATTTTCATTTCCATGTTTAGATCTTTGGCTTAAGTTATTTAGCTTTACCTAACAGATAATATTCTGAGGTTTCTGGTTTAAGTGTGTTTTTCTATAAGGAGGTTTGTAGTTTAAGTTTAAAATTCTGTTGATGCAATCTTTAAAAGTTTTTGACTGGAAAAAGAATTTTTGACAGTTATTCACTACTTTGCTATTGTAGATATATGCTATTTAGAGCAGGAGTTCCTCGCCATGCCATCATCAAGAAATTTGCAGGAGAAGATATATCAACTCTTGAAAATTTAATTTCTGTTTTATCTAAGTTGTCTAGGGGTGCACGAGTACCGTTGGAGTATATAAGCTACAATGATCGTCACCGGAAAAAGGTATTAGTAGTGCCTTTTTGCTGATGTTGATTTTCACCACTTGTGCTCTGCTATCTTTCAGACAGCAATCATTGCCTCTTTAACAGCTGCATCTAGTTCCTGCTTTCAACTGCCCTGCCCTTCTGTTTCTTGGCAAAACATGATAATTTGTTCATCTACTAGTTTTGGGTTGCAAAGTCACAAGTGCCAGTCTCTGTTGGTTTTACTTTTTTTGCACAAACCACGGGCAAAAGATATGGATCCTAGTGGGTCTGCAGTCGGATATTACTACTGATATGTTGGTGAAAGTAAAGTATCAATCTTATTTGAGAGCGTCGACAACAACAACAACTACATAATTCCCACAAGTGGGGTCTAGGGAGGGTAGTGTGTCCGCAGCCTTATCCCTACCCGGAGTTGGTATTGAGAGGGTCGATGAAATAAAAAGAAAAATTAATAGCATGTGGAGTTGTGTTGTCACCCTACGTTTTGGGATCATGGCAGGAAAATGTGAATATGTGCATCAGTTTTATGATTTTGTCTAAATGGTCTTTGAACCCCAGAAAACATCAGAAAATTGTATATTGTCCTCTTTGACAGTTTTGGCGTTTTTGGAGGGGGAGGGGGTGGGTGATATAGATGATCGCAAATTTTACCTGCATGTAGATGGCGTTAGTCTTGTTTTTTTTTAGTCTTATTATTTAGTCTTCTAGTGTAGTTAACCATTTGAACATGAAGCCTGGTGAACCAATGATTTGCTGAGTTATGAAGGTGAGCTGCTGTCAGAAACATATTTCAAAAAGTTCCCCTGTATGACAAAAGTTAGTCTGGTTTCTGTTTCTATAAAGAATGAAAAAGTCCATGTTTTCACAGATTCTCCCTTGGACTACTGGAAATCAATTATGTCTGCTAATTTAATTCAGCCTGTTAGTAGATGTAGAAAAATTCCTCTGGCGCTTTTGTTATCTCCTTGTACCAAGGCCCTCTCATAGGAACTTCGTTTTTGCTGCAGTCAGTCTTGGTCACAATTGACCGCCATGAATGGTATGCGCCTCCTCAGTTATATAAACGTGATGACAGCTCTGGCTTATGGACGGTGAAACTTGCTTTGCCACCTGAGGCCCCACTTCTATTCTCTGGCATCCATCCAGGCAAACAAGATTTATCAAATCATACTGTTTCTTCTTGTGCTAATGAGGGTAGTCCAAAGGATAATAAGCCTCAACAAGTCAACCAAGAATCAAAGGACGGTGTAACCAATATGGAAACTAGTTGTGACGATGTTACAGAGGGGTCAAACAGTCAGGATGATTCTGATGCTGGAACTAAGAAACGCAGGGTGGAAGAAAACTTTTCTGCAGATGGCAGTGTAATAACTGACCGCTCTTTAAATGGACATAGAGAGGAAAGGTTCGATGACTCTGGCTTCCTAGAGGATGCAGCTCTAAGAGATCAAGGTGCTGCACCTGCGGCAGCTAATGCCTCCGTTGCTGAGCGTGCGATAGAGCCTACTCTTGTGATGTTTGAGGTAGCTTTTGTTCTCTCCTACGTCTGTTTCTCGTGTTACTGGAGTTGGGTTTTGTTTCCTAAGCAGTTTCACTTCCTGAACATTGGTCTTTATGGTTATTTTTGTTACCAGTATCGAGAAGTAATCCCTGTATATGCTCTGATTATCAGCTGTTCTGTTGCCATTTCGTTCTGCTTCTGTATTAATGATCTCCACATTAGTAATGCTGTAATGGTGTATTACTTTATTCTGATTCGACGTGCAATAACATTTTTATACTTTTATATCCAAAAAATTAATTACGTATCCAGATTGTAATAACGTTGAATCAAACATCTGATAGCAATTACGTGATTCACTCATTCACTATATCATATGACAATCTCTATATTGTAATATATGTATATTGTCTAACTTGTTTGCTAACCACAACCCCTTCTCCTTTCTTCGTGATTCCTGGGAGGTAAATTTTATCATCTAAGCAGAAGAATCAGTGCGGTGTATGTGTGTAGAGCACATCTCCTCTTTGTTTTTTGACAGCTGTAATTGGGAGGTATATCTAGACATTTATGATGCTCTGGTTATTCCTATATCCATCTTCTAGGTTCTAAGTGTCTCTCATGATTATTTACCTCGTAAAAATAAAAAAAGTGCATAATTTGGAATACTGGGCTCGAGAGGAACAGAAGATGTTTTGAGGGAAAGGAAGAGAGTGTTTGAATTGTGAAAAAAAAAAAATCCAATGTTTGAAAATGTGGTGTAATGCTAAATTTTTCTACTGGAATTGATGTAATGCTAGAGTTCGGAGTCCTTACAGTTTAAATGATTCATACCCTGCAATATCCTTGTATTATGCTCCAGTACTGGCTTGGTATTGGTATCTATTAATAAATTATCTTTAACTTATTTATATGATTTGAAAATTGCAGGTCCACGTACCATCATTATGTATGCTTGATGGAGTTCACTCACAGCATTTTTTTGGAACTGGTGTAATCATATATCATTCCCAAAACATGGGCTTGGTTGCAGTTGACAAAAACACTGTTGCAGTATCAGTTTCTGATATAATGCTATCTTTTGCTGCTTTTCCTATCGAGATTCCTGGAGAGGTAAAACCTATTGTTGTTAACACTCTTACCTGCTATATCAGCTAATTTGTATTGAGCAGCTCGGTAATATTTCCAGGTAGTTTTTCTCCATCCTGTCCATAATTTTGCTCTAGTCGCGTATGATCCTTCTGCTCTTGGAGCTGCTGCTGCTTCGGCTGTTCGTGCTGCTGAACTTCTTCCTGGTGAGTGCAAACTTCCTCTCTTGATCCTTTATGCATTGCCTTTCTTAGACTTCACCAAAAAATGCTGATGGATTGACGAAGTGATTTGTCTCTATTCTAGTTGCTTTTCGTGCATTGTTGATACACTCTTGGGTCAAGAATGCGATTGCAGTCGAAAATTAGAAAATCTTCTACTTGTTAGATGGTGTTTTAGACATCCAGCTCTGATCATAATGTGCTTCAGGTTTTTCAAAACATAATCCCGCTTTAGCACCATCTGTTTTCTCTTCCATTTTTACTATATCATCGTTTAATACTATTGTATAGTTAGTGGTCTTGTAACCTAGTTGAGTTTTGGTAACAGTGGTCTCCCGCTTCTAATTGATATATTCTTGCCAAAAGGGATCTGTTTTATAAGCTTAATGTGCTGTGTCAATGATGTATATTAAAAGGAAGACCCTTCTTCGAATGTGATGACGATCTTATGATGAGTGGGATACCTTTGAATGATGATTTTAGTGGAACCCATGCAGGTCCTATTTAACTTGATGTGCTTATATGTCTTCCAGAAAATTTTGTCTTATACAACTACTATGCCTCAGTTCCAAACAAGTTGGGGTCGGATATATGAATCCTCACTAACCATGTTACCCATTTAAGTTCATCTCAGGTCACCATTTTACAAAATAAAAAATGTATGATAAGTACTAGAAGTTATCTGTATTTTTTACAGGCATAAGAATCTCTAATAAGGCTACAGACTCTTAGAAAGCATAGGAAAGATGCTATCTTATCCATAGTATTATCTGACTATTTGCCAACAGATCCCGCTCTTCGTCGTGGAGATTCAGTATATCTTGTGGGATTGAGCAGAAGTCTGCAGGCAACTTCCAGGAAATCAATTGTGACCAACCCGTCTGCTGCTGTGAATATTGGATCTGCTGATTGTCCACGATACAGAGCGACAAACATGGAAGTGATTGAGCTTGACACGGGTAAAACTGTCCCACTTGTCTTCCTGATTCTGTAATCCTATAGTAGCTTGGCATTTTGTTTTAGTCATTTCTTTGATGCTATCATGATTCTCATTTTCAGATTTTGGAAGTACGTTTTCTGGTGTGCTGACTGATGAGCGCGGCAGGGTTCAGGCTTTATGGGGAAGTTTCTCAACACAGGTTTATACTCCCATCTGGCACTTCTCTCTCTAGTTTTATAGCTTCTTTTTTAATAAAATAATTGGGTTTACTTCTTCCATTTTCTCAGCTCAAATATGGTTGTAGTTCATCAGAAGATCACCAATTTGTCCGGGGTATTCCAATTTATACCTTAAGCCAAGTCCTTGGCAAGATTATTTCCAGTGCCGACGGACCTCCTCGTCTTATAAATGGTTTGCAAAGGCCTATGCCACAATTAAGAATATTAGAAGTTGAACTTTACCCAACTTTGCTTTCCAAAGCTCGGAGTTTCGGGCTCAATGATACTTGGATCCAGGTAAGCTGCTACTTCTGAAGATATCTGTTTGGCTTGCTTTTCCTTTTAGCCATATCTTACTTCAAGTGTGATATTTTTCTTTTTAAAGTTATCTGATTTAAAAAGATTACTTAGGCAATGCACCTGTAGAAACTAGATGTATTTGTTTGAAATGTATATCCTTTAAAGCTTTTTCTAACAACTTAGCTACCCTCATAGAGAACTAGGCGAGGATTATTTGATGGTGACCAGGTGTCTACGTATTCTAGAATTGTGTGTATATATAGGTGTGGCCCATGTTTGTGATCCTAAACAGTTTTGGAATAGCAATGTTTGTATATGCAAATTAAATGTGGAAGGGGAGCCTTGGACAACAGTAAAGTTGTGGGTTCGACCCAAAGAAGCAACCATTAATGCTTGCATCATTAAGGTAGACGTCAAACCCCTTTGGGTGCGGCCCTTTTCCGGACCCTGCGTGAACACTGGATGCCTTGTGCACCGGGCTGCCCTTTTTATGCTAGTTAAATGTGAAAAAACATGTGCACTCAAATGGTAAGATCCAAATCTTATGTTTTTGAAAATACACTTTACTAATTTTATCGTGTAGCTTTTTTTAAATTTAATTATTGTGATATAAATTATGTTTAAAATACATTGATATGTTAAAATGGCTGTTTCACACAAATAAGGTACTATTATGTTTAACTGAGCACTTCCTACCTTGACTTTAGTCTTCTAAAGTTTACAGGTAAAAAAGTGACGTTGAACCCAACATGTATCACAATCTAGTGCTCCTTCTATGTTTGGAATTTTGTTGGATGGGAGATCCGTGGATCTGCACATGATCATTGATCATGAGCATCTCTGATTGCTTGAATTGTTTGCCCTAGTTTTATTGCTTGAAATGTTTGCCCTAGTTTTTGTTATTAAAAAATATTAACGGTTTATATTCCTGTGTATGCCTCTTGTTGTCTGCTTCAGCCCCATTTAACCTTCTATTTTTGGATGGTATATATTTTATAATCAAGACTATGTTTTATTCTTAGTGAGCATAAAACATGCTTAGATAATCATCAGAAGATGTTTGAAATGGTTGCACCATATGCGTGTTATTATGTAAGCATTTTCTTAACATCTGGCATATCTTCTAGGCCCTCGTAAAGAAGGACCCTATGAGGCGCCAAGTTTTGCGAGTTAAAGGTTGCTTTGCTGGATCAAAAGCTGAAAATTTATTGGAACAAGGGGACATGGTCTTAGCAATTAATAAAGAGCCAGTTACATGCTTTCGTGACATCGAAGATGCATGTCAATCATTAGACAGGTCTGATGACAGCGATGGAACGCTTAACTTGACAATTTTTCGTCAGGTGAGCCTCTGAAGCATTTCTTTTTCGTTTTCTTCCCCAAACTTTTTCATGTATTTGGCCAAAAGGACTTCACTACTGGTAACCTTCCTCACTGTCCTGCTTGACTCAGTTCTTCATTCTCTTTGATTCTTTTAAGTTATTTGATGAATTCTCAGGGCCATGAAATTGAACTACTTGTGGGAACAGATGTGAGGGATGGAAATGGAACAACTCGTGCTATAAATTGGTGTGGTTCTATTGTCCAAGATCCTCATCCAGCTGTACGTGCACTTGGATTTCTTCCCGAGGAAGGACACGGAGTATATGTAGCAAGGTGAATAGTTGCTAGGCTGGAAGGCTCGTTTAGATTAAGAAAGTTGGAAGCATGTTTCTTGAGAAAATTGCAGCAAAATAATTGAAAAAGGAAATAAATTTCTTTTATGCATTTGTGTTAAAATGAAGAGCAAAGTCCAAATTAAGACTGAATTTTTTTTTCAAGTTTCAAGTTTCCTACACGTATTGGTAGACTTTATTTGAAAGAAACCAGAAATATTCTTGTGTTAACCAATTTCCTCATAACTTATCAACTGAAAAAATAGAGTTTATTATAATTATTCCTTGTTATTATTAAAAAGAGAAAGGACTAGATAGAGAGAATAGTTGTTGCTAGTTAGTAAAATTATTAGATGTGCTGAAAAACTATTGTTGGGCAAGAGAAATCACTGATCAGCATGTAGCAAGGATTTTTTGTTTAAGACAAAGGGCTCGTTGAGCCTTTCTAGATTTCATGATGCATGCATTTGGTAATGCTTCTAATATAAAAGAAAGAGGGGGCAGTTGGGCATCTTTTGTTGAGTTAGCTATTAGCTATTTGTCCACTATTATTAATGCCAAAAGTAACTCTCAGATGGTGTCATGGAAGTCCAGTACATCGATATGGTCTTTATGCACTTCAATGGATAGTTGAAGTCAATGGAAAACCAACTCCCACTTTGGATGCCTTTGTTGACGTGGCGAAGGTATGACTTGTTATTCTGAGATGATTTGTAAACATTGTATGTGTATGGAAAGCTATGAATATCAGCATAAAATAATCCTTACTGATCTTATAGTTTTTGGTTGAGATCTTGTTACTGTCCTGGTTCTTATGCCTACTAGCTATTTAACTTTTCCCAGAAAATAGAGCACGGAGAGTTTGTCCGGGTACGAACAGTCCACCTGAATGGGAAGCCTCGAGTACTTACGTTGAAGCAGGATTTACATTACTGGCCAACATGGGAGCTGAGGTTTGATCCAGGAACTGCTATGTGGCGACGCAAAACAATCAAAGCTTTGGACTCTGGCGTTTTGTGAATTTACTCGGGCTGATTAGGTTTTCCTGTGGGCAGTGCAAAATTGGGGAACGTGTAGAAAGTTCACCAGCTGCGTTGGTAGTTACTCTAACTTATTGGAGTTGAAAGTCGCCATACATCAATATATGCAAAATCATATAAAGCAGGTATCTGGCTTTATATACTATTTGTTGTAAATGACCATTTATCGGATGAAATTAATAAGTGGTAGAATTTTAGACAAGTTACAAGTGCTAGTTATACATGTCTTTGTGAATCAGAGTATGTAAACCGTGAACTAGGAGGGGACTTTTTGCCACCAGATTCTTGGTGATGATCCCCCTTTTTGCCCTCTAGGCTAAATCCCTTTTTTCTTTTGAAATCATTGTATCAATTTAGCTGACAGTGTTAGATCCCATTTATGCCATGGCTATAATATTTTAGAGTTGTATTCCTTCTTTCTGACATCTCCAGAATTTTGGATGGTTATGACTAATGCGCTAACTCGTTGTAGAAAACCCGTGAACTTGTTTAGAGGTGGAAAAAATTTGCATTGGGAAAAAAACAGTTGCAAGAAATGTGATGATCTTTCTTTCTGTACCATCACACTAATGTTCTTTTATTTTATTTTCGCTTTATGGCTTGTATTTCTTGAAGCCTTTTATGGTCTCGATAGGACTTATAAGGTAAGGTTTTCGCCGGTTATTGTTATATGGGTGACAATACTGGTGACTCCCCCCCTTATCATATAAACCTATCTTCTCTGTAATATTATCATAATAGGTCGAATACGGTAAGGTTAGACCGGTTGTGTTATATGGGTAACAACTCCGGCGATTGACTCCCTTACTCGTAATTCACCTATTTTGTGGTATCTTTATCTTCTATTAATAAAATCTAAAATTTGCTTAAAAAAAAAAACTTATTCCTCTCAATAATAGACAGTTATGGAAATTGAGAATCAGAGTACTTATCACTTGTACTGTTGCCCTCTGAGAAGATAGGTTGAATAATAGTCTGGAAAAGAAGTCATTTGTACTACATTGCACTACAGATGAACTTCATACTAACGAAAGCCAAATGCTAAAAGAAATTAGTGTACTGATACAAAATCGTACCATCCTTTGGTGCATTACTGAAACCAAATAAGGAAAAGTGTAACTAGTATCAACAACTTGCTGTTCATCCTTTTGATTGTCCCATAATGACTGGCAGCCGATGAGTAATCGGACGGTGGGGGTGGATTCTTATAGTAGAATGGCAAGTAAGGCAAAATTGGATTAGGAGGTGGAGGGCCATACTCATACACTGGTGGAGGGAAAAAGTATCCACCCGGTGGCAAATAATACCCCGACGGTGCAGGGTAATAGACTGGCCCTGAAGGTGGTGGCGGTGACGCAGCAGGGGGAGTTGGTAACTGCGGTGAAGGTGATGGAGGTGGGCAGTCGGTAGGGGTGGGTGGAGGAAGGCAAGAATAGGGACATTCATTTGGTGGTGGTGGAGAAGCATAGAGAATGCCTTCGTTAGAACTTTTTACTTCAGACTGAGCCTCTCCAAAAGAATAACTGAAAGTTAATGTTAGGATCATTAGTGGAGGAAAAAGGTAGAATTTTGAGGCCATTGTGTTTTCAAAAATGGAGTAATGGAGGACAATTGGGTAGAGATATATACATAAAGGAGAAGGGATCCTTGCGAGATGGTGGCCTCTGTAATAGAATATAAGGAGGGTACTTTTTTGTCAGCGATATAGTTGGTTGGAATAAGTGAATTATTATTGGAAACTTTGAAAACAACTTTGAGTAAATATTTGATTGAATCTCTTATTTTTGAAGCATCTTACGTAAAAATGCAATCAACGGCTTCCTTTTGGCCTTTTTGCCTTTCTAAGTTAAAGTTACATGCATTATCAATGTGAAAATTTACTGTAATTGTATGATAAATTAGCTGATAACCTTGTAAATATGATAACTAACTTCGCTATTACATGCTAACTACATTGATAGCGTCAAAAAACGTATTACATTAGTAATGTATACTTAAATCCTTTTTATAGCGGTTTTATTCATATCATAGGAGTACTTAGAGGTTGGTCACCAATGTAACAACGTATGAATTGACGCAAACGAAAATGTCGTTCTAGCTCCCTCAACCGTATTTTATCTATTCATTCTACTATTTAGACCCCAAAGTAAGATTTATCGTGTTGATCTTGATGAAAACTCTTTTCCCCTATATTGTTAGCTTTCGAATATATTCCAAAGTCTTAAATAAACAATTTTTCTTTCAATTAAATAACGCTAAACCATGAAAATTCGATATGTAGCTCTAGATTTGTGATTAATATTCCTAACACCGTGAAATATAATATACTTGTACATTCTATTCATAAATGTATATCAAGGCGAATATTTTTAAAAAACAATATTCAAAGGGTAAAAGAAAAGGCGAGATAAAGTTAATGAGCATCAATGCAAGCTTGGCTGCATGTGGCTGAAAAGTGCGTAGGATTTTTGTGCATTAGTCTGCCTTTGGAACCCAAGGCAACAATTATTGAATCTTTATGAGTTTATTTTGAACAGAAAGGACTTCCTTAAAGTGTTAATGAGTCTTTATTCCGTCCAAATTAATCTTGTTATAACGAAACAAAGAAGGAATTATTGATTCAATTAGTTGTCACTTGAAACCGCAATTCCATTAATCAGATTGCCACATGTATGGCAGTATGGGGTCCATCTCTTTAAGTTTTATTCTCTATCTTCATATATCCTTGAATGTCTCAAGTTGGTCTATATTTATCGTTGTACGCATGCACGTTAAAAATTCACGAGAATCCAATCTAGCCTTACATGTACCTTTAGGTGATAGGTCAATTTCCATGTATAAAAGTAGAAAAATCATCCCCTCACTCTCATCTATAATTATCCTGATTTTGAGTGTATTATATATGTATCATTTGAGAATGTGGGATGCTTTTTTTTTTTTTTTTTTTAAATTTTAATGTTCGACTTTCATTGATATCAACAGATTTACAATGAGGAGTTCTTAGTAGTAGCATAGACTAGCTACTACTATACAAATGTATCTATACTATTACATTCCTTCCACTATTGACTAAGGGTAGTTATTAAGTTGTCGCAATCCCAATTGCTATTTCTTGCATTTCCTGCCTCTAATATGTACAAGAATAGCTACTTCACGACAGAATTGATGTTCATCAAATGACCTTCCTTCAAATCTTATAGAATTTCTACTTCTCCATATAAGTGATACTGTGGTGACAAAAGCAGTAGCCACCACAGCCTTCTGCCACACCTTGCTTTTAGCTAAGAAGCATATCCATTGCAATTCAACATTCCAGCTGCATATTGTTCTACTGTATCCCAAGCAATAGCAGATTCTTTGCCAGAGCCTCCTAGTAACTGGACAAGTGAAATACAGATGATCAAATTCTTCAGTTGCTAGATGACGGAACACACACTGCTCCACCATATTGACTCCAATATCAACAGTGGGCAGTCGACCCTGAGCAGCCAACCATGTGGTGAACAGATGCCTTGGCAATACATTTTTTGTCACCATAAGGGTCTTCCATTCCACTCTTGGAAAGACTGGTAGCATAGAGTGATAAAGGGTCTGAATCTGAAACTATCCTGATTTGCATATACCTGCCAGTCTGCTCATAAGATCCCCATGCATTCTGCTATCTGCCATAATAGGGGTCCTGCATACAATAATCTTCCTAACTACCCAAGAAGCATTCTTGGGAGTAGTCATACTATCAATGGCATTACTCTTTATATAGTAATAATGGATCCATTTAATCCATAAGCAGTCTTTTTTCCTTGCTAAATCCATAGCAGTTTGGATATAGCAGCCTTATTCCAAACCTGTATGTCAATGATATTGAGGCCACCAGTAGTGAATGGTCTGCAGACCCTGTTCCAAGCTACCAAAGATCTTCTTGACACTGTTACATTGCCAGTCCAGAGAAAGGATCTGCAAACAGCTTCAATAACTTTGATCACCTTCTTGGGCAAGATAAATATCTGTGCCCAATATGTTTGAATTCCAAAGATTACTGATTTTATAAGCTGACTTCTACCAGCATAAGACAATAGCTTGGCAGACCAGCAAGTTATTCTGTCAGTAATTCTTTTAATCAATGGCATGTAGTGATGTATGTTGAGTTTCTTTGAATGTAGAGAGATGCCTAAATATTTGAAGGGGAGCTGTCCCTCACTGAATCCCAAAGCTTCAAGGATAGCTTGTTTATCTGTCTGATGTACTCCAGCCAGGTACACAGCACTTTTAGAGTTATTGGCAGATAGCCCAGAAGCTGCAGAGAAAACCTTAAATGCTGTATGCAATATTTGAACAGATATGCAATCTGCTCGACAGAATAATAACAGATCATCTGCAAAGCAAATATGGGCACATTCAATTTTCCTGCATCTGGGATGATAATTGAAATCACCGTTCCTATGCAGTTGAGCCAATAATCTGTTTAAGTACTCCATAGCAAGGACAAATAGGTAAGGAGACATAGGATCCCCTTGTCTAATACCCCTTCTAGCAGGAAAAGTTTTAGTAAGACCTCCATTTATCACTAAAGAGTATGACACAGAAGAAATACATGCCATAATCCAATCAACAATTTGGCAGGAAATCCCAGATCAATGAGCAGTTGTTTGAGGAACCTCCACTCCAAAGTGTCATATGCCTTTCTCAAATCCACCTTTAAAACACACCTTGGAGAAATACCTTTTCTGGAATATCCCTTAAACAATTCATGACTGAACAGAACATTATCAATAATACTCCTACCTTCAATGAATGCAGACTGAGATCTACCAACAATGTCATCAATAACAGCTTTCAATCTCCTAGTGATGACTTTTGATATTATTTTGTATATAGTGGTACAGCATGCAATAGGCCTATAGTCCTTCACTGTTTTAGGGACTTTAACCTTAGGCACAAGGGCTATAGCAGTAGTGTTGACCATATGAGGCATCTGGCAGGTAGTAAAGAACTCCTTTGTTGCAGCATATACATCTCCCTTGACAACCTCCCAGTTTTTGGTAAAATATTCCACAGGGAAACCATCTACACCAGGGGCTTTACCCTTAGGTATGTCTTTAACAGCATCATATATTTCATCCAAAGTGACATCCTGTATTAGTGCTATTTGCTGGGCTAAAGTAATGCAGTTTCCTTCCTTGACAATAGAAGAATTAATACAAGGTAGTTCAGAAGCACTCTCACCCATTAATGACTGGAAAACCTCACATTCCTGCTCAACAGCCACTGGCTCAGTTAGCTTCACACCTATTTCAGTATAGCTAGATGTAATGTTATTATGACTGGTCCTTATCTTCCACTGAGCATGAAAGTACTTAGTATTGCCATCTCCACATTCAATCCAATTTGCTTTTGATTTCTGCCTCAATATTTGTTCTTCAATATTACTCCACTTCTCAATGGCATGAAGAGCTTCTTTCTCCTCCTTAAGTAGTTGATCTGAAAAGGGATTCTGGATTAGTTGGCTTTGAGTAATGTCCAAAAGTTCTCTAGCATGAATCAGTTTCTGTTGGTAGGAAGCCATATGCCTGTTCATTTCTTTTAGATGCTGCTTCAGATTCTTCAACTTATACCATAGCTGATGTAAAGGAGAGCCCTCACTGCTTTGAAACCATACCTGCTGCATAATAGAAGAGAATTTAGGATCCTCCATAAGAGCATAATATAATCTGAAAGGCTTAGGATGTAATAGCTTTTGTCTCCCAAACTGTATGAGAATAGGTGAATGATCTGAGACAGAAGGATTCATAAAGTCTGCTTCCAAATGGCCAAGCTGCTGTATCCATTGAAAATTACCAAGTGCCCAGTCAATCTTGCTATAAACCTGCTTATTAGTCCATGAATACTTCCATCCTTTTGATCTAATAGGAGTAAGCTGGAGGTCAGAAATAAGCTCCTTGAAATCCTTGACTTCAGCATCTGTCACAGGTGAACCATCCTATCATCAGAGTGTAGAACTGAATTGAAGTCACCACTAATTAACCATATGTCTGAATTTGGAATGCTGATGCCTCTCATGTCATTCCACAGTTGCTTCCTCAGAATTGCAGTGTTGTAAGCATAGATAACACTCAACTGCACTCTGATCTTGTTAACAGGATCTTCAACCAGGCAGTGAATAAGTTGCTCAGTTACACAAGAAACTTGTAACTGTATATGAGGCTTCCAAATAAGCCAGATTCTGCCATTAACTGCATTGGTGTAATTATATTGAACCTTCCAACCTCTAGCAATCTTATCAACAACCTTAAGTGCTTTGTGCTCTTTAACTCTTGTTTCAAGGCATCCTAAAACATCAACCTTATTCTTAGCCAGAAAGTTTTTCAGTTCTTTCTGCTTATGGGCTTTATTAAGCCCTCTAATATTCCATGTAGCTATAATCATGATATATTAGGAGGCTTATATAAAGAGGGTCCAGGATCCTGTTGTTGCAGCATAGTTCCAGCAATAGCTTTGCCTCTTTCTAGCTCCAGATTGTCCCAATAAATCCACTGTCATCACATATTTGGTTACCAGTCTCTACTTCAGATCCATGGCTTGCAACCATATCAGTACTGATTTGAATCCTCTGTATACTTTCAAGTGGATGAACAGAACTCACAGACTCATTAGGTAAAGTATTTGCATCCAATACTGCACTCATCAGTGGATCTGTTGTGATACCAGGCTGGCCAGATTGCACTGGCATGTTAGGCAATGTGGTAGAGGGCATTGCTTCACTAGCCAGTGAATCTTTATTCTCTGTATCATCTTTTGGAATCCACTCCTTCCTTGGCTTATTCCCTCGAGGCCTTCTCCTAATCTCCTTAGTCTGCTTTGGTATATTCTGTTGCACAACATTGTGACCATTACACAAACAGTCAAGGGAATTGTGGCCAAACTTCAAGCAATGGTTACAGAATTCAGGCTTCCAATCATACTCTACCTTTTGAATATTCAAACCAAAGGAGTCTCAATTTCAACTTCCTCAAGCAAAGGGAAAGCAGCATCAACCTCAACCAGAACTCTGGCATAAGAGATCTTCTCAAAATGGGCTGTGATTTTGTCAGTATACAAAGGCTTTCCAATTGCACTAGCTAATTTGCTTAGTATATCTGATGACCAATATCCCACTGGTAAGCCAGGAAACCTAGCCCACACTGGAATAATACTAAGCACAGCATTCTGAAATGAAAAATCCACAGTCCATGGCTTAAGCACCAGCGGCTTATTTCTGTAGGAGTAAGGACCATATTGCATTACTTGGTTCTTATCCTCAATACTGCTAAATCGAAATATGCAATATCCATCAGTGTGCATAAGAATCTGTGGTTTAGCCACAAAATTCCATACATGCATAACATAATTTTCCAAGGATTTCTCAGTAGGGTTGTCTCCGATAATGTACCCAATTAATGAGGCACTCCAATACTCCGACTGGGATTCCAGTTCATCAGCACTAATTTTAATCACTTTTTTCCCATCCCTATCAGTAGGTGGTACAAATGTTAAAACCTTACCCATATTATGGTTGCCTCTGACGAATTCAGCCATGGTAGGAGATGAGTGTTCAGAGATGGCCATATCAGAAAATTGAAGTTTCCTCACAGCAATGTTAGCAGGATCCGCAACATTTACCTTAGATTGAGGTACAACACTATCACTTTCATCTGCATGCAAGGGGATTTTAGCTTGAAATTTCTCAGGTAAGAAGGTTCCGAATGTTAATGGTTCTAGTTCACGAGTTACTCCAGGAGCAGGAGTAACGATCTGAGCAGTAGACGACACTGGTTGACGCCGGCGACGCGCCATGAACGCCGAGAAAGCTTCTTGCTAACGTGCGCCTCGATATCACTGTTCCATTGCCTATCGTGCGCCGAGAGAACCTCCCTCCGTAAACTTTTAGAACTTGATCGATTGTGGGATGCTTAATTGAGTAATAAGTTCGTATTATGAAGAATTTTTTTTTTACTTCTTTATGTAGTAATTAGTAATTGAAGAAGTACTATTAGCTTGTAAAGATTGGGAAACACTTTTTCTAGAGTTTCTGGATGTACTTTTGGGTTTAAAATATAGTTTCCTTGTCAAAAGATACTTTGCTAATTATCAACTCAAAACAAGTGTATTGTCTATTTCAGCGTAGTCTTGTTAACTATGAAAAACAAGAAGAAAAAAGAAAGAACAGAAAAGGCTTAACAAATTATATCGAACCTATAGAAGTGCTTACGCAAAAATTGCTTCGTTTGAAAGTACTACTCCATAATTAATTAATGTACACCATGCATTTCGTTTATATAGCTATTTTATTGAACTGTGGTGACCGAGTAGTAAGTAGGAGTAATTCTATCGATAATGTGAAAGTAAAGTTGACAATTTTAGATTAATTTACTTATGTGTAAAGAGCTTTGTAACTTGCCCTAGTTCATATAGCACTTGTGATACACAAACTATACTATAATATTTGCTCCAACATTATCATCACTCTTTAATTAAAGGTAATTTAAGTTGGTTTAGCAAGTCAGGGATCGGAGAAATTTAAGCGCAAGGTGCTCCTAGCTAGATAATGATGTTCCCGATAGTTGTTTTTGTTCCCGTTAATAACGCTACTTCAGAGAAATGGGCACCCAATTCTCTAGCTTTTGGCATAAATATATTAAATATTATTATTTCTAGCCCGCGCCAGATACTATTTACATATGGTAGTCGAAAAAGTATATAAATTTTTTTTATATATATACACACACACACACATACAAAATATACGCTTTTTATATATTTTTTCGACTAACATTTTTATAGTGGCTATACAGTGTTATTTTTCCTAAATGCATCATAGAAAAAGGAATTATTTTTCAGATTTAGCTATCTCTGCAGTTAAAAAGGTTCCACATTACATGTTACGAGCAGTATTTTACGGCATTTATCATAGGTACTGCTAAAAATTATAGTAAAAATTGCATGCATCGTCCTATTTGGTCGCCCTTTTTACCTTGTACCCGTTTTATTTTTCTCGTTGCATCCGTACCCTTCTTTTGTTAACAATGTTTTAGAAGTATGATTTTGCCATTCTTTAATAAAAGTCTACTTTCAGCAAAATAAAAGTTTCGGATAAAACTCATGACAAAAATATAGACTGCAGGACAAAACTTCAGTACGTTTTGGTATAAGTTTTAGCAAATGACCTAAATAACTTCAGCATGCATTAGCAAAAACTCATAAGAAAATTACATACTGCAAGACAAAAACATAAGCATTTTTAGTCTGAAGTCTTAGCAAATGAACTGAAATACTTTAGCTTGTTTAGACTGAATTTTCGGACAAAACAAACAAAACTATAGAGTGAAGTTCTGGAAAACACTCATGACAAAACTGTAGACTTCAAGACAAAACTTCAACATGTTGTGGTGTGAAGTTTTAGCAAATGAACTAAATAACTTCAGCATGCATTAGCAAAAATTCATTAGAAAATTACATACTGCAGGACAAAAACCTAAGCATGTTTAGTCTGAAGTTTTAGCAAATAAACAAAAAATTTCAACATGTTTAGAATGAAGTTTCGGATAAAACTCATGATAAAATTGTAGACTTCAGCATGTGTTGGTATAAAGTTTTAGCAAATGAACTAAATAACTTCATCATGCATTAGCATGAAGTTTTAGCTTTAATGTGAAACAACTTCTTGCTACATTATCATGAAGTTTTAGCTTCAAAGTGAAACAACTTCATGCTACATTAGTATGAAGTTTTAGCTTGTATTTGATTAAAATTCAGACTTCATTGTGAAACAACTTTTTTCTATATCCTTCACGCATTAAATTTGCATTTTAATTTTTTTTGAAAGATCTATAAGTGAAAACTTCATGCTATATACATCTAATAACTTCATGCAAGTGTGGTTCTGAAAATGAATCTGGTTCAAGTTTATGTTTTTTTGATAAAGCTGCTGAGAGGAGAGGAGGAGATCTTTTTTCATGAATTAGGTAATAGATCATGCGATTAATGTGTGATAAATATTTTATTTTTTTGTCAGCAGTACAATTGTCATATTATTACGGATTTAACTAAATAAAATTTGATGTGATATTGTTTTATTAATTTTGTACGAACAAATAAAATCACAGAAAATGTTGGAAGGAACAAGTAAAACGACGAAAATAATCGCGAGTGAAAAACTAATTGTCCAACTCCTCGATTTTGGCTATGATAATACTACTATTTGGACATGTGTCAACACCCTACAGTTGATTAGCACGTGGCCTATTCAGAAACCAACACGTCTCCAATTCAATAATTAAAAACATCATCACCGCTTCTCTCCCATACTCTGACATTTGCAAAATCATCCTATTTAAAACCCCAAGCCATTGTTCCCTTTTCATAATTCATGCTTCTTTTAGCAAAATTTGTGAGTAACATTACAAAAATCGCAGCCTTCTTCTTCGCTCTCTTTGTTCAAGCTGGTTCTCTGACTGTTTATTTGGGTTATACTACAACTACTTAGGACAAAAATGGCGATTGGTGTTCCATTGTGTGTGCAGTGTGGCAATGCTAGCAACCCCTGTAGGTTAGTGATATTACTTTCTGCTTAACTTATGTGTACTTATGTTTTAAAAAACAATTCAATCTATTATATGTGTATATTGTTGAATGGAGTCTTGGAGTTCACGTGTTATGCTCTGGGTGTTACGTTCTTGGAAGCAGTTATTAAAGTTTGCATTAGGTTAGACTGTTAATATTATATATTTTGGGTTGCGCGGCTCACTTTACGTTCATGGATGCCTTGTGCACTGGGGCTGCTCAATATATATAGAGAGAAACAGATTTAAACTCTATGTGTTAAGTCTTTTAAGATCCTTAATATTGAACTCGTCATATTTTTAAAGATAGGAGCCATTTTTAAAGTTGAGTTCATATTTACGCATTGTTGTAATTTTAGTAAATTTTTACGTGTACACAAGTTATTGGTTCAATTAAACCCGTCGGAATTACGTTACATCCGCCCCTATATATATATATAAAAGTACATTGGTGTACTTATTGAATTTACTAACTTTAAATTCAAAATTCGGGTGCAGGTGCAAGGTGGTTGGGCCAACACTTGGTTTCTTGGCTTTCGCTGCAGCGGCAATTGTGGAATGGCCGGTTGGTGCACTCGTTTATTTATTCCGCCACTCAAAGGGCCGCCGTATCATGGGTCATCCTGCCACTGTCATTTATCCTTCAGTTACGAACTCCATTCCTGTTTAACTTTGTCTGCTTTTTTCCCCCCACCTGTAATAATAAATGTTGCTTGCATTTTCCTTTGTTTTTCCCCCCACCATAACCTGTATTTCCATGTTGTTAATTACACGTTGTGTCAATTTTAGTTAGTACCTAGTAAATTAATAAAAGATAATGTATGCTTTGTTTGTGAATCACGTACGGTAGTGGATGTCTGTCTTTTGTTCCTCTTATTCTCCAGGCCCTTTTAAGTACAATGCTTTTTTAATGCACTATTCTTTTGGGTAAATATTAATACACTATGATATCTGGGCATATAAAGGAGGCTTCGTGTTTCTGGACCACGTGGCATAGCATGGTCAATTAGTTTCCTTTTGACAAATAAAAAGTGAATAAATCCGTGTCATATCTTCTAATCTTGAGCGTTCGGTCTTGTTTGGACAACTGATTAAGATAGAATTGATGTTTTATTATGGTTTAGTTCTTATTGTATTTACATGAAATATAGCAGTACTAGTTAAAAAGTGAACTGCAAACCCCTTACATGTCGTCCGAAAGATAGAGACGGAAAAGATTTTGTAGGGATACACGCAGAATCGAAAGAACAAGCAATGAGTTATGTTCGTATTTATTTGGGCTTTGATCTTCTAATATTTTTAATGTTTCCTTTTGAAAGAAGGTACACAGATCACAGAGCTGAAATTTTATTAAAAATATGATAGGAAAGGTCATAGGAAAAATTTTCAAGGCATTATTGTATGGGTGAGAATTTGATTGATCACGTCTTAAAATTAATACGACCGACCATCAGGTACCTATGAGTCGATACAGGGGTACGACCCAGGGGTTAAAGGAGAGACGTCTTCGCTTCATCCTCGACTTCGTTATAGTATGTACTTTGTAATAAAGGAAGTTGACACTATACAAGCTGATTATCTTCTCTCTCTAATCTTTATCTCTCTACTGGTCGCTCTCTTTCTCTTACTGTCACTCCATCTACCAAAATTATCTTAAATTTACCCCTTCATCTTTTTTGATTGATTTGCTTAGAAAGAGTTTAATATCTTTTGAGTCAAACAATTTTGCGCCGTCTGTGTAGATTTTCATAGTCGAAATTATAGTTCTCATCTAGGATATTGAAAGGAACGATTACTGTTCTTCACATCCCATAAAAACCAATAATGGCAGAGAAAGAAGCGAGGTGAAAGATGATAGCAAATGTCTCAAATAACCTCTTGAACTCCCTCAACAGAGCCGGTAGGGAAGATATCGAGAATACAACATCAAGAGATACACCTGAGAGGGAGATCTCACCCTCTCCACACGAGGTTCTGAAGGTCTTTCACGAAAGAGGAGCTTCCACGTCTACGGCGAAAGAAACACCACCAGCAATCAAAAAGCTGCTAGAGGAATGCTTGACGAGTGCTCTAAGCAACATGCTCGAAAACCCCCTCAAGGAAACGCCGAAGATTCGCCAACGGTAGAAATCGCAGCTATCACCGACGAGCCAGGCATTGCACGAACGAGCAACACATGCACTATCATTAACGCAAGTGAAGATGCACTCACAACCATCCTAAAAAAATGGAAGAAATAGAAAATGAGAATAATGTACTTCGTGATCAAATGAAAGAGCACTAGGAAAGGGTTGACAAAATACCTGGCGCCCTTAAGCTGCTGCCAAAATGCGATGTGGGAAGGTTCGTCGAACAACTATACACCGAGGACGCTGCTCCTTGCCCCATCCTGAAAACCTTAAAAATGCCATCATACTTGAAAATATACGACGAGACCACGGATTTAGAAGATCATCTATTCCATTACGTCATCGCAGTAAAAGGCAATGACCTGTCAAAAGAACAAGTTCCATCCTTACTGTTGAAAAAATTCGGTGAGACTGACAGGAGGAGCATTAACATGGTATTCTCAGCTACCAGCACAGTAGATACATTCGAAGGGATGGCGAACAAATTCTCCACCGCTCACGCAGGAGCAAAGAAGGCTGAAGCTAGGATCAACGACATCTTTGCCATCAAGAAAATGGCGGGCGAATGACTTAGAGACTTCTTGGCCCAGTTCAACAGGGTAAGAATGAGACTACCAAATGTGTCAGAAGGAATGGGGTCGCATCCTTCCAAAACGGGTCAAAGGCAATCAAGAAATTTCTCAACAGACTCATGAAGTATGCCCCCACCACATGGGAAGATATTCATAACGCCTATTGCACCGAGGTAAGAGCAGATGAAGACAATCTCAATGGTCCAACCCAGCAACTAACGTATGTCCAGTCTGAGGAAAGGAGGATCGACATACCGATGGGAGATGGGATCAACTCCCACATTTCAACCGAGAAAGACATCAGCCATATGTCAGAACATCTAACCCGCCTCCTCCAAGGCATACAGATGTTGTGCTGAGATACCGCAGCACCCCTTCGAAACGAAAGAGGTATGCTTCCACTGTTATATGCTCATAACTTTTGTTTCCCCTTCAGAAATAGTATATGCACTGGAGAAACTGGGCAAGAAGGTGCAATGGCCACAAAAAATGAAATTGGACCCAAGCGCAAGAAGGTCGAACGTCCTCTGCGAATTACATCAGGAAAGAGGGCACAATACCAAAGATTGCATACGTTTATGGCAGGAGGTGGTTAGAATGTTGAACCAGGGGTACCTAAAAGAATTGCTCAGCGATAAAGAAAGATCCAATTTTGCTAGAGGACACGACCCATCTCAAGGACCTCTAAAGCCACCATCGCCGGCACGTACCATAAAGATGATCATCGATGGTGGCGATGACTAGGTAATCAACCACGTGAAGTTCACTACCACACACAAGCTCAAATGTACGGTCGCCCACAAACGATATGATTACTTCAAAGACAATATCACTTCCAAAAGTCAGATGCCGGCGGTTTGTCTTTTCCTTATTATGATGCTTTAGTTATAACATTACGCACCCCTGATACATATGTAAAAAGAATCATGGTAGATGATGGAAGCGGCGCATGTATTATCTACCAGAGAGTTCTAGTGCAAATGAGGCTCAAGGATAAAATAATACTGCGTTGTATAACACTAACAAGTTTTAACAATGCAGTAGAGCGAACATCCGGAGAAATAGTAGTACCAGTCCTTGCAGGGGGAGTCACGCTGGAAACCACATTCCACGTCATGGACAAGGAAACAACCTATAATGCCTCATAGAACGCCCATGGATACACGCTATGCAAGCCGTTCCCTCAAGCTTCTATCAAATGATCAAATTTCCTACCCGTGGGGAATATCCAGAATTTGAGGTGAGCCGCGCACTGCCAAGGAATGCTATAGGGTTGCCCAAGATTTCACGCATACCAAAGTATTGAAAGGAGCAAGCGCAGAGCATAACAATCAGCAATGTCAGGAACTAAAACAGGCCCGCCAGCAAAGGTCATCAGAGACACAGATATTATAGAAGCCTGTATGGAAACTATTGAAAATCTCGACCCCCTCCAGCTGGACGACGCCGACAACACAAAAAGGCTTATATCGGCACAACCTCTTTGAGCCAGGTAAGCATCGTGAATTTTTAACTAACAATGCCAACCTATTTGTCTTTTCACACTCAGATATTCCAGGGACCCCAAAGGACATCACCACCCATAGGTTGAATGTCAACCCACTCTATCCGCCCCTACGACATATGGGAAGAAAATTCAATGTCATGATCAATGAAGCGGCCCATGAAGAAATGTACAAATTACTAGCCAACGGTTCCATTAGAGAATCGAAATACCTCCAATGGGTCGCCAATATGGTCATGGTCAAAAAGAAGAATGGGAAATGGCAAATGTATGTGGACTTCACTGATTTGAACAAGGCATGCCAAAAGATTCCTTCTCGTTGCCCCATATCGACCAGCTAATCGATGTGATACGGGGGCACGAACTGTTGAGTTTGGATGACTACTCCGGCCACAACCAAATCCTAATGGCCGGGGAGGATCAAGAAAAGACAACTTTCATCACCCACCAAGGGACTTACATTATAAAGTGATGCCATTCGGACTCAAGAACGCATGGGCCACATACCAGAGGTTAGTTAATAAGATATTCAAGGAACAACTCGGCAAGACAATGGAAGTCTATATCGATGATATGTTGGTAAAGTCAACAAAGAAGGAGGTCCCATTATTCATTTAAAAGAAGTCTTCGAGATATTGAGGCGGCATGGGATGAAATTAAATCCAGAAAAGTGCGCCTTCGGCGTGGCCCCAGGAAAATTCCTAGGTTTCCTCGTATCACAACGAAGAATCGAAGTCAATACGGACTAAATCAAAGCCATCAACACAATACCTGAGGTACTGACCAGCAAGAAATAGGTACAGAAGCTGACATGGCAAATAGCCACCCTATCAAGGTTCATTTCACGATCCTCGGACAGGTGTCACAAATTTTTCAATGTACTAAGAAAAGATCATGGGCTGCAATGGAACGAGGAATGCGTCGGTGCTCTAAGGAAACTGAAAGCGTACCTATCCTCACCACCACTACTCATCAAGACGAACCCAGGTGATTGTCTGCTCGTATATCTGGTAGTATCTGAAGTCGCTGCCTGTGCAGTCCTGGTCCACAAAAACAAAGGTATGCAATCCCCTATTTACTATATCAGCAAGACCTTAATACATGCCGAGACGAGGTACCTTCACCTTGAAAAATTGGCTTTGGAACTAGTTGTAGCTTCACACAAGCTTAGACCGTATTTTCAATATCACCCCATAAAATTAATAACAACCTTCCCCAAAGGGTCATCCTACATAAACCCGAGCTCTCAGGCAGACCCACCAAATAGGAAATAGAGCTCAGCGAGCACGACATAACTTACCACCCACGAACTGCCTTTAAATCGCAGGTGTTCACTGATTTTGTTGTCGACTTTAGCGTGAAAGTATTACCGGAGGCGGAACAAGAAACACTTCGTTCCTCTGCGTGTACCGACCTCTGGGCCCTGTGCTTCAAATACCTCAGGAGGGACTGGGACTCTTCCTCAAAGTTCGTTCGGGCGAAGTAATTTTCCAGTCCATAGATCACATTGAGATATTCTCCCTGAGGTTAAGTTGGGAATGGCTTAACCGCCGGGTATCCTATTTACAGGATGGAACACTCTCGCAAGACAAAAAAAGCCAAGAAACTCCGAGTGCAGGCTACCCGATACAGCCTGGTAAATCATGACCTCTACAAGAGAACATTTGGCGGAACCCTAGCTAGATGCCTGAGATCGAACCAAACAAGACAAGTACTGGAGGAGGTGCACGAGGGCTATTGTGGTGCCCATACAGAGAATCACGCCCTCGTGTGATGCCTCATCCGTGCCGGCTATTACTGGCCTACTATGAAAAAAGAAGCAGTACACTATGTCCGGAGATACGAGGAATGCCAAAAGTACTCCCCTATGATACATCAAGAGGGAGAATTCCCCCATTCAGTAACTTTGCCATGGCCTTTCATAAAGTGAGTGATGGACATAATCGGCCCTCTGTCAGCCGGATGAGGAAATGTACGTTTTCTTTTAGTTTTAACTGGCTAATTCTCCAAATTGGTAGAAGCAGGTGAGTACGCTCAAATACGCGAATTGGAGCTCATCGCTTTTATATGGAAAAATATTATATGTCGATTCGGCATCCCCAAAGAAATCAACTGCGACAATGGGCCTCAGTTCATCGGAAAGAGAACGACTAAGTTCTTCAAAAAATGGCACATCAAGCTGATACTCTCCACTCCATATCTTCCCGCCGCCAACGGCCAAGCTGAATCTTCCAACAAAGTAATATTAAACATATTGAAAAAGAAGCTCAAGGAAGCTAAATGTCTGTGGCCCGAATTGCTACCTGAAGTATTATGTGCATACCAAACTACGCCAAAGTCCAGCATGGGAGAAATGCCATATTCATTGGTCTATGGGATCGATGCAGTCATACCCGTCGAGGTCAGGGAACCCAACCTGAGATACTCCCATGTTAGCGGGGTGGATAATGACGACAGTAGGTTGCAACGGAGAAACATGGCCCATGTGAGAATGATAACCCAGAAACAACAAGTAGAGAGATACTACAACAAGAAAGCCAAGGTAAGATCACTCAAAGTTGGCGACTTTGTCCTCATGGCCAAAAACACTGGCATCAAAAGATCCAAATGAGGGAAAGTTGGGAACCAACTGGGATGGACCGTATAAAATCATAGCATCAGCAAACAAAGGAGCGTTCCAACTGGAAAACATGGATGGAAAACCGCTCCAAAATAACTAGAACGTCTCCCATCTCAAGTACTTCCACTTCTGAAAGGCGTCATCTAAGTCGTACTCTTTTTCCCTCACCCGAGTTTTATCCCAATCGGATTTTCTCGAGGAGGCTTCTAACGAGGCGACAAAGGAGATACATTGTGGATCAAAGCACAGTTCATCACCTCGGCTCGTCGACACGATCTCTAGGCCGAAGTAATAAAGGGACTACACAAGTCAATCTCCACTGTATAAATAGAGTTCTCCATTATATGAACGGAAGTCAATCTCCATTGTATAAATAGAATTCTCCATTATATGGACATAATTTAATCTCCACTGTATGAACAGAATTCTCTATTGTATGAGTTGAATCCAATCATATGAAACACGAACATCCTCATGGCCAAGGCCATTGACATTAGTTCGACCTTGTTCGAACCACGATAGGATACTAATTCAATGACAATCGAAGAAACATCCTATTGGCCAAGTCCATTGACATTAGTTCGACCTCGTTCGAACCACGACAAGATGCTGCTTCGACTACAGTCGAAGTAACATCCTAAAGGCCAAGGCCATCGACATTTGTTCGACATCGTTTGAACCACGAGTCAAACCATGATGAGATACTTCGACGACAGTAAAAGCAACATCCTAATGGCCAAGGACATCGACATTAGTTCGACCTCGTTCAAACCACGACATACTACTTTGACGACAATCGAAGCAACATCCTAATGGCCAAGGGCATCGACATTTGTTCGACCTTGTTTGAACCACAATAGGTACTGCTGCGACAACAGTCAAACCAATATCCTAATGGAAAAGTCCATCGACATTAGTTTGACCTCGTTCGAACCACGAGTCGAACCACGATGGGATGACGACAGTCGAAGTGACATCCCAATGGCTGATCGCTGCCAACTCAATACTACAACAAGGTAGAAAGAGTGGTTCGCAATTGATTTTACGCGATATAAGGATCGGATCGATTTCCTCAGGAGCTAGTCGTGGAGGTGGAATATCTATCTAGCCTAGAGATGTGTAATTGCTCCAGATGTCACTTCCAACATATTTTGGGTTTTCAAATTATAACTGCTATTATCTAACTATTGATTGCAACTAAATTATGCTACGAGAATATTACTAAGTTGTATCTAATGGGAAGAAGGGAACTAGGGTCGTGACATCACCTAGATAGCTAATTAACGGTAAATATTACTAAGGTTCGATTGACATAGTTGGGGCTTATGCTATAACCACTGCAAAATTTTACCTACTCTCACACCTCTCGATAGAGAGAGTAATTTTTCCCAATTGACTCTCGAGAGACCAAATGGGTTTATTAGACCAAGTAACTAGGGTTCAAGTAGAGTGATTACTTTCTCGAGGTTTAACACGTTAATTTGGGAATATCATTTTTCATGAGTCCATCCCAATTCCTTATTGGGTCAATTTTGGAGATATAGACTCTCTTTCGCAAGAACAATCATATCCACAAAGCTTGAATCAGTGTTTGCAACCACCAATTTTTAGATTAAAACATAAAATCATCGAAATAGCAAACACTCATAGTCAATCCAACCCTATATGGCAACACCCATCAATTACCCACACTAGGATTGTGCCACAACCCTCGCTAATGTGTTTAGCTACTCATGCTTGACAAAGAAAATAAAGAAATAGATGAAGAAAAAAGCATATTAATTAATTGCTAAATGAAACTACAAGATTCTATCGTTAATTTGAAGGTAAAGTGCCAAAAATGGATACAAATATACGTTCCCACGAGCGCATCTCAAGTCTGAAGATAACAAATAACCTAAAGTTGGTACAATGTTCTATTTATACTAGGCTGGAAAACATAGACAACAATACCCCTACGGGGTCAATGTGGGCCGCACTAAATGGACCGTGGCTGCACTAGGCTCTTTGACTTCAATTCTTGCTTCTCTGAACTTGTGGTCCACGGATCGCATAGAATGGACGGTGACCGTGGAGGCAGTCGACACGATTACACAATCAGGACCGCGAACCACATGGATTGGATTTGGCAATTTTCAATCTCTCTGAATCTCTCGTATGCGGACCGCACAGAAAGGTAGTGTGGCCGTAGAGCCTTCACCACGGGCCGCCAAAACTGGACCGCGACCACGTTGCCTCTAGCCTGGTTTCCAACCCTCTAAACCACCTAGTGCAGCGGCATTCGACTTTGCACGATCCGCACTTGGCGGGCTTGCCCTTAAATTGCTTGGTCTTTGATACTTGATGTTTCACTCATTTTGAGCCAATCTTTGACATTTCGTCAAACCTGCAATCAAGCAAAACTTATGAGCCTTTTGGGTCTATTTTGTAACAATTTATATTCAAATCATAGGCAAGTAGGAGCATAAAACACGTTAAAATCCCTACTTATCAACTTCCCCAAACTTAAGCCTTTGCTTGTCCTCAAGCAATCAAAATAAGACCCACCTCTTAAAGAAAAATCCAAAGTAATTCCAGTTGTCCTAAAGTAACCTCAACAAGCATCAATTGGGACTAACAATTTCCCTTAATACGATGGATCATTAACAACATTTAAACTTTGAAAAACTATGATCCAAACTCACACATCCTCAACTCTTCCGAAGCAAACCTCACTTTTTAGAGTATAAGCACACAAATCGAGGTTAATAGGAATTCACTTGTCTCTCTCAAGGAAAGTTCACAAGTTTGGCTCTAAATACCATATGTTTGCCCCTCATGTAAGTATCTACTAATGCAAGTGTCATTCAACTAAAGATCAGTAGCGCATTTGTGGAGTCCATGTGAAGGTTTTTGGTTCAGGGTAGGAAAGGTTTTTTCTCTAAATGGGCTCTATCTTCCCTTAAGCACTTCTTTTGATTCATTTGGCACAATTCTCTTGACTCTTTGAGTATCTCAGTTCTTTTCAAGGGGTTAGAGAGACACATTTTCACTTTTTCTTATGCAATTCAAAATGTTTCTCCTTTTTTTCCTACTTTTCCACACCTTTTTCTCTTTTGTTTTTCTTGAATCCTTTTTTTTTCTTTTTCACATTGGACTTTCTTTTTGTATTTTTCTTTTCTTTCTTTTTCATCCTTTTCTTTTGCTTTTGTACCTTTTGCCACTTTGTTTCCTTTCTTGCCTCACCCCTAAACTTAGACTTTTATCATTGCTTAAGGGAAGATTTGGGTGCCAAGAGAGGGTATATTTTAGAATGGGTATACGCTTGTAGCATTGGTTCTTGAAAGAAAAAGGTTTAAGGATCAAAAGGGTTAACTAGGGATTATATCATTGGTAGGCTATGGAATTGTTCAACTATCATTTGGATTAAAGAGAGCCTATTATCACTTCTCAAGCCGAATTTCACTTAAAATTTCGCTTCAATAGACATTTAGGGCAAGTTCTAGACTATTGGCTCGGGACTTGGACTCAAAATTTGATTTCTCACCACAAACACTCAAGGATTGCTAAAGATATAGAGTCAGGGGCCCACAACAACCTTAGACACGATTGAGCACACAATAGTCTCGAAAGATCACATGATGATTGTTTGGTCAACACAAGAGTCTCAAGGTCACTACTTTTGCCATCCTAAACATAACCACTTGTCTTTGACCATGGGATCAAAAGAAAATGTGTTAGGTCCAAGTAATGCTTAACTTGAGGTACCTTAACTATAAACTACCAAAAATAAAAGAAAAACAAAAAACGGACTCAAACCCTTAAGAAGGTTGTCATGCCATCCATCATCGCGAAAGAGCCACCCGATTCACACACTACTCCATCTTTGGAAAGAACCGTGATAATAAGAAAACCAAAGGCTTATTGAAAGCGCCAAAAACAAAACAAAAAGTCTACGAGCTTGTCTATGAATCGAAAAATGATTTTTCTTAATGAAAATAGAAAGTAGAATGAGTATTTACAATAAGGGATTAGAACATACAACAGGGGATGAATATATACAATAATGTAATTTTATATACATGCCAAAGAGAAGATAAAAAGTACGATAAAAGTAACTAAATGTAAAGTTATATACAGACCAAATAGAAAATCAATAGTAAACATAAACTAAGTCAATCTATATATACTGTCATCTAGTGGATAAAATGTAGGGCGCACTGATAGTTGTCGACTCGACTCTACATAATGGTAGGAAGAGCGAGTCGCAATAGCTTTTACCCAAATAGTGGTTCAGGGTCAAATTTCCGCAGGAAGCTAGTATTGGAATTGTATTTTTTGTCTAGCCTAGAGTTGCGTTTGTGCTTGTTATGTCACTTCAATATTTTTGGGTTTTGTTTTATATCTATTTTAGAAAACTAACGATTAAAGCTAATTTAGACTAGAGAATATTGCTCGATTGTAATTAATGGGAAGAAAGGCACTAGGGTCGTGGCATCACCTAGGTGGCTAATAACGGGTAGATGTTACTAAGGGTTAGATTGACGTATTTGGGGTTGATGCTATAACTGTTACACAATTGTACCCACTCTCACACCTCTTCGGTAGAGAGGTGATTTTTTTCAATTGAATCTCTCAAGACCAATTAGGTAGGCCAATTAGACCAAGCAACTAGGGTTCAAGTAGGGCGATTACTCTCTCGAGATTTAACCCGTTAATTGGGACTACCTTTTCTCATTGGTCCATCCCAATTCTTTGTTGGGCCAATTTAAGGGTCTTAGACTCTCTTTCTCAAGAAGAGTCAAACCCACTAAGCTTGAATCAGAGTTTTCAACCACCAATTCTTAAATAAAAATATAAAATCAACCCAAATAGCAAACACCCAACATCAATCTAACCCTAGATGACAACACACATCAATTATCCATACTAGGTTTGAGCCACAACCCTAGCTAATGGGTTTAGCTACTCATAAAAGAAAAAACTGAAAAAATAGATGAAGAACTAAATATATTAATTAATTACTAAGAACAAACTACAAGAATCTATCATTAAAGAAGAGAAAAAGTGCCAAAAATGGCTACAATCTCGTTCCCAGGTGCACAGCTACGTTTCAGAAAATATAACTTAACCTAAAAATGGTAAAATATTCTATTTATACTAGGTTGGAAAAACCGAACAAAAATACCCATGCAAGGTCAATGCGAGCCGCACAAAAGCAACCATGGCCACACTGGCTCTTTTGACTTCAACTTTCAACTCTCTGAACTGGAGGATGCTGATCGCGAGAACGTGTAGTGCGGTCGCGGATGGGGTATAGCGCGGACCGCGCGATGATGACTGCCACCCGCATGACATGGTATTGGCAAAAATGATGGTTCTGAATCTCTTGACGCGGACTGCACAAATAAGTAATGCATCCGCGTAGCCTTACAACGGACCGCTAGAATCCATCGTGGCCATGTAAACTTCAGCCTGAATAACCATGTCTCTGAACCTCTTAGTGCAGCCGTAGTCACTTTTGTGCGGTCTGCACAAGGCCTTCTCCCCTTGAATTTGTTGGTCTTTGATACTTGAACGGGTTTCACTCGTTTTTGAGCTGATCTTGGACATTTGGTTACTTTGTCGCTCAAACCTGTTATCAAGCACAACCTGTGAGCATTTTGGGACTATTTTGTAGCAATTTGTACTAAAAGCATAGGTAAGTATGGGCATAAAACATGTTAAAATCCTAACTTATCAACTCCTCCAAACTTAAACCTTTGCTTGTCCTCAAGCAAACCAAAATAAGATCCATCCTTTAAAGGAACATCCAAGTAATTCCAGCTATCCTAAAGTAGCCTCAACAGGCATCGATTGGGACTAAAAATTGCCCTCAATACAAATGCATCATTAACACATTTAGAACTTTGAAAAACTAAGGATCAAGTGTGACACAAGAGCATCAAGAGTTGACACATTTCATCAAAAAACTTCTCTCAATTACTTTGGTCATTGTGTAACCCAAACTCACACATCCTCAACTCTCCCTAAGCGAACCTCACCTTTTAGAGTATTGACACACAAACCAAGGTTGATGGAGTTTCACTCATCTCTCTCAAGAAGAAGGTCACATGTCTGGCTCTAGGTACCATATGCTTGCCCCTTATGTAAGTATCCACTAATGTAGGCTTCCTTCAACTCAAGACCCTATAGGGCTTTTGTGGAGTCAATGTGAAGGCTTTTGGGTAAGGGTAGGACATGTTTTTATTCAAGTGGGTTCAATCTTCCCTTAGGCACTTCTTTTGATTGATTTTGGCACAATTCTCTTGACTCTTTTGAGTATTTCACTTCTTTTTAAGGGGTTAGAGAGACACATTAATACTCTTCCTTATACAATTCAAAACATTTCTCCTTTTTCTACTTGTTACACACCTTTTTCACTTTTGTTTTCCTTGAATCCCTCTTTATTCTTGTTCACATTGGACTTTCTTTTTGTCCTTTTCTTTTCTTTATTTTTCATTGACTTTTTTTTTTTGCTTTTGTACCTTTTACCACTTCGTTTCCTTTCTTGTCTCTCCCCCAAATGTAGACATTTGCCATTATTCAAGGGAAGATTTGGGTGCCAAGAAGATATCTTTTAGAACGGGTATAGGCTTGTCGGATTGGTTCTTGAAAGAAAAAGGTTTAAGGCTCAAAAGGGTTAACTAGGAATTATCTCAGTGGTAGCTATGGAATTGTTCAACTTACCATTTAGATCAAGGAGAGCCTATAATCACTTTTCAAGTCAAAATTCTCCTAGGATTTAGCCTCAACAAACATTCAGGGCAAGTTCTAGACCATTGGCTCGGGACTTGGACTCACAATTTGATTTATTACCACACACGCTAAGGGATTGCTAAAGCATCATGTCGAGGGCCCACAATGACCTTAGTTACAGTTAAAGCACACAATGGTATGAAAAGACCACATGATGATTGTTTGGTCAACGCAAGAGTCTCAAAGCCACGAATTTCACCAACCTAAACACAACATTATGTCATTGACCATGGGATCAAAGGCAAATGTGCTCCTGCTATGGTTGTGGCACTAATGCTACTGCTGGAGGGGACGGATCCCCAAAATAACAAGTCTAAAGGCATCTGGGCTGCCAATAACTTGTCCACATCCTTTCGTAGATCTTTCACAGACTCTTTGGAAGCCCGTGACTTCCTTATCTTCTTGTGCTCCCTGGCAAGCTCCGTCAAAGCCTTGCCATGTGAATCCACCACCTTAGTCAAGGCATTATGAGTCCTTAAAATCTTCGCCTAGTTGCCCAGGAGCTTCTTTAGTATATCCTCAATGGACTGAGGAAACTGAGCAGTGGGAGGTGCTGAATGGGCCTCAACGGTAGCAGATAATGTAGAAAACTTGGATGTCACAGCTGATATCTAGTTGTTCAAACTGGCGAACGTCTGGCTCAACTTATGGGACGTGAACGGATGAGACCAGGAAGAAGGAACCCTCGGGCCAGCTGAAGTACTCAGACCAGCAGAAGAGGAGAGTACTGGAGGCAAATCATCAATAATAGTGGCATCAGGCATGAAGGGAAGCTTGGTGGAAGGCTCAACAAATGGCTCTAACACAGTTGGCTCCTCAGATTGGCCAGTTGGGGCAGAAGCAGGTGGATTGTAGTTCTTGTCCTTTGGTTGTCATGCCCTTGTATGCTATACAACGAGAATGCGGCGACTGGTCATAGTTTCACACCATAGGATTTCTTCTTCATTTTTAGATCCCGAAAGTACATGGTGAGAGTGTTAGGAAAAGGATAGTTCCGGTCACTCGCAACCCCCATCAAAGTAATAACCATGTGCATCACGTTACCTATATTGATAGGGAAGCCCACCATAATATAAACGATCAACACAACACGTGGAATAGGGATAGTCTGGTCATGGGAGGTAGGGTCAAGTCGGTTTCAGACAAAGGTCAACCACCCCCTATCTTCAAAGTTCAATGTCCTCCGAACAATCATCACTCCCGCTTGTATCCAATCTGGAATAGTACCTAGGTGAGCCAAGTACCTAGCTACCCACGGGCGAACCTCTTCACCCATTGCCAACTTTTCATTGTACTGGGTCTCATTCTCGTCATCAAACCCCAAATACTCATTGAAAGCTTTTCCGGAGAACACCACATTTTTGTTTCACACTTTGGTCACTATTGAGCCCTTTTTGACGCGGGACACATTACTATATAATTCCTTGACCATGTGCTCATTGGCCTCTACACACTCATCCCACAAATGCTCCCAACCCACTCTAGTGTGAAACTGTTTATGGACAGTTGGGCGAAGGGGCAACATGTCATTTGTGATGAAACTTCTCTCCGGAATTAACTTTCGTACCGATCACTATTCTCTAAACTTATGGAAGGCCACTTGGCTGAAAAATCGGTCTTCCCAAACTTCAGGTTTTCTTGTTCGTTCAATACCCCCAACCTTTGGCACACCACTGTCCGGTACCTCATCATCGCTATTGGGCCCACCTTCTGCACTCTCCCCAGATACTGAAGCTGTGGGGGAGGTGAAGTATTCACCACTTCCTGCTGTTGAGCCGTCAGATGACTTAAAAGGTACACTTTGTGGAGCTTGGACACTAGTTGAAGCTGTGACTGAGCGAGCTGGCCTTGAGTCAGATGAGAGGTCTTATGAGTGTATGTACTCACTCCTCGATTGGTCATTATCACTAATAACTTGTTTCCTTGTTTTCAGTGAGTGACTTTAACTTGTTTCCCTTTTACTCCCCGGGAGGAGTCACCTCGGCCGGGTTGTTTGGCACCTCTTCCTCGTTGTTTTACCATTGTCTGCAAGCAAACGCAGCTAACATTGTTAGTTTAAGCATGGGTAGTGAACCGGTTATTGAAATCAGTTGCAGAATTGCAGGTGAAAATGTTGCAGACACCACTGTAGCACAGGGCATAGGGGCCCGAACTACCATGAGTGCGCCGCGTTATGGGCACCATAGATTGTGCTATGGCAACCGCAGGCCGGGCTAGGCAGAGGCCCTCAAATACATATCTCTGAATCTCCCACCGAGGTCCGTAAAAAATGCGGTTCGCACAATGTGGAACACGGCCGCACTGGAAGAAATTTGTGTTTCAATAATTTCAGGTACCGAGGTCCACGGAAAAAGGCAATGCGGACAGCGTCAGGACCCCGCGGATCGCATTAGGGCAACCGCGGGCCGTATTGAGTCAATTCTCAGGGGACTAAGCTAGGGTTTCATGTTTCTTCCAATTTGGTTCACTTTTAACACCTACTTGTCCCTACTCAGTTACCCAATATTGAATCACACTCAACATACAAGACCCAACATATAAACTATCCTAATTAACAAATCCAAGAAAAATGGGAAGAAAGAAGTAGTTACAGCTACTGGCAAGCAAATAAAAATTAAAAATATGAAATGATTAATGACAATTGCATGAAGGATTAGGAAGAATAAATGCAATCTATCCAAGCTAGTAATATTTACGGTCTTTGATGACATCCAAATTCACTACTAAAACGTAATAGACACGGTCGCATGCAATATAATTTACCCAACTATGAATCGGGGTCGAATCCCACAGAGAACAATATGTAGGTGATTAGGAATGTAAGAAAATTATCACTAGTCGCGCAATGCCAAACACTAAGAATTTTGGTTTGAAAAGGTTTTTATATCTAAAATACGGAAATGTAAACTAACCTAGAAAGCAAGTAAAATGATCAATGGCTACAAGTATAAATGCATCGGGAATTACACTCAAGTAACGATCCAATGTATTTCATGATTTTACAAATATGAGAAAGTTTAAGTTAATTAGTCACGGATAATAATTCTTAATTAGCTTCTTTCGAAGACTAACAAGGCTTCCTAATTGAATTATCCCTAAAACAATTATAATATTAAGCACACTCGGGAGGCTACAAGTAGTTCAATCATATCCCTAGGTAGAATCTATAAAATGAGGGTTAACGCCTCAAGTTCTTGTTAATTAATCTTTTCCAACCCCAAACTATTTTTCTCAAAATCAATTTGGAGTTAATGGGTGAGTCCTAGGGTTAGCTAATCCCTTTGGAAACATTAAATAACAAAAATAATTAAAGTAACAATAACTTACTTCATAAAGAAATAAAAATCATTCAATACATAAGCACAACACGGTATTTAATCCACACTTTAAATATAAATACTTCCATAAACAAGATTCAAGTATTGGAAATAAATACTACACACTTAAATATTCAAAACAAAGGAAGAAAATGAAGAAACAAATACAAATGGGTAAGAAAATCTTAACAACAAGCTTTAATTCTTCAAGACCCAAGTGTGTTTATGCAAACCTTAGCATCAAAACTTGTTTCTCTCTAGCTCTATGAACTGAAAATAAGCCAAAGATCCCATACAATGAGCCCAATCGGGTATTAAATGGTTTGGGGGATCAAAAATGTAAAATTCAAGAAAGGATTTTTCGCAATTCCAAACATCGCCCAGACTTCCCAGGTTCACATTTGCGATGAGACCTTCGCATTTGTGAAGGTTGACCTTTCCTGTTGACTTTGCATTAGCGATTCATACTTCGCATGTGCGAAGACTGAGTATTACTGTTGATTTCGCATTTGCGAACCACTCTTTGCATTTGTGAAGTCTGACTTTTCCAGTTGACTTCGAATTTGCGACCCATCTGGGCATTGACCATATTTTTCTCTCTTTTTAGCTTCTTTTGACTTGTTTTCACTTGGTTTATTCACCATCACTTCTAGATCACATTCACCCTGTAAAATAGAAAGAAATGACATTAACTGCAGGATTTTATCACTCAAACATAGCAAAAGTATAGGTTTAAAGGCAAGATAAGTTGGTAAAATACCAACTTATCACACCCCCAAACTTGAACTATTGCTTGTCCTCAAGCAATGAAAATGACAAAATCTCTTCCCAAGTGGCCAAATCAACCTCGTATCCTTATCACACTAAGCCAAAAAGAAAGTCTACTTTAAGTATAAATGCATCACTTCGATTGGTACCAACAATTACTCCAAAGCATATGAATTAGCAAGAACTTCACATAAACTTCATTACACTTCAAGTGCTCAAACACCAGTGCAAATCAAAGTAGCAATCAAGTCATGACACTAAAGCTTCAAATTTTGCCTCTATCACAATCAACGTTTTTTTTATTCATTCCTTCCAATTGACAATGGGATTAAATTCGCAACTCAAATTTCATGTTCTCTCACATTTAAGATAGGACTCCACACTCATAAATCTTAATTCAAAACAACAATGGGATATCAAATGGAAAGAATTAAATCTCTCTCATAAAGATGTTCAAATGCATACAAGTAGTACCATAGGCTTGCCCTTTATATGTTCCTCCACTAATGTAGTCAACTTGGTTCGAAATCTATTAGGACTTAAGGGTTGTAGTTTCGTCTTTTAGATAAGTTATGGTACAACTTTGGTTAAAGTGACTCAAAACCTCCTCAAGCACTACACAATTTACAATTAAAGTCCACTTCCTTCAAACACATTTTCGATCCTTTCTTCACTTTTCCTTCCACACCTAGTCTTTCCTTTATCCACAACTTTATATATATATATATATATATATATATATATATATATATATATATATATATATATATATATATATATATATATATATATATATATATATATATATATATATATATATATATATATATATATTTCCCTGATATACCTTACTTGATATACCTTTTGGCACCCTACCTTCATAAGTACTCTTAAAGTGCAAACATAGGCTAAAAGCCTAAGTTTGGGGTGAAGGTTGGAAAAGTTGTGATATGAAAGTTGTTGAAAAGGTGGAAGGTAAGAAATATATATATATATATATATATATATATATATATATATATATATATATATATATATATATATTTCTTACCTTACACCTTTTCCAACCTTCACCCCAAACTTAGGCTTTTAGCCTATGTTTGCACTTTAAGTGTACTTAATATATATATATATATATATATATATATATATATATATATATATATATATATATATGTATTTCTTACCTTCCACCTTTCAACTACTTTCATATCACAACTTTTCCAACCTTCACTCCAAACTTAGGCTTTTAGCTTATGTTAATGTATATCAAGGAAGGTATATCAGGAAAATTACTTAAGGATAGGAACGTTTAGGCATACTAGCGGTCTAAGGAAGGCCTAATATCATATTTGAAACCAAGTTAATCTATGATTTCGCCTTGAAACACATTCCGGGCAAGTTCTAGACTACAAGTCATGCAAAGGAACTCAAAAATAATCTCACCACACATGACACATGAAAACTCAAGAGAAATTAAAATCCAAAATCCAATTGAAAGCAATGACTCAAAGAGGTTGCATATTTTTTTTTTGGCAATCCACTAGGCAGAGCCTAGGGCTAGTTTTCTATTAATAACAGAAAATAAAATTACAACAATTAGGAGAAATAATAAGACAATAGCGCCGGAGTTGTTACCCATATAACAAAAACCGGGCTGATCTTACCGTACCAATCCTATTGAGGCTTCAAAGAGCCTATGAAGCTATTTAGTGAATCAAAGAGCAAAATTTGAGTCTAAAAGTCATAGCATTTCTACTTCAATTATTTTTTTCTTTTTCAACAATCAACAATTCATATGTCGAGGATTAACTCGTGTTGGTACCAAGCAAGCCAGAACTTGGCCAATGGGCACAAATCCCAATTCATATCATTTATTTTCCTAAATTAATAAAAACTAATACTAACTACAAGACTAATTCCCTTAAGAAAGTTGTCAATCTATCCATCATCGGGAAAAGTCGACAATCTTTTTCTACGATTACCCGGTTCAAGAAGAAAAATTGGCATCCTTGTAAAAAGAACCGTAGTATAAAGAAAACTAAGGATATCGCTACTAACACAAAGCATACCCGGTTCAAGAAGAAAAATTGGCATCCTTGGAAAAACAATCTTGGTATAAAGAAAACCAAGGCTATCGCCACTAACACAAAGCATACTAGAATAAATAAAAATTAAGAAGCTAATGAACATTAAGTACTAAACATACTAATTTCAATATACTAGAATATACTAATATCAACATACTAATATAACACATGACATAGAAATATACTAACAAAAAAATGAAAAACAGTCACAGTACTAATCCGCCAAATATCCACAATTATGCTAAAATAACAGTTATACAAGAAACCATCCTCAACCAAAGATGTTGCAATGTCCCCAATGCAACAAAACAAGATATAAATAAAATGGTGGAAAGTGCTCCCTAAATACTGCATCAAGAGCTCTCCTCGCTCTCTGAGTCAGAATCATCCTCCTCTCCTTCCCCTCAACCAAAGATGTTGCAATGTCCCCAATGCAACAAAACAAGATATAATAAAAATGGTGGAAAGTGCTCCCTGAATACTGCATCAAGTGCTCTCCTCTCTCTCTCTGAGTCAGAATCATCCTCCTCTCCTTCCTCCTCGGGCTACTCAACAGGAACCTCATCATCCTCCACCGCCCTGGTCGATGGTATCCGGTCCTGAGGCTTTAAGACCTTCCATAGGCCCTTCACACCCTTCTACATGCGAGTAAAGAATGTATCTCTTTTCTTCTTCCTTTTCACCATCCGGGTGTGTGCCTTTTCCAGGTTTCCATGGGAAGTGCTCAATTCACCATGCTTCTTGGCCAGCTCAGTGTATGCATTTTCCAATGCCTTGAGGTGATCCCCCTGCTTCCTTTGATCTTCAATGTATTTCTGGAATTCCTTTTTGGAAATGTGAGCAGATCCCTCAGATGTCTTCCCAGGTCCATGGGGAAGGCCAGACACTAGCTCGCAAATCACTTGCATCTCCTCACTGATCACAACAAATAGCCCTCCTACTGAAGATAATGGCTGACTGATCGGCTCACCATGAGAAGAAGAAGATATCTTTCTCTTTTTGCTCTTCACTGCTCCACCCTCTCCTCTTTTCTTCAACGGATGCAGAGGCTTTCCCGGCTCTATCCAGTTGCCTCCTGGATCCTCTTCCACTCCAGCAAGCTGGCATATCTCACTGATAAGTGAAGGGAAGATCAATGAGGGACTGTTCTGCAGCCGATACTCTCCCAGTTCATTGATGAAGAGTTCACCAACATTAAGCTGAATGCCGTCAAGAATGTAGGTTATCATCTAAGCTCTTGTGACCGGGACGTTCCATATGTTTTAAACAAGAGAGATACAACTGCATATGATGGCCAACCATATCTTTACTTCTGCAGTGAATTCTTTTAATGTAATCCCCCTCTTCTCAGCTGCCCATGGAACATCTGCACCCGAGCATAGTTTGGACACCAACCACTCTCTTTAAGAACAATCTTTTTCTTTGAATGGAGTCATGTAGAAGTCTTGCAAATGATAAAAAATGTTCACATCTTCGGCCCCAAAGCGCACAATTTTACCCCGAATTCTCATCTTGGGCTTTTTCAGTCGGATCGCTGGGAGGTTAGCATGAAATTCCCTCACCCATTGCTCATTGGCTCGGCAAGGTTTAGAGGCAAAATAGTTCCATCCCATGTCCATTAGCCTTTGATAGAACTCGGGAAGACGTTCTTGGACATTGTCCATCACTATCCCACTCTGTGGGAGCACTTTCTTCGAGATCAGTTCAGCGTAGTACCGTTCCTGGCATTCTAATGATAGGAACCGGTGGTGATCAAAGTCTTTTGCTTCTTCCAAAGGGCTTTCACTTGAGGATCCTTCAGGGTTTGCGCTCATTGTTCAATTATAATACCTATAAAAAAGTGATAATAGTGAAAGTATGGTATAGCTATGAAGAATATTGCAAAATGAAGCAAATATGCCAAAAGAATGATCGGACAATCCAAACTCAGACTTAGAAAAAATTTCATGATTTTTAGATTTTGAAGTGCAAGCCCTTAGATGTCGCATTTCCCAAGATTCCTTCACAATTGTGAACTTGACAAGTCTGGGGATTGCGAATAATTCCTTCGCAATTGCGAAGAAATCATAAATCCCAGTTTTGGGAATTGCGAACATTTCCTGGGAAATGCAAAGGTGCCATAAAAGCTGATCTTCGCAATTGCAATGAAATCTTCGCAAATGCAAAGTCGCAAATGCGAAGAGGACATCGCAATTGCGAGCTTTCGTCCCCACTTGAGATTTTTATCAGAGAACAGTGCTTAAGTCCAAAAAATTTTCAATCCAAGATATTTTTAACGAACCTAATCAGTAATCAAGCATAAATCATGCATTAAACTTCATAAACGATCATGAATCAAGAAATGTCGGTGGTTTGGCCAATAAATTCATTCGGGCCTTACATCAAACACGTAAGAGCACAAAAACTTCACTTTTATTTGACAAGTTTTGGGTACTCAGACTTCTCCAAATTTCTTAGCAACCACATATTCACACACTCTCAACCAAACCTCACCCAGAAATCAACATGAGTTTTGAAATACATTTCGAAAAATTTCAAGCAAAGAATGGACCCATTCGAGCATTAGGCTTTTCAGAATATCAAGGAAATAAAAGAAAAAGTGCAGATAAAGAAGAAGAAGGCGTAGTGCTTAAGCTTTTCATACCTGATGCTTTGCAAGGAGAAGTGAGAATTGAAGGACTGCAAAGTGTGAGAATGAGGGAAATGAGTTTGAGAGCCTTAGACTGTTTTGTTCAATTTTGTTTTAGAACGGGAAAAAGCCTGACTTTACCTCGCAGAAGTCGCAATTGCAACTAAACCTTCGCAATTGCGAAGCCCAAAATTTTCTACCAAGTTCGCAATTGCGATCAATTCTTGGGAATTGCGATGGGTAAAGTTCGCAAATGCAAACTGTTTTTTGCAAATGCTAAGACTGCCCCTGCATTTTCCCAATAGCTACTAGTTTTGGCTTTCCAGCTCACTCCGACCTGATCTGATCAAGTCCAAAAATTCTCAAACTTGGCAGATTAGTTACAAATAATATTATAAGCTATTCTAAAGAAGAAGTTTCAAAAATGTCCAAAAATTTTGAAAAACGATGAGTTGCCTCCCACCAAGCGCCGCATTTAACGTCGTGGCACGACGCAAAACAAAATTATCACTTTTCTTGACACTTGGATGATATGAACTGGACACCAAGCTTGGAATCAAGCTTGTGACCATGAGCAACGGGGGTGGTAAGTTCATGATCAAGCTAATGCTTTAATTCTTCATTTTGCACTTCTTGGCTCTCAAGTGAGGAATGTCATTTTGTTTCTTGTTTCCTCAAACTGTAAAATGAATGGTTGTTGTCTTTCCTCCTTCCAATCCCTCAGTGACTAGTGTAGTTCAATTTCCATGTCACCACACAATTTCAATGTTGAAAAATGCTTGGAATGTGACTTCAAGCCTTCACTTTGTAATTTTTCTAGGATTTTGACATCCTCTTTTTCCCCCGAACTAGAGTAAATCGCAACCAATATTGCATTTTCACCTTATGACTCTAATTCCATTTTTTTTCTTGGAATCACAAACACTCATGGAGTCAGTTGGCGGATGTTCAATTATTGAATCCTCATAATAAAGCTTACTTTCTTCCTCGGAATTGGACTCTTCTTGGCTTTCTTCCGCACACTCAAGTTGTTGGGCGTAGCAAACCTCAACCAATATTTGCATTTGATCTTCCAACGTATGGATATGTTCATCATTGTAATTTAAGACTTATTTCATGTCCTCGAGTGCAAAGTTTTGCTTCTCCTCATTTCAAGAATGGTCTCCAACATGAGAATTATTTTCTCATTTTGAGCATTTGAGAGTTCTTCTTGGTTGTGATCAAGTACCAAGGAAGAATTTCATTTTCAATCTCCAAGCAAGATTCTTGGATTTCATTCACTTCCGAGGCTTTTTGAACCCTTAAGGTTTTATTCATTTCATCCATTTGTGAGTGCAACCTTTCAAGTGCCAAATTATTTTGGAGAATAGTCTCCAAAAGGTCCTCCAAGAAATTTTGCTCCTTGTTTCCTTCTTCAAGTAGACACTCCAACATGAGTTTTAACTCTCCATTATGGACATGCTCAACTTTTTCCATCTCTATAAGCCTATAATTCTCATGACAAAAAGTACACTCATCATAGTAGGGGCTTGGGGAAGGGAATGTCAAATATGCACAATAATTCCAATGACCATTTTGGCAACCACACTTACCACAAATAATCCAGTCATGGGTTTTAAATTGTGCGGACAATCCACACCCGTGAGAATTTAAACAATTTTGCCACGAGTGTGGTCCTCCACAATAAGGACAAGGGTCATCAAAGTATGAACAACTACCATCCGACCAATTTCATTATATGATGCCATTTTTCAAGAATAGGAAAATAAACAAGAATCTTACAAGAAATATTTGACCAAGGTAAGAAACATAATTACACAAGTATTCATAAGTTTGGACCAAATCACTTTCGCTTACTTCTCAAACAACCTAAATTACGCCAAAATGTTCTCCGGCAGAGGCGCCAATTTTGATGACGTCCAAATCCACTACTAAAAAGTACTAGACACGATCACATGCAATATAATTTACCCAACTATAAGTCGAGGCTGAATCCCACAGTGAACAATGTGTAGGCGATTAGGAATGTAAGAAAATTATCACTAGTCGCGAAATGCCAAACATTAAGAATTTTGGTTTGAAAACGTTTTTATATCTAAAATGTGGAAATGTAAACTAACCTAGAAAGCAAGTAAAATGATCAATGGCTACAAGTATGAATGCAACGGGAATTACACTCAAGTAACGATCCAACGTATTTCATAATTTTATAAATATGAGCAAGTTTATGTTAATTAGCCACGGATAATAATTTTTAATTAACTTCTTCCGAAGACTAACAAGACTTCCTAATTGAATTATCCCTAAAACAATTAGAAGAGTAAGCACACCCGGAATGCTACAAGTAGTTCAATTTTATCCCTAGGTAGAACCTATAAAATAAGGGTTAACGCCTCAAGTTCTTGTTAATTAAACTTTCCCAACCCCTAACTAATTTTTCCAAAATCAATTTGGAGTTAATGGGCGAGTCCTAGGGTTAGATAATCCCTTTGGAGACATTAAAGAATAAGAATAATTAAAGTAACAATAACTAACTTCATAAATAAATAAAAATCATTCAATACATAAGCACAACAAGGTATTTAATCCACACTTTAAATATGAATACTTCCATAAATAAGATTCAAGTGTTGGAAATAAATATTACACACTTAAATACTCAAAACAAAGCAAGTAAATAAAGAAAAAAAACATAAATGGGTAAGAAAATCTTAACCACAAGCTTTAATTCTTCAAGACCCAAGTGTGTTTATGCAAACCCTAGCTTCAAGACGTTTTTCTCTCTAGCTCTAAGAACTGAAAATAAGACAAAGATCCCTTAAAAATGAGCCCAATCAGGTATTAAATGGTTTGGGCATCAAAAGCGTTAAATTCCATAACAGTCCATGCCCGAAGAACGGTCTTCACAATTGCGAAGGATTTCTTTGCAATTCCCAGTATTGGCTAGACTGCCCAGGTTCGCATTTGCGAATCATTCTTCGCATTTGCGAAAACTAAGTATTACTGCTGATTTCGCATTTGCAAATCACTCTTCGCATTTGCGAAGTCTGACTTTTCCAGTTGAATTCGCATTTGCGAAGTACTCTTCGCATATGCGATCCATCTGGTCATTGCCCAGATTTTTCTCTCTTTTTAGCTTCTTTTGACTTGTTTTCACTTAGTTTCTTCACCATCACTTCTAGATCACACTCACCCTGTAAAATAGACGTAAATGACATTAAATGTAGGATTTTATCACTCAAACATAGTAAAACTGTAGGTTTAAAGGCAAGATAAGTTGGTAAAATACCAACTTATCAGTCTTACAAGTGGGATGAACAGTAAAATTAGGGTTTTGGGTTTCCAAATTGCAAAAGGGGTACAATGAGACTCTTGGTCTCTATTTATAGACAACCCTTGGGCCCCGTACCTACTTACCAGCGGGGCTGGGCAAAAGCGATCGCGGACCGCGGACCATGCTGGTTTTGTTCATGTGATCTAGCAGTAAGCAGCCCACGCGGACCGCATAAAAGTGGAATGCAGCCATGAAGGTCCACTGCGGATCGTACTAATAGGACTGCGGCCGTTGTGAAGAACTTCAGAGAGTCCCCTTCTCAGCTCATGCCAGTGTGGACCGCACAAAGTGCACCGCGACCGCACTGGCAACTTCAGAGACTGTGCAATTCTTCCACTTTTTGCTTTGCACTACTTCAACACAATCCCTGCAACATATCATAGACCATTAGCTCAAAAATCCTAAGCTACAAAGAAAATCAAAGCAAAGGACAAAAGACATGGGGTGCCTCCCAAGAATCGCCTGATTTAACGTTGCTGCACGGCGCATGTTACTATTAAATCAATTCAAATCAAGAAGTGCCACCACGTTACTCTCATCAAATTCTCCAATAAGCAACAAAAAGCACGTCCAACAAGTTTGTTCACCATCCGATCAATGAATGGAAAGGGATAATGGTCACTGTAGCGCACTTTGTTCAAATTACCATGGTTCATGCTAAACCGCCATTCTATATCTGGTCTTGTAGAAAGCCACACATTATGTTGATTAGGCATCATTTTATTCTCTACTGCAGGTAGTCTCCCTTGAAGCTCCAAAAGAGGTGATACATCCTGCTCCAAGATAATCGGGCTCAAAGATTGTGAGGCAAAGGTGTGGCTCAACTTGTTTCATTACCAACACCAATGGCACATTGTTGGATTTTCTAGTGGAGTTTCCCGATGATCAAGGTCCAATGACAATTTACTAGGTTCACGCAATTCCATGACATGTAAAGCATCGATGCACATCACTATACTTGCATCATCATTTACATCACGATCTAGAGGTGCGGCCACAAGGGGATCTTCAACAATAATCACAGAACTTATCTCATCCATTATCACAGCTGTGACAATGTCAATAAATGAGCACACCTCGGTGCCACTAGGTTGCAGCATGGACTTGAATACATGGAAAATAACCTTCTCATTACCCACTCGGAACGTTAACTCTCCAGCCTCGACATCAACCAATGCCTTCCTCGTAGCGAGGAAAGGTCTCCCAAGAATAATCGGCACTTCAAAGTCCACCTCGCAGTCCAAGATAACAAAATCAACTGAAAAAATAAACTTATCCACTCGTACAAGAACATAATCAATTATACAACAAAGGTCTCTTCATTGACTGGTCTGCCATTTGAATTCTCATCGAGGTTGCTCGAGGTTTCATAATTCCCAAAGTCTTGAAGACCGAGTACAACATCAAATTAATGTTATCCCCAAAATCACAAAGGGCCTTAGCTAAATCCGCACTTCCGATAGTACATGGGATAGTAAAGGCTCCTGGATCCTCAAGTTTTGGGACCATCAAATGAACAATATAACTCACTTGATCATCATTGGTATTATTTTACACTCCATAGATCTCTTCTTTGTCACCAACTCCTTCATAAATTTGGCATACCCTGGTATTTGCTCAAGTGCCTCCACCAAGGGCACATTGATAGTAAGGCTCTTCATCATGTCTATGAACTTTTTGAATTGGTGGTCACTCTTGTTCTTTACTAACCGTTGAGGATATGGTGGAGGTGGCCTAGGCAAAGGTGCCTTAGCTTTGGGCACAACCGGCTCAGACATATCAATCACGTGTTCCCTAGACGAGTTTGTGGCATCTTGTGTCTCAACCTCAGCTTCATCTATACCAATCTGCACATCATTGTCCATATTATCAACCACATCTTCAACAATCAAAGGTGCATTATCATCCTAAATTGAAACATCAATATCCACTACACACTTTTCTCTTGAGGCATGCACATCATTGCCTCTCCCGCTTCTTGTTGTAACCGCTATCACTTGATTGGTGTTTCCGCCCTTCCGATTCACTACCGTGTCACTTGGTAGAGCACCCTTGGGGCGAGTGTTTAAAGCTTGGGAAATTTGGCCTAGTTGCACCTCCAAGTGATGGATAGATGTATTATGAGAAGCCAATTGCACATCAGAATCTTGGTTCTTTTTCATCATATGCTCAAACATGTACCCAATTCTCCCCATATCACTCCCAGAAGAACTCGGACCTTAAGAAAAAAGGGAGGTGGGTTGTGCGGTTGTTGGTACATGGGGGGCCTTTGAAAGCCTTGCCCCCTATTGCCTTAATTTCCCCCTTGGTTATTCTACCCACCTTGACCATTGTTGTTGTTTCCGCTCCAATTGCCTTGATTGCTACCTTGGTTACTCTATTTGTTATTTTGATTGTTGTTCAATTTCCACCACCCTGTTGTTGTTGGTTATTATTCCAATTTTGTTGCCCTGTTGATTGCCTCAATTTCCTTGGGGGCGCCATTGTTGATTACCTCCTTTATTCCCTTGGTAGTTATTGACATATTGGACTTCCTCGCTTTGATCATCATAGCACTCATTTGAATAACCACCACCATCATTATTGTTTTCAAATTGCTCACAATTACCTTGAGGTTGTTGTTGCCCTCTTTGCCTTCTTTTCAACATCGAGACACCTTCCATTACATTGACTTGGCACGGGTTTTGGACTTGTTGCAATTGCGCCTTTGCTAATTGATTCATAGTTGCTGTAAGGTCGCTATAGCTTGGTTGTGGTCATACAACTCTTTATGCAAATGGATGACTGTGGGGTCACCTTGAGGTACGTTTGCTCGGCTTTGCCTTGACGAAGAGGTGTTAGCCATTTCATCAAGTACATCACATGCCTCTTGGTAATAAAGTTTCATGAAGTTCCGTCCGGCCAATTGGTTCACAATGCATTGATTCGTGGTGTTGATGCCCCGATAAAAAGTTTGTTGTATCATCGCCTCGGTCATGTCATTATTGGGGCACTCTTTCACCATTGTTCTATATCGTTCCCATATCTCATGAAAATTTTTCGTTGGATCTTGCTTGAAAGCTAGAATCTCATCCTGAAAAGCCGCCATATGACTTGGAGAAAAGAACTTGGCAATAAATATTTCCGTTAGTTAATCCCATGTGGTGATAAAATGATTGGGGTGCCTATCTAACCAATCCAACGCATTACCCCGAAGAGAGAACGGAAAAGCCTCAATCTCAACGCATCCTCGGACACGTTTGTCTGCTTGCTACCCTAACATGTATCTAATAACCCCTTCAAGATCTTGTAGCCATTTTAATCGGAGGCGCCCGTGAAATACCCTCTTTGCTCGAGCAAGGTCAACATAACATTGAAATTTTAAAGTTTCCCACCCGAATTCGGGAAGGACCAATGGAACTCGCTTACCCTTGATTTGGGAGAACTCTTGGGGTCACTCTTGGTGGAGGTGGAGGAGGGTCTGGAATGTTCTTATTCGGATTATCATTTGCATTGGCGTTTCGACCTCTCCTTTGAGCTTGAGGTAATACATCATCTTGTTCAAGATCCTCAATCTCCTCCACCCCTCCCCCCCGACCACGTTGCCAAGAGAGTTATTTGCATTTAAAACCATGTGTGCATGAGTGATTGACACAAACCAAAATTAGTAAAAAAAAAGGAAGGAGAAGCAAAACAAAAAACTAGCTAAACAGATAGTCAACACCGTAAGCTCCCCGGCAACGGCGCCAAAAAGTGATTGCTGCCGACTCGGCGCTACACAATGGTAGGAAGAGCGGGTCGTAATATCATTTACCCAAATAGTGGTTCGAGATCAAATTTCCACAGGGAGCTAGTAGTGGAGTTGTATTTTCTGTCTAGCCTAGAGTTGCCTTTGTGCTTCTAATGTCACTTCAAATATTTTTGGGTTTTGTTTTATATCTATTTTTGTAAAACTAGATTAAAGCTAATTTATACTAGAGAATATTTCTAGGTTGTAATTAATGGGAAGAGCGGCACCAGGGTTGTGACATCACCTAGGTGGCTAATTAACGGGTAGATGTTACTAAGGGTAAGATTGACATATTTGGTGTTGATGCTATAATCGTTGCACAATTGTACCCACTCTCACACCTCTCGGTAGAGAGAGTGATTTTGCCCAATTGACTCTCTCGAGACCAATTGGGTAGGCCAATTAGATGAAGCAACAAGGGTTGAAGTAAGGTGATTACTCTCACAAGACTTAACCCATTAATTGCGACTACCATTTCAACTGGGCCCATCCCAATTCCTTATTAGGTCAATTTTGGATTCTAAGACTCTCTTTTTCACAAAGAGTCAAACCCACTAAGCTTGAATCACTGTTTACAACCACCAATTCTTAAATAAAAACATAAAATTAAATCAAATAGCAAACATCCAACATCAATCTAACCCTAGATGGAAACACCCATCAATTACCCACACTAGGGTTGAGCCACAACCCTAGCTAATGGATTTAGATACTCATAGTTATAGAAGAAGCTGAATAAATAGATGAAGAACTAAACATACTAATTAATTACTAAGAAGAAACTACAAGAATCTAAAGAAGATCAAAAGTGCCAAAGTGGCTACAATCTCGTTCCCAGGTGCACAGCTGTGTTTCAAAAACTAAAATTTAAGCTAAGAATGGTAAACTGTTCTATTTATACTAGGCTGGAAAAATTGGATAAAAATACCCCTACGGTGTCAATGCATGCTACACAAAAACAACTGTGTCCGTACTGGCTCTTTTGACTTCAACTTTAAACTCTCTGAACTGGACGACGTGGACTGCGAGAATGTGTAGTGCGGCCAAGGATGGGGTCTAGCGCGGACCGTGGGGTGACGAACGCGGCCCGCATGGCATGGTTTTGGCAAAAATTATGGTTATCTGAATCTCTAGACGCTGACTGCACAAAATAATGGGAGCTCCCTAAGACTCGTCTGTCTGCATGAGTGGTCCCCGGGTCCTCTGTATGTGCGGGAACCTAAGAGTGGTTCCCGATCTCCTACTGCTCAGTTGCTGGGATTGGGGTCTGGACCTAGATGGGTTGAATATCAGGGGCATCATGTGGCTGACTGGAGGAGGCCCTCCAGTGGGTCTGCCAACTGGATAATCGCCTCATCGTCATTAGGGAGCTTTCTTTTCTTCCTTGGAAGCCTCTGTATGTGTTCCTGCTGTGGCTCTGCGGCTAGTGCTACTGCTGGGGCTGGATCCCCAAATAGCAAGTCTAAAGGCATCTGTCTTGCCATCAGCTTGTCCACATCCTCTTTGATCTCCTTCATAGACTCCTTGGAAGCCCGTGTTTTCCGCTTCTTCTTGTGCTTCCAGGAAAGCTCCTTCAGAGCCTTGCCATGTGAATCCACTACCTTAGATAAGGCAGTCTAAGTACTCACGATATTTTCCTAGTTCTCCAGGATCTCCTTCTATGTTGTTGTCTGTAGATTGTGGAATCTTAGCTGTATGTGGTGCTGACTGAGCCTCAATAATAGAACACATGGTATACAACTTGGATAACACAGCTGAAATCCAGTTGTTCAAGCTATACAGTGTATGGCTCAGCTGATGGGCAGTGATAGGATGTGCCCGGGAAGATGGAATCTCCAGGCTAGTTGAAGTAGACGGGACAAGTGGACGGTCCGGGAGGCATAGAAGCAGTAGTGGAAGCAGGTTCAGTGGAAGGCTCTACTGCAACCGGATCTTCAGACTAGTCAGTTGGGGAAGAGGCAGGTGGCTTGTAGTTCTTGTCTTAGGAGTTTTCTGGCCCCTTTAAACTGTACCACGAGAATGGATCCACCGGTTTTACCTTGACATCAAATGGCTTCTTTTCCACCTTCAGGTCTCGGAAGTACATGGTGAGGGTGTTTGGAAAATGGTAGTTCCGGTCATGTTCCACCCCTACCACAAAAATCACACAGGACATCAAATTGCCCATATTTATAGGTTAGCCCGCCATGATAGATACAACAAGAACGGCACAGGCAAGTGGAATAGTCTGATCAAGGGAAGTGGGTCAAGTCGACTGCACACAAAAGTCAACCACCCCTAGCCTCAAAATTGAGAGTCCTCCGAAGAATTTTTACCCATGCTGTCAACTACTCTGGAACAGTACTCGGGATTGAGAGGTATGCAACTAACCACGAATGAACCTCCTCAACCATTGCCAGCTTCTCATTGTACAAGGTCTCATCTTCTTCATTGAACCCCAAGTACTCATTTAGTGTATTCCCAGTAAACACCAGATTTTTGTTCCGCACTTTGGTCACTTTAGTGTCCTTCGCTATGTGGGCCACATAGCTATAGAACTCCTTGACCATGTGCTCATTTGCCTTTTCTGCAGTCATCCTTAAAATGTTCCCAACCCACTCAAGCTCGAAATTGTCAATAGAAATTTGTGTTTAGGGGAAGCAAGTCTCGATCAATAAAACTTCTTTCCAGAATCAGCTTTCGTAATGGCCATCATACCCTAAATTTATGAAAAGCCACCTGACTAACAAATCTGTCCTCTTAGACTGCGGGGTTTCTGGTACGGTCAACACCCACAACCTAACGTACACCACTCTGAGGCACCTCCTCATTAATATCATCACCACCCTTAGAACCTCCGCCTGCACGCTTCCTGGATAATGAAGCTGTGAGGGAGGTGGAGTACTCACCATTGCCGGCTGCTGAGCCCTTAGACGACTCAGAAGATATACGTTGTGGAGCTTGGGTAGTAGGTGAAGCTGAAACTGAGTAAGCTAGCACTGAGTCGGAGAAGAGGTCTTGAGAAGGCATGTACTCACTCCCCAATTGGTCACCGATTGTATCAACAGCCTTGGTTGCTTTCCTTGTGTTATGTCTATGTTGGGGAGTGAGTTTTACTTGTTTTCCTTTGCCTCCCTGGGAGGAGTCACCTCGACTGGGTTGTTTGTCATATCTACCTCTTTGTTTGACCATTATCTGCAAGCACACACATCTAACATTGTTAGTATGAGCACATGTAGTGAAACAAATGATGAAATTGAATTGCAGAATAGCATATCAGATGTTGCAGAACAGCACACTGCGGCCTGCACAAAAAGGAGTGCGAGCGGTCGCACAAAATGGTATCGCGGCCACGGTAGGCCCGAACGGACCACACTAAGTGAAATGCGGCCGTGCTAGGCACAGGTTAACTTTCAGACAAAAGAGCACCGCGGTTCGCGCAAAATGGTATTGCGGACCGTATAACATCACCGCGGACCACACTTAAGTGACCGCGGTCTGCGAGGGTGCTTGATTCAGGCACTAAGCTAGGATTTCAGTTTTTGAAATTTTTGTTCAAGTTTTCCACCTAACTTGTCCCTACTCAATTTACCCAGTGATTATGCACATCAAGCACTCAGAAACTAACATGTAAACTAACCTAAGCTAACAAAATAAATAAAAAACGGAAAGAAAAAAAGTTGTGTCTACTGGGCATGAAAAATAAAGCAAAATTATAACATTAAACAAATAAAGGTAGATGAAATGTTACCAGATTATGAAGATGAAATGCAATTAGTCAATCTTAAGCAAGAATTACGGTCACAGGTGGTTATGAAAAGTACTTTTATGTCTCTGAGTGTTAAAAGTTCGAAAAGTGTAAATAGTGACCCTTGAGGTCTATTTATAGAGAACGCGTAGGACCCATCCTCACCAACCAACGTGTAGACCATAGTGGATTCGTTCAAATGCAGCTTGAGAAGGCAACCTCTGTGGTCCGCACAAAAGCATATCGCGGCCGCGGAATGCAGCCGTGGTGGCAAACTTCAGAGAGTACATCACTTGGCATTCACCAGTGCGGACCGCACAAAGTGCAATTCGGCCGCACTGGCTACTTCAGAGACTGTTCAATTTTTCCAAAATGTTTTGCACTGCATCAACACAATCCCTGCAACATCTCACAACTAATTGGCTCAAAAATTAAACCTATGCTACCAAGAAAATCACGGGAAACAAGAAGAAAAAGACACGGGTTGCCTCCCAAGAAGCGCGTGATTTAATGTCGTGGCACGACTCATGTTACCAACATATCACATTAGATGAAGAAGTTCCACCACATGGATATCATCAAATTTCCCAAGATAATGCTTGACTCGGTGCCCATTAACTCTGAAGACTTCACCATTTTTGTTCCTTAGATCAAGAGCACCAAATGACATCATGAACACAACTTCAAATGGCCTACTCAACTTTGACTTGAGCTTACCCGGAAACAAATGTAACCGAAGATTGAACAAGAGAACCATATCTCCAACCTTGAACTCCTTGCCCCGAGCATAGTTTTCATGAAGATACTTTATTTTATCCTTGTTCAAGGATGAGTTGGAATAGGCATGGAATCTAAACTCATCTAGCTCATTAAGTCGTTCAACCCGAAGATTTGCCGCAATATCCCATTCCAAGTTCAACTTCCTCAAAGCCCACATGGCCTTGTGCTCTAACTTGACCGGAAGATGGAAAGCTTTACCAAACACCAACTGATACGGAGACATACCAATCGAAGTTTTGTACGCCGTCTGATAAGCCCATAGAGCGTCATCCAATTTTTTTGACCAATCGGCCCTATTAGCATTGACCGACATGGACAAGATACTCTTTATGTTTCGGTTGGAGACTTCCACTTGACCACCAGCTTGAGGATCATAGGGGTTGGTCACTTTGTGAGTAACTCCATATTTGGAAAGCAATGAATCAAAAGCCCTACTGCAAAAGTATGATCCCCCATCACTAATAATTGCACGATGAGTGCCAAACCTTGTGAAAATACTCCTTTTAAGAAATGCCACCACACTCCGGGCTTCATTGTTAGGCAAAGCCACGGCTTCAACCCACTTTGAGACATAATCAACCGCCACTAGAATGTAAGTGTTCCCACAAGAGCTAATAAATGAACCCCTGAAATCGAAGCCCCAAACATCAAAGATATCCACTTCAAGAATTTAGAGGCATCTCATCCCTTTTTGAAATTCCACCTACTCTTTGGCATTATCACATCTCTTGACAAAATCACCCGCATCTTTGAGAAACGTTGGCCAATAGAAACCACAACTAAGTACCTTAGAAGTTGTCCTCACCCTGCGATGGCCACAATAGGGAAAGGAATCACAATCCTCCAAAATACCCAATTGTTCCTCCTCTGGGACACATCGTCAAATAACACCATCCATGAACATCTTAAATAAATACGGCTCGTCCCAATAAATATCCAAGCTATCGCGCTTGAGCTTCTTCCTTTGGTTAAAAGAGAGCTCATAAGGGATTATTCTGGTCACAAGATAATTTGCAACATCGGCAAACCACGGCATACCATACATTGAAACCGCAAGGAGTTGTTCATTGGGAAATGCATCATTGATCTCAAGGCAATCACAAGGCCTCCCCTCATCCTCCAAACGGGACAAGTGGTCTGCCACGTGATTCTCACTACCTTTTTGGTCCACAATTTCTAGATCAAATTCTTGAAGAAGAAGAACAAATCTCTTCAATCTCGCCTTGGAGATATTCTTGGTCATCAAATACCTAAGGGCGGCATGATCGGTGTGCACTATTACTTTGGCCCCCATAAGGTATGGTCGAAACTTTTCCATAGCAAAGACAATAACCAATAACTCTTTCTCGGTGACTGCATAGTTCCTTTGGGCCTAATTCATGGTCTTGCTAGAGTAGTACACCAAATGAAACATCTTGTTGATCCTTTGCCCCAAAACAGCCCCAACCGCAATATCACTAGCATCGCACAAGAGCTCGAAAGGCATGCTTCAATTTGGTGTGATAATGATGGGGGTAGTGGTCAACTTGTGTTTATGAAGCTCAAAAGCCTCCATGCATTTCTCATCAAAGACAAATTTAGCATCCTTCTCTAGCAACTTGCACAAAGGGTTAACTACCTTTGAAAAAACTTTAATGAACCTCCGATAGAGACCCGCGTGCCCAAGAAAACTCCTCACCCCTTTGAAAAAAGTAGGGTGAGGATGCCTTCAAATAACATCTATCTTGGCCTTATATACTTCAATTCCTCACTTCAAAATTTTGTGACCCAACACAATACCCTCTTCTACCATAAAATGGCCTTTTTCCCAATTGAGAACTAGGTTTGTGTCTTCACACCGGGCCAACAATCGATCCAAATTACCCAAACACTCATCGAAAGAATCCCCAACCACTCTGAAATCATCCATGAATACCTCCAAGATATCCTCCACCATGTCAGTGAAAATAGCCATCATGCAACGTTGGAAGGTCGTTAGAGCATTGCACAATCCAAACGGCATTCTTGAGAAAGCAAATGTGCCATACAAAAAGGTAAAGGTGGTCTTTTCTTGGTCCTCCGGGGCAATTAGGATTTGATTGTACCCCGAGTAACCATCCATAAATCAATAGAAAGCATGCCCCACAAGACGATCTAGCATTTGGTCAAGGAATAGTAATGGGAAATGATCTTTCCGGGTCACCTTGTTCAGTTTCTGGTAATCCATACATACTCTCCAACCGGTGACAGTCAAAGTAGGAATAAGTTCATTGTTGGCATTGGTCACTGATAAGTTAGGATTTTAACTTGTTTTATGCCCCTACGTGCTTATTCTATTATAATATATTGTAACAAAATAGTCCCAAAATGCTCACAAGTCGTGCTTGATTGCAGGTTTAATCAACAAAGTGATGAAATGTAAAAGATCGGCTCAAAAGGAGTGAAATCCGCTCAAGTATCAAAGATTAAGTGAACTGAAGGAAAGAAGGCCTTGTGCGGACAACGCAAAAGTGAATGCGGATGCACTAGGAGGTTCAGATACATGGCCAAACTGGACTTCAGGCTTCGTGGACGCGGTACATATTATGTGGTCTGGTTTCAAGGCTTCGTGGCCACACTACCATTTGGTGCTGTCCGCGGAGCAGAGATTCAGAGAAACAAGAAATCCTAGGATTCAAGCCACGCGATTCGCGGTCAAGATTGTGCGAACCGCCCCTGTTTCCTTTGGGTTCGCGGTTAAATCCACGCACTCCGTAGTCCTCGAGTTCAGAGAAGCAGAAAGTTGAAGTCCAAGAGCCAAAAGCGGTCACAGTCCATTTTATGCAGCCCGCACTAGCCCCGCAGGGGTATTTTTGTCCAGTTCTTCCAACCTAGTATAAATAAAAAAATTTACCATTTTTAGGTAATCTTTTGTATATGTTCACTTCTCATGTAAGCCGCGCCGAGATTCGTAGCCATTTTTGGCACTTTTGCCTTACAATTACGATAGATTATTGTAGTTTGTTATTTGAAATCAATTAATATGCTTGGTTGTTCATCTATTTCTTTAATTTCGGTATCTAACATGAGTAGCTAAACCTATTAGCTGGGTTGTGGCTCAACCCTAGTGTGGGTAATTGATGGGTGTTGCCATCTTGGGTTAGGTTGACTATGGGTAATTGCCATTTGGATTGATATTATGTTTTAATTTAGACTTGATGAACACTAATTCAAGTTTTGTGGGTTTAACTTTTCTTGAGAATGAGAGTCTATGATCCCAAATTGACCCAACAAGGAATTGGAATGGACTCATGAGAAATGATAGTCCCAATTAACGGGTTAAATATCGAGAGAGTAATCACCCTACTTGAACCCTAGTTGCTTGGTCGAATTCACCTACCCATTTTGTCTCGGGAGAGTCAATTGGACAAAATCACTTTCTCTACTGAGAGGTGTGAGAGTAGGTAAAATTGTATAATGGTTATAGCATAAGTCCCAATTATGTTAATCGAATCCTAGTAACACCTAACATCTACCCATCAATTAGCCACATTGGTAGTGTCACGACCCTAGTGCTCTTTTTCCCATTAGATACAACTTAACAATATTCTCGTAGAATAATTTAGTGTTAATCAATAGTTTTATAAAGTAGTTATAATTTGAAAACCCATAATATGTTTGAAGTGACATTTGTAGTAATTACAAATATTTACTAGCTCCCTGAGAAAATCAATCCCGACCCTCATATTGGGTAAACGTTATTGCGTCCCACTCTTCCTACCTCGGTATAGAATTGAGTTTGCAGCGATCACTTTTTGGCGCCGTTGCCGAGAGCTTACGGTGTTGACTATCTATTTAGTTAGTTTTGTGTTTTCCTTCTCTTTCATTCTTGTTTGCTAATTTTGCTTGTGTCGATCATATCAGGTACAAATGGCTCTCAATGAAAATGACCATCTCGGCAATGTGATATTGGGGAGGAGGTAGATGCTTGAACAAGACAAGGTCTTATCTCAGGCTCAACGTAGAAGCCGTCAGGCCAATGCTAATGGGAACAAATATATTCCAGCCCTTCCTCCGCCACCGCCGAGAGTGGCTCCCAGAGTTTTACCAAATCAAAGATACGCAGTGCTATTGTTCCTCCATGAATCCGGGCGGGAAACTTTCAAATCACAAATGTCATGCTGACCTTGCTCGAGCAAAAAGGAAATTTTACGGGTGCTCCGATCAAAATTCCTACAAGCACTTGAAGGGGTTCGTAGATACATACTGGGAGAGCAAGCAAACGAACGTGTCCAAAGATGCACTTAGATTGAGGCTTTTCCCGTTCTCTATTCGGGGCAAAATATTGGATTGATTAGAAAGGCTCCCCAATCATTCTATCACAATATGGGATGAATTGGCGGACAAATTTATTGCCAAGTTCTTTTCTCCAAGTCATATGGCGGCACTTAGGGATGAAATTCTAGCCTTCAACAAGAGCCAATGGAACCTTTGCACGAGATATGGGAAAGGTATAGAACAATGGTGAAAGAGTACCCTAATAACGACATGACCGAGGCGATGATTCAACAAACCTTTTATCGGGGCATCAACACCACGAATCAATGCATTGTGAACCAAATGGGAAAAACAGGAAAAATAAATTAGTTATCTCTTGATTGCAAAAAGTGACAAGTAAAATGTAAATATATTTTTAGAATGCTTGACAATTAAAAGTGATTTTTTTAGAATACGTGACAACTAAAAATGAACGGATGGGGGTATAAGAGGAATCTTGTAGAAAAATGTATATAGACTAATCACTAGTTCGAAGAAAGCGCACTTACAGTAATGGCAGCGCCAACATTGTTATTGGAGATTTGGTTGTGGAGATTCGGGTTAATTCCATTGATGGTCACTCATTATGTTTTAATTTCACTAAAGTCACTTAACTATTTTTTGTCACTTAAAAGTAACTAAACTTTTATATTATCACTTAACTTCATTTTGGCTCAAAACCCTACCATAAATATGACATAACATAGAATTTAATGAGCAAAATCCAAAAATAAATGTCACATAAGCATAAATCGACTATACCCACTTTAGATTCATTTCTCGATTGACACATAACCTAAATAGGTTTCTGTTGGAAACACGTTCTCAAAGCATTATACTAAAACGTGTGTTCATATGTGTAGGTTTTGATGAATGACAAACGATGCGCAAATTGATATATGACGAAGTTCAAGTACAAGCGCACAATTGATATATAACGAGATTCAAGCACAAGACCAAGTTTTATAGTTTTACATGAGTCGTTCTTAACTGTGATCTTGATCCGACAACTTGACTCATGACATGGCTTCTCTTGTAAAATTATTTTTACAAAATCATGCATATTTAATTTAATGCTAAATGATTCTAAATCAGGCATATTTACTTTAGTCAAAATGATTTTTAAACATGCCTCTAAAATCTGGACTAAGATAATCGATTATGTACTTATGATAATCGATTATGTTAAGCCAAGACTGCATGAATATCGATTGTGAACTAATGACAATCGATTGTGTTAAGGCAGTGAGCATCAGATTTTTCAAATCTGCATGACAATCGATTGTGATGAGGCAGTATCCATCAAAGTTTTTCAACGCTCAAAATAATCGATTGTGAAGTTAATGACAATCGATTGTGATGAGGCAGTGTCCATCAAAGTTTTTCAACGCTCAAAATAATCGATTGTGAAGTTAATGACAATCGATTGTGAAGAGACAGTGTCCATCAGATTTTTCAAAGTCATAAAATAATCGATTGTGAACAAATGACAATCGATTGTGTTGAGGCAGTGTCTTCCAGACTTTTTCAAAGTTATTAAATAATCGATTGTGAGTATATAACAATCGATTGTCACGAGGCAGTGTCTAAATTGATTTTTCAAGACTGATAAATAATCGATTGTTAACATTGCACAATCGATTGTGAAGCTGACCGTTGACGTAAAGTTTTCAAATACCACCAGGTAACCGATTATTGATTTTGTATAATCGATTGTTGAAATTAAAATCTGGAAAGGATTTTTGAACGTTGCTGAATAATCGATTATTGATTTTGTATAATCGATTGTTTTACGTAAAATCTGGAAATGATTTTTTGAACGTTGCCAATAATCGATTGTTGATCTTGAATAATCGATTGTTAAGCGTAAAATCTGGGATTGATTATTGGAACGATTGGCAAACAATCGATTGTGGATTCTTGACAATCGATTGTCATAGAGTAAAATCAACAGTTCTTAATTGGCAATTAGGCAACGGTAATGCCAAGTTTTTCAACTATAAATACAGCTTAAATTCAGTCTTTTGAGTACACAACAACACACAACAACTGATCATATAATTGCTATAGGCTTGCACGCTCTATTGCTTATCATTTTATATTCATTACATAAGTTTTTGAGAGCCAAACTCTTGTCGAAAGTTGTTGCGATCTTGAGCGTATTCTTTTACTCATTTCTACTCATTAAGGAGTGTCTTGTTTGAGTGCTTAGTGTTTTGTACACTTGAAGAGAATTGTTATTCTCTTGTTGTAAGAAGGAACTTATGTTTCCTTGGTTGAAGTCTTGGATTGTTGTATCTCCGAGCAAAGGTAGTTGAGGCTTGTGTCCTCAAGTTGTGAAGGAACTTGTGTTTCTTTTGGTTGAAGTCTTGGAGTGTTGTATCTCCGAGCAAAGGTGTTGAGGCTTGTGTCCTCAAGTTGTAAAGGTTTGTTAAGCACCCGGAAGCTTGACAAGTTAGTGGAAATCTCGAGAGAGTCTCTCGGGGACTGGACTAGCCACGGGTTGTGGTGAACCAGAATACTTCGGTGTGTTCTTTCTTATTTATCGCACTTATTTATTTCCTGCAAATTTTAAATTCCGCAAGTTTACGCTGATTTTTATTATAACGCTATTCACCCCCCCCCCCTAGCGCTAAGCGTATTATCTAACAATTGGTATCAAAGCCCAACTCTCTGAAGACTTAACCGTTTGAGAGAAACATCCATGGCTTCTACTCGTGATTCTTTTGCAGAATAGGTGAAGGTCACTTTAACTTGTTGCCGCCAATATTTTATGGAAGCAATTACACATATTGGAAAGATCGGATGAGAATTTTCATCACAGCCAACAACTTTTATCTATGGCAAATCATCAAGCATGGTGAACAGATGACGACAAAAGTTGGGAAAGCGAAGGTAAGTGAATACAACACTAAGGCAATAAATATGTTGTATATCGGCTTGAATCAGGAAGATTATCAGAAAATTTCCCACTACAAATCTGCCAAAGAAATGTGGGATAAGCTTGAGGAAATGTATGAAAGCACACCTCAAAAAGCGGACAGCTCATGTGGTGAATCGACTGGCCGATGTCTCATGGCAAACGAAGAAGAAGAGGTAAGTACGTCTAACTCTCACTCACTTGGAGAAATGTAAAATGCTTATAATAAATTATATAGTGAGTTTTTTAATGCTTCCAAGACCATTAAAGATTTGCAGAAAACTCTTTCATTGCAAGAAACAGATTTTCAAAAACAACTCTCATTGAAAGAAAAGGATTTGGAAAAACTGATTTTAGAAAATGAGAAGTTGAAAGAGGAAAACAATTTTTTCGGAAAGAGAAGCGCCGACAAGCTCGAAAGTTCTATTAAAAATTGTACTTCTTGCATGCATTTCAAAAATGAGGTAGATAGACTTAAGGGCACCTTAGATAAGTTTAATTCTTCTCACAAAAATTTGAATGAGGTTCTTGTTAATTTGAAGTCAACCAAGCATGGCATAGGTTTTAAGAATGAGCCTAAAGAAAAGGTTGAAGCCAAACCACAACCACCTAAGGCTCAACCTAGGATTAATAAAACAAATGCTCATCCTAGAAATAGCAATCCTAGAACCAATATGCATGCTAGACCAAATACTAGAAGGAATGTTGAACATTTTAGGAGACCTAGAAACGACTTTCCACCTAGAAATAACTACCCTAGAAATGATGCATATTCTAGGCCAAACACTAGAAGGAATTTTGAACCTTTTAGAACACCTAGAAATGACTTCCAACCTAGAAATAATTGTTCTAGAAATGCTGTACATCCTAGAACAAATAGTAGGAGAAATGATTTTCATGAAATGCGCAATAGTCATAGTGTCGAAAATAGAGTAAACAATTTTCGTCCGTCCAATTACTATGAACCTATAAGGATGCATAATCCTAACGTGACCTGTCATTATTGTAGACGAATTGGTCATATTGCTCCTGCTTGTTTTACACGACATAGACATATCACTCAATTGCATCACTATGATATGCCTAACCCCCAAGGACCCAAAATGGCGTGGGTACCAAAAGATCATTAATCTCTTTTGCAGGTGTGCTTGAAGGCTACAATATTGTGGTAGATGCACCAAGCACAATACCTTATCGCATCAAGGGGGAATTTCGGTTAGTTATCCTTTTTGACAAAAACCGAATTGATAATATATGCAAGCAACCGATATTAACATATGTGCTGTTAATTTGGCCTTATATTGTTAAAAATTTTGATGTGCTTAATCATAATAGTTGATATGTGTTGAGATATCCTTGTTAATAATTAATATCAATTATCCTGGATGCATATGTTGAAAAATCGTTGTTAAACAACAATTGGTATATTAGCTTGCTTCTAATAAAAATATTTCATTTATGATTTGATAACTGTTATTTGTGGTTTAAATAAATGTTAGTATATATCAGAAAAATAAATTATTTCCTTTGGTGTGTATTAACTGTTAGCATATTTTTGGCAAAACCTTTTTACTCATGCTTTTGATAAATGCTATTTTTGGTTTGAAAAATAATTGATATATTCCTTAAATAAATGATTCATAAAAGTATTTCTGTTAAAAATCGACTCTTGATGAATGTATCTTTTGGCCTGAATAATGGTCGGTATATTCGACTTTTGGTTGACTTGTTATATATTAATGTTTGATATTTTTTTAATATGTTTTCTAAAAATAACATTTAGTATCACTGTTAATAAAATAACATTTGATACATTTGTTATGTTTGCCAACAAATGATTTTATCACTATTTTATAACAATTGGTATATCTATGGTTTGTTGGTATGTTTTGATAAACTTCTCATTAAGGAGGAATAGATTGCATGAATTTTATCTTGAAGACATTATTGTTGTATTTCAAAACAACTTTCCATATTGGTAATATCATTCTTCAAAATTATGTTGATAACTTTTATGCTATTAATATTTTGCATTCCAAAACATGTTGAAAATGATATTGTATTATTTTTTGAGCAACTAATGAGTTTTATGCAAGGAGTCTCTAAAATTTCATTTGAGATGTCCATGATGGACAAGCGAAATTTCCTCTCGGAGCTGCAAGTTAAGCAAATGAAAGTGGGAACTTTCACTTGTCAAACTAACTATTGCAAGAAATTGCTGAATCAATATTGAAAAGAGCAACACCAAAGCAATGATCACCTCAATGAATTTATAAGACCATCGTGCCAGAAAAGTGAAAGGTAAGAAGAACAATACCAAGAACTACAGAGGTATGATCGTTCTTTACTTTACCTTATTGCCAGTAGACTTGATATAATATTTAGCGTTTATTGATGTGCTAAATACAAATCATGTCCAAATGAAGTGTCTAATGCGGGTAAGCGTTGATCTAAATGCATACTTTCTAGGTTGCTTTTATATATTGAATATTACTGACTTGAGCGTCGGAGACGCGTATTTCCTTTTGCAGGTATCGCCCTAAGGGTAGGGGGAATTATAAAGAAATGGCATAGAACAATCAATTGTTACAGCAAATAATCGATTATTTTACTGTGCAGAAAATCGATTAGCAAGTATCACTAATCGATTATTTATGGTTCATGCTTATTATGCAGTTTTGTTTAACAATCGATTTTTTAATTGTTTAATCGATTACCGTCTCAGCCATTCAGTACTGCTTTTCTAAGACAATCGATTGTTTCATATATATAATCGATTATTTTCCGAGTCAGAAAATCACCGTGCACACTATGTCACAACAATCGATTACCATAATTTGACAATCGATTATTTCATGTCAGTAATTCAAAAATTTGTTGCCGTTTGGTCCTGAAATCGATTTGTGTCAGTTCTGAGATTCAGTCAAATCCTCATAACAATCGATTATTTCATTCCAATAATCGATTGTCTAACGGTCAGTGCAATTTATTTTCACCGTTTCTGACCGTTTTGGCTTTCAATTTTCTGCAGATTTTCACCATCAATGAAAAGCCACTATCCCCATTATAAATAGGCACCTCATATCTTCATTTCATTCACTCAAGCATCAATTTTAGCTCTCAAACTATCAAACTCTTTTAAGTTTTCTTGCAAAGCTCATTACCTCCTATTAAAAATGTCGGGCCGTCACTCTAAACGTTCCCGTTCAGCTAGGAATGGTGCATCCTCCTCTGCTGCCCCACCTCCTCCAAATTACCCTTATCAAGATGGGTCCATTTTACAATTTAATTCTAACACCGAGCTTACTCGGTTTTTGAAAAAATTTGAAAAGTGCGACATTCTTCCTCCCCGCTTTTCAACAAGCAAGTATCTTGAATCATACGCCCCTGCTGCCAACATGCTCAAAGAATGTCAACTTCTTGACTTTTTATATCTTACCTACCCTTATATTAATCCTCCATTGATTCAAGCGTTTTATTCAAACCTTCATGAGGATGATGATGGTGAGCTTGTGACAAATATTAATGGTGTTCAAATTCTTTTATCCGATAAAAACCTTCATTCCATTGCCCGTCTTCCTCGAAGTGGCGAAAACATTACTCGCTACATTAGAGAGGTCGGCGCCTTATTTAATGAGAAAGCTCTCCTAAACCAAATAGGTATTATATCTTATGATCCTAATCTATCCACTCGGCGTCCTACTATCACGGGAATGCTCCCCGAGTATCGTTTGATTTTCTATTTCATCACCCGAGTCCTCAAACCTCGGAAGCATAATCACACCACTCTTTCCCAAGAAGACGCTAAGCTCATGCATGCAATTATAACCGGAGCTCACATCAATTGGTGTAAGTTCGTCAAGATTCACATGCGTGACGCCATCGGAGATGATAGACCTCTTCCCTATGCCCTCCTTATTATGAATCTTCTTGAAGCTTGCGGATTCAACATTTCCATCGTTCCTCTCAAAAAGAGCACCAAGAAATGGGAAATTTCAGAATCCTCCTTTCCCCATGACGGCGATCATGTAGAACCTGCTCCTCTTCCAACTCGTCGGTCGCGTCAGCCTCAAGAACCTACTCTTCAATCCATTTCCGACCAAATTGCTTCATTGACCACCTCTGTCGGTCAATTGACACATGAGATCCATGGATATTTTGACCACGTTCATTATCCATATGCCGGTCTTGTTCCCTTTGAAGCAGTGCCGGACGATGAGGCGGGAAATGATGATGAATAATTTCTTTATTTGTCTTTCCATTGTTCTATGTTTGTATTGTTCCCATTATGTACCCGTTTTATTTTCAATAAATAAACAAGTTTTTTAATCCTTGCCATCTTATCACATTTGTTTTGCTAATGGCAAAAGGGGGAAGATAACGGGTATGCACTCTCAATACTTATCAGCATAAATTGAGGGGGAATTCATATATTGAGGGGGAAGAAATTGCATATCCATATACTTGTTGCATATCTTTACTTGTCTTGAATCATCATTATGAATTGTTTAATTTGCATATCCCGCTTAAAGTTTGCCATTATCAAAAAGGGAGAAATTGTTGGAAACACGTTCTCAAAGCATTATACTAAAACGTGTGTTCATATGTGTAGGTTTTGATGAATGACAAACGATGCGCAAATTGATATATGATGAAGTTCAAGTACAAGCGCACAATTGATATATAACGAGATTCAAGCACAAGACCAAGTTTTATAGCTTTACATGAGTCGTTCTTAACTGTGATCTTGATCCGACAACTTGACTCATGACATGGCTTCTCTCGTAAAATTATTTTCACAAAATCATGCATATTTAATTTAATGCTAAATGATTCTAAATCAGGCATATTTACTTTAGTCAAAATGATTTTTAAACATGCCTCTAAAATCTGGACTAAGATAATCGATTATGTACTTATGATAATCGATTATGTTAAGCCAAGACTGCATGACAATCGATTGTGAACTAATGACAATCGATTGTGTTAAGGCAGTGAGCATCAGATTTTTCAAATCTGCATGACAATCAATTGTGATGAGGCAGTATCCATCAAAGTTTTTCAACGCTCAAAATAATTGATTGTGAAGTTAATGACAATCGATTGTGATGAGGCAGTGTCCATCAAAGTTTTTCAACGCTCAAAATAATCGATTGTGAAGTTAATGACAATCGATTGTGAAGAGACAGTGTCCATCAGATTTTTCAAAGTCATAAAATAATCGATTGTGAACAAATGACAATCGATTGTGTTGAGGCAGTGTCTTCCAGACTTTTTCAAAGTTATTAAATAATCGATTGTGAGTATATAACAATCGATTGTCACGAGGCAGTGTCTAAATTGATTTTTCAAGACTGATAAATAATCGATTGTTAACATTGCACAATCGATTGTGAAGCTGACCGTTGACGTAAAGTTTTCAAATACCACCAGGTAACCGATTATTGATTTTGTATAATCGATTGTTGAAATTAAAATCTGGAAAGGATTTTTGAACGTTGCTGAATAATCGATTATTGATTTTGTATAATCGATTGTTTTACGTAAAATCTGGAAATGATTTTTTGAACGTTGCCAATAATCGATTGTTGATCTTGAATAATCGATTGTTAAGCGTAAAATCTGGGATTGATTATTGGAACGATTGGCAAACAATCGATTGTGGATTCTTGACAATCGATTGTCATAGAGTAAAATCAACAGTTCTTAATTGGCAATTAGGCAACGGTAATGCCAAGTTTTTCAACTATAAATACAGCTTAAATTCAGTCTTTTGAGTACACAACAACACACAACAACTGATCATATAATTGCTATAAGCTTGCATGCTCTATTTCTTATCATTTTATATTCATTACATAAGTTTTTGAGAGCCAAACTCTTGTCGAAAGTTGTTGCGATCTTGAGCGTATTCTTTTACTCATATCTACTCATTAAGGAGTGTCTTGTTTGAGTGCTTAGTGTTTTGTACACTTGAAGATAATTGTTATTCTCTTGTTGTAAGAAGGAACTTGTGTTTCCTTGGTTGAAGTCTTGGAGTGTTGTATCTCCGAGCAAAGGTAGTTGAGGCTTGTGTCCTCAAGTTGTGAAGGAACTTGTGTTTCCTTTGGTTGAAGTCTTGGAGTGTTGTATCTCCGAGCAAAGGTGTTGAGGCTTGTGTCCTCAAGTTGTAAAGGTTTGTTAAGCACCCGGAAGCTTGACAAGTTAGTGGAAATCTCGAGAGAGTCTCTCGGGGACTGGACTAGCCACGGGTTGTGGTGAACCAGAATACTTCGGTGTGTTCTTTCTTATTTATCGCACTTATTTATTTCCTGCAAATTTTAAATTCCGCAAGTTTACGCTAATTTTTATTATAACGCTATTCATCCCCCCCCCCCCCCTCTAGCATTAAGCGTATTATCTAACAGTTTCAATAGGGGAAAAACACACACTCCTAATAAAATTAGGGCCTGTGATTTTTGTGGGATTTTTATCGTACAAATACAATATTTCTTTTATCTAAATAATTGCAATAGATTGTCTATAATTGTATGTTCATTGTGAAAATAGACTCTTATTAGCCTTATTATTATTATTATTATTATTATTATTATTATTATTATTATTATTATTATTATTATTATTATTATTATTATTATTATTATTATTCTCGTATGTTGATGCATTAATATGTTATGTAAGATGAATACAATATTATTTTAATTTCACTAAAAAATTATAAATATGTTATGTGAGTTGGATACAGTACTATTTTAACTTCAATAGAGTCACAAAACGACTCGGATGGGGCATACAAACAAGATAAATATTTTTTTAGTATAAAATAATTATAAATGGGCATTACGTAACAGAAAAGGCAAGAATTTTATAGAATATGATAATCATTTTAATCTAATGTAAAATTTAACATTTTTTATTGAAAGCATTTGGGTTATGGGCCAAATCATATATAGGAAGAAATGGATCTAAAGTGAGTATGGCCAATTTAAGCTTATGTTACATTTATTTTTAGATTTTTCTCATTAAATTTTATGTCATGTCATATTTATAGTAAGGAGTATGAGCCTAAATGACTTTTAAATGATAATATGAAAGTTTTTTTTTTTGGTAATTAAAATTTTATTAATCACCAAAAGGATGTCAATACAGCATTTAAGAGTAAACTAAACAGCAAACTCGACCTTCATTACAATGCTATGCTAAGCCTCTAATTTAAAGAAAAAGCTGCTGCAGTTGTTGACAGGTACTGGCGGAGCTTCGAACATTACATGTGTATGCTAATTCCCGAAGCAAACTATCACTATTACGAAACACCTTCTCAAAGATCCTTGCATTTCTTTCCAACCAAATAGTATAAAACAGTTCTGTTATCACCATTTTGAAAATGCTCGCTCTAGGAGTTTTACCTTTAGCTTTAGAAATGATCAGTTGTAGGAACTGTTCCCAGTCGAGGCCATTACCTATAGTTTCCCTAATCCACTACATGGTGTGGTTCCTTAAATCAGTAACAAATGAGCAGGTAAGAAAAAGATGATCCCTGGACTCAATCTCACATTGACACAATACACACTGAAGATCAGCAGTTATATCCCATTTAGATAGTCGAGTCTTGGTAGGCAGTCTATCATGGAGTATCAACCATAAAGTAAAAACTGCTTTAGGTCTCGCCTGGTTTTGTGTTATTAAATTCTTCCAATGAACTATAGGCAGCTGGCCAATCTGAGCCAAGTAGAGGGATCTAATAGAATACACTGAATTATATAAGCACTGCCTCAGATGAGTCATGTTGTAAGCTGCAAAAAATTTTTGAACCATCCAACTTGCTTGCTTAGGTACGGGAGTATGTTCCACTTGTTGTTGTTTTATATACACAGAATGAATCCATTTTACCCATAAAGTATCTTTCTTATGAGCCAAATCCCAAGATAATTTAGCTATGGCAGCCCTGTTCCAAGTTAATAGATTTGTAAGATTTAGACCACCTGCTGATTTAGGTAGGCACATTTTATCTCATGCAATGAATGCCTTCTTAGTAATTGCTACTGATCCTGACCAAATAAAGCTTCTGCAGTGAGCTTCAATTATTCTCAGGATCTTGGAGGAATAAGAAACAGTTGAGCCCAATAAGCCTGGATGCCAAACAAGACTGATTGTACTAGTTGTATTCTGCCTGCATATGACAACTTTCGAGTAGTCCATGAAGTAATTCTGGCAGTGATCTTATCTACCAAAGGTTGCCACTGGATAAGTGTCATCTTCTTAGTAGTAAGAGAAATGCCTAAATATTTGAAAGGCAATGTCCCACATCCATAACCAAGTAGTTGAGTAATCTGCAATTTAACCTCTGAGCTGACACCTCCAAAATATACTGAACTTTTTTTAAGTTAGCTTTCAAACCTGAGGCTTCAGTGAATTGAGAAAACAGTTTAAACAAAGTAATAACAGACAGTGTATCACCTTTGGAAAATAATAACAGATCATCTGCAAAACTGATATGTGTGATGCCCAATTTCTTACATCCTGGATGATAGATATAAGTTTGGTACTGCTTCAGTTGAGCCAATGATCGACTAAGATATTCCATAACAATTGCAAAAAGAAAGGGAGATATAGGATCTCCTTGCCTAAGGCCTTTGGCAGCTTTAAAAGGAATAGTTGTTTCTCCATTAAGAAGTATAGTATAGCTCACAGTTTTAACACATTGCATGATCCATTTGGTAAATCTGTTTGGGAATCCCAAAGCTTCAAGCATTTGCTGCAGGAAGATCCACTCTACAGAGTCATAAGCCTTTTGCAAGTCAATTTTAATCATGCACCTTGGAGAGATATGAGATCTGGTATAGTTCTTGACTAACTCATGAGCTAGTATCACATTATCTGCAATTCTTCTACCTGGTATGAAGCCAGCTTGAGCTGTACATATAATATCAGGCATAACATGTTGCATTCTGTTAGCAAGTACTTTAGATATCACCTTGTACAATACTGAGCAGCATGCAATTGGCCTATACTCCTTGATTGTAGTTGGATTAGGAACTTTAGGAATCAAAGTAAGAGAAGCACAGTTGACAGGATGATACATTCTGTTAGTAAGGAAAAAATCCTTAACTGCATGAATAATCTGTGTGCCAGTTATGTTCCATGTTTTCTTAAAGAATATTGCATTATAACAATCAATTCCAGGGAAATAGCTTTTAAACTTGCAATAATCTCCAAATCAGTAACATCTTCATTCAAAAATCTCCTCTGTTGTTGTGTTAAACTGGGGCCATTAGCCATATATTGTCGATTGATGGCTGGTAATGAAGTAGCAGCTGTACCTATTAAAGCTTTATAAAAGCCAATAACTTCTTTCTTAATATCAGCTGGGCTGGATATCTTAACTCCTTCACCTGTAAGTAGCTCAGAGATATGTTTATGCTGGTTTCTTTCCTTCAAGATGGCAGAAAAATACTTGTTATTAGAATCACCCAATTTGATCCATTTAGCCCTGGATCTTTGTTGCAATAGACTTTCTTCAATCAAAGACCATTTCTCCAAGTTTACTGCTATCTCCTTTTCCTTGAGTAATAATGTATCAGTATAAGCCAAGCTCATCTGCAGCTGTATATCCTTTAACTCTTGCCTACTATCAACAATCCTTTAACTAATATTCTTAAAATCTTTAATGTTTAAAGACTTTAAAGGATCTTTCAGAGATTTGAGATTACACCACACATCCTTCAAAGTAGCCTGATCTTTGCAATGCCAGTTATCTTTAATCAACTGATGAAAGTCTGCATGAGAAGCCCATGAGTTGAAAAATCTGAAAGGTGGCTTACCTATCTTAGGAGATTCAGTCATTGTGATCATCATAGGTCTATGAAAGTTTAGTTACTTTTAAATGAAAAAAAAATAATTGGGTGACTTTAGTGAAATTAAAATATAGTGGAGTGACTATTAGTGAAATTAACCCTGGTTACTTTTTGCCCCGTTCATGACTTTTTATGTCCACAATAAAAATCAAACTAAAAGAAAAAAAAAATAGGCGGCAGCTGTTTATGTTTCTTAATTTTGTTGCGAGAAATCTTATCTTTTAGCAAAACGGAACTCAATTTAGTTTGGATTGAAGAACCGGATCATATAAAGTCGAATCAAATAAGGGAAGGCAACAACCTAAACAGAATACAATTTAAGCCGATAGCGGTCCTAGTTCGGTTCAGATATATTATATCATGGCTGTTAAGTAAATAATTAATATCAAATTCTTTGCTAATGGGGAGTTAAATATTTAAAACTAAATGCACAATATATATATATATATATATATATATATATATATATATATATATATATATATATATATATATATATATATATATATATATATATATATATATATATATATATATATATATATATATATATATATATATATATATATATATATATATATATATATATATATATATATATATATATATATATATATATTAGCATTCAACAATCAACATAAAATGTAGAAGAACGCGTGGAGTACAAGACCTTAAGAATTTTCAGTTATTAAAGTCCAAACTTTTACTTTAAACGCATGTACAATTGATAATAATTATATGAGTTTCTTTTATCTTATAAATTTATGGATCCCAATTTTATATTTCTAGGTTCACAAAATCTGGATATACAAAACCGTGTGACAGAAAAAACGTCTCATACACTAGTGTCATTGTATATGAGATATAAAAAAAAAAATTATCCCTTCTAGTGTTTGTCTTTGTTCAGAGACGACTCAAGTCAGCAGAGTCAAGTCAGTAGGTATAACACTTTGGTCACGCTACCCTTACAACCATTCCATTGCAAGGACTGAGGACTGAGGACTGAGGACCGAAGAGCAATGCCTCAGTCATAGTTCTATTGATGATCAATTAGTAGATTGGGAAGACGAAAATGCACTGTGGAAGAGAACTATTATTAAAGGAGAAAAGTGTCGCCCTTTGGAATTTTCTGGCAAAATTTCTTATGATGCTAATGTGTTGGACTGATTCATGATTTCTTCCCTCAACGTCAACTTCTTTCTCTGCCTTTTTCCCTTCTAGGAGGTGATTGTTCATACTGGGTTGGACATTTTACTTTATGCATAAAGGTGATTAAGCTGTCTACATCATAACTTTTTGGCTATGATTTTTCTTTTTTTTCAAATTATGCATGAACGCAAAATAATTGCGGTTCATGAATCGTCATTGCTCTGTTCTGAAGTACAACAAACCTAGAATGAATTTGTCTTATACTACCATCAATATAGTTTCTTAATGTTGTGATATGTAACTGCCTATTACACTAGACTTTGAAGCATATGATATCTGACATATTTACTACTACCACTTCTTACAGAAAATAAAAAGTCATATACTAAAGCATTTTATCCAATTTTGACACAAATATAGCATGTGTTTTGTTTGGCTCAAAAGTTATCGATCTATTATATAAACTTAAAAATAATAAAAAATAAACAAGGGTAAGTTGTAATCAAATATAATATGACCTAGAAATGAAAAGAACAATGTTACTGTAGTAGATCTGAAAGATAAAAAATGATTTGGACTTGAGAGAAAATAATTGTTAGAGATAGAGATAGAGATAGAGAGAGAAGGAGAGAATCAAAAGTTATACTATTCGCGAATCCTCCATCTTTACAATGCGAAGATCTTCTTTATATAATAGTAATAATCAAAAAGGTACAAAGGTAGGTAGCATCTTCTTAGTGAAGACGTTGTGTATTAAACAACGTTGCCTTTGTTCCCACATCCAAGTCAAACCCGTGCTTTAGTCGACGTTCGCTCACTGGGCGTACCCATTCAGGTGTGACAAAACTAATTCAGGCGTACCCATCACTATAGAGACGTTAGGATCAAATTTAACCCTATACATGTTTCTAAGACAGGTGTGACAAAACCAATTCAGGTAACCAAACAAAACTTCCATTTCCTATGGAAAATACTATTTCAAACACTATGATCAATAAACAAAATTATTGATCAAAAACCTATATATGATTCTAGAGCAGTAATTTGGAATTCCTTTCATTATTATTTGTGATATTTGCAGCTACATCAACAAAAAATACGTCTAAAGTTTCATTATCATTTCTTTGGATGAAACTAGAAAGTTAGTTGTTTTCCTCATAATACCATGGTACATTAATTAATAGTATATATATATATATATATATACTACAGGGGGAAAATCTATATGTTTCATCTGATAGGGATAGGGCAACAGCGTTAGCCAATTTTCGCCCACTGGAGCAAACAATAGTTAGTGCATCACTACCTCCTTTGTGCCCACCAAAATCTTATCTTCTAATTAATCTCTTCATGATTTCCTTTCCCAGCTTCTGTTTCATTTCAGTCTTGACCTACACTAAACGAACAAAAATAAATTTACACTCTTTTTATTCTTCTCTACTTATTCTGTTCCTAAACCGCAACTTAAAAGGATAATTGTCTTTTAATTTTTCTTTTCTTATTTTTCCTGTACTATTGTTGCTATTGTTAACTGTGTCCTACTAATTATTTTGCCGTAATTTAGCTGATCACTAAGATTAAGAAAATAAGAGCCATTTGGACACAGGATAGATATAAATTCACAAGTGTCATCGAGCCCAATAATTTGTTCTTTCCACTCAATCGACAAGTCATGTAAATTATATGGGAAGGTTAAACTTGATTAATTTTTAAATATGAAAATGTGCCAACTTTTCCTGGATAAATGAAAAAGAAAATGATGCCAAACCAATTGGGACAGAGAGAAAAAACAAAATATAACTTAGCATTTATATAAGTGGAGGGCTACATCCACTAGTAAGAGCATATAGCCGTCATCCTTGACGAATGGTCTCAAATCTCAATCCTCAACTCTCAACCAAACCATCAAACTGAGACATCTTATTTTCCTAATTTACATTTATAATCCTTTTGTTAACAGAAAAAAGAAGGTTAAAAAAAATTGAACAAGAAAATCAATACATATAACAACACTACCACCAAATAAACAGATCGTTCCATTTTTTATTTTTTATTTTTTTTTTTAAAAAAGGCAAGCAGAAGGTCCTGTAAAACTATATGCAATTCTTGAAACTAAATTTGACCCTATCCTCTGTACTTCACAACCAAACCAAAAGAAAAAAGTTAAAAGAGCCGCAAACCAAGCAAAAACTAACTGAGATAACTGGAATTCGGCATACAAAGATCCATAATTTTCTCAGCCACTTCTGTTTCATCTCTGCTTTCTTGGACCAGTTTCTGAACTAAAGTCCTCGGCAGCTTCATCTTCAACTGAATCGGTCCATTATTCGGCTTCATAATCGACAAATCAGAAGCAGATCTTCTGCTTAACATGAGACACTCGAGCCGATCCTTTGCACTCATCTGAACAGCAGATTTCACTCTTCTTGGAACCCTACTAATTTCTTCTTTAGGAAACAGAGGCAATTCCACTAGAAAATATATTTTGTTTGGCTTCAGTTCTTGTTCTGGTTCTAGTGGCTTAGCTCTCACGCCAAATTTCTTCACTGCTTCTGATTCCAATAAAACATGACCTGGGTAGTCTTTTACTACGTCCGAGGTTGTTACTGGTGTTTTCAGTTTCAAGATTTCGCCATTAATCTTCATCACCTTTGTCTTCTTCTTATTTCCTCCAATGTTGTTCCCCATTCTAACTAGCTCTGCTTTTCTCTAGAGAATCTTGCTTTTTTGGTATTATGGTCTCCACTTATATTTTGGAATAATTATATGGACAAGTAACTAACCTTTTGTTAGTGCGTGTGCGTGTGAATTTCTGGAAATGTACTAGAAAAGGTTCCTTTGGTGGATGTTGGAGGTAACTACAAAGTTTAACTAAATCCAATAATTACTAAATCCAATAATTTCAAACGCATTGTAAATTAGACGATATAAATTAAAGGTTGAACCCATCAAATTTGAGTTTTAATTTGATTATGATTATAGTAGTAATTTATTTAAGTGAAAATTATGCAACACATTAAATATTTATATTGTATTTACTATTCGTAGCTATACTTTTAATAGATTTACCATTTATAGTTATATTTGAATTTTATATCAAATATATGAAATAAAAGATTAATTGTTTTGAACTGAAACAAGAAAGCAACAAACTCTTCTACTCAGTTGGTTAGAGCATCTGTTTAGTTAGTAAAGGTCTTAAGTTTGACTTTCAACAAGAATAATTTATTTTTTAGTGTTTCCGTATTTAGCTTTAATTGTACTTATTGCACGAACAAACAGAGTCGATACAAATTGTACCCATTGTATACACCCTTGTATTTCGCGTTGGTTACATTTGATACATATTATATTTGTTGCACAAATGAACACACAGTTGATCAGTTGACACTAATTGTATTTATTGCACGTTTGAATACAAATAATACAAGTAAGTAACAATTAAAAGTAGTATTTAGATGAATTATAGTTATTGAATTCTAAATTATAGTGGTTTAAAGATTTTTTTTTTACTTAAAAGGCTCCACTAAAACCATAATACTACTTTTGAATAATACTAAAGGTGCTTTCACAGGTAATGTATCTCCGTGTGTGTGATGATTGTACCTTATTATGGGAAGATATAGTTTTTTGAGGACGAAGTGTTTTCGAATGAACCTCGGCTATAAGTATAAGTAATATTATACTTATATTAAATTATAAGTATAATATATAAAAAATTGCACGGTTTATGCGTAGAACTTAAACCTTTTAACTGTGTATTTTTGAGTGATTCCAAATTCAAAGTCGTAATCCTCTTTGGTGTGTAAATTAAGGAAATGTTTGCTTTTGTGACACAAAAATATAAAAATTTAGATGGTGTGCTTTCATAGAAAAGGTCGAATGAGGATAAGATCTTTCAGTTGGACTCGCTTGCTATTTAAATTAAAGTATCACTTGATGTTAGTTATAAGGTGAGGCCAAAAGAGAAAAGGCAAACAAACCTCCCACAATTACTGCATTCTGTTGGAATAGTTTCCCACTGCTTTTTAATTTCGCCTTGGATTATAGTGAAGCACAACACAAAGTGTCGCCTTACCTCCTCTCTTAGAAATATACAAACACAAACTTAAAATAAAAAAAAGTTAAAATATGCTAATTAGCTCGGCAAAGTTGTACATCAAAAGAAAAATCAGTGCACAAAATATTTCTTATTCATTCAGGATGCACGGAAGGATCACCCCGCAAAGAGTATGATGTAAACAGTCAGTGGTGAAGCCACCGCTTCTGATGGCGGCTAGCTGCTTTCTGCTCTCCTTATTAGTTTACTGCCAACTCCGCTAGGTTATTAGTTACGGGCTCGACAAAACTCAGTAACTTTAGCTCAAATCCTATACTTGTATTTAGAAATTTATTTAATATGTATATTTATCCAGAACCAATAAGCAAAAAAGAACTATGGTTCATAACCCATACACTAAAATTTCTACCTCTGCTTCTGTAAACAGCTTATCCTAATGCAAATATTAACGAGGCAACTCGGCGAAAACATAACAAGACAACTCGGCTAAATTATAGCTCAACAGAGATGAACCAGATTCACTTCCAATTGTAATTGTTTTGTTTTAGAACTTTGACTACGATAAAGTAAAAGCTCGCTAAAGAAGGCCAGTGCTCGTGTTCAACTCCATTTTATTTTTATTAACCTTAATTAAAAAAGAGCTAATACACTCTTAGTCTACAGATATGTGCTGACGTTTGTGGTGATGCTTGGAAATTATTATGTATTGTATTTAAGATCAAAATGAGTTTGCCGGATAAATGTACTAACACTCATTGAAAACATTTAAGTCCTTTTCCCGGAAGTCTTGCAAATTCTCCTTTCTGTTTAAGTATTTATAATATAAAGGATATCATTAACAAATACCGCACTTTAGAACAAAAATCAAAATACAAATATCTTGTTATGTTAACAGGAAAGAGCTCTGTCACAGTACACTTTGCATATTCAAAGATCCGCATTTTATTAATGCTTGTTGTTATCGTGAAAATAGTAATAATAATTAAATTTATTAATAGGACTCTAAAAATACATAATTTATTTTTATGCTAGTTGTTAGAATAATTGATGCTAGATATGCGAAGATAAGAGATGGAAAGTGAGATAAAATAAAGCAATAATCGAACCGAGATGTTAGTTACTTTGGCTTCAAACTGACCGATGAAGGGCAGCGAGGTCGATGCCTGGGCTGGATCTCGAGCTATCGAGGTAACCGGGAATGAGCTAACAGTTAAGATATGATTAAAAGAAGGCTCTTTATAGCCGATATCAAGCAATAAATAAAGAACAAGTATGAGAGCAGCAAATGAGAGAGGTAATCTCGGGCGAGTAAGTTAGAGAGAAAAGAGAGAGAGAGAGTTGTTATTGATCTGTAGTTAGAGCAACAACATGCCCTTACAAAGTGGTGAGGATTCTCTTTATATAGGAGGGGAATTCCGCCATAGTACAAAATACCTTAATTGTAAAAGCATGGAGATGAGACGGCTAGACGATATGCGACGCCTTGATACAAGCTCTGGATAGGCCGATTTTGTCAGACCTAGCCGCGTGCCATGGAAATCTCCTAGTTTTCTCTAGCCTCGATCAATATCCTCTTTAAGTCGGTCCCTGACTAGCATCAAGGGAGGGAACTCGGTCATAGTCTTTCATCCTCGAGGTGTTCCTTCGAAATGACATAATAGCAAGAAATCGGGCCCGCTGATTTCGCCGCTTACAAATAGTCTCCGCGTTTCTCAAAACGAAGCGATAGAAAATGATTCTGATACCTGACTCCTCGGGCTTCCCATGACGATATACCGATGACGTAACCTATGGCATGAGCTTTAACGATAACTGGGACATCCCATGGACTTGTTTTTTCGACACCACACAATGTGTTGTCGATTCCCGTTCTTCAAAGTGACAGTGTCGCTGTCGATTCGATTCTTCAAAAATACATTAATTATATCTGTCGGTTAGTCTTCCAATGGCATTAATGGTCGTGTCATTATCCCCTGTAAATGGGAGTATTCTGCCGTTATTTTTATTCCAACTGCCTTCCTCTGTTTATTCATCCCTTTCTCCTCACCAACTTTCTTTATCGATGATCACTATGTTTGGAATTCACGGATTTAAGGTTGTTTGGCATCATTCCTGTCAGCTGTGCGGTAGCCTCTTGCCTGATTTTCCCCTTGTTGAGCGAGATCATAGCATCTTGACATTGCCGTTGTTGTTGTTATGCCTGCTACTGCTGTTCTTCTTAGCTTGAGATGGTGACACGGGGGCGACTGATGTCCCCCGATCCAAAAGGGAATTTTGGCTTTAAATCGTTACTCGAGAGAGTATTCGGACTATATCCGCTACTTACTCTTCTACCCTGGCCTGGTGTGCCACTTTATCCCTTGGGTTTTTTCTCCCAAGGGATAAAACGGCGCATCCGAGTTTGAGGCTGAGGCCCACCGAATCTTCAACCTTTGGCTTTGGTGGGCTATGTCTTTTTTTTTCTGCCTCTTATGCATCCTCCCTTTTTTTTCCTATTCTTCATCTTCTCCCTCGGCGAGGACATTCCCCTTGATTGAGCTGGGAACCTAGGGGAGATGGCAACTGAAGGAGTTGCCTTCGAGGATGCGAGCTCGAGGATGCGAGCTCGGAGATGCTGATACTGGAGATGAACCTTCGAGGATGGACTAGGCTCTTATGTTTTCACTATGGGTGTATACTCTTTTGTTTCTTTGTTTCTGTCTAAGGACCTCTTGTGACTTTTGTAATTATATGTAAGGAACCATCGGGGGCCATTGTAAGCCAATATTTATGAAATAAAAGGACATCTTCTTTACTTCTGTTTTTGATATTTTCCATATTCTTTTATATTCCTGTACGTTTGGGGGGATTTTGAATGTATGCCTTTGTTGACGACCGTCGATATTCTTTCTGGTCTTTGGTTGAAAGAAATGGCTTCTTTTTTAGCCTATCGTGGTCCCTTGTACGAAGCCTGAAGCGATCCGATAGGCTCAGTTCGTCGAGACCCTGGAACCGTGTGAAGATGGCGTATCGAGCCTTGAAATCTTTGAGGGTGGTCTCGGAGTGAAGGTCAGCTTCGGGCACCTAGAGATTTACTTTAGACTTGATGTAGATAATCTTTTAAGGCATTATAGATGGGTCTATGTGGAGAGGTTTCCCATGGCCGGATGATGTCCTGAGGTCGAACACTCATGGACGAAGCTAGAAGTGCTTACTTTTCTTCTTGGGAGGAACCTTCGAGGATGGATACCTTCTCGGTACTAGAGACAATATCGCTGGAATTTTGAAGCCTAACTCCCTTTTGACGGAGGTCTTTGGGGTCGGGTACAACCTCACGACCGGAGATGATATTGTTGGCCTTCTGGAGCCTAACTTGGGCAGGCGAGCCATTGTTGTTTCCCCACATATATATATATGGGGTTTCTCCCACTTCTTAGGAGATCCCATTGTTTTAGGTAGCTATCCTTCTGATTTGGTGTCGAGTTCTTAGTTACCTTAGTTCCAAAACGTTCATGTGGGTTCCCGCTTCAGTTTTCTAGTTTCACCAAAGCCATGACTCCTACTTCAGGGCCTGCCCGGCAAAGAGGGGAGAGTTCCACTCCCAATGTTCGGGACCCACGGGAGTTTACTCTAAAGACTATGTCTTCGATAAGAGAGGAGCATTTGGAGATAGCGAGGAGAGACTGTAGATGGGGCGAGGGTGCAACGTTGCAAGCGCTTCCCCTGGGTGAGGGTATCATGGACCTCGCCGATGGATTCCTGAACATGTATTTGTACCCTTTTGCACTAGTCCCCCTTGATAGGGTCATGCTCGATTTTTGTTTAAAGTACCAGGTTACTTTGGCACAGATACATCTGTCGTTTTGGCAAATAATGTTGACGATGAGGTTCTTTGCGGAGAAGTAAGGCTTGAATTCACGCTTAGTCACCTCGTTAGGTTGTACCGATCCTTTCATCATCGAGGTCTGTTAACCCTGCAGTGCCGTTCATCCACGCTGTTTGTTATTGATGAAGAGGAAGATGGAGATCGAGAGTGGGTCAGTCGATTTTGACATTATCCCCACAAAACTTTTTCCATTTCCGAGGAATAGAATTACACGCGTGAGTGGAGCGTCACATGTTTTCTCAGATTCACTCATGGTGATAGCTAGTTTAGTAATTGTGTTTCCTTTTTTTCCAGCTATTTCATTGGCGCCAGGCAAAGCCTGATATGCCCGGCTGGGTCCAGAATCTAGCAACCCATTCGACTCGTGACGAGCGTAGGTGGTGACACACTGCTTTTACCTTGTCCTTCATACATTTGGGACGACACTTGCCTCTTTTTATGTACTAACCTCGTCATTGTAGGTCTCAGAAGTTCCCCAAGGGCGAGTTCTTGCTCCTCCGAAGAGGGGGAGGAATTGCCAACTTTTGAGCCACATGATAATAATAAATGGGATATGCACTTGCCATGCGATGGAGCTCTTAGTAGGGCGAAACGGGTCTGATTCTTCGAAGAGAAAACATTGCGCGATCCTGGTATACCCGAAGTCTCCGGTTCTAGAGAGGTGGTTCCTCCGAGTGATCATGATTTGATCGAGGTTGGTTCTTCTTGGGACGAGGGGGATAGATCAACATAAGTGTGCTCGACCTTCGAGGAAGTCCGCCAGCTTTACTTCGTGGTGAGTTTTGGTATAGGCCTCTCCGTATCTCGCGCCTTCCCTTCTTTATCAAGTTTTTCTTCTGCATGCCTTTGACAGACATAGGTCTGAGCTGCTCCATCATGGGGCCAGGCTTCGGAAAGCTATGGATGAGCGTAGGTCCCTTAGGCTCTGTTGCGAGGAGAATGAAGTTGAGTTGACGCACTGGCGATATGAGGCATACCAGAGCTCAAATTATGAGAGATATTTGATGGAGCATGTAATTTCTCGTGAAATCCATTTTGCTTTTTAAACCTTTGGGTTAACCTTTTGCCTAGCTCAGTTGTAGAAAAAAAGGAGGCTCTGGAGCGCCTTAGGGGTGACGCCGATCGAATCAGGAATGACTGTTTGCGAGCTAAGAGCTCGATCGCAGATTCAAGCTTTAGAGGAGAAGGTTGCCTTGGCTAAAGTTCTTTCCTTCGAGGTCCAACTCCGCTTAGATTGTGATAACACTTCAGTTCAAGCACGTATGATCACGAAGCTCGAATCCGAACTTTCGAAGGTTAGGGCAAAGATTGTCAATGCTCGGACTGAAGCAGCACTGACCCGGACTAAGGCTGATTATGGGATGGCAATTCATTTGAAGGATGATACCGATGCCCAAGCTGAGTGGAAGAGGGCCCTCGATCATGAAGAGATGATCAATGAATATGTTCGTTAATAGTTTGCTTTCTTGGAGTCTCTTACTCTGTTCGTTATACTGTGGTATCAGAGTCAGCCCATACTTTCGGAGGGAGGAACAGTTTGTTAAATATGTATGAGTCATTTCCATCATCCTCTTCCCTAGCAAAAATGAATATTTCTCCTACTCTATACAAAACTCTGTCCAAAAAATATGATTACCTATATGAATTAGATATCCTACCCAATGAACAGAAAGTATCCTCCACTGAATTACCCCTCATAAACCCCTACTCAGCTTTCGCCAAAAAATCTTTTGCACCTTGGACCCAAATCCGTTCCTTAGTCCAACACAAACCAAAAGAAGTCAAAGAATATGTTGATGCCTCAAAGCTTGACCAGCATCCTATTCTTGCCACTTGAGAGGAACAATTTATCACTCTTCAAATCCCAGATGATTTTCCCAGACAATGGAGAGATCATGGTTTTACCCGTATCCATTTTGGTGCTATCCGAATCGCTTTAACATATCACGGAGGAAAAGGTCAACATGTTGTAGCTCGACTTTCTCTTCAAGATACAAGATACTTGGAGTACCAACATGCGAATCTGGGTACTACAGAAGTTACCCTAAACGCTGGAACTGTCTTCATAACTATCTTTCCAAAGTTCAACATGTCCCTTTATGACCCGTTCCTAACCGAAGCCTTAAAAATCCAAGTCCAAATCCAGGATTCCCCACAAGCCAAAGATTCCATCCAAGCTACTCTTCATCACAAATGTCATGGCGAGTCCAAAATCACGCCATGGATCTTTGCCTTCACGCAAGAGAAAACGCTTTACTCTTAAATATTGATGCTACCAAAGGAAACATCATATGCACCCAAATACCCATACAAATTCCCAAAGATGAACTTGTCAAAATTCTTCTTGATTCCTAGATCACAAATTATGAAAAGTTAAGAGAATCGAAGAAATCTCTGCAATCTGGTGAACCAACTTTTACCAAAAGAAATGACAAAACCGTTTGCATAAACTTTGACCATTCCCATCTCAAAAAAACAAATAAAACCATTTTATCTTGCCAAATGATTCAACCCAAAGATACAACAGATACATATCCTGAACCAGATGGAGAGTTCTTTTGGAATATACAAAGCATCATGGAAGAACATGACTGGTGTCAAAATTTTGACAAAGAAGGAAAAAGAACTTGGTGGTTCAAATGCCCCTTTACGGGACACTGCCTTGGGATCTTGATTGCGATTTTCAAGATGTTTGGAAGATCCAACTGGAGAATATGATAAAATGGGGCCTCAATCAAACCAAACCAAAATCCAAGAAGAAGGGAAAACCTGAAAAGCAATTTCGAGCCAAATATGAAAATAAAGATCCTTCAATTGGCTCATTAAGCCGTCCAGGTAAATATGAATTTCTTGTCAAGTATAAACCCTAGGAATGGCCAAAATTACCAGAAAAATTCACTCCAAGCTGGGAGGATAGTGAAACCATACCCAAATCATTGTCAGTCCATACCCCAGAATCCAAAAAGCCACCTGAACCTAAAACTTCACCAATTCAAAAGACCACAGATCCCCCACAACCAGAGATATTCATGCTAAGTCCTTCAAGCTCCAGTCATACTCTAGATTTTCCTTCACTTTAACCTTTTGAAAAAGAGGGTATAAGCCATGATCCAAAAATTCCCAAGAAAAACATAGTGTTGCCTACTGGAGAAAAACCCCCAACAAATGACATCGAAGCATCAATGAACTGGCAATCAAAAACTCCGTCTGCCAAAACAAGGTGCTGAACAACATTGGCAACACCATAAAGAATGTGGCACATACACAAAACAAAATGATGAGCAAGGTGGAAACAATTGAGAAAAAGATGGAGAAGAAATCATCTCACCATGACGGATTAATCAAAACCTTGGAACTAATATTGGCAAATTTACAATACGAGATTTGTCCGTCAGGAACTTCACTTTTCCAATTCTTCCAACAACAACAAAAGGAAACGACTTCCATCAAAGAACAAATTCAACTCCTGAGAAATGACCACTTTGAGCCATAAAAAACCCAAGTCTACTCCTCAAAACCTACCTTCTTCCCCATGTCTCCACAAGCATACTCCCCACCTAAATTAGACTACACCTTTTCTGCTTTTCCATCTACCTCACAAAATCCAATATCTTTCACCCAACCCTTAAAAGAAGAACATGATTTTGATATCGCAAAATGGTTTGGGAAAGGAAAGATGCCCTTGCAGCACAAAAACAAACCAAGAAAAGACGAGACCAAGGAGAAAGTTCAAAAGGGTCCAACCCTGAAAATCTGATGATTTCTGACCAGAAGGCTCTAGAACTCTATGTGTCTCAGCCAAGATACATACCAGAAGAAGATATTCCATGGTCGGAATCTCTGAATTCATCAGAAGATGAATCAATGAAAGGTAGCTCTCAGTCTAGCAATGAATCCATGAAGAACTCTTCCTAATTAGACAAACCCTCAATATTTGTGAACCATCCAGGAGACCAAAAGTATTTGAATTAGATGAGGAATAATAAGGCATGACAGACGATCCAATCCAAGAACTCTTTCTCAAGAAGAGCTCAAGTCAACTAAACACAAACTAGTGTTTGCAACCACTAATTCAGCAATTAAATATAAAGTTATCCCAAATATCAAACACCCATATTCAATCTAGCCCTAAAATACAAGACCCATCAACTATCCACAGAGGGTTAAGCGAAAACCCTAGCATATGGGTCTAACTACTCATAATTAAAGAAGAAAAGCAAGAAATAGATGAAGAGCAACTCATATTAATTAATTACTAAGATAAACAATAAGATCCAATGTTGAAATGTAGATAAAATTGCCTAAAATGACTAAAAGTATTGAACCCTCGAGCGCAACTTACAAAGAAAACTATTTGATACCCTAAAAATGGGAAAAAAGCTATTTGTACTAAGCTGAAAAATCTGGACAAAATACCCCTACGGGGCTAGTGAGGATCGCGCAAAATGGAGTGCAACTGTACTAGGGCTCTAAACTTGAGAATTCGATTTCTGAACTCGGGCAATGTGGACCGCACAGAATGGAGTGCTACCGCGGTGGCTTCTAGTGCGGTCACATTAAATGTTGTGCAGACCGCATTGGCTTGAAACTCCCAAATGGCACTTCTCTGATTCTTCTCACTGCGGACCGGACTAAATCGAGTGCGGGTCCTATTGATCTCAATGTGGACCACACAAAACCTAGTGAGGCCGCATTGCTTTTGGCCTGAATATCATGCTCTCTGAACCTTACTTGAGCGGACCACAAAGAATGGTGTGCGGCCGCACTAGCCTTGTTTTGCCTGAGCTTTGTCTTATCTTGATACTTGTTCAAGTTTCACTCCTTTGAATTGATCTTTATCATCTCGTCACTTTGTTGATCAAACCAGCAATCAAGCACAACTTATGAGTCTTTTTGGGACTATTTTGTACAAATTCCTAATCAAAACATAAGCAAGAAGGAGTATAAAAGGTATCAAAATCCTTAGTTATAAACTCCCCCAAACTTAAGCTTTTGCTTGTCCTCAAGCAAACAAAATAAGACCTACCCTGTAAGGAAAAATTCAAGAAAATTCAGATATCCTAATGTGACCTCATCTAGCATCAATTGGGACTAACAATTGCCCTCAATACAAATGAATCATTAACAACATTTACTCTTTGAAACACCATGGATTAAGTGCGACACAAGAGCATCAAGAGTTGACTCAACACATCAAAGAACTCTTTCTATTACTTTGGTCATTGTGGAACTCAAACTCATACATCCTCAACTATCCCTAAGGAACGAGGTCAATGGAAGTTCACTTATCTCTCTCAAGAAAAAAGTCACAAGTCCAACGCTAAGTACCATATGCTTGTCCCTTATGTGAGGCAGCACTAATGTAAGCTTCATTCAACTCAAGATCATATAGGGCTTTTGTGGAGACATGGTGAAGGCTTTTGGTTCAGGGTAGGAAACGTTTGGTCTAAGTAGGTTCCATCATCCCTTAAGCACTTCTTTTGTTTTATTTGGCACACATTCACTTGACTCCTTGAGTCATTTCACTTCTTTCTAAGGGATTAGAGAGATACACTGTTGCTCTTTCTTATACATTTCAGACTTTTTCTCCTTTTTCAACTTTTCACACCTTTCATTCATTGCTTTTCTTGAGTCCCGTTTTATTCCTTTTCACATTGAATATTCTTTTTGTCTTTTTTTCTTTTATTTGTTTTTTTATTGCCTTTTCTTTTCTTCGTTTTTGTGCCTTTTTGCTACTTTTTTGCAATCCTCGTCTTTCCCCCCAAGCTTATATTTTTTCCATGTGCTAAAGAAAAGATCGAGTGACAATAAAGGGCATCTTTTAGAACGGGTATAGGCTTGTATTATAGGTCTTGAAAGAAAAAGGTGTAAGGCTCAAAAGGGTTGACTAGGGATCTTATCATTTGTAGGTTATGGAAGTGTTCAAGTTATCATTTGGACCAAGGAGAGCCTTTAATCTTGTCTCAAGTCATAATTCACTTAGTATTTCGCCTCAACAAACATTAAGGGTAAGTTCTAAACCGATGGCTCTAGACTTGGACTTGCAATGCAATTACTCACCATACAAGCTATAGGATCACTAAAGACATAGAGTTGGGGGCCCACAACGACCTTAGATAAGATTTGAGCACACAATGGTCCCAAAAAACTACGTGATAACTATCGGTCAGCACAAGAGTCTCGAGGTCACTACTTTCACCATCCTAAACACAACAATTTATTTTTGACCATAAGATCAAAGGCAAATATTCTAGGCCCAAGTGAAGTTTTGCTTGAGGCACCCTTAACAACTAACTACTAAAAACAAAAATAAAAACGGACTCAAAACCTTAAGAAGGTTGTCACACCATCCATCATTGGGAAGAGCCACCCGGTTCCCATAAAACTCCACCTTTGGAAAGAACTGTGGTATTATGAAAATCAAAGGCTTATTGCAAACTTTCAAAAACAAGAAGCTATGAGCATAAATAAGAAGCTAAGAACGAATAACTGCGGAAAGTAAAATTAATATATACAAGAGGGGATTTGTCAAATATACATTTGATGGGATGAATATACACAACGTAACATAACTTTATATACAAACCCAATATAAAATAAAAGTGCGAGAAATGTAACAAAATGTTAAAATTATATACAAACTAAAGATGAAAAATAAAGAAATTATAAAAAGTATCAAATATATACAATCATTTGAACGAATCCATAAAAAGTAGGGCCTACCCCCTTCAAAGAAAGCCGACATTGTCCCCAATGCCAACTAATCTAAATAAGCACCAAAAAGAGAAAGGGAAAAAATGATATAGAGACCCCCTATGGCACGTATGCCTGCATGGGCTTCTGAGTGGTCCCTGGGTCCTCATTGTGCTCGGAAACCTTAGACTGGTTACCTGTGGCGTGCTGATGTGCTGTTGGGACCTGGACCTGGACAGGCTCCTGAGGTGCATCCTGTGGCTGACTGAGGAGGCCTCCGGTGGGTCTGCCAACTGGATTACTGTATCTTCCGCTCTAGAATAATCCAAAAATTGACTACGGCCTACTCCGCAATACTATTGAATAGAAAAATAGGGCCGGATCAGCTTTTACCCGATTTAGGGTCGGGATTGATTTCTACAGAGAGCTAGAATTTGGAATCGAGTATATATCTTGGGTAGGGTTGCGTATGTGTTCCAAATTGAACTTCTAATCATTTTTGGGGTTTTTGATTTACTTCTACTTTTATCAACCTACAATGTCTAAACTAAACTAGAGAAAGCTAATAGTACAATGTTATGGGTTGTTCAAATGGTTTATAAGGCACTAGGGTAGTAACTTTCACCTAGGTGGTCAATTGACGGGTACTTGAGTCTAAGGCGTGATTGATATATTTGGGGAGTATGATATAACCGTTACACGATATTACCCACTCTGCACCTCTCGGTGGATCGAGTGATTTTTCTCGAATTGACTATCTAAAGACCAATTGGGTATGCAAATTTGAAAGCAATCAATGTTCAAGTTGGGTATTATACTCTCGATGTTTAAACCTTTAATTGGGGTAGCAATCTCTTGAGTACACCCCAATTTCTTGTTGGAATAACTTTGGAGACTTAGGCTCTCTTCAACTTAATATAAACTAGTGTTTGTAACCACTAATTCAGCAATTAAACATGAAATTAGCCCAAATATCAAACACCCTTAGTCAATCTAGCCCTAAAATACAAGATCCATTAATTACCCACATTAGGGTTGAGCCACAATCCTAGCTTATGGGTCTAGCTACTCATAATTAAAGAAGAAAAGCAGGAAATAGATGAAGAGAAACTCATATTAATAATTACTAAGATAAACAATAAGATCCAATGTTGAAATGTAGAAAAAATTTCCCAAAATGGCTAAAAAGTATCGAACCCACAAGCGCAGCTTACAGAGAAAACTATTTGATACCAAAAAAAAGGGAAAAGAGGCTATTTATACTAAGCTGAAAAATCTGGACAAAAATACCCGTGCAGGGTTAGTGCGGATCGCACAAAATGGAGTACGGTCGCGCTAGGGCTCTAAACTTGAGAATCCAACTCTCTGAACTCGGGTAATGCGGACCGTACAGGATTGAGTGCGGACACGGTGGCTTCTAGTGCGATCCACATGAAATGTAACGCGAACCGCATTGGATTGAAACTCCCAACTGTCACTTCTCTGATTCTTCTCACTGCAGACCGCACTAAATCGAGTGCGGCTGCATTGATCTCTATGCAGACAGCACATAACCTAGTGTGACCTTTTGCCTGAATATCATACTCTTTGAACTTTACTTGTGTGGACCACACAGAATGATTGTTTTTCCTGAGCTTTGTCTTGTCTTAATACTTGTGCAAGTTTCACTCCTTTTAAGCTAATATTTGACATCTTGTCATTTTGTTAATAAAATCTGCAATCAAGCACAATTAGTTAGCCTTTTTGGGACTATTTTGTATAAATTCCTAATCAAAACATAAGCAAGAAGGAGTATAAAATGTATCCAAATCCCTAGTTATTAGGCTTCTTTTTCAATCAACCATGTAGCAGGAAATGGCAAACGAGGTTCCAATAGGAAAATGTTGTACCAGGCCAAACGATTGAATGACCCGTGACCGCATAAGTCAGGATCACGGCAACAAAACAACATGTACTTACACCGAGCAATCAAAGAATATCTTTTACCAAAAGCATTTCGTACTCCAAAGAAAATTTAGCATGTTCACACCAAGGATCCCTCCATCGAGTACGTCCCAAAATACTCAGAGACTAGCGTTAATAATTGGATACCTGCATGGCCTCAGGGTCAGAACTCCATGCTCATAAGCCTTCAACGAGGCAACTCTAAGCTCACGAGTAACGGCCTTTGAGCCTAAGCAAACTCGATGACTCGGAGACTGCTGCCAATCACCACTCAGTTAAAAACCCGAGGTCGTATGACCCCGAGCGGGCAAACTCGGTCTCGGAAGATCTATTTTACATAGAAAAAAACTGTAAGACCTAAACGGAATGAAAGAACTGTAAGACCTCAATGACATGAAAAAATTGTAAGCCCTCAATAGGCATGAAAAAGTTGTAAGACCTTAATAGGCATGAAAAAACTGTAAGACCTCAACAAGCATGCAAATATTGTAAGAATTCAATCCCAAAATTTAGGCTATATATCGCATTTGTAAGACTCCTAAAAGGGCATACCCTCGATGTAGATGCATAAACTACCAAACTCGGGATCAAAAATAGCTCCATCCAAACACAAATGACTACGGTCAATACAGATGCACTAGCCAAATTAACGCGACTCGGGAATGCCCGATCATCGCTACAAAGTCACAGCCCATTACTTCGAATCTACATATAAAAGAACCAGTTAAACATGCTACCGCCAATAGGCAAACGAGCTTCGACCTGTCAGCTCCAAATCACAAGGCTTCGAGCTACTCAGCATGTGAGCTAAACCTTTCGAGGTGGTCGAACATCACCGCAAACGACTTGAAATCGAGGTTCTTCCTGAACCAATGACGGGTCAGGAAAAATTATTTCTAAGAGTCCTTAACGAGAGAAAAACAAAGCCTACATATGCCCAAGGTCAAAAGCATAAGAGCGTCGCCAGCCAAACGAGCCTTAGGGCCACACACTAAAAAGTCGCAATGACCAAAAGCGTAAGAGCCACTGTTGCCATCTTAAAATTTGAAACCTTGAGGATCAAAATGAGCTCGATTCGTAACCCGATTTGGAGACCGGATCCAAAATAGTTAACTACACACGCCTAACGGCGTACATAAGAGCCGTCGTCGTAAGTTTCATGAGCCTCAGGGCCACTGATCACGCTAAACTCTAGTCCTATATAGGATAAGCGATCGCTGCAAATACAATCCGGTCTAAATTTTAGAGTCGAATTCCACAGAGAACTAAGGCATAGCTATATCTGTTTAATATCACTAAAAAAGACAAGTTTGGACAATTTTCTTAATTGCAAAGATTGAGATTAGTATTTCTAACTAATTAACTAGTAAATACTAGAAAATGATAAAATTATCAACTAATAAGACAAAGGGTTGGAGACTAAATTAAGGAGGTCTAGAGTTATGATTTTCCCAATTATCGAAATCTTTCTAGCTGTGTTCCCTACAATTTTGCCAATGTATTCTCTACTGATCGTGAGCCCTTTGGATGTCATAATTCTCACCCGAGCAACTACAATAATTTACTAGATATATTTTCTCGAACTACACTAGTTGACTTTATCTAACTGCTCATTATGATCACGTCAAGGCTTTGTTATTTCTAAACCTGCCTTTAAACCCTCTGTATTGATTTTTCACACACATTAGGAGTGACTTTGTTCAATAACTACCTAAATATGTACTCTCTCTAGACCACTACACACTAAATAGGCATAGTCAATTGATGACCATTCATTCAACAACAACAAATACGTAGTTGAACAAGTAGAGAAATCCAATGGCTCAATTATATAAAAACATAACAAGAATTTATCCTACAAAAGATTCTATCAAAATCTTAGATAACAAATTGGCTATTCATAATAGTATGTAAAACTACAATAATAAAAGTCATATCCAAACATGAAAAAATAGGAAGAGGAAGGAAAAACATGTAGAAGAATTCTCCTCCTTGCTCCTACTGTGTCTATGCCTCCTTAGGTCGAATATGTGTCAAAAATTGGTCTCCCCCACCCTCAAAATATCGTTTCCATGTATATATACCAAGTAGGGCCGTGACCAAACTATTATACCTTCTCATACGCGAAAAAGGACAAGTTTCCAGGCATGTTGTCTGCGGCCAGGGCGCGGTTCTTTCCTAGTATACTGCCTCAGCCCGCGTCCGGGTATGAAATTTGACCAAAATTAAACACGAAAGTTGTAGCCTTTGGGTTAGCTTTCCAACTATATATTGTGTATCCCAAATGGAGTTCTGAGCAAAACGATATGTGCATTTTACCAGACAACACGCAATATGCCTACTCGATTCTTTGTTTTGTTGCTCTATCATTTGTTGATCCCCGAATATGATCACAGCTTAATTCCTTGGGCTTTTACTCAGACTTCAAAGCTCTAAATCACATTAATTCATTCCATAGCATCTAGATAGCTCGAAATCACTCCTACAAGGCATAAAACACACAATTAGTACTCAACACTAATGATTAAAATGCAAACTCAACTAAAGTGCAGTAAATTTGAGTGTAATAAGCAACTAAAATACGTAATTATAGCCTATCATCAGTCAAAAACACAAAAGGTCGCTTCGACCCTAGGCGTAAGAGCCATTGTCGCCATCTTATGGAAATACAAAACTTGAGGGTCAATTGAGCTCGAGTCACAATTTGGCTCGAAGACTGAACCCAAAATAGTTAAAATACAAATGCCCAAGGGTAGGGCGTAATATCCATCATCGCCCCCCATATAGATACAAATGCTTGAGGGTCAAATGGGCCAGAGTCATAACCCGACTCGAAGACCAAGACCAAAATAGTTAAGCAAAATCATAAGAGCTCTAACACCAGCTTACACTAAAGGCCGCATCACACGAACACGTGGGAGTATCTGGGCCTGCCTAATAAGCCCCGGAGCCATATCACGAGCCTAAGGATTCTCAACGAATTCGGAAATAGCTCACTTATTTAGAAGCAAAGCAAAAGGAGGTATATAAGAAATAAAGCTTCAGGCTTTCTTTTATTTACATACACAAAAAGTGCATTCTCCATCTACGAACGCGCTCTGCAAATATAACATACAAAATGGAAAAGTCTACGTCCCGCCCCAGAAGGCTACGACCTATCACCCTCATCTTCACTCTCCGCGGAGTTGGACAGAAGTGATCGAGCATCGCTCTCATCCGTCCTCGCTGAAGCCAGCTCTTCCGAAAGAGCAAAACCGCTTGACAGTATAACGAATAGAGTAAGAGACTCCAAGAAAGCAAACTATATCATAGATACGAAAGATTCCCTACAAAAGGGGCTGGCTTCATCAACCCATAAGGGACGGCTTGCCAAGATACACAAGCAGTTAATTTGTTTATTGTCGTCGAAGTTTTCCTACAGAGGGGTTGGCTTCAACAACCCATAAGGGATGTCTTTCCAAGCTACACAACCCAGAAAACTTTTGTACTATAACCAACGTTAGCTGTTCATAACTTAGAAAACTTTCATACTACAATAAGCTAACTTGAACAGAGTATTCTTACTCTATTTTCATACATAGACCGGCCTTTCCATCCATTCAAAAGAAAGAACAAGAGGGAAATTTAGAAAGCACTCATATGTATTATATCAAAAAAGATTTACAAAGATTACAAGATGATCCTACCATTATACAAGGCCTCCTTTATATAGGGCTAGGAGGTTATTACAAGACAAACTTTCAAAATAAAATAAACCTATCTTACATGGCAAACTTATCTACATGTGGGTCCTTCTTGGCATGTGAAAGACTTTAGGCAAACCAACTAAAAAGTACCTGAAAACATGTGAAAGGTGGTGAAATATACATGGCATAGCATGTGAAATCATGAGGTAGCATGTGAGGCCATGTGAAAATATTGTGTTGCAAGTGACGAATCATGTGGAGGAATATGAAAACAAGTGAAAGTGGGGCCCGGATGGTATGGAAAGAAGTGGGAATTTGTCTTTTCATGGGTAGGATATTTTAATGGGTTTTTTGGTAGGTAATGTAGGATTATGGTGGGATTATCATAGATTTGAATAATTAATTCTAGGGTTGTTTTCTAGGCATATTTTCAAAGACCTTATGTAGTAATGCCTTGAACTGGATGGTCCTTCTCCACTCTGCCCTTTCTCATTTGGATTGAGAGATGTAATCCATAACTTTAATCTGGAAATGTCTTGAGTGATCTTTTATCAGATGACTTTGTATGGAGTTTGATATTCTTTTGCTGCTTCCCAGACTCTTTCCCAGTGAGGATGGGTGTTGGTGAAATTCCAGCTTGCCCAATCTTTTGGCCATATCTCTTTCGGGATGCACCTATTTTGATGACAAAGTATTCTTTGTGCCTCGCTATATTCTTCCTCCATTGATAAAATAGACACGGGAAATTTCCACCAGAATGATGCCTGTGCCTGTGCCTGGACTTTTCCATTAATGATCTTTACTGGCCTATAGTACATGAATACCTTTGATGTGTAGAAATCGCTAAAGCATTTCATCCAATATCTTCTAGGCTTGAATCATAATAAAAATACATTAAGAGCTGGTACAATGTTATCAAAATCCATGAAGATGTTGCATTTGAATTCCATGAAAATATAATACTGAAGGCATAGGTACCAAAAAAACCATAATAATTCTTGTGGAAAATCCTTGGCTCGAGCGAAGAATATGTGGCAGAATGGATATTTTGGATTGACACCATAAGGCTTGAGAATAGACCCTCCATATTGCCAGAAAACTTAGAGCTCATAATAAGTTCTTCTTTCCATAATAATTGGTCAAAGGGATCCATGAGGTCCAATGGATGATCTGCTAGCTTTAGTGAACTTGTTCATGATGCATTTGAAAACATGAAGATGTGGCTGATTAGCTTCTGTTTTGTCTTCAATTTTGTGAGTGAAAATCTCTTTGAGAAATCTTCAGGTCAAGATAGAAAATCTGCAAGAATATTATCCTTTCCTTTCAGGTCCTTGACTTGAAATTTGTATGGAGATAACCATTGAGCCCATGTGAGAATCTGAGGATTGGAAATGATTTTTGAATTTATTTGGATCATCTTTGGGAAGGCCTTCATATCCATTTTTATTAGAAATTCTGTATGGATCAGGAAGAAATTGAATTTCTTGATTCCATTTTTTACTGCAAGAATTTCCTTAAATGTGGAGTAATAATACTGCTCGGCATCTTTGAACTTTCCACTGGTGTATCCGCATATTTTCCTCTAGCCATCTTTTTCTTCAAATGAAATAACACTCCAATATTCATGGCTGGCATCAATTTGCAATATCTTTTCTCCATCTGATGGGATGTAGAGAGACTTGTCATTTTTTGATATTTCCTTTATTTTTCTGACTGCTTCATCCTGTTTCTCTCCACATGCCAGAGCATTTTTCTTGAGCATTTCTGTGAGCGGTGAAATGTATGTAGAGATATTTGGGATGAAATCTCTTACATAATTTATTACACCCAAGAACTGTTGGATCTGCTTTATTGTGAGATTGGTATCCGGAAATTTGAGCAATTCCTGACATATATGTGGTCCTAGACTATATTCCCCTTGGGAAAAATGCATCCCAAGAAAATGAATCTTCTTCTGAGCAAAAACCATCTTTTTTTCAGAAAGCAAGATCTCGTACTTTGTTACTAATGCCTCAAATTGATGAAGCAAGTTGACATGTTCTTCCAATGTATCACTAAATAACATGATGTCATCAATGTAGACTAAAGAGGTATGGAGGATGGGTTGGAAGACTTGTATCATGGCTTTTTGGAACAAAGAGGGTGCATTTTTCAACCCGAAGGGCATGATTTCCATTGGAAGTGATGATCGGGGATGCAAAATCCCATTTTGGATCTTTCTTCCGGGTGGATTCCCAATTGCCAAAATCCAGATTTTAAATCAAACTTGAAAAAATATTTGGCCTTGGCTAAGTGGGAGAAAAGGGTAAGTTTATTTGGGAAAGAGAATTTATCATCTTGGAGGAAATGGTTAAGTGGCCGGTAATTGATGACTAACCTGAGTTTTCCTCTTGTCTGTTCAGCTCTTTTGTTGACATAAAATGATTCGCATGCCCCTTGTGAGTCTGATGGCTCTATCATATCAAATTTAAAAAGTTCTTCACATACTTTCTTTGCAAGCTGAAGATGATCTGGATTCATTCTTGAATGGCTGGACTTTGTTGGATTGATATTTTCATTCTTCTTGAAAGGGAGCTTAACAAAAAGCTCTTTGCTTTTCCATAACGGGTGTTTCCCTTTCTTCATGAAATCCTTGTGGGATTCAGCACATGAATGTTCAATGAGATTTTCCTCAATCTCTTTGATTTGTTCATCGTTGATGATTTGGAATAGCCTTGGAATCTCATAATAAGGTCTGAAGTGCTTTTTAAAAGCTATATCGTTAGCACTGATCTGGAGTTGATCTCTGAGTTGTCTGTAAATGCCGAACCCAATAATAAGATCCTTTCCTGGTACATCAGATCCTAGTAGCTTGGTTCTGTACTTCAATCTTGAAAAGAATTCAATTGTGACTGGGTGCTTTGTAATGACAATTGTGGTCAAGATTTCATTTGATGCAGTGTTGAAATCCTTAAAATGCGGCACCATTGATCTTCAGGGAGAACATCAGGGTTTATAAGTGAAGAAGCAGCTCCAGTATCGATGAAAGCAATAACTCGAGTTGGTTTATCCCATTTGGATGAATAGCTTGGGTTCTACTTGAGGAACGACTGCAAGAGCATTGATCTCCCCTCGGGCTTCGATCATTGGTTCTGAAATTTGGTATTGCTCATTGCCTTGATCTTCATAGATATCAAGAGAGAATAAAGTTTCTTCATTAGGTACATCATCTACAGAGAATATGGATTCAAGGTCCTCCTCCTTTCCGAGATGTATGCCAGTGTAATCTTTGATTTCTTCAAGGATTTTGACATATTTTCTTGATTGTGGATAATTTTTTGTGAAGTGTCCAATCTTATGGCAAATAAAGCATATGTTCTTCTTGTGAAAATTTCATGGCCTTCTGCGCCTGAAATACTTTGTGCGTCTGTTGGACCTTGATTTTCCATCTGGAATTCTTGGCCATATGAACCTCCTGAATTCTTTCCTTCGCCTGGATGTGCGGCAAGAACATCCTGATTCGGTGATTAGATCAAATTTGTGGCATGCTTTGTCAAGTGATGGATTATGCTGGATAATTTTCTTAAGGGCTGATCGCCTTGTACAATTGTCATCCAATGCAACGAAAATAGCTTGCCTGATGTAACCAACTTGTGGGATTGCGATGGACAGAAACGTTTCTTCAATGATGGTCATAGTTCGACTTGCCAACAACTTTGGAAGAGAAGAGACAAAGGCTTGCTTCAGATTGATGTCTTCGCCAATTTCAAAGTATATCTTCTTCATTTTTTGAAAATATCTGTCAATGTCGTTTCTGTCGAAGGTCACACACTTCATCTCAAAGAGTTGTCTTCGCATTTTCTCTTGTCTTTGTCCAGTATCTCCGCAGAAAACTTCATGTAGGATTCTGATGTTGAAGGCAAAATATTGGAAAGTAAGAAAAGTATTTTTTTGTCTTGAATTCCAAGTGAGTTCCACCAGTCCCCGAGGATTCCTGAAAATCGTGAAATGAGTCCAACAAGGAATTGAGGCGTACTCAAGATATTGATAGCCCCAATTAAAGGGTTCAACCTCGAGAGATTAATATCCGACTTGAACCTTGATGGCTTGTGCAAACTTTCGTACCCAATTGGTCTTGAGAAAGTTAATTCGGGAAAAATCACTCGAACCAACGAGATGTGTAGAGTGGATAATATCGTGCAATGGTTATACCATACTCCCCAAATATATCAATCATGCCTTAGACTCAAGTACCCGTCAATTGACCACCTAGGCGAAAATCACTACGCTAGTGCCTCTTAAAGCATTTGAACAACCCGTAACATTTTACTATTAGCTTACTCTAGTTTAATTTAGCCATTGTAGTTTGATAAAAGTAGAAGTAAATCAAAAACCTCAAGGATCAGAAGTGCAATTTGGAAAACATACACAACCCTACACTAGATAGATACTCAATTCCAAATTCTAGCTCTCTGTGAAAATCGATCCCGACCCTAAATCGGGTAAAAGCTGCTTCGACCATCTCGTGCTCCTCAATAGTAGTGTGGAGTAGGCTGTGATCAAAGCCATACAAGATTGTGGTATCCTCTTTAGGTAGTGTGTTGCCCCGTTAAGAACATTGCCGGTGAAACCTTCTTCGGGACGAAAGCTCGGCCGAAGGAAAAGAGTGTAACCGATGCCATTAAGGCCTTGGGATCTTCAAGTTGAGTTAATACTTTCGACTGCCCTTACCGGGCGCCTGCATATAGGTTAGTGTAAAATAACGAAAGAGGGAGGTGGTCTTACCTTATCGCGGGGTACGCATGCAATGTTCCGAGACCTGGTGTGTTCGCATTGTTTGGAGCGAGGAATCTGTACGGCCCTCCGATGTGTTTAATCGGGCTTAGCCAATGACATAGTTATATTACCCTTTGACTCTTTCGTGAGTGCATATATTGGTGCCGGCACCGCGTTATGTAATGCGAACACTTCCCTTGCCGATCATTGCCCCCCGTTGACGGTTTTAATTTCGTCCTTTGCTGGAGTTTTCACCATTTGGCAAAAAAGAGATGATACCACCTTCACATGATTGTCCACGGCCATCCGAATAAGGCGTTTATACCTCGCATCTCCTTTGACGACATGGAACTTGCCGTTCTGGTCTGAGCCAACTACGTTGTCTGAGAGAATGATCTCTCCTCTCGTTGTTTCGATCGCCGTGTTGAATCTGCCAAGGATTTGAGAGGCGGGTATGATTCGGCCCGGAAATCTGAGATGCTCTATCACCCTCAACCCGATAATGTTAGTCGAGCCACCTAAATTCATGAGCACATGTTTTATTTGAAATGAATAAAATGAGGAAGAAGGTTACCAGGGCGTTGTTATGAGGTTGGGGCGAGGTTTCGGAGCCTTCTTCACCAAATGTGAGGCCACCTTCGGGTACGTATCCCCAGGTCCATTTTTCTCTGGTGATGGACATTTTTGTCATCTTCTTCACAAGTTCCTGGAGAGTATCGGTGCTCCTCTAATGTCATAGTAATATGTCGTGGCCATTTGATTTGTTCTTCCTGGCCGCCTTTCTTTCTCGGACCCACACTTTAGCCCTATCGCTCAAAAGTTCTCGGTGATTTTTATTGAGTAGCTTGGCTATTTTCTTTTGGAGATGGTGGCAAACTTCGATCCTGTGACCATGTGTATTGTGAAGCTCGTATACTAAGTTGAAATTCCTTTGCGAAGGATCTGACGGTATAGGCTTGGGCCACTTGGTGTCCCTGGCTTTCTTGATTTTGAACACGATGTCATATACAACAACGTTGAAGTTATATTTTGGCAGGCGGGGTGCCCCTGTTGGCCTCGTGTATCCGTCAAACCTGACACTGTTGACGATCCTTCGAGGTTATTTTCCTTGATCCATTCTCCGACCTTTGCGAAGTAGGTTACATCTCGGGGCATTCCTCCTATTTTCAGCGTACGGCCGGTATCTTTCTTTGTTTGGTTTCGGTTTCCTTGCCAGGAACCTTCTTGGGTATACTGAGCCCGAGGGAGCTCTCGGATGGTCATCCTCGACCTTGATTTGCGTCTGGTACCGGTTGTGTGCATTCGACCAGGTCGTAGCTGGATACTTGATCAAGTTCTATTTCAACTGTCCTGAAGCCGCCTAGCTTCGTTCATTCAGGCCTTGAGTGAAGTCCTTCACCGCCCAGTCGTCGGAGACCGGGGGTAGTTCCATTCTTTCCGTCTGGAAATGAGATACGAATTCTCGCAGCATTTCATTATCCTTTTGCTTAATCTTGAATACATCGGATTTTCTTGTTGCTACTTCAATGGCACCGGCGTGTGTCTTCATGAAGGAATATGCCAGTATGGCAAGTGAATCTATGGAGTTGGGAGCTAGGTTGTGATACCACATCATGGCCCCCATTCGAGAGCGTTTTCCCGAACTTCTTCAGCGATAGGGACTCGATCTCATAATTCTTTGTATCGGTGCCCATTACCGCACATGTGTAGGCAATAATGCGTTCATTGGGGTCTGTGGTCCCGTTGCACTTAGGGAGTTCCGGCATTCTGAACTTCTTTGGAATGGGTTTCGCGGCCGCTTCTTCGAGCAACAACCTTTTATGAACTTCTTCAAGCCCACACCCTTGAGGACCGGGGGTGCGCCCGGGATTTGGTCGACTCCGAAGTTGTAGATCACGACCTTCTTGTCGCTGTTGCTATCATTTTCTAGCTTGACTCAACCTTTTGGTGAGGTCCTCCAATATTTTCGCGATGGCAGGATCGGCTACTGGCCCGTTGTTGCTCGATCTCTCCAATACATGTTCAGTCGGGAGAGTAGTTTCCAGTGCTACTGTGTTGCGAGTCTTTAGGTGGCTTAGCAACTGAGTGATAGCCAACTGTTGTGCCTGCAACATTTCAAAAATAACATGAAGACTAACGTTCGATTCTTCCCGAGCTGGGACTTTTTGGGCGTCTTTTTGGTCGCTATGTCGTATGCTCTTGTCGATGTGTGAGATTTCGTCGACCTGTTGTGCGTCTTGAGAATCCCCATCCGCTAGAATCGGTCTAGGTGTGTTATCAGGGTTCTGCGGTGGCGCGCCAACAACTAGTACAGCCACATCGTTTTCCCCATGGTTTTCGAGGTTGTCATTCTCGACTCTGTTTAATGAGCCAGATATTTGATCTGAAATTGAAGATCTTGGACGAGAAAAAGTGTCAAAGATAACTTGCGTTGCGTAATGAAACCAGTAAGAAAATAATCACTATTATTTTTAACCTCATGGTGGGCGCCAAACTGTTTACCGCAAAAATGGTAATAACAATTAAATTTGTTAATGGGACTCTAAAAATACGTGATCTATTTTTATGCTAGTTGTTAGAGTAATTGATATATGCGAGCGAGCTAAAATAGAGCAATAATCAAACCGAGAGGTTAGTTACTCTGGCTTCGAACTGATCGATGAGGGGCCTCGAGGTCGATGCTTGGGCTGGAGCTCGAGCTACCAGGGTAACCGAGAAGGGGCTAAAAGTTAAGATATGATTAAAAGGAGGCTCTTTATAGCCGATATCAAGCAATAAATAAAGAAAAAGAATGAGAGCAACAAATGAAAGAGGTAATCTCGGGCGAGTAAGTTAGAGAGAAAAGAGAGAGAGTTGTTATTGATTTTATGTGGAGTAGTTGGAGCAATAACATGCCCTTACAAAGTGGTGAGGATCCCCTTTATATAGGAGAGGAATACTTCCATAGTACAAAATACATTAATTGTAAAAGCACGGAGATGGGACGGTTAGACGCGACGCCTTCATACAGGCTCAGGGTAGGCAGGCTTTGTCAGACCAAGTCGCGTGCCTTGGGAATCCCCTATTTTGCTCTAGCCTCAATCGATATCCTCTTTAAGTCGGGCTCTGACGAGCTTCAAGGGAGGAAACTAGGTCACAACCTCACGTCCTCGAGGCCTCGAGGTATTCCTCCGAAATTACATTAACAAGAAATCGGGCCCGTTGATTTCGCCGTATACAAATAGTCTTCGCGTTTCTTAGAACGAAGCGATGGGAAACAATTGCGTGAGGTTAATAACGACATTCATGTCATGATAAATAAAAGAAAAAAATTGTTAGCTTAATCATAATTAAACAATTTTAAGAGAGCTTGACTAACAAAGATAATTTTGAAATAACCGAATTATTAATTCAACGGAAAAGGGTCAAAACTACCCCTAGACAATTGGAGTTGGTACAATAATACCCTCCGTCCACCTATTTTGAAAAATTTGCCCTCGCCGTTATCTTTTTGGCTCAAGAATGCCCTTACGACTAACGGCCATGTTAGATAAAAAAAATTAAGGGAAAAGGGTCAGAACTGCCCCTAACGTATTGACTCCAGGTTAAAAATGCCCTCCGTTAACCTATTTTGAAGAAAATGCTCCTACCGTTAAAAATGTGGCATATTTGTGCCCCTAAGTCTAACAACTGACTGTACTTATATTTAAAACGGTAGGGGCATTTTTTCAAAATAGGTTAACGGTAGTGGCATTTTTAAACTGGAGTCAATACGTTAGGGGCACAAATATGCCGCATTTTTAACGGTAGGAGCATTTTCTTCAAAATAGGTTAACGGAGGGCATTTTTAACCTGGCGTCAATACGTTAGAGGCAGTTCTGACATTTTCCGAAAAATTAACTAATTTCCATGTTCCCTAACGAAAAAAAGGTCAAAACTGCCCCTAGACTATTGGAGTTGGTACAATATACCCCCATCTCAAAAAATCTCTCCCTTCCCCCTCCCCTCCCCCCCCCCCCCAGCGTGTGGGTTCATATTCCTCTTGTTTTTCTCATCCTTTTTTTGACCTTGCACTCTATTTGAATAATCACTACAAATATCATTAAAGTTTTATTTTCAGACAACCAAAATTTTTTGTCACCAATACTTTACGTCATACAACTTTCAAAAACTCTGTTAAGCAAAAAAACGTAATTAATTTCCATGTAGTGATTATTCAAATATAGCATCCTCGTAAATTAAGCTATTGTACGAGGATGCTCTTCAGGTTATATCAATAACGCCAATTTTTTTTGAAAAAAAAAGACAATTAAATCAAGAGAAATATTTGAGATAATATGCCTGAGAATATGAGAGAATACGACTTATTGGTAAATGTGACTGTAATAAACACTTTATTGAGCGTATTGTACGAAGCAGTAAAGTGTAGTAAGAAAAATTGATGATGAATGGTATTTCTCTGATGAAAAAAAATAGGAATATCGATGTGTACATTTACAAAGAAATAGGAAGAGGAATGTGATTAACTATAAGAGAGAGTTTTGTTTGCTTAAAGAAAAGAATAGGTGTACGAGAGTTCTAGTTGATGGAATAATTTTTAAAAGAAATAGGAGAAAGTAACGGAGGGAAACGGTCTTAGAATGTGGGTGAGTTTATTTTAATTAGGTGAGTCTTAAGATACGCCAATGGGACGATGATACATGGAAATTAATTACTTTTTTTTTTTTTTGCTTAACAGGGTTTTTGAAAGTTATATGATATAAAGTATTGGTGACAAAAAATTTTGGTTGTCTGAAAATAAAACTTTAATGACATTTTATTATTCAAATAGAGTGCAAGGTCAAAAAAAGGATGAAAAAAACAAGAGGAATATAAACCCACACGCTAGAGCGGGGGAAGGGAGAGATTTTTTGAGATGGGGATATTACTGTACCAACTCCAATAGTCTAGGGGCAGTTTTGACCTTTTTTCGTTATGGCACATGGAAATTAATTAATATTTTTTTATCTAATATGGCCGCCGTTAGTCGTAAGGACATTCTTGAGCCAAAAAAATAACGGTGAGAGCAATTTTTTCAAATAGGTGGACGGAAGACATTATTGTACCAACTCCAATTGTCTACGGTGGTTTTGACCCTTTTCCGTTAATTCAATTCAGTTTAACCCGCACAGATTTACCTCATCACGTCAACCCGCACTTACTCATCAAAAGCAGAGACCTTTGTCTTCTTTGGTTTTAGTAATTCGTTCGGCAACAATAAGCCGCTGCTTTCCATTTTTAACCATTAGAGAATATGCTATTCTCACGTTTCCATCAATTTGCAACGACAAACAACGAGAAATTATGAATTTATGATCTTCTCAGCAATTGTGACGTAGAAGACTCAACCAACCACATCACTGGGAAAATCATAATCTTTCATGTTTAGTACCCAATTTAGTTAATCACTAGTTGATAAACCATCACACTTCACTATGCAGATATATTGACATTTCTTTATTAAATCTGGTGGTACTTAAATAAAGATTTGGGTACAACAACTTGTTTGTGATTTATTTCTGTTTTGGGACCCGGCAAATCAAGATTGCCACAAGTAATTATGTCCCTTGACTTGATAGTCCATCCAGCCTGGTAGCCTTCCTACTACAAGTGATCACCTGACACTCTTGACAGTCCAAATGTGTTATACGTTCAAAGCATGAAGCACTAATTAACTAAACAAGCACCCAAGCATGAGGTCACCGGAGAGGAGAAAAGGCTCGAACAACTGCAGGTATATGCTAAATTGCTTTCCAGTGACTACCCGAAATTCCATATACAATATCTAGATTCTAGAACAAATTGGAAAGCATAGCTAATTAGGCTGTAGAATATCAGAAATTTAAAGAATAATGTATATGGTTGTCCACTGTTTGTCAAGGAGGGCATGGAGCTTTATGATGCCATCTTCTTCCTTATGCCAAGTTTCTTATGCTATGGGACAGAGGGACACTTACCTTTCTCAAACGACAAAAAGCAAAAACACGACTTCTAATAATAGACGGAACTCTGTCATTAGCATTAATCCAAGGTCAAGCAAACAGAAGTCGTATTTTAAATAACCAGTACATTTGGATCACTCTCTCCTTCACCTCCCAATGTACCTTACTTAGAGAAAAGCTCACCAGATATCGCTAATTCAAACATTTGTGGAAACCTTGAAGGAGATAAAGAATGGTGGTCTGAAGGTCAACTTGAAACTTACACCTGCAAATAAACTAAGATTGTGTTGCAAGGCCACATAGCAGTTAGTACAACCGCAGAGCAAAACCAGAGTTTGCTGTCTGCCCCTTTGTTAGCAGGTGAACGGGCTTTAAATTAAGCATTGACTAAAGGAAATCCAGAAGGTCTCTTTAAATCCTCCAGAGGCCTCAGACGAAGTGGATACCCTAAGCGCAAGCTGCACAATGACAAATGTGTTTGAAGGAATGGAGTGGATAACTGCTTTTGAAGTGGGATGGAATCTGGTGCAGCATGTCCAGGAGGATCAGTCAAAATTTCTGAGAGTAATCTTACTGGCTTTTCACTTTTGAATTTTTACGCTGATATCTTGGCAGAAAACAGCTTGTTTGCAGTGGGAACGCTAAAAAACTATTCAACAGAATGAATCCTAGGATGGAAATGCGAGAATATCACATACATCATTGGCTAGGACTGCCATTAGGTGCAAAACATAAAAGCACAACTATATCGGACATAAAGTGGTGGAAATTGTTGAGAAAATGCAATATCTATCAGTTGGAGGAAGGCTGACCTTAGAAACAGTTAGTGCCATTTCAAATCACTATCTCTCATGCAGCAAAGGAGGACAACAGGTTAGATAGAATTAAGAGGCACTTTTGGGAAATGGACAGCAGCAGGGACTCCAAAGAGAAGCTGTCTCATAAAGTTGCCAGGGAAAATTTTCAACTACCAAATTGAAGTTGTGGGAAAACAGCCAAACACAAACAGGATCAAAGGGAGTGATTTCCAATAATCACATCACATGGAATGAGTCTGTGGAAACAAGACTAGAAAAAGGTGAGATATATTCTCCAAAAACATAGCTTTTAAAGTTGGAGATGGCAAGAGATTTAGATTTTTGGTCTCATATTTGGACTGGAACATTACCACCTAAGAAGATACTTCCAGACTTATAGAGATATACAAAGAATCCTGAAACTAGGATAACTAAGAATTGTGCACCAACCAGTTATCAACTTAAAAGAAAGCCTCTTTGGTCATAAATTCATCATGAACTATTGCATAGCCATTACCAAGAGACTGACCTTGAGTTCACCACCCATCAATAGGTCTTCTGGAAAAGCAATAAAAGCATCAAGACTCTCTTAACTTCTCCTAAAACCGTTAGCAGCAATTCCTATTAATATCAACAAGTAATAAAAACCTTATTTTTCATTGGCGTCTTGTATTTAACTATGAGAAAACCACTTCCTGAACCTTGCAGAGCTTGAGATATCAACTCACCGTCACATGTGCTGCACTACTCTGTAGTCCTATAGGAAACATCTCCAATGGACTTTCCCCATGCACAGACCCACCTTCGTGGCAGTAAATGACTTGCAAGACTGCTAGTCATATCCTAATTCCTGAAAGAAAAACATTCCAAAAGGCACTGCTTTGGTCAAAATTTTTACCACATTTCAATCTTTAAGCATCATATCTGCAATTCTACATTCAAAGATGTATGTCGTTTTCAATGGACATATAACTGGCAAAAAAATGTAGGTCTTGTGACGAACGGCATAAGCACTGCAGTAAAATGCTTGAATAGAATTTCGTTTATTCAGGAAAAGATCCCAATCAATTTTATTACAAGAAAGCACTAAATACATAGATTTATCGAGTATAACATCATTTACGGATATAATAAAAGGAGCTAATTACAGTCTACAAAAACTCGGAAGGCGAAGCGGTATCTGGCTTCCCAGCATCATTCAAGCCCCCCGGATGCAAGTTCTGCAAAATTTGAGCTGACAATGTCCCCAAACCACCACCCAATCCATCATTCGCCGAGCCAAACAATTGACAGATCAACCGAGCCATGATCCCAAGCAAATTCGTTTGGTTCTGGCAAGCATCAGCATGCATTTGCATCATTTGCTTTTCATGTTCAATCTGCATATTCACCAAACGCTCCCTCCACTCCATTTCTTCCTCCTCCCATTTCTCCTCCAACTTCATCCTTCGCCTCCTCTCCTCATCGAATTCCCTCTCTAACCTCAACCGTTTCTCGCACTCCCTCTTTGCCCACATCATCTGCCTCTCTTCCAACATCAATCCCTTCATCTCAATCTCCTCATCCCTCTCGTCATCTCTTCTATCCTTGCACAATTCCATTTCTGTCCTTCTTTCTTCTCTCTCCAACATACCCTTCTCCTTACTCCACTCCCTCTCTCTCCTCTTCTCTTCCCTCCTCACCAAAACATCCCTTAACTCCAACACTTGCCCACCCACCATCCTAATCCTTTTCCCACAAAACACTTTCCTCATTTCCTCTCCCACCCCACTTCCACCATCCTCATCATCTTCCTCCTCATTCTCGAACTCCTCGCTATCAATCCCAAACCCTAAACCCAATACACCCTCATCACCATAAAGCTCAATGATATTATTATCATTATTGGGGGCATTTTCTTTAGTAATATCCAGTTCAACATCACCAAACACTTCCTTATACTTCAAGAAATTTTCCCAGTGGTTTTCACCATCTTTCCAATTGAACTCGTTGTTTGAAGTTCTAATTTTTTGCTTGACACCCAGATACTGGTGACGCATGTTCTGAACTTTAATGGACACGTCACGCCAGGACCATTTGAAAGGGAAGTGGAGTGGGTCTTGTAGGTGATGTACGGAGTTGACATGGTCAGCAATTGGTTTGAATTTATTTTCTCTGGTTTTGAGCTTGGCTAAGGTGCCGGAGTTGAGCAGGTCGGAGTACTTTGTCAGCAGAGTGTGTTCTTCCATTTCTGACCATTTCTTCCGCTTCATCTTGTTGATCAAACTGTGGGAGTGATTTGGAGTTAGGGTTACGCTAAGATTCGGGTCACTTTTTGGGTGGAGAAGAAAGCGGAGCGACCTGTGTCCCTAAATTTGAGGAAGGGCAAAGTGTACACTTTTGGGTCATTCTGGTATAGTATTTAATTTTTGTATCTTTTAACTTTCTTATTGTTATAAATAAATTTTGATATATGGTGTTGTGTATATTTTAGAAAGATGGTAGAGATTTTATTGAGTAGCTAAGTCATGTTTTTTCCTATAAATAAAGGGATCATATTCGATTGTAATTAATCTCAAATCAATAAGAATTATTTCTCCCCAATTTTTCTCTGCAATATTCTTCTTCTTCTTTTATTATCCATAATATCTTATCAGCACGATACTCTAACCAATTGAGTAGAAACTTTGGGATTGAGCATAATGATTGTTAATTATTCCATGAACTTACTTCATGATTAAATTCTGGATTTAATGTATGTATTTTATTGTATTTTTCTCTTTGATATTTAATACAAGCAAAGAAAATAAATTTTGATTATAACTCTAATGAAGTTAGTAAGAAATTATAACCACTCGAAGTGGTAAAATTTCTATATCTTGCCATGATTAAAGTCATGTATGATCGTGAGCACAATAAGTGAAAATCTGTCACATTGAATTTGCTTCATTTTCATTCCCTTAAGAGAATGTGATAGCAATATGTGATAAATCTGAAAGAAGAAAAAATTATTACCGTAAATGTATCAGTGGATGTGGACGTGGTAATAGACGAAATTATAATTGTCATTATTGTTATAATGAGAATAATAAGGGTTCTCAAAATACTCCTTCACTCTGTGAAAGTAATATTTGTCATCGATTTGACATGAGATTTTATAAAGCACATATAAATGATTATCATGATGTAAATGTAATAACATCTGATTTACGAATACATATTCATTCTTGGAATAATATGAACACCCTAGTGGTAGTGAATATACCACACTAACCTCTAGAAAGAGGTTGAGGTGAAATAAGAAAATAATTTCATTATTATGGCATGAATGGTCATTGATCACGTACCTACTGTAATTATGCCAAAATATTATGGCAATGTAATTATTACATGGGAAAAGTATTAGAAGCAACATATCTTTCCTATAATGATTTTGACCATGACTATAATGGTATTAACTTTAACCTTGAAAGAGATATTCACCATCTAGACGTTGATGAATATGTGGTAGTACTAAATTAATTGAGAGTTATAGAAGAGCCAATTATTACTACTTTGGAGGAATACAATTGATTATCATGTCAATTTATTGTGTGGTAGTTAGTCTCAAAGAAACTTTAAGTTTCTAAAGTATTCACGAAAGCGATTGGATATATATTGAGACTATAAATAAAAGAAAGATTTAATATCTCCTAATACTATAACTTGTAGCGGGGTAACATATATATGAATATGGGTTCATTCACCTGCCATGTATACCACATAAGATGCATCTATGAGATGGTTATATGTTCGATTATTATAAATCTGTAACATGGTGTATTGGGAGGTAACTTTTTCAATAATTTAATTTAGTGCATATTTTTTTGATTTTCTATTCAAGAAAGTTTATCTTGTTAAGTTGGTTTAATTACAGTTAGTTTAGAAAAGTAATTATTGAGTGCCTCCAGTTAATAGCCAAACTATTTCTTATGAGAACAAATTAATCTATATCAGTTTGATAAACGTTATATACGAAAGTATATTATATTCGCCCCTCACAATTCGTTCTAGAGTCAGGAACCAAACAATTTCATCTCATTATTATTGACGTGTGGTATATATTTTGATTAACACCCTAACGTACAAAGATGAACATTTAAACTTGAGGAAGCAAGTTAGTTTTTTTAACACGAAGAGGAGACAAGATAAACAGTTGAGAAAAAGTTACGTGGAATGAATTATCGTGTGTACATCTAGTTCCCCGAATAAGATAATATGAACTTGAAGTTCATAAAAAACAATTCATTTGCAATATACTGCAAAGCATGCCAGACGCATTTGTTGACCCAAAGAAAGTAACTATATTCTCACTGCAAATGCTCTTATTAGAATAAGTCCTAGAAGGACAAAGTCTATGATACGCTTAAAGAATATAGACAAATCAGTTTCAAATAAACTTCTTAATAAAGAAGGTGAGCAAATGATTAGAAAGATCATAATAAGAAGGCAAGTGATCTAGAAGATCGCATGATATAACACTTTTGTTCTAGGTTAGGAATTGTTATAAATTGGGTTGTAAAGCATAGTCGAGCATATATTAATGAATTTGTATAATTATTGGCTAGTTTTGGAGCATTGTGTGTTGGTTCAAGTCTTCAGAGGAATGTAGAATGCCGATTATGGATCTTCGGAGCGAGGTGAGTCTCCTTTCTAACCTTGTAAGAGGGAATTGTCCCCACGTGTGAGTTAATTGGTTATGTACTCCTATTTGTGGAGGCTACGTACGCACGAGGTGACGAGAGCCCGTGCATACCTGCTATTGTCCGGTAGTTTAGGACCCAAAAATATGCTATACTTGGAATATTTGTACCCCTATGAATTATCGAACTGCTTAAATCGCATTGAATTAGTAAATGAATTTTTAAAAGATTTAAACTTCATTTTATTAAATTTTTAAAGGAGAATTTGGCTTTCTATTTGGATAAAATATTCCCGGATAAATTCTCAATTGGCTATTTGAGCATGAGTTTTGATATGTACATGCGTTGCATGTATGATTCGCGAGCATGGTATGTATTTAAATTTTGGAGCGGGGCGAATGCCTCGTTAGATTAATAGATGCATCTATGGCTTGCGTCGTTCGACCCTCGGCAGTGAACAATTTACATTTTTGTTGGAGCAGGTCGTCGACCTCGGCATGATATGCGCATGCTTGCATTGCTTACTTGAAACCTTCTCAAAAGTTTATATTGCCTTCTTGGCCGCTACCTACTAATAAAGATAATGGAAAGTAAATCTTGAAAATCATTTGTTAATAGTTAAAGGTGTTTTCCTATTTCACAACTTTGTGAGTTCTAACCTGCTATATAAATCCATGATTTCCTCACATTCTAGTATATTATTACTTGACCACTAGCAATTGTTAAAGTCGACCTCTCGTCTCTACTTCTTCGAGATTAGATGGGATACTTGCTGAGTACATGTTGTTTTCGTACCCATACTACGCTTGTTGTGTATTTTTATTGCACAGTTTTATTTTGTGGCTAGTAGCTTTGTGGCATAGCAGCATGGTTGACACAAAGACTAGGTGAGCTGTATTTCCTCGAAGCGGTTCCGCAGCTAGTATAGTCTCTTTCAGGATTCTATTTACCTTCTGTTCAGTTGTATTCTGGACAGTTATTGTACTTATTTGGTTTCTCTTATAAATTATTCATGTACTTGTGACACCAGGTTCTGGGATGTATTTGGGTTTGTTCAGAAATTTTACAAGTTGTTAAATAATTTATTTGTTCAGAAGAATATACAGGTGCGTTGTTTAAATCGTATATAAGAAGTGTTTTCAGAATTATTAAAATAAGAATTTAATTAAGTATTTCAGTTGGCTTGCCTGACAACGGTGTCCGGCGCCACCACGATCCTTTGTGCACTTTGGATCGAAACTATATATATATATATATATATATAAAGCTCGTAAAGAGCAGTTAAGGTGATGCATTAGAGGCATCAGATTTACATTAGTAGAACCCAAAGGAAAGTTGGTAGTACGAGTACCTAATATATCCGGATAACTATATACAGGAGATAAAGTAGGAGACAAACTAACACTATTACTACTACTGTCTTCAGTAACTGCCGACTTAACCAGCCTTGTACGAGATACTCCTCGTTGGTCTTGATGGTAGGAAGATGTCACAAAGTGCAATGTGGGTCTACGACTTATGGTCTAAATGGCTGTGAAATTTTAGTTGTATTGTATTATCAGACCTATGTGAGATAGGGTGGCGTGAGTTCATCCCCGGATTTACATATGGTAAGGTTATCAGCAATTGTTGGGCTTTTGGAACAAGTCTGGGAACGTTCGAGGACGAACATTTATTTAAGTTGGGGAGAATATGACGACTCGACCAGTTGTCTTGCGAGTAACTACCCCGTTCTTCACATTTTCTTCTTCCTTATGTTTCATTATCGTTATTGGGTGCATTAGAATTGAATTGGAATGATTTTAATAAGAGATGAGACATTTGGTCTCTTTAAAGAAGGCTCAACCAAGCGTTGATTTATGAGTTAGGGGGATCAGATGTGAATTCTGATGGTTCGGTTAGCTCCGGGAGATGATTTATGACATATGCACCCCTCAAGATCCACTAGTATAGTTCCGGACTTGCTTAGATGTGACTTTAAGAAGCATAGAAATAGACAAGCAAATATGCATATAAAGAATACAAAACTAATGGTCAATTTTGAAAGAAGAATAGTATAAGTAAAAGGGAAATTTTAGAGAAAGTACTTAGACAAAAAGTAAAGATAATGGGGATCCTAGGTTTAACTATAATATGGTTCATTCGATACATTATCCCGTACATATCCCCAAAGAGGGGTCGTTTTATGATATTATCGCGTCGTCATCATCTTCATATTCTATCCTTCCCACCTTGTAGAGGTTATTTAACCATGTGAATTGGTTACGAATGATTATTGCGTGCTATTACGCGTATCGTCCTATAGATCCTAGAGGGCATATAGGATCACTATTCCTATAAGGTAGGAACTAGTTTGAACCCTTAAGTTTAAAGGTTAAAATGCTAAGCGACATACAAAACAAATAGGACTACACAATAGTGGAATCACGTAAAGCATATAAAGGCTCAAATATCCCTCTATGAACAAACACGTAATTAGCACGTATCAAACACATTTAAGGTCTAAGGAAGGGAGAAATTTTTAAAGATGGAGCATACGTTTAAAACATAAGTTGGAGTATTTGCAGAAAATAGTTGTAAGAAAAACGTTCAGAACTAAAAAACAGTAGCAGTTTTAGGAATCTGCAGAAAACATTTAAAAGAAACACTCGTGGAACATATGGTAAAGGTAGTTTTCGGACAAGAGGGTAGCAGAACAGATATGATAGTATTTTTCAGACTGCAGAAGTGTAAAGAAAAACAGTAAAACATATTAACTTAGAACTACAATTTGGAAAATTACTGAATATACAGTACTCAGATAGTTCTTTAGGAAAATAGTAGTCCAGTTATGGGCTAGGGGAAGAAAAGTAATTCGGTAAAGTATTTGTCTAGGTGGTAAAAAAAGGCTGAAGTTTTTTTTTTGTATAAAAATCAGGGGAGCTTCAGGGACAAACGAATTCAGACAGATGTGGATTAATTTAAACACAACTTAATTTACAACCACTTAGCATTTACACAGATGCACAAAGTGTACTGAACTTATTAAACATCAATGCACCGCATTACACTAATATTTTACATGATTGTAGGTGGTTACTCCTTCAACTGGATAGGCCAAGCATCACAAGGGTTTACCGCGAGCGGAACTGCGTAGCAGACAATCTCGCAAAGTTTGGAGCACAGCAACAACAAGGTATCTGTATAATGTATAAAGAACCGCCATATTTTCGTATAGCAATGAGCAGTCTTTTGAGCAAAGCCAAGAGTTCAGTTTGTACGGGGGTCCCATATATAGTTGCTCCTGCAAAGCCAAGGATCCATTGCCCTGTATGATTGCGAAAAACCCCTCCTATGCCACACCTAAAACCGTTAGAAGAGAAAGAACCATCTATGTTAAGTTTATAACCTTGATTATTTGGTGGATGCCATTTTATATAGGGTGGCAAGGATGCTGGAGCTTTGCATTTGTGATTTGTTAGATAAAAAACTCCACTGCATTTTTACCTACCACCCTAGTGTCCAAAGGAAGGTCTAAGTGTTCAAAAGTATATTTATTACGATGTGTCCATAGTTCCCATAGAGCAAAAGGGATTAAGGTAGTGTTTGGAATTGCATAGGAGCAATTAAGAAGTTTTTGATTAATGAAAGCCTTAAATAGCAGTAGGTTGTTTGCAAAGGGTTCCCTGTGGATTAGATCTATTGAAATGTCAAAGCTCTTGCTACAGGACAGTGAAGTAGGATAAGGAGAACAGTTTCTGGAAGCCTTTGGCATTGAGAACAAATAGCAGAGCTAATAAACCCTATCTTGTGAAAATAATATGTTGTTGGGAGCCTATCATGATAGACTGACCAAATAAAATGGGAATTTTTTTTTAGGAAGGAGGGGGTACATTTAACATCCAAATCCATTTGTAACTACACATGGGATATATGGGATTTTCCATTTTAAGTTGCAGAGTAGTATACATGGATTTAACAGAAAACGAACCTGTAAAAGTAAGGTTCCGGTATATGTGATCCATAGCAATAGGCTGCATAGCCATGTATACATTATTGATAAGCTCTTATAGTTGATTTGGTAATATAATGGAGAGATGTTCTAAATGCCAGCGATGATCATAATAATAAGTGGACACAGTTTTAAACTCCTCCAATCTTAGAAGAGGTCCGCAAATATAATTTCGAAGGCTAAAATTATGGACAATCCAAGGATCTCTCCAGAACTTCATAAATTTGCCGAAGCCTATATTCCATTTGAAATCCAGTTTACAAAAGGTCCATCCTTGCATTACATTTTTTCAAATAAAGGAGTTGTTAATTTTTTGTAGATGGGAGGGTTTAATATAATTACATAGTTACACCTGAACCCATAATTGAGTTGGGTTATGAAAGAGTCTCCATGCTAGACTAGCATGTACAACTTTACTCTTTAAGGACATATTTTGTATCCCTAGCCCTCACTTATTTTAGGCTGTGTGATAGTTTCCCGATTGACGAGATGCAAACTTTTTTTATTAGGAGTAGTACCCCGTAGAAAATTTCTTTGGTGTCTGTTGAGAATAGTAAGTATGTAAGAAGGTAGTTTAATATATTGCATAACATGATTTGAAAGAGAATTCAAAGTAGAGCGAATTAGGGTAGTTCTTTCTGCTTTTGTTAAAAATTTTGTTTTCCAACTGGCCAACTTAGTAGTAAAATTATCTATTACGAAGTGGTAGTCATTTTTAGTTGGTCTTTGAATAAAAATAGAAAATCCTAAGTATTTCCCAAACTGTGTACCCTCCTTCATATGGAAAGTATGTAGAATATTATTCCTAGTAGAAGGAGAGCAGTTTTTAGAGAAGAAAATCTTTGACTTGTCAAAGTTAATAGTCTGACCCGACACAGTAGTGAAATCAGCTAGGATATCAACCATTGCTTGGGAAGAAATGGGAGTGATTTTTTAAATAAAAATAATATCATCCGCAAAAAAAAAAGATGAGATAACTTTGGTCCTTGATAACTAAGTGGGATAGGTGTCCATTTGCAATAATCCACTGAAGCATTTATCCTACGGAAAAGCATTTCTAAACATAGCCTACGGAAAAGCATTTTTAAACATAGAATAAACAGATATGGAGACAGGGGATCACCTTGACGAATTCCTCTAGAGGGTTGGAAATATTCAGTTAGGTTACCCTTTATTAAAATGGAAAAGTAGAAATTGTAGTGCAAAACATAATAAGTTGTCTCAACGGTTGCGGAAAATTTAGAGCATGGAGTGTCTGATGTATGAATGACCATTCCAATTTATCAAATACCTTTTCAAGATCTAATTTTAAGAGCATTTGGCCATTGACCCATTTCATTTTTGAAACTTAGTAAGAATTTCCTGTACTATTATAGCATTATCCTCCGCCCTTCGATTCTTTAAAAAACTGGATTGAGTAGGGTTTATTAAATACTGTAATAATGGTTTTAGCATGTTAGTAATGATCTTAGTAATTAATTTATAGATTCTGTTGCACAGACTAATAGGTCGATATTGGTAAACAGTGGAAGCCTGCTTATGCTTTGGTATTAGACAGAGGAAAGTTTTGTTAATGCTTGGGTCTATTTGATGAGTATCGAACACAGTGTGACACAAGGATTTCACAGAAGTGCCGACCGTGTGCCAATATTGCTGATAAAAAACGGATGCAGTCCATCAAGCCTGCGTGCCTTAAGAGGTTTAAAAGAATTTAAAGCCTTGATAATTTCTCAGCTTTGTAAAGATTGTAGAATAGATATATTTTCTAGTCTTGTAAAGGTTGTAGCAGAGATATATTTTCTTCCCTTGTCAGAACATTTGAAGGAAACATGTAATTAGGCTGGCAGGAGCTTAATTGGTCAGATTATGATAATATCTTATATTATGTCTAATCAAGAGAGGATCAGTAATTCAATTTCCCCCTGGTCTTGCAAACTAGTAATGCTGTTAAAACATCGTCCATTGATAGTACTTAAATGGAAAAATTTGTGTTGGCATCTCCATCATTTAGCCAGTCTATTTTTATTTTAGTTTCCAAAAATCTTCCGCTAATTTCAGAATATAATCAAAGTCCTTAGTGAGTGTTTTTTCTAAGTTATGCAGGAACGTGCTTGTAGGGTAATGTACAGAGGCTTGAATCCTGCTCATACGCACTTGTTATACCCCATTTTAACACGGGTCAAACTAGAGTATAACATATTGGTAATTCTGAAGGTTTAAGAGAGTCGTCACCTAATTATTTAATGGTGAATTAGGACACCAGTTTAACTAAATGGTGCTAAAAATTAACTCAATTATATGGTTTACTTTCCCTTAGAGATTATGGTTAAGGGTTCTAATTATCCTATATGGAAGGTTATTAAAGCATCCTATATGTTCCACGGTTAACCGGCCAAACTTAGGTTAATTGACTAAATATTATAATGTAAAAAATATATATTAGATTAAAAAAAAGGATAAATAAGTGACTAAATGTATATAAAAATAAGTATTGTACGCTATGTTTGGACTCAAACAGGAGAGCACTTGAACACTTAATTAAGATTTGGAAAAAATGATTTTTAACAAAAGTGGACTAACGTCCAAAGCAAAGATCAAGTTAGACTAGATGAAAAGTGATAAAGCTCTATTGCTGTTAAAAATTATCTTTTGACTTTAATAACAAGGAACTTTCGGCTCACTTCAAACGAAAGGGAAACAGCAGCTCAAAATTTCAGTGTGTGTGTCCAGAAACGCTTGTTACTGCTTCAAAGTTAATACTTGTCTATTATTCTAGCCTTGTAAAATGGTAACTAGATGAGTTAAAAGGGAAGAGTAGGTAAAAGAGTTGTTAGGCCACTGATTTTAATGTCCTTATCTAGGTGTTATATTCTATGTAAAAAAAGAGTACCTATATAATTATCCAGAAGTGACTTAATTACTAGACTAAATATAACATTGTATATTAGTCAAAGTCCCAATATGAAAGCATGTGTTTAAAATAGTCAACAACATAAAAGAAAAGTTAAATGAACAATTAGGAATCAAACGGATTATTTGACTAGCTTATCAGCTAGCATCCCATGAGGGATAATTTAGTTATTTGCCTCTGTGGCCTCCAGAGTATCATTAAAATCACCCCCCAACCATGACCCTTTATACCTCTCATACACACATATTAAATTTTTTCATAGTAGATGTCTATTAGCTAACCTTGGGTCTGCATAAATGGCAGAAAATAAAAAAGTAAATGGATTAGGGATTACCTGTACATAACAGTGAATCTCCTGTCCAGTTGAAGCAACATGCTCCACATGCAATTTCTCATTCCATAAAATTACAATTCCTCTTGCCTGCCCTATTGCCGGGAGTCGGCTTTAATAGAGTGATGACTTGCACTGTGAGTTTCCAAAATGACTACTAAAGCTGGCCTATTATAGTCCCGCAGAGACCTGAAATTTCTTCGAAAATCCTAAGGAGAGTGAACCCTCATGCAATTCCAAATAATAAAATTCATGTGGCTATATGTGTAATCAAACTGAAGACTACCCCTAGGACCCCTCTGAGAGTTGACCTTGCTCGTTTGGAGCAGAAAAGTTGGCATGAACAGCATTGCATATTTCCCACTTCCAGATTTGTCGTTGGTCGTAGACGAAAGGAGGTTGTGCGAAGGTTTTGTGGACACCTTACATATATCTTTCTTTCATATTCCTCCTTCTGCACGAAGACTTTTATCCCATTGAGAAACGCATGCACTAGCCGATTTTCCCTGTTGTAAATGATGGCCGCCTCTAACTCGGCTTGGTGATTGTTGTTTAGTTCTTCTGGAGGAGGACTATAGGGGGGGGTGACAAACTGGGAGATGGAGGTGGTGTTGGAGGGGTTGGTGGATCCCAATATGATGAATCCATGGAGTTGTGGTATTATGAGGGGGATAGAAAGGGATTTGGAGAATGTGTGGATGAAGGTGTTGAGGATCCCACGATGGGGTTGGCACATGAATAGATCGAGTCATTTCCCAATGGTACCTGCCATAAATTTCTATTCCCAATTGCATTCCCTCTATGACTATTTGAGCCAAGTCCCTTGGGTGATTGATCAAAATCAAGACCTTTTGTTGATTCACTACCATTGTACACGTGAGGGCATGATTTTGGAGGCTCGTCTCTAGCCAGGATGCAAAATGGGTAGGTGCATGAGGAGTCTGGACAGAATACACAATTGAGTTTTGGTCCATGAGCAATTCAGGTGGATGAATGGAGTGAGGATTGGGGTGGTGAACTAGCATGCACGACTAATTTCGTGGTGCTTGGTGTCTCCTCAGAAAGTTTAGATTGGGAGTGAACATGCTGTAGAGGGTGTGTTTGAGAGGAAATGGTAGTAGGTAACTGGTGTGAAGGGGAGTCTGGTTCATAAAGGATTGAAGAAGAAGAAGGATTGATGGTTGTGCAAGTGGGCAGTTGGGTTAATTGACGTGGTGCGAAAGTATGAGTATTAAGTTAAGGGGTGTGGGAATAATTATGTTGTATGTGCATGAGGTTTGATGATTTAGGGTTAGGAAGGGATGATGATAATGGTATAGGGTTAGATGTGGCAATATTATCCTCTACTAAAGCTTGCATGGAAGGAGTTTTAGGGCTATGACATTGGGTTGTCATGTGATTGTTATTGACGTGTCCAAATGCATGGTTTAGAGGGGGAGTTGAAGTTGACTGTGGACTATTTTCTAATTGTACCGGTTGTCCATCTTTAGGAGTGATTTTTGGTGTAGTCAAATTTGTTGCTTGTGAATATAGTGCATCGAGGATTAGCAGGTCATTTAATTTTTCAAATGCGTTTTTGGTAGGAATATGAGGGATTTTATTGTGAAGTGGAGTTCTTTGAATAGAAGTCTGCTGTTGAATAGCTAGTTGTTCGAAAGGGATAGCAGGAGGAAAGGTACTGTTTTCCGGGATATTTTCAGTCATGTTCCTTGCTTGACCCAACTGTGGTACATGCTTTGAATGGATTTTCTTTTTGGAAAATTGCACTGTCCTCCACTCATTGATCGCTAGAGTTAACTTAGGTTTGGAGATACTAGGGTTCCTAGAGCCTCACAGACAGGATGATTCATGATGAACCAATGCCCTTGATGTAGTGCACGAATCATATTTTCTTCTGTTTGAAATTTAAGTAAGAAGAAATCCGATCCCAAACCAATAAGTGGAAGATTTTCTCTAGGTTGTCAGAGAGTGTATATTTTGTTTCTATGCAGTTGATGTTCAATCTTGCGTCCATACACCTTAGCAATCACGGCATGTTGCCAGGGTTTATATATGCGATGCTTTTCCTCCACAGATAAGGGAATGAAATTAGAGGCATCATCGGGTGCTTCCAGTTCATCGTCGATGGACATGTCATTTAAGACTTTTGTAGTAATAATTGTGAAGCTATTTGCCTTAGGAATTAAAGAAGTGAAATAAAAAGTATGTGGCAAACCAGTAGCTGTTTTAGGGTTGAAGGCTGATCAATAATCATTGTATTGTGTTGAGGTTCTTGGGAAGGAAGATTGGCTGTGGATGGAGTTAAAGAAATGTCAGGAGGCTTTGGTTCTTTAAGATATGAAGAAGCAGTTAGGGGTGTTCAAAACCGATCCGAAACCGAAAACCGATCCAAACCGAAGCTTAACGGCTTATTGGTAACGGCTTAACGGCTTAATGGATGGGGAACGGATTGAATTTTTTTTATTAACGGCTTATCGGTTTGGGGACGGATTATTCAATTTTCTTAACGGCTAATCTGTTAACCCGTTAAGAATATAAAACATATATATATATATATATATATATATATATATATATATATATATATATATATATAAAATTTAGTGATAGAATTGAGTTGTCTAATACATATATGGTTCTATGTGTGTCATGGAAAAAGAAAAATTGAAAGGTTAGTTATGACTAGAGGAACGACACCCCATGAAATAAATTTGTGCATTTTGGATGATTGCTTGTGGAAAATGGAGAACGATAGTTATTTATAGAAGAGGAGTGTAGAGAGTAGAATTTACCAGAGCACTTCAGTTTTTAAAAGTTCATTGTGGGAGCTGAATGGAAATTTGCGCGACAGATTTTTTTGGTTATATCCGAAGCTTATGAGTACACATGTAGTGTGGTCTCTAACAGAAGATAAGTTCTGTTTTATTTTTCTCGATACTGAACTAGTAGTGAATTTATCTATTATATAATCTACATGATTGTTTCATTAGCTACATCATATTGCCTCTAAAATATTATTTTTTATGGCAATTCATTATTTCTAAGACGAGGAGAATAAGAGATATTTAGTAAACATGTATGTTAGGCCGATAAACCGCCCATTAACCGCCCTATAAGAGCTAACCCGATGCCAATCCGCCCGATATCTTATCGGGTGGCTAACGGATTAATACATTTAAAAGCCAATAACCGTTAAGCCAAACCGTTAAGAGTAAAAGCCGCCCAATTCGCCCGATGAACACCCCTAGAAGCAGTTAGGCGAGGAGAGTAAATGGGGAGAGTATATATGTGTGTGTGTCACGAAGCTTTGGTTCTTTAAGATATGAAGAAGCAATTAGGTGAGGAGAGTAAACGAGGGGAGTAGTCATATATATATATATATATATATATGCAATAGTATTTAAAATATTTACTTTTATCTACATACATATTTTAAGATATTTTTGATTTAATTAATAAAAATTATTTATTGGTAACATTCTAGTGACACTAGTTGAGTTCAACTCATTGAATCTCACTTAATTGATGGATAATGCTGTTGATTTATGAGAAAAAAATCTAATAAATAAAGTTTTATTAATGTGAAAGTTCTTAATATTAGGAAAATAAGTCAATGACCCCAATCATTCTTATCTTTTGCCTAGGAAAATAACTAAATGTTCCCATTCGTTCCTTATAAATTGAATTTCTTTATTTTATTTTAATAGAAGTAAGAAAATAACTGAAAAGGATATCATCATACAGTGAGTTTCAGCTACTATAATACCTTGATTTAACTTTGTATAATTATTAAGAAATTAATAATAATATAGTCTATTCACATATAAATAAGATATTATGTTACTTAATTTAATTAAAATATATTGGAAAAATATTATATTACGAAAAATTGCTCCTCCCCGTTGAAAAATATTATCTACTTTTTTTTTTATTTGTCATTAAATAAATTCTTTAAATTAAATTTATTTTAATTCTTATATTTTAAATTGATACGACATTTAAGCAAAAGGGTCAAATTTCTAATATTTGGAAAGAGAAGACATAAGTCAAATCATCTTTTATTATTAGCTTAGAATTATTGTTTAAATCTTTGGTGTTAAAAGTATCAAAAATTAGGTGGAAAGAATTTGTCTAACTAAAATCTTTCTTAATTCCAAATTCTTAAAGATAGAAGCTTGTATATAGTTCGAATAAGGAAAGATTTAATATATAAATTTTTAATTAAATTTAAAGCCTTAAATACTTAAAAAATAATTAACTAACTAATTCTAAGTATTAGAAAAAAATTAAATAAATATTTTTAAATATTAAAATAATAATTAAAAAATTATTTTATCTAATGTAAACTCTAGTCGTAAGCACAGAATGACATTTCACTATGCTACCCAAACTGAGAGGAATAAGTGGTGGTGGAACCCTAAAATATCCCGTGTCAAATTTTTGATTCGTTAGTCATCAGTCATCAGTGATAGCACCAAATCAGATTCTCATGCACCTAACCGAGGCAGTCAAACGCCACGAAGATTGACTTAACATCAAATCTCCAAGTCTCAATAATTTAATTCAAAACTTCTAATTAATTATTGTAAGGTGATTTAGATTAATACAACAATATTGAATTTTCAAAGTTTATTCCTTTATATATGTTTGTTTCTCCGCTCATTGCTCGCATTGGATTCAACACAATCCGAAGCTTCTCGAATTTCAGGTGAAGTTCTTTTCCTCAAGAAACTATCTTTATCTACTAGTTTGCGTGATTTTTGGGGAGAGTAGTTGAAGTAAATTTTGTAGACCCAGGTGCTCAAAGCAATTGCAGATGGCTCCACCACCGATCCTCGCGTTAGCACTGCCCTCGGATACCGGTCGTGTCCTCAGCATTCAGTCTCACACTGTTCAGGTACTCATGTTTTTTCATGACTTGAGCGCCCCTCAATCCCAATTAGAGTATTGCTCAACATAAATTCAATTCTCAACGACTAGGTAAATGCTTTGTAGATCAATGCCAGATATCAGCTCTTTATGTAGGTGAAATGGTCTACAAGCTTCCACGTTGTTTGTATAATTACCTGCTAGTTCAATAACTGGATTTTTAATTCCCTGAAATGGCTCTGACCAGTGAAGCTTTTCTTGCACGAGTATAATTTTGCATTGCACGAAGCCGATATTTGTGCATCCTGATAACCTCTAGTTGAGATGATCACTTAATTCTGTCCGATCCCTTCCTTTTGAACTAATTTAAAGTTACATTGCTTCAATATGGGTATGTTATCCATTATTAGGTTTGGCAGGTTGTTGTAATTAACCAACAACAACAACTACCCAGTATAATCCCACAAAGTAGGTTATTGTAATTAACCCAAATCTCTTTTTTCATAAGATTCCACCTAAAGGTTTCTCTGAATAGGATTTTAGTTCATTAGGTGTTTAATTGAGACTCCTTTAATTGAAATGCACCTAAGCTGGTAGTTTTTTTCTTTCATTTTCACTAGTTATTCACTTTCCCTGCCAGAATCTGAATACAATTGGTTGTGTAGCACAACTTCACTTAAATTCTGAAATGGTACACCCATATCTCTTCCACAGTGAAGTGTGACCATATAAAAAGATCATTTGAAATGGAAGAGACGGAAACACTTTCCATTTCATTTTTTTAGTGATGAGTAACATGTTGGTGTTTCTTTTAAATGTTACTTATTTCCTAAGAACTGGATAAGCAATTCGGAGAACGTGCTTGATTTTCCTCTTGTTCAGATGTCAGCTTGTTGAACGCTTTATCTCTTTAGGAGTCATTTAGTCATCCTAGAAGTCTGACTTTGACAGACGTTTAGTTGCATACCTTGCAAGATTGTTAACCACCTGCATGGTAATTGATTTGATAAAATTGAAATTTATGCGCACAGAAGAATAGAAACCTTCATCTGTTAACTATTGACTATGATTTGGGATTATTGATACTCTTTTTGTGTTATTCACAATTTATTGTGTATAACAATAATTGAAGAAGAGGTTTATTTTTCAAATTTTGCTTTTTATTTAGGGATACGTGGGCAACAAGTCAGCAGTATTCCCTCTCCAACTGTTGGGCTATGATGTGGACCAAATCAATTCTGTTCAGTTCTCAAATCACACAGGCAAGCTGCTTATATCACTTCATTCAAAGAATCTGAGGCCTGAAATACGGTGCGAGGTCATCTGTTAGCCTGTAAAATTATAATAACTGGACTATGTTGTGGTTAATCAGCTTGAGAACTCTGCAGGATATCCAACCTTTAAGGGCCAGGTTTTAAATGGAGAACAACTGTGGGAGTTAATAGAAGGTCTTGAGGCCAATGATCTATTATATTATACTCATCTACTGACAGGTATTTTAAATTTTATTTATTCCAATGAGTGAATAATCCTGTTGCATAATATTTTTCTTGATGTACATTCATGCTTATGTTTGAAAGCTGTGATAGCAGAGTGGTAGTTGTTCACAGTGCAAGGTAGAAGGCTAATAGAGAACTTACAATGTCAACAGTCCCTTTGTTTTTTGATAAAGAATGTCAACAGGATTCATATTTACCAGTTAAACCTGTATTCTGTCCTTCATGCTATGGCTCCTAGTGCAAATGAAATGAAACTACAAAAGAGTTTCCGTTTGCATAAGATTATTTCTCCAAACAAAAAAGAGGCTTACATCAGATTAATTGCGTGCTATGTCTTGTGCCAATCCAGTCATCTGTCTTGTGTTTTGTGCTGCATTTGTTTGCAATTATAAGAATTCAGAGTGCTTTTTAATTTGGTCCTTCTCTATTGACAGAAATTTTCTTTTCTTTTTCTCATTTCCTTCCCTTTTAATGTTCTCCTCTTTGTCGGGAATGTTTTGTTGGCCTCTGATGCTAATATTGACTAGCACTTCTAGGTTATATTGGTTCAGTCTCCTTCTTGAACACAGTACTGAAAGTCGTCGATAAGCTTCGGTCTGTCAACCCCAAACTTACATATGGTGAGTATATCCCCAAGAGCAATTAATTCTGCTGCATTTTGGAAGATATAATCTCTCAAACTTACTGAATTTACAGTACTCTTCATGTAGTCAAGTGTTTCCTTAATTTTGGAGAAGGTGAATTTCAATGCAGTAATTGCTGGTGAGGTTGTCCTATGTTGTCTTAGCTAGCTACTACTAGGCTGTTGTACCAAATTGCATCTCTTTCTGGTGTATGTAGATGTATACATATCTCTTATATTTTCTCTCTCTTAGCTCTTTTGTGTAATTATGTTGTGTTTGTCAGTTTGTGATCCTGTTATGGGTGATGAAGGTAAGCTATATGTCCCTCCAGAACTGGTGGCAGTATACCGTGAGAAGGTATTTTCTTATTAATTTCCTTCAACAATTCACCACAAACAAAGCATCACTTGCATTTAGAAAGATACATTCATAAGCATTGTGCTGATTTAATCAGTGTTAGAAATGGATGAGGACTTAAACATTTTACTGATTAGTGTTCTCCTAGCTAGTTGTTGTGATAAACTTCAGCATGCAAAGGCACTGAGGCTTTTTTATTTAATATACGTTGTTGCACTGAACTGACCATTTGTATCTTGTGATTTATATTGCCTTAATATTTTTTGACTCTTTAGGCACCGAGTGTCTTTTTTTTTTTTTTTTTGTTTTATGGCACTATTTTGTGTTTATAGATTTTGTAAGTCATGTCACCCATATCGTTATAGAATTTACCTACTTGCATTGTGGTTGGTGAATGGTGACGGCAAGAGTTATGGATTTTTTGTAATATTTTATTATACATAGATGGGAGGGGAAGGATTACAAGGTGAGGGATCGAACCCCCACCAACAAGGTGGAAGTTCAGTTAGACAACCAGCTGGCCACCATAATCCCTCATTATCGATGTTAAAAAATCTACTTTTTTTTTAATTTTTTGTTTTGATTAGACATGCCGAGTTGGACCCGATTACATACTTGCACTAGTAAAGTAGTCCGCGCTCCGTGCGGTTGTAAAATATATTAGTAAATTTGACATATTATTTTAATAATATAATCGATATAGATGAGATAATTTTTTAATGTATTTAATACAAAATAATTCTATATCTTGGCGACACCACAAATAAAAATATTTTTAATTGAATTAGAGCTTAGACGAATTACTATAAGATTTTCTTAAAAAAAGGAAAAGCAAATACAACTTTAAATTAAATTTTTTTAGTTATATATGTATATACGTTGTTTTAATACATGTTCTTTATATGTAACATATATTAAATATATGAATATATTTATAATCCTTCTATTGGATGGTAAAAGAGTTACATTAATCTTCTTAATGAAGACCAAAAGCAATAAAAAAAACAAAGTTACAAATTTATTTTCATCTCAAATAAAAAGTAAAACTCTCATAATTTTAGAATTGTTACAGATCATGGATGACATTTTGAACATTTAAGGATTAAATTTGGTTGACAGTCTTTTATTAACCGTGTTTTTATTTCAACCTTGGCTTTTTTCAGGAAGTAAATTTTTTTTTGTAGTAGATTTTTAACTGGATGCTAGTCAGAAATTATCATCTCATCTTCCCTCTTCTACTTTTCCTTATGCTCTTGCATATCCTCAAAATTTCATCTTCCACCGTATGTTTTACGTCCTAATTTCCCTGTCATAGCATAAAATATTGTAGTTGATCTTGTCATTGTCCTTATATCTACCCGTAAGTTATTAGAGGTTCACGTTATAATCATTGTATAAGCGCATTTGGCTAATTAGAAATGTAACTTGACTGGCCGGCTTCTTCTATCAGCCTTGCAACCATGACCTATATTTATTATGGAAGTCCATTGCAATGCGAGAAATTTTACATATATATATATATATATAAAATTGAGAGAGAGAGAGGGAAGAAAGAAACAGAACTCATGAGTAATTTTAAGAATAGAGACAAATTGCTATATATAATGAGGAAAGATATTAGCATAAAAAATGCTGCAAAATTTAAGAAAATAAGAAGAATCTCAGGAAGAGTCTCAAAGGATTCTTAAATTTGATTGTAAACCTGACGATGTACTAATTCACGGGCTGTCCGAAAAAAAAACACAGGTCTCAATTGTACAAGGCCTCCCTCCTTAGCTTTATTAGTCAGAGATTACAACGTCTGCAAAAGAAAACAATTTGAAGCTAAAAAATACTAAAGTTTAAAACCAACAAAGGAAAATAGACTGAATATTCAGAACACAAATATCAAATAATGCTTAATATTTTTGAAGTGTTAAAAAAAGAGGGAGAATTTACATCACCGGTGCTTCGACGGGAAAGGACATTCAGATCTTTAAGAATTGAGCCATAAAACACTAAGAAAAAAAAAGATTTTATATATTCCCCACAAAGTTAAAATGAAGTAATGAGTATTAATGGAGAAATGAACATGAGTATATAAATAGGAAATTAAATTTACGTTACATTTGATGTAGTAATAGATTTGAAGTAATGCTATTTACTGGGGAAAGGACGTGGGGATATTGAAACGAAAGAATAATGGAATAATTACTTATAAAGAGGAGAAGAAGTCCCAAAAACAAGAGAAATAGTCAAAAATCCGAGAAAAAAGAGAAATACAAATCCTGGACTATGAGAGCTTCCACACACACACACACACACATATACATATATATATATAGATTTAGATTGGAGCGTGAGGGTGCCTCCAGATTATGAATTGGTGATTGAGTACTTTGTTTGCTCTCGAGTATCTAATGCAGTTGTTTAAGTTTTTCACTCTCTTGATGTGTTTCATTAAGTAGGTTGTCCCTGTTGCTTCAATGTTGACACCTAACCAGTTTGAAGCAGAGCAGTTGACTGGGTCCAGGTAACATTTCCAGAATATGTTATTTATCCATAGAGGCAAAAAGCATTTCCAGGGGATTTCACCTGATATAATGAAGAGATAGTTATTTTCATGTAGTCGTTACGATGGTAAACTTGACTCAAGTGTTATGACATTTCTTTTGAGTTTTTTTTTGGGTGGTGGGTAAGGGGTGAGCATGTGAAGAAGAGTTTGTTATAGAGTTAGCCTGTTTGGTCAAAGGTTTTTTTTTCTCCGCCAAAAGTGCGTTTTCCCCCAATTTAAGGTATTTGGCCAAGCTTTTAGAAGGAAAAAAGTGCTTTTGAATAGAAGCAGAAAAATGTAGCTTTCTTTCCAAAAGCACTTTTTTGAAAAGCACGTTTGAAAAAAAATACACTTAGAAACACTTTTTAAAAGCTTGGTCAAACATTAATTGCTGCTCAAAAGTGTTTTTCAAATTAATTAGTCATACACAAACTTATTGTCAACAAAAGTACTTTTTTGAAAAGCACTTTTGAGAAAAACACTTTTCAAAATAAGCTAATTTTAGAAGCTTAGCAAAACAAGCTATTATGGGAGGTATGTAAAGTGTGAAGGGTTCCTCTTTTGTTGAAATATCTATCTTACCTAGGTTTGATGGTTGATCCTCTTAAGCATTACACCAACTCCATCTTTTAAGGGATGCTTGAGGTGTTCTGAAGTTCTGTTTAAATTTTCAATCCTTAAACTTGAAGCTTGTTTATGTGATCTATTCTTTTATTGTGATGCACATGATTTATAGAAGCTTACCTTATAAAAAAAATGATATATAAAATAGAAGCATAACAAAATAAATTATAGTGTTATGCTTCTATTTTTTTTTGTTGAAAAAATTAAATAAAATTGAAGCATAGCACTAGCATTTATTTTGTTTTTCTTCTTAATCTTGTCATATAGTTTGAGCATCTCCACTGACTAATATCATATATTCATATTTATCATGACTCTTACTAGTTTCAATTGGCCATTGTTAGTTCTAATAATTTCGAAATTTTATTGAAAATTGAGAAGGATGAAACTTCACTTTGCAGTTTGCAAAATAGAAAAGAAAGACATAAATTTGTGTACTTTGTTTCTTTTCTTGCAATAATTCTACCTTAGCGTTTTTTCTTTTGACAGTATCACTTCTGAAAAAGATGGGCAAGAAGCTTGCAACATTCTGCATGCTGCTGGACCATCAAAGGTACCTTGACATACTTATACTCACAAATATAATATTCCTAGATTCAGTCATATTTAACAACCTTAATTGCAATTACTTTTCCTGCTTGCCATGTCTCCTTAACAGCCTTAATGCACCCTGCAAATGAGAATCAATTAACCCAGTAATTTATGTTTTATCTTGGATTATTGGAGCACTCCATGGGACTAGATAGTGCAATTAGACACATAACTTCAATCGGGATGAAGATTTACAGTCTTTATATCTCTTGGCTGACAATTTATAGGGGCTCTTTAGGTTTATCTCGCTTTGTTCTCAGCAACTTAAAAGTGTCGATTGGAACTTTTTCTTTTCTGAAGCATGTTAACTTTGATCACTGAGAATAACTTCCGCTCCCCCTATCCTCTTACCTCTTTCTCAGTCTTTCCTTGAGTGGTAAAATGCCTCCTGCAAAATTCGATCATCATTTTTTAAGTACCCACTATGTCTTTTCTTCATATTCTATTTTACTTGGTCTTTTGTGGAGGATGGATTCACTTTGCAGTTCCTCTTGAGTTATTTTTCCTGTATGCTTAATCTCAATTCTTCCTTTTTCTTTTGCTCTCACATGGTAGGAGGGGAAAAGTGGCCTCACCTGGGGGAGAAGTTTAATGATCCTTAAGGGCTGATGCTCATGCTTGTGGGTCTACTAGTTTTTCTTGGAGCTCTTGCTTAGTTCTCACTCATTTAAAAACTATTTCTAATCTGATATGGTTCTCATAGTAATAACTTGAACATGAAAGAAAAGGGAAGTTGAAGTTTGAGCAAAAAACATTTTGGAGGAAGATAAATTAGCTATTGGTTCTAAAGAGAAAAAAGAAGAAGGAATAATTAGCTCTGTAGGTTTGATAAAGCTGTTTATGTGCTGGAGCTCTATTGTTATACATTTTGTAGTCCTTTATTATTTGGAAACACTAGTCATAGCCGTTCATCTTAACTCAGGTGAATCTGAATGTGTGCATTTGTAGTTCTATTTGGGGGATGAATGGCCGTGAATAAAGTGTAATAGATATAGAGGATACATATAAGGCGATTCCAACTAGTTTGGGATTGAGGAGTATTTGATTGATTGTATAGTTCTATTTTCTACATCACTCCTCCATTAGTTCACTTGTTGATGCTTATCCCACTGTTAGTTTCGGGCTAAAACTTTCTGTATATCAAGAAAATTACTGGAATATCAAGGAAAAAGGATAGGAAAAATTATTCCCCCTTTTTTTGTTTAAAAGATAATATATGTAAATTTTCATGGCTGTAGTATCACATTTTTTGTATGTAAATTACATCATTCAGGCCTTTTATGCTCTATGTCAGGTTGTTATTACTAGCATAAACATTGATGGCAATCTTCTCCTTATTGGCAGTCACCAGAAAGAAAAGGTAAATGACATGATTGGCTCGTTTGGTGTTAAGTGGATTTCGGTCTACCAAATCCTACGTTGTGAGATATGTTCTTGAAATCATGCACTTTCCAAGAATATATTCCTGCTTTCATATGTTCTATCCAAAAATAGTATCCACTTCCCTTAAAAGGATTTTTTTAGTTTTCTTTTAAAGCAAAAGTGTTGTGGACACTCATTAATTTTTCTCAATATACTCTATTTTATTTTCCAACACCAAAGCTGATTTGGTTCCACCTTGTTTCCCCAATAATTACTAAAAGCACATGCATCAACTTTTATTTCAAAAAAATAAAAATAAATCACACCGAACTTTTCTCCTTACTAGTAATACCTACTAATAGATTAAAATGGGACTGAGGGAGAATATTTCGCGGTTGAATTCGGTTTTGTCCGCTGGTCTGCATTCTTTCCGCTTTAAGACATGTCCTGCAAATTTCAAATGGTTTTTGCATGTGAACTGCCTTTAGATTGTGATGCAGTTATTTTGTCCGTACTATTGCTTCTTAGTTAGTCAACTGCAATTTGAGCATTGTCATTCTATGTCTATTTTTATACTCCTTCTGCTTCAAATTAGATGAGGTACTTTCTTTTTTAGTCTGTTCCAAAATAAATGACACATTTCTAAATGTGAAAATAATTCAACTTTAAACTCTTCATTTTACCCATTTTATCCATAATGAGAAGCTTTTATAACCACGAAAATGGCATGGCCCCACAAAACTTTTACCCCTTAAGCTTTTAAGACCACAAGGTTCAGAAGTCTTTTTTTAGAACTCCGTGCCGAGTCAAACTGCCTCATCTAATTTGAAACAAAGGGAGTAGTTATTTTGGGATGACTCAGACGCTGAAATTGTTATTTTGGCTAAAATATGTATCTGGTACGGATATCTAATGTGACAGGGTCAATCTCCGGAGCAATTTAAGATTGTGATACCGAAAATTCCTGCATATTTCACGGTATGTGTCTCAAAGCTATATAATTAAACAAGTTTGACTTTTGAAGGAAAAATTGTTGCTTCTTTTTTTTCCTTGAAAGTGTTGAATCACGTAAATTGGTGCTTTGTTGGAATAGTTGATAGAGGTTAAACTGATTATCCTTTCCCTTTTTGCTGCTCATGGAGAGAAATAATCCTACAATGATCACAAGCAATATCATCAATGAGCTTCTCGCTTTCGGTTGTTAGAGTCAGTTCCACAGAGAAACAATTGAAAAAGCACTTGTTACCGATTGATAAAGTCTGAGCGTCCTTTCCAAAAACTATTTTGGAAGCCATTATTCTATCCATTAGACAACAACAACTCAGTAAAATTGCACAAGTGGGGTCTGGGGTCTGGGGAGGATAGTGTGTACGCAGACCTTACCCCTACTCCAGAGGAGTAACGAAACTGTTTTTGATAGAACCTCGGTTCAAGAAGATGAAAAGAGACAGTGGAGCAGTAACAACAACGGAATCCAGAACTCTATCCATGATAGACAATTAGAAACTCAATGCACTTCCCCATGTGTAACCCTGTCATGGGGTTCACATGAAATCTTAATTCTTATCATGGGTGTGATAACGGGCTTGCTAAAGTTGGCACTGACACAATGTGAAAGATATGAGTAGCCAGTCTAAAACTTCAAAGCAAGAGTAGAGTTGCCCAAAAATCTTTATAAATCCAGTGGAAGCACTTGCAAAATCCATGTGGGGCAATTAGTAACTCAACAGTTACTTTCCTATCAAAATTTTAAAAATAAATAAAAAATAACTCAATAGTTGCAACTTCTTAATTTATCAAGAAATCCTAGATATGGCGGAAGCTTTAGCAACTTCAATTTTTCCAAGCATTCTTTAATCGTTTAGGAGTTCCAATGCTTCTTTTTCTCTTTTTTGGTTGATGGGAGCTCTTATGCATCTATAGCGCACACATAGAGAACTTGCATCATCAACTATGTATCCAATTACCGAATACTTCTTATTGTGCTAGTGTCAACACCTGACTATTCCTGTTTATTAAAGAAAGAATTATAAGAAAATACACATGGCTTCACCCCATAACAAAAAATGGCCCATGTTTTTAAGTTTTACATGACTAGCCCATATTATACATATTTTGAAAGCACTAGCAAATTCAAAATCTGTGTATTTACAATCATTGCTTCTAAAAGCTATGGATTTAAATTTGTATTCTCACAACCATTGCTTTCCCTCTCTCTTCTTCTCACATCTTCTACATATGCTTCAAGGGACCGTATATTTTCTGCTTCTCCTCTTGTGTCAACTGGTTGCAATGTAAGAAAATTGAAGAGTAGAAATTCACCATTGAAGACCATTCAAAGCTTAGCTTTCGAAAATGGTTTTTTTGAGTTTGTTAGTTGTTTAGATTGGGTGTTGTTCCAATTGATTGAAAATATCAAAAGAAGTTCAAAATTTAAATTTGTGATTTGGAGTAGATTTGAGCAACATTTGAGTTAAATTTCAGAAAAGACGCAAGGAAGAAGACGAAGTCAGTTTTTTGTATAATTATGTATAATCTTGTATAATAGTATATATGAGTGTATAAACACATCTTATACACTATTATATACTTTTATACACCTTTATACAAGCGCATGTAAACGAACTTCTTTCACGATTTTCAGTTGCAATTCTTGTTCAAAACCAGTCCAAATCTCCATTAAATGACTTCAAATTTTATATATAACCTCCTTATACTATTTCTAACAAGTCTAAATAACGCCCACTCCAAATTTTCTCAAAAAATTAAATTCGAAATTTAAACCCACATATTTAAGCCCCACGACAAGAGGGGCTTGGTCTGATGGTAACCAACCCTCACTTACAACCGAGAGGTTGTGAGTTTGAGTCTCCCCAGGAGCAAATTCTGGGGATTTATGCCGGGGGTCTATTTGGAAACAGCCTCTCTACCCCAGGGTAGGGGTAAGGCTGCGTACACACTACCCTCCCCAGACACCACTGAGTGGTATTGTACTGGGTCGTACTTTTTATATTTAAGCTTTTAAAAATCTAATTTTCACCATGCAAATGGATTTGATTTGTTGAACTAATATTTGAGTCACAGTTAACAACAATTACCCAGTATATTCCCACCAGGTGGAGTCTGGGGAGGGTAATATGTAGACGAGCCTTACCCCTACCCGAAAGGGCAGAGAGGCTGTTTCCAATTGAGTCACAGTAACTGATTCAAAAAGTAACTTAAAAGCTTGAGGAATCTTTTTTAAAACTTAAATAGTAATTTTGAGAACCTATTGGAGATGTATGTTGAATCTTAGCCTATTATTTTTGGGCTAGTTGGTTGTAAATTGAAATATGGATTATAAAATTGAAAAGTAAGGAGCCCAGTTATACTTATGTGAAATTGTCCCTACATGGGTTTATTAAATGGTACCAGGACAATCAAGCTGGCTGGTGTGTGCACATTTACAGCAGTATAGAAATGGCAGTAGTTCTTTTTGCTTTCTAATGTTGATACTCATTCACCCGCAACAGTTCCTCTATACATATGACCCCTTGTATGCTCATTCAATATACACTACATGCTTGCAGGGAACAGGGGATCTAATGACTGCGTTATTGCTGGGATGGAGCAATGTAATGTTTAAACAACTTTAAAATAAGCTTTTGAGCTTTATTTCCCACTAACTTATATTTCTGATCTTAATTGTTCTATCTCATACAGAAATACCCTAACGACCTTGACAAAGCAGCTGAGCTTGCTGTCTCAAGCTTACAGGTACTTCTGTGCTTCCCTGTTGTTTGTGAAGACCCACTCATAACAATTTTTGAACGTGGAGACTGAATGACTCCGTTAAATTGGTTATTATGATGACATTCATGATTAGTGTGATTGCATTGTCATGATTTTGGGATATTCCTTCATTAAACTGTGCTAAATTTATAGGTCTATAGCACTTCGTTAAGGCCAGGAATTGTATAGCAGCTATGAGCTTTCAGTCAGATAAACTTAACAAAAGTTTATGTATAGAGGTTGCTGTTAGCCTGTTATACTTTTTGGTTAAAGAAGCTGCTTGCGTTGACTTGTGCCTAGAACAAAATGATGGAAATCCGTTGTTATGCAACCTGACCTATTTTATCAAAAGATGGGTACAATGTACACAATGCACGCTCAAGTGTTAAGAATGTTTATGATGAGTACCAGTTGCTTGCCCTTTTGCTTAAATCAACCTATTTTTGTTGTTTGACGCAGGCACTTTTATTGAGGACACTAGCAGATTATCAAAAGGCTGGCTATGACTGCCAGTCAAGTAGTTTGGAGATTCGGTTGATTCAGAGCCAAGATAACATCCGCAATCCAGAAGTTAAATATAGAGCCAAAAGATACATCTGAAATGTTTGTGTTGTCATCTCGTCTATTTATTGCTATTAGAATTGTCATTGGAATGAAATACTTTCATTTGTACACTATAAATAAAAGTGGGCGCATTTCTCTCTTCTTGTTGAGGTATTCATATCCCCATCTGCCAAAGAGTATAGGTTATAGGTGGAAGAAATCCAAGGAGAAAGGACAATCCGACGGGCAAGGGCAGCTCAAGATGGGGCTAGTAAAGCCTTTGCTTTAGGCCCCAAAAACCCAAAATATCGAGGACTCGAAATTTATAGTAGATTTTATCTATTTCCGCCTAGACAATACTATTGAAGTTTGCAGCAAAAAATACAAAATCTTTATAAGAAACACAGAAAGAAGACTGCTTCTTTCTAATTGATAGTGACTGAAAACCAATCTTAAGAAAGGAGACATGAGAATTTGAGAAAAATAATAAGTATTGCCTTAAGTTGGTATGTTTTTGAAATCGTAACAGTCAATTTTACAATGACGGACTTGCTTTCGAGTTAAAAACTCTAAGAGAAATTGTCAAGAAAAAAAATAATACTTTAATTAATGAATATGTATATGTATACTCTAATGAATTACTCCTCTATAATTTCATGCTCATTTACAGTATGAAAAAAGAAAAAGGAATAGAACAATGGTTTAGCATGAAGTGTTTAGGATCGTTCTTAGTATTGTAACACCACTGAAAGTCTTATTAGAACGACTCCCGAAGAAATTATAAAAAGTACTAAAACTTTTGAAATTTATGGTAAATAAATTTAAAATAAAATAAGAATTTTAAAGTTAAAATATTTTTAAATATTTTCTTAGCATGATAGGGCTAATTAGAATTCCTTGGAAAATAAAAGGGGAATCATTGCAATTGTTAATCTCAGGATGGCCTAACAATTAAAATTGAGGGGCAGAACCTGCAATTTTGGCTAAACATAGGCGGCACATTTAGGGTGTGTTTGGTATGACAGAAATTCCAAGAAAATGTTTTTATGGAAAACAAGTAGTAATCTTATTCATTTTTAGTGTTTGGTAAGCAAAACAAGGAAAATATTTTCTCAAGAGTATTCATAAATAATTTTGTTACAATAAACATGAAACCATAAACTTTCGAACCAACAACTTTCTGAACCCACAAATTTTATAAACTTCTGAACCGCAAAACTTTCGAAACCACGAAATTTCGAACCCGTAAACTTAATAATTTCTTAATCGGTAAACTTAAATATCCGAACACATAACTTTGGAACTTGTAAAATTTTAAACCTGTAAACCAAAAGATGAAAAAAGTAAAATTAAAAATATATTAAAAAGAATTCCCGGGAGAGAGGGGGCAGGGGGCAGGGGCAGGAGGTGGGAGCGCAAAAAAATAGCAGAAATTTAAAAATTACAAAAAAGATAAAAAAAAAAAATTTGGTGTTGGGGTAGGGGGTGGGTGGTAGGTAGGGGTGCGGAAAAAAATAGAAATTTTAAAATTAAAAAAAGAATAAAATAATTTTTGTTATTGGGGACTGGGTGGTGGTGGGTGTGGGTATGGGGTGGATTGGCGAGGATAAATAATATGAGGAGAAGGTTAAAAATGTTATAAATAGAACTCTATTTAAGGTGAATGTCTATCTTATAAGAAGAGTCTTACTTCAAGGCTAAGTCTTTTATCTTCCTATAAATAGAGGGGTCTTACCCCATTGTAAATCATCCCAAAAGTATTAATAAGAATACTCCTCTCTATACTTTTCTCCCTATTGTTCTTGTTCTTGTATTATTGTTCTTGTTCTTATATTATTTCATAACACGTTATCAGCACGAGTCTCTAACCAATTGAATTTGATTTCTTCCTTCTTCAAGAATTTCTATACGGAAAAATAGAAGAGATGGTATCATCATAAAGTAATGCAATGGGATGGAAACTCAATAGGTATATTTGATATCACAACATTTATTGGTATACCTTAAAGGTAAGTAATTTACTTTTCCCTTTCAAATTCTTGAAATTCTATGATTTGATTTCATATATAAACAAAGACAACAAAGTTTGATTATAACTCTAATGGAGTTTGTAAGAAATTACACTCACATGAAGTGGTAAAATTTCTATGCCTTGCCATGATCAAATTCATGTATGATTGTGGGCAAAGAATTAGAATTCCGTCCAATTGAATTTGCTCCATTCCCTTTAGAGAATGTGATAGCAGTATGTGATAAGTCTGAAAGAAGACAAAATTATTACCATGAAGGTATCAATGAATGTGGACGTGGCAATAGACGAAATTATAATCGTCATCATTGTGATAATGAGAATAATAAAGATTCTCAAAATAATCTTTCACTTTATGAAAGTAACATTTGACATGAGATTGTGCTAAGGCCTTGATTTTCTTGCGCCATCACCTTGATGAAGGTTTGAAAATTGAATATATCACAGTCAAAGATCCACCTATCTTGTGGAATGGCTTAAAGGAGAGATATGACAACCTGAAGTTGGTCACTCTGCCACAAGCACGATACGATGAGAATCCAAAGGCAAATAGTTCAGAAACTATATGTTATCGTTACGGTGGAAAAGGGCACTGGTCAAAAGCTTGCCATGTACCAAGCCATTTGGTTGACCTTTATCAAGCATCTCTAAAGAATAAAGGCCCTGAAACAAATTTTGTCTCTGACGACAATTTTGACATCACCCACTTGGATGTGGCAGACTTCTTTGAGCAACCCGAGGGGAAAATTGACCACCTAAATTGTGATGGATCTGTGATGAAGGAAGATGGAATTGTTTGATTTTATTTTACTTATTTGTATTAGCTAGTGGATAAACTATTAGTCATTAGTATCAGCTCGTATTAGTTAGTTTATGATATAATGTTAGTATTAGTTCTTTAGAATGTTTCAATATGCTTAAATTTCGATGGTATTTTTATTTTCCAGCAAAGTTAGTCGATTAACTAATAAAATTGACTATCTAATATTTTGTATTAAAACTGGAATTTCCGCAAGCTAAGATATTCGAATATCTGATTTAGATATTCAAATAACCCGATTTACTTATTCGAATAACCTGATTTAGTTATTCAAATAACCTGATTTAGTTATTCGAATAACCTGATGACTGTTTACTAAGTTAGTCGAATAACTAATTAGTTATTCGACTAACCAATATTTCGCATTAAAACTGGATTTTTCCGCAAGGCAAGATAGTCGAATATCAGGTTTAGTTATTCGAATAACCTAATGACTGCTTCCCTAAAGTTAGTCGACTATCAATTCAGTTATTCAAATAACCTCAACAGATTTTTAAAGATTAAATTAAGAAGCAACGGATTAAATACACTGATTTGTAGAAAATTAATCTACATAACATATTTAAGCAACTTTTGCAAACACACTCGTAATGTACTTAACAACTAACGTACTTACATGACATTTCAACTTGAAACATTGTACCCTATACAGAGATATTATTAACACAGTGTACTGTCACATGTCTGCATTGGCTTATAAATGTACACTTCTATACTATTCACATATTCATGTCAATTGCTTAGTTCCAAATTTGTAATTATGTGATCGTCCATGATAATGTGCTAAATTATTCATCATATAACTTTTACACATTCTTTACATATTACATACACTTCTCGAGTTTTATGATACGCTGTCATCTATTCACTGTATTACCTGTGTATATGTCCGTAACATACATGCGTGCACCTTTGTAACTACTGCACAATATAGTTTCCACTTCTATATGTTCATTCATTTATGCATCACATTCATGTACCACACACACGATATCGGAAAAGCAACTTTTTCCAAAATTAGGGGGAGAAGTTGGTGAAATTTTGTGGAAAAATGCATCATTATCTCATCTTGATCCAAATACCTATATTCGTGAAAAAGAGGTGCAAAAGATTATCCATTTGCAAAGAATAGCAAATCAAATGCCAGACGCATTTACAGATTTGAAAAGGATAACAGAATCACATATCCCCGCAGTGAATGTGACAACATCTGATTCACGAATATATATTCACTATTGGAAGAATATGAACATGAAATTGGTATTGAATATACCACACTTACCCCTAGAAGGAGTTTTGAGATGATACCACACTCACCCCTAGAAGAAGGTTTGAGATGATGTCATTATTATGACATGAATGGTCATTGGTCACGTACCTATTGTACGCCAAAATAATTTGTCAATATGATTACCAAAGGACAATAATAATGCAAGAAACATATCTTGCATATAATTTTTGACATGACCATAATGGTATAACTTTCTCTTTAAAAGAGATATTCACCACATGGATGTTGATGAATTTGTGGTAGTACAAAATTAATTGAGAGCTCTAGAAAAGCCAATTACTACTATGTTGGAGAAACACAATTGATTACCAATAAGGTATTGTGTTGTAGTAAGTCTCAAAGAAACTTATTCAGTTTCCAAAGTATATGTGGAAGTGGTTGATTATATTGAGACTATAAATAAAGGAAAGATTTGATATCTTCTATTACTACAACTTGTAGCGGGATAATTTGTGTATGAAAAGCTACCCGCTTCATTCTCCAGTTTGTACTACTTGTTCTCATTAATTAATTGACCAACTAAAGAGTTCGGGTTGAATCCCATAAATTCTGAAAATATCAAAGGTGAATATGGGCCCATTCGCATGCCATGTATACCACATAAGATGCATCTATGAGATGGTTACATGTGCGATTGTTATTAACCCGCAGCCTGGCCGGTGCTTGCGAGGTAAATTGCTCAGTAATCTAACTTCGAGCATAATTTCCAGATTTTCTACTCAAGATAGTTCATCTTGATAAGTTGGTTTATATCAAAGTTGGTTTAGCAAGATAATTATTGAGTGCCTCCACTTAATAGCTAAACTGTTTCTTATGAGAACAAAGTTATATCAGTTTGATATACGTTGTATACGAGAGTATATTCTCCCCTCACAAGTGGTTCAGGGTCAGGAACCAAATAATTTCATCTTATTATTAATGTGTTGTGTATATTGACATGATAATGCACAAAGATGATTTCCCAGAGTTGAGGAAACAAGTTAGTTTTTCTACATGAGGGGGAGACATGATAAACACTTGAGAAAAAGTTACATGGAACAAAATATCATTTGTATATATAGATCCTCGAATATCATAATATGAACTTGAAGTTCATAAAAGGGATAATTCAATTGTAACATATTGCAAAGCATGCCATACGCATTTACTGACCCAAAGAAAGTAACTATATTCTCACTGCAAATGCTCATATAAAGTCCTAGAAGGACAAAGTCTTTGATACGCTTAAAGCGTATAGACAAATCGGTTTCAAAAGGAACTTCTTAATAAAGAAGATGAGCAAATGATCGAAGTGATCATAATGAGGAGGCAAGTGATCCAGAAGATCACATGACATAACACTTCATAAAATCTCATGAGAGATTCAGGTACCTGATATATGAATGAAGAGATCGCCATGTTATGTCCTTATGAAAATTTTATTGGAACCGATATAAAATGATCGTCGACGACATCTATGATAGCGCTAAATATCGATGAGGATCTTATGTTTTTCGAATACAAACAAAATATTGACTAAATGGAAAAGATACAATTCAAGAAGAATTGATTCCATATGAAAGACATGTAGTTTTGGACATGTAGTTCAAATACTTGAAAGTATAAGGTCAAAGGTATGTGTAATCAATTTTCGATATTTTATTTGTTTAGCATGGCATGAAAACTTGATGTGCATCTAAAGTTTATTATATGGCTTATATGACTTAACTTGAAAGATTTAAATTGCTTAAAACATATACAATTCTTGGTCCTGAAGTACCACATCCTAAGTGCAATTTGTGTACATATGTATCTTGCTATAACTATGATAATGTGATATCCCTATGGAAGTATTGAAGAGTCATTCCACGACATTACATGAAGATGTTCATATCTATCAAGAATGATAATTTCAAGGTACGGAATATTCATTCAAGTCAATATGGTTGATTTATTTATCAAATATCTACTAACGATTTCTTGAAGCTAGTGCACAAGATTGGAATGTGAAGGTTCAAGGATGTGAATTGATGTTCTTTTTAGGTGGAGTTAATGCGCGTCGCACTCTTTTTCCCTTACAAGGTTTTGTCCCACTGGGTTTTCCTTGCAAGGTTTTTAACGAGGCAACAAATAGGCGTATTTCTAAACATATGTACTCTTTTCTTTTTTAGAATTTTTCCCATTGGGTTTTGTTTTAGTTAAGGTTTTAACGAGGCACATTATTGAATAGACATTCAAGGGGGAGTGTTATAAATAGAACTTTATTTAAGGTGAATGTCTATCTTATAAGAAGAGTCTTACTTCAAGGCTAAGTTTTTATCTTCCTATAAATAGAGCGGTCTTACCCCATTGTAAATCATCCCAAAAGTATTAATAAGAATACTCCTCTCTCTACTTTTCTCTCTATTGTTCTTGTTCTTATATTATTGTTCTTGTTCTTATATTATTTCATAACAAAAAATGAGTTTTGGAAAATATTTTTTCTTGATAGTTGATGAGAAAAATGTTTTTCAAAATATTTAACCTAACCGAGAGAAAATTGAAAAATATTTTACTTCTTAGCAAACACACCCTTAACGTTTCTCGAACCTGGGTTCGCGGGAAGCAAGTTCCACAGAGAAAGAAGGAGAGTTTCTGCCAAAATAGCTTGGAGAGGAAACAGAGCTAAAAAATGGAACCTGAAGCAGCGCTAGAGTTTGTGAAACATGGTGCTACTATGTTACTTCTCGATGTCCCTCAGAACACCCTCATCGGTATTGATACTCACGTATGTAGTGATTTTTGGGGTGTGTGTGTGTTTTGTGACAATTTGATCGATTTGGTTTTCATTTGGAGTAGTTTTTTTATTTGTTTTTTCATTTGCAGATGTTTTCCACTGGGCCTAATTTCAAAGGCGTGAAGATGATTCCTCCTGGCGTTCATTTTATCTACTACAGTTCATCCAACAGGTTAGCTTTTTGTCTCCTTGAATTTTAGGAACTAAAGCTTCTAGAGTTGTCATGAACTGTGGTTTTTAAGTACTTAATAGTATTCATTACTTCTGTAACAATCCGTTTCTGTTGCCAAACCTTATAATTTTTGTGCCGTATTGTTCTTTGCTGCTCTTTTTGTGGGGTTCCTTTCTCTCCTTAGGAAACAATATGATTAGTAACAACTAATGTTGCCTTTCTTCTTGTGAGTGCAGAGAAGGAAATGAGTTCTCACCAATAGTTGGTTTTTTCGTTGATGCCAGCCTTTCAGAGGTTAACAAAACATCTCATTTTCCACTTCTGCATTTTTATGTTGATCCATTTATGTCCATAGTTGTTCGAGTTCTTTCAATGTTGATAACTAGATAGAGTTTGTACAGTTTTATGTAGCCAGACATATTATCATAGATTCCTTATATGCTAATCTCTTGCTTCTTTTTCTGGTTTTGCTTTCTTCCAATGTTTGAACAGTTGTTCATTTTCCATTGATGTACTATACGTTTCTTCTTTTCTTTTATGTCAAAGTATGTTTGAAAACTCGATCTCTATCTTCCCGTGGTAATTTAGCAGGTAATAGTTAGGAAATGGGATTCAAAGGATGAGCGCTTTGTCAAATTATCCAAAGAAGAGGTAATTTCTTCGAAGAATTTTTGTTACTTCTCTAAGGTGGCCTAGAACATGCTAGCTAATAAGGTGGAGTAAGGCCAATCGTATCTCCATTGCCACAATAGCATCTTTCTTGACTACCATTTTAGATGTTCGTGGAATTGTCCCATGGTTATTTTCCTTGATAGATGACGTTCTTGGAATTGTTTCCATGATTATGAAATCAAATAAATTCATGAAGAGACCACTACTATCTATATTAAAGAAATGACCTTCAGAAATGAGAAGTCTTACTTTCCCATTCTACCTCGTGCGAAATCTTGGAGACGAGTTGGAAGGGTTTGCTGGTTTCTTACCTCTATTAGTCTTAGGAAGCAGGTTGTCCATTAGTTCATCCAACTCAATTAAATGAACAATGATGAACATATATTATCACTAGCATATAAATTTATATCTTTCATACACCCATCCTTTTCTGACATGTTCTATTGATAATAAGAGAACAATTCATTAATCTTCCAAGGGACTAATTAGTGACTCGTTTGACTGATAAGTGCAAAAAGTTGGTGCTATGAGTGCAAGTTGAGCTCTTCTATTTTTGTTACATGTCCTTGGATGTATCGGGCCATAATTCCTCCAGGTCTTTGCTACATATGAGCTCTCAGCCTGTTGAGCTTCAGCTTGTCTACTGCACTGTTGAACTATGAGTTTCCATGTAGTGGTTAATTGTTAGTTCTCAGTGACGTAATCCTATCATGGCACTGGTTTTCATTTAATGCAACATTATTCTTATCGTATCTATGGTGTGGATGTTTATTGCTTCAGAAGACTTGTTTCTTCCAAACAATGATTATTTCCCGTTTATTAAAGGAAGAGAGATATGGTCAAGCGGTGAAAAATTTGGAGTTTGACAGACAACTTGGCCCTTATGCATTGGAATGGTACGGAGATTGGAAGCGCTTATCTAACTATATTACGAAGAATACCATTGAAAGTATTGGTCAGTACACTGCTTTTACTTTGTCTCTTAACGTTTTGACAATGAGAACTGAGGGGAGCATCTGAGTGAAAGATGTTGAAACCTTGGTTGAGTTGATTGTAAAAAAGGTATCAGCATATGCGGAATATAAACCTGATAAGCTGAAATGGAGCTTCAAAACTTCTGTTTGCACTCTGGTCAGCTTTACAGCTTCCTTGAGTTTTTTTATGAAGGTTAACAGCTTCCTTGAGTTATCACTTATCAGCATATTAATATGTTCTGAGTATTTTGCTTCTCAATTTTGTTAAGTTGAGGGTGTTCGTTGGTGTAGATCAAAGCTCCAAAAAAAAGATTTTCTCAAATCAATAAAAAGATTATTCATTTACAAGTCAAGTTGCCTTTTCTGCTTAGTGGATGGGTAATTGTTTCTCATATGCTTATTTTTCCTTTTTTATTGAATAATTGTATGGTGGTTTTCACGATTTCTTGAACTTGTTATTTTTGTTCTCTTGTTCTCATCTCAAATCGCATCATGATTGATCATAGGATGCTGCAGAATCTAATGTGTGTTTGTTTCAAGTTAAAGAATGAAAAAGATTGATTGTAGGAAAAACAGAAAGATGAGTTTGAGGGTTGTTCTAACAATCAAGTCGTAGAAAAAATAAAGTCTTTGAATGAAGGTTCGTTACAGACCAGACATATAGAAAAGAAAAGAGTTGATTCATGGACATATGAGTTAAAGAAGAGTTTGTACTTTGTTGATGCCTTGATGGTGCCACTCATCCCATGAATAACCCTTGTATCAATTGGATAAATAATCCCATCAAAAAAATGGAAATGAAAAATATGTACCAGATAAATAAGACTCTTGCAGTGTAAGCTAGATAGTGAGGTATTAACTTTGGGAATGCGTGAGAGCAATGTCTCTCAGCCCTTGTGTTTTTGTGCAATATGATGGAGCCTGATTTGTGATGACACCTAATCCCATTAGTTATGTGCTTAGGGATCCCATTTGTAATGGTATACCATTATTAATTCCATTAATTGTGGGATGCGATTTCCCAATCCTTGCTAATGTGAGATCCGCTACTTAGTTGAATTCATATTAAAATAAACAACAATATTGTGATAATGGCTATAGAACCTGTGGGGGTTCATCTCTGCCTGAGGAAATCAAAATGTGAGTTACTCTTAGCAGTTCAATTTTTGGCTAGGCTGACAGCAACTATTCTTGCTTCTACCTCTGAGTATGTGTTTTTGTGTGTGGGGTCATTGCTCTGTCTTGTTTCTCTTTGCAATATGCTTCACCAGTTCTGTCATTTGGCAGAACCTATTGGAGGAGAAATCACAGTTATTTCTGAATCTGAGGTGGTTGAGAATGTTCCTAAGACAGCCATGGAGAAAGTCTTGGCTGAACAGTTGAAGAGTAGCAAGTTCTCGAAGCCTGTTGAGAAATCGCCTAGTAAAGGTTGTTATTACACCTCAATTCCTCGTGTTATCAAGCAAAAGGGAGCTTCAGGACAAGAGCTTACTAACATGAATCTTGACAAGGTATTTGTCTCATATCTGCATTATTTCTGTAAAATGACAGTATTTCTATTTTTTCCTTTTGCTTTTGAGAAGAACTTTAGCTTTTTCCTTCAATGCAGACACAAATATTGGAGACTATTCTGATGAAGCAACATGGTGGTTCAGACGATTCACTTCTGGGAGAGTTACAATTTGCCTTTGTTGCATTTCTGGTATCAACCAGCGGTTTCACCTTTTCGTTGTTCTTATATTATTTATGTGATAAACCAACTTAATTAAGAGGACAGTTCTTGAAGTTTAATGTGTGAGCAATTTACAGATGGGACAGTCACTTGAAGCTTTTTTGCAGTGGAAGCTTTTAGTCAGCCTATTACTTGGCTGTACAGAAGCTGTAAGTATGCGTCAATCCCTCTGCATGTATGTGGCTAGCGAGATCTTCGTCTGTACTTCCGTTTCTGGATGCAGTAAGGACCTAAATAATACAATTCAAGCTTACCATCTTGTTCTCATTTGAAAAAATAAAGTTGGGAAGGAAATGGGACACTAGAGCCTATAAGAGGCTTTAAAGCTTAACTTTACATCTCTATCATGTGGGGACAAAAAACATCACTATCATTGCATAAAGGAAGATTTGCCTGTAACAATTAGGAAAGACTAGAGGTGATGGATCATCCCTTCCTTTTTCTTTTTTGTTGGTATTTTATGATAGAAGCTTGTATCGTTGATTCCCTAATTTCTGTGTGGTGGGAATCATGCTGCTAATACGGCCAAAATACAATTGATTTTTACAAGATTGTTGACTTGTCCTTTCAATTCTTTTGGAAGAATATGAACATATAGCCGTTTTAATTGCTTATCATCCGCCAACTGCAAGAGAAGTTTGGATAAGGTCCATTTCTCCCACAAAAACATGATTTGATAATGTTCAAGTTGCTGAAGGTAGTCATGTGATCCTATGTGAGATTACTTGGACTTCTACTTTTTCATGGTAAACTTCGATTCCTGTAATTTAACAATAAGCTCTTTTGGTTTCTTAATTGTAACTTAAGATTATGGTGTATTTTTTGATAGAACATAGAACACTGTAGTTCCAAAATTTCACACTTCCCTTGATATCCTGAAACAAGACCAGAAAGATTTTGGATTCCGATGTTGAGAATTCCCTTTTAGTATCAATAGGTGATTTGTAACATCTTGATTTGCTGAGCTATTAATGACTATCTTCTTCAATGGGAGGTCCTTCTGCAAAGTCATATTCTGGGTATATAAAGGTTATGATACTATAAGTGTGCAAAGTAGTGCTGAACTTCTTGCGTCTGATATTCCTATTTATTATAGTCAGCAAAATGCACCACTGAACTTGATCTTTTAGCTATTATTTGCGCAAATAAAGTTGTGTTTCTGTAGATACAGTATTTATTGACTCCTTTCCCCCACCACCACCCCTCTTTCTGTTTCTTGTGATCAATGTGGATACTCAATTATGCTTTCAGATAAAAGTCTAAGTTGTTTTTGACTATAATATCTTCATGCCCAGTTTATGTGAATTGCTTAAACAACCTACATCGTGGTCGTAGGTCTTCTTTCAAATTCATATCTAGTTTAACCATTTATATCTTTGCAGCCTCTACACACAAGGACTCAGCTGTTCACCAAGGTAATTTTTAAAGAATATATCATTTCTGTGCATGCTGTAATATAGAAAGGTATTTTGCTATATTATTAAAATAGATTGAAGTTGCTAATATTCCTGAATATCGTGTAGTTGGTATAAGTCCCCAAATTGATCAACTACAATTGACTGTCCCAATGTACCTTCCAGCTCTGAAGGTGGAAGCCTGGGCCTGTGGAATAATCAGTTTAAGGTTTCACCTATTTTATCATTGCATTTCAACAACTCTGTCCAACATAAGGCAAAAATGAGAAAGTGTATAAGTTAATATGCATGTTCAAAGCGAGAAATGCAATGCCTATGAGGTTTTTTTCTTAGTTCACTTTATAAGGAATTCCTTTATTGTTAGAGAGATCTTATTGTAGTTTCGTAGAGGCATTTTAAGCAATGCGGGGTTTATATGATTTTTCTTGCTCTTGTTAATGAACAAGAATAAACATGGACAGCGGTATGGTACTATACTTCTTGGTGTGAAGTTGGGCAGATGAACATAGTGGACCTCTGGTTGTATCCTGTTAAACTTTGTATGTAGCATCAATAACAACGTTATTTTGCATTTAATGTATAAATTATGGTACCCTACTTTCTCTAGTAGATCAGGTGATGATCGGGAATAGTGGTAGTGTATAATTTATCTTTCTGATATTTGATTAAATCCCATTGAAAATGGAATTGATGGTGTACACTATTAGTTTTCTATGCAGCTCCATGTGCATACGTGTCCATATAAAAAGATGCCTTCAGTTTATTTTGAGTTTTTCATCCTTTTAGACTCATACATACTGACTCATGCAATCTATATTTGTCATCAGTTTGTGAAAGCAATATATTATCAGTTGAAAGTTGGATTTCAAAAAGATAGTAAGGATACTGGCAGAGCGGAGAAGGGTGCAATGACATTGTTGGATGAGTCTTTGTTGTCTGCTGATAACTTCCTGCGTCACCTTTGTAAGGTAAGAATCCAGTTCACCTATGTGTGTATCTACTAAAGTGTAGGTAAAGCATCTCAAGGTCAAATCCCTGGTTTCTTTGGACAGTAACATTCTTCCTTGAAGTAAAAACTCTTTTGACACATCTTATAAGTGTTGTTTTATAATGGGGGTGTGCCTGCTTGCTCACCTCAACTATTCCATTGAGTACTCGTCACCTAGCGGTTTATGCCTCTGCTGAGGGATTTGACCCTGGTCACTCATGCTTTTAGTTTACTTCATTAACCAACCTTGGTTGCTTGTAATGTTTCACTATGACTGGTCAAGCAACTTAAATTACCTAGGAATATGGCTGTGGATGGTTTTACTTAGGATCACATATCTCGTGATTATGATAGTTTGGTTGAGCCATCTTTAATCCATTGATTTCAGGATTTCTTCTCATTGGTGCTTGATGCCCCCATAGTTGATGGAGACCTGCTGACTTGGGTATGCCTCCAGAGACTGATTCCTTTTGATTCTTTGAAATAAATTCAGATTTTCTTTTAGTGATCAAGTGCCTGTGAATAGAGTCAGAAGCATTCTTTATTATGGACTGTTGCATTGTAGTTTCTACTAGTATCTTTTGCCAAACAAATATTTTATGGAAGGAGCAAAAGGGTGATGCCTTAAGTCTACCCTTTTGCAAATCTGGCTGAAGAATCGTCACCTAGATTGTTAATCACATCTAACATACTTTTTATGTGATTATTGTAGTTGAAGTAGGGATTTATTTATGATGAATAAAGATCCGGTGAGAGCACTTAAAAGGCATCTAGAGCATGAGAAGCTAACTTGGAGAAGGCGATTTTTTATATAGATTACTTTCAACTTGAATGAGAGTCTATTTCTGCCTTGTCACTTTGACCATGTCTCTGGCAATGTTGCTTGGATCCTCCAAAAATACTGCTGGGTTTGTGTTGGATCCTCCAACAGTAATGTATTTTTGGAGGACCCGACAAAAACTAGGTCTCCAGTGAAATCAACTGATGAATTTGGTATTTCTTAAGCGGATCTAGATTGAAAGTTGTGAACCTTGTAATTATTTGTAGAATTGACAAACAGGATGTCAACTTAACAGCTCAATTTCATCATCAGGAAGGATAATCGTATTTCTTTTTGTCCTTTTCCCTTTAGATTGTTGTATTTATGCCAAAGTTGTGTGTTCTGTCCATGAATAGAGGGGTTGCTCTGATCGTAAGCAACCCCCACTTCCAACCGAGAGATTGAGTTCGAGTCTCCCCAAGAGGAAGGTGGGAAGTTCTTGGAGGGAAGGATGCCGGGGTCTATCTAGAAACAGCCTCTCTACCCAAGGGTAGGGGTAAGGTCCGCGTACACACTACCCTCCCGAGACCCCACTAAGTGAGATTATACTGGGTTGTTGTTGTGTGTTCTGTCCATGTGCATTTAGTATTCTATAAAAATCTCTTGTGCACTCGATGCTCAAGTACTTTAGTACTATCTCATGGGAAGCACCAAGTATAATCCACCTTGTTCCTTTAAGACATGCAAGAGATTCATCGAACAACTACTCGAAATGCAAGTAAAGGAGCTTTCCTTTTTAATTGCCTATCTGAAGTTGACAAATGGAGTGTTTTTCTTGTTTGAATGACAGACTAGAAAACTGAGAGAGCTGCTTGAGCAGATTTTTGGATGGGACTTCCAGCAGAACAGTGCAGTTGATGGAATGTACCTGGAAGAAGATGATGAGGTTTGTATAAGTCAGATGCTAGTTTTCTCTTTTTCCTTTTTTGTTTTGGTTCTTCACGCTGAATAAGTCGTTCCACTTCTGCAGTTTGCTCCAGTGGTGGAGATGCTAGATGATCCAGATCACACTGAAACACCGTCAACATGATAGGTGGAGATGCTATATGTCCACATCGCACTGAAACATCTTCAAATGTGGTTAAACTGTATGCCGATATTGATGTGGCATGTTTTCGGGGGAGCTGCTGTTGAAAGATTTTGAGACAGTTGGCCAACCAAGGGCGGCTCTTGGGTAAGGCAGGTGAAGACTTTGCTTTACGCCCCAAAAAAATTTAGGGCCCAAAAGTATGAAGTATAGTTATTAATAAATAAAAGATTTATATTTATGTTATGAAATAGAAGATTCTTACACTTCTATTTAAGGTGAATGTCTTTAATGTATTTAATTAGAGAGATTTTAGAGTTCTATTAGTGGTAGCTAAATCTTCCTCTCCCCTATAAATAGAGGTGCCCCCTACCATTGTAAATCATCCCTTGGTACCCCTCTCAACTCAATAAGAAGAACTCTCTCTACTCTTCTCTCTATTGCTATTGTTCTTGTTCTATTGTTCTTGTCTTTTGCTTTAGTTTATAACACGTTATCAGCACGAGACTCTACCGTCTCAAGTATCATTCTCGAAAATCCAAGGTATTTTCCCTCTTCCTAATTTAATTTTCGAGTATGTCTGACATTATGAAAAGAAAGTTCGTTGCCCTTGAAATTTCGGGCAAGAACTATATGACATGGGTGTTGGATGCTGAAATCCACTTAGATGCTATGGGTCTCGGAGACACCATCAAAGATAAAGAAAAAGCATCAACCCAAGATTGTGCGAAGGCCTTGATTTTCTTGCGCCACCACCTTGGCGAAGGTTTGAAGATTGAATATCTCACCGTCAAGGATCCACTCGTTTTGTGGAACAGCTTAAAGGAGAGATATGACAACCTGAAGTTGGTCACTCTGCCACAAGCACGATATGATTGGGCCCATCTGAGGCTACAGGACTTTAAGTCCGTTTCTGAATATAATTCTGCTATGTTCAGAATTACTTCTAAACTGAAGCTATGTGGAGATAACATCTCCGATTACGATATGCTTGAGAAAACGTTTACAACGTTTCATGCCTCCAATATGGTACTGCAGCAACAGTACCGAGAGAAAGGCTTTACGAAGTACTCTGAACTGATTTCTCTCTTACTAGTGGCTGAGCGAAATAATGATCTGCTCATGAGAAATCACGAAAATAGACCAACTGGGTCTACACCACTGCCTGAAGCAGATATGGTGCACTCGCATTATGCCAAACATAAAAGGGACCATGATCACGGTCATAAACGGGGTCAAAGCCAAGGACGTGGACAAGGAAGAAATTCCAAAGAAGTCCGTCACCCCCCAAAGAGAGATAACCACCGAAAGCAGAAACGGGGTCCAGAAGATCCTAAGGCAAATAGTTCAGAAACTATATGTTATCGTTGCGGTGGAAATGGGCACTGGTCTCTGACTTGCCGTATACCAAGACACTTGGTTGACCTTTATCAAGCATCTCGAAAGAGAAAAGGCCCTGAAACAAATTTTGTCTATGACGACAATGAGGATATCACCCACCTGGATGTGGCAGACTTCTTTGAGCAACCCGAGGGAAAGATAGACCACCTAATCGGTGATGGAACCATGATGAAAGAAGATGGAGCTGTTTGATTCTACTTGTATTAGTCAATGAATAAATTCATAGTCATTAGCATTAGCTCGTATTAGTTAATTCATGATATGATGTTAGTATTAGCCCTTTAGAATGTTTCAATATGCTCAAATATTTTTATTGTACAGTAGAGGTAATCGACTAACCTAAAAACTAGTCGATCGTCTAATATTTAGCAATAAAACGAACTTTTTTCCGCCAGGCCAGATATTCGAATATCAGAGTCTGATATTCGAATATCTGGGCCAGATATTCGAATATCAGAATTCCTATATTCGAATATCTGGCAAGATATTAGAATATGTGCTTAAATATTCGAATATCTAATATTTTTCGCATTAAAGTATTATTTTTTCCGCAAGGCATTATATTCGAATATTAGAATACAATATTCGAATATCCTAAATAACTGCTTCCCAAAACGCTGTTTAAACGCGAAACAAAAGAATTGAAGTTGTTTATACTTATATTTATGTATTTCTTTTGTATGTTAAACTATGTGATATCAAATATGGATATCTCACAAAGCGAACTTGGATCAACGTCCAACTGTAAAAGTATTTGCCTAGTTGATTCATGTACTACACATACAATACTCAAAGAAAAGAAGAGTAATTGTGTAAGGCAAACATTACTACAATCTATGGAAGTAGTAAATTGATTGAAAGCTCCGGAAGAGCAATTGTAACTCTGCCCAAAGGCATGACGATTAATCATAGAGAATGCAATGTTCTCCTCCAAGTCTAAAGAAGAACTTGTTGAGTTTTAATGATATCAATCAAAATGTTCTCCTCCAAGTCTAAGAAGAACTTGTTGAGTTTTAAGGATATCATTCAAAATGGATATCAGATTGAGACAATAGATGAGAATAATCTTGAATTCTTCATGAAAACGAGGCTGCCCATTTCGGTTTGGGTTCACGCCATTTTGAATGCAACAATGCTAGTTTGTCGGCTGCCCGATTCGACTTGGGTTCACGCCATTTTGCATGCAACAATACTAGTTTGTCGGCTGCCCACTTCAGTTTGGGGTCACGCCATTTTGCATGAAGCAATGCTAGTTCGTCGGTTGCCCACTTCGGGTTGGGGTCACGCCATGTTGCATGCAGCAATGCTAGTTCGTCTCTGACTGACGAATTGACACAAATATTCCCCATTGCAATTGGTTTTGGGTCATGAACCCAATATATCCCATTTAAGAAGCTTTGGATGCGCAGTATAGGTGCCTGTAGCACCGCCATCCCGCACCAAAATGGGTTTGCAAAGAAGGTTAGGAATATATGTTGAGTATGAATCGTCCTCCATTAGTCGCTACCTCGAAACATTGACAGGAGATCTGTTCACTGCACTATCTGCAGACTGTCAATTTGATGAGACACTTTTCCCAAAATTAGGGGGAGAAGTCGGTGAAACCAAATGGGAAATTTTGTGGAAAAATGTATCATTATCTCATCTTGATCCACATACCTCTATTTGAAAGAAAGAGGTACAAAAGATTATCCATTTGCAAAGAATAGCAAATCAAATGCCTGACGCATTTACGGACTTGAAGAGGATAACGAAATCCCACATTCACGCGGAAAATGTTCCGATCCGTATTGAAGTCCCTATTGGACAAATATCTAGTGTTATATCCAATGAGTCAAATGCACGCCAGAAGCGTGGCAGACCATTAGGTTCCAAAGATCGAAATCCTAGAAAGAGGAAAAAGAACGATCTAAATGACACTATGAAAGAATCACATGAGGACGCTCATGATTTGATTAATTCCGAGATTCACGAAGAATCTATTGAGCCTGAGACTCTTGAAAATACGGAATGCAAGAATGTGAGGATCTCGAACCTCAGTCTGTGGTAGTACAAAATTAATTGAGAGCTCTCGAAGAGCCAATTATTACTATGTTGGAGAAACACAATTGAGTATTGTGCTGTAGTAAGTCTCAAAGAAACTTATTCAGTTTCCAAAGTACACGCGGAAGCGATTGATTATATTGAGACTATAAATAAAGGAAGGCTTTGATTCTCCTATTACTACAACTTGTAGCGGGGTAATTTGTATATGAAAAGCTACCCGCTTTGTTCTCCAGTTTGTACTACACAAACGAAAGAATGCCACAATAAAGTGGATATCTATTGGTATATAAAGCCATGTCATAATAAACTCGAAGTTTATTGATAAGTGCACATGTCATGGTGTAAATTTGAAGTTTACCAATATTGATAATTTATGTTAGCCATCTCATTTTAAGTATGATGTGCAAATTCACATAGGTGAATATTAAAGAACTAGAAAGTTCTTTACGAATACTCTTGTATCACTTGTTCTCATTAATGAACTGACCAACTAAAGAGTTCGGGTTGAAGCCCCTAAATTATGGAAATATCAAAGGTGAATATGGGCCCATTCACCTGCCATGTATACCACATATGATGCATCTATGATATGGTTACATGCGCCATTGTTATTAACCCGCAGCCTGGCAGTGCTTGCGAGGTAAATCGCTCAGTAATCTAACTTCGAGCATAGTTTCCAGATTCTCTACTCAAGACAGTTCATCTTGATAAGTTGGTTTATATTAAAGTTGGTTTAGCAAGATAATTACCACTTAATAGCTAAACTGTTTCTTATGAGAACTAAGTTATATATATATCAGTTTGATATAAGTCGTATACGAGAGTATATTCTCCCCTCACAAGTGGTTCAGGGTCAGGAACCAAATAATTTCATCTTATTATTAAGGTGCTGTGTATATTGACATAATGCACAAAGATGATTTTCCAAAGTTGAGGAAACATGTTAGCTTTACTAACATGAGGGGGAGACATGATAAACACTTGAGAAAGTGTTACATGGGATGAATTTTCATTTGTATATGTATATCCCCGAATATCATGATGTGAACCTGTAGTTCATAAAAGGGAAATGCAATTGCAACATATTGCAAAGCATGCTATACGCATTTGCTGACTCAAAGAAAGCAACTAAATGGAAGAGATACAATTCAAGAAGAATTGATTCCATATAAAAGACATGAAGTTTTGAACCTATAGTTCAAATGCTTGAAAGTATAAAGTCAAAGGTATGTATAGTCAGTTTTCGATATCTTATTTGTTTAGTATCACTAATGAAAGCTTGATATGCAGCTAAAGTCTATTATGCGACTTATATGACTTAACTTGAAAGATTTAAGTTGCTTGAAGCATATGCAATTCTTGGTCCTGAAGTACCGCATCATTAGTACAATTTGTGTACATATGTATCTTGCTATAACTATAAGCATGATGGCATTAAGAATGCATCTATGGAGATATTGAAGAGCTATTCCACGACATTATATGAAGATGTTTATATCTATCAAGAATGATGATTTCAAGGTGCGGAATACTTATTCAAGTCAATATGGTTAATTTGTCAAATCTCTATTAAAGATCGTTTTGAAGATGATGCACAAGATTGGGATGCAAATGCTCAAGGATTTAAATTGATGTACTCATTAGGGGGAGTCAATGCGCGTTGCACTCTTTTTCCCTTACAAGGTTTTGTCCCACTGGGTTTTCCTTGCAAGGTTTTTAACGAGGCAACCAATAGGCGCATATTCAAACATGTGTACTCTTTTTCCTTACTTTAATTTTTCCCATTGGGTTTTGGTTTTAAGGTTTTATGAGGCACATCATTGAATAGACATTCAAGGGGGAGTGTTATGAAATAGAAGATTCTTACACTTCTATTTAAGGTGAATGTCTTTAATGTATTTAATTAGAGAGATTTTAGAGTTCTATTAGTGGTACTAAATCTTCCTCTCCCCTATAAATAGAGGTGCCCCCTACCATTATAAATCATCCCTTGGTACCCCTCTCAACTCAATAAGAAGAACTCTCTCTACTCTTCTCTCTATTGCTATTGTTCTTGTTCTATTGTTCTTGTCTTTTGCTTTAGTTTTTAACAATTTAAAAGATTTCAAATTTTAATATTTTAAATTTGGTATAGTTAGGGTTGAGTGAGTTAATACATAAATTCTTCTTATGTATTTACCTTCTCATCAATTCTAGTTTTCTTCCTTTTCGTGTAGCTTTTTTTTTTTCCTCATGATTTTACTTTAATGTCAACCAAATTCTCTAAATTAACTTCTTTTTTTTGTTATATCTGGTTGATTCATACATTAGAAAGTAAGTCCGTTAAGGTTCAAAACTCGATAAATAATGGGCTTTTTCCTTTTGTCATTTTCACAGAAATATCATATTTTTGTATAGAGAAAAGTTCAATAACATGCATTTAACTCACACATTATGCGTTGCATTCTCACCATTAGATCAAATATGTAGTTTTTTTGTCTCATAATTATATGAATTTTATGAAAGAAATTTAAGGATCTTTTAATATATTTTGGCTTTAGGCTACTAGTTCCGTTGACATCTCTGCCCCAAATACATGTTCAATCAGTTTAATTCACATTTTATAATTGCATGATATATTCACCGCCTTTAATGTTCTTGTCAATATTATCTTAATTAAGACCGTAAAATTTGATGAGAATGGCAAGGGTGGATGAATGGCTCAAGGGGGAGGCTAGTAAAGCTTTGATTTAGTCCCTTAAGATTTTGATGCCCCAAAATTTTTGAAAGTGGGTTTTATGATTTTATTTTAATTTAGACATTATTAAAGTTTACGAAAAATAAAAAAGTATAAAAAAAATTGTAAAAAAGAAAGAATGTCTAGAACTTTGAGTTAAACTACTTAAATCTTCATATTAATAAATATTTTTTCTACTATATCAAAAGAAATATATTGTAAATACATGTCTGATATCTTATTTTTTTAAATTACCCTTTACTAATATAAATAATAATGTTATTATGTGAAGCTAAAGGCTTTATGTCATTTAAGAAGATTATACTATTAATAACAAGTATGAAAAAAATGGTAACACTATATCTTTTGCATATGCGTGTGTATACGTATACGAATTCTAATATATACAAAAGCAAAAACCTCTTATTAAAAGTTGGCGTTAGACCATTAATTTTATTGAGTCGCCATTGAGGCTGACAAGCAACACTTCCCACTTATGTGAAAGCTTTTGGATCAACATTAATAGTGCAAGATATCTAGTCAGAACTTGAAGCTAAATGTAGAATCAGAATGGTGTTTTGATGCTTTACAGAAGTATGATTAATTCTATCAAAATTATTGAGATCATTGAATGTCATTAATTTTGCCTGGTCTAATATCGTCAGAGAATTAGGATTTATATATGACTGCTGAAAGACAAACTAATTATCACATGTCAAGATAAGATTATTAATAAATCTGATTAGGATTCTTTAAACGGGCAATTCAATGGGGTTGATTGATGCCTTTCTTAGATTGGACAAGTTTGACTAGTGAAGATATTTTGTTGATTGCTCATATGCCAGGAATTACATAAGCGGCCAAATTTTAGAACTCAAATCTTTCATGTTTGACACGTTATAAGCTATTGTATAACATTATTAAGCAGGGCAATCAAAGTACAAATTATGTGACAAGTAAATTCAAAAAACACAAACAAAAGCAGATTCCAGTAGTATCCAATTGACTCGACGACAAGTATTATATATTTGACTGTTTCTAAGACACGTTAACGCTGATAGAGAACATACATTATTTCCCTGATAGAAGTGTCTACTTTTATACGGTGATATTTTCATTGTAGGTTGTTTGAACATGTCATGATCCAATTTTCTCCATAGGTCGTCCAACATCGCTGCTAGGCAAGCCAATAGTGAACTAACCACATATTTATTCTTTTTAACAAATTCAAATTAGTTGATTTTTATTTATTAAGTAAATGAGAAGTGAAAAATTTTAATAAAGTAAAGCGTAAGCTAATAAAAGAGCAAATACGGTGGAATAATTACTCAAAAGCCATAAGTATTTACTAGCATATTTTCAAGACCCGATTTCACAAATGTATGAGTAACTCGTAGAATATATAAAACACTTATGCTACTGTCTGAAATAAGATAGATAGAAAGTAAATACAAAAGAGAGACTGCGGGTGCTGCAGAACGACTCAGAAAATAGCTCATCACTATTCCTCAGGGTAACGGGGGTGCGCACCTGGATGATTGCCAGATGCACCTGCTTCAAATCCTGCATGATTAGTGCGGAAGGGTAGTGTGAGTACATAAACAATATATACCCAACAAGTATCCAGTTTAACCTTAAAAAAGTACTAACGAGAGGTCGACATCAACACTTACTATGGGCCAAAAAATAAAATCTAAAAATTCTAAATAGGCAAGGAATATGCGAATAATATGTTAATAACACAATAGCGAGTGATGAATAAATGATTCTTTAACTGATAGTCAATTTAAAGATCTCCAACTAACACATACCACAACTCCAACAATTTCGGGCCAATAAATAAAGAGATTTTTATATTCCTATGCCACATAGGAAATATTATTACCTTCAATGCTTAAGGTTTGACTTAATTATATTTAGTACATCAAATTACCAATTCTATACCATAATTAATTAACGGTATAACTAATTGTATATTTTTACTCCTTAATTAAAGAACACTCTCCTAAACCCTCAGTCTCACCCACGTTTTACCCATACCCACGTTCTTTTTACTATTTTCCATTTTCTGAAACCAAATTCTCCCTCTAAATTCATTGAAAATTGAAGAAACCCTTCAACAAAGTTGGTTCCCCATTTTTCTCCAGTTGAAGTTCATCAATTAAGAACAACAAAGTTCATCAAAATTGATGTCAAATCTTCAAAGTTCATACACACATTTACCTTCAGCTTCAAATTTTCTCAATGAAAAATAAACAAATCTTCAAAGAGACAAGAGAGCAGCAATTCCATCAATGAGAAGAAGAAGAAGAAAAAGAAGAAGAAGAAGAAGAAGAAGAAGAAGAAGAAGAAGAAGAAGAAGAAGAAGAAGAAGAAGAAGAAGAAGAAGAAGAAGAAGAAGAAGAAGACATGACATACATTATATTGCAACAATTGTAGATAAATTATAGAATATTTTTTGCAGAAGATTTTGTAGAAGTTTTAGTCGTGTTGGATTTGTGAAAACAGAAAATAATGCATCTACACTCAGAATATAAATAATCTACAATTTATCTACAAAAATATCAACAAACTGGATACATTGAATTTTAATATTCCAATTCCCATTTTAATTGTAGCATAATTGACATTTTCGATAAAATTGTATTTTATGCAGAAAATTTGTAGAAGTTTTAGTCGTTTTTGATTTGTGAAAACAGAAAATAAAGCGCCTACAATTAGAATACAAATAATCTACAATTTATCAATAAAATATCTACAAACTGGATACATTGAATTTTTATATCCCAATTATCATCCAATTGTAGTATAATTGTAGCTTTTGACATAATTGCGTTTTTTCAGAAGATTTGTAGAAGTTTTTGCCGTTTTTTATTTATGAAAATATAAATAAAACATCTAAAATTACAAATAATCTACAATTTATCTATAGTTTCTACAATATGTCTTCTTCTTCTTCTTCTTCTTCTTCTTCTTCTTCTTCTTCTTCTTCTTCTTCTTCTTCTTCTTCTTCTTCTTCTTCTTCTTCTTCTTCTTCTTCTTCTTCTTCTTCTTCTTCTTCTTCTTCTTCTTCTTCTTCTTCTTCTTCTTCTTCTTCTTCTTCTTCTTCTTCTTCTTCTTCTTCTTCTTCTTCTTCTTCTTCTTCTTCTTCTTCTTCTTCTTCTTCTTCTTCTTCTTCTTCTTCTTCTTCTTCTTCTTCTTCTTCTTCTTCTTCTTCTTCTTCTTCTTCTTCTTCTTCTTCTTCTTCTTCTTCTTCTTCTTCTTCTTCTTTCAATCTGAAATTCAATCAAAACCAAGTCTAATCTTCACCAAAATCCCTCAAAATTGAGATATATACTTCAAACCATATTCCCGATTATTTTCAACAACACCCAATCCAAACAAATAATGATTTTTGAAAATCTAAATTTGAATTCAAAGCTTTTAAGTTTTAATGACTATCAATGGTGAAAGATATCTGGAAGAATATTTACTTCCATAATTGTAGCGCGCCTAAATAGGAATATCTGGAAGAATATGATTTCATCTTATTTACGCCAAATCTTTTTAGAATATTCTGTTCCTCATATTTAGCTCGACAAATTAGGAAGATTCACCTACTATTAATTAGCATTTAATAATTGGTATAATAACTGTATAGAAAATATGAATAGGGCGGGTAAATTAGAAACTATGCACATTTTTGGTAATAAGGTTTCATATATGGTATAGGAAAGAAACATTCTCATAAATAAATTATAACATCTCAAGTCATAATATAATATCAAGTGTAATTGGGCTCCAAACATATTCACGCACCATTTATGCTAAGGTCATATGGCCCGATCTAGAATAATGTGTACGCTGCCGAGGGTCGAGCGGCACGAACCATAGATGCATCTATTATACTATCGAGGCGTTCAGCCCGCTCCACAAGAAGAGAGAATACTCTATGAACATCCAATTTAGAACCTAATGCAAGGCTAATACACAAGGAGCACAATTTCTATCAAAAGGTGAAGTAACCTGCCAAAACTCAAAGAAAGTAAAATTCGGTCTTTAAAAATTCTTTATCAAGTTTTAGAATAACTTAGGCACTTAAATTAACAAATAGAGTGCAAACAATACAAGTATTTCAGGATTTGGGTCCAAAAACTATCCGGACTTAAGCATGATTGGTAGCTATGCACGGACTCTCGTCACCTCGTGCGTACATAACCCCACAATTAGAAGCAAATAGTAATTTAAAAAACTACTAAAAATTAGGCAAAACTGATCAAGGTAAAACTGGCCAAAAAACCGACCAAAGTTGGTCGATTTTTCAAAAAATAAATTAATTTTTTTACGAAACCAACTAATTTGGCGCAAAAATGCAGGAAACATTTTTTGAGTCCTGTAAAATTTATTTTTCAAGAAACTGACTATCTTTGGTCGGTTTTCTTTTGAAATAAATTAAAATTACTATTAAAAACCGACCAAAATCGGTCAGTTAATTCGGCCGGTAATTTTATTTTTTAATTAAATCGACCAACTTTGTTTGGTTATTTTCGTACGAAAATACAATTGAAGAATATAAATGAAATAAAATACAATATTAAAATAAAGTGCACCAATGGTCTAGTTGTAGAATAGTATCTTACCACAATACAGACCCTGGTTCGATTCCCAGATGGTGCATTTTTTAATTGCATATATAAAATACCGACCAACTTTGGTCGGTTTATCCGGTAATTTTGTTTTTTGGAATTTAATTGACCGACCAAATTAGGTTGGTCAATATGCCCTTCCGACCTTTAAAATACCATCCACACTTAAATGGTCGAATTTTGGACGGTTATTGGCAATTAATGACCAACTTTTGGTCGGTTTTTTAGGACGGCTTTTTCGGATTTCTAGTAGTGAAACACATATAGGGTAAATTCCTCCTTACAAGGTTAGGCAAGAGACTTATCTCATCTCAAAGCTCACTTTTCGGCCGACGAATTCACTCTAATGTCTCAATTTGGTGTCGAAAAATCCGAAACTAGCCAAATATTATATAAATTAATCAATATACACTCACAAGTTCATAATTTAGCTATTAGAGTAATTACCCAATCCAAATTGGATGATTCTTAAAATTCACCCCGGGGCCCATGTGCCCAGATTCCGCATATTTTTGAAGAGAAATGTTATTCAGAACCTCATAAACTCAAACATATAATTTCTCCCCAATTCCATAATCATTTTCATGGTTAAGTCTCATTTCGATTCAAAACTTAGATTTTTCAACAATCTCCTAAAGTTTCTACATTTTACATATTAAAATCTACCCATAATCTATGTACTAAGCTTACGTTGGGTAGAAATTACTTACCTTCAATAGATAGGTGAAAATCCCTCTCCAAGAAGCTCCAAAATCGGTTAAGGAAATGTAAAATGAGAGAAAATAGCCTAAGTACTGTCTTAAAAATGTTTTCCAACCAGTGGTCCCTTATTCGCGATCGCGATAGGCATCCGCGATCGCGAAAGCCCAAAAGCCAAGCCCAGAAAGATGGCCTTCATGAATACGAGACAAGCCACGTGAACTCGAAGGCTTAGCTGGCCTGCCCATCGCGAATACAAAGGCCACCGATTTACCCCCTCCCTAGCTAGCCTCTCACTTCGTGATCGCGACGGCCTGAGCGCGAACATGAAGGTCAGCGGACTAGAGCCCTACAAACTCGGTCTCCCCCTTGTGAACGTGTAGGGTAAAATCCCACCCAGGTCCATTCCTTCATCGTGAACACGATTACTGCTCTGTGCTCGCGAAGAAGGAAACCAGAACAACATTTTATGGTGTTTCCAACTTAGCTCCGGGTGGTCCGAAACACACCCGAACCGCTCCAGACCCCGTCCCAGCACACGCACAAGTCCAAAAACATAGTACGGACATGGTCAAACTCTCGGAACACGTAAAACCAACAACGAAACTAAGAATCACACCCCTAAACTAATTCCAAATGCACCGAAACCTACTTAGGTTATTTAGAATGCCACCAAATTTTATATTCAAGTCTTAAATCATCATATAAAGTTATTCCCAGAGTGATAATACCAAAACCTACTTCAACCCGAACTTAAAGAATTTGAAAACCTTCAATGCGCCAACTTGCAATATTAAGCGCTGAAACACTTCCAGGTCATCCGAAACCCGATCCGAACATACGCAAGTCCAAAATTACTCATACAAACCTATTGGGACCATTAAATCCCGAATCCGAGATCGTTTACTCAAAACGTTGACTCAAGTCAAGCTTAACCATTTTAAGTCACTATTAAGGAACTAAGAATTTCAACCTAAACCCGAACTAACTATCCCAGCAAGTCATAAAGTAATAAAAGTACATACAGGGGGTATTAAATAAAAGAACAAAAATCTAGAAAGCAAACCGACCGGTCGGTCTTTTATAGAAGATATCTTAACATCATTTAAATTATATGCAACTTTTAACTTTCAAGAATTTTATTCCATTATACTGTTTCAATTTAAAATATTTTTCATATTTAATCAAATGCTTTCATATATATAATAAAATAGGAGTAAAATGCAAAAAAATATATACCACTTGTTCCCTAAGGGTCTGTCCTTAAATATTCTTCCTGTCTTTTGACTTTGTTACAAAAATAGATTTTTTATAACCAAGAACACCATAGTTTTTCAATAGTAGAAACTTACAATTTTTGTTTTGGGGTTGTTGAATCTCGAAGATAGATATTGATTACTGTTAAGATTGTTCGAATGTTTATATCTTATGTTAAAATTTTAATTCGAACACTGATGTAATGATTTACTTTAAAATTTTCAAAACTCCATTGCTGGTCCTTACTCCTTAGTTGGAGAAGACAAAGTTAATTCTCTTGATTTGATGTTATTTGATTAAATTGGTGATTGAGAATCATTTGTATCGGTGTTTGAATGTTTTATTGCAAACTTGAAATTATTTGGAGCAGATTTGGGGTGGTTTGATCGAAATTGTAATTTCGAAAAATAAAGTGTTGAGAAGCACAAAAAAATTATGCCAATCAGGTAAACTTTGATGAACAATTTAATAGATAGGTCAATTCAGGTACTACAAACTCATGCCAATTTGGTAGAGTTTGGTGAATATTGAACATGCACAAAATTATGCCAACTGGATAGATTTTATGAGCTATCTAATAAATAGGTCGAATGCAGATAATGTGGTAGAGTTTGGTGAATAAATGAACAATCACAAAGTCATGCCAACCGAATAGAATTTGTGAACATTTACTAATGTACTAGTAGATAGATTAAATATGATATAAAATTTATCAATATGATAGGAAAATTCTAGACAAATAATAATGCGTGTAAAGCTGAAAGATCATTTTTTAAATGTGTGGACGGACTTCGTGAGTTGATTCCAGATGAGGCCCATAGTTTCTGGTACTCTATTCATCCGGATGCCGCTAAGATGTATTAGTATTTACAGCAACATTATTGGTGGAGTAGGATAGATAAGGATATTGTTGCGTATGTAGCTCGGTGTTTGAATTGTCAGCAGGTAAAGTACGAGCATCAAAGACCTGGTGGTTTGTTTAAGAAGATTGAGATTCCTGAGTGGAAGTGGGAGCGTATCACTATGGATTTCATTGTCGGACTCCCACATACTCAAAAGAAGTTTGATGCAGTATGGGTTATTGTTGATAGGATGATCAAGTCAGTACATTTTATTTCGATGGCAGTTTCTATTCTTCTGAGCGGTTGACAGAGATTTATATTAGGGAAATTGTTCGTCTTCATGAGTCTATCATTTCTGAACGGGGTACACAGTATACCTCACATTTCTAGAGGGAAATACAACGTGAGTTGGGTACGCGGGTCGAGTTGAGCATAACATTTCATCCTCGGACAGACGGACAGCCTGAGTGTACCATTTAGATTTTGGAGGATATGCTTCGATCTTGTGTTATTGACTTTGAAGGTTATTGGGATTAGTTCTTGCCATTAGCATAATTTTCTTACAATAACAATTATCAGTCGAGCATTCAGATGGCTCCCTATGAGGCATTATATGTAGGCGGTGTCGGTCACAAGTTGTGTGGTTTGAGCAGGGAGAGGCTCGGTTGTTGGGTACAGACTTAGTCCAGGATTCCTTGGATAAGATTAAGATCATTCAGGATAGATTTCGTATAACTCAACTCAGGCAGAAGAGTTATGCCGACCGCAGGGTTCGTGATGTGGCATTCATGGTCGGAGAGTGAGTGTTGCTTCGGGTGTCTCCCATCAAGGGAGTGATCAGGTTTGGGAATAAGGGAAGCTAAGACCTAGATTCATTATCCCTTTTGATATTTTTGGAGAGTGGGAGATGTGGCTTACGAGCTTGCGTTGCCGCCAGTTTATCAGCTGTGCATCATGTGTTTCATGTGTCAATGCTCTGGAAATATCACGGCAATCCATCCCACATATTATACTTCAGCACTGTCCAGTTGGACAAGGACTTGACCTATGAGGAGGAGCCGGTTGCTATTCTAGACCGGCAGGCTCACCGGTTGAGAACGAATAGTTATCCTTCAGTTTGTGTGCAGTGGAGAGGTTAGACTGCCGAGGCAGCTACCTGGGAGTCTGAATCCGATATATGGAGCCGATATCCACATCTTTTCCCCGACTCAGATACTTCCTTTCTATGTCCATTCGAGGACGAACGATTATTTTAGAGGTGGAGAATATGATAACCCGAAAGGTCATCACTTGTTTTACAAGTTAATTCTATGTTCCGAGACCTTAAAACCCTCTTTTTGTCTCGCCTCAATTTGCGTGCATGTTTGGTGCATTTTCGGAAAGCTTTTATGTGAAATATAAGAAAAATAAGAAAATTGGCCTTTAATATTAATTAAAGTTGACTTCGGTCAATATTCTTGGTAAACGGACCCGACCCATGATCGAACGGTCCCATAGTAAAATATGGGACTTAGGCATATGCCCGGAATTGAATTCCAAGGTCCCAAGCCCGGAAAATAAATTTTTGAAGAAAATTGTTTAATAGAAATTACAAGAGTTTCTAAAAATTTAAAGATGATTGAATTTGATGGTATCAGGCTTGTATTTTAATTTCATAGCCCGGTACAGGTCTTGTATAACAATTACGTTGAATCTGTGAAGTTTGGTAAGAATCGAAGTTCGTTTGGTATAAATCAGACCTTATTTGAGAAAACGGAACTTTTGATATTCTTGAGTAACTTTATGAAATTGAGATTTAATTCATAGTTATTGATGTTATTTTGATATTTGATTGCATGAGAAAGTCCGTATAATATTTTTGGACTTGCATGCATGTTTGATTTGGAGCTCGAAGGCTCGGGTGAGTTTTGGATAGGCTGCGGAGTGTTTTGAACGTTGGAGCAGCAACAGATGTATTGCAGGTCTGCAAGCTTTGCATTTGCGAAGCCTGGATCGCAAACGCGAGCTCACTTTTGCGACTAATAACTGGGCAGAGGGGTGACCTTCGCATTTGCGAAGTTCCATGTCGCAAAAGCGACTCCGGCAGAGATCCAATTGTGAACGTTTGTTCGCATTTGCAAAGTAAACAGAGGCAGGCCTACCTTCGCATTTGTGAAGCGTGGGTCCCATTTGCGAGTTTGCGTTTGCGAACTTGACATCGCAAATGGGATATCTTCACATGTGTATATCATAATTTATACGAAATTTTCTTCATTTTTCAAACTTCCTCCAACCCTAAGCTCTCTTGGGCGATTTTTCAAAAAAAGTTTCTTCTCCAAATTATAGGTAAACAACTTCTAACTTATTTTCTTCAATCTATACCATCTTTTTATATGATTTCAATTCAAAATCAAGGGTTTTTCATAGGAAATTGGGTGATTTTGGATAGAACTTAGGATTTTCAAATTTTGGGGATTTGAACTTCTATTTGAGGTCGATTTTAAAAACAAATTATATATTTGGGTTCGTGTTTAATGAGTGATCGGGTTTTAGTTCGAACCTCAGGTTTTGATCAAGCGGGCCCTAGGTTAATATTTGACTTTTTGGAGAAATCATTAGAAAACCTATTTTCATGTATTAGAATTGGTTCATTTAGCATTTATTGATATCTTTATGTAAATTGTGACAAAATACGAGCAAATTGGAAGTGGAATCGATAGGTAAATCGGTATTTCAGGCTTGATTGTGTTCGTGGCATTGAGGTAAGTGCTTGGTTTAACCTTAGCTTGAGGGAATAGGTATGTGCCTTTTTTTCTATGTGATAGTCTAGTATACGACCTATAGGTGTAGTGACGAGTATCTATTCATTGGTGTTAAGCATGCCCATGAGTCTTAAATTATGATCTTTGTATTTCCTAATAAGTACTACAAATGCCTAAATTATTGATTATCTATGTTGAGCAAGACTAATGATTATCTTCTTGATATTTGTTTATTGTTGAGCATTAGCTCCAGTTGAGGTTCAATTGTGAAAGTTAATTGTTGGTACAATTTTGGTTATAGCTGGTTCCCTTGCCGGGACGTATTCACTCTTATTGTTGACTCCCTTACCGGGATGTAGTTATTCTTATTGTTGATTCCCTTGACGGGATGTTATTGTTGCTATATTTTGGATGAGGAAAAAGAGATAAAGCACGAAGGGCGATGTCATGCATATTCATACTTATGCATATGGTGAGGAAAGAGTGTAAATCATGAATGGTGATGTCGTGCATGATATTGTGAGCGAGTGTTAATGCCGTGCTGATATTGTGAGTCTTAATGCATGGAGGATGATGTCGTTCCACATTATTGAGAGTAAAAGCATGAAGGATGATGTCGTGCTGTTTATTTGATTTACATGATGAGGATGAGAGTAGAAGCATGAAGGGTGATGCCGCGCACATTTTCATTACTTGATTACATTAGTGAGGATTGATAGTAAAGCACGAAGGGTGATGCCATGCACTAATTGCCTGTTTGTTATGATTTTTTGTTGTTTAAGGTTCCAACAACATAGTTGTTTTATGATAAGTTGGTATTTTTACCCACTTATCTTGTCTTTAAACCGATTGCGCGTTTTAATGTCGTTTACTTCTATTTTACAGGGGGTATGTGGTTTAGAAGTAATGCTAAAGAAACTGAGTGAAAACAAGCTAAAAAGAAGCAGAAAATGGAAGAAAATAAGGCCCAGACGCGAAGGATCGCGCGCTTAATCCACTGAGGTAGAATAGTTCGTGAAGACCGTGTGAAGTATGTGCGAAGTCGCGCGTGTCCAGTCCGGGAAAATAATTATTTAGGGGTAAAATCAGAAATCTGAAAAGAACCCACTCAACCCACAAAAATCCAAGCTCGCCCAAGATGATTTAGATATGATCTTTGGCTTATTTTCAGTCTCCATAGACTAGACAGAGTAAGGTGGAAGCTAGGGTTCTTGCACATACACTTGGGTTTTGAAGATTGAAGCTTGTGGTAAGATTTTCTTAACCATTTATGTTGCTTTCTTAATTTCCTTGCTTTATATTGTATATCTAAGTGTGTAGTATTTTTCCAACACTTGAATCTTGTTTATGAAAATATTCTTGTTTAAAGTGTGGTTTAAATACCTTATTGTGCTTATGTATTAATTAAAATTCTTGTATTTTTAACATAGGTTTGCTTGTTGAATCTCCATTTGTCAACTACATATTTATTATCAGTTAATTGAAAGGATCCTCAATTAGTTATGTCTATTTAGTATGTATCTACTCGAGAGAGAGTGTATATTTAGGTAATTGTTGAACAACATCACTTTCGGAGTATAGACGAGAGTCATAACCGAGGGTTTAGAGGTTGGGTTAGAGATAGCGATACCTCGGGTGCAATCTAAGTGAACCGGTATGCGAATCTAGCTAGCGGAGCTCGAGAGAGTGCGTCTAGTAAATTATTATAATTACTCGAGAGAGAGTTATGATAAGAAAAGAGTTCATTATTGATATAAGCAACTAGGCGTACCTTTGTGACCATTATCAGAAGGAATATAAAATACATTGGATCATTACTTGAGTGTAATTCCGATGAAACCACGCTTGTAGCCATTGACCATTTTACTTGCTTTCTAGAATAGTTTACATTTCTGCATTTTAATATAAATAATTCCCAAAAACATTTCAAACTCATTTGGCTTTGCACCATAAGCGATAATTCTCCTACATCCCCTAATCACCTCATATTGTCTCTGTGAATTCGATCCCGACTCCTAGTTGGGTAAATTATATTGCATTCGACCGTACCTATTGCTTTTGAGCAGTGGATTTGGACGATATCAATTTTGACACCGTTGACGGGGATGATTTGGTGTACATTATGTTGTTCGAGAAGTAAGCGAAAGTGATTTCGTCCAAACTTGTGAATATTTGTGTAATTATTTTTTCTTGTTTGTTTATTGTTTATTTATTTATTTTTTTGAAAAATGGCATCATATAATAAAAATTGGTTGGATGGTAGTTGTTCATACTTTGATGACCCATGTCCTTATTGTGGAGGACCACACTCGTGGCAACATTGTTTAAATTCTCTTGGGGGTGAATTGTGCGCAGAATCTCAAACTCATGAGTTGAGTGTTTGTGATAGGTGTGGTTTTCAAAATGGTCATTGGGATTATTGTGCTTATTTTTCCTTCACTTCCCCAAGCCCCCGCTATGATGATTCTATCGTTTTTGATGAAAGTGATAAGGCTATGGAAATGGAAGAAGTTTAGTATGGCCGTAATGGAGAGTTCAAGCTCATGTTAGAGTGCTTACTTGAAGAAGAAAACAAAGAACAAAGTGCATTGGAGGAGCTTTTGGAAATAGTCTCCAAAATTCTTTAGCACATGATCAAAACCAAAAAGAACTCTCAAATGCCCAAAATGAGAAAATAATGATCATGTTGAAGACCATTCTTGAAAATGAGGAAAAGGGTGAGCTAAAATTTAAAGAGTCGAGAATTGAACATCCGCCAACCGACCCAATGAGTACTAAGGATGCCAAGAAAAACATGGACTTAGGGTCAACCAGTGTAAATAAAAATAATCTGGTTGTGAATGACTCTAGTCCGAGGAAAGAAGAGGATGTCAAAGTAGAAAAATTCTAAAATGAAGGTTTGAAGTCACATTCTAAGCATTTTCAACATTGGAATTGTGTAGCAATATGAAAATTGAACTACATGAGTCCATGGGGGACTGCAAGGCAGAAAATCAACAACCATAATTTTACAATTTGGGGAAACAAGAAAACAAAATGACATTCCTCCCATGAGAGACAAAAAGTGTAAAATGAAGAATTTATTATTGGCTCGATAATCAACATACCACCCCCTATCGCTCGCAGTCACAAGCTTGATTCCAAGCTAGGTGCCCAATTCATATCATCCAAGTGGGGAGAAAAGTAGTAAAATTGTTGGCGTCGTACCGCGACTTTAAATCAAGCGCTTGTTGGGAGGCAACCCTATTTTTTTTTATTTTATTTTAAATTTAGTTTATTTTTTTTATTATTGTATTATTCTTGTGGTGTCTATTTTTTAATTTTAGGAACATGGAACGCAAAGCCATTGGAAGGATGCAATATCAAACTATTGGTTAGAACTAAGTGTGAGGTACCCACACGAAGAACCAAGATTGGGAGAAGTTCGAGTACCCCATGAGTTGCTAGCGCTTCGACCTTTAGCTTACCAGGGAGTTTCTTTTACCCTCTTATTAGTATGGTGTGCATTGGGGACAATGCACAATTTTAAGTGTGAGGTGAGGAGATTGTCTGGGTAACTTTCCATGCTATTTTGGTTGTGTTAGTTTCTTTTGTAGGTAGTGTAACAACTCCCCTTGATTTTTCTTTAGGCCGCGGTTCTTTTCCAAGGGTTTAACTTGAACCCGGCATAGGTAGTGTTTAATTTATTTATTTATTTTTATTATTGTAGACTTTTTCCGATGATGGATAGCTTTCTTATGGGAATTAGTCTTGTATTTAGAATTAGATTTTGTTAATTTAGGAAAAATAAACGGTTTGAGTTGAGATTTTTGGCCATTGGCTAAGCTGTGGCTTGCTTGGTACCAACATAGTTTAAACCTTGGCATATGAATTTTTGGTTGTTGAAAAAGAAAACTATTGAAGAAAAAATTCCATGACCTTTTAGATTCAATTATTTTGGCTCTTTAATTCACTAAATAGCTTCCTTTATTCTATATAACCTCTTTGAGTCATTTGTGTGTGGATTTGTATTCCATTTGAGTTTTCATGTGCCATGTGCGGTGAGATTTATTTGTTAGTTCTTTTGTAGTATTTGTGGTCTAGAACTTGTCCGGAATGTGCTTTAAGGCGAAATTATAGAATAACTTGGTTTGAAAAATGATATTAGGCCTTCCTTGGACCGCTAGTATGCCTTAAATTTCCTACCCTTAAATATTTTCCATAGTCAACCAATTTTGAACATTTAACCTTATTCTTTGGCAACCATATTACTTGCTTAATTCCTTGTTCTTAAATGATATATCTTTTGGCACCCTACTTCCCTAAGTACTTTGAAAGTGTCAGCAAGCTAAAAGCCTAAGTTTGGGGATAAAAGTTGGGAAAGCTGTGATATAAAAATTGTTTGAAAAGGTGAAAGGTAGGAAAAAATATGTGTATATAATAATTGTTGATAAAAATTTGTGAATGAAGGAAAGACTAAGTGTGGAATGAAAAGTGAAGAAAGGATGAAAAATGTCTTGAAGGAAGTGGACTTTGATTGTAAACTTTGTAGTGCTTGGGAAGGTTTTGAGTCACTTTAACCAAAATTGTGCTTTATCTTAAACAAATGCCTAAACTATAGCCCTTTAAGTCCTAATTTATTTTGAACCAAGTTGTCTAGAAGTACATGAAGGGCGAGCCTATGATACTACTTGTATGCATTTGAACATTTTTTTTGAGAGAGTTAATTCTTTCCATTTGATATCCCATTTTTTATTTAATTGAGATTTATGAGTGTGGGATCCTCTCTTGAATGTAAGGACACATGAAAATTTAATTGTGAATTTAATCACATTCTCAATTGGTAAGAATGACCAAAGAAAGTTGTTTGTGATATAGAGGCAAGTTTTGAAACTTTAGTGTCATGACTTGATTGCTACTTTGGTTGACATTAGTCTTTGAGCACTTGAAATATAATGAAATTCATAAGAAGTGCTTGATAATTCATATGCTTTTGAGTAATTGTTGGTACCAATCGAAGTCATGCTTTTGTGCTTATAGTAAACCTATTTGGCTTGGATGATATGGATGCATTGTTGAGTTAACTACTTGGGAGGAGATTTTGTCACTTTCATTTCTCGAGGACAAGAATGGTTTATGTTGAGGGTTTGATAAGTTGGTATTTTTACACACTTATCTTGTCTTTAAACCTATACGTTTGTTATATTTAGTGAGAAAATTTGTGCGTTTTAATGTCGTTTACTTCTATTTTACAGGTTGTATGTAATTTAGAAGTAATAGTAAAGAAACCAAGTGAAAACAAGCCAAAAAGAAGCAGAAAATGGAAGAAAACAACGCCCAGACGCGCGAAGGACCGCGCAAACTCGTGCGCCTATTTGCGCACTTAAGCCACTGAGGCAGAATAACTCGCGAAGATCACGCGAAGTATGCGCGTGTCCAGTCCAGGAAAAGAATTTTCTAGGGGTAAAATCGGAAATCTGAAAAGAACTCACTCAACCCACATAAAGTCAAGCTCGCCCAAGATGATCTAGATCTGATCTTTGGCTTATTTTCAGTCTCCATAGACTAGAGATAGCAAGGTGGAAGCTAGGGTTCTTGTACACACACTTGGGTTTTGAAGATTGAAGCTTGTGGTTAAGATTTTCTTACCCATTTATGTTACTTTCTTCATTTTCTTGCTTTGTATTGTATATCTAAGTGTGTAGTATTTTATCCAATACTTGAATCTTATTTATGAAAATATTCTTGTATAAAGTGTGGATTCGATACCTTGTTGTGCTTATGTATTAATTGAAATTCTTGTATTATTAACATAGCTTTGCTTGTTAAATCTCCATTTGTTCAACTACGTATTTATTATTAGTTAATTAAAAGGATCATCAATTAGCTAGGCCTATTTAATGTGTATCTACTCGAGAGAGTGTGAATATTTAGGTAATTGTTGAATAACATCACTCCCGGAGTATAGACGAGAGTCATAACCAAGGGTTTAGAGTTTGGATTAGAGATAGCGATACCTCGGGTGCAATCTAAGTGAACCGGTATGCGAATCTAGCTAGCGGAGCTTGAGAGAGTGCGTCTAGTAAATTATTATAATTACTCGAGAGAGAGCTATGATAAGTTGAGAGTTCATGACTGATAGAAGCAACTAGCCGTACCTTTGTGACCATTATCAGAAGGGATATAAAATACATCGGATCGTTACTTGAGTGTAATTCTGATGCAACCATGCTTGTTGTCATTGACCATTTTACTTGTTTTCTAGAATAGTTTACATTTCCGCATTTTAATATAAATAATTTCCAAAAACATTTTTAACCTGTTTGGCTTTGCACCATAAGCGATAATTCTCCTACATCCCTAATCGCCTGCATATTGTCTCTGTGGATTCGATCTCGACTCCTAGTTGGATAAATTATATTGCATTCGAGCGTACCTATTGCTTTTGAGCAATGAATTTGGACGACATCATTTTATTCCGGTATTACTGTGATTCTTTATGTTGGTATTTTCCCCACAGCGTGTTACCCCATCCCCAATCTTTTGAATTACTTCTATTACGGTTATTCTGCTAGATATTGTTTAATTGTAGGTTAATTGTTTGTTGTGTGTCCTAGCCTCGTCATTTACTAAGTACATGGGATCGGTTGTACTAATACTACAATCTGCACTCTTTTGTGCAGATGCCGGTACTGGAGCATACAGACCATACCTTAGCTAGGGGTTGGTGCCTTCAGTCCATCAGGAGACCTGAGGTAGTCTTGAATCGAGGAAATTAGACTCTGTTTTAATGTCTCCGAAGCACAAAAATTAGGGTAAGGAATTCTGTTAACCCGGGAGAAAGTGTTAGGCAATCACAAGTTCCGTGGTTCTAGCACGGTCGCTTTGATCATACTTGGCTTACTAAAATTGTCTAATTGTAGATTTTAGAACCTATGTGCATTTACCTTTCACTGTCGTTTAATTAAGAGAATTATCTTGAACTGGGTCACGCGAACGTGTACCCATTTGTTTGGCGCGTCAAAATCATGTCAGCCGAACGTGTCCACAATTAATAACGCTTTATTATTATAAAAAAATTGGCCAAACTTGCGCGAACGCATACTCCGATTTTGCTTTTAGAAATCGTAATCATGTCACGCAAACATGTCCATAACCACGATAGTATATTAATCATGTCTGAAGCAAACTACGAACATTTATCATTTTTATATTTAGTTTATGAAATTAATACGATGGCCATATACAATTAAATTATGGATGACACACCTCGGACTATCTAAACTAATTTTAATTTAGCGTCCTATTAAAAATAATTTTATTATCAAGAAAGTTTGATTGAAGATGCACAACGTATACGCAATCACGATCGCAGATTTACAAATGAACCCTAGAAACATTAACCCACTCAAACTTTCACGGATCTAAGCTAATGAATGCGAAAACTACCACAAAAACTGATGCTATATTTAAAAAAAATCTTAAATTAATCCTAAATTGGTATAAGTTGTAAAATCAACCTAATTATCAGATAATAAGATTTATAAAAATTAATTGATCCTAAATACAAGGGAAAAAATATTGATCTAGAATTAAAGGCTAAACATATAAAAGTGAGACCTTTTTTTGTAATTTTTATTTTTAATAAAGCAATTAATTAATTAATTAATCCCAAAATATGAACACAAAATGTAAATTCCATGCATTATATTTTTGGTAATTTTTTATGATTTTAAATAAAAGTGAACATGCACACAAATGCAAACAATTAACAAAAATCTTACAAAATTGCAAACAATTGGAGAAAAAATTATTTCTTTAATTTGTAGGAGTATTAAATATAGGAAAAAAATCACATGCTCACACCCGTATTTGGTTCTGGAGTCCGGTACATGTCTTATATAACAATTAAGTTGAATCTGTAAAGTTTGATAAGAATCAGAGTTCGTTTTGGTATAAATTGAACCTTATTTGAGAAAAGTAACATTTTGATGTTCTTGAGTAATTTTATGAAATTGAGGTTTAATTTATAGTTATTGATATTATTTTAATTATTTGATCGCACAGGCAAGTCCGTATGATATTTTTGGACTTGCGTGCATGTTTTGGTTTGGAGCCCCGAGGGCTCGGGTGAGTTTTGGATAAGCCGCGGAGTGTTTTGAACTTAGGAGCAGCAGCTGATGTATTGCAGGTCTGCATGCTTCGTATTTGCGCAGCCTGGATAACAAATGCGAGCTCACATTATTGACTAACCGTTGCATTTGCGATGACTGGGCAGGGGTGACCTTCGCATTTGCGAAGTTCCATGTCGCAAAAGCGACTCCAGCAGAGATCGGAATTGAAAATATTTGTTCGCATTTGCGAAGTAAACATAGGCAGGCCTACCTTCGCATTTGCGAAGCCTGGGCCGCATTTGCAAGTTCACATTTGTGAACCTGACATCACAAATTCGATATATGTACCTGTGTAAATCATAATTTAGGAGAAATTTTTTTCATTTTTCAAACTTCCTCCAAACCTAAGCTCTCTTGGGCGATTTTCTAAAGAAAGTTTCTTCTCCAAATCATAGGTAATCAACTTCTAACTTATTTTCTTCAATCTATAACATCTTTTACATGATTTCAATTCAAAATCATGGGAAATTTGGTAATTTTGGATAGAACTTGTGATTCTCAAATTTTGGGGATTTGGACCTCAATTTGAGGTCAGATTTTAAAACAAATTATATAGTTGGGTTCGTGGGTTAATAGGTGATCAGGTTTTGGTTCGAACCTCGGGTTTTGACCAAGGGGCCCGGGGTAGATTTTTGAATTTTTGGGAAAATCATTAAATACCTATTTTCATACATTAGAATTGGTTCATTCAGAATTTATTGATATCGTTAAGTAAATTGTGACTATACACAAGAGAATTGGAAGTTGAATAGAGAGGTAAAGCGGTAGTTGAGGCTTGATTGTGTTCATGGCATTGAGGAAAGTGTTTGGTCTAGCCTTAGCTTGAGGGAATATGTACTGTGCCTTATTTGCTATGTGATAGTGTAGTGTACAACATATGGTGTGGTGACAAGTATCTATACGTTGGTGTCAAGCATGCTCGTGAGTCTTGAATTGTAATCATTGTATTTCCTAATAAGCACTACAAATGCCTAAATTGTGTGATTATCCATGTTGAGAAAGACTTATGATTATCTTCTTGATATTTGTTTATTGTTGAGCATTGGCTCTAGTCGAGGTTCAATTGTGAAAGTTAATTATTGATACAAGTTTAGTTATAGTTGGTTCCCTTGCCGGGACGTATTCACTTTTATTGTTGACTCTCTTGCCGCATGTACTTATTCTTCTTATTGATTCCCTTGCCGGGATGTTGTTATTTCTATATTTGGGTGAGGAAAGAGAGATAAAGCATAAAGGGTGATGTCGTGCGCATTCATACTTATGCATATGGTGAGGAAGGAGTGTAAAGCACGAGGGGTGGTGCCGTGTCAATATTGTAAGTGTTAATACACGATGGGTGATGTCATGCCATATTATTGAGAGTACAAGTTTGAAGGGTGATGCCATGCAGTTTCTTTGATTTACATGGTGAGGATGAGAGTAAAATCACAAAGGGTGATGTCGTGCACTTATTCATTACTTGATTGCATTGGTGAGGATTGAGAGTAAAAACGCGAAGGGTGATGATGTGCGCTTATTTCCTATTTATTATGATTACTTGTTGTTTACGGTTCCAATACCTTAATTGTTTTATTCCGATATTACTGTGATTCTTTATGTTGGTATTTTCCCCACTGCATGTTACCCACTCCCCGATACTTTTGAATTACTTCTATTACTATTATTCTCTAGATATTGTTTAATTGCAGGTTAATTGTTTGTTGTGTCTTAGCTTCGTCACTACTTCTCCAAGGTTAGGTTCGACACTTACTCGGTACATGGGGTCGGTTGTACTGATGCTACACTCTGCTCTCTTTTGTGCACAACCCGGTATTGGAGCATACAGACCTTAGCTAGGGGTTGCTGCCTTCAGTCCACCAGGAGACCCGAGGTAGTCCGCAAGCCTTGGCGTCCCTTCCTATCTAGTTTCTTTCTATTCTTTACTATTTCAGAGACATCCATGTATTTATTTCATTCAGACCCTATTTGTAGTATTCTTTCATAATCCGTGAGATTGTGACACCAGCTCTGGGTGATTTATGTTTATGGATTTGTATCGGTATTAGCTTAATTATTAAATTTCATTCTTTTGCTTATTTATTTTCGTTGTCATGTGTTAACTTGAATGTTAAGAGGTTAAAAATAAAAAGAGTAAATTAATTGGATAGTAACTTGCCTAGTGTGACGATCCAAAGGGGTCATCACCTGTTTTAATCGAATTATGAGTCTTCGAGACCTTGAAAACCTCATTTAGAGTTGCTTCAATTTGCGTGCACAACCCGAACAGCATAGCCAGAAAGCTTAAATGTGAAATTTCGTGAATTTTGTTAATTTTGTCTTTAAAATGAATAAATTTGACCTCGGTCAACATTTTGGATAAACGAACCCGAACCCGTGATTTGACGGTACTGAAGGGTCCGTAGGAAAATATGGGAGTTGGGCGTGTGCCCGGAATTGAATTCCGAGGTCCCAAGCCCAGGAAATGAATTTTTAAGTGAAATTATTTTCTGAAAACGTTTAAGGAAAATTGGAATGAAATCTTATTTGAAAGCAAAAGTATCGAGCCCATATTTTGGTTCCGGCGCTCAGTATAAGTGTTATGTATATTTTGAATCACTCATGTAAAGTTTGGTTAAAACGGACGTCGTTTGACGTGATCTGGACGCTAATAGGGAATTTGACGTTTAAAAGAGATTTGTAAATTTCATTGATATTGAGGTTTAGTTCGATGTTTATGAGGTTATAATGGTGATTTGATCACACGAATATGTTCGTATGGTGTTTTTGAGGTAGTGTGCATACTTGGGTTAGAGATTCGAGAGCTCGGGTGAGTTTCGAGTAGGTTCCACGATGCCTTAGACTAAAAAGATCAGATGTTGTAGGTTCAGGAATTATTGCAGGTCTCTGAACCCTCTTGTACAGTCCGCGAGAAATCGTGTGAGGCCGCGCCGCCGTGGTCGCCTTCGAGCGGTCCGTGGTGGATGCTGTGCGGCCGCGGTTGGCTTTGTGTGGTCCGCACGGGGCTATGATCTGCAGGTCTTCAGGGGGGCCTGTGCGGTTGCGGTCCTTTTTGTGCGGTCGGCACATGGAGTTTCAGAGGGGTATAAATACACGGTAATTTATGTTATTTTTTACTTTTTAGAAACCCCAAAACATAAAGGCGATTTTTCAAACAACTTTTCTTCTCCAAAACGATTGCTAAGTGATTTCTGACCCATTTTATTCACTCCTTAACATCTTTTAACATGATTTTAACTTCAAATAAACGATTTTCATGGGGAAAATTGGGGGTTTCGGGTAGAACCTAGGTTTTCTAAAATTAGGAGTTGGATCTCAATTAGAGGTCCGATTTAAAAAAAAAAAGTATATATTTGGATTCATAGGAGCACAAGTAATCAGGTTTTGGTCCGAACCTCTAGTTTCGACCACGTGGGCCCGAGGGAATTTTTGACCTTTTTGGGTAAAACCTTGTAAAACTTATTTTCATGCATTGGTTTGAACCATTTAGCATTTATTAATGTGATTAAGTAACTTATAACTAGATTCGAGCGAATTGGTGGAATCAAGAGGTAAATCCATAATTGAGACTTGAGTGGTGTTCAAGTCATCGAGGTAAGTGTTTGGTCTAACCTTAGCTTGGGATATTAGGAGTTGAATCTTATTTGTAATGTGCTAATTGTGAGTACGACGTATAAGCATGGTGACAAGTATCTATTGGTTGGTGTCTAGCATGACTGTGAGTCTTATAATGTGAACTATGAATATCCTATGCTTTTGAGATGATTTCTACTTGTTGTGAAAAGTTGATGAAGGAATTGTGTTTCTTGAACATCGAGGAGCAATGACTCAAGTTATATTATGAATTGGTGAAAGTAAGTGGGTTGATTAAACCCTTGGAGCGTTAGCTCAAGTTATAATATAAATTGTGAAAGTTTATAAGATGATTGTACACTTTAGAGCATTAGTTTAAGTTTTAGAGTGAGATATGAAACGAAAGTGAAAGAAAGAAAAAGAGGTATAAATTGTTCCCTTGCCGGGAAGTTGATATTATTGATTATTGCTCCCTTGCCGAGATTTAATTGTTTGATTGTTGTTCCCTTACCGGGATTCTTATTTTAATCTTGTCTATTTCCTTGCCCCATTATTTGTGATTGTTTGTTTGGGTGAGGAGGAGTGATAAAGCACGAAAGGTGATGTTGTGCATTGTTGTTTGTGAGGAAAGAGTGTAAAGCACGAAGGGTGATGCCGTGTATGATTATGATGAGAAAATGTTAAGAACGATGGGTAATGCCGTGTCGCACGATGTACCATTTCGTGCTATGATATGAGTGATAATGCATGAAGGATCATTTCGTGCCATGATTATGTGAGGTAAAAGCACGAAGGGTGATGCCATGTATTATTTTGGTGAGGAGGAGCGTCAAAGCACGAAGGGTAGTGCCGTGCAACTATTAATTTACAGATTTCCTATTTCTATTAGAGCTATATTTTTTCTTTCCTTACCTGTTGCTTTTATTCAAAACTGTTAACTCCCGGCAACATGTTCCCTTTCCCACATTGTTAGACTATTTCTTTATTTCCTGTTTCACGGTATATATTTAAACTGCACAGGTTTATTTGTTGGTCTGGTCCTAGCCTCGTCACTACTTCGCCGAGGTTAGGCTAGATACTTACCAACACATGGGGCTGGTTGTGCTGATACTACACTCTGCACTGTGTGCAGATCCTGGAGTAGCAATGGAGGGCTTACTTCAGTCCACTCAGAGACCCAAGGTAGACCTGCAGGCGTCCGCAGGCCCTGGCGTCCCCCTCTATCCCATTTCCTATTTCCTTATCCTTGTTCAGAAACAGTTTTATGTATTTCATCAGGCTTTGTATTTAGTTACTCTTAGACGGTCTGTGATACTGTGACACAAAATTTTGGGGTGATGAGTTATAAAGTTGTAATAGACGTAGTTTGATTATTCAATTAATGACTTTTGTTGTGGTTCTTATAATTTCGCCTTTATTACATTGTCGTTCTATGTTGGTTAAAAAGGAGTAATATGAAAAAGGTTAATAATTAGTTAAGGTTGGGCTTGTCTAGCTCATATTAGCAGGCGCCATCACGACTCTCGAGGATGGAATATCTGGGTCGTGACACCTAACTTTTACTAGTAGACGCTGATCGCGGCAAACTCAACCTTAGGAAGAGCGGGCACTAAGACTTTTACCCAATAGTGGTATCAGGTAAATTTCCACCGGGAGCTTGGAATGGAGTTGCATATTTGTTCAGACTAGAACTGCGTATTTGCTCCTAATTGTACTTCTAATATATTTGGGTTTTTATGTTTATCAACTAAAATTTATCAACTACAAATTTAAACTAAGTTATGCTAAAATATTAATTCTAGGTTGTACGCAAGATAGAGAAAGGCACTAGGGTCGTGGCATTTACCTAGGTGGTCAACTAACGGGTAAAGATTCCTAATACAAGAATGATGAATATGGGAATTATGCTATAACCGTTGCACAATTGTACTCACTCTCATACCTCTCGGTGGAGAGACTGATTTTGCCCAATTGACTCTCTCGAGACCAATTGGGCAGGCCAATTAGATGAAGCAACAAGGGTTGAAGTAAGGTGATTACTCTCACAAGACTTAACCCATTAATTGGGACTACCATTTCAACTGGGCCCATCCCAATTCCTTATTAGGTCAATTTTGGATTCTAAGACTCATCTTTTTCACGAAGAGTCAAACCCACTAAGCGTGAATCAGTGTTTACAACCACCAAATCCTAATGAAATCAATAAATTAACCCAAATAGCAAACACCCAATATCAAGCATTAAACAATCACACTCATTACTTACCCACACTAGGGTTGAGCCACAACCCTAGCAAATGAGTTTAGCTAGACATTATAGAAACGAAAATTGAAAAAATAGAAGATGAAACAAACATATTAATTAATTACTAATGTTAATCTACAAGATTCCATGATAGAAGAAGATAAAATTGCCCAAAATAGGCTAAAACTTGAGTCTCATGAGTTCAGCAACTATCTGATATCTAATCCTTAACCTAAAAAGTAAGATGTTCTATTAATAGTGCACAGGAAAAACTAGACAAAAATGCCCCTGCGGGGTTGGCGCGGACCGCGCATAAATATAGCACGGCCGCGCAAGGTCTTGATCTTTCAAGCCTCTCCTCTGGAGTTGGGTATTCGGACCGCGCAAGAAGGTGGTGCGGCCATGCTGGCTGAAGGGCGCGAACCGCGCATTTATGGGGCATGGCTGCGTTGGCTGATTGGCACAGACCGAGCATAAATAGGACGCGGCCGTGAGGACAGATTTGGCAAAATATCAACTCTCGGAATATCATCCACGCGGACCGCACTGATTTGTAGAATGGCCCCATGGGTTTTTCCTTGCATTCCTTTTTCTCTGAATCTCCACAGGTGCGGACCGCGCAGGATACTATTGAAATGCACAGTCTCTTAAATCCTAGCACGGCCGCGTGGCAAAGCAGCGCGGTCCGCGCTAGGTATCATGTTCCCCACTTCACTTGTCTTTGACACTTGATAGGTTTCACTCCGTTTTGAGCTGATCATTGACATTTGTCATTTTGTCGCTCAAACTTGCAATCAAGCGCAACTTGTAAGTATTTTGTGACTAATTTATGGCAATTCACACACAAATCTCAGGCAAATATGGGCATAAAACATGTAAAAATCATATTTATCAACTCTCCCAAACTTTAACCTTTGCATGTCCTCAAGCAAATAAAATAAGACATACCCCTCAAAGGAAAACATACAAGTAATTTCTGTTTATCCTAAAGTAACCTCAACAAGCATCAATTGGGACTAACAATTGCCCTCAATGCGAATGCATTATTAACACATTTAAACTTTGAAAACTTGTGATCAAGTGTGACACAAGAGCATCAAGAGTTGACACATATCCATCAAAGAACTTTAGTCATTGTGGAACCCAGACTCACACATCCTCAACTCTCCCTAAGTGAACCTCTCCTTTTAGTGTATCGACAAACAAACCAAGGTTGATGGATTTTCACTCATCTCTCTCAAGGAAGAGGTCACAAATCCGACTCTAAGTACCATATGCTTGCCCCTTATGTAAGTATTCACTAATGTAGGGTTCCTTCAACTCAAGATCATATAGGGCTTTTGTGGAGTTATTGTGAAGGCTTTTAGGTAAAGGTATGACTTGTATTTTCTTATGTGGGTTCAATCTTCCTTTGAGCACTTATTTTGATTCATTTTGGCACATTTTATTGACTCATTTGAGTATTTCACTTCGTTCAAGGAGTTAGAGAGACACATTGTCCCTCTTTCTTATGCAATTCAAAACCGTTCTCCTTTTGTCTACTTTTCCACACCCTTTTCACTTTTTGTTGTCCTTGAATTCCCTTTTTGGCTCTTATTCACTTCTGTCTTTCTTTTTGTCTTTTTGTCTTTTTTATTGCCTTCCTTTTCTTTTGATTTTGTACCTTTTTACCACATTGATTCCTATCTTATCTCTCCCCCAAACTTAGACATTTGCCATTATTCAAGGGAAGATTTGGTTGCCAAGAGAGGGTCTCATTGAGAATGGGTATAGGCTTATAGCTTTTGTTCATTAAAGAAGAAGGATTAAGGCTCAAAAGGGGTGAACTAGGGATCATTTCATTGGTAGGTCATAGGATTGTTCAAATTTGGCATTTTGGATCAAGGAGAGCCTATAATCACTTCTCAAGTTAAGTTTCACCTATAATTTCACCTCAACAAACATTCAGGAAAAGTTCTAGACTATCGATTTGGTATTTCGGCTCACAATTCGAATTCTCACCACACACACTCAAGGATTGCTAAACACATTGAGTCGAGGGCCCACAATGACCTTAGTTACGATTCAAGCGCACAATGACCAAAAATAACCACATGATGATTGTTTGGTCAACATAAGAGTCTCAAGGCCACGACTTTCACCATCCTAAGCACAACATTATGTCTTTTACCATGGGATCAAAGGCAAATGTGTTAGGCCCAAGTGAAGCTTTGCCTGAGGTACCCTTAACTACAAAACTTGAAAATCAAAAGAAAAATAAAAAATGGACTCAAATCCTTAAGTAGGTTGTCACGCCATCTATCATTGGGAAGAGCCACCCGGTTCCTACAAAACTCTACCATTGGAAAGAACCGTGGCATTAAGAAAACCAAGGGCTTATTGAAAATGCCAAAGCAAAACAAAAAGGCTACGAGCCTAAAGTATGCAACTAAAATGAAAATTGTTAACAAAAATAGAAAACGAAAACAGAAAATTGAATGAATATGTATAATAAAGGAGTAGAATATACAACTAGGGGTAATAAATATATACAGAAAGTTAAAAAGCATTCAAAATGAAAGGTTATATACAAACCACTATCAACTACAAACGTAAACTAGGAGTTAAATAAATATATACAGTCATCCCAAGTTTCAATCAAAATATTAGGGCACACCCCCACGAATAAAAGCTGGTATTGTCCCCAATGCCAACTACCAAAATAAGCATAAATAACAGGAAAGGATATAGAGTGGCCCCTCAAGCCTGATCCGTCGTCATAGGCTGATCGCCGGTCCCCTGGTCCTCTGTAGTGGCAGGAACCTCAGACTGATTCCCGGCCTGCTGCTGCTCTGCTGCTGGGATAAGGGCCAGATCATTAACTGGCTGAACATCTGGTGGGGCACTATAGGTAACCTCTTGAACCTATGCCACCTCTATCACAACTCCCTCAGTGCTAGGGAGTTTCCTCTTCTTCTTCGTGTACCTGGGTGACTCCTCCCGTTGTGGCTGAGCTGTTTTTGGATCTACAGCTGGGTCCCTAAATAGTAATTCTAATGGCATCTGGCCTGCCAAAAGCTTATCCATATCTACTCGCAGCTTTTGTACCGACTCCTTGGAAGCCTTTTGATTCCTCAACTTTTTGTGCTCCCGGGCCAACCTTTCCAATGCAGTGCTATGTGCCCCAACTGCCTTAGTTAAGGCATCTTGCACCTCCATCATCTTTTCCTAGTTGGCCAGGATCTTCTTCAGTGTCTCCTCAATAGAATGAGGGATCTCAACAGTGGTAGGAGCTGACTGTGCCTGAACTACAGTGGCCAAGGTGGACAACTTGGATGTCACAGCTGACATCCAGTTGTTCAAATTGACTAAAGACTGAATGAGCTAGTGGGTAGTGAACAGGTGAGTCTTTGATGAAGGGACAAATAGGTCAGCTGAAGTAGATATGCCAACAACAGAAAAAAGGACCCGGGGGCAAAGTATCACCGGTAGTAGCAGCATGGATGGTTGATGGCTCAGCAGAATACTCACTAACCGCTGGCTCCTCAGACTGGCCTGGTGCAGAGGAAGTGGATGGCTGATGCTTTTTGGACTTCTATAGGTTGTCGGGACCCAACTGACTGTACCATGAATAGGGAGCCACTGGTTTTACCCTGACATTAAAGCGTTTCTTTTTCACATCCAAATCTCTAAAGTATAAGAAAAGAGTGTTCGGGAAAGGGTAGTTTGTGTTGGTCTCATGTCCAATCGTAGAGATCACTCTCGAGATAATGTTGCCCACATTGAGAGGAAGCCCAGCCATGATAGATGCCACTAGAACAACCCATGGAATAGGAACTGAGTTAACATGGGTGGATGGATCAAGTCTACTGCACACGAGCGTCAACCAACACTTGGCCTCAAAATTGAAAGTGTTCCGCAGAATCTTGTCCCCTGCCTTCAACCAAATTGGAACAGTGCCCGGGGCTTCCAAGTACTGGGCCAACCAAGGATGCACCTCTTCTTTCATTGCCAGCTTTTCTATGTATTCAGATTCATCCTGTTCTTTGAACCCCAAATATTCATACAGTGACTTCCCATCAAACATCACCAATTTGTCCCGCACCTTTGTCGCCTTTGAGTCCCTAACCACATGATGAACATTACAATAGAACTCTTTTAACATATGTTCATTGGAAACTATACATCGCTACTTGAAGAAACCCCAACCCTCTCTAGTAAGAAATTGTGCTTGCACCTTTGGGTTAAGAGGAAGAAGATCAACGTCAATGAATTGTCTTTCCGGGATCAATTTTCTTGCGGGCCACCACTCTCTAAATTTGTGGAGCGCTATATCACTCACAAATTTGTCTGCCCAGACTTCAGGTTTTCTGGTCCGCTCCACTCCCCCGACTTGAGGTTCACCCCTCCACCACCATATCATACACTTTTCCTAGATAATGAAGCTGTAGGGGAGGTGGAGTATTGCTCTTCATTTCTTGTTACATACTTATCAGACGAATCCAACTACATTGACATGTCTTTTGGAAGTGGGTGTAGGTTCAGGTGAAGGGGTGTCATGTAACTGGAATGAGGTAAACATATGAGTCGGAGCTGATTTTGAGGTGATGCTCCGGGGTGGTGCATACTCACTCCCCGTAGAGTGGGAGGATGGTCTATTAGCTTCCCATTTCAGCTTACGGGTCTTTTTGATGCTCTCCCAAACCTGGGGAGTGAGTTTACCAACTCGCTTTCTTTTTCCTCCTCGGGAGGAACCACCTCTCCCGGGTTGTTGTTGTTGTTTTCCTCTACGATTCTTAACCATGATCTATAAAGAATACAAGTCTAACATTGTTAGTTTAAGCATATACAGTGAATTAGCTGACACAATTGAGTCCATGTGTTAGAACAGTGCAACAGAAATGAGGGACACAGATCACACAAAAGAGTCATGCGGTCGCGCTGGGGTGGCGCGGACAACGTAAAATTGGAGTGCGGGCCGCGCTTGATAATGAACCAAACACACCCTTCTCTAAACCTCACCAACGTGGTCCGCACTGATTTGGACCGTGGCCGTGTTGGTCCAGCGCGGACCGTGCAAAAATGCAATGCAAACCCCTCAAAAATGCAACACGGACCGAACAAAAATGCAATGCGGACTGCGCAGCTAAGACTTAGCACATACAGGAGAAGCAGCGCAGACCGCGCAGAAAGGATACGTGGCCACGTAGGGCTTAAAAATTAACTGAGTTAGGATTTATTCATTTGAGTCCGAATTTTGATCAAAATTTTTGGTCCTAATCGTTCCTACTCAATTAACTACACTTGAATTCATGCCCATTGTTCAAAATTAACACAAAATAATCCAGCCTAATAATTAAATCTAAGAGAATAAGAAGATACAAGAAGTTATACTAATGGGAAGCAAGTAAAATAATAAAAAATTAAACTATAAATGAAATTAGCAAGGAGTCTTACTAGGGATTGTGAAAATTCAACTACTTGAAGCAATGGACTCGGTGAATAGTGAATATTAGAGCTCAGGGAGTAAAAATGCGAAAAGGGTAAAAATGAGGCCTAAGGTCTCTATTATAGAAAAACGTGGGTCCCTTCACCTACCTACCATCGCGGCCGCGCAGAAATGGCCGTGGACCATGCTGGATTTCTAGCCTTCACAATTAACTATAGCCCACTCGGAACACACTGTTTTGTCATGTGGCCGCGTTAAGAAACTTGAGAGAACCAACAATTTTGTCTTCCCAGCGCGGACCACACTGTTTTGGTGCGTGGGCGCCTGGGAGTTTTTAGAGGCTTAACTCTCCATTGCTCCAACCTACACAGACCGCACTCTTTTGGTGCGCGGTTGTGTAGGAAAACTCCAGAGACTTAGCAATTTTTACTTTTGTCTTACACTGGTTCAACATAACACCTCACAAACTATTAGCTCAAAAAAATCCAAATCTACAACAGGAAACAAAAAGAAAGAAAAAGACATGGGTTGCCTCCCAAGAAGCGCCTGATTTAACGTCGCGTCACGACGCATGTTACCATCAAAGTCACTTCAAATGAATGAGTTCCACCACGTGGCTATCATTAATCTTTCCCAAGTAGTGCTTGATACGATGCCCATTGACCGGAAAACTTTACCATTCTTATTTTTGAGATCAATGGCACCAAATGGAGTTACACCAACAACTTCAAGTGGACCGCTCAACTTAGATTTTAGCTGCCCGGAAATAACCTTATCCGGGAGTTGAAAAATAGAACCATATCGCCAACCTTGAATTCTTTTCCCCGAGCATACTTGTCGGGAAGGTACTTCATCTTGTCCTTATACAAGGACGAGCTAGAGTAGGCATGAAATCTAAACTCATCAAGTTCATTCAATTGCTCAACCCGGAGATTTGCCGCAATGTCCCATTCCAAGTTCAACTTTTTCAAGGCCCACATAGCCTTATTCTCCAATTCCACTGGAAGATGACAAGCAATCAGGGTCTTGAAAGTAGCACGATAAGCCCAAATAGCATCATCCAATTTCTTCGACCAATCAGTCCTATAGCATTGACAGTTTTGGACAAATCTCTCAGTTGGAACCTTCAACTTGTCCACTCGCTTGAGGATGATAAGGAGTGTTCACCTTGTGATTTACCCCATACTTGGCAAGCAAAGAATCAAAAGCTCGGTTGCAAAAATGAGAACCACCATCACTAATGATAGCACGTGGAGTGCCAAACCTAGTGAAGATACTCTTTTTCAAGAACTCCACCACATTTCGAGCTTTATTACATATATATATATATATATATATATATATATATATATATATATATATATATATATATATATATATATATATATATATATATATATATATATATATATATATATATATATATATATGAACTCATGAACGGCCCCATAAAGTCGATCCCCCAAAGATAAAAAATATCAACCTCTAGAATCGTTTTAAGGGGCATCTCATCTTTCTTAGAAATTCCCCCAGCTCGTTGGCATTCATCACATCTCTTGACAAAGTCACTGACGTCTTTGAACAAAGAAGACCAATAGAATCCACAACGAAGCACTTTAGACGCCGTCCTCACCCTGCCATGATGGCCACCATAGGGTGAAGAGTGACAAGCTTCCGCAATACTCAACTGCTCTTCTTCAGGAACACATCGGAAAATCATACCATCGGTGCAAATTTTGAAAAGATACGGCTCATCCCAATAATAGTCCTAACAATCTCGTTTGAGCTTCTTTCTTCTTTTAGAAGAAAGCTCATGTGGGACCATACCGGTAGCAATATAGTTGGCAATGTTGGCAAACCACGACATGTATTGCATTGAAACCGAGAGGATTTGTTCATCCGAAAAGCCCATCTCATTAACCTCGCCTTTGAATCTTTCTTGGTCATTAAGTCCCTAAGGGCGGCAAAATCGGGATGGGTAATCACTTTGGCCCCCATATGGTATGGGCGAAACTTCTCCATGGCAAAAACAATAGCAAGCAATTCCTTATCGGTGACCGTGTAATTCCTTTGAGCTTCGTTCATTGTCTTACTCGAGTAGTACACCGGATGGAACATCTTGTTGATTCTTTTGCCCATGACCGCCCCCACCGCGACATCACTAGAGTCTCACATGAGCTCAAAAGGCAAGCTCTAATTGGGTGTTGTAATGATAGGGGTTGTTGTCAACTTGTGTTTTAGAAGCTCGAAAGCCTCCATGCATTTCTCATCAAAGACAAACTTGGCCTCCTTCTCTAACAAATTGCACAATGAGTTAACTACATTAGAGAAATCTTTGATGAACCTTCGGTAGAAACCCGCGTGCCCCAAAAAACTCCTCACCCCTTTGACAGAAGTAGGTGTCACACCTCCTTTTGGCCCGCGCCTGCAGGGGCGCAGAGGGATTAATGGAGTTTTTTTTCAATTAAAGGATAATCGAAACGGGATTTATTATCAAGATTCAGAGGTGCCATTTGGGAGATTTATGGTGTCCCAAGTCACCGGTTGAATCTCGAATCGAAGAAAATACTGACTCTGTTTAACAGTCCGCGAACCGGAAATTCGGTAAGGAATTCTGTTAACCTGGGAGAAGGTGTTAGGCATTCCAGAGTTCCGTGGTTCTAGCACAGTCGTTCAACTGTCGTATTTAGCTTATTTATCTGATTTAACAACTATGAGCTTATATGCAAGTTTTAACCTTTTACCGCTTTTATTATTATTATTATTATTATTATTATTATTATTATTATTATTATTATTATTATTATTTTAACAAAGAACTACAACGTTGTGAAAACGTATCTCGAACCCCGTCACAATCAATGTACCCGTGGTCATTGACACATTTCGACTCCATTGAAATTTGGATTTAGGTCACATAAATGTGCACCCGAGTTTAGGAAAGTTATTTATTAAAGGCGTGCCTAAAACGACTAGCGTATCATTATTTTGGGTAAGACCGTTAAATTTTGCTAAATGACCCATCCCGATGTCTAAGTAATTTCATCAATTCGTATAGAGGGCCCCGCAGCTTGTCCGTTTTATTTGGGGAGGCTCATCTCGTTTATTTTTATAAAGGGTAATCCTAAGCTGACTACATTTTTTCTATTAAGTTCGTCTCTAAAAGTAAAGGAGAAAAGGTCCTAATTAATTACATGTTTACAAGCTCGGACCTCTTATTAGTTATAATGTTAAGGTGAACGGAAATTGTACTCGAGCTTGCTAGATGGTAGATTGTTTCGTGCCTTATTCTATAAGAGAATTTACTAAAGCTGAAATTATGAAATAGCACACAAGATTGACAAAATATTAAAACGAACTAACCATTCTCTAAGTGGTTTAAACTAATAGTGTTAGAAAGAATAAGACTGGGAGTTAATTATATGCGGTTTAGGACTAATGGCCACCTTGTTTGTTTGCCTATTGCTAAGTCCTATGTTTCATTACAAATAAAAAAACAAAGGCAGAAGACATGATTGGAAATAAGTGATTACTAACTTTGTTCATTCTACAAATCACATAACTAACTACATGAAATGTACAACTAATAACTACACATTGCAGTTTATGAATAAAAGAAACAGTTCCAGTCAAATTTAAATTCCACAGGCCCCTTACTTCATTGAATTACAAAAATAGATTATACAACTACCTATCATTTGACTACGAAACTACAGATACAACCTAAGTACTCGACTACTCGAGCATTTCTTTTCACTTTTAACATCTACATCACAGTGATTCAAAAGTGTACCTGGTAATATAATAGAAGAAGAAGGTGAGGATCAACAGATCAATAGCAAACAACAAAAACAACCAGCAACAGAAAATAGCGTAACAACCAGCTGAAATAAACCCATCAACCAACAGTCCAGAACAACCAGTGAAAAACCCAGGAATAAACCAACGCAACAGTAGCAAATATTCAATAGCACACTCAGGAAAACTACTTGAAGCCCCAGCAATACCAAACTGAAATCACAGGCAGAACCAAAGAGAACTAGGAAATATTTGAACAATGGAACAACTCTGATTCTCTGTGATGAAGAAAGACCTCACTTTTTCAGTTTTTTAATCTCTCAAACTACTGACTTTTTCAGATTAAAAGACCTTCCTATATTGCTCTCTTAAACTCTGACCTTCTGATGTCAAAATTCCGTATTTTCTCTTAAATTCTGACTCCCCTTCCTTTGTACTAAATCCTATCATTTATACCCCAAATGCAGACCCCCTTTTCCAACCCTCCTTTTTCTTTTACAGTTGTAATTTTTTTTATTATTACCATATACTTGTTTTTACTTTCCAGTTCTATTTCCTCTACTATGTGAATCATTTTATCTTTTCATTATTAAACTACCGTTTCTAATTTCCAATTAGCAAAAGGTAGTAGGCCAACCCCTTATTCCTTCGTCAATTCAACCTTTCCCTTTTTTCAACCCCATTAGAGAATGTTTCCCTCTTTTATTCCTTAATTCCCTCTTGTTCCCCACTATTACATTAAATTAATGGTATCAGGTACCCCATTTCCCACTACTATCAGTAAACAAAATTTCTCCATTTTTCTATTCCTAAAATACCCTGAGATCCTATTGTTACTACACTAATCCAGTAAACATATTCTAAAATCTGTTCAAACCTACAATTGACTCCTAAACTAAACCCCCAATTAAACATTTGAATTACTATGGCTGTGAACCAATTCCAGCTATTAATCAAACAAGGTCCTAATTAATCAAACAACTAATAGAATGGCAATGTGATTACATAGTCCAATCAAGAAACCAAACTATTCAAAACTATACGAACGATCTAATCGACGAGGCTTAAAAAATTGATTATATATAACAAATGATCAAAATAAAACAAGTAAACATGTGATTTGAATAACTTTGAACAGAACAAGGAGCTAATATGGAACTAATTAATCGACGACACTAATTAAACGATTGCATAGAACAATCAGAAATACAATATCAGGCAATTTATAGGTGATTTCAGTGATATTGACAAAAGATAGGGCTAACATGAAACTAAACAATCGACGAACTAATTAAACGATTATACATCCTATAACGTGTACTAAACAAACGAACAGAAATAGTTTGACCAAATAAAATGGTCTGTTTTGAGAATAAGAAAAACAATGATGAACGGAAATTAAACTAAACAGATAATTAAAACAAAAATAGAAACAAACAAGAAACGGAAAACACCTCAGAATATCGGACTCTGGACGACCTGACTTGGCTATGAATTGAGCCTTTTTAGGTGAAAATGGACTTTAATTGAGTGTTCTCGACTGAGAACACTCGACCAAAGTCGATTGACACCCCAATTTTCTTTTTCTGGACCAATTACGACTTGGTCTTATTTTAGGGTTTTGGTTTGATTTGGGACTCGACCGGTTCTAAGTTGATTCGAACCAGGCTAGTGGTGTTTTGGGTTTGAGGGAGGTCAGGGGGTGGTGTGGTGTGAATCTGGGGAGGATTGGGTTTGGCCCCGCCACCAGGGGATTTAGTGGCGGTGCTAGGGTTCTTGGTTACAAATTAAGATTCGAGGGATTCTCGGTTGATTCGAAGGAAACTGGTAATGGTTTGGGTATGAGGGTGGTCTGGTGGTCTTAGGGTGTTGGTTTGGTAGCCATCGACAAAGGTTGGGTTTCCGGCCAATCTTCGATTTAAGATTTAAAGGGTTGGAGTCTGATTCCAGGCAAGCTATGGTGATGGTTGGATAGGGGGAGGTCGAGATGAGTTCATGGTGTAAAACTCGTAGAGTTTTGACCACCGGAACCGCCGTGAGGCGATTTCTGGTAGGTGGAGGACGATGATCATAGGTGGAGGGTTCTGAGCATGTCTCTAGGTTAGAGATGAAGGCGGGGGTATGGCTTAGGGGGGGCTGGATAAGACATGGAACTTATATACTATAGAGGAAAATATATCCTAGTCGTTTGATCAATTGAGATCAATGGCCAGGATCAATTTACTTGAAGGAAACGACGTCGCTTGGGTGCAGTGACGGGTGAGACCGGTTTGGGGAATGGGTCGGGTTGAGTCAATGGGTATAGAGACGGAATCGCAATAATTAACACACAATATTAACCCCCTAATAATTAACACACAATATTAAACATTAATTAAAAAGAAAAAACATACAATTATACATTAAACGACAAAATTACATTATTTTTTTGTGATTTTCCTTCTTTTATAACCAAATTATGGTTTAATTAATTCCTAATTGTAAGAAATAAAAATCCTAAGTGCACATGCAACGTATATTTTATTATTTTAATTAATTATAATAGGATAAACATTCAAAGACAAAACACAAATAATTATCCAAAAATGCCACGCAAATCGTAAAAATTGTACACCAATAAAACTTGTTTTATTTTTTGATTTCTTTTGGAGTAGTTTTCGTGAAGCAAAAATCGCGTGCTCATAGTAGGGGAAGGTAACCTTGAAATGACTTCAATCTTCGCTTCGTCAACTTCAATACCTCTCTTCGAAATCTTGTGACCCACTACAATACTCTCTTCTACCATAAAATGGTATTTTTCCCAATTGAGAACTAGGTTTGTATCTTCACATCGGGCCAACACACGGTCCAAATTTTTCAAGCATTCTTCAAAGGAGTCCCCCACCACGCTAAAATCATCCATAAAGACCTCCAATATATCTTCCACCATGTCGGTAAGAATTGCCATCATACATCGTTAGAAGGTTGCTGGGGCATTACACAATCCAAACGACATCCTCGAAAATGCGAATGTGCCATACAGACAAGTAAAGGTTGTCTTTTCTTGGTCTTCTGGGGTGATGAGAATCTGATTGTATCCCAAATACCTATCTTGAAAGCAATAGAATGACCGACCCGCAAGACGATCAAGCATTTGGTCTAGGAACGACAATGGGAAATGATCCTTTCGAGTCACCTTGTTAAGCTTTCTATAGTCCATACAAACTCTCCATCCCATCACCATCCTAGTAGGAATCAACTCATTGTTAGCATTGGTTACCACAATCACCCCGCCCTTCTTCAGTACACATTGCACCGGAAATCCATGAGCTACCAAAAATAGGATACACCACACCGGCGTCAAGCCACTTGATACCTTCCTTCTTGAACACTTATTGCATAGCTTCATTGAGTCTCCTTTGGTGTTTAAGTGAGGGCCTCGCATCCTCCTCCAAAATGATATTATTCATGCAAAAAGCGGCGCATATACCCCGAATATCCACCAATGTCCATCCGATCGCCCTCTTGCACTTTGTAGAACCGCCAAAGTGCCGTCAACGTGCCGTCAACCTGCACGTTTGTCATGCAAGACGAAAGAATAACAGGCAAAGTGAAATTAGGGCCCAATTATTCATACCTGAGGTGAGGAGGAAGGGGTTTCAACTCCAACACCGGCGGCTCCTTAATAGATGGCTTGGTTAGGGGAGTTTTGCGATTCTCAAGGTCCAAGGATAAATTTCTAGGCTCATAAGAGTACGAGCCCTTACCATGCAAAGTATTTACACATTCAACTCTCCCGGTATCATCATCAACATCCATGTTCAAGAGCACGACCTCAAGTGGGTCCTCAAAATTCACCATTGCGCTTGTGTCATCCATTATCACCACCGTCGTCAACAAACGATCACACCTCAGTGCTATTCAATTACCTTATTGACTTGCACAAATGGAACACCACATTTTTATCACCAATACGGAAGGTCAATTCTCTCGCTTCAACATCAACCAAGTCCTTCCCCGTAGCTAGGAAAGGCCTTCCAAGAATAATAGGCACCTCGAAATCCACTTCACAATCCAAGATCACGAAGTCGGCCGGCAATATGAACTTATCAACACGAATATGGACATTATCCATAATACCCAAAGGCCGCTTCATTGATCGATCCGCCATTTGAAGCCTCATAGAAGTTGGACAAGGTTGTCCGATTCCCAAGTCTCGAAGACCGAATATGGAATTAGATTGATACTTGCCCCCAAGTCACAAAAGGCTTTTGCAAAGTCGGCACTTCCAATGGTACATGGGATAGTGAATGCACCGGGGTCCTCAAGTTTCGGAGCCATAGAATCTACAATTTCACTCACTTGATGGGTCATCTTGATTATTGCACACTCCGTTGATCTCTTTTTTTTAACCAAATCTTTTATGAACTTTGTGTACTCCGGCATTTGCTCGAGTGCATCCAACAAAGGCACATTGATATTCAAAATCATCATCATCTCAATGAATTTCTTAAATTGGTTGTCACCCTTTTGCTTGGACAACCGTTGAGGGTATGACGGAGGAGGCCGAGGCAAGTGTGCTTTGGCTTTGGGCAGCGCTAGCTCGTGCATATCAATTACGTGTTCCCTAGATGGGTTCACGGCCTCTTGTGTCTCCTCCTCAACCTCATGAATATCAATCCGCACATCATCTCTCACATTTAGTTCAACTACATCTTCAACCACCAAAAGAATTTCATCATCTCGTAACTCATCTTCATTCACCATAACTTGGTTTCCTCTTGAGGCATGCACATCACCGACTCTTACACTTTTCGTTGTCACCATCATCACATGATTGTTGTGCCCACCCTTGGGGCTCACTACCGTATCACTTGGTAGAGCACCCTTTGGGCGAGTATTTAAAGACTGAGAAATTTGGCCAAGTTGTACTTTCAAGTTGCGGATAGAAGTGTTGTGGGAGGCCAATTGAGCATCGAAGTCTTGGTTCTTATTCATCATTTGCTCAAACATAAATTTAATTTTACCAAATCCATTTCTCGAAGAACTGGACCGTTGAGATTGAAACGGTGGCGGGTTGTTCGGTTGTTGAAACATCGGAGGCCTTTGAAAGCCTTGCCCTCGATTTTCCTGACCCCCATTATTATTCCACCCACCTTGCCCATTGTTGTTGTTGTTTGAATTGTTATTGTTGTTTCCGCTCCAATTCCTTGATCGCCCGAATTGTTGTTCCCCAATTTCCTCCTTGGTTATTGTTATTGTTCCAATTACCACTTTGTTGATTGCCCCAATTTCCTTAGGGTATTCATTGTTGGTTCCCTTGATTACCTCTATTCCCTTGATAGTTGTTGACGTATTGGACCTCCTCACTTTGACCATCATAACATTCATTCAAATAGCCACCACCATCATTATATTTATCAAAATTTTCTTGAGGTTGTTGCCCTCTTTGCCTCTTTTCATTATATTCACTCATTCCATGGCGTTGACTTGGCGGCGCTTTTGAACTTGCTGTAATTGCACTTTAGCCAAGTGATTCATTGTTGTTGTAAGTTCGGCAATGGCTTGGCCGTGATCATGCAAATCCTTATGAAAATGTATAACATTAGGATCACCTTGAGGAAAATTAGCCTGGCTTTGCCATGCCGATGATGTATCGGCCATCTCATATAACACATCACAAGCTTCATTGTACGGAAGCTTCATAAAATTTCCTCCCGCCACTTGGTTCACAATACATTGGTTGGTTTTGTTGATACCCCTATAGAACATTTGTTGGATGATCACATCATTCATATAATTGTTAGGGCACTTTTTCACCATCGTTCTAAACCTCTCCCATATCTCGTGTAATGGTTCATTTGACTGTTGCTTGAAGGCTAGAATCTTGTTCGGTAGAGCCACCATGTGACTTGGAGAGAAAAACTTAGCGATGAACTTGTTTGCCAACTCATCCCATATAGTGATGGAATGATTGGGGAGCCTCTCCAACCAATCTAACGCCTTCTCCCAAAGCGAGAACGGGAAATGTCGAAGTCTCGATGCATCCTCCGAAATATTTGTCTGCTTGCTACCCCAACAAGTATCCACGAAGCCTTTCAAGTGTTTATAAGCATTCTGATAAGCGGTCCCCGTGAAATAACCTCGTTGTTCAAGAAAGGTGAGCATCATATTTGTAATTTGGAAGTTCCCCGCCTGGATTCGGGGAGGAACTATTGAACTTGCGTACCTTTAATTGGGTAGAACCCTTGGTGCTACTCTTGGTGGAGGTAGAGGAGGGTCTGGAATGTTGTCATTAACATTAATTAGAGTATTAGCATTTCTACCCCGTCTTGGTTCTTGGGGTAAAACCTCCTCTTGTTCTAGGTCTTCAAACTCCTCCACACCCACGTTGCCAAGAGCATCTTGTCCATTTAAGGCCATTGGTACCTAAGTGAATTGATGCAAATAGAATTAGTAAAAAGAAAGAAAAAGAATCAAAAAACAAAACTAGCCAACCAATAGTCAACACCGTAAGCTTCCCAACAACGGCGCCAAAAAAAAGATCGCGGAAAACTCAATCTTAGAAAGAGCGAGCGCTAAGACTTTTACCCAATAGTGGTATCGGGGTCAATTTTCACAGGGAGCTTGGAATGGAGTTGCGTATTTGTTCAGACTAGAAATGCGTGTTCGCTCCTAATTTTACTTCTAACATTTTTGTGTTTTTATATTTATCAACTACAATTTATCAACTACAATTAAAACTAAGTTATGCTAAGATATTAATTCTAGGTTGTATGCAAGATAAAGAAAGGCACTAGGGTCGTGGCATTTACCTAGGTGATCAACTAACGAGTAGAGATTCCTAATACACGAATGATAATTATGGGGCTTATGCTATTACCGTTGCACGATTGCACTCACTCTCACTAGAGAGAGTGATTTTTCCCAATTGACTGTCTCGAGACCAATTGGGTAGGCTAATTTTCCCAAAAAACTTAAGGTTCAAGTTGGGTAATTACTCTCTCGAGGTTTAACTCGTTAACTGAGACTGCCATTCTCATGGGTCCATCCAAATTCCTCGTTGGGTCAATTTTGGGGTCATAAACTCTCTTTCTCAAAAAGAGTCAAGACCCACTAAGCTAGACTTAGTGTTTGCAACCCCCAAATCCTAATGAAATCAATAAATTAGCCCAAATAGAAAGTACCCAACATCATTCAAGCATTAAACAATAACACTCATTAATTACCCACACTAGGGTTGAGCCACAACCCTAGCTAATAGGTTTAGCTAGAATAATAGAAACAGAAATTGAAGAAATAGAAGATGAAACAAACATATTAATTAATTACTAATGTTAATCTACAAGAATCCACGTTGGAAGAAGATAAAATTACCTAAAATAGGCTAAAACTTGAGTCTCACGAGTGCAGCAACTATCTAATACCTAATCCATAACCTAAAAAGGTAAACTGTTTTATTTATAGTGCACAAGAAAAACTGAATAAAAATACCCCTGCGGGGTTGACACGGATCGAGTTGGGGAAGTTGGGGATGCGGACCGCACAAGAAGGTGGCGAGGCCGCGCTGGCTGAAGGGCACAGACCGTGCATAAATGGGGCGCGACCACATTGGCTGACTGGCACGAACTGCACATAAATGGGCCGCGGCCACGTGGACAGATTTGGCAAAAAGATCAGCTCTCTGAATATCATCCATGCGGACCGCACTGATTTGTAACGCGACCGCGTGGGTTTTGACTTGCATTCTTTTTTTCTCTGAATCTCCACTGGTACGGACCCTGTAAGGATGAGCGTGGACCGCACATGATACCACTGAAATGCACAGTCTCTGAACTCCTAGCGCGGCCGTGTGGCAAAGCAGTGCGGTCCATGCTTGGTCTTATTGTTCCCCACTTTACTTGTCTTTGACACTTGACAGATTTCACTCCGTTTTGAGCTGATCTTTGACATTTGTCATCTTGTCACTCAAACCTACAATCAAGCGCAACTTGTAAGTATTTTGGGACTAATTTATGGCAATTCACACACAAATCTTAGGCAAGTATGTGCATAAAACGTATAAAAATCATAGTTATCTACTCCCCCATCACGACTCCCGAATGTGAGATAATCCGGGTCGTGACAGTATATGATCAATGACCATTCATGCCATAATAATAAAATTATTTTCTTATTTCATCGCAAACGTCCTTCTAGAGGTGAGTATGGTAGATGCTCTACCACTAGCACATTCATATTCTTTCAAGAATGAATATGTTTTCATAAATGAGATGTTGTCACATTCACATCATGAATGAACCGTAATCATCTATATGTTCTTTATAATATCCCATGTCAAATTGATGACATATTACTTTCACAGAGTGAAGGATTATTTTGAGAATCCTTATTATTCTCATTACCACAATGATGACGATTATAATTTGATCTATTGCCACGTCCACATCCATTGATACCTTCATGGTAATAATTTTGTCTTCTTTCATACTTATCACATATGCTATCACATTCTCTTAAGGGAATGCGAATGAAGCAAATTCAATGGAACGTGCTTTTAATTCTTTGCCCATAATCATATATGAATTTGATCATAACAAGACATAGAAATTTTATCACATTGGGTGGTATAATTTTTGTCAAACTCCGCTAGAGTTACAATCAAACTTTAGCGTCTTTGCTTGTATTTAAAACCAAATTATAGAGTAAAAGAGAAAAATATGATAAAATATATACCTTAAATCCAGAATTTAATCATGAAGGAAGTTCTTGGAGCAATTGACAATCATTATGCTCAATACCAAAGCTTCTACTCAATTGGTTAGAATCTCATGCTGATAACGTGTTATAAAACAATAAAAGAAGAAGAGTATCGCAAAGAAAAGTAGGCTCCTCTCTCTTCACAAGGCTAGACTGATCCCCGGAGGTGAAACAACATTGAGCACGATGACATGCGGCAGAGAGAATTCTTATTGATTTTTGAGATCAATTACAATAGAATAGAATCTCTCTATTTATAGGGAAAAGTAACTTATCACCAAATAAGAAACCTTAAAATCTTTTTAGATATAGATATTCACCATAGATAAAATTCTATTTATATCAAATAATATTTTAAGATGAGCCCTTTATGGGCCATTTTTGTCACTCACTAAGAAAGAAAGAAAACATTTTGGCACAGCACAGAGAGAAAAAAAAAAGCTTTTTCTTTTCTTAAAACCTTTGCTGTAACACCCCTCTCTCAATTTTCCTGTTTGGTCAAATGACAAGTTACTCGCGGCACTTTTTCTGCGCTCACGCCGACCGTCACAGCCGGGTCGTCCAAGTTTTCCTTGTTTGTTTGCTCAATAATTGTCTTTTCACTATTTGAAGGCGACTGGTCTGTTGGTTTTGCTGATTATTAGTAAATAAATTCAATTTGAAATCTACGTTGATTGGTTGCCGATGTTAGTAGTTTTGGAAGTGAATAAAATTTAACTGTTGTTGAACTTGAACAAAAATGAGATTTTTTCATTTTAAACTGGATCAATTACTAGCACTTCTCTTTTTATTCTTTTGTGAAATTTCATTCTATTAACTCATAGTTCTATTTTTTTCCTTTTTCTTTTTTGCTATGTAGTTGAAGTGGAAATGCTATATTAAAGGAGTTTAAGAGCTAACGATTATTTCAGAGTATGTGTTCAAGATCCTTGAAGAGGTTGAGTTGATTGAGCCTCTCAAAACTTGTCTTGAAGGTTATTTTCGTTAACTTACTCTTACGTTGTTAATCTCAGAAATGATTCAGTGCCTTTGTCTAGGGCGGGTCAATTTTGGCTCAACCCATTTTAACCCGCCCAAAATTGACTCAACCCACCCATTTTATACCTCTACCTTTGTCGTGGCATTGAACGCTCGTTATGATAGGCAAGCTTTTCATTTTAGTTGCATATAGTCAAGTGTCAACGTTATTGTGAGACTATACTGGGTAGTTGTTGTTGTTGTTGTTGTTGTTGTATAGTCAAGTGTCAACGCTATGGTGAGATATCTATGACTTAAATATGTTGTGTGCTATTTAGGATGTGTTTGGTATAACGGAAAATGTTTTCCGTTTTCTTGGAAAACAAGAAATGATTTTTCAAGAGTATTCATAAATAATTTAGATATAATAAATATGAAGCCATAAACTTTCAAAGTAACAACCTTCTGGACCCACAAATTTCATAAACTTTCGAACTGCTAAACATTCAAAACCGCGAAATTTCGAACCTGTAAACTTTATAATTTCTAAACCCGTAAACTTTCAAACACATAAACCTCCGAACTCACAATTTTACAATTTTACAACTTGTAAAATTTTGAGTAAGTAACCGATAAATAATAAAATTAAAACTGAAGGGGGGAGGGGAGGGGCTGGGACTGGGGGCAGTAAAACCAAACAAAAAAAAAGAAAATTAAATTACAAAAATAAAAAGTAAAATTTTTTCAGGGGGAAGGGGGGTGCGAGGGGAGGGGGTTGGGGGTGGGGGTGGAGGTGGGGTGGTAGGGCCGGTAGTATTGGAAAAATTAAAATTTAAAAAAAATATCTTTTTTTGGAGAGGGGGTATGGTGGGTTAGTGAGGGTGGGAAAGGTTGAGAAGGAGGTTTGAAAAATGTTTTCCTTCCTCTTGATGAGGTATATATTTTCCTCCTCTTGAAGGAAAATGAATTGACAAGGAAAATATTTTCCAGAACATTTAAACCAACCAAACATGAAAAAATTGGAAAATATTTTCCTTCATACCAAATACACCCTTAGTTCTTAAAATTTCATCTAGAAACAAAGAGTTTTTATGTTTTGATAGCTTAAATCCTGAATCCAATATCGGATGTAATGGTATTAGCAAGAAGTTTTAGGACTGGTACTATGTACAACAACAACAACAATAACCCAGTATAATCCCACTTAGTAGGGTCTGGGGAGGGTAGTGCGTACGCAGACCTTACCCCTACCCTTGGGTAGAGAGGCTGTTACCAAATAGACCCCCGGTATCCTTCCCCCAGAACTTCCCACCTTGCTCTTGGGGAGACTCGAACTCACAACCTCTCGGTTGGAAGTGGGGGTTGCTTACCATGAGAGCAACCCCTCTTGTCTTAAAGGACATATACTATGTAATGACGAAGAAATCTAGTTATATGTGCTTCTGATTACAACCTTTCTGCTCCTTATTATTCCTTGGTTAAGAGATTCGATCTGCTTGATGTTTCATTTATATTTGTTATTTGTCTATTAACTTGTATCGGATAAACCATGACAGCTTAGAAACAGCATAAAGCTGAAGAATACTGGAGATTAAAATAAAGGTAAATGGAGTTGATTCTGAAAAGAATTTCGTACTCAACGATAATAAGTGGAAGAAGGAAGTATAAAAGAATCAAACACACCACACACAATAAATACTTGAACTTCGTCATTAGTCCTCTTCTTGGAATCCAAATTTCTACTTGATTTCCTTCTTTTTTTTTCCTAACACTAATAAATATTTTTTTTCAACTGTAGTAGTTTCTTCTTTAAAGAAGCTGGTGTGGAGTTAGGGTTGAGTTGTATGGTGTTAACTCTGCATAAATTGGAAAATGGCTCGAAGGTTTTCTCGCCTTTGTATGGTTGCCTGCATGTACAGATCAATTGCCGGAGCCAAATTGCAACCACCAATCTTGCCCTGCACATTCCAGTCTCATCCACACACTGTACTCCATGGCTATTGTTATCCTATGCTCCAACTTCAAGGTCAGTTGCTCTCCTCTCAACCTAATTGGTTAAGTAATAAAGCTTGAAGCTTATTTTCTCTCTCTTTGATGTAATATCGGTGTTTATAAGGCACCGTTTGCCGTTTGGGCATTCAGGAGTATTATAAGTGACGGAGATAAGGCTTCTTTTCATGTGGCCAATCTATTTGTGAGAGTTCTCAATGAAATACTGGAAGCTCTAGACTGCTCTAAGGCAGTCGAAGGACAGAATAAATTATTTCTAGAATTTTAGTGGCGGATCAGATTTAAGGACTTCTTGAGTTTTGGATTGACAAAGTTTCTGCTTCAATCTTATGTGGTGTGTATGATCTCCAACACTGAATGAATTTCAGCCTAGCACGGAATCGCCTAGTGAATAATTTTGAACACATATGTGCTTCTACTTCAATATTTTGCCTCTTAAGTGCTACTACTTGTGTCTCTGCTGTTTAACCATGACCATGGACAAGGATTTCTTTTTTGCATGTCAGCATTGTTCTTAACTGCTTTCTGATTCCATGAGTCTGCTACATGTTTGTTTATGTGATTGTCACTTTTCATAGACTTCTTCGTGGCTATTCCTAATTTCCTACTTCTGCTTTCAAGAGAAAATTAATTCACATTCCTTTCTTGTGACGGGTTTTTGCATATATTCTATCAATTGATTGTTGCTGATCATAATCACGATCAGTTGAAAAGGACCCTTAAGTTCTAACATCTCTACAGTTATCTAACAATCTATAGGGCTGTGTTTCCTTTATGTTTATCTTTTAGGCAAACCATACTTCACCTGTTGATAAAATTGCAGCTTACTTTAAAACAGACTTACTTATATGTATCTGCCCCAGTACTTGACCACTTCTTCGTTCATTAGAACTTGCCAGTTGGTATTCTGATTGTTTTTTGGAGTTCTTTCTTCTGTTCTTGTAAATGAAACTAAAACATAGTATAAATTGGAAGACTATTATTGAAGTTCTGTTTTCTGGGTTTGTTATACATCCATAGAACATTTTATTGCTTGTGCCACCAAGATTTGACCTGTGTTTTCAATGAAACTGCAACAAATTTTTAAAATTAATTCTTCCTTGAACTGGCCGCAACTTTTTAAAATTTAGTTCCTGAAGCTATGCGTAGAACTTCTTGATATTGGGCCAGAAGTCAAAGCATCTACTTTGGAAACTATGGAGTACTTTCTGCACACAACATTTTGAACTTTTTTTCTTCATGCAAGTAAAGTAACTTGCAAACAAATTTCAAGAGGTGCTTTATTTGATGCAGCATTGAGATCATATGCACGTAACAGACGTTCCAATTATGATCTCTTTGGTGGCGGTATACCTGAACCAGATGAGTTTAAGAAAGTCTGAGCAAAGCAAATGGATGACGAAGAGAGCCGCCTTTGGACAGCAAGTGAAGATGAAAGTGACTCCGATAAAAGTGATAGTCATAGCCGTCTCAAGAAAGAGATTAGGAAAGCCAAACAGCGAGCAAAAGAGCAAGACGGTCCTATTGATGCAGATGATAGTGACGAACCGAGAAGTCTGTGGTCCGATAGTGATGAGGAGAAGACATTATGGACCGGTAGTGAAGGAGATGATGATGATGATATTCCAACTGAACCATACCCGAATGAAAAGAGTGATAGCTACATTAATAAACTTTTTGAATTTGAGGAAAAACCTCAATATAGAACGCTCTCTGAAGCCTTGAAATCTGAGTAGGAACCTGAAGAGTTATCTCCTGGAAAGCAAGCTAGAAAAATCGCAGTGGAAAATGCCCTTTAAGAAATTGAAAAAAGGACCTGATGGGTGTTACATCAACGTTTGGGAGGTTATGAGCGATGTGGACATTCTAATTGGTGCTTGTGAGAACATCATTTCAGGGCCAGAATACGCCAAACTGAGACAGGGAGGACCTAAGAAATTGAATATGCAGTTTTTCAAAGATATACAAGCTCGTATGAGAGATCCAAACTATGAGTTCTCTCCTGAAATGAAACTGAAACCAAAGAGCAAAGTGGTACCGAGAAAGAAATGGCAGAAAGCAGAGTCTAGGCGTAGGAAAGCACGAAAACGATAGCTTCATGGAGGTACCTTTTTTTGCATCTAAACATTATGTCAATAGATTTATTTCTTCGACGCTGATACCAAATCTCTTTAGCTATAGATCAGAGATAGTTCTGGTCTAGAAGATGTTTCAGCAGTTGGTGGACTCGCTTACTGCTTTCTGTAAATTATTTATGATTGCTCTTATGTACGCATTTTACTTAGATTGCTTATTCTTGCTACTGAATGGGAACACAGATTTCAGAACTAACACTTTGAGATAGGTTAATTTCTCCACAGCCACCTCTCTATTTCAACGGGTACCTGGAGTTTCACATTAGTGCAATTGTCACTACAATGTTTGGCTCCATCAGTGGTGGAATAAGTAACATGTAAAATAAAGCATGTTACCTATTTCAACAGGTTAAATTACTAAGATAGTGTAGAAAATATTCTTGCACTGCAAATGTATATAAGTGATTCTAATGTGAAATTTACTTATGAGAAAAAATAAAAAGAAGACACGAAAAGAGTTTTAATGTGAAACTTGAAATCTAAACTACATATAGAGATGGAGACGGCATGTCTCTCAAGTATTGTAGCTATTCATGTTCCTAGAATGGCTGATGTTGGGCGGAAAGACCCCATAGGATGTGTGATTGAGAATCCTCCCAGGTTGATATGTGTAAATATCACCATTGAAGTTGTCAATACCATTCCCATGCATATTCTGCCTGCAAGAGTTCATCATCATTGAAGGGTTATCAAAAAAAGAGTTCACCATTGTTGAAGCTGGATAATTGTAATGGTAAGCCTGCATATCATTCATCTCACTCAATGGCCTTGGTTGATATCCGTAAACCCCCCAAGCAGAATGTAAGTTCCGCATTCCTAGTTCTTTGCTTCCCAAATCAGCAAAACGGGAGTTAATATCCTTGAGACCTCGATTTAGAGCAAAACTAGGATTAGAGCTTCGAAGACCTTGGAAATCAACCATTGAATCTCTTCTACCAGCTTGTATACTTCGCAGATTTTCAAATGGGAAAGTTATCCCAAAATCTGCATTGTTAATGATGTTCTCTTCCTGGCCAAAATAAGGATAATCCATGTTTCCTCGTGCATAAAGGTTTTGGTTTGTCTCACCTGTAAGGGAGTCAAATCCAACACTCTGGTCCAGAAACTCTTTGTTTTCCCAATGATCGAAGCCGCGTTCATTAGGGGCAAACATAGGCTGCATCTTGGAGGTTCCAAGAGAATTGTATGAGCTGTGGATTTGGTTTTGATGCTTGATATTACTGAGCCAGTTAAGGAGTTCCGGATTCTGAGCCTTCTCATAGTCGCACCAGTTTAGAGCTCCCTGGTTTTGGTCATTGTTGCCATCATTGAACCAGTTATAGAGTAGCTGTGTTTCTTCGTTTTACCAATGGGTTCTCTGATAAAAGCTCTGCATGTTTCCCTACTTTGTTTAGTTTCTTGATCAGTGTTGCAGCGTCCACATTACCATATACTATGCCCACTTGTTCTTCGACATCCATTTTCACTTGATAAACCCCTGAAACCATATGTTTTAGCCATAATGTAAATGATGTCTCTTTCAAAAATTCTAGAAATCTGCCAAAGCAATATTTTTTGAAATGTTTCTTGCTTTTCAAGGGCAATCCTATAAAGAAACTGGTAAATGCAACTAGTTAATTAAAAAATTGAACTGCACCTTTTACTTTCACGCGAACATTATAAATGAAGTATAAGGCAACTAGGAAACTAGTTAATTAAATAGTGAATATATAAGGTGGCCAGAGCGAAATGTACAGCTAATGCAAGAAACTCAAGAATCATTTACAAAATCATTATTATTCTCTCTTTTTTTCTTTTCATGGTGGGCAGATTGGAGAAAGAAGGTTGTAGAAGTTATAAGTGAAAAGTGAGAGTACCTTCAATTCTTTTAAGCAGTTTCTTCACCTTGCGCGTGCATCCATGACAGTGTATCTGAACTTTAAGAACGTAAGTCTGTAAACAGAAAAGAAAATGAAGACAAACAAGTAGTTAAAGAAGGCAGAAGACAATGCTAAAGAGAAAATACTTAGAAAAAAGAAGAGGAGGAACTAGTGAACGACCTGAATTCTCACATACTCAAATTCATTGGCAGTGGCAGACATTTTTCAGTGTTTAGTTTGTCCTCTTTTGTCAAATGAAGTTTGAACTTGTTGTTCCTATTTTAAGTCTTCCTACTAACTTGTCTCGGAAGGATCATCCAACAAATGGTTAAAAATAAGCCACAGTTCGTACTAGGAGAGTGGCAGAGAACTGCAGGCGCCAAATACATGACATGAAACAAGGATATGGGGAACTATATAGCTAGATAGCTAGTTCTTTCAACTCAATACAAAAACAACAAAACCCCAAAAATGTCAGTGTCAGAAGTGATTTTTTGCTCTTTACGGAGAGAGAGACGGGGGGGGTGGGGGTTGCAGGGTGTAAGAAAAGTGTGATTTGACCAGTTGAATAGCACTTCAGGGAAATGAGGATTGACGGTTCAGATAAGGCAGGCAGCAGAACATCCTTCTTTTTTCCATTTACAGGTAAATGCTGTAGTAAAGATTCTTGTGTTAGAAGCATGACAATGTTGTGTGGGGGAGATACAGTAGTATTACATGATTTGATCGTAGGCAGCTGCTTCAGCCACTTTGCTTCTTTTCAGCCTCCTTCCTGCTCATAAATTCCATCTTTCCTAATTAATGTTCAAGAACTCCTAGTTAAAATGTAATAATAATAATAATAATAATAATAATAATAATAATAATAATAATAATAATAATAATAATAATAATAATAATAATAATACTCCATTCGTTTCAATTTAGATGAGGTACTTGATACGAAGTTTAAGATTTTTTTTTTTTGAAACTTATGATCTTAAAAGTTTAATGGATAAAAGTTTTATGGAGCTATGATATTTGTGTGGTTATAAAAACTTCTCGTTAAGGGTAAAATAGGCAAAATAAAGAGTTTAAAGTTGAATTATGTCCAATTGTAGATGTGTCTTTTTTTTTTTGGCAAAATACATAAGTTGTCACCCGAACTATGACCCAAATCTCTGTTACACACTTTCTGGGAATGAACATTACTTTATACATCCAGCCTTTCCAAAGTGTATCTAAGGCACACCATTTTTTTCTTAACCAATTTGTCAGAATATGTTTAATATCACACACCAATCAAACAGTGACACGTGTCATTTAAAAAATAAAATAATTAAAATTATAATTGTACCCCTCATCTTCCTCATCTATACTACCATGGCCGTCTTCCTTCTCTGTCACCATCAAATTCCATAGTCTCTTCCTACATCCCTTTACTTAATAATAAAGCCACCATTAACTAGCAAAACCACCAGAAAACACACCCAAAAATCCATCTATACGCTGAAATTGAATCAAAATTTGAGCCCAGATCCAACTCATTTTTCATTTCACTTCTGTAAGAAGTTCGACCGCCATTAACTGTCATCGCCACAAGTCAGCTATTTAAAAAATCATCCATTATAAAATTAAAAATGTGCAAAAGCTTGAGCTAAGCTTTAATGGTTGGAATTTTTTTTGAAATATTCTCGTTTCCTAAAAATTCGACTTCGCCATGGGTAAAGCTCAAGTTAAGATTCTCTGCAACGAGAAGAGATATAAGAAATTGTGGTATGTCTATTTGAGAAGAAGGAGATCAGGTGGTGGAGCTCAAGGAGTAGCTATGGCAGAATTTTAAAAAGGAAGAAGATGACTCAATTTAAAATTTTAAAAAACTAAAAAAAATTGACATCTGACACAAAATTCTTCTGTTCACGCGACTCATTTTTTACGGAAAACACGCACTATCCACGTAGGAAAAATAGTGTGTATTAGATACACTTTGGAAAGGTTGGGTGTGTAAAGTAATATTTGTTCCTAGAAAGTGTGTAACAGGAATTTGGGTCATAGTTGGAGGGGTAATTTATGTATTTTGCTTTTTTTTTTGAACAAACTAATAAAGAAACTGCATCCTCTAAATTGAAACAGAGGGAGTAATATGATTGAGTTTTAGTTTTGTGCACTAATGTTCGCCCAAGTTTCAGTTGAAGTTTTGAAAATTGACAAATGAACTGATAAAAGGACCTGGTCCATCTTGTATTACACAGTCTGAATCAACAAGGGCACATGCAGAGCACGTGAGGAGGATAATGCACCAAAGATCAAGCATCAATATCTTCTGATCATAATAAAAAAGATTGCATTGGGATAAGGAGGACATTCTCCTTATGTGAAGAGAACTTAATCCTAAGTTAGGATAAGGGTTGGAGTTTGCATTGGGCAAGGACTCGAATTGTGAACGGATAAGAAGAGGAGTCTTAATCAAACTCTAACTGCTAACTCTGTATATGATTTAGTTATTTCTCTTTTCAGGTAGCACACACAAGCAGAAGAAAAAGCATATTTGAGAGCTAAAAAGCGAAGTCTGATTAGCAAGCAATATATGCAAGTTACAAGTGTGGATGCCTACAGCTACAAGAACCTAGAGAAGAACCAGTTCGATCTGATTGTTTTATTTCTAGTTCAATTGTAGTAGGCTTTATATTGTACCTTTCAACTTTCCTATAAGAAATTGTATTAGGTACGTTGTGTAATCAAGTTAGAGTTAACTTGATAGTGTCACAGCAGCTGAGGCTGTGTGCCACACTGGGATTAGAGTTTAATCCTTAGGTTTATAAGAGTTTTGTAAATGTTGTCTTTGGCTTATTGATTTTAGTGGAGTTTGGGAAAATATTATTGAGTAGTGGGTCGTGGTTTTTTCACCTTTTGATCCAGGTGTTTTCCACGTAAAAATTGATGTGCACTTTTCTTTCAGTTTTTATATGTCCGCAAACTGCAGTAGTTAGAACGCCTAGAAGAACCAGGTTCTTCTAACGCAAAAATTATGTACCACATAAATTACCCCCTCTTGTGTGGTATTGACGTTTATTTACATCAATTGGTATTAGAGCAGGTTATCCTTGAAGAGATTAACACCTTATGAAAAAGATCAACATGAGTGCACCACCTGGGAACTGAGAAGGACAGTCTACTGCAAGGCCTCCACTCTTCAATGGGCTCTATTATTCTTGGTGGAAAAATAGAATGAGATACCACATCATGGGTGAATATTATGAACTTTGGGACATCATCACTGATGGTCCTCTTGCTACAACCAAGAAAAATGCTGAAGGAATGGATGTTCCAAAAACTAGAGCAGATTGTACTGCTAATGGTCTAAGGAAATGGGAGAAAAATGCTAAAGCCAAGAAATGGCTAGTGTGTAGACTTGGTCCTAATGAATACAGCAGGATTCAGGGACGTACAACTGCGAAGGAAATTTGGACACTTTACAAGTGGCTCATGAAGGAACACCTAAAGTGAAGAGGTCCAGAGGTACTCTACTATATTCTCAATATGATAATTTTACTATGAAGGATGGTGAAACTATCCAAGAGATGTACACTAGGTTCACTACACTGACAAATGAACTTGAGTCTCTTGGAAGGGTCATTCTGGAAGAGGACAAGGTAGAGAAGATTCTAACTAGATTTTTGCCAATCTCCTGGGAAAGCAAAATCATTGCCATTCAGGAATCCAAAGATATTGCTCCTCTGAAATTGGATGAACTGATTGGAAACTTGACTACTTATGAGTTTAGAAGGAAAAATATGAAGATGGATGCTCCAAAGAAAGAAAGAAGTTTGGCTCTCAGGATCTCAGAAGTATCATATCTTGAAGATGATGAAATGGCAATGATAACCAGAGACTTCAAGAAATACCTTATGAGAGGCAAGGGCTCTTCAAGAGGATCAACATTCAACAAACCTAGGGCTCCTGAGAAGCAGACAAACGATGGTTGCTTTAATGTGGAAAGACAGATCACATGATAAAGAACTGTCCTCAATGGGAGATTGAGTGGAAAAAAAGAAAGAGCAGAAAGAAGGAACATAAAGAAGGAACAAGTTCAACCAAGGAAAAAAAAGGTACTACCAAGGCCATGGTTGCTGCATGGGGAGATACGTCAGATGAAGACTCAGAAAATGAAGTTGAAGATGAGCAAGCTCTTATGGCCATTGGAGAATCAGAAGATGAACATGAGGTAAGTAGTTTACATCTTAAAGAAAAAATTAAATTCATGTTGAAAGAAAAATTGGCTGAACTCTTGATGGAATTCATAGATGAGTCTGAAATAATAAAAGTGAGAAAGATGTTCTGTCTAGGGATTGTGCAATACTAGAAGAAAAATGCAAAAGACTAGAATCTAGGGCTGATGAGAGTAATAATTTAAATGTGGAGTTTAAGAACCAGGTTCTTCTACTGGAAAATAGTGTCCTAGAACTCAAGTATGAAAATTTGAAACTGAAAATAGGGACAAGAAAGATAAAGGCTGATCAATCATTTCTCACACCAGAAGAAAATTTAGGAAAAATAAAAGATGAGCTGTATAAGAAAGATGAATCAATCCAGGTCCTTAAAGTAGAATTAGGAAAGGTGAAGCATGAACTAGACAGAACATGCAAATGGAACAAGGCTTCTGATGCACTCTCCTGCCTGCAAGAGCATCACAAAAACAACAAAAGAGGACTTGGGTTTGGGAATCAAGCCCCAAAATGGGATCCCAAAAACAAGTATCTCACTCTTCTTGAGAACAAAATCTGTACACATTGTGGTTAGACTTGCCATTACAAAAATGAATGTAATGCAAGAGAAAAGGCCAGTCAAAGAAACAAAATTTTTGTTCAAGAAAAACACAAGCTGCCTGGGTGGGCAAAGAAAAATCTAATTCATCCTTTTGCCCATAGAAAGGGACCCAAACTAGTTTGGGTTCCTAAGACTAACCCCTGATTTCATTTTGCAAGTCCAAGTGAAAGGAAGTAGCCAAATTTGGTACATGGATAGTGGCTGCTCAAAACGTATGACTGCTAACAAGGACCCGTTTCTTTCACTTGAGAACCTAAGAGGAGGCAATGTCTCCTTTGGAAATGGAAAGAAATGTGATATCATTGGGGTTGGAAAGGTAGGAAAAACAGACTCTCATTCCATTGAGAATGTCTATTTGATAGATGACTTGAAATATAGCCTGATAAGTGCGCCACAACTGTCTGACAGAGGTAATCTAGTGTCTTTCACTTCCTTAAAATGTTTTGTGATTAGCCTTACTACTGACAAGATTGTTTTGCAGGGAAGAAGAGTTAACAATATTTACAATGTAGATTTGTCAACTCTTTCTGAAAATGAACTCACTTGTCTGAGTGTGTTATTAAATGATCCCCTCCTTTGGCACAAAAGACTTGGTCATGCTAGTCTAAATCAATTAAACAAATTAGTCTCCAAGGACTTGGTGATAGGGTTACCTAATATCAAGTTCAAGGAAGACAAAGTTTGTGAGGCATGTGCAAGGGGGAAGCAGGTAAGGTCATCCTTCAAAACTAAGAAAATGGTAAGCTCGTCCAAGACGTTGGAACTGGTTCATATGGATCTCTGTGGTCCAATGAGAGCCATGAGCAGAGGTGGTAAAAGATATGTCATGGTGCTAGTTGATGATTTCCCTAGATTTACCTGGGTGTTATTTCTGACTTCTAAAGATGAAGCATTTGAAATGTTCACAGCCTTTAGAAAAATATAAAAACAATTAGGAAATCAACTTGCATCCATTAGGTCTGACCATGGAGCTGAATTTGAAAATGCAAAGTTTGCTGAATTTTGTGATGAAAATGGAATAGATCATAATTTCTTTGCCCCTAGAACTCCTCAGTAAAATGGGTAGTTGAAAGGAAGAACAGGACCCTGAAGATATGGCAAGGACTATGTTACTTTCCAGTAAACCACCTTATAACTTTTGGGCAGTGGCAATAAATACAACATGCTACATAATAAACAGGTGTATGACTAGACCACTGGTAGAGAAAACTCCCCATGAGATACTTATAGGGAGAAAATCAAATATATCCCACCTAAGGGCTTTTGGTTGCAAGTGCTATGTGCACAATAATTGCAAAGATTCCCTTGGTAAGTTTTATCCCAGAAGTGATGAGGGAGTATTCTTGGGATATTCTTCACATAACAAAGCTTATAAAATATTTAATAAAAGAAATTTATGTGTAGAAGAAAGTGCACATGTTATTTTTGATGAAACTAACACTCTTTCTGGAGACAGGAACATGAAGATGAAGCCATTGGACTGGTAAAACAATTGATGAAGCTACAACACAAGTCAAGGAGGCATCTAAGGAAGAAACAGGTGATGGAACATGTCCGTTTACCCTGGGCAACCTGACAGGGGGATCAAATTTGAGAGAAAATGCACAAAATTCTCTAAAGGGACTTGTGCTTGAACCTGTGCCTCTACAGCATAATAATGAAGCAGAAACCAGTTGGTGGGAAAATCTTACAGGTACCTGAATTCTCACCTCATTGAGAACATAATCAATGATCCCACATCTGGAGTCAAGACTAGATCACAACTGAAGAATCTGTGTGCATTTGATGCCTTTTTGTCTCTGATTGAGCCTAAGTATGTGAGTGAAGCTCTACAAGATGCAGATTGGATAAATTCTATGCAAGAAGAACTTAATCAGTTTGAAAGAAGCAAAGTTTGGCACTTGGTTCCAAGACCTAAGGACAGGTCAGTTATTGGGACAAAGTGGGTCTCAAGAAACAAGCTGGATGAAGATGGAACAGTTACAAGAAACAAGGCAAGGTTGGTGGTTCAAGGTTATAATCAAGAGGAAGGCATTGACTATGATGAGACTTTTGCTCCAGTTGCCAGACATGAAGTAATAGACTTCTCATAACCTTTGCAGATCATATGGAATTCACTCTTCATCAAGTGGATGTGAAAAGTGCCTTTCTAAATGTCTATCTCAAAGAAGAAATTTTCGTGAAGAAACCTCCTGGATTCGAAAGCAAAGAATGTCCTGATCGTGTATACAAACTGGATAAGGCTCTTTATGGCCTCAAGCAAGCCCCAAGATCTTGATATGAAAGATTGTCAAAATTTCTTCTGGAGCATGGGTACAAGAGAGGTAAAATTGATAGTATTTTGTTCCTAAAGGAAAGGGGTAAAGATCTTCTAGTTGTTCATATTTATATCGATGACATAATTTTTGGGGCCACTACAGAGAGATTGAGCAATGACTCTGCAAAACTAATGGGAAGTGAATTTGAAATGAGTATGATGGGAGAACTCAATTTCTTCTTAGGGATGCAAATCAAACAAAGTCCAAATGGTACCATGATTCATTAGCAGAAGTACACAAAAGAACTGATCAAGAAATTAAAATGGAAGAATCCAAAGAAATAGATACTCTTATTGCAACTGCCACAAAGTTAGATGCTGATGAACCTGGTTCATCAGTTGATCAAAAGTTGTACAGGTGTATGATTGGTTTACTTTTGTATCTTACTGCCAGCAGACCTGACATTGTTTTCAGTGTAGGACTTTGTGCTCGTTTCCAAGCAAATCCAAAGGAGTCACACTTAACTGTAGTCAAAATAATATTGAGATATCTAAAAGGCACAACTCATATGTGCTTGTGGTATCCAAAAGGTAGTAATTTTTACTTAATTGGATACGCTGATGCTAATTATGCAGGTTACATAGTAGACAGGAAGAGCACTTCAGGTATGGCACACTTTCTAGGATCTTGTCTTTTATCATGGGCTACTAAAAAGGAAAACTCAGTTTCCCTCTCTACTGCTGAAGCTGGGTATGTTGCTGCCGCCTCATATTGTGCTCAGTTATTATGGATCAAGCAACAATTGGTAGATTTTGGAATTGAAGTGGGACGCATACCTATATTTTTTGATAACACTAGTGCTATCAGTATGACAAAGAACCCATGTTCATCATAAGAGGACTAATCACATAGATGTTAGACACCATTTCTTAAGGGACAACTATGAAGGGGCTAATTTCTATTGAATTATGTGCCACTAATAAACAAATAGCTGACATCTTCACCAAGGCACTAAGTAGAGAAAACTTTGAAAGGAATAGGTTGGAATTAGGGATGATTAAGTTCACCTGACAGGTCATGTTCAGAATCCACAATGAAAAAAAAATTTGATTTTTTTGTTAGTAGTTCTTAAATCTGTGAATATTTGACTAATTCCTACTCAGCTAAATAATTTCGAATAGGTATACTCCTATGACATGTGGTTATGTAATTCACTAATCTCTTATAATTTTTCTATTATGACATTTGAGGCATGATCAAGAGAAGTGTCATATGAAGAACCTGCTTCATCAATATGTACTCATGAGAAAAGTCAGGTATGTTTCTATACTTTGCACAATTAGAAAAAATTTAATTTCAATCACGAGCAAGAGTCCTAGAAATTCCAATCGTCCCAAAATTCTATCCGTTGGAATCCAATTGAACCAGTTTCTTGTAATTAGAATCCTACGGAATAACTGAACTTTTCTCCTAAACCTTAGCAATTTTAACTAATAGGGAGACCATAAATCTACATTGATTAGACTCGTACTGAAGACTGAAACGTGCTTTTTCTGATGCAATAATTACCTTCTTTAAAAGGCATCTTAAGTCATTTCATAACCTTCATTAGGTACTAGCCCTCTCTGATCATCTTTTTCATCTCCAAAACCCTTAAAAGTTTCCCAAAAATTTCTTAAGTCTTCCACAAAGTCACCACCCAAAATAACAAATCCTCAAGATAATCCGGGAATCCTACCACCAGTGTCACCCAACACCATCTCATCCTCTACCCCTCCTGTTGAATCCCCAAAACCCAGGTCTCGTCGAACTAAAATGATAACAAGAAAAGCAGTGGCGACTGGACCTTTAAGAAAAGCTTTAAATGAGAAGCTAAAAGCAAGACAAAAGAAGGAACCCCAAGCAAAGGTCACTGAGTCCAGCTCTGAGTCGGATCAATATATATCTGCAAGCGAAGGAGATGAACCTGGGTCTTCTCAAGATTCTCCGCCTCAAGAAAATCCAATAGAGGTAAAAATCTTGTTTTGTTTCAGTGGATGTAGGAAAAAAGGAAGAGAATAGATATGTTTTGGTAGGGGAAGTTAAAAACGTTTCTGGGTATGAGTCTGTAGAATAGTTAAAGAAAAGGAAGAAAAAGGTGTTGTCTATTTGTGGAAGTGGGGGTAATGGGGTATCACACTCAGGCGGAAGTGCATCTGGGGAAGCTGCTGAGGGATTGGTGGACCTAAGTGAACAAACTGGTCCAACAGTGGAGGAGACATTGGCTGATTCGATGAAGAAGTTAGGGGATAGCTATGACCCCAAGAAACGGAAGTCATCTTCCCTTACAACTCCTACTGCTGCAAAACCTTCAAAGAAGTCCAAAACTGTATCTCCCAAGGTTGCACCTAGGGCTAGAACAGCAAGAAGCAAAGTGAGAGAAAGTGAAGCTGAGTTGAAGAGGGATCTGGAAGAAATAAAGAAGAAAAGACTAGAGAAAGGAAAAGGGAAGGTTGGTGAGAGTTCAGAAATTGTGGCTGAGGAGGACGGTGAGGTGATGGAACAGGTCCATCCAGCAAAACTAACTGAGAAAGCTCCTATTGCAAAATCTAAGGAGACTAAGACTTCTTCCAAGAAGTCTTCCAAAGCTGTACCTGCTGAGTCCTCACTGGCAAAGAGAACAAGATCTGCTACTAAAGTCAAACAGGTGAAAAAGGTTGTGGAAGAAGAAGAAAGTGATGATGATGATGAAGAAGAAGATGATTCTGCGAGTGAACAGGATCGATTTGCCAATTTTGGCAAGAGAAAAATTCTGAAGGGTAGGCTGTTGAAAGACCTGGAGGAGCCAGATATGTTGAGGCTTCTAACTTTTCTGGAGGCTCAAGGGTGGAAGGACATGGTCCTTCAATTGAATGGGAGATGGCATCTAGCAAGGAATACTTTGGCATCAAGACTCTTCAAAGCTGTGTCTATCTGCTTAGCACTGTCTCGGTTGAACCTGGTTCATTAGCTAAAACTCCTGTTAACAGCAAAGTAAAGTCCCTAGTTCAGGAGGTTGGACTGAAGGATGCTGAAATTGCTAGGTTTAAGGCCAGGGTGGCAGAATTGGAGGAAGAAAGAAATGGACTTAGAATTGAGCGTGCCAAGGAGAAGGAGAAGAATGAAGGCATGCTACAAAAAATGTTTAATCTGCTAAAAGTCCAACCCTCTAGCTCATCCACCTTAGGAGTCCTGTTTCTAGGTTCCAGTCTAGTTTTCCCCCCTCAATGACAAGTTTATTTGGTTCCTGGTCTGTTTTTTTCTTTTTTGCTCATGGTTGGAAGTTTCATGTTTCTTTTTGTGGACTACTTAGTAAGAACATTTCTGAATCAATGAATGAAACTTTTTTGGTTTTGTTAATCTTATTCAATATAGTTATTTCTAAGTAGATTTATGATTTAATTGAACATGTGTTCACTTGCAATTTTCCCAACGCCCATGAGTAGATATTAACTTCGAGAATTCACATTATTTGTGCAACTTTTTGATGATGCCAAAAGGGGGAAGATATTGTGCTTAAAATGTTTTTCTGAACTAGTGATGTTTATGACCTAAATATAACCTCCTTAATGATAAGTTAAATGATTTTCTAAGTGTTGATTTCAGCTAAGTCTACAGTTCCTGATCATAATAATCACAGAGTTTGTCATCATCAAAAAGGGGGAAATTGTTGGCCCAAGTTTCAGTTGAAGTTTTGAAGATTGACAAATGAACTGATAGAAGGACCTGGTCCATCTTGTATTACACAGTCTGAATCAACAAGGGCACATGCAGAGCACTTGAGGAAGATAATGCACCAAAGATCAAGCTTCAATATCTTCTGATCATAATCGAAAAGATTGCATTGGTATAAGGAGGACAGTCTCCTTATGTGAAGAGAACTTAATCCTAAGTTAGGATAAGGGTTGGAGTTTGCATTGGGCAAGGACTCGAACTGTGAACGGATAAGAAGAGGAGTCTTAATCAAACTCTAACTGCTAACTCAATATATGATTGAATTATTTCTCTTTTCAGGTAACACACACAAGCAGAAGAAAAAGCATATTTGAGAGCTAAAGAGCGAAGTCTGATTAGCAAGCAACATATGCAAGTTACAAGTGTGGATGCCTACAGCTACACGAACCTAAAGAAGAACCAGTTCCATCTGATTGTTTTATTTCTAGTTCAACTATTGCAGGTTTTATATTGTACCTTTCAGCTTTCCTAGAAGCAATTTTATTAGGTACGTTGTGTCATCAAGTTAGAGTTAACTTGATAGTGTCGTAGCAGCTGAGGCTGTGTGCCACACTGGGATTAGAGTTTAATCCTTAGGTTTACAAGAGTTCTGTAAATGCTGTCTTTGGCTCATTGATTTTAGTGGAGTTTGGGAAAATCCTACTGAGTAGTAGGTTGAGGTTTTTTCACCTTTTGAGCTAGGTGTTTTCCACGTAAAAATTGATGTGCACTTTATTTTCAGTTTTTATATTTCCGCAAACTGCAGTAGTTAGAATACTTAGAAGAACCAGGTTCTTACGCGAAAATTAGGTACCACACAAATCTTTCCTCCTGTTGTGTGGTATTGACGTTTATTTACATCAACTAATAATATAATTTTTTTACATCATTAAATTAAATATGACAGAATATTATATAACTATGTATAATAAGTTAGATATGGTAACCTGGAAAATAGAACCATCGTAACATGTTATTGTATGGGCCAATAAATGGCTTTGATATGGGCAAGCGACGTTAGTATTATTATAGCCTTTATCAACCGCCACATGCTATTAGTGAGGTCCCCATAAAGAACGGCCTCGGGGTGAAGTAGCCTCGAAGCAATGAAAGATACTATCGAAGAGTCACCATAGTTCAAGGTCGAGGTCGAGCATCTTAGATAGAATTGTAACGGATAGTACTAAAATTATGAGATAAAAAAGAATATTCTAGTGGATATTCTCTGCACATGTACTGTTAGAGTTTCTAGGAGCATGTTTTCCAATAAATAGAAAGAGATACAATAATAGAGGACATGAGATATTCATTTGTAAAAGACACTTTGACTAAATAAAGAGGGTTTGATTCTATCACAAGGATTCGAAAAAAAACCTTTTCACTAAGATTCTTGTCTAGCATTTCAACTGGATCCAAGAGCAACCTAAGTATTGAAAGACTCATCAATTATTCATCATTATCAGAAAGAATATCCACTACTCTCATCCCTTTTCGGGTGACTTACACGTTTTATTTACTTGATCGCTGCCTATTACTGTTTAATGCCATATTCTATCTTTTTGGATCATTAAATATTGTTGTTATTGCTTACATTTATCACCATTCGAACAAATACACAAGTTATTTCACACACCAAGGACAATTGTGTCTTTAGGATATTATTATTAACTAAGATTAACTCTTCTTTACAAAATTATAATTGGTTTGACCTAACTCTATATTTTTTGTCAAACAGTTTGGCACGTCAGTGGGGATTTCTTAGTTAATTTTTCAGTTTCCTTTTGATATTAACCTCACAAACCCCAAGATCTTTCTCATTCCTTGGACGTATGAAAACTTACATAGCAGGTAATTAAGGAATGTTCAGGTGACTTCTCTATCAAACTCATGAGCGCTATCAATGCGAGTCGTGAGACATTAGGCGAGGACATAATTCCCACTGCCTCCCCCAGGCGTGAGAGGCCGCCATCCCCATTGTAGCATCACAAGACCAAATAGAAAAGGGGCCTCCACGTCCTTAGAAAAAGGGACTCCACCAGCCGTGAAGAAGCTCCTCAAAGAATGGCTAACTGATATGCTAGTGGGCATTCTCAACAAGCCCACTCCTTGCATGACTATAGAGACTGAAAGAACCTATGCAGTACAACGGGCAAACGAACAAGGTGAATGACCAGACCCTCTAACACCAGGTATAACTCATAATATTACTAACAATGCAAGTGATAACACCATCGCCGCTGTTATAAGGAGGATGAAGAAATGTAGAATGAAAAAAAAGCACTCAGGGATCAAATGAAAGAACACCAAGAACGAGTCGATAAGATACCGGGTGCTCCTAAGCTATTGCCAAAGAGGAACATCGGTAGGTTCGTGGAGTATCCATATAGCAAAGAAGAAACCTTACATGCCATACCAAAGACCTTCAAAAATCTGCCCTACCTCAGGATATACCACGGCACGACCGATCCAGAAGACCATGTGATGCACTATGTCACCGTCGTGAAAGTCAACGACCCACCAGCGAGAAAGTGTCCTCTATTATGTTAAAAATGTTTGGTGAAACCGGACATTAACATGGTAATCACAGCTACCAGCCCGCTCCATAGAAACCTTTAAGGAAATTACCAATAAGTTTGTAACGGTGCATGCGGCATCTAAGAAGGTCAAAAAAAGAGTAAACATATTCGCCATCAAGCAGTCCTTGGCAAAGGGAATGGGGGACTTCCTCACATGATTCAACAAGGTAAGGATGACCCTGCCGAACGTGTCTGAGGGGATGGTGATCGTAGCTTTTAAGAGCGGGTTGAGTAAAGATAGTTCGAGAGCAACTAGAACCTATTGAGCTGGCTGATAAAATATCCTCCAACCACTTGGAATGAGAACCATAACGCTTACTATGCGAAAGTACGAGCAAATGAGGACTACCTCAATGAACAAAACCATAAACTCATCTCGTTACAAGCCGAGTTTAGAAAATATCGAAGAGATAATATAATGAAAGATCACTTGGTCTCATGACCCAACAAGGAATGACACCAGCCAAGGGGATAGTGATCGTAGCTTTTTAGAGCGGGTTGAGTAGAGATAGTTCGAGAGCAACTAGAACCTGCTGAGCTGGCTGATAAAATATCCTCCAAACACTTATAACGAGGACCATAACGCTTACTATGTGAAAGCCCGAGCAAATGAGGACTACCTCAACGGACCAACCCATCAACTCATCTCGGTACAACCCGAGTCTAGAAAAGATCGAAGAGATAACAAATGAGGGATTACTTGGTCTCATGACCCTACAAGGAATGACACCAGCCATATATCAGGGCCCCACCCCACCTTCTTTCCGCTATGAAGAAGTCCTATCCAGGACGAAGACAGGGACCCACTAGAACGAGAGTGGTATGCCCCCTTATTATCTGCTCACAACTTTTATGTGTCACATACATAAATAGTCTTGCTCCGGAGAAACTCGGACAAAAGGTGAAGTGGACACTAAAAATGAGGTCCGATTCGAGCACCAGATAATTTGACGCCCTCTTCGAGTTCCACTAGGAGCGTGGACATAAAATAGAAGATTGCGTCGCTCTTATGAAATAAGTTGTAAGCATGTTGCGGGAGGGACACCTCAAGGAGCTGCTAAGCAATAAGATAAAAAATAACTTTGCTAGAGGATATGAACACCAAGGTCCACAAAAGCTGTCATCACCAGCTCGTACTATCAACATGATCACTGACGACAGCGACGATGCCTCCATCAATAACCTTAAATTACCACCACTCACAAACTCAAACGATCTATCACCACAAATGGTACGATGGACTCGAAAAAAATATCATTTTCGATAAGGCAGACGCCGACAATTTGACTTTCCCTCATAATGATGCTCTGGTCATTACTTTGCGCATATTAGATACTAATGTCAAACATATCATGGTGACGATAGAATTGATTCATGCGTTATCCATCCTCGAATCCTAACCCAGATGAGACTCGAGGACAAGGAGTACCACGTTGTATCATATTGACCAGTTTCAATAATGCAGTTAAGCGGACATCGGAGAAATTACACTCCCTATATTGGCTGACGGCGCTACACTAGATAATACATTCCACATCATGGACCAGGCCACCACATACAATGCCATAGTAGGATGACCATAGTTACATCCCATGAGAGCCATCCCCTACAACATATACCAAGTAATTAAATTCCTAACACCTTGGGGGATATTCAGCATACGCGGAGAACAATACACGTCCTATGAGTGCTACCACATCGCCTTAGACGAAATGACAACCCAACTAAAAAAATAATAAAAAAAGAGGCATATCAATTAACAGGGTCGAGGTCGATAGAAAAAGAGACCAAGGACGCCATTAATGGATCCCTAAATAGTTGAAGCCGCGGACTCGACTGTGGAGGACCTCGACCCCAACAACTACATCAAAAAGGCCTACATCGGCTGTAAACTCCAAAAACCAGGTAAATTTGGTCAATTGTTGATAACTAATGCAAATTATTTTGCCTTAAGCCATGCAGATATGTCGAGTATCCACAAAGAGATCTCTACACATAAATTAAAGGGTCGACTCGTTCTACCCCCTAGTAAGGCAGGTTAGATGTAAATTTAATCCTGCCATTTTGATGTCGTTCACGAGAGGGTGGATAAACTATTAGAGAATGGCTCTATCATGGAGTCGAAGTAACCCAAATGGATCGCCAATGAAGTGATGGCTAAAAAAAGGGAAATGGCGGATGTGCGTGGATTTCAGGGACTTGAACAAATTATGCCTGAAGGATTTTTTCTCGGTACCACACATCGACCAACTCATTGGCACAATGACCAGGCACGAGTTGTTGAGTTTCTTGGATGCCTACTCAGGCTATGACCAAATACTTATAGAAGAAGAGGACCAGGAGAAAACCATGTTCATCACCTACCAAGGAACACATTGTTATTGGGTCATGCCATTTAGGCCGAAGAACGCAGGTGCTACATATCAAATACTGGTCATGAATATGTTCAAAGATCATCTCGGCAAGACCATGAAAGTATATATCGATGACTTGGTGGTCTAGCCCGTAAAGGCAGAGGACCATATCGACCATTTGAAGGAAGATTTTGACATACTAAGATAGTACGAAATGAAATTAAACCCAGAGAAATGCGCGTTTGGCGTAGTGTCCGGGAGGTTTTTGGTCTTCTTAGTGTCACAACGGGGGATTGAGGTCAATCCAGACCAAATCAAAGCAATCGAAGGGATATTGGAGCTCCTGACTACCAAGAAGCAAGTCCAAAGGTTGATTGGTCGAATCGCCGCCCTCTCAAAAATAATCTCATGACAGTCTGACAGATCTCACAAATTCTTCGGTGTGCTCAAAATGGACAATGGCGTTGAGTGGAGACCAAAGTGTGTACAAGCTCTGCAAGAACTGAAGGAATATCTGTCATCACCGCCTCTACTATCAAAGCCCGAACTCGGGGAACATCTCCTTATCTATCTGGTCGTCTCCGAAGTAGCAGTATGTGTTGTCCTAATCCGATAAAAGCAAAGGTACACAATCTCCCATCTATTACATTATCAAAACACTTGTGGACACCGGGACGAGGTACCTACACCTTGAGAAACTGGCCTTGGCACTAGTCATAGCCTCACAAAAGCTTAGACCTTATTTCCAGTGCCACCCTATCTCGTCCATTACAACCGTTCCCCTAAGATGCATTTTGCATAAACCCGAGCAATCGGGGAGACTAGCCTAGTGGGCCATCGAACTAACCAAGCACAATATCACATATCAGGCGTGAACGACGACAAAGTTTAATGTGCTCGACCGAATTTGTTGTAGACTTTAGTCCAAAGATAATGCCTGAAGGCGAGAAGAAAGTTGTCCAAGCTTCCCTCCAAACACAAGACCTCTAGGTTCTGTTTACCAACATCGCATCCAACACTTATGGATCTGAACTGGGACTCTTACTCGAGGTCCCTACAGGCAAAGTAATTTGCCAGTCCATAAAATGCATGGATTAGACTAAAACGAGGCTGAGTATGAGGCCGTAATTGCAGGATTGGGGATATCACTCAAGTCTGGGGCAAAGCGGTTGAAACTCCACTGTGATTCCCTTCTAGTAGTCAACTAAGTCACAGGGACTTTCCAAATCAAAGAACAAATATTGAAAAAGTATCAGACCGAGATCTATAAGCTTCTGCATGAGTTCGATGAATTCCAGCTCGACCAGATCCTACCTGCGCAGAATGCCAAAGCGGACAGCCTCGCCAAAATGGCCACAGCTACCAAAAGCTCACGACCAGGGATAAAAGTGTAGTCCATCTCCTTATCTCATCATTAGATCAAATCAAGGTAAGAACTATAAGCTTACCTTAGGATTGGCGAAACCGTATTATCGACTATTTGTTGGATGATGCACTCCCAAATGACAAAAAGGAAGATAAGAAACTGAGAATGCAAGTAGCTAGATACAGTCTCCTCAATTGCGACCTGTACAAGAGGACATACAGCGCCCCTTGGGCAAAATGTTTGAGTCCAAACCAAACCCAGCGAAGGACCATGAATTCCATTGCGATGCTCACTCCAGCAATCCAGCATTCGCTGGGTGTCTCATAGGGTAGGATACTATTGGCCCACCAAGAAAAATGATGCCTCAGAGCTCGTGAAGCAATGTGAGCAACGTCATAAATACGCCCCAATAACCCACCAAACAGGCAAACAGCTCCACTCAGTCACCTCTCCATGGTCATTTATCAAACAAGGAATGGACATCATAGGCCCCCTCCCAGCAGGCCAAGGTAACGTACATTTTCTTTTAGTTTTAACTAGCTATTTCTAAAAATGAGTGGAAACAGGAGTGTTCTCCCAAATATGCGAATAATAGGTAATCATCTTTATATGGAGGAACATCATCTTCCAATTTGGCTTACCCAAGAAGATGAGCTGTGACAACGGACCCTAGTTCACGGGGAAAAAAACTGGCAAAATTTTCGAGAAATGGCATATTAAGAGGATACTTTCAACCCTATATTACCTAACGGGTAATGGCCAGGCAAAATCCTACAACTAATCCAATTTAAACATCATGAAGAAAAATCTCGAAGACGCCAAAGGATGGAGGTCGGAGATACTGACAGAAGTATTATGGGCGTATAGAACTACTCCGAAGATGAGCACAAGAGAAATTCCCTGTTCTTTAGTCTATGGTACAGAGGAAGTAATGCCGGTCGAAGTCGGAGAACACAGCCTAAGTTACTCCCACGAAAGCTATACTAGTAACGATGAGAGTAGAAGGTAGGAACTCAATGAAATTGATAAACGAAGAGATATGCTGTACATAATGATGGTCGCCCAAAAACAGCAAGCAGAATGCCATTACAACAAGAAAGCAAAGGTACGGCCGCTCAAAGTCGGGGATTACGTGCTCAAAGCCATAACTCAAGCGAGCAAAGGTCCATGAAAAGGTAACCTGGGAACCAACTGGGACGGCCCGTACAAAATTATAGCCAAAGAAAATAAAGGTTCGTTCTGATTTGAGACAATGGAAGGAAAGCAACTACCAAAAAAACGGGAACATCACACCTCAAATACTTCAACTTCTAGGGGAAGAAACATCCCAAAGTCATACTATTTTCTCTCACCTGAGTTTTGTCCCATTAGGGTTTTCTCAAGGAGGTTTTTAACGAGGCGACTAAGGGAACACTTCGAGTCGAAGTACGCGAAGGAAGGACTATTTTCCTCTTCATTACCCGACTCCTCAATACTCTTCAAGTCAAACAATGAAGAGACTAGGTAGACTGGGAATGGGAGTGGAACGCCAGCCAACGCCCAAAATCTATAGCTCTCTCAATCATGTAACCTGAGCAACAGCGTCACAGTAACAAGAAACATACATTTATGAGGACAACCTTTTATGTTAAGGTTAAGTTCGACTATGCTCGAGCAACACCAATCGGCTCTCGGCCACGATTTAATAAAAGGTTAAGTTCGACCATGCCCACTCGGTCGCGACTTAATAAAAAGTTAAGTTCAACCATGCTCGAACAACATCTGTCGGTCATCGGCTGCGATTTTATAAAAAGTTAAGTTCGACCATGCTCAAACAACACCTGTCAACCCTCTATCGCAATTAAATAAAAGGCTAAGTTCGATCGAGTGCGAACAACACTGTCACACATCCTTTTTCGATACACCCCGCAAGAGCGTAAAGGAGTTTTTCCACTTAAAGGACAATCAGAACGGGATTATTCATTAAGATTTCAGAGTCGCCACTTGGGTAATTAATGGTGTCCCAAGTCACCGGTTGAATCCCGAACCGAGGAGAAATATGACTTTGTTATTACAGTCTGAGAACCAAAAATCCGGATAAGGAATTCTGTTAACCCGGAAGAAGGTGTTAGGCATTCTCGGGTTCCGTGGTTCTAGCACGGTCGCTCAACTGTTGCACTTAGCTTATTTATCTAATTTTATTACGTGATGAACCTATGTGCCAATTTTACTTTTAAACTGCTTTTATTCACTTTTTAAAGAAAGTTGAACGTCGTTTAAAACATCTCTTTGGATCGCGTCACATGAAATGCACCCACAATCCTGAACACACTTTATTCAATGTTTTGGGATTTGAATTTGGGTCGCATGAACTGCAACCCGAATTTAGGAAGGTAATTTTATTAGAATCGCATCTTAAAGAGTCTAGCGCGTTATTATCTTTTGGGAGGGTCGTGAAATTCGCTAAACGACTCTTCCCGATTTTCTAAATATTTTTAAACCTTTATTTAAGGCCCCGCAATGTGTATTTCATTGGGCGAGGCTCGTCTTATTTTATTTTAAAAGGGAATGCCTAAAGCAACTATATTTATGTTTTTGTTTTTTGTCCCTAAAAGAAAAAAGAAAAATCCTAAATGATTATTATTAAAATTGGGCATCAAGTTCAAGTCCGGATCCAAACAAAAGGGCGAACCTTTTAGCTTGAACCCGCTACCTAACCCAAATTTCAAATGTCAATTAAACCATTGAAAAGAATTTCATAATGAACTTAAAAGACTAGCCCAATGAGTCTGATTGATAGGAGCAGAAACGATTAAGCAGCCGAGGGATCGAATCCCCTAGGAAGCCTAAATTCATGTGAGTAGCCCAATTGATAGCCCCGTGATCGAGCATGCACAAGGCCAAATCCCATTCTCGTGTGGGCTAGATCCACCTGACATTCCCTTTTAGCAGATTTCAACACGTTGGGCCCATAGCATGAGAAGTCGAGACCAAACAAATATATACACATGTAGTCATGGATCAAGATCGAGCTTGGTGAGGACAATGGATGCAACTCCAAATACCCCACCACCTTGATTGGTTAGGCAATTAATATTTTTTCCAAGGACTCAACAGTCCTAATCTCAATTTTAGGCAGAAATATGATTTCAAATTAGCACAGAAACTTGGATCACCCTTTTTTTATTAAAAAAATCACATATTAAGCTAAAAGCACGTAGAACCAGACCTAAACTGGTACCTGACCATACCAAACTAAATATTTTGAGCTCAATTTTGAATACAAATAGCATGAGACATTCGAATTTGCACACCCATATTTAACAGTATCAATAACTCAAATCTATAGGGTTCAATTATCAAACGTATGTACCAAACCTATCTAAACGGGTAATCTACCCAATGAGCATCAGTTCAGATATATGACTCAACTACCACACATGTATCACCAGTTTTAGTCCAAAGACATAGTCATAATGAAACAGATGAACTACATATATTAAATATTAACGCTAAAATCATATCACACTTAAACTACAACTCCATAGCAGGTAGTTCACTTCAATCTTGATTCATATTTCCAGTGAAATGAAGATACATGGTGTCAAACTTCAGGATATGTACCTGGTATTCGAATTACAGCGAAAGGAGAAGGAGTTAGCAGAAGCAGGTGAAACACAGCAGTATCCAAGAACAATATTTAGCAGCACAAGTAGAATTAAACACCAGAAACCAATCTCAAACAACAACAACCAAACAAGTGTGATTTAACACAAAACAACTTCACCAAAAACTAAACAGCACACTACTCAACCACTGCATCAACTGAAGGGCCAAACTGAATCAAATGAACTCAAAACCCAACAAAAGTGGATCCAGGAAACAACTAAGTCACGACAACCAAAATCTGAACCAGGAGGTGGTAAATTGAAAGCAGAGAATTGGAAATCACTCAATGCCTAATGGAATAGTAACATTTTTTGTTTTTCTTTTTTTGTTGTTTTTTTCTAATTTGGCTTTGTAGTTTTGGTTTTTTCTTTTAAAAAAATGAACCGGAAGGCTACTTTAGATCTGAACTTTATTATGGCCAGAATTTTTGGGAGCTGAATCTGGCTGCAAGTGGAACCCCCTCCCCAAGGCAATGCAATGCCTATTTTTAGTTGAATGATATTTTCACGATTGCCTCTTAGGTCCCTCCCTTTTTAGTGTTTTAGCCCCTTTATTTTTAACTTGTTGTGCAAGGAATTACTTCAAACTTACTTCAAATTCTAAGTACACCCTTTTCTAGAAGGTTCCAAGGAATTCTAGTATTGATACCTAATTCAAGAATGCCTAGAATGCCCTACCTCAACCTGAATTTTACCATCTCTGCTAACCCAAACCTTTCAATGACCCAAATTAATTAGAATTGGATAACCTAACAACTTACCAATATTATCAACAGTCTTACCACTGTTTATCCTCTAAGAACTACACCAGGACTTGAATTGATTTCGATCAAAATAATCACTTAATTACTAGACTAATTGAACTAACTATCAAAAGAAAACATCAATCAATAAAAATCATATTAATCTAGAGAAAACTCCAATTAATGCCGAAACAAGCAACCATTAAAAGGGACTCATGCAAGATCTTAAACAACAGAACACTCATATAACAGAAAACAAAGAAAGGGAAATGACACATGACTTCAATGGCCACTCGACTGTCTAACCTCGACCTTCAATTGATCTTCTATAAAACCAAATCCTTGAGAAGAAGATGAGGAAAACCTCATGGCACCAATTTGTGCAAATTCAATGAAATCCAAATTCGCCGGAAAATCTTCAATCTTAAATTCAAGCCGCTCAGGCTATATTCGAGACCAATGGTTCTAGGGGTTTTGTAGAGGAGACCAAGGCGGTCCTATGGTATTATTTTGGGGGTGATTGAGTTACCCGGCATCATGGCCAGAAAATCTCTTGATGAAGATTCGAGGAATTCAGGTGAGGTTTGAGGGAAGCTAAACGCGGGAATGGGAAGAGGATGACCTGGGGATTTCGTGGTGCTAATTTGGGGAGGTTTGGAGGCGGTGACGTTTACCGGCAGCGGCTCAGCTGGCGAAGTTCAGAGACAATACGAGGAAGATACATGCGGTCGTTTAGGTTTAAGCCTAGCTTCAGACGGTTTTATAATTATACAAGGAGAGAATATGGCCCGTTTGATGAAAATGAATGAATGGCCACAATTACCTTTTAATTTTTAAACACAAAAAAATGTAGTTTGGATACGGTATTACGTCGTTACAATTGCCTGCCGGACCGGGTGAGGATTGAGCCGGTTTGGTCGATAACACGAACTGGGCCAGCAACCTTCAATAAGAACGGCTCAATTTAGGTCTTTTAACCAAGACCACATTTTCCTTTTATTTTCTTTTATTTCCTTTTGTTTGTTTTTTTTTCATTTTGTATTTTTGTATTATTTTGATGTTATAAAAATGCACAAGATTAAAATAAAGTCCTAATATATTTCAAAATTAAACTAATTAACTCCAAAAATTATTTTAAAACTAATTCGTGATAAATTTGCAATTAAAAATGAACTATTTTTTTATTTTCTTCGTATTTTATTCTAAAACAAATTAACCCCTAATTAATCCTAAAAGTATGAAGTTAAAACCTAAATGCAAATGCGTATTTTTTGTATTTTATGAATTAAGATGCACAAATAAAATGCAACAATTGTTAGAAATGACACCAAAATGCACAAAAATTGTAAAAATAAAGAAAAATTATTTTGTTTAAATTTTTGGGAATAAAGGCAAAAATCACGTGCTCACAGATACCCCTCTTTGCCCGTAAAAACGAAGAGTTTTCGTGCAAAGATAAGCGAGCGAAAATGAAAGATTTTTGCCCGTTCACATATTCCGTGTGAAGCATTGTTGAAAAACTTGACCGCACTCTGCTTCAAAGGTTGCCTACATATCCAGGGCTAAACAGGAACCAGGTCAGTGTAGTTCAGGAATATCTGGTAGCTGAGACTACTAGGAGCTGTGATTTCACTGCGCTTGCTGCTGCTACTGCTTGCTGACCTCCCTTATTACACCATGTAAAGATAAAAAGAAGCAAAACTAACTATGCTCTATGACTTACAAAAGTCCTGTCTAGATTCTTCAAACTTGCTCTTGTACTTCCTTGTTGCCTTGTTGTCTTATGTTTTCTTGTTGCCTGATTGTCTTGTGTTTCCTCGGTAAAATTCCTTGTTGTTACTCCAACTGGTAAACTGAAATGTTGTTCCTTCTCTCCAAATTGCTGAACTTGAATACACTTGAACTTGAATGTATTTCTCTGTTATCTAGGCGGTCTCCTGACTGCTGAACTTGAAATAGAAAGTATTCCTCTATTATCTAGGCGGGCTCCTAACTTCACAAAAATAGACAGAACCAAGAAAACTTTCTGCCCAAGTTTGGAAACTGGGTACATGTTACTGGATATTGATAGAAATTTGACTAAACCATGACTTGAAATACCTCTATTATACAGGCGGGCTCCTGACTTCCGAAACTTTATTTGTATGCCTATGTTCTCCAGTCAGGCTCCTGACTTCAAAATAGACAAAGAAGTTGATTGAAAACTAAAATTTAAATTGTATCACCTGTGTTCTTTAGGCGGGCTCCTAATTGTTAAAATTTGAATTCTATGTCTCTGTTCTCCAGGCGGACTCCCGACTTCTGAATTTTGAAATTGAATGTTTCTGTTCTCTAGGCATACTCCTGACTTCAAATTAGCCAAAGAAATTGACTAAAAACTAAAATTTAAATTGTATCACCTATGTTCTTCAGGCGGGCTCCTGATTGCTAAAATTTGAATTGCATGTCTCTGTTCTCCAAGCACACTTCTGACTTCTAAACTTCGAAATTGAATATCTCTGTTCTCCAGGTGGACTCCTGACTTCACAAAAATAGACGAACCAAGAAAACGTTCTGCCCCAGTTTGGGAAAACTGGGGCTTGTTACCATATACTAACAAGGATTGAAAACTAAAACTTGCATGCTTTAAAATTTATGGAATGAAATGTATTCCTCTGTTATAGGAGGGTTCCACTTCAACACTTTACAATTTTACTCTAAAATGGAAACCTAAAAAAACTTACATCTCTCTATGCTACTCCTCATTTTCTTGTTAACCGTGCCGCACTTCCGATTAAATTGATTAATACTTGTTCTTCCCTCACGGATATTTACTCCTGACAGACAATTTTTCTGCCCCTGTTTCAATCACCGAAAATTTTGTTAGTTTTAAAAATGGCGGTTAGTTGGTGGCATTCTTGTTGCAAATCGTCCTTCTATTGCCTTGCTTTGTATTGCCTGACTTCCTCTAAACTAGCTGACTTTCTGACCGACTTACACGTTCCCCGATTTCTGACAACCTGAATGATTTTGTACCCATACAGTTGTTTCACCTTTTGGCCCTTTTGTCTGAACCTTCACATTTCCCACAACATTTCCCAAATATTCTGTCGATGAAACTTCTGCCGACTTTCCCTATTGCATTTTACCTCACATTATTGTTAACATGCTTTGACCACATTACGCTCTACCATTTTCGGAAGCTGGTAGTGGGTTTTGAAATCCCTTCCCCTTTGTATTGAACAAAACTGACATTGGAACATTTAAACAAACAAACCCCCAAAATATAATGAAATGCAATGATTTTACGAGTTAAGGATAAGAAGAATCCAAAACTGGATGACTGCTAAAACGAAAAGGGAAAGAAACTTGTCTAACCAGGGCAGTTGGAACCAATGGTCATGACATGCATTTCGGACAAATTGACCTAATCTGTCTAACTAACCAACTCTCAGTTGCAATACCTCATTGCCCAGAACTTCCGTCACTTGTTTTCTTTACCCAAACCTTAACCTTGTTTGCCTTGCAGTGCCACGGAACAGTTTCCATCAACAGGCCTTTCTCAGTTTGCCATTCCTCGACTCACTTTCGCCTTAAGGTGCCCATGACGGTTTTCACCACTAAGACTCTCTCATTTTATTTCTCTCAGCTCCCATCACCTTACGGTGCTCGTGAGGGTTTTCACCAATAAGACTCTCTCATTTTTATACTTTGTTTTTCTTGCTTGAACCAAAGTGCTGCCACTGCCACGAATTACCACTACATGCTCGACTTGGCATTTCTCAAAATTGATCAGAAGGTCTTTCCTTGGCTGTAATGTAGGTTTTTGCATGGGTTAAAAAGAAGGGGTATAAAATGCTCAAAAGCGATTTCAAAATGTGTTAAAATTATAACTTTCGGAGTCTCATTTCTAAAAACCATCACAACTTCTGCCCCATTTTCTTGCTTGAGGACCTTTGGATTTTTATTTTGGTATGACTGAACCTCGAAGAGGCTGCCTACGTACCCTTTTGGGATCAAGTCAAACGTAGTTCACTTTATCATAATTACCTTTGTTGTTGTGTTTTTTCTTTCTTTTTCTTTCTTTTCATCTTCTTTTCTTTTCTTTTCTTTTCTCTTTTTTCTCCTTTTCTTTTCCTTTTTCATTTCTTTCTTTCATTTTTCTTTGCTTTTTCGTTTTGTTTTCCTTTTCTTTTCTCTTCTTTTTTTTCTTCTTTTCCTTTTCTTTTCTTTTCTTTCTTTTATGTTCGGAACCTGTGTTTCTTGATCGTGCCGTTGATTTTGAAAGAGGTGTATAAAGAATAAGTAAGGCTCACAAGGGATAAAAGTGCTTGGATAGCATAACAAAACGCCTTCGTCATTTCAATCTTTAAAATATGCCAAATACAAACAGATACATTCAGAAATAGAGAAATCATGCATAATATCTTTTGACCATATCGGAATTGATGGCCATTTTTACACATTTTCCTTATACATCTGTCAAAAATAGTGTACCATTGGACAACACTCTGGTTACAACAAATCACCTTTGCCAGTTTTGGGAAAATTTTCCTTTTGCTTCAGCCCAATGAGGCAAAATCCGCCTCAGTACTAACTGTCCGACTTCGAACTTTCTCGGGCACACTTTCTTGTTATATGCTCTTGCCATTCTTCATTGGTACAGTTGACCATGACACACTGATGCCAATATCTTCTCATCAATCAAACTCAACTGCTCAAGGTGGTTTTTCACCCATTCATCATCATAGATCTCAGCCTCAGCAACAATTCGCAGAGACAGGATTTCCACCTCTACTAGTATTACTGCCTCGGTGCCATACACCAATGAATGAGGAGTCACCCCCACTGAAGTAAGAACAGTGTTGCGGTATCCCAACAATGCAAAAGGCAATTTTTCATACCACTGTCTCGAACCTTCCACCATCTTCCACAATATTTTCTTTATATTCTTATTTGCTGCCTCAACTGCACCATTTGCTTTAGGGCTATATGGAGTAGAATGCCTATGGGTAATCTTGAACTGCTCAAATGTTTCCTTGATCAAATGACTATTGAGGTTTTCCCATTGTCTGTAATGATCACTTTCTGTATTCCAAATCGACAGATAATGTTCGAATGCACAAAATCCACCCCAATTTCTTGGTTACAGACTTGAACGTTTTAGCCTCTACCCACTTGGTAAAATAGTCTATAGCTACCAAAATGAATCTGTGCCCGTTTGACGCTGCCGGTTCAATTGGCCCAATAACATCCATGCCCCATGCGACAAAAGGCCATTGTGCATATGTAGTTCTGATGGCGGAGAATGAATAAAATCTCTATGAACTTGGCATTGATGGCATTTACGCACAAAACTAATACAATCCCACTCTATAGTAAGCCAATAATACCCTGCCCATATGATCGTCTTTGCCAAAACATATCTGCTCATATGCGGTCCAAGACTCCCGAATGTACCTGAGTCATGATAGATGTGGCTTGACTTGCATCCATGCACCTCAACGGCCCAAGATATGGGGTTCTTTATGTAACACTCCTCCACTGAGGAAAAACCCGCTTGCCAATTGCCGAATCGCTCTTTTTTTTATCCCCGGTTGCCTGCCCATGATATACCCCCATTCAGATATATTCCATGATGTCGTGAAACCACAGCTCGCCATCAAGCTCCTCATCTACCATATTACAATAAGCCTGCTGATCCCAGACCTGAATTTGCAAAGGGTTTACATAAGCCTTGTCCGGGTGATGTAACATCGATGCCAAAGTAGCCAAAGCATCGGCGACCTCATTGTGAATCCTAGGAATGTTCCTGAGTTAGCAAAGCTCATGCAACATTGCCATTACGGTATAAGTTTTAAATCCCTATTTCCCATTCTCCTTGAATTTGGTATACCAGTAGGTCCGAGTCACCCATGACCAAGACTTCCCGGAAACCTATATCTAAAGCTAATCTCACTCCCAAGACATATGCCTCATGTTCTGCCATGTTGTTCGTATAATAGAAATGAAGCTGAGCGGTAACAGGGTAATGTTGGTCTGTTTCAGAAATGAGTACCGCTCATATTCCCACTTCTTTCATGTTTGCAGCCCCACCAAAGAAAAAGTTTCCATCCCGTCTTCTCAACTTGTTCCAATACTTTTATGTGCATTACCTCTTCATCAGGGAAATAAGTTTTAAAAGGTTCATAATCTTCATCGACTGGATTCTCAGCAAAATGATCAGGTAATGCATGTGCTTTCATTGCAGTCCGTGTCACATAGATAACGTCGAACTCTGTAAGCAGGATATGCCACTTTGCAAGCCTCCAGGTGGGCATAGGCTTTTGAAAAATATACTTCAATGGTCCAACCAAGATATGAGGTAGGTAGTGTAGGACGACAAATAATGTTTCAACTTCTGTACCACCCAAGTTAGGGTGCAACACGTCCTTTCCAAATAAGTATATTTGACCTCGTATGATGTGAACTTCTTGCTGAGATAATAGATAGCCTGCTCCTTCCTGCCCGTAACATCATGCTGCCCCAATACACAGCTGAATGAATTATCCAAAACCGTCAGATATAGAATCAAAGGTCGCCCTGGTTTAGGCGGGACCAACACGGGTGGGTTCAAAAAATACTCATTTATCTTATCAAAAGCCTCTTAACATTCATCAGTCCAGTTGACTGCAGCGTCTTTCTTTAACAATTTGAAAATCGGCTCACAAGTTGTCGTGAGTTGAGCAATGAACCTACTGATATAATTCAATCTTCCCAACAAACTCATCACCTCTGTTTTGTTTCTTGGAGGCGGCAATTCCTGAATACCTTTGATCTTCGACGGGTCTAGCTCAATACCCCAACGACTGACAATAAACTCCAACAACTTTCTAGATGGCACCCCGGAAGCACATTTTGCTAGATTGAGCTTAAGATTGTACCTGCGAAGCCTTTGAAAGAACTTTCTCAAATCTCTGACACGGTCGGACTACTGTCTAGACTTCACGATCACATCTTCTACGTACACCTCGATTTCCTTATGTATCATATCATGGAATATTGTTGTCATGGCCCTCATATAAGCTGCCCCAGCATTTTTCAAACCGAACGGCATGACCCAATAACAGTACGTTCCCCACAGCGTGATGAATGCCATCTTTTCTGCATCTTCCTCGTCCATTAAAATCTGATGATAACCCGCATAACTGTCCACAAAAGAACCAATATCATATTTGGCACAAGTGTCAATCAATATGTGGGTGTTTGGCAGTGGGAAATTGTCCTTTAGACTCGCCTTGTTAGGTTCCCGATAATCCACACACAACCTAGTCTTGCCATCTTTCTTAGGCACAGGCACAACATTGGCTAACCAAGTGGAATAACGTGTAACCCGAATGACCTTTGCATCAAACTGCTTGGTAATCTCTTCTTTGATCTTCACACTTATGTTCGTCTTAAACTTTCTCAGCTTCTGCTTGATAGGAGGGAATGCCGGATTAGTGGGCAATTTGTGAACCACTAAATCGGTGCTTAGACCCAGCATATCATCATACGACCATGAAAAAACATCTTTGTATTCGAACAATGCCTTAATTATCTCCTCCTTGAGTTGCGGCTCTAGATGAACACTCACTTTAGTTTCCCGAAAATTATCTTGGTCCCCTAGATTAACTACTTATGTGTCATTTAGGTTAGGTTTGGGTTTTTCTTCAAAATGACTTAATTCTTTACTAATTTCCTCATAGGCCTCATCATCGTCACATTCCACTTCATCATCATACTCGATTTCTTGTATTATTATTTCTAAGTTAGATTGGCTTATAAAACTGGGATGAAGATTCCTCATGCATGTCATGTCATTAATATCAGCATAAAAAGAACTGTACATATGAGAAAAGAAGAAAGAAAACGGAAACAAAATTAGGAATAAAGAAAGAAGAAAAAATTGCATTTCATTGAATGTAAAGATAACATGGTTTTAACTCATCCAAACGGAGGGAAAATAGAAACTGAATTACAAACCGTGGAATAATCCAGGTGAACAAAAGGAAAACAAAACCCACTACCACGACTCCCTTCAAACTGGAAGAGGAGTAGCTTCCCAATTATTGATATTAGCATGTGGTCTGATGTATTGGATATCTGCTTTGCTTGACCCTTCCCCTGCCTCAACCATGTTCACTTCAGCAAATACCCTCTCGAACACTTTATCCAAGTTACCCTCTACACCAATCAGTGGACCCGACACCTTTTCCAATAACTGCTTTTTGATACCCGGCCTAACGAAGGACATGGATAGGCATGGAATCGGTTTAGGGAGAAACCAAGCTTTATTTTTCAACTTACAAGCCCTTCTGATATCTACTGTTGTTGGCTTGAACCACAACCCGAAGGTATCTAGATTCTTAGGCAAAGAAACAGGTTGAACAATGCCCTGAAACTTAGCCCACATACCTTTCCCGGGCACGAACCCATTACTCTGCATTTCTGATACTACCATGACGGTCGCAGCTGCCACCCTGGGATGTGGAATGCTTTTACATTCTGGCACTCTGTTCATTGGGATCGTATCAAAGACCTGATAAACCCATGACCCCTTATCATCATCAGTTTCAATAAAGGGCACAATAGCGTTACTTACAGCGCATGTGGGATCTTACCCATGTAGCACGATTTCCTGTCTGTCCCACTCAAACTTGACCATTTGGTGCAATGTGGAAGGCAATGCCTTGGCCGTGTGGATCCATGGTCGACCCAACAAAAGATTATAAGATATTGCAGTGTCCAACACCTGAAACTCCATCGTGAACTCGACTGGGCCAATAGTCAATTCACGTATACTATCCCCCCATCGTGTCGGTTCCACCTCAATCGAACCCTAAAACACAAACACTATTTTGTGGATTCTATCATCATCAATCTTTAACTTGTTCAGCATGGACAACGGACAAATGTTGGCACTAGACCTGTTATCAACCAAAACTCGAGTAACTTTTGAATCTTCACACTTGAACATCAAGTAGAGAGCTTCATTATGTTCTTTGCCTTCCACGGACAATTCATCATAAGAAAATTTTACCCGGTTCACCTCAAAGATCTTGTTGGCAATTGTTTCCAGATGATTGACTGAAATTTTTCAAGCACATAAGCTTCATTCAATATCTTCATCAAAGCCCGACGATGTGCGTCCGGGTGGATCAGTAATGATAACAACGAGATATGAGCCGGAGTGTTTCTCAGTTGTTCAACAATGGAATAATCTTGTATTTTCATCTTTTTCAGAAATTCCTCTGCCTCTTCTTCTGTCACAGCCTTCTTGACTAGTATTGTATTGTCTTTAGTGGCCCTAGCTTTTCTCAGCTCTTCGGGAGCAAAACAGCGTCCTGACCGAGTTAATCCCTGTGCTTCACAACTCTCTTCCTCAATTTCCTTTCCTTTCTATATCACCACTACCTTCTCATATTTCCTTGGTACGTATTTGCTATTGACCACAGGTAATTGGACTATCGACTTTATGATGACCGGCTCTATGCAAGCCTTTTTCACAACAACCACGGGCGCGGACGATGCCCCGGATACCACTAATTTGGCTGGCTTTGGCTTCTTTGTATCAACAAATGGCTCTTTCCCCATTACCACCACTGGCTTGTCTTTTATCTCTTTCAGTTGAACCAATGGCTTGGCACTAACTGTCTCTTCTTTAACCTTGGCTTCAATAGAACAGATCATCATGACCATCTGCGAGGGCTTTTTATGCTCTATCCCGTTGTGTACTAGTTCAATCATATTAGTCTTGTGATGCGCTGGCAATGGGTTTTGATTAATGTTTGGCGCCTCCGGAGCCTGTACCTCATGCGGCGATTATCAATAAGTTCCTGCACTTCTCAGTATCATGCCCCATCATCCCTGAGAAATACTCACAGCTAACAGAATGGTCCAGGTTTCTGGGAGGGGGATTTGGTATTTTGGGCGTAATTGGGGTCAACATTCCCAACTGTTTCAACCAATGGAAGAGAATGGTGTAAGTTTCTCCCAGTGAGGTAAATATTTTTTGTTTTTGGGCCTTCACACTTCTAAAAGCTTTATTTGGGCAAAAGCCGGTTCCTGGTCTATTAGCCCTGGGAGGTGAATAGATGTTTTGTGGAGGTGGATATGTGTTTTGGGGCGCCACTGTGGGTGCGCCGGAGGCTGAGTGTATGCTTGGGCGTGGTGGACAGAAAAGTGTGGTTCTGTGGTGAGTAGTAATGTTGTGGTGGGCCATATAGGGTTTACTGGTAATTTTTGTGGTGGGGACTGGGTTGGTTATAATAGGGTGGAGGGTTTTTGGACCTGGACCAAGTACTAGCTTCAACTGTGGCAACTTCTTCGTTCTTCTTCTTTCCGAGCACATCACCAGTACCGCTTTGGATGGCCTAAGTGGGTTCTTTCAATGCCGAATAACTCAAGATTGTGTTATACTTCAATCCCTCTTCAATCATGGATCCTATCTTTACCACTACATTAAATGATTTTCCAACACACGTCACTAGATGACCAAAGTAGGTTGGCTCCAATGTCTATAATAAGTAATCTACCATCTCGCTCTTCCTCATCGGAGGATCAACTCTGGCTGCTTGTCCTCTCCAGCGGGAACCAAATTCTCTAAAACTCTCCCGGGCTTTTTTTCCAGCTTCAACAATGAAAGACGATCATTGACTATCTCAATATTGTACTGAAAATGGCCAATGAATGCTTGTGCCAAATCATACTATTGCATACCATCGGCCAGGATACTGTCTCGTGTACCATTCTAGTGCGTACCCGCTCAAACTTTGGCCAAAATAAGCTATCAGCAATTCATCCTTCGCCCCAGCTCATCTCATTTTACTGCAGAAACTCGAAGGTGGGCCACCGGGTCGCCTTATTCCTCGTACAAATTAATCTTAGGAATTTTGAAACCTGGGGACAACTGGACATCAGGGAAAGGGCATAAATCTTTATAAGCAACACAGACTTGGCTGCCTAAACTGTGCATGTTCCTGAATTAATGCTCCAAGCTTTTGACTATACGAATCACTTCCTCTTGTTCTGCATTCTTAACCGGTTTCTCAACTTCTCCCGGAATCTCAAAATGGGGTGTATAGGTGTATGGCTCGGGAGATTTAAAAGTGGGTTCATGAGGGTAATATTGGGTGGCGTGAGCTTGGAGTAGTGGCTCACTGGAGGACCTTTGTAATGTGGCTGGGGGAGGTGCCCCAAAGACTGGAGCCATGGGTGGAGGATGGTTCTGCTTGGGTGGTGGATCTGGAGGAGCGTATGAAGTGGTACCATAGCCCTGGGTGTGATAGGGGAAAGTTGAAGATGCGTGGGGAGTGATGGGCTCCGGAGCCTGAGCCATAGGTGGGATGTAGGTGTGTTGGCGAGGTATGATGGTGCCGGGTGCCCCTGAGACCAAGCTCGATGCATTTTGGCCATTTGCGCTTTCAATTTCCGCATCTATTCTTTCATAGCAACCGCATCTATTACCTTAGTTTGATTTGTAGGGTCCACAATACTGATGTCTGCATCCTGTCCTGTCATGTCTACTTTATCTTTTAACCGGGTTTTGTACGGATGAGTTGCCAAAATGCCAGATCAACTAACCACCTTTCTGGACTCACACATTTGGACAACAACTTGGTTAGTGATTAGGCTTTTACAGATTGGGTAACCGCATATTGGCATGAATGCACATATACAGTTAACCATTTCTATTATATATGTCCTCAATTGCATGCGTCATCCTAGCCTTATAAATTTTCCGTCACAACTTTCTATTCATTTCTCTTTCTCTCTCTCTCTCTTTCTCTCTCTCTCTCTCTCTCTCTCTCTCTCTCTCTCTCTCTCTCTCTCTCTCTCTCTCTCTCTTATTCTATCCTTTCTTTGTTTTTCCGCTCTTTATATTTTACTCTTTTTTATTATTTTCATTCCTCTTTTTCCTTGTTTTTCCGCTATTCTCTTTCTTTATTTTTTTTTTGCCTTAATTTTCGCTCTTTACTTTCTTTCTCAATCTCTGTTTCTCTCTTTTTTTTTTCTTTTTTAGGGTTACGGTCGAGTCCTATGGAGACTGCCTACGTATCGTGACCCTGCACGAATCAGACCAAGCGTAGTTCGTGAAGATAAGTGCGAATATAAAGGATAAAAATAATTTTTGTATTTTAATTTCATTGCTAAAACGAACTATTAAAAACTAGACACTGTTTGAGGATGAAAATAACAGACGCAGAACAAACAAAGACTCCAAGACTACAAACATTCTTGCCATGAAAAGACAATGGACAGACGGAAGACATACTCAAGAGTAGAAAGCTGCACATGGACTGTGCATACTCTAAAGCCTCAAACGTAGGTGTCTGCGGGGCATCGTTCAGCCTCGTTGTGGACCTAGGTTCCAAATCATGTTCAAGTTGCTCTAATTCATTCATGGTTCGGGTCACATAGATCAATACTGCTGGTACAAAGGTAGTATTGGTCATATCTTCATATGCCCGACATCTTCTCAAAATGGCGTGAGCAATGGCTCTGATCCTGTCTTTGGCTTGCTTCTTTTCTATGAGTAGGCGTTTTATCTTATTACTGCATGTCTTTAGGGCCTAAGAATCTTGCAGATGCTAACTCTGCAACTTCTTCACTTCTACCTCCATTTGGGCCAACAGGTCGTAACTCTGTCCACTTTTAATTTCAAAATCTCTAGCTTGTTTAACCGCTTTACTCTAAAGGGTAACCACCTTTCTCTTTAGATTGGCAACAATTTTCTCGTGGTCCCGTTTCAATTGATTCAAGTACTGATGACGCTCCTTTGTTTTTGTAGCCCACTGTGCTTTGAGTTCTGCTATGACATTCTCAGATTTCTTCAGTTCACCATGGCACTCCCTGATTTTGTTTCTCAGCCCCTTTATCAACCGCTCGTCTGATCGGCTCTTTGGTTGGTTATTAGCGGATTTCCTAATTTGTTAGATTTGGATCCGAAACGCCTCATTCTCTTGGGCTAGCCTGTTCTTTTCCCCCTGATCGGCCACAAATTGCACACTATTCTCGAATTTCAGGCTCTCAATCTGTTGCTTTAGTTAGCCTATTTCTGCCCGGTAACTTTCTTCTTTTGCTAGCCAACCCCATTGTTCTTGCGAATCATCTGTGAATTGTTGGACATAGGCTCTTCTAGAGGGCCTTTGATGAGTCGGGAACCTCTTCCCAAACAATGCGCTATACTTTGAGTCCACCTCTCCTTTAGCTAAATTTCGTATTATAGTTCTGGGCTCAAACAATCTGCATTCATTCCACAGCTTGCAAATTTCATCTTCGGGAAGGTGACTCATGGATTTAGTTCGATGACGTACTTGCTCAAATCTTCATCTTTAGGGATGAATTGGAACCTTCCCAACTGGCGCAGTACCCGATGGGGAGCATATGGTTGGATGCTCCGGACACCCATTAACAAAATATAACACTCCCTCGCTGCCATGTGTACCATCTCGGTAATAGGTAACCACCCAAATTCCCACTAAATTAGATCCGCCGTCAGTGATCTCAGTCGCGCAAACCAATCTTCACTACCCTCGGGGAATGCAACACCTATTACCCCCTTTTCAAATTCTTCAATGCATTTTAAACCAGTCAGCCCATAGGTCATATACCTGGCTTGGTGACAGAGATGTTCTTGCATCCACAACTGAAGTAATAAATTGCAACCCTGGAAAAAACCTCCTTGCTCCTTGCTCGTAGTCAGTGCTCGATACATTTCTAACAAAATCAGTGGAAATATAGTGTTGTTGGCCCTCTTGATTGCGACATCCGCCATCCTCACAAGACCTATCTCAATTTTCTTGTCTTCCCGTGGACAGACCACAATTCCAGAGAATGCCTTTATGAATGCCAATGTGGATCTTGCTTCCCACTTATCTCTGTTTCCAGCATGAATCAGTCCCAAGTTTGGCTCTGCAAAACTCTGCGGAGTACCATAACGCTGATATAGGAACTGAAGAGCACAACATCTCTGTGATAACTCATCATCGTACATGGTCCGGCAAATATTTAACAAATCCAGAAATATGTGCGGAGTTACTGGCCTTGGTGATAACAGATATTGACCCCTCAGATTCACATTCAACCCTGCATACCCCGCGATTTCCTCCAGCCTGGGTGTAAGCACAAAATCCATAAAGCGAAAGATATTACGAGTTGGGTCCCAAAATGGTACTAAAGCCTCGATGACATCCGACCTTGCCCTGACATATAGTAGAACGATGAGACCCCCGAAAATTTGGCCACTACTTATTTGCTGATTTCTCCCAAATTGTTCCACATGTGGAGTTGAAGGGGGACCTCACTGAAGACGGAGAAGGGTTTGTTTTCGTTTGTGCTCATCCTGCACATTTATTAAGGCGATTAAAAAGAGTAAAATTTTTATTTGATTCAAAACAAAGCTACTATTTTTTGTTTTTCCAAGTTAAAATGAAACACCCTATTTATCCAACGCAGCCTTTCAGCACTTTGAAAACGAAGATTTTAGGACTGTGTGGATTAACCGATCAAAATTTTTAAAAAAATGACCACAAGTGGCCATTTGTGAAAAATCAGCCTTCCGGTGCCCTTTTTGGAAACATTCGGCTTATTTTCGAAAAAACAACATCACCCGACTTATTTACGACAAAAACAAAGATTTTGAAATTTTTGGCTATTTTTGCAAAAGGGAGGTTGGACCTGATGAGGGTTGCCTACGTATCTCACCCGTGTGAGAATCAAACCATGCGTAGTTCGGGCCAATTAACCGAACTATTTTAAAACAAGACTCATTTTCATTTTTATTTAAGCATTTCCTACGCAGAATAAAAACTACTTTTAAAACAAGACATTATTTTTCTATGGCAAAACAACTATTTTTATTTTTTATTTTCGAAAACAAGACCAAAATTAAAGGGCTCTTTTTTTTTCATTCTTCACGGCGAAACAAACTTTTTTTATTTTCATAAAACGAGGCAAACTAAAATAAAAAGACTTCTTGTTTTTCATAAAATACTTTTTTTTCATTTTTTCAAAATTTCGGCAGAGTTTCGACAATATTTGGGCGTTGTTTTTCTTTCTAAAATGAGCCATTAACTCTCTACACTGCTACTTCTCTCTTTTTCTTCTTTTTTTTTCAAATTTTGACATTCTCGAGATGCTAAAGTCGGTCAACACGCAAGCCCGAACAAATAAATGCACAGAAAATAAGTAGGATGCATTAGGATGGTCTTGTCATTTCAGGTTGCTAGCCCCAGACGTACCCAACCCATGTATTGAGTCCCCTAAGTCAAAATGCGCATGATGCAGATAAGAATTCTTACTAGGGATCCGACATGAGGCCGAGTTATTCTTGGTTCAGAACCTGGATGTTTGTTCTAGACTTGGATTACCCGAGCGGACAACTCGAGCTGAGGGGGAGGCAGTGTACCGGGAATACAGAAGCTTCACCGGCTTTGCAACTTAGCCAAACCTCATTCTAAATTGTGAATTAGACACTATACAGAAAAGAAGCCGTACGAAGTACACCCTTCTTCATGATTCAGAAGACTCAGAGAGGAGATGGGTTTCGGCACAGTTTATATACAATTCACAAAATATCAAAGCGGTAAAAACAATCAATTAGCATACTAGGCACAGATCATGTAACCAAGTCAGATAAAGCCAAACACAACAATTATTCCAAGCTCCAATTCTGAACCCTGAACAAAACGTTCTGGGTTCTTCTCCCCAACATAGTCGCCAGATCTATCACACCTCCTTTTTCGCTACACCCCACAAGGGCGTAAAGGAGTTTTTCCACTTAAAAGACAATCAGAACGGGATTTATTCATTAAGATTTTAGAGTCGCCACTTGGGAAATTAATGGTGACCCAAATCACCGGTTGAATCCCAAACCGAGGAGAAATATAACTTTGTTATTATAGTCTACGAACCAGAAATCCGGATAACGAATTCTGTTAAACTGAGGAGAATGTGTTAGGCATTCCCGAGTTCCGTAGTTCTAGTACTGTTTCTCAACTGTTGCATTTAGATTATTTATATGATTTTATTAGATTATGAACATATGTGCCGATTTTACTTTTAAAGCGCTTTTATTCATTTTTTGAAGAAAGTTGAACGTCGTTTAAACGTGTATTTGGATCGCGTCACATGAAATGCGCCCGCAATTCTGAACACACTTTATTCAATGTTTTGGGATTTGGATTTGGGTCGCATGAAATGCACACCCGAATTTAGGAAGGTAATTTTATTAGAATCGTGTCTAAAAGAGTCTAGCGTATTATTATCTTTTGGGAGGGTCGTGAAATTCGCTAAATGACCCTTCCTAATTTTCTAAATATTTTTTAATCCTTTATTGAGGGCCTCGCAATTTGTATTTCATTGTGCGAGGCACGTCTCATTTTATTTTAAAAGGGAAGCCTAAAGAAATTATATTTCTACTTTTGTTTTTTGTCCCTAAAAGAAAAAGAAAATTCCTAAATGATTATTATTTAAATTTGGGCATCAAGTTCAAGTCCGTATCCAAACAAAACGGCGAACCTTTTAGCTTGAACCCACTACCTAACCCAAAACCCAAATTTCAAATGCCAATTAAACCATTGAAAAGAATTTCAGATTGGGCTTAAACGACTGGCCCAATGAGTCTGATTGATAGGAGAAGAGACGATTAAGCAGCTGAGGGATCGAATCCCCTAAGAAGCCTAAATTCATGTGAGTAGCCCAATTGAGAGCCCTGAGATCGAGCATGCACAAGGCCAAATCCCATTCTCGTGTGGGCCAGAACCCACCTGACGTTCCCCTTTAGCAGATTTCAACACGTTGGGCCCATAGCATGAGAAGTCGAGCCCAAACAATTATATACACCTGCAGGCATGGCTCAAGATCGAGTTTGAGTGAGGACAATGGATGCAACTCCAAATACCCCACCACCTTGATTGCTTAGGCAATTAATATTTTTGCCAAGGACTCAACGGTTCTAATCTCAATTTTAGGGAGAAATATGATTTCAAATTAACACAAAAACTTGGATTACCCTTTTTCTTTCTAAAATATCATATATTAAGGTAAAAGCACGTACAACCAGACCTAAACTGGTACCTGACCATACTAAACTAATGATTTCGAGGTCAATTTTGAATACAAATAGCATGAGACATTCGAATTTGCACACCCATATTTAACAGTATCAATAACTCAAATCTAGCTATAGGGTTCAATTATCAAACATATGTACCAAATCAATCTAAACGGGTAATCTACCGACAGTGAATTTAACAGCCCAATGAGCATCAGTTCAGATATATGATCGACCACCAAACATGCATCACTAGTTTTAGTCCAAAGACATAGTCATAATAAAATAGATGAACTACATATACTAAATATTAACGCTAAAATCATATCACACATAAACTACAACTCCACAGCAGGTAGTTCACTTCAATCTTGATTCATATTTCCAGTGAAATGAAGATACATGGTGTCAAACTTCAAGATATGTACCTAGTATTCGAATTACAGTGAAAGGAGAAGGAGTTAGCAGAAGCACGTGAGACAACACCAGTATTCAAGAACAATATTTAGCAGCTCAGGGAGAATTAAACACCAGAAACCAATCTCAAACAACAACAACCAAACAAGTGTGATTTAACACAAAACCTCACCAAAAACTAAACAACACACTACTCAACCATTGCATCAACTGAAGGGCCCAAATTGATTCAAATGAATTCAAAACCCAACAGAAGTGGATCCAGGAAACAACTAAGTCACGACAACCAAAATCTGAACCAGGAGGTGGTAAATTGAAAGCTGAGAATTTTTGGTTTTTCTATATTTGTTGTTTTTTTTTTTTTTGAACTGTTGGTTTTGTATTTTTGTTTTTTTTTAAAAAAAATGAACTAGAAGGCTACTTCAGATCTGAACTCTACAATGGCCAGAGTTTTTGGGAGCTGAATCTGGCTGCAAGTGGAACCCCCTCCGCAAGGCAATGCAATGCCTATTTATAGGTGAATGATATTTTCAAATTGCCTCTTAGGTCCCTCCCTATTTAGTGTTTTAGCCCCTTTATTTTCAACTTGTTGTGCAAGAAAGTACTTCAAACTTACTTCAAATTCTAATTACACCCTTTTCTAGAAGGTTCCAAGGAATTCTAGTATTGATATGTAATTCAAGAATGCCTAAAATGCCCTACCTTAACCTGAATTTTACTATCTCTATTAACCCGAGCCTTTCAATGACCCAAACTAATTAGAATTGGCTAACCTAAAACTTACCAATATTATCAACACTCTTACCATTGTTTATCCTCTGAGAACTACACCAGGACTTGAATTGATTTCGATCAAAATAATCACTAAATTACTAGACTAATTGAACTAACTATCATAAGAAAACATCAATCAATAAAAATCAGATTAATCTGGAGAAAATTCCAACTAATGCTGAAACAAGCTATAACCATTAAAAGGGACTCATGCAAGGTCTTAAACAACAGAAAAACTCATAGAACATAAAACAAAGAAAGGGAAAGGACTCACGACTTCAATGGACACTCGATTGTCTAACCTCAGCATTTAATTGATCTTCTATAACACCAAATCCTCCAGAAGAAGATGAGGAAAACCCCAAGGCACCAATTTGTGCAAATTTGATGAAATCCAGATTTGCCGAAAAATCTTCAAACTTTAATTCGAGCCACTCCGGCTAAATTTGAGACCAAAGGTTCTAGGGGTTGTGTAGAGGAGGCCAAGGCGGTCCTATGGTGTTCATTTTGGGTGTGATTGGGTTAACCGACGTCATAGCCGAAAAATCTCTTGATGAAGATTCGTGGAACTCCGGTGAGGTTTGAGGGAAGCCAAAGTCGGGAATGGGAAGAGGATAACCTGGGGACTTCGTGGTGTTAATTTGGGGAGGTTTTGAGGCGGTGATGTTAACCGGCAACAGCTTCGCCGGCGAAGTTCAGAGACAGTACGAGGAAGATACAGGCGTTCGTTTAGGTTTAAGTCTAGCTTCAGACAGTTTTATAATTATACAAGGAGAGAATATGGGCCGTTTGATGAAGATGAATGAATGGCCACGATTACCTTTTAAATTTTAAACACAAAACGACGTAGTTTGGACACGATACTACGTCGTTACAATTGCCTCCTGGACCGGGTGAGGATTGGTCCGGTTTAATCGATAACACGAACTAGGCCAGCAACCTTCAATTAGAACGGCCCAATTTGGGTCTTTTACCCAAGACCACATTTTCCTTTTATTTTCTTTTATTTCCTTTTGTTTGTTTTTTTTTCATTTTGTATTTTTGTGTTATTTTGATTTTATAAAATATCACAAGAATAAAATAAAGTCCCAATATATTTAAAAATTAAACTAATTAACTCCCAAAATTATTTTAAAACTAATTCATGACAAATTTGCAATTAAAAATGAACTAATTTTTTTTATTTTCTTCATATTTTGTTCGAAAATAAATTAACCCCTAATTAATCCTAAAAATATGAAGTTAAAACCTAAATGCAAATGCGTATTTTATGAATTAACATGCACAAATAAAATGCAACAATTATCATAAAATGACACCAAAATGCACAAAAATTGTAAACATAAAGAAATATTATTTTGTTTGAATTTTTAGGAATAATTTGCTTAGGGAAAAATTACGTGCTCACAAACACCTACCGGTCCTCGGTCGTAATTTAATAAAAGGTTAAGTTCGACCACGCTCGAACAATACCTATCGACCCTCGGCCGCGACTTAATAAAAAAATAAGTTCGACCATGCTCGAACAATACCTGTCGACCCTCAGCCGCGATTTAATAAAAAGTTAAGAGGGCCACGATTTAATAAAAAGTTAAGTTCAACCATGCTCGAACAACACCTTTCAGCCATTGACCGCGATTTAATAAAAGATTAAGCTTGACCGAGTGCGAACAATACGTATCGACCCTCGGTCATGATTTAATAAAAGGTAAAGTTCGACCCAACACCTTTCGGGCCTCTGCCATGACTTGGAAAAAGACCAAAATCTACCAAGACCAAACAACACCTATCAACCTAATCTAAATAAAGAGGCGCATCCAACCTATATAAACAAAGGGTAGATACTGCCCATAAGTAGCCGTCAACAAGGCTATGAGCAACTAGAAGAAAACAACGACGGAAAGAGCACAAGTCTTAAACAAGCACAGAACACACAACAAAAGCAAAGTACACGAGTGCAAAAACAAGTAACAGGTGTGGAAGAAGGCGTAGAAAGAAACTTAAGCATCCATATACAAAAATCTGTGGAGTTCATTACAAGGGATCTTAAAGAGGAAGACAAATACACAAAAAAAAAATCTAAGGGAAAAACTACTAGCCCTCGCTATCATGGTCATCTGCGACCTCACCACATCGGCTCCCGTCACCCCCGCCACATTCGCCCTGAGGATAAGCGCTATCATACCAGGCGTCTTCCTCATGCGTTCCACACCCTCTTCCCCATCCTCCTCGTTAGCTTGAGGTGTAGCGGGAGTATATCCACAAGCGACTCAGGCTTCACGAGCCTTAACCCGAGCATCCTCAAGGGCAGCCTCAGGAACGGAGCCCGCTGCATGCAAAATTTAAACACATCTAACCGCATTGCAGCATGTATCCATCATTCATATAGCCGCCGAAGTACATTAGGAAAACAAAAAGTGTTGGACGAGGACGGCCGTGCAAAGACATTAAGCCTTCTCGGCCTCTAGAGCAGTCACTCGATCATAAAGAACGGAGTTGTCTTGTTCCAATTCTTTGATCCCCTCCTCGAACCGGTCTTCCTTAGCTCTCGCTGTCGTTTAATCCTTTTCTCGCTCGGATCAAAGAGTCTTGTTCACCAACTCGAGCATCTCTGCCTTCCTTTGGGCATCCGAACAAGAGGATTCTGCCTTCTCGAGTTCCTCCTGCTTCTCGGCAACCTTGCCACTAAGGGCCCAACTGAAACGGGCACTCTTCTAGTTGCCTTCGTAATTCAACAACATGAGCTTGAAGATCATTACATTGGGCCTCTACGCCCTTTCTAACTTCAAGATCCTCTTCCTTACTTTCAACGTCCCCTCAAGGTCGCTACACTTCTCGATGGACCGCACCATGTCATCGTCCCTCTTCTTCAGATCGTCCCTCAAGGCCTGCATATCGCCTCCCTCGCGAACTGCAGAACTCCCGTTACTTGTTACGATACTCAAGGTATTTATCTTTTAGTTTCACAAAGAACTCCTTACTCCTCTTCTCCCTCCAAGCATTTTCATTTTCCAAAATCACCATCTGCAAACCCAAAAAAGAGAAGAAAAAAGTCAGAACAAAGAATGCCTTGAAAAACAGAAAAGGTTCAAATTACAAACACTCAACCTAAGAGCGAGGCCAACAATGCTCCTCGACAAGGACTGTTATCTATTTCCTTAGGAGTCTTACCCTCAAATTTGGAACAGAGAGGACCACCGGGAAGGACTACCTCCTCGTGTTCACCACTCACGATCCATATGGATCGCAATAGCCTTGTAGACCCCTCCAACCTTACCTTGAGCTGAGTAAGCCCCTCTTCTATCATCCTCAGATCATTCGCATCAACATCAGAACCTGATTCCTCACCCTCTTCTGTGATGCCTTTGCCCCTTCAATTGACAGGCAAAAAGGTATCAGCGGTTGTCCCAAAGGTCGAAGCCTCTTCTAGCCTTGAAAGGTCAAGAACGTCGGCATTCGCCCTCTCAGTCTCCATCCCCTCGAAATGAAGAGATATGTCTACGTTGGCTTCCACTGGCCTCTAATACTTAAAACTTGATTCAATATCATCTCCTACAAAAATCGTCGCGATCTCACGTTAGCGAAAAGTCTCCTTCCGTTGCTCCAGCGGCCAAGACAACTCCATCACCCGCATCAACAGACCTTCTCTTTCAAGGTTGCAGATCTCAGTCACTAGGAAAAGGCTCATTGTCCGCCCAATGAGGAGAGTATAGTGGATGAGCATAAATCTCAACAACCAAGGCAGAGGCGAAGGCGAATGAGGAAGTGGTGACGCGTGGAATGGGAATTGAGATAGGATCGATCCTGGTCGAAGCAGGGGGGAATACCAAAGGTGTTGTGGCCTTCCTCTTCCAAAACAAGGGCATGGGATCTCTCGACCTCCTTATAGACCCCATGGCCAAAGCTAAAGAAAAATGGGAAAGGGAAAAATCAGCAAAGGTAACAGACATGGGCAAAGAAATCACAACGTTAGCGGTAGGGAACAAGTTACTCGCCGAGGAAAGAAACAACCTAAAACTCTAGGAAAAGCTCGATCAATCGCAGATTCCTGTCATATGAGAAAGAATCTGTCTAACCAAATCGGAAATGTGGGACACCATATAGAGAGGTCGAGCAGTAGATCTAGAAAGAAGAAATAATCGACCCGCAGTAAGGAAAACATTATAACAAATATATATATATAAACTAATACGAGCTCATGAGTAGGGTTCTAAGCTGCAGAGAAGCCTGTGGCAGCGGACACTAGGTTTTTGGTCCTGATAAAGAAATAGTCAAGCATGAAATGCCGACTAGCTTTGTCATCCATCTTCACCACCAAACATTTTCCCCCGCGCTGACAAAGACTTAGCAAATTTCCTCGACACAAATGAGGGGCGGAGAGTGGATAATGTGGCGTAATGTTATGTCGACATCAGCCAAGTCGACAAACTTCGTCAATTATGACCACCTTAATAATATAAGGGTCGAGCTACGCCGGGCACACGTTATAGTAGTGGCATAACCCTTGTATCAAAGGTGGCAAAGGGAACGGATAGTCAATTAAGAACGGATATGCGTATAGGGCGCAAAAGCCGGGACGGTGAACCCGAACCTCATAGTCGCCCGCAGGGATCAAGCCCATGTGACCAGGTAGGTCGAGTCTAGCCTTGAGTTTGATTAATCCTTCAACCATCATCGTGGATTTAAACCTCTCCATTACCACTTCGGGCACCTTTTGGAAGTTGGTTTAGCATCGGAAAATCGAAGTACGATTTCCTCTACAGTATGTAGCTTTCCCTCCTCAACGGCAGTTTTGCCATCTTCCCCCTGGTCGGTAAAAATGATGTCTACAAGAATAGAGTGGTCTTCCATATGGATATCCGATGGTAGGTCAGACATTGTTGTAGGAAAAAATAGGGAAGCAAAGAAAACAACAGAGAAGTGCAATGATTCTGCGAAGAAGGTGAAGAAGAAACTCTGCTTATGAAGTAGAAGGAGTTTGGAAAAGTTTCAAAATTAGCAAACAACCCCCTATTTATAAGACTTGGGGGTACCAAAATCAAAACGCATAACCAATTAAGGGTCACATGTGAATCGATGCAACACGACAGAAAATGACACATTATGACGCATGACTTCATGACATCAATCTTTCTCTTGGACCAGACGGCTCCAACGGGCTTTTCGAGAAAATTCAAAGAATTTAAAATGCGTGGCCCTCAGAAAGTCACGTGGTCAGATCACCACGACCTGTATAGCCAACTCGGCAAAACTTGACCACGACCTCCATCTACAGTGATTTTCCAGCAAAAAAAAAAAACAGTTTTCCTTCATCTGTTTCAGCAAATTTTCAACGATGTCTTTGGGAATCGATGCTTTCGGGTCTAGAAACCTGGGTTCGATGTTAAACTACATATGTAACAAGCTCGGTACATATGATTTATATGCACCAGCTTGAGGGGGAGTGTTAGATATGTAAATATAGTAGAACTCTAGTTATAGTAGAACTCTAGGTTATTAGTATTATATATAGGGGTCATTGTATTATGTTTAATCTCAGTTATATTCTTCTCCCGTGCTTTCTCACAATCCATCCGCTTATACAGATTTTGACAGTTTCTCTTTATTTTATTATTAAAAATTATGCCAGTGTACTTCATAGGTTTTATCTCATATAGTCTTACCTTAGAAGACTTGGATAATCCATGTAAAGATTGTATAATATGGCCCACATGATTATTTTGGTTTGATATAAATATATTTTATTGTTAAATTAATATTTGGAAAAATTATTGAAAGTTAATTATGATTGTAACTCCCAACTAACCCACTTTGATGGAAAGTGGAAAATAACCGATGAACACTCTCTATGCTTAGCGTAACTACATCGTATTCTATCCTTACAAAGATTATTTGATCGTTGTTTAGGTTTAGGTTCAGCTTTATGTTTACGTTCTCTTTTGATTTAGGTTCGTTTAGGTTTACATTTAGGTTTAGGTTTTGATGTCGATTTTAAAACTTTTTTGGAAAAAAGAAAATAATATTCGTAGTCGTGTTCTTGTTTGTAAACTAATAGAAAAAAATTGGGGACTTCTGCAATGTTTAATGACTTTCCAATTTTAATTAGCTATTTATAAAAAATTAGTCTTCTTGAAATAAAAAAAATATATAACAATAATAAATAGAAAAAACACAAACAATATTATAAAGAACAATCATATTAATCCATTACTAAAGAGAACAATCATACTAGGATCCATTGTCATTACATATAACTAAAGAGATGAAATTTATCAAGCTAAGCATTAGTTAATCCTAGCTCTTCAACAGAGAAGATCACAACTCCTGATGCGGCCTCAATTAGTTCAAAGAGAAGGACATTCCCTTTCTTCAGATTATTATCGACAACAAATTGGTTCCACCCATTGACGAGTCTTCTACGAACACCACTTTTGAAAATCACAGCCCACTCCTTCCCATTACGTCGAAGAATTGTTTTTACCGAGATAGGAGGAAGATAGCCACAAAATCTCTTTGGAATTGCATTCAAGAACATCATGTATAGATAGGGTTCATGGTTCATGGCTAGTTGGGATAATCAAAAATTATCAAATCATGAAAATTTAAGAAAAATAAAATTACCAGAAAATCACGCTTAATGTACAATTTGGGCACCTTCATCCGAAACCGTGGATAGAATTCTTTTTCAATACATATATTTGTATTCATGTTTATGGTATCTATTTTGTTTAGAGAGTTGGAGATGTTGTTCTTGTGTTTAAGAGATATATAAAGAGTAAAAACTTTCAATTTCCCTCCAATTATATTTTTACTTATCCCTTTGCTTCCCTCCGAAATTTGTATTTAACATTTTAGTCAAAAAATGTCTTCTTGTTTTCCCTCCTAAAAAAAGAAGCTAGAATACATTAGACCTAAAAGTATCATGATTTGCCTTATATTATAATTAATATTAATCAATAAAAAATATAAATATAATTATATATTTACTTATATAAATAAGGTAATATATATGACCTTAATTAATGAAGCTATATAGACGTCTATTATATAAAAGGTCGAGTTTACTAGGAATCATAATGATATAATTAGCTTAGGTTATATAACTAACAATAATATTAGTGAATGGAATTATATGGTTGATATAGGTCGATACGTATGACCTTAATAATGAAAATATATAGACGATCAATTATTATGAAACCGCAATGATATATTATCTACACGGCCGACATTACTACGAACCACAACGATTTAATTACCTTACTACAATCATAGTATCGAATGGACTCATACGGTTTTTATAGGCCGATACGTATGACCTTACTATAAATGGCTATTACCTAGACATCCAACATTACTACGAACCACAACGGTATAGTTACCTTACTACAATCATAGTAATGAATGGACATATATGGTTGCTATAGGCCGATACGTAAGACCTTACAATAAACGGCTATTATCTAGACGGCCAATATTACTACGAACCACAACGATATAATTACTTACTGCAATCATAGTAGTGAATGGACTTATATGGTTGCTACATACCGATATGTATGACCTTACAATAAACGGCTATTATCTAGACGGCCGACAATACTACGAACCACGACGATGTAATTACCTTACTACAATCATAGTGGTGAATGGACTTATATGGTTTCTATTGGCCGATACGCATGACCTTACTATAAACGGCTATTATCTAGACGGCCGACATTATTACGAATCACAACGATATAATTACCTTACTACAATCATAGTATTAAATGGACTTATATGGTTGCTATAGGCCGATACATATGACCTTTCTATAAACGGCTATTATCCAGACGACCGACATTACTACGAACCACAACGATATAATTACCTTACTACAATCATAGTAGTGAATGGACTTATACGGTTGCTATAGGCCGATACGTATGACCTTACAATAAACGGCTATTATCTATACGGCCGGCATTACTACGAACCACAATGATGTAATTACCTTACAACAATCATAGTGATGAATGGAATTATATGGTCGCTATAGGCCGATACGTATGACCTTACTATAAACGGCTATTATCTAGACGGACGACATTACTACGAACCACAACAATATAATTACCTTACTACAATCATAGTAGGGAATGGACTTATATGGTTGCTATAGGCCGATACGTAAGACCTTACAATAAACGGCTATTATCTAGACGGCCGATATTACTACGAACCACAACGATATAATTACTTACTGCAATCATAGTAGTGAATGGACTTATATGGTTGCTACAAGCCGATATGTATGACCTTACAATAAACGGCTATTATCTAGACGACCGACAATACTACGAACCACGACGATGTAATTACCTTACTACAATCATAGTGGTGAATGGACTTATATGGTTTCTATTGGCCGATACGCATGACCTTACTATAAACGGCTATTATCTAGACGGCCGACATTACTACGAATCACAACGATATAATTACCTTACTACAATCATAGTATTAAATGGACTTATATGGTTGCTATAGGCCGATACATATGACCTTTCTATAAACGGCTATTATCCAGACGACCGACATTACTACGAACCACAACGATATAATTACCTTACTAAAATCATAGTAGTGAATGGACTTATACGGTTGCTATAGGCCGATACGTATGACCTTACAATAAACGGCTATTATCTATACGGCCGACATTACTACGAACCACAACGATGTAATTACCTTACTATAATCATAGTGGTGAATGGAATTATATGGTCGCTATAGGCCGATACGTATGACCTTACTATAAACGGCTATTATCTAGACGGACGATATTACTACGAACCACAACAATATAATTACCTTACTACAATCATAGTAGGGAATGGACTTATATTGATTTAACCTTTTTTTTCAAAATGTAAATAAAGTAGATAAATAAATGTAACTGCTGGTTTAACCTTTTAAAAAAAAAGAATGGTTTAACCTTTTTTTTCCAAAATGTAAATTAAGTAGATAAAAAATGTAACTACTGGTTTACCCCTTTTTATAAGAAATAATTGGCTTGATTAGAAAAAATTAGAATACACCCTGTTAAAGGTGAGATTCGATCTCGAGACGGCTGCTTAATAGATACGCTTACTTAATCAACGAACCAATTATAACTTTGATGCATTTTAGACATTCATTTATATACACTGGAATTCTAAATTAGGGCTCTATACATATCTACCTTGGGATTGTTTAATCTATACCCCCAAAATTTCGGTTTAGGAATTGACCGTCCATGGTCTTTCGGCGCTCCATCTTCAAAATTTCAAGTTATCAACAGGTTTCTTTCATCTTCTTCTTCCATAATCGCAATTCTGTGTTATCTTCCAATTGCACGTGACAGGCCGAGGAACTCTCCAAGATCCCGTTGAAATTAACTAGTTATGTTTTGTCTTTATAGTTTGTGTTGTTTTTAACTTTTATAAGCTTTTTTTAATCGAAAATATGTGCTTTTATTTTCCAGTTTGGTTATGTAATATGTATTTTGATTTCGGAATCTTTTAGTTTTCCTACCTTTGGCAGTTATCAAATTGGTATATCACTTGGTATTATTTCATTATCCTAACTACAAACCCTAACTACATAGTTGGAATGTGAATATTTTTTAGTTCAATATAGGGGTAGTAACAGAAAAATATATGCAACACAACTAACACCAAATTTCCCCTGAAATAAATGCAATTCAACTAACATCAACCAAAACTATTGATGCCTCTCCCTCAACCAAACGAGCCCTAGTTTGAACTGATTATGAAGTCTTTCGCTTCTAATCATATTTTGTTAGTGTAGTCCGATAAAATAAAGTAACATTGAAATGAAAAAATATTTAACAATGATATCACACATTTAAATTATTACAAAACAATGTCAAAAATTCAAAAACAATATATATCAAATCAAATTAAATCAGATTCAATCATAAATCATCTCAAACTAAACAATCAAGTCTTCTATCTCCCAGTCTGCTTCATCATTAAGATCAGACAAGCTACTGTGTGCTTGTATTGTTGCATCATCTTGCTATATAGAGTAAATAACACTAATAAGCAATGTATTTTTTGAAAAACAATAATAATAATTTGTTACAATTCACCTCAATTCCTTCCACTAGCCCAGTATTTCCACAGCCTCTACCACGGCCTCTATCAGTATCTCTACCACCACTTCTACTACCACATCTACCACGGCCTCTACCACGGCCTCTATCACGGTTTTATGAATTTCCAAAGTATGAATCAAATCGCCCTATATATCTATTCAACCTTGGACGTCCACGAGAAGGTACGTATCTAGGATCTCTTATATTTCTTCCTTCACCATCACCATCACCCTCACCCTCACCCCCACCCCCACCCTCACCCATACCAATAGGTGTATCTTCAAATTACCAATCTGGAATTATCATTTGATCATCATCCCAATTCAAAAGCCCATGCTCCAATCTGTTCAAATGATACTTAATATATCGCCTTATCACTTCAGTATCTAATGGCAATATCACTAACCCGGTCAAAATGCTTTAATAGTTCCATGTACATAATGTATTTAGAAGTCATACGTGGATAACCTCTAAGAAAGAAACATTTCAAGTGCGTATGAACAACATCTTTTCTCCACCTTCTCAATATATACCTCTCATTAACATTATTAATCCTCTTATGAGACAACATCTTAAGTATATGGCAGCGTAGAATACCTCTTGTTTCAAACCACTTGCAGCTGCAACTTAGATATTCTCCAATAGGTGTATATTCAACCGTGAATACAAATGGATCTATAGTGTTAAAACTCCTGAACGAATAATCTGAGATAATGTAATTATCCACTCCAACTATTGCTTGATGGTCTTTAGGGGAGCTGATTTCACAGTGGTACAGTTTCCTTAACTGTACTTGAAAAAAGTCAAACACTTAACGAGTATAACATGTTTGAAATGTTTCCTCCCATGCAAATTCAGATAAACATTTTGGTTCAAAGCACCTTGACCTATAATTAGCTTCCAATTCTTTCTCGAACTTAGCTCTTATGGCTAACTCATATTGCTAAACAAATAGCTTCAAAGTGCTTTGCTGGGTGATCAATCCGTCAAAGAAAGTATGCATTCCTTCACTTCTTTGTGTGGACAACATCCCAGCCCAAAAGTGGTCATTTAGGTATACCAGAACCCATTTCTCCTTCTCCAAATAAAGCTTATAAAACCAATCCCTTTCCTCTAAGTTATATTTTTCAATAAAATCAGTCCATCATCTCTCAAACTCAGCAACGTTAATGCTATCAAGGACTAAAGCCTTAAATTCTGCCTTTGCAATCTTTGCATCAGAAACTCTACTTAACTTTGTAGGCAACTTTGCGAATATGTTCCATATACAATATCTATGTATTATATTTGGCATCACATCACATATGGGAGCCTTAATACTATCACATTGGTCATTCACGATAGCTAATGGATGAATATTTTTTAGAGCCCCAAGCCATGTAGATAGAACCATTTTGTAACTTGCTATATCCTCACTAGACATAAGAGCACATCCCAAAAGTACGGACTGCCTATGCTGATTGACACCAACAAATGAAGCAAATAGCATATTGTATCGATTCACAAGGTATGTGGTATCAAGGCATATTACATCATGGAACTCCTCATATGCAACCTTAGAGTGTGAATGAATCCATACGACATTACGAATTCGACCAAAACTATCCACATCTACGGAGTAGTAAAATTCCCTATCTTTTTGCTGCATGTCACTGAAGAACTTGAGTAATGATTATGCATCTCCTTCTTGCAACTGAAGCTTTCTACTTTTCAAGATATAATTTCTACAGTCCTTTGGTGTACAACCCATATTTTTGGGGCCACCAGCAAGTACTTCAGCGACTCTTATATTTTTTGAGGGTCTTAAGCCAGCAATATCTTTGGCTACAAGAGTTCTCTTAAGAGACTTGCTAAGCGATCTATGTCCAGCCATCAATCGCGATAGTGCTGGTTACAATTGATGATTATATTTTTTTACCACCTTTGAAACACGCCATGAACCATTATCCGCCAAAATTTCATTTATTCTAGCACGGCAGTTCCTCCTCTTGGTAACATACTTATTCCTTGGTTTCCTAGACCTATCACAACCATATTGCACATACCTAAAAATATCACTACCTTTTTTGTTGGATGTTCTTTTGACAATGCAAAAACCCGATAATCTTGCATGTTCTTTGTAAAAATCAAACAGAACATCCTTACTACTGAACCACATCCCAGTAATTGGACCAGTTATAAGTTCTTCTTCACTAAACTCATTAGGAATTTCCCTTTCCTCTCCAACTTCTCCCTCTTCCTCTAAATAATGGCCATCATAATCATCATCATCATCATCATCATCATCATCAGGAGCAGCAGAATCGTCAACAGGATTTTCTCCATCATTGAAGTTGACGTCTGAATCAATGTCGATCGATTCATATTCATTCATCAAACTGTCGTCCGAATTCAGCCTAATGATGTGTGTAATGCATTCCTTAGTTGATCACTGTTATTCGTTTTTAATGGATCCAAACTAGTTTCTCGGTTAGTATTCATGTTTAGTTTAAGGGAAGTGTGGTGAATTATGTGCTTAATGAAAGCTATCTTAACATAAGTATGTGGTATGATATATACATAATAGACCTTTGATCTTCTCATCCGTATAAATTGCATTTAATTAAAAAAATACGTAATTGTATTTAACAAAAATAAGTAATTATATTTTTTTTAAATGTAATTTTATTTTAAAAAAATACGTCTTGAGCGTATATACGAAGGCTTCTCATAGGTATGCTGAGAGAATGATTTATGAGATCAATATTTTGGAATAATCAAAAGTTATTAACTAATTTTGGAGGGAAATATTTTGGAGGGAAAAATGGCCATTAAGCCAAACGGAAAAACAAGGGCTTTACTGGTATTTCACAGGTGTGGTCATTTTTGGGCCATGCTGAGTTTGGCCGAATAGCATCTCTCTTTGCTTATATATATAGTAAAGTAAAATTTGGCTATACAGTGGCATAGTCACTCTATAGCAAAGGTGGAAGAGTGCACACCCTTTGTGTGTGTGTATATATATATATTAGAAGACTTAATTTCTCGCTGTCGGGATATTTCGGATAGTGGGAGAAGCAAAGGGGCTGATGTTGCTCCAATTCTCCAAAAGTACAATAATATATCTCTTTTTTTCTAAGTGATTCGTTCTCACAGGCCCGAGACCTCCTTAGCATTTATTGTTTTCTTATATTTTCTTCACCATATCGTCTAATACTGGCAATATAGAGCCTTTCTTAATCATACCTTTAACTGTTATTCCATCCCCGGCTATCCCGATAGTTCGAATCGGTACTAACGGCGACCCCGAGGTCCCATTGATCATCTCTGCACTCAGGCAACAGGCCCCTTTGGTTTGATTATTGCCTCGTCTTAGCTTGCATTTTATCTTTATACTTCATGTCCTTAGCATTAACTGCTTTAACAACTAGCTCGGAAATAGATCACGTATTTCTAGAATCTCATTTACAAATTTAATTGTTGTTACTATTTTCACGGTATATATACATACATACATACATACATATATATATATATATATATATATATATATATAATTTTTTGAACATCAATAACCCAATTAAGTGAGGCAGTCCAACGGTTCAAAGTGACATGTTCATGGGTTCAAAGTTCTGCCCATTTTATTCGCTAAAACTAAAAGGAGACTATCATGTGTGATCTATTTGATTCTTTTTCCATCTAAAAAAATTCTATTTAAATAACTCTTAAAACTTAAATTTTGTGTAGAAATAAATAACCAATCTTAAAAATAAAATTTTAATTAAAGCTATTTTTAAAATAAATTTATATATTAAAAGTCAGGCTCTACAAATTTCTTGAACAAAAATTCCTTTTTGTTTAGCAAAATGTTGCGTAGTTTAATCTAAAAAATTTGATACATTATTTATTGAAAAAAACAAATTATTAATTTGTTTTAACTTTAAAGTTTGTACACCTTTTAACGGAATTGTTGTCTTTAAAAGGACAAGAAAAGTCTGAAATTCCGCTCAGATATCATTTTTGACTCATCAATGTTTGTTAGTTGGAGTACTTATTTCTTCATATATTCCACAAGATATACTAGCCATATCAATGATTCTCCATATTTAGATTATCGAATACGAAAAAAGTAGAATGCTAAAATTGTTACTTTATGGGGCATAGTGGCGTAACGTACCTTTCTAATGGTAGCTTGCTAGTTACGATATTCTATAGTATCCCTCATTTTTCAGTGTTCGGACTTATCTCCTTATAAAGATTACTTATCTAACTATGTTATTAATGCAATATTATTCTAAAATTCGAACTCATTTTTTCTTTTTTTTTCTTTTTTCTTTTTGGATAAAAGGAAGTTGATTATCTAAAATGAAACTCCAATAAGAAATTTCAAAAATTTGAGAAGTGCGTTGAGTTAGAATCTATTTTCTAGAAGTATTACGATCTGAATTTCCTACCATCGGGATCGTGATGCCGTCTACTATCGGAGCTAGGCAAGCCAACCTTTTTAAATATTTCACAAAGCTTTAATATAAAACAGTATAATAAACTGAAATAAATAATTAAAATATACGGAAGACTTTTAACAAAGAACGATAGCAAAGTGCGAAAGTTCATAACATATCTCTACCCAGTATCTGGTATCATCACTCACGGACTACTAAGAATTTCTAAAAACATCAATCTGAAAGAAAATATAGAAGAGTTTGTCTCGATACAAATAAAAAAACTGAAATAACATAGATGAGACTCCGAGCCCGCGGACGTCAGCTAAGCTACCTAAGAGTCTCTAGACTAAAGGTCGGCTCCCGGTCTAGAACTGTTGCGGCTGTCCGTAAGTTGTCTCCTGACCTGTGCACAAAATGCACAGAAGTGTAGCATCAGCACAACCGACTCGATGTGCTGGTAAGTGCCAGGCCTAACCCCGGCGAGGTAGTGACGAGGCTAGACAAAACCTACCACAAATAACCTCTACAGATATATGCAATAACAGGAGAATATGCTATTCTAAACAGTTAAAAAGGGAGGGAAGCATGATGTGGGGTACAACAGTTCAAATACAGAAATCAGCTATCAAGAGTAAGAACTGAACGGATAACAACTGATAAAGAAATACCGGAAAGCTCAAAACACAGAACAATATACTCAATTCATGTTCCGTTGTGGCGCGCAACCTTTTACTCAACATTCAAAATCGTTGCGGCATGCAACCCGATCCTCGACATTCAATACCGTTACGGCGTGCAACCCGATCCTCAATATCAAGTACCGTTGCGGCGCGCAACCCGATCCTTGATTTTTACCAACGAAACTCAACCAAATCATTCGCAACTCAAGTGCGAGGGGAGTTGCATCAAAGTACCAAGTGTCCCGACAAGGGAATGCAATTAACAGCCCAAATATCCCGGCAATGGAGAATCCAATATATATTTTAAGTCCCGGCAAGGGAAATGATCACAGAACTTCCACTCCTAAACATGTTAGCTACCAACAAGTCCTAAGTCGAGCCAATGCTCCAAAATTATACGAAGTCATATTTATCCTCAGTCGTTCATATCATGTGAACTAAATCAATTCAACCAGAATTTATATCATATTTTGTAAATAGTGCACTTTAAGACCCACGTTCATGCTAGACTAGGGTGCATAGACAACCGCCACCATGCGTATACACCGACTCCACATAGCACGTAACAAATAACATCCTAATCATATTCCCTCAGGTCAAAGTTAAATCAAACACTTACCTCGGTCAGGAAATAGCAATTAAGCCTCTAACACCGCTCCTCTAGAATCCAACTCCAAAACAACGATATCTAGCCATAATTAGTTCAATATTATCAATAACGGCTTAAAAATACAATTCCATCGCCTAGAAATGAATTTCTTATCATTTTTTCAAAAATACCAAAACCTTACATCGGGAACACATGGTCCAAACTCGAGGCTCGGACAAAACCCAATCACACATAACCCCACGAGTTCAAATATGTAATTTGTTTCAAGATTCGACCCCAAATTGAGGTTAAATTGCTCAAAATTCCCAAAAACCTAACTCTACCCAAAAGCCCTAATTTCTACTTTGATTTCGTGTTTTTAGGCTAGGATATTAGTGATAGATGAAGAAATAATGAGGAAATAATGATAAAATTACTTACCCAAAAAGTTATGGAGGAAGGGAAGCTTGTGACTCGTCAATGGAGGGTGAAGAAGAAGGGATCGTGTGAGAAGAGTGTGAAAATCCCGAAGTGATATGTTCTGGAATTAATTTAAAATCACTGGACGGAAATAACACCATGCGAATGCGGGACCAAGTCGTGCTCGCAAAGAAGAACTACCAGCTAGCCTATACGAACGCCAGGGGCTATCGCGGAGGCATAGAGGAAAACTGGGGGGCTGGCTTGCACTATGCGTTCGCGAGGAACGGGTGCAAACGCATAGAAGAAAATTATGGGACCCAACATTTGAACTATGTGAACGCGATAGGGCACTGCGAACGGGGAGGGTAAGGAAGTCAAGTCTATGCGAACTGGAGAGGGTGTTGCGTTCGCATAGAACAAAAACCTGTCTGCAACACTTTGGAATTTCTGATGTCTTTTTCTAAGTGAAAACCGCCCTGAACCACCTCTGAATCACTCCCGAGCACTCGTGGCTCCCAACCAATCACACACTAACTCAATAACATCCTACGGACTTAGTCGAGCGATCAAATCACCAAAATAATATCAAATTCAATGAATCAAACCCCAAAACTCATAATTTCCATTTCAAAGTTCATAACTTTCAAATTTTTCATTTTTAGTCCGAAACACGTCAAACGGCGTCCGATTTCGACCAAATTTTACAAGTAGCGCTTAAACCACATATGCGACATGTACCGGACATCGGAACCAAAATACGAGCCTGATACCATTACTTTTTGATCAAATTTTATTTTCATTTTCCTTAAACATTTTCAGAAAATAATTTCACAAAAAAATTCTTTTCTTAGGCCTGGGACCTCGGATTTCGATTTCGGGAATACGCCCAAGTCCCATATTTTTCTATGAACCATCCGGGACCGTCACATCACAGATCCGGGTCTGTTTACCCAAAATATTGATCAAAGTCAACTATAGTAATATTATTATCAAAATTCATAGTTTTTAACACAGAGTTTATATATTCCACATAAAAACTTTCCGGCTTCGCGCCCGGACTGTGCATGCAAATCGAGGCGATCAAATAAGAGGTTTTTAAGGCTTCGAAAGCACGAAGAAAGGAAAAATTACGGTGATGACCCCTTTGGATTGTCACAGCAAGGTTCTATAAAATTTGGTTCTCGTAGACTTCAAATTGATAAGAACTTCCTATCTTATATACGTACTGAAAACTTAAATAAAAAGGGACGAGAAAAACAATTCTTAGATGTACTTCCTAGTAGTGTATGTGTGCCTTTTCAGTATTATATTGATATAAGAGGTAAGATTATTAATACACTGAAGCAAAAGTACGTGTTGAAGATGAAGAGTAGATGTCGCAGACGAACCCTATGAGTCTGCCCTAATTCTGAATAGTACTACATTAGTAAATTTTTAATATGTGAATAGTAAGTTATTATATTTTTATCATGTTATATTTTACTACTCCATATTTAAAGTAAAGATTTATATGTAATTACATTATTAGTGATTTGTATATATATTTTTTATATATGAAACTTGAACTCTTAGCTTGATATGAGATTTTGACTTTGTTATAACAAGTTATTTTTCATTTGTTATAGGTTATCATAATAAATATTTTAAAAAATATAAATAAAAATAATATTTAAATGACCAGTGTAGATATTTTTGACATTATCAGTGCATATAATTGTCACTCATAATCCAGAAAATCATTAAAATGATAAATTTTAAGGGCGTTATCTAATTTAGGAAAAGGTGCGATCACACACTTACTCTTTGTCTTTGTTGATAAGTAGGAAAAGGAGGTCAAACAGTAATAAGTGAATTTAAGCAATGATTTACTGATAATAAGCAGATTGAAAAGCCATTTGAAAAGTGGCTGCTGATAATCAAAGGCTCCTTTTTGTAATCTTTAGATTCCATCATATGTGGAAAGAATAAGATTCTATATGTCACGATACAATGGCACAATCTTGTAAAGTGATGTGTTCATGTCTTCAATTTGAATCCCTCCTCTTCCTAATTCCTTGGCTTAATTGTTTTGCTTATTCCATCCTCCATATATTCTTCTTTCAGACTAAGAAAAGAATGATTTTATAACTTTTTTAGGATCAAAATTAAGCAAGATTTATCCACTAATAATTTTTATTACAGGAATAATTCCCCCTTACCCCTCTATGGGTGGGTGAAATCGGGCAAGTGTAGAACCTTCACCAAATGTTTAGATGCAAGTGTAAATTCTGTTTTAAATTTTATATCTCCAATGAGGTAGCAAATATCTTTGGTATTTAGGTATTTATTCTCCTCAAAGGTGCAACAACTTATAATTAATAACAATCAAGCGGACATACAACTTTGCCCCTCGCTTTTTTCCTTTATGAGCCGAGGGTCTACATAAAATAATACTTTTGTTTTGTTAAAGGTAAGGGTAAGGTCTGCGTATATTCTGCTCTTTTCAAAAATTTATGGGACTATACTGAATATGTTGTTGTTAAGTGAATATATAACTATTACCCTACTCTTCCATAAGTTGTGCGATATGTCAAAAAGAAAGAAAAAAAATCTTCTTTCCTACAGTTTTTTAATTGTCTTGATGCTCATGAGTTCCTTCCTTTTTATTTGTCTTGATGCCCTTGTTGTTTTCTTGCAGTTGCGGCAACCTAAATACCGTTTTGTCTATCATCTTTCTTCTTTTGGACAATGTCAAGATGCTTTATTTTTTTATTTAATATTTCTATATTTCTTCTTCAAAATTCAAGGGGTAACTTCAATCGGAAAAATTTTTAAAAGAAAAAAAGGAGGAGGAACTATGATCACATTATTGTTTAAATAATTGTGTTTAATTCTAAGATCATTGTGCTCAGCACACGCCGTAGTATGAGCGTAGAAAAGAACTTTTGACTGGCTAAACTCCAAGAGACTAAATTGAAAGTTCCTTAAATTTAGGTCTCAATACACACACACTCTCTCTCTTCCTCCTCCTTAGTAAACATGAACAAAAGAATGTACAATAACTACCGACTGAATATTTCTTCATTATCAATCAATGTCAACAACTACAACAACCCAGTATAATTTCACTTAGTGGGGTCTGGGGAGGATAGTATATACACAGACCTTACCCCTACCCTTGGGTAGAGAGGTTGTTTCCAAATAGACCACCGGCATCCTTCCCTCCAAGAACTTCCCACCTTGCTATTGGGAAGACTCGAACTCACAACCTCTCGGTTGAAAGTGAAGGTTGCTTACCATCAGAGCTACCATCAGAGCAACCCCTCTTGTCTCATTATCAATCAATGTCAACAACTACAACAACCCAGTATAATTTCACTTAGTGGGGTCTGGGGAGGATAGTATATACACAGACCTTACCCCTACCCTTGGGTAGAGAGGTTGTTTCCAAATAGACCACCGGCATCCTTCCCTCCAAGAACTTCCCACCTTGCTATTGGGAAGACTCGAACTCACAACCTCTCGGTTGAAAGTAAAGGTTGCTTACCATCAGAGCTACCATCAGAGCAACCCCTCTTGTCTCATTATCAATCAATGTCATCATCTAGAATTACATGTATATGTCTTCTTTGTGTAAATATATAATTTTTACCCAATCAAGGTGTAGCTAGCAATTAAACTAAAGAAAACTGTAGTTTAATGATGCCCAAGTTTTGAATAACCAAATACAAGAAACATGCGCAACGTTTCATAAACGTAATCTTCCATTGATCAAACCATTGGTTGTATCTTAATTATGAGACAAGTAATACATAATATTCTGTTCCTAAATTCCTAAAGACCAAACAAGAAAAAAAGATGATGTTGGAATGAAGTAGGAAAAAGAAAATATAGAGAATTTAATTACATAATAGAGCAAGCATTGGGATTGTCATCACTGAAAAGGTAAGTAATCTTTTCTTCAGTATCATTAGGGGTAAGACGTGCCTGTGGTACATTTTTCACAAAACCAGAAGGCGCCTTTTTGTCATATGCCTGAGCTACGTACGGGTAGGACACCAAATTATAAGGAACATATGGCCACATCTCTGCTCTTTTTCCTGTGCTTTTTACTCTATTCAACACTCTCTGTGGTTCAATATAACCACTCACTATCACCCTGTTTTGCTTTCTAATCACTTCCACTGTTTTCACACCTGCAAAAATAAAGAAAATCAAACGCCAATAATTAGTGAAACCAATATATGTACATGCAAGAGCTTCTTTAATTTGGTATCAGGAATAAGGAATAATTTATTCTAACATAAAATTTGAGATAACTTGGGATAAAATTATGGTATAACTAATCCCGAGATCAGTTATTCTGATTTTTAAGAGTCCAAAATAAAAGGATTCAAAATATTCAAGAATATCATATTTTGGATTTAAAGGGCAACTTAATATTTGAGTCCCTCTGCTGCTATATATATTAGAAGCTTCACTTATGTTGGAGTTCAGTACTTAATAGTTATAGAAAAGAAATATTTTTAATTTTAACGCAATATAATTTTTCAAAAGAGGCAATTTAATTGAACCCCTTGGGACTATATAGCCCGACCGGGGCGGAGCCCCAGTACCCGGCTACAAGTTCGATCGAACCTAATAGCTTTTGTTCAAATCTTGTAATTGTATTTATCATTTAAAAATTTATTAATTATGTACAAATATTAATTTAGAACCAATAACTTAAACGAATTAAAATTTCGAACCCATAAGTTTAAAATCTTAGCTTCATCAATATAGCCGGATGTATAGGTTCATGTGTTTAAGCTTCAACGTCAGTGTATTAATTTAGCAAGAAAATGATAAAAAAGTGGTTCCTGTACTATAAAAGTAGTACTCAGCAAATATCAGAAGAGCTTCGCCCAAGAAAGGCATAAAGTTATGAATCTTCTTCACTTGAAATAGAAGCATTTCATCTTCCTTCTGGACCAGTATTCCATTTTCGAATATTGGTTTAGTCTAAATTAAACACAGGTTATTCCCCAGAGAATTAACATACATGCAACTCCACTTCATATATATAACTGTAAGCATGGAGTTAATTAATTATATTTATTTTCTTCCATCATTTCAAATTACAAAATTCAGAGTAAGAACCTTTCATCCGTTTAACGGCATTCTTGACTCTTCTTTCGCATCCATCACAATCCATCTTCACTTTTATCTCCACCGTCTAACAACGAAGAAAAAAAACAATTTTAATAGGGTAGACAATTTAAACCAAAAAAATAAAGGTAATAAAGGGGTGAACAAATTAAAGATGATATTCAACCTGAATCTTAGCAGCAGGTGGCGTTGGAGGGTAAAAATATGAGTAGAAAGTAGAAATTAAAGTACCTGTAATGGTTTCCTTTTGTTACGTCGTATGCTGGTATCATAGCAAAAGTTTGAAAAATAATCAAGAACACCCATATTCACTTATCTTTGGGGAAAAGCAATGCAAGTGGTGAAGAATATATATAAATGAGAGAAAGGGAGAGACTTGTGTTGTGGGTTTTATGGGGAGGGCAAGAAGTTAAGTTGGTTCGGTGGATGAGAGTATTGACAACGAAGGGCCAAAACTAGAATTAATATGATATACATAATCAAGTGTTTGTGGGACTTAATAAAGGAATGAATTTATTTATTTATACTCGTAGAGAGTTTTATATTATTAGTTTTTTTAATTGATCATAACGAGTTATTTAATCGATTTTTTATGTTATTGAAAAATATTTCTTTATCATAAAAAGTAAGGGTACGATCTATGTACACATTATTTTTCGTAAACCTCACAAAGCTAAATTACACTGAATATGTTGTTGCTGTTATTATTTTGTGTTATCAGATTAAGATTATTGCACAAAATTTATCTGTGATAGTAGATTACCTTAACCTGATGTGGAAAAAGTATATATATGATATTAGACTCAGAAGTTAAATTCTAAAAAGTAAGACGAGCGTATTGTGTTTATAAAAATGGTGTTACATTCTTTAATTTTACCTTAGGTAAAGAAAATGTCCACAAAAGATGCAAATGTGGCCCGAAATGATGACCCTTTAGGTAACTCTTTACTTATTTATTGGGATGTGTTAATTGGAAAATTGTTGTAAAGTATTTTTATGTTTTCTTTCATTTTCGTTCAGTGGGTGTGTGGCTTTGCCTTTTCAATTAATTATTTTATCAATTAATGTTGGCCAATGCCCCTGATTATTGGCTCCTTGATGTCGCCCGTTCCTTTAATTGTGCACAAACGATCTGGATTTCATTTGGGAGTGTGTCAGCTTTTTTTTAAATCGATACAATAATAATTACTTGTAACATTTTGTAGAAACAGGATAGAGAATATAGAATCTTTTATCAACTCTTTTACCTTTGTAGTCAACGTACAATAACAATAACTCAGTATAATCTCATTTAGTGGGGTTTGGAGAGGATAGTATGTACGCAGACCTTATCCCTACCTTGGGGTAGAGAGGCTGTTTCCAAATAGACCTCTGGCATTCTTCCCTCAAAAAACTTCTCATCTTGCTCTTGGAGAGACTCAAACTCACAACCTCTCGGTTAAAAGTGGGGTTTGCTTACCACCAAAGCAACCCCTATTGTCTCAACGTACGTCGATTTAATATCATACCTTAAGAAAAACTGGAAGCTGACCCATTGACCTGTATACTTTAGCAATAATAAGGGTTTAGTTGCAAATAGAAATGGTATGTGAAAGAAAGAAGAACGGTTCTAATGCATGCGTAATTACTCCATTTGCACGTTTGTCTAGATTGTTTTCTTTTCTTTTTTTCTGAGGAATGGTGGGATTAATAATAATAACTATTATTATTATTATTATTATTATTATTATTATTATAAAAGCGTTCCTCCAAATTATATTTTGTTCGAACCCGCACAATATATTAGGAGTATATCAGTACTTCCACCTTATTTTATGTGACACTATCTACTTGTGCACAATATCTAAGATATTAATAATTAATTATAGAAATAGTTGTGGAAGAAAACAATAGACTATCTGCAGAAAAAATTGTTTAATACTCCAAGAAAATATCATATTAACTTTGTGACCTTTCTTCTTAGTTCGGAAACCAAACCTTCTAGTTGGAAAAGGAAAGAAAAGAACTTTTCCACCCCACAGGTAAACAGATGAAACTTGTTATACTTGGACTCAATTTGTTTATCAAAAAGAGAAAAGGAGTGTCACTCGTCTTTTGGGGTCTTTAGACCAAAAAAGAAGAAGAATCCCAGCTCTTAAGGCATAATATATATAAAAATCATTATGGAGTGGATATCTCCAGCATTCACGCACTCTTATTGACCTCTTTATGCTATACGTTTTGGCATACTTTTCTTCTTTTTCTAACAGGTTAAGTTATCAACTTATCATCACATCATTCTCTACTTGGGCCGTTTATAATGTACATTTTCCTCAGTTATGTAACATGTTTGACTTTGAAACAGTTCAAGGTAATAATTTGAGTATAATATACTAGTGACAGATAGACAAAAATAAAAATTATTAATGGAAAAGAGAGGACATAATACATCAAAGTTCATGTCGGAATAATGTAGTGAATGCGAAGCCGCAAAAGTTGTACAGAAATAAGATTATTTTAGATATTTTGGAACGTCTCAAAATAAAAAGAGAAACATATAATCTTGAACAGATGGAGCACTCTCTTTCACATCGAAAAAAAGTAAATGTTTAAGGGAAGAAGGTATACATCAACCTTTTTACTATTTTTTAAAATAAAAATTACTATTTTTTATTGGAAATGGCCTCTCTGCCCTTTTGGGTAGGGGTAAGGCTCGTCTACATATTACCCTTCCCAGATCCCACTGTGTGGTACATTACTGGGTAGTTGTTGTTTATATGAAAAGTACTATATATTACATTTTTGCTTAGTTAATCTTTTTTCCAATTTTTTTCAAAATCATATATTCGATCATCTAGTTAACTCTTTGTAATATCAGTGTCATTCTCTTCTGAATAGAGAGCATAACAAATGAGCAGCCCAAAGTGCTCCAATAATGAAGTACATTTCGTAGTCATATTTTTAGTTTGAGGGACAAACTATAGGCCACGGAGAACTTTGGTGTTCATTCCAAAGTGGCCTAGTGGGAAACAAAACAGAATCATACTTTGGTGAAGAGAATATATATTCGACTATCGATAATATTCATGGTTTAACAATTGTCACCTGAATCATCACCGGACCTCTTCAAATTCACCTTGTAAAATTGCATTTTTTTTAACATGATCATATACTTTTTCAGTGTCTAATTTAACATGTCTTTTATAGGGGAGCCAACATCACTTCATTGTAATTGCGGATACCAGAGTACATGCATTATGATGTATTGACGTGGGGTGATGTCACGATGAGGTGCCCATGTAAGGTAACCAAGCTTATTGTCAAGGACAGCCATTAACGAGTTTGATACGAGCTCAATCGAAGGATATTTTGGAGAAGAAGTAACTGTTCTATTAAAACTGAAGAAGCATAGCTAAGGTACGATGTACAAATACTGTGTTAACTAACTCAAGCAAACTAACTGCTATTTACTTAAATACCCTTATACATTTCAACTACTTAACTACTTTATCTATATCTATATTCGTAATATCCCCTCTCAAGTTGTGCAGTGTGAACAAATTGAACACTCCCAGCTTGGATAATAAGAACTCGTGTTGTGCCTTTCCTAATACTTTTGTAACACATCTGCAATACGTAGATATGTAGAAATATGTGCAGTTTGTATTAGGCCCTACTGAATCTTCCCGCGAACAAAATGGTAGTCTATTTCGATATGTTTTGTTCTTTCATGGTAGATGAGGTTTGCAGCAATTTGTATGGCTGCATTACCATCACAATAGATCTTTATTGGAAGTTTAGCTCAACATCAGCTCTTTAAACAACCATGTCAACCATACCACCTCTGCAATGGCATTAGCCATGCTTCTATACTCGGCTTTCGCAGAGCTTCTTGATACAGTATTCTATTTCTTTGACTTCCAGGAGATAAGAAACTCTCCTAATTTTACCACAAATCCATTCACCGACCTTCTAGTCATTGGACAAGTAGCCCAATCTGCATCACAATACACTATGAGCAGATTAGAAATCTGAGGTGAGAGCAAGATCCCCAACCCTGGTGCATTTTTGAGATACCTTACTACTCTTAAAGCCCCTTCCTAGTGAGACTTCTTTGGCATGTGCATGAACTGGCTTAGAGTGTGGACTGCATAGCTAAGGTTCGGCCTTGTCATGGTGAGATACAACAACTTTCCAACCAACTGATGATATCTGCTTGGATCAGTAAGTAACTCATCAACAACCAGATTTGCATTTGCATGATCATTGGTATGATTATATTCAGCACTAGTGAATTTATGGCTAGTGTCTAGAGGTGTGCAGGCAGGTTTAGAGCCTGCCAAACCAAGTGTAGCAATGAGATCAAGTGTGAACTTCCTTTGACATACCAAAATACCTTGTTTGCTCCTAGCCACTTCAAGACCAAGGAAATATCTCATTTTCCCCAGATTCTTGATCTTGAAGTGATCTTGTAGGACAGTTTTAGCCTCCCGAATTAATTGAGAAGAAGAACCAATGATCAAGAGGTCATCCATATAGATGAGGATCACAACTAAGCCAGAACTGGACTTCTTACTGAAAAGAGAATAGTGATGATGTCTCTGGACAAATCCTGCTGAAGAGAGAGCTTCACTAAGCTTCAGGTACCATTGCCTAGAAGCCTGTTTGAGCCCATACAAGGATTTTTGAAGCCTGCAAACTCTAGGAGGCTCCCCCATACCTAAAAGAGCGGGGGGGGGGGGGTCATATATACTTCTTCTAGCAAATCACCTTGGAGAAAGGCATTGAAGACATCCATCTGATGCAGCTTCCATCAATGCATAGCTGCCAAGGACAAAACAGTCCTTACTGTAACCATTTTAACCATAGGTGAGAAGGTCTCTTGATAATCAAGCCCTTCCTGCTGAGTGTATCCCTTTTCCACTAAGCGGGCTTTATACTCTCCACTTCACCTTGGGCATTGTATTTCACCTTATACACCCACTTATATCATGTGGCTCTCTTGGCAGGTGGTAGTGGAACTAGTTCCCAGGTGATTGTCCTGAAGAGCCTTCAGCTCAGTATCCATGGCAGCAATCCATTTGGGATCTTGAAGAGCATCAGAATATGCAGAAGATTCCATAACAACATTAAATGAACAAATAGATTGGAAGTAAGGGGAAGACAAGGAATCATATGATATGTAAGCTGATATTGGATAGCTGGAACTCAAGGTAGTAGGAGTCCCTGCCTGTGGCATCCCATGAACAAAGTCATTGAGCCAACCAGGTGGCTTAGAGGTCCTAGTAGACTTTCTGAGTCCCTCTGCTGGTATAAAATTCAATGAATCCACATTTGGATGTGGCACTACTGGTGTAGAAACTGCAGTAGGAATGCGAGGTTGTACCAGATCTGCTGAAACTAGTATTATATGATCAGGAATTGGTGATGCCTCAGGAAAAGCTGATGAAGCTACTGGTGAGTCAGGAACAGCCTTTGAATCAGCAGTGTCGATAATAAAGGCATCATCTGCATCAAGGAATTGCTTACTAGTGCTTCTCCTGCAGGTTGAAGTTGTGGTCTGAAAAGGAAAAATATGCTCCTTGAAGGAGACATCCCTGCTAACGAAGAAACGTTTGTTAGTAAGGCTATACAATTTGTAACCCTTTTGAGTGGAAGAATACCCCATATGCACTGCTGGTTCTGCTCTAGCTCTAAACTTATCACCTCTATCAGTGGCAGTATCATAGCAGAGATTGCCTAGAACTTTCAGGTGTTGTAGTTTGGGTGCCCGACCATAGAACATCTCAAAAAGGTGATTTACCTACCAATGATGTGGATGGTATCCTGTTGATAAAATATACTGCATTTTGCACACAAAAACCCCACAATTTCAGTGGAATATTTCCCTGAAATCTGATGGCCCTTGCAACCTCAAGGATCTTCCTGTGTTTCCTTTCTACAACTCTATTCTGCTGGGGTGTGTAGACACAAGAGCTCCGATGAATCACACCTGCATTCCTAAACATATCTGCACAATGAGAATTAAATAATAATATTCCATTGTCTGTCCTAAACACTTTGATAGCACTTTTAAACTGTATCTTCACAAGAGTCATGAAGTCCTTTATTACAGTAGAGACGTCACTTTTAAGCTTGAGCAAAAAAATCTATATCATTCTACTATAATCATCTACCAAAGTAAGGAAGAATCTATTCCCGTCATATGCTGGAGTTTTATAGGGACCCCACACATCACCATGCACCAAATCAAACACCTTAGAAGCTCTACTAGTACTTTGTGGAAAAGGAACCATTCTCTGTTCTGCCAAAGGACAAATGGCACAAACATTATGACTATGTAATCTATTACACTTTATTATATGCATCTGTTGTAGGATATTATGTGGTACATGTCCAAGTCTTCTATGCCATAGCTCTTCTTCATTGTTGTTGCTTGAATTCTGTCTCTATCCCTACAAGGCTAATAGTATAGATCTCCATTTCTTCTACCAGTCCCCTTCACCTTTCCAGTGTGAAGATCCTAAATGAGGCAAAAATCAGGATAGAATTGCATGCAACAATTTAGTTCCCTGGTCAGTTTTGACACTGACAGTAGATTATATTTAAATCATGGTATGCAAAGTACATTGAATATAATCCCTTGATCTAGTTTTGAGCTACCTACACAAGATATGGCCAAGCTATCCCCATTTGGTAGATGAACCTTTCCTCCTTACTTCTAGAGTTTTCTTTAGGTATGGAGATCATATCACTACTAGACACCATGTGGTCTGTTGCACCTATATCTACAATCCACTTATCATCCTTTTTTACTATCAATTGAATGATCTACACTGACTGTATTTTCAAGTATTGGAGGATCAAGTATACCTGCTGCATTAGCTGCATTCATTGTTGACTCTTGTGAGTTCTCCTTTTGTAACATTTTTAGAATTTGATCATATTGTTCAGCAGTAAATGGCATTGGCATCTGCATGTTCATTCTTGCATCTCTCTCTGCACCTGCAAAGCATCCTGATGACGCTATGAAACCTGCATTAGAACAATCAGCAGTATTTGGGGCTAAGGATTGTGCAACTCCATGGCTAATATGGGCATTTCCTGATATGTTTCCCGTTACCTGTTGCTGACCATGACTTCGTAACTATATAGGATTACCAAAGTGTGCAGAGTTAGCCACTGCTTTCTTCTCCCTTTAAAATCTGGCGGATATCCAATCAACTGATAGCAATTTTCCTTGCTATGTCCTCTCATCTTAAAGAAATCATATATCACATTGGAATTCCTTCTAGGCTTCTGCATCTGAGATCCTCTAGCACTCCAAAGTGCAGTGATATCATTACCATCCATTAGTGAATTGAGACCTACAGAACTGTGCCATGTTGTTGCCTTTTGGGTCTCATCCTCAATGACCATGGCATATGCTTGATTTAGACTAGGTTCTGTAGATTTCATGAGAATTTGACGTCTTTCCTGAATATACGAGTCATTCAAACCTCCCAAAAATTGAAGTAACCTTTGTTGGCTTAAGAGTTCAACATAGTCCTTCATAGAGTTTGGAGGTGGCATAATTGCATCAAATTCTCCACAAAGCTCCTTCAATTTCGTAAAGTATGTAGATACAGAGTCAGTACCTTGGAATATAGTTGCAATTTCTCTATGAAGCTGGTAGATCCTCATGCGATTCACCTTGTCAAATCTCTCACGAATATCCTCCCACACAGCTCGAGCATTTGATGCATACACGATCCCACTGAGTAGATCTGGTGACACAGTGTTCATAATCTATGAAAAGACTATGGTATTATGAGTCTCCCAGTCCTCATGTAAAGCCACAGGAAATGTAGCTTTGGTATGCTTACCATCGACAAACCCTAGCTTTCGTTTAGCTTGAAGGGCAATCTTTATCGATCTCCTTCATAGGTCGTAATTCTCAGATCCTTTGAGCTGGATCGGAATCAGCACTGAAACTGAAGTATCGTATGGATGCACGAACAGAGGGTGGGTATGATCGATCTTATTCTCCCCTATTTCTGAACCAAAGAAGAAACCAGAATGTTGAGATTTGTTTGTCTTCTGACTGAGCTTCAACCTCTGTTGCTGCCGGATGAACAAGCGAGCTTAGATATTCTTCGCTGGCTCTGATACCATGTCAAGGACAGCCATTAACGAGTTTGATACCAGCCCAGTAGAAGAGAGAGAGGATATTTTGGAGAAGAAGTTATTGTTTTACTGAAACTGAAGAAGCGTAGATGCAGCACACTGTACAAATACTATGTTATCTAACTCAAGCAAACTGATTGGATATTTACTTAAATACCCTTATACATTTCAACTACTTAACTACTTCACCTATGTCTATATTCGTAACACTTATGTGTGGGAATTCATATGGATACAACAAGAAAGTATGCATAAACATAAAGAGGAGTTATATGAATTGTTTATAGTCAACGTTGTTTCAATCATGTTAGACAAGGGTGGCTCAGTAACACTAATTGTCTAAACCTAAATTTAATAAGAGGCCTTAAATTTTATAAATTAAGTGCAAATATGCAAAAAGCTAATGTTGCATTTCTTATCTTTTTATAATACAGTATAGTAGCCTTAAAAGACATTGAGCCTTTAATTTCATATAGTAATCTTGTTATTATATTGGTAAAGGTTAATTTTAAATTGATCAGTTGTTAGCCATATGTTTCCAATATATTACCTTGGATGTGTTGTTAAAGACTATGTTTACTAATATGAATATTTGAATAGTTTCATTCAACGTTCTAAAATATTTTTAAATGTTAAAATATCGGCAATCTTTTTTTTTTATAAAGATTATGTAAGTTCTCTGCTTCCTACAAATTTCAGTATTGTCTAAGCAGAAATGGGCCTAAAACATTAGTCTATTTGCCCAGTAAGACATTAGCAAATGTAATTTACTGAAATGTCATCATAACATTTCTTACTAATAATTTTTTTTAATGTATCCCAGCCCATCTGCCCAGTTAGACATTAGCAAATGTAATTTACTGAAACGCCATCATAACATTTCTTACTTAACGATGTTCATCTTTCCTATATCACTTTTTTCCCTTGAACTAGTCTGTTTTTGTTAGGCTGCAAAAGATTGTTATCAGTTGATCTCATTATTTGAATTTAGAAGAAATCTAATCCGTATACTGTAAAGCCGTTCTAAAAATACATTGTATCGTATGGATGCAACAAGAAAGTATGCATAAATCATTATAAAAAGGAGATATAGGTATGGTTTATAGTCATCGTTGTTTCAATCATATTAGACAATGGTAGCTCAGTTTCACTAATGACCTAAACCTAAATTTAATAAGAGGCCTTAAATTTTTTCAATTAAATACAAATATACAAAAAGTTAATGTTGCATTTCTTATCTTTTTATAGTATGGTATAGTGGCCTTAAAAGACATTGAGCCTTTAATTTCATATAGTAATCTTGTTATTATATTGGTAAAGGTTAATTTTAAATTGATCAATTGTTAGCCATATATTTGCAATATATTACCTTGGATGTCTTGTTAAAGACTATGTTTACTAATATGAATATTTGAATAATTTAATTCAACGTTCTAAAATATTTTTAATGTTAAAATGTCGGCAATTTTCTTTTAATAAAGATTGTGTAAGCTTCCAGCTTCCTACAAATTTCAATATTGTCTAAACAAAAATGGGCCTAAAACGAAGGCCTCCCCTTGAGCCACAATGATGTTAGATAGCCTACATCAAAAATTCATCACCTACTCGATCAATTTAAGCTCCTGAATAGTCCACACTTCATAGCTAGCTAAAAAGCTGAAACATGAAAATTCTAAGTCAACAAATAGAGAGAGGGAACTTGACCATTAAAAGAACCAAATCGTACATTATAAATCAGTTCAAATTGGTAAAAACAAATTTATTAGTCCTTTTCTGAAGCTGGAATATCTTGTATAACAAATGTGACTTCCTTGAGAAGTCTGAATTATCCCGAGAACGGAGAAGACCACGATAAGAATCAGAAGCATCCAATCAAAGTTAAACCCATCATATATTCTCCCAGTTCTGCGTTTTATGATCGGACATGCAATGAACTCTCCAGAACAATGACGTTTTGCACGACCTGTCGACTTCTGCTGCAAGCCAAAAAACGAAGCATCAATCTTTTTTTGATATGCTCTGTGGATAAAGGTTTTCTTGCTTTTGATTGCCAAGTCTTCCCATTGGTTTAGACCACTTGAACAGAAAAAGGAGCATATATTCCATATACCACCAGTTTGTGGCTTTTGGTATCTCTTGGCATTTGTCAGTATTTCAAATCACTTCAACCTTACATTGTGCGTGTTTTTACTCATTTGCCAAGATACATTAACTGGATTAAACTAGCACATGATCGATAACTGGAGTAATTTAACCAATTCAATTCATCTGATAGTTATCGCCTTTACCGCATGCTAATCTGCAACCTCAGAACAATTCTCTAAACAACAAGTTGCTAATAGTCATAGAATGGTAGTTGACTCATTTTTCATCAAAAGTAAGTCTTTGCAAAAGCCAAATGTAAGGTACAACTCCCCGAATAACTCTTCACCTAAAAAGAAAAGGAACCTTTTCAAAAAGAACAAGGATAATCAAGCTAGTTACTAGGATGTTTAATAAATGATTTGGCATTCAATGGAAACCAAAAAGAGAAAAGGAAAGCTGAAGCTGGACAACTAGAGGAATGGCTCACATGTGGTAGTCGCTACAAAGAAAAAATCATTAACAAGAGTAATTGAAGACTTCCAGAAATTTCAGCCTTACATTTTGTGTGCTTGACCAGCTTAGTGATCATCATCTTTTCAGTATTTGGCCTCTTAAACCATTCCAAAATGAAGCTGCGTTAACAGCTCTCTTGCCGGGAAGTTGAAGTTCCAAAACCTGAAATACCAAAGAACTAGCATTATCAGTTGCTAATATTAACATATGCAGAAGAAGAATGCCCATATTAGCAGCACCAAATCCTCCCCCCCCCCCCCCCCCCTTCAAATATTAAAATACTACAGAAAAGGGTGTGCTCGTATTAGCAGCAACTAATTCCCATTTAACTTCTCTCTCCACAAATGGCTTAAGAGAAACACATGAGATAAACATTTACTGATGCAGATAAACACGTATGCATACAACCAAAGCATTCATAGTAGGCTGTCAATTAAGAAGAACAAAAGAAACCCAACCCTCAGTTACTGGATTCCCAAGAAACATCAAATTTAGAGTTCACAAAGGTTTTAAATATAGTGCTTAGTAAAATTTTGAGTCAAAACAAAATATAAAATGTCGATATGCATACAAACATAGAAAGCCAACATCAATGGTTATCCAAATTTTAAAATGACATGAAAATAGCAACCCGTAACATGTAGGATGATAGCTTGAATCAAAATATTCCTGAAGTTATGGTATAAAATCTTCTCACCTCCAGAGCCGTGCCCCCACCACAAGGAATTACTAGTGAACCTTTGGTGAAAAGCACATCATTTGTTTCTATATCTTGACTTCTGATACCACCATAAATCCGAGTAGTGATAATTTTAAGCTCTATACTGCTGCTCTCGCCACTGCTAGGGTCAATGACCATAAGTCTAGATCGAGTTCCTGGCCAACCTGCAAATGCCCGAACCTAAAAGCTAGTGTGTCATGCTCACTCAAACCAGATTGAAAGACAATTTAGAAGAATACCTTATCATGAAGCACTTGGGCATCTTCGTCAAAGGATAACCATGACTCCTCAGGGGTTATCTGCAAGACGCAAAAAAATCATAGTCTAATTCCCGGAATTTGAAGGGAAAGGTTTATCTTTATTTCGATTAGCCAAAACGAAATCCAAAATCTTCCTAAATGCATTGAATGATGTGTGAAACAAATTACTAATATTTTAGATATTGTACAAAAAGAATTTCTTGTGCAACAGTTTCAGACCCACTATTGGTGTCAATCCCACCGTCCAACGGTATGTATCTCATTTTAAAGATGAATTTAGTTCTCATGTAAACCTACCTATCCATTGACTGTGAAGCATGTCACAAAGTTTCAAATTGGGATAGGCTTACTGTCAAGAGCACTAAAAATTCAAGTGATGGAGGAAACATGTTTTGTGAAGTAGGATCCATTGTTTGCCTGTGATAATATACACTTAACCTTCATTCGGTTAATCTCTAATATCACCAAATAGGAAAATGAAAAGAAAGGATTTTGCATGTGAAGATATGCTGACAAGTGAACAAATACGACTAGCAATATGGAGGGAAGCGAATCCTTAGTTCCTTATGTTTCATGAACAGGATATGCAGGTCTTCTCAATTTTGAGCTTACATCCTCTAGTGAAAATGGACCTAGGCTATTTCAGTAATACCCGACGTAAATGAAATGGTGCATAAATCATAAAAGGTCACATGGGCACCTACTAGGTGCTTGCACGTGTCATTGTGCTCCATGAGTTCACCTGATGGCATTAATAATTAGACACTAATCTTGACCTCTGCACTAGGTAAAGGAACCACCCCCCCCCCCCCCGCCGCCAATGCTCCCTTTCATTTATGTTTTGACATCTTGGTTCCTAATCGAAATATGGGCATTATTACTCCAGAATTGGAGAACAAACTTGACGAGCAGAGTATCTGTTAGGGCCCATCTCGGCATTTATTCATATCATCTCAATTATCTTGCAAATACATTTGGAATCCTTCAACTAGACTCCACCCTGAACCCCAAGCCCTGATCCTTCAAGGTAACCTTAATCAATATCAGGCATATTTGCACAACACACTACGAGACTGTTCTAGAGTCATGATTCCATCCATAACTTTAATCAATATCAGGCATATTTGCACAACACACTACGAGACTGTTCTAGAGTCATGATTCCATCCATAAGCAGGGCCCATTATCTTCCTACAGCAGACCAATGGAAGCCACCTTCAAGTGCTACACTTAATGTAATAATTATGAGAGGTTTCTAGGTAGCTGAGAGACATACAAAAGTTGAAAGTTTTGTTATGCAGGTCTGGGCTTAGACATTCCTTAAACTAAGTATATACTGGGGCATATATCCAGACCAGGCAAGATGGCTGATATCTTAACATTATCAGGACCTCTTGCTGTTGCTGATGCAGGATATTTGGGGATAAATATGCCACGATGTTTAACAAACCCACATCTCCATTTGGTTGAAAATTACACTTGAAACTCAGAACCAAACAGTGGATGCACTGTGGGGGGTGATTTTACCTTGGGAGCTAGGGTAGCTTTAGAGTCATCTTGCTCTTCTGCTCTTCCACTTGCAGACCCATCAAATATAGACGGAAGTTCACGAATTAGAAGTTTGGAACCTGAATGGAATAAAAAGCCCATGAGCTATTGAAAAATGGAATCTGAATCATGACAAATATTCGACATCCCAATATCTGCACATAGCAAGAAAACAACACCAAATGTTCTTTGGACACATGAATTTTGAAGAGCAATGTTGACAATGCACTGCAATACTACCTCTTACAAAAAACCCTGCCAAAGATTCTCAATAATTACACAATTAACTTGCTGGGATCAAAATTGAAAGCTGAGTACATTCGATTCTCCAATTTTACAGGCCAAACGATGCATTCAATATCACAGACAGAAAAAAAAAGTTGTCTTTTCAACTCAGAATGCAAATTTTCATCTAAAGAAGACAAGCATTGTAGCAGTGAAATGTTTCAGTTAGTGAAGAGCAGGAGTAGAAGACAAGAGTAACAAACCTAGAGCAAATAGTAAGTCAAGTAAATCTGGAGCCTACAAAGAAAGATAATATAAAGCATCAGTCAGAAATTTCATTAAAAAATGAAGGTTCTGCCAAGAACTGGGAGGTCCACATGCATATAGTTCCAAGGATAAAAATAAGACGAGGAGCAACTATGTGGTTAGGCCAAAACTAATCAATACACTGACACATTTTTCATGTATCTGCATCATTATACACCAACCTTAACCATTTCACCTTACCAAGCAAGGAAAATTAAAAACATGGAAAAAGGGAATAATCACAAGAATCTTTTCTAATAATAGCAAGCTGCCGGTATCATTTTTTTTTTGCTGCATCCAGCACAATGGGCTTTCAGAACTTAACACATCTATCCATGGTAACAACAACAACAACCCAGTGTAATCCCACAAGTGGGGTCTGGGGAGGGTAGGATGTACGGAGCCTTACCCCTACCATGGTAAAAAAACTAATAAAAAACAACATTTCTGGAAAGATAATCACAAAGACCTTTATTTGATCATCAACTGTTACTCTTTCACGCGCAATGACTGGTCCAGCATCCAGTTTACGAACTGTATAAGCTAATGACACCCCTGTTTCTTTAACACCATCCTGAAATTACATATGCAGTTCCACAAATGATAAATCCATCAAGCGAGTAACCCATATAATTTCCATAAGCTTTCAGGAGAAAGAAACCTGCAATGCTCTTTGAACAGGGGCTGCACCACGATATAGAGGCAGTAAACTTGGGTGTATGTTAACTGTTCCTGCTTGATTGGACAAAAAAGGCTAAAGCTCATTCAGAGAATTGAGCTTAAGCAGAAAAAGTTTCTCTGTAAACTCCAAAAGAGCAGTCGATCTTTTAGGCATTAGCTATTCAGAATCCCCTCTACTCGTCTAAGCTTTAGTATTCATATCACAATGACATTCCTTCTTACTTAGTGTGCAACTATTGGAGCTTCCCCTGCCATCAGCATTGCCAGCTAAGAATGTTAAAAGGTGCTGACACCCGGCAATGGCCATAGATTGTCCATTGTGAATCTCAACAGAATGCGCAACATTCAAATATTACTATCCAAGTTTTCACAATTAAATTTCACTAGAAGATTCGAGGAAACGTCTTCTTAAACCACAGGAATGCCAAGTACAAGAACAATATCGCTGAAAACTATATCATGAACTAAATTAAAAACTAAGGGCTCCTCATCAAGTTTCAAGTGAAAGACGGTTCTACCTCTGATAGTTTCCAAGCTCCAACTCTTAAAAATATGACAATTAAGCATTACCGAAGAATAAAGGAAACCACTAGTTTAAAAGAAAATTGCATAATGATTGAGCGATCTATTGCCTAACCTTTTGACGGAATATTCAGAAACTTTGTGGGTAAAATATTTCCATATGCAGCAGTAACACAAAGTTCTGGCTCCAAAGCTTTAAAGTTAGAAAGAAATGCTTCCTGCATTAGAAATTTAGAATAACACAGTTAATAAGACGTATAAACAGAATCCAGTCACTAAACTTTTACAAACCACTGAAGATTGACAGGCAGAATCAAATGATAAGAGGTTGGAAATTTTTCTCACTGAAACACAAAAGCATAAAAATGCATCAAGAAAGCTATTGGTTTCTTACAGTTTCATCACTTAAGCATCATATTTACACTTATTAGCATATAAATCCGCTGATCAATAAAAGAAAGGTAACCTAATTTCTTTACCTTTCTTGCCACCCAAGAGAAACTATCTGTGGTTGGCTACCATACTTAATAATGGTTAGTGCCCACACAATTTTCATGTCTTAAAGAATTATAACCAAAACTAGGGTATCTACAAACAAAATTATTTCAGTGAAAAGGCACCTTGGCAATTTATCATAAGGAAGACAACCCAGGAGCAGGGGCGCAAACAAAAAATATATACAAAATTCATAAATACGTAATAATCATAATTACCTCACCGGCCTTCACAGGTGTGAAAATCAAATCAGAAGGGAATCCTTTGTCAAGAGCATGTTGAGCAACTGGTGAAGGCATTACTTTTCTTCCTCTATCCCTTCTGGTGGGTGGTTGCGTAACAATAGCTGTGACCTAACCAGTGTCAAACTAGCTCAGTTCTCCACGCCATCCGCAAATTAAGTACAACCCAAAACTGAAAAGATGCTTATAGTGACTTTAGCTACGTAAAAGCTACTGACCATTAACATCTACTGCAGATAGTATGCAAAAGCTAGACGCAACCCCAAGAAAGTAAGAAGTCGGCTTCATTCAAAGAAGAAAATAAGCTTGTGAATTTTTTTAGTTATAAGCACAAAAAAAAAAATGCAGACCCGTCAACAAACTTAAGAGAACCACTTTCGGTGCCGCATTACTAAAAAGAATTACTTCAAGGAAAAAAGACATAAGAATATAGAGGAATGAGCATAAATTACCTATGATTATGTAGAATAAAATGTCAGCAAAATTAATTAGGGAAAGTGGTTAAGTCCTTCTTGAAACTCAAGTACACAATAAACTTACCTTTAATTGTAAAAATTAAGTCTTTCGAGACAATCTTGCTCAGAGGCATCCAATATGTTCGTGCACAAACAGCTAAACAACATTACATATATGCCCAGATGAAAAAGAATACACCTCAGTTGGAATAATAACACCGCAACCACTAACCCCTCAATCCTAAACGAGTTGAGGTCCATTATGCAAATCATCCATATCCATTCTACTACATTTTGCACCAGCTTCATTCAAAAGCTCAACTATTATCTTAAAAAACACAATACCGCAGAAGAAATATAGACATTTGCTTATGACAAATGTTACACTAGTTTAATTTACAAATGTCTGTAAGCATACCTCAAATGGGGAATCTTGGGCAGCAGAAGCATTGAATAAAGCATCAAGAACTGAAGCAGAAACCTGAAATTATGCAATTAAATTTTGCTTATAGGAAGAAAGGGGAGATTGGAGCAATATACCAACGAACCTGAGGAGAACCCAGAAAGACAAGACGCTTCTTCTTTGAATTGGAACTGATAGTAGGAGGAGCAGAAGAAGAAGCAGTGACGGTGAAGCTACAAAAGCGCCGAATCATCATTGAAGACGACATTATGTAAAGATGAGGATGTTTTACTTTTCCACAAGTAGGTGTTTGCCTTCTCTTCCCCTACTTCCTCCTTTTTTTTTCTTTTTCCTTTTTTTCGCGTGGGGGCTTAAACTATTCCTATTTTTCTCCTTTTTCTCTTCCTATTTTGCTCCTCAGAAGTTAGACAATTGTATATAATCTTGTAAAAACTTGATTAAGGGATAATTTTTAAAAAATAGGTGGAAGTACAAATAAAAAAGCTCATATATCAGAATTTACATTGTAAAGATGTCGCATACTTGTGAACACGTATTTTTAACCTATAAAAATTGTTCCCAAAAATTAAAATAAAATGATTTCTTTCATTATTTTTGCAATTTTGTGAATTTTATTTTATTTAATGTTAATTATTTGCATTTTGTTTATGCATTTTAATTCATATGAAAAATATAAAAAAATACTTAACATTTGCATTTAGGATCTAATTTCATATTTTAGGATTAATTAGTGGTTAAGATATTTTTAGAACAAACTATGAAGAAAATAACAAAATAGTCCACTTTTGCAATTTTACTTGTTAATTTTGAATTTATCACGGAATAGATTTTAAATAATTTTAAGAATTAATTAGTTTAACTTTAAAAATATATTAGGTCTTTATTTTAATTTTTGCATATTTAATAAAATCATAAAAAATATAAAATGAAAACAAAAATAAATAAAAGCAATAAAAGAAGAAAACAAAAGAAATAAGGAAGAAAAGGGATTTTTACCTATCTATACCATATAGCAAACCTTATTACCTCCCATGTTTAAGATTCGTGTTTATTACATTTAAGCATACCAAATTTCAATTTATGTACCATAATTCAAATTAAGGGTATAATTATTGCTTCATTTATTATAGGCATGATTTTAGTAAACCTTATTACCAAAAATATTCATAATATTGTTTTACCCGCATTGTTCATAGTTTGTCTACAAAATCTGTACCAAACCAAAAATAGGTGAATTCTTCCCTTAAACGCGCCAAAAATAGAAGGAATCAGATTTAATGGTGATTCTATCACCATTAATTTCGAGATTTAAAACGGAAGCAAATCCATTGCAACGTGATTCTCTCATTCTCCATGTATTTTCCACCATTGATAGCCATTAAAAAGCTTGAAAGCTTTGAATTCAAATTTAAATTTTCAAAAATCATTATTTGTTTGGATTGGGTGTTGTTGTAAATAATTTAAAATATTTTTAGGAGTTTATATCTCAATTTTGAGGGGTTTTGGTGAAGATTAGACTTGGTTTTGACTGAATTTCAGATTGAAACTCGTCGAAGAAGAAGAAGACATATTTTTTCAGAAATTGTAGTTAAATTATCGAATTGTAGATAAATTGTAGATAAAATATAGATAAATTGTAGATAAGTTGTAGATAAATTGCAGATTTGGAAGACTAAAACTTTTACAAGTCTTCTACAATTATGTCGAAAATGCCAGTTATGCTACAATTGAAAATCCCTTGAATTGGGTGTTGTTGTAAGTAATTCGAAATATGTTTAGGAGTTTATATCTCAATTTTGAGGGGTTTTGGTGAAGATTAGACTTGGTTTTGACTGAATTTCATATTGAAACTCGTCGAAGAAGAAGAGACATATTTTTCCAGAAATTGTAGTTAAATTGTAGAATTGTGGATAAAATATAGATAATTTGTAGATAAATTGTAGATTGTGAAGACTAAAACTTCTACAAGTCTTCTACAATTATGTCGAAAATGCCAGTTATGCTACAATTGAAAATCCCTTGGATTGGGTGTTGTTGTAAATAATTCGAAATATGTTTAGGAGTTTATATCTCAATTTTGAGGGGTTTTGGTGAAGATTAGACTTGGTTTTGACTGAATTTCATATTGAAACTCGTCGAAGAAGAAGAGACATATTTTTCCAGAAATTGTAGTTAAATTGTAGAATTGTGGATAAAATATAGATAATTTGTAGATAAATTGTAGATTGTGAAGACTAAAACTTCTACAAGTCTTCTACAATTATGTCGAAAATGCCAATTATGCTACAATTGAAAATCCCTTGGATTGGGTGTTGTTGTAAATAATTCGAAATATGTTTAGGAGTTTATATCTCAATTTTGAGGGGTTTTGGTGAAGATTAGACTTGGTTTTGACTGAATTTCATATTGAAACTCGTCGAAGAAGAAGAAGAAGAAGAAGAAGAAGACATATTTTTCCAGAAATTGTAGTTAAATTGTAGAATTATAGATAAAATATAGATAAAATGTAGATAATTTATAGATAAATTGTAGATTGGGAAGACTAAAACTTCTACAAGTCTTCTACAATTATGTCGAAAATGCCAATTATGCTATAATTGAAATGAGAATTGGAATATTAAAACTCAATATATTCAATTTGTAGATACAATTTCTACAAATAAACTACAAATCAGTTTAAGTATTGTATAAAGTTGTATTGTTACATTTATACTACAAGTAAACTACAATCTTGTGTCAAAAAAATTTAAGCATACCAAATTTAAACAACTCTTAATATTCAGAATTTCAATTTTGGGAGTGCCGCAATTTGGAAAGCGCAAGAACGATTTATATGCATTGACTGTTGTTGTGATAATTTATTTATAACAGCCAATGCATATAAATCGTTTCATTTGAAGTCCCATGATTTGCAATACAACTTTGTCTATGCATGTAAATATCCTCCTGGCTTCAGGAAACATTGCGTAGTTTTTGCTTTGGTATAATACTTGACATGGAAATGAAAAGAAAAAAAATTAAATAGGTAACGAAGAAGCTATGACTTTGGTGAAATATATGCAATCAAACAGAACACTAGGAAAGAGAAGAGGAAAAAAAGGAAAAAAGAATATATGCTCCTAAAATCATGCATATAATAAATGAAGCAATAATTATACCCTTAATTTGAATTATGGTACATAAATTGAAATTTGGTATGCTTAAATGTAATAAACACAAACCTTAAACATGGGAGGTAATAAGGTTCGCTATATCGTATACATACGTAAAAATCTCTAAACGGGATTTTTACCTATACATCCCATATAGCAAACCTTATAACCATTATTGTGCCTTGTTTGGTTATTACCCTCATATCCCATGTTTTTGTTACAAAATATGTACCAAACGAAATCTTTGCTAATGTTGCACCCTAAAATAACGCCATTTATTAAGGCTCAAATCTATGTTAAATAATTTGTAGCCTAAAATAGCGCCTGTATTTATGGCTCCTAATTAATCTTTGATTTTGTACCAAATAAATGCTAATTCAGTTAAGGTAAAAATTCCTTCAATTAATCATACTTTCTTAATTTATATTGTTGTCATCCCATCATTGAAAGATGGTCTGGCTGCCATCTTCCATTTTTCTTGCTTGTTGGTTCAAGAACATCGGGTGTACCATTTTCCTTTTGCATTATTTGATAATTTGTTTCCACAGCTTAGGCCTTTTGGGATATGTCAATCCTCAATCGTGTATTGCTGTTCATCATTGGATTTAGATTAAGAAGTATTTTCCAATATTAATTTGCTTCAATAATCATAATCCAAATTCCATATTCGTATATAAAGGTTAAATATCCCTATTGATGAATAGTGGTAAATCTGATTTAAACTTGTTAAGGAAAGAAGACTTTGTGGTACACTTCCATACAATCGATTGCCGTTTGAATACCCCAAATTCCCAATAGTCCCAACAGGCTACAGCTTCCTAAGGATCAAGCTACACAGCAAAACCATGCATGTCAACTTGTGAAAGGAAAAGCCATTTGAGCTTGTGCAAAAGTGATTTTCTCTTTACACTCGACCTATGCAATTCTCTTCTTAATTGATCGCTTATCACATTGATTCATGTCTAGTGCTCAATATAGTTATGTTATTTCCCCTAGCAAGTTAGTCTCACGCGTACCTAAATTTTCTGATTAGGAAAGGTTTGTTTCACTAGGCAGTATTATGAGGTGTCTTGAATCTTTTTTGGGGTATAGCTAGGTCTTGAATCTTAAAATGTAGTCAAATGTAGTTGGGTGTGGGATATCTAGGGTTTCCCATAGGGGATTAGTGTTTTAGCTTATGTCTCCTTATGAGTGTTAGTATGGTAGTTACGGCTTGTTATTATTGCATTAATGCATGTGATTGTATTTATGTTGCTTATGCCTTCATACGTATTTACTTTATTTCTGCAGGAGTACCTATGCTTTATTATTTTGTTTTGTTTTGCTTGTGTTTCTAATTTCCCTTTTGTTTTCGTAATGCAGCTTTTCCTCCCACATCCTATACGCCGGGGGTCGTTTGGAAGCAGCCTCTCTGCCCTTTCGGGCAGGGGTAAGGCTCGTCTACCTATTACCCTCCCAGACCCCACCTGGTGGGACTACCTAGGTAGTTGTTGTTGTTGTTGTTGTTATATGCACTGTTTCCAGTGTATTTTTAAAATGTAGTCAAATGTAGGTAAATGTAGTTAAGGTTATAGGAAGTGTTTTCAGTGAGTTTTTAAAATGTAGTCAAATGTAGTTAAGGTTATATGCACTGTTTCCAGTGTGTTTTTAAAATGTAGTCAAATGTAGGTAAATGTAGTTAAGGTTATATGAAATGTTTCCATTGAGTTTTTAAAATGTAGTCAGATGTATGTTATATGAAGTGTTTCCGGTGAGTTCAGTATTCATGAAAAATTGTTCAGTACAACCAAAGTTCATTACAACCGTACACTCTACTTCTTCTTTCGTTCAACTTTATTTCTCTCATTCTTTGGCGGTGGACCCTTCCTCCTTGCAAGCCTGCCGGTAACCTCAGTCTCACTGATTGAACCATCATTTAGCTTCTTTGTGGCGTAGTCCCACAACAGAGCTCCATAGCGTCACGATGTTTGTCAATATCAGTCAGATCTTCCTTTGGTATAGACAAATACACAAATTTGAGTCAACAGTGACAGTTCCAAATAAAAATTACATGAAACTACATTAAACTACAAAACACTACAATTAACTACAAATTTGATTCAATAGTATAATTTGCCAATCAAATTTGAGTCAACACTGACAGTTCCAAATAAACATTACATTAAACTACATTAAAATACAAAAAACTACAATTAACTACAAATTTAATTCAACAGTATAATTTGCTAATCAAATTTGAGTCAACTGTGACAGTTCCAAATAAACATTACATTAAACTACAAAAAACTACAATTAACGTAAAATTTGATTCAAACAGTAAAATTTGCCATCAAATTTGAGTCAACAGTGACAGTTCCAAATAAACATTACATCACACTACATTAAACTACAAAAAACTACAATTAAGTACAAATTTAATTCAACAGTTTATTTTGCCAATCAATTACACATTAACTCCGAATAACAACAATTAACTACAATTTTTATAAGCAACCCTAATATGCAATAATACAGTATATTTTTACAAAAAACACTTACACACCAAAAAAACAATTGAATTCTAAATTTTTGGCAAAAAAATATTAAACTACAAAATATTGAGGAGAAAAAAAATTTTGTTTACCTTCAGTGAAATTAAAGTAAGTTTATTCAGAATGAATTACACTATCGTAAAATTAGTTAGAACGATTTGATTTCATATTAATCTTTTATTGCCTTATCTAACAATATACATTATGATATACAATATACATTATGATATATATACACATGATGATATACACCATCTCAAACACACATATTTTTTTAACTGTTAAAAAAAAAATAGGTAAGAATAAGAAGAAGAAAATTGGAATTTGCCAAAGAAATGCAAATCAAATTGAAAAAGCAACAATTGAACGAAGACAAGAAGAAAATTAGATAAAAAGCAAATCTTTTTACATAATTGGCTTCGTAATAAGAAGATCTTAACTTTATAGAAAAATATATTCAACCATTACAACTTCTCAAACATTATCAAAGAACACATGCTCTTCTAAATCCAGATTCAAGAAGAAGAAGAAAAAAAAGAAGAGATTGAAGAAGAAAATCGGAGAGAGAAGAAAAAAATACAAGGAGAGAATAAACGTTGGAAGAAAGAGAAAAATGGACAAAAATAAACGTGGGGGTAATTAAATATAGTAAAAATCGGTTGGAAGAAAGAGAAAAAAATGGGGAAAGAAAATATGGAAATATTTTGTTCCACAAATCAAGCCCCTAATAAATCTTTGATAATTAAACCTGAAAAGTAAATTTTGGTACATAAATTGAAACATGGTATACTAAGAAGATCTTACAGAATTGCCTTCGTAATAATAAGATCTTAACTTTATAGAAAAATATATTCAACCATTACAACTTCTCAAACATTATCAAAGAACACATGCTCTTCCAAATCCAGATTCAAGAAGAAGAAGAAAAAAAAAGAAGAGATTGAAGAAGAAAATCGGAGAGAGAAGTAAAAAATACAATGAGAGAATAAACGTTGGAAGAAAGAGAAAAATGGACAAAAATAAACGTGGGGGTAATTAAATGCAGTAAAAATCGGTTGGAAGAAAGAGAAAAAAATGGGGAAAGAAAATATGAAAATATTTTGTTCCACAAATCAAGCCCCTAATAAATCTTTGATAATTAAACCTTAAAAGTAAATTTTGGTACATAAATTGAAACATGGTATACTAAAAAGTAATAAATACAAACCTTAAACATGAGTGGTTATAAGGTTTGCTATATGGGATGTATATGTAAAAATCCCTTTAAAAAAATCGAAAGATTATAAACTCAAGAGTCCACCTTGACTCAACGTTTTAAAAACTAATAATAGTGTATATATATATATATATATATATATATATATATATATATATATATATATATATATTACCTTCTTTATTTATATTAGAAATTAAAGGAATATTTTTTTTACTTTGAACAAAATACGGTTCCTTCATAAAAGTTGTAATTGCACTTTATGTCGATTTTAATTAAAATTAGTCTTAAGATTCTTTTATTAAAAAATTTTTGTTTGATTTTCATGATTTTTTCTATCTTTAGTTATTTAAATAGAATCAATATTTAACATTTACAAAAAAAATTATTTAATTTTCATATCATAAATCAAACATGTTGTTTAATGTAATATTTACGTGAGTTTTCAACATTGAATAGTTATTAATGGGGTACATACACAATGCACATACCGAGATTAATCTATCCTTAATTATTTCTATTTTCATGTATTTTAAAATATAGTAAGTAAGTAATGTTTTTTTTTTAAATTACATCATGACTCGAAGCTAATGTCATGTCCGAATGATAAGTAACCTAACTTGCCGGTTTACAAAAATAGCTATATAATATTAAGTATAATAACTCAAAATAGAAAGACATAACCGAAATTCTAGATATTAGCCCCATAATCCTATGAGTTTTAGGACATAATACTACACGTTAGAAATTCTATTAGTACAATTACTTTTGGGGTGTCTAATTCATATAAAATTGAACAAGTAAATGTCTTTATTCATGTAATCATATTACTTTTAAAGTACACTTCTTAAAAATCCCTATTAATAATTTAATTTGAATACGTATTATAATGTCCTATTACTAATTTAACTTGACAATGCATTATATTGTCCAAATTCATTTAGAAAAAGGAGAGCCTACATTATTATAAAAGCATAAATACAGTACTTATATACCAAAGTAGCCCTAAAATATTAAACGGAAGAAATCATAGGGAAAGGATATAACTGCAATAACTTATTTTTGGACTCAAATACCTTCCACGCTAATTTTTAATATTTAAGATTTTAAAATTAATAAACTTTGGCCTATTAAATATTTACTAAAAATATGTAGAAAGGTTTAATAAAATAATTTCATAAGAATCCTCCGTATTGGTAATGCATTATCACTCCATAATGTCCAATACCAGAAAAATAAAGTTAATATTAAATGTAAAATTTTGGTCTCAAATTCTACTTTACCAGTTATTCTTTCTTCTTGCCTAACTAACATGCATGTTGATGCCAATTTGGAGGTATTTCAAAAATACAACAAGGCAATTGGTTGGGCTTTGGCTGACATTTGAGGAATAAGCCTCGCGTTCTGTATGCACAAAATTATCTTGGAGGATGATGAAAAGCCTTCCTTAGAGCACCAAAGAATATTAAATGAGTCGATGCAAGAAGTGGTGAAAAAAGAGGTTATCGAGTGATTGGATGCCGGGATGGTCTACCCTATTTTTGACAACTCTTGGACTTCTCCGGTGCAATGTGTACCGAAAAGGGGTGGAATGACCGTGGTGACGAATACGCAAAATGAATTAATTCCTACAAGAATAGTCACAGGTTGGCGGGTTTGCATGGATTATAGTAAATTAAACAAAGTGACCCGTCAAGGATCACTTCCCTTTGGCATTCCTTGATCAGATGTTGGACGGACTTGCCATGTGTGCTTTCTATTGCTTCTTATATGGGTAGTCAGGCATAACCAAATATTGATTGCTCTAAAATACCAAGAAAAGACCACTTTCACTTGTCCGTATGGAACCTTTACTTTCTCTCGCATGCTTTTTGGCTTGTGCAACGCACCGACTGCATTTCAACGGTGTATGATGGCCATTTTTATTGACATGGTGGAAGATATCTTAGAGGTGTTCATGGATAATTTAAGTGTCATGGGGGATTCTTTTGATGCATGATTGAAGAAACTTGATAGGGTTTTGGTCCGGTGTGAAGAAACGAATCATGTTCTCAATTGGAAGAAATGCCACTTTATGGTGGAAAAAGGAACTTTACTTGGGCACAAAATCTCGAAGGATGGTATTGAGGTGGATAAAGCAAAGATAGATGTGATTTCAAGGCTCCCTCCTACTACCACCGTCAAGGGAGTCCAAAGTTTTCTTGGTCATGCGGGGTTCTACCAAATGTTCATTAAAGATTTTTCAAAGGTAGTTAATCTCTTGTGCAAGTTGCTAGAAAAAGATTCTAAGTTTGTTTTTGATGAAGACTGCATGGAGTCTTTTGAACTTCTCAAGCATAAGTTGATCTCCACTCCTATCATTACCGTGCCTAATTGGAGCTTGCCCTTTGAGCTCATGTGTGATGCTAGCAATATTGCGGTTGGAGCGGTGTTGGGTCAACGTGTGAACAAAATATTTCATCCAGTGTACTATGCGAGCAATACTATGAATGATGCTCAATTGAACTATACGGTGATCGAGAAGGAACTTTTGGCCATTGTGTTTGCTATGAAAAAATTCCGACATTATCTCATGGGGGACAAAGTTACTATTCATACCGATCATGTCGTGCTCCGATATTGATGACAAAGAAAGATTCCAATGCTATATTGATGCGATGAGTCTTGTCAATTCAAGAGTTTGATTTGGAGATCGTGGACCGGAAGGGTAGTGAGAACTAAGTGACGGACCACTTGTCTCACTTGAAGGAGAAGGGGAGGCCTTGTGATGGACTAGAGATAAAAGACTCCTTCCCCGATGAACAGCTACTTTCAGTGTCGGTGAGTAAAATGACATGGTTTGCTGATGTTGCCAATTATCTTGTGATCGGAATAATCCTGTGCGAGCTCTCTTTTAACCAAAGGAAGAAGCTCAAGAGGGATAGTTTGGATTTCTATTGGGATGAACCGTATTTGTTCGAGATTTGCACGGATGGTGTCATTAAAAGGTGTGTCCCAGAGGAAGAACAGTTAAGTATATTAGAGGCTTTCTATTCCTCGCCCTATGGTGGCCGTCACGGTAGGGTGAGGACCGCGTCGAAAGTTCTTAGTTGTGGGTTTTATTGGCCAATCTTGTTCAAAGATGCAGGTGAGTAAGTGAAGAGAGTGACGAGTGCCAAAGAGTGGGTGGAATTTAAAAAAGGGATGAGATACCTCTCAATACCATTCTTGAAGTAGATATCTTTGATGTTTGGGGCATCAATTTCATGGGTCCATTTGTGAGCTCTTGTGAGAACACTTACATTCTTGTGGCGGTTGATTAAGTCTCAAAGTGGGTTGAAGCTGTGGCTTTTCCCAACAATGAAGCCCAGAGTATTATTGCATTTCTTAAGAAGAGTATCTTCACAAGGTTTGGCACTCCTCGTGCAATTATTAGTGATGGGGGGTCTTACTTTTGTAATAGGGTTTTTGATTCGTTGTTTTTAAAATATGGCGTCAATCACAAAGTGTCCACCCCCTATCATACTCAAGCTAGTGGTAAGTGGAAGTCTCCAACAGGTAAATTAAGAGTATCTTGTCAAAGACGGTCAATGCTAATAGGACCGATTGATCGAAAAAGTTGGATGACACTCTATGGGCTTATTGACGGCTTACAAGACTCCAATTGGTATGTCTCCATATCGGTTGGTGTTCGGAAAAGCTTGCCATCTTTCGGACAAGTTAGAGCACAAAGCTATGTGGGCTTTGAGGAAGTTGAATTTAGAAGGGGATGTTGCGGCCAATCTTCGTGTTGAACAACTCAATGAGATTGATGAGTTTAGATTCCATGCCTACTCTAGCTTGCCCTTGTATAAGGACAAGATGAAGTACCTTCATGACAAATATGCTCGTGGGAAAGGGTTCAAAGCTAGTGATATGGTTCTCTTGTTCAATTCCCGGTTATGTCTGGTTCCAGGAAAGCTCAAATCAAAATGGAGTGTCCCGTTTGAAGTTGTATTTGTGACCCCATTTGGTGCTCTTGATCTCAAGAACAAAATGGTGAAGTTTTTTGAGTTAATGGGCACCGGGTAAAGCATTATCTTGGAAAGTTCGATGACAGCCCCGTGGTGGCTCTTCTTCATCTAAAGTGATGCGGTGGTAACATGCGTCGTCCCGCAACATTAAATCAGGCGCTTCTTGGGAGGCAACCCATGTCTTTTTCATCTTCTAGTTTTCTTTGATTTTCTTTGTAGTTTCGGGTTGATTTTTTGGTCAATTGGTTGTAAGATGTTGCAGGGATTGTATTGATGCAGTGCAAAACATTGTGAAGAAAATCTCAAGTCTCTGAAGTTGCTAGTGCAGCCGCATAACAATTTTGTGTGGTCCACACTGGTGAAGCTAAATGGATGACTCTCTGAAGTTTGTCACCGCGGTCGTATGGCATTTTGTGCGGACCACGGTGGATCTCTGCAGCCGTGGTCTTTTTTTGTGCGAGCCGCAGAGGCCTGCCTTGTCGAGTTTGATTTGAACAACTCAGTGCAGACCGCTTTGTGTAGCTGCACTGGTAGGTGAGAATGGGCCCCATGGTTTCTCTATAAATAGACCACATGGACCCTCTTTTACACTTTCCGCAATTTTTAAACTCAGAGAAATTGAACATTGTTCTTCGTCTTCTTTGTTCATAACTGATTACTTCACATTGATTAGTTGCTCTTAATCTCATAATCGGGTAACACCACAACCATTTCTTCTTTGTTTAATTTTCCTTTAATCTAAACGTATGTTCTCCTTCCTCCCGTTTTTCTTTTAAATTGTTAGGTTAGGTTTGTCAGATTTTTGTTTCGTACATACTTTGTTGGTTAATTGGACTGGGTAAACATATATAAACATCAATTAGGGACAAATTTAGGCTTAAAAGCAAAATCTCGAACCTTAACTCAGTGCCATAACTGGGCACCCTCCGCGGACCGCGGTCATGTTTGTGTGGTTCGCGGTGCCCTCGTGCTGCCCGCAGTACCACTTTGTGCGGACCGTGATGATGAACTATTGAAAGGTGACCTTTTGCCAATGCGGCCGCACTATATTTTGTGCGGTCTGCACTGGCTCTGTGAACCCATGGTGTTATTTTGTGTGGGACGTGTTGGTCAGATTCAGAAGGTAGGTATTCTGAAACCCACCCCTATACGAACCGCGATCATTTTTCTGCGGTCTGCAGTGGTCCCTATGCGGCCGCACTCCTTTTTGTGTGGCCCACACTAGCTAGCTTCTGCAACTATCTACTGTAATTGTGTACATCTGTTCTGCAATTCTCCTGCACTAATGTCCCACTGCTTATGCTGATACTAACAATATTACATGCTTCTGTTCGCAGATAATGGTTAAGCAATTAGGGATAGATCGAAACAACCCGGGAGAGGTGACTCCTCCCGGGGAGGCAAAGGAAAGAAAATGATAAAACTCACTCCCCAGGCTCGTCAAAACATAAAGAATATGAGAAAAGCAATTAAGGCAGGTGACAGAGCCCGTGATCAGCCGGGGAGTGAGTATGTGCTCTCCCAAGATATTTCTTCAGACTCAATGCCAACTCACACCGTCCCAAGTTTCAGACTGACAGACGACACGCCTCCACCATCACCCACTACCAATTACCAAAGCATGTTCCCACTGAGTCATCTGAGGGCTCAGCAGCCGGTAGTGGTGAATGCTCCATCTTCCCCACAGCTTCATTATCCTGGGAGAGTGAAGATGGAGGTGAGGAGGAGGTACAAGGGGATGAGGAGGTACTGGAGGGTGGTGAAGCTTACGTTGGGGGCATTCCCGAACTAGAAAACTCGATGTTTGGGAGGACAAATTCGTGGGCCAAGTGACGTACCAAAAATTTAGGTAGTGGTGGCCGATAAGAAAACTAATTCTAGAGAGGATCTTTATTGATAGACACCTTCTACCTCTAAACCCCAATGTGCATAAACAGTTCAAAACTTGAGTATGTTGGGAACACTTTTTAGATGCTTGTGTGGACGCTAACGAACATTTGGTCAAAGACTTTTATAGTAATGTAGCCCACATCTTAAAGGGCTCTAGGTGACCAAGGTTCGGAACCTCAAGGTGATGTTTGACGGGAGTTCGTTCGACGAATATCTGGGTTTCAATAAAGAAGATGAGCCACTTTATATGGCAAAGTTGTAGGTGGGCGAGGAGGCTCGTCCGTGGTTAGCAACGTACCTGGCAATCCCGGTACCGTTCCTAATTGGTTGACACTCGGGGTCAAAACACTACTAATGACCTTAAATTTTGAGGATAGGCGACTCCCCCGGGCTGTGTTGGTTGCATCTATTATGGTGGGGTACCCTATCAACGTGGGGAATGTGATATTTCTTGTCATTTCTATAGTTGGTGCCGAGCATGAAAGGAACTATTCTTTCTCCAACACCCTCACTATGAACTTCCGGGACCTAAAGGTGGAGAAGAGACTTTATGACATCGAGGTCACACTAGTGGCCCTGTTCTCCTAGTATAGCTTGAAGAGGCCGGATAACCCCAAGGACAAGAATTACAAAGGCCATGCTTCTGCCCTAACTGGCCAGTCTGAAGAGCCATTTGTGATAGAGACCCCAGCCTCCCTCCACTACTATTGATATGCCTCCCGGATTCTGTTGACATTGTGAGCATGTGATTTTTTTTCCCCATATGACTTACTCTCACAAAATCTAAGAAAATAATTTTTTCCCATTATTTGAAATTTTTTTAGATTTTTCATAGAATTGTTGTTAATTGTTTGCATTTTTCTATGCATGTTTATTTTATTTAAATCACGAAAAAAAGAACAAGAGTATCATACATTGCACTTAAGTTTTATTTTACGGTTCTAGGATTAATTAGTTAGCTATTTGTTTTATTAAAAAATAAAAATCACAAAATTGGCTCATTTTTACAATTATTGTCTTTTATTCTTAAATTGTTGATTTTTCTCTTTTAGTTTAAATTTATAGTTAGATAATTAGTGTAACTTTACAATTTAGATAATGTAGGAAATTAGTTTTGAATTTTGTTAATTAATTAGAAAAGAAAAAAATGAAAAAGAATAATAGAACAAAAGAAAAGGAAAGGGAATTTGTTCTTAAAACCCAATTGGGGCCAAGTCCCAAACATCCCTGGCCCAATTCCTTTCAAATACCGTTCCAACCCATGCTCAACTACCCGTTCTCGCAATCTCCACCCATAACGACACCATTTCCAGCATTCAAATCCCATCTGTTGATCCTTCAGGATCCAACAGTTGGGAACTAGGCTTTGATTCCCTTTTATATGTCCGAAGACATCCCCCCATACCCTAGAGAACCCCTTTCATTCCCATCTGTCTCTAACCCCAGCAAACCCTGGCCACCCTATTTCTCTCTCAAACTTACACAACCTGAACCCTAGCCGCCACCCACCGGAAATCTTCTCAGGACTGCGGTTTCTCTCCAAACACCTTCAAATCTTTACCTTATAAACATCTTTACCCCTCCTTTTCAAATTCATAAGTTATTTCCCCAAATCCTCCTCAAACCAGTCAAATGTCAAATCTGAATGAAAAAAGGAGATTGGTTCCTGCATGTTCATTCCGTCGTGTTTCTTTCCATTCGATAGTTCGAAACTCACCCAAAATGTATTCTTCTTGACAACAACAATCAATCGGGGTCAATTTTGAGCTATATTGAAGCCCAATCACGAGATCCACTTCAGATTCTTCCCACATCTCATTAGGTACAACCTTGTCTTTGTTTTTCTTTTAATATTCTGGTTCATGTTTGTGAAAAGGAAAAGAAAAGAAAAAAAGTGTTTTTTTATTAGACTACTGTCTTATTTAGTTTTTTTTCTCTCTTCATATAATTTTATTTTCTTTTGTTTTGTTAACCATTATTCAGTCAGTGGTATTAATTAGTTTCAGTCCGAAATTCATGTCTGTGTGTTATTTTCCGCTCTTTTTCTTTTTCTGTTATATTCCCTTTCATAATTGTTTTCTGATTGAGTTAGCATGATTTAGGGCTTTCAGTATTCTATTGTATGTTTATATTGCCTATACTAATATAGACCAGTATGGTTGATTCTGAGTTGGGCCGTCCTTTTAATTTGATTTAGGATAATTATTGGTTCCGTTGATTATTTCTATAATCTGTAAATAAATGGATGTATATTTGTAGGGTTCAATTGAACAAAAAAGAAAACTTCAGGGGTATATCTGAGGGGGTGGGTAAACCTGGCTAAGGTAAAAGAACCTATTGGAATGATCTAGAATAAGGGGCAGCTGGCCTTATTTGGCCAGCACAAGTGCAAAAACCAATTTAAGGACGACAGTTGTCCCAACTAATTAAAAGAAAGATGCTTTTGCAGGCTGGAAATATTCCTATTCTGTTTCAGCACATGGCATTTCCCTATGCCTATAAAGAGGTTGCATTTCCTTCACTCAAGGGCAAATTTCAGGCCTCATTTTTCTGCACAAAACTTCTAAAAAAATCCTTTCATACTCTAAAAAGACAAAAAAGGTTCGGCAACATTTTAATTGAAATTAGTTTTGGAATTGCATCTTTGGCTTTACTATTAACAAGGACTTAAAGACTTCAAAGAATTTTTTATTCATTTTGGGTCCAAAAATGGTTTGATTCTGGGAAGTTAACAGATTGGTTTGAAGCTGTTTGGCTTACTGGTCACTGTTCCGTTGAAATCTGGTTGCTGATTTGTTGTTGCTGTGTTTACTTAATCCTCACTTGTCCTTGTTTCCTTTTGTTTCCCAGGTATTTCATCTGAACTATGTGTGGAACTGATGTTTGTTTTAGGCTATTGTATGAAGATGTGAATTTCAGTTGAAGAAAATGATTTCTCTCTGTGGCTCTATCAATTTCCTTTTCTTTAAGTTTGTTGCCTTGTGTTTCTCCCCTCCTCCTAGCTAAGTTTTCTTCTGTGTAAATAATCCTGTAATCACTACTGCATTTGTTTCTTAAAATTAAAAATGGTTTCTGTATTGAACGTATCCAATTCAGCTATATATTAGATGTTGGGTATGCGTATTAACCGAAGGTTCTGTTTCTTTAGCTTGATCATGAGTTAGTTGATTTTGGGTGTAGCTATGGGTTTTATGTCTGTTAGTCCAAATCATGTTTGGGATGTTGAAATCTGAGCTGGGTCTAGTTTTCCATAAAACATATGTTTAAATTCATTTATGCACAGCTTGAACTTGGTTTACTGGTTTCAGGGAGCTCATAGCTTTGTGTTGTCCATATTCATACAAAAAAAGAAAGAAAGTACCATCCAGTATAATCCTACTTAGTGGGGTCTGGGGAGGGTAGTATGTACGCAGACCTTACCCCTACCCTGGGGTAGAGAGTCTGTTTCCAAACAGACCCCCAGTATCCTTTCCTCCAAGAACTTCCCACCTTTGCTCTTGGGGAGACTCGAACTCACAACCTCTCGGTTGGAAGTAGAGCTTATATTCATACATAAGCTCCTTAATGTTGAAAAGGTTGTTAGCAGAACTTGAGTTTAAAATCAAATTTGAGACCCTTTTGGTTTGGTTTTAAGGTTTGCATTTGATTTTCTCACAATTTTAATGCATGTAGTCTTGTTAAAAATGATGGGCAACTTATATCAAGGCTTTATTAATGTGATTGGGAATCTTAATGCATTTACTGACTTCTGAATTGATTCGTATATGTGCCCTGAGTGTTAATATTTATTTCAAAGGTGGAAATTGTATGGATAAGGTATTGTTGTCTCGAAGGTAATAACATTAAGGTGGTTACTAGTATAGAACCAAATGCACCAAGTTTCTTCCTTCGAGTTAAGCTCTCAATTTAGGCTGCATGGCAAGCTCAGTCATGCCCCCACGCTTGTTTTGAGAGTTGGTTATTGGGCCTCAAGTCAGGCCCAAGATTTGAAAAAAATGAAAGTAGATTAGGTCTCGTTAGTGCTGGCCCTATGATTAATAATCTGAGCATGAGTATTAACATAGGGGTGATTACAATTTCCTTATTTAGTTAGTTAGATCTTTAAAATTCGAATCGAGGCGTGCCATCCATAATTAAATCACATATGACCCTCATATTAATTTCTTATAATTTAGATATAAAATAATAATTGATCGTAGTTTGCTTTAGGCCCGGTTAATATACTATTGCGGTTGTGGATATGTTCGCAATATCTAAAAATAAAATCGGAGTATGCGTTCGCGCAACTTCGGCCAAATTTTCTTCTTAATAATAAAGCATTACTAATTGTGGACATGTTTGCGTGATATGATTTTGGCAAATGTACATAGGTTCTAAAATCAATAATTTAATCATTTAATGAGCCAAGTTTTATTAAAGCTACCGTGCTAGAAACGCGAACTAGGAAATCGTAACACCTTATTCCGGATTAAGATAATTTATTACCCGGATTTCTGTGTTTGCAGATTATATAATAGAGCCAATCTTTTCTTTTATTCAGGATTCTAAATCGGTGACTTGGGACACCCTAAATTATCCCAAGTGGAGACTCTGAATTTAAATGAATAATTCCCTTTTGATTGTCACTTAAATTGGAAAAAGCTCCTTTATACCCTTTACGGGGTGTAGGAAAAAGGAGGTGTGATAGCTCTGGCGACTCTGTTAGGGATCGAATCCCGAATCCTGGTTTAGGGTTCAAGAATTCGAGCTTGTTTTATGATTTTTACTTGGCTCCATTTATTGTTAATATTATTGTATTCTGTGAACGTTTTGTGCTAAGTGATATCTGTTTTTATTGTTTGAATTATATTACCTATCTTTTTACGCTATCCTTATGAGTCTTCTGAAAATAGTGCACACGTTCGCGTGGCTCACTTTTTCTTTACAAATTATACCAAATAGCCCTCTTCGGCCCCAGTCGTTCGCTCGGGTACCCCCAAGTCTAGACCAAAACCCCAGGATTTAAACCTACAAAAATACACCTTCATGCCGGATCCCTAGTAGGAACATTTGTTTGCATCATGTGCATTTGCCTTAGGGGACTCAACACAGGGGTTGAGTCTATCTAGGACAGGTGTGCCCAAATAATCCTGATACATTCTATGTGCTATGTGAATATTTATTTGTTTCGACTTGCATGCGGACCAGCTAGGAAAAATAAAACAAAAAGAAAAACCAAGAGTGATGTAGGGAAGGAAATAAAGCCTGGCTCTAAAAACCACCGATATTGGAAACATCCCGAAACTTTACCAAATTTTTTTTAAAAAAGGAGAGTTATTTCAAAAGAGTCAAACACTGCATCTTTTCGAAATGTGTCAAAACTGACCGGACTACGCAGGTCTGATTTTCACCGGATGTGGTATGTGTAGGTAACCTACATAAGGTTCGACCTTATTATTAAAGAAAAACAACAAGAAAAAGAGAGTAAGTGGTCAAGTAAATGTAGTTTCGGTGAAATAATCCGATCTAGTTTCGGCAATGTCTTAAACCATTCCCGGCGAGATAGCCTTAGATTATTTTCAGTTATCGAAGGGATATTTTCATAAAATAACGGACAAGTTTTTCCTCCCCGGCCTCAAAGTTCATGTGGAATTGGGAAGGGGCCACATTTGCAAAAATACTCATCTGGCTAAAATTGGCATTAAGGGAAGGAATCAAGGCCCTTTGATTTTTTCGTGTAAAAATTGGAAACCTGTTTTACAAAAAGGGTCCACTAGAGTCAACCCTAACCTTACCCTTCCACAGGAGCAAATGAATACTATCCAGGATCCGCCAGAAGTGGTCTGGGAACAGGCTCAGTTGCACTTGCGTATGTGGTGAAATGATCCAAAATAAAAATGGTCAGAAATAGGTGAAATTGTAGTTGGATGCCCTTATAAACATTTTTGAGATTAAACCACGTAAAAATCTAATCAAGGCTTTGATAACTTCCTTGGAGCCAGTCCATAATGTTTTTCATTTTTCGGACATTGAGATCACTCCTACTTTGGAGGAAATGGCCCGGTACATTGAGTTTGGTCGGGATTTGAGGAAGCAACAACTTAAAATTTTTGAGGGCTCCGTCGCTGCACAAGTTCTGGGACCTCCTGATGTCAGTAAATAGATGAATAAAGCCCATGTAAGTAGATGGTGTTGTGCTTTCCATTTCTTATACTTCAGGTTCGGGCACTCAGCTGGCTTCGAAATGCATGAAAAGGGTTTGAGCAACAAACAAGATAAAGGCCTTTGGCAAATTCATCGTCGATTTGCATTTATTGTGGCGTTTTTGGGGATTATGGTTTTTCCAAATCAGGAAGGGACATCATATATTTGTATGGTTAGAATCGTACAAATCCTTATTACCTAGGAAGATCATACACTTGTCCCATTGGTGCTGGCAGATATTTATCGAGCATTGATATTATGCAAAGTCGGGGCTCAATTCTTTGAAGATTGCAATATCCTACTAGTAATATGGTTGATCGAGCATCTTCGCCATCACCCCAAATTCATGAGTTATAATTCGAACCCGGGTAATTCCATCACCAGTTACGATTAGAGGGTAAAGGATTACAATATGCCAGAAGGGTTTGAAGCACGGGTCTCCCACTTGAAAGTTCTCAAAGCAGATCAAGTCGAGTGGACTATAGGATGGCTCACGAGGATAGAAGCCATATACATGACTGCTACCAAGGCTACCTGAGGTTAATGGGTGTAAATAGTATCCATCCATATGCACCGCGGAGGGTATTGATGCAATTGGAAAGTTATCAGACCGTGCCCGAAGATGAAGATCTAAGCACCCAAGTCTAAGAGTTGCATCGAGAAGCTGCATTTCCCGAGGAATTAGTTCAACAGGACTGGAATAGCTGTTGGTATCTGGAAAATGGCACCCAGGTACTAGTTGTTGCAAAGGGGGAAGTAGATCCAAACTATTCTGCTTGGTTTGAGAAAAGGTCTGATGTAAACAATGATTATGAGCCAAAAGGCATGCCAAGAGACCTCACGTTCAAGCTTTTGACGACAAAATCCAAGAATTTTTAGCATGGGGGAAAAAGAAAAGACATATCAAGCGGAGATTCATGCCTTGAAAGAGAAGCTAAGAAACATGGAATTCAAAAATGATCTCCAAGAACAAGAAGCCAAAGGTGAAAGAATAAAGTTGGCCCAAGAGAATGAGGCTTTTTGAGCCCAAGTGAGAAAAAGGAGAATCGACATTGGAAACCCGAGTAGGAGCAGAAAAGGCAAAAAGCTCATCTACAACCTTACCCAAAAAGTACGTGATTTTGAGGATGATATACAAAAAAAAAAGTTGAGCTAGCAAATGCCCGAGCCAAGTTGGTTAAGGATGCGGGGGGACGGGCCAGTTTCGTTCGGCAACTGTATGAGAAAAATGACAAAGGGATGGTGAGTATAAAAAAAGGTTAATGTCCTTGAAAATGAAATGGCCAAGCGGGTGAGAGATTTCAAAGCCGAAAGGGAGCAATGTTATGCCTGATAGCATGCTAGAGAGAGATCTGCAACACTTTCAAGAACAGAATCATGTAGCTGAATGAACTTTAGAAGCTACGGGCCAGCAGATCGCGCGTTTGTTGTAAGAAAAGTGTTTCATAAGAGAAAAGGTCAGAAAGATCGCCAACTACATCGCGATGAAATGTAATAGGTGTGGGGACATGACTAGATCTATGTTCTTTGCCACCGTGATGACCTTTGTTTGCCAAATAATGGAGGATTTCTACAATCTTCAAGGGGATTTGGTGCGTAGGCCTGTGGCGAGACCGTTGATGTCCCAACAGGAGCAGTTGAGGCATTGATGTATTCATGATTTTTACTTGAGTTTGTATTTTTAGTTTTTTCATTGGAGTTTGTTAGTCTATTTTCGAGTCTGTGTTTTCATCATTCTGTTGGAGTCTGTGAGTTTCCCTTTTTGATTCAGTTAGTTTTTATAATATGATGAGTCGTTGTAATGAGTCGTTGTAATCTAAACATTTTTTTATTTTATGAAAATTTAAAAATCCCAAAATGTTTTTATTATTCATTTTTACACTTATCTCCTAGAACTACGCTTGGTCTAATTCATGCGGGGTCATGATACGTAGGAAATCTCCATAGGATTCGATCATAACCTAAAGAAAAAGAATAAGAAAAAACGAGAAAAATAAGGGAGAAAAAGAAAAGAAAAAGAAAGAGGAAGCAAGAAAAACAATGGCAAAACAAGAGAGAGAAATATGAGAAAATAAAGAACAACGAGAAATCGAAAAAGAAAGGTAGGATTGAAAAAGAGGAAAAGAGAAAAAAAAGAGAGGAGTTGCAAATGGAAATTAGGGAAACCGGGATGACGCAAGCAACAAATCAAATACATAATAGAAATGGTTACCTGCTTAGGTGCATTACATTCCCCAAATGTGTGGTTGCCTATCTATTAAGCCCTAATTGCTAACAAGTTTGTTGTTGCTGTTAAGTTGAGGTAGGTGGTTAGATTGATTGGCATTCTAGCAACTCACCCTTACAATACCCGGTCAAAAAACAAGTTGATCATGGCCAACCAAGAACTTGATGCAAGTGTGGTCGATCCGTCTAGAGAGGTGGAAGAATCAGAGGTTAATCTGAAAGAAGAGTTGTATAAGCTGAAACAACAGATGTCTGAAATGTACCAAACATGGGCAAAAGGGCACCACCACCAGTTTACCCTGCCAACCCTGCTTACATCCCACAATTGGCTTAGTCCCAGGAACCTGCCACTGCTGACTCATCCCCGAGCTTTCCCATTTACCACTAATACCATGGCACCACTTCCCATACATCACAAGCTCCACCACCAAAACTAGTCCCATACCCTCCTCCACCAGCTACTCCTATTTTCATGGCACCCCCACCTACTGTTACTACACCGATTTTCTAGTGAGCCTCTATTCCAGGCTCACGATAACCAATATTACCCCCTAGAGCCCACTTTCAAGGCTCTAGAACCTTATTCCTACACTCTTCATTTTGACCTCCCTGTGGAAACTCAGAAACCATCTAAAAATCCCGAATATGAGGAGATGTTTAGGAAAGTTAAAAGCTTGGAAAAGTCATTTAGGAATATGCAGGGGTTGGGGGGGGGTCAGGTGAGCGTGAATTACAAGGATATATTTCTATTACCTGATATTCAGTTGTCGGTGGGGTTTAAGATGCCCAAGTTTGATTTGTATGGTGGACATGGAGACCTAGTGGCAAACTTAAGAGGTTTTTGTAGCAAAATGAGGGGTACTGGTCGGAAAGACGAGTTACTAATGGCGTATTTCAGTAAAAGTCTGAGTGGTTCGGTGCTGGAGTGGTACACCCGGCAAGATCACAATAGATGGTACACATGAGATGATCTAGCCCAAGCGTCCACTTGCCACTTTCAGTATAACCTCGAAATTGTTCTGGATCGTCTATTGTTGACTAAGATTGAGAAAAATCCTAGTAAAAGTTTTAGAGAGTACGGATTCCGTTGGAGAAAGCAAGTAGCGAGGGTTGACCCTCCAATATAGAAAGTGAAATGGTTGATTATTTCATGCAGGCCTTAGAGCCTACTTATTTTGGTCATCTGGTTCAGCTATAGGCAAATCCTTTAATCAAGTTGTAAACATGGGGGGCATGGTAGATGAAGGGCTCAAGTCAAATAAAATCATGAGCTACTCAACTACAAAGGCAACCACACATTCAAAACGGTAGTAGGGGAGCAATTGGAAAGAATAAAGAGGACGTGTCAACAATTGATTCAGGAGCTTGGTTCAAACCCAGGGGCTCATCTCACCATTATAATCAGCCTCGATCCCACAACCAAACCTGCCCCTATACCTCGTATAATCCACCCCTACATTACTACTCACCACCAAACCCCCATTTTTTATCCACCACGCCTAAATATACACTGAACTTCCTGCCCACGCACAATGGCATGCGCTAGCCCCACAAAATACCTACCCACCCCCACGAGCCTACTGAAACCCTCCTAGACAATATTTCCGGTCCAATCAAGCATTTAAGAATGAGAAGCTGCAGAAGAAGAAAACCTTCACTCCACTGGGAGAGTCCAATACTAGTTTGTTCCGCAGACTGAGACAATTGGATATGCTAAGGCCAATCGAGTCAAAATTGCCAAATCCTCCCCCAAGAAATCTTGATTATTCTCTAAGTTAATATTGTTCTGGTGCTCCGGGGCACAACACGGAGGAATGGTGGCAATTGAAAAATGCTATCCAAGATCTCATTGATACAAATCGCATTGAAGTCCAAGCTCCGAAGGCGCCCAATATACACCAGAACACACTGCTGACCCATCATGAGACAAATATGATCGAGGTAGTGTATAAGGGAGGGGAGCCTAAGAAATCTTCACAGACTGTCATGTTGATTTTGTCGAGTGAGATCAGGCCGGTTGAAAATCAATAAATGAGAAATTAGTGATCAAGTTGAGCGGGACAAACAGTAAACCATTTGCGATAGTCAAGAAGGGGTCCTCAAGTGATTTTGCAGCGAAACAAGAAAGGGCAAAAGTGGTTGTTCAAGGAATGATGAACAAGCCTATCATAATTTTGGAGGGTTCCCGCATAGATCCTGTCATTATGAAGCATGTAACCCAATTACCGATAGTCGACATCAAGGCTATCCCTTGAAATCATGAACGGGTGACAGTGACTTACAAAGGTAAAGAAGTTAAAGAAGAAGTCTATGAGAACCATGGTTTGACTCGACCGGGGAGATGCTTTTCTCTCGAGGAGTTAAGAAAAGCTAAAACCTCCAAAGATAACCCAAAGCTAGTGAAGAAAGTGGTGACAGAAGAAGAGGCATAAGAGTTTTTAAGAAAGATGAAGGTGCAAGACTATTCTATTGTGGAGCAGTTGAGAAAGACGCTTGCCCAATTCACGTTGTTGTCATTGTTAATACATTCAGATGAGCATCGTCGGGCCTGTCGACGCCCCCTATTTCCCTCCTTAAAAGAAAGTGAAATCGCATTTTACAACATTATGGTCAAAACAACTCTATTTCCCGTTTTGGAATTGGGTTATGGAATTGGACGAGTCGCCACCTAATGATTATAATGCATTAGGACACATAAGAGAGAAAACCAGAGTTCGGGTAAGGGATTGAGATTATCTCGAGGGGAAGGTGTTATGCACCCCTCGAGATCCAATAGTATGGTTCCCGGTCGTGTTAATCGTGACTTTCTGAAAGATGAAGCGATTAAAACAAGTAAAGTTCATGCATATAACATTCATACAACTTGAAAAGCTTTAAAGAAGAAAGAAGGACACAAAAATAAAAGAGAGTTGATTTGAAAAAAAAGCGTTACTAAAAGCATTTAAATAAAGCAAATAAGAGTAAGGGGGATCCTAGGTTTGGCCACAATATGGATCATTCGATGCAATATCCCGCACATATTCCCAAAGCGGGGTCGATTTTTGATATTATCACATCGTCATCATCTCCACATTCTACCCTTCCCACCCCTTAGAGGTTATATAAGCATGTGAATTGGTCACGAATGCTTATTGCGTGCTATTACCCCTCCCGTACTATAGATCCTAGAGGGCACTTAGGATCGCTATTCCTATGAGGTAGGAACTAGGTAGAACCCTTAAGTTTAAAGGTTAAAATACTAGGGGACATTCAAAAACAAATAGGACTTTCATATAAAGGAGTCATACAAAACATGTAAAAGGCTCAAATAACCCTCTATTAGAGAACACGTAAGTAGCGCGTCTAAAACACATGTAAGGTCTAAGGAAGAGAGAGTTATAAAAGTTGGAGTGTTGACAAATTTATTTTAAGATGGCAGGTGAAGAAAAGTTTTAAAAACAGAATTCACATAAAAGGGTTGGATGAAAACTTTTGGGAAATGAGAAAGGAAAATGGAGGTGAGAGTTTAGGAAATCAGAGGAAAAACCTTTAAAACACACTTGGAAATACATAACACATATGATAAACTAGTTTCCGGACAAAAGAGGTAAATATGTAAAAGCTATTCGGAAATGTTAAAGAGCATGTATTAGTTTTGAACCATAGCTTTTGAAAATTTCAGAAGATACCGTATTCAGACAAGCTTATAAAATAGTAATCCAATTCTGGACAAGGAAGAAGAGCGACTTAATAAAGCAATGTGACAGAAGTGATTGAAAAAAATAAGGCAGAAGCTTAGCATAAAAATCAGCGGACATAAAAGGGGAACAAATTCAGACGGTTAAAAGTGTGAATAGCTTAGGCATGATTTAAAGCGATTAATTAGTTTAATTTAACCTAAGGTTTGCCTAGGCATTGTTTAACCATATGAGAAAGGTGGACATACACGTCGGTTTTAAAAGGAAAATGTTAACTAGTTTTACATTCTGTTTAGCAAGATTAGTGACGCATTCAACAGCTGCAAAAGAGGGACCCTAAATACATGATTTCTAATGCATATAAAGGCCATAAAACATGAAATCTAAATGCAAGACAAAAATTTGGTTATTAACTGATTGTAATTATAAAAATAACAAGTAGAAAGTAAAAGCTCTAAGAACAAGATTTCTATATGTGAGATGCATGTCCTATACATGGTTTCTATTACGCAAATAGATAACTAAAACCTTATAACATGCTTTCTACCCATACATTTAATAATCATGCATAACCTTCCCCAAATTCACTATAATCTCCATTGTTCTTTACAAATTATTACAGCCAAGTAATTAAAAATACAACAGTGATAAAAAGAAAATAAGAAGTTATTCTATAGAGAGCCTTCAGCCAGGCCCAATCATCTTCAACCTCACTCCTTTTGAGTTTCACAACCATTACCAAGGCTTGGGTGCGGCAAAGTTCCCTAAGGGTTTGTTTGAACCCCTGGCCAATACTAAGCACCCAAAAATGTCCCAATTAGACAAGTGCAAGCATTGGAATTTCCAGCCTTGTGCATCAGAGTTCCACGGGTGCTCAAGGCTCTCATGGCAGTGCTTACACTAAGGGAGCAGACCCTAAAGCTCTAAGAATGAGATTGTAATTGAGAGAGTTGAAACTAGTTGAGAGACAGTTTAAGAAAGCAGTTGAAAGAATAGAGAGAGTTTGAGAAAATAGTTGAAAAAGTTTGACAAGTTGAGCCAGTTTAAAAAATAGTTGAAAGACTTGAGAGAGTTTGAGAAAATTATTTTAGACTGACCAGTTTAGAACAACAGAGACATCACACAAACAGGGGGAAGGGAAAGGGGGACAAATAAGCAAAGTGAGCTACAGACATACAGACAAACACATTGGAGGAAAAATAATAAGACATGATTGTTAAGACAAGGGTTTGGTTCTTACTGAACCAAACCCCAAATATAATCAACCTCAGGGAGAGGTTTCAGGGCTGTTAAGCAGCCAATCAGGCTTGAATACATGCTAGTAGTGCACATGGAAGAGGAAAACATACAAGGATACGGGATATGGAAAAACATGCTAAGTTAGACTAGGTAGACTAGTAAGTAACATGGTAGTGACAAAGATAACAACAAAACCATAGGTGAAAGCATACAACAAACATTATGAAATGCAAAACCAATAGAAAATTGTTGTTATGGAAACTGTATCTTAAAGGGGTGACATACCAGTTTCGGGTAATAGGATACAATAGCAATAATGCACAGAGGAACAAGGTGAGCAAAGAGTGTATGCAGCAGAGAGGATAACAACAGTATGAAAATAGCAGAAGCAATATGAGAATAGCAGCAGTAATGTGGACGTAATAGCAGCAACAGACCCAATGTAGCCAAACAAATAGAACCCAATAGTGCAAAGTAATCAACCCAAGTAACTCAGCCTTGGCTATTAGCCGATTGAGTGTTCAAAGAAGAGAAGGAGAGAGTATAGTAATAACAGAGAAAGAGAGAATTAAGAGAGTTTTAGATGGTGAGAGCAGCGTGAGTTGGTTGTCCTCAGAGAGAAAAGGTGAGGAGTATTTATAGCATTGAAACGAGCAAAAAATAAGGTGTCCATCCCTATTTAAGGAACTGATATCAATCATAATTAAATAAGTATATGGACTCCCCTTTAATTAAGGAATCATAGTCAAATGGTAATAAGCAGTCATTTTTAAAAAGAAAGGAATCACAAAGTATGGCCTGGCCATATAAGGAAACAAAAATAATATAAGGTATACATTGCAGACTAGGTGCATGATACTTAATTAAGGAGATATGTCAAGTAAGTAAATCAGCATATTTATGTACACATATAAGGAAAAATATCACTTTAATTTTGGAAAGTAATTTTCAAGATTGAAAAATTAGGAGATCAGTTTTTAGGAATGTATCCCACTGATTGAGGAAAAAAATTCGAAATCAATACCAAACTGTAAAGAGAATACAAAATCACAATTTTAAAGCCAGTAATCACAGCCTTAAAGAGATTGTAAGAATCAGTATAAAATCACCATTAAAGACCCAGAAACCTTAAGAGAAGAACACAGCATGGTAGGGAATGAAATACAAGCAGCAAGATTAAAGCAGAGAACACGAAACTCAAAGAAGCAGAAGAACATGCAAACAGGCAAATATAGATACAAACTTGTAGGGTTAAGGTTTTCATAAGATTTTAACAAAATACTTTAGGAGTAGTAGTTAGAGCTTCAGATTAGTGCTCAAATTCAGAAAAGTAAAGTGTTTTCAAAAGGGGTTAAGAAACCCTAGAAATTACAGTATGAAACCCAGGTTAACAAGGAAAACAGACAAAACAAGTGAAATAAACAAACACAAATGAATACATAACACTCAGAAAGAGTATAAGAAACGATCAGAAACCATAATATGAAAGAGTGGTATCGTCCGAAAATATTGAGATAACCGGAAACACTAAATAAAGATAGAGTAGAAAACAAAAATCAGACTAATAGTCGTTTTAAAAGAGTAGAGATTAAATAGGAAAAATTAGGGTTTTCAAACAAATTAGGGAAAATGAAGAACCTCGCTGTGAAACTCGTATACAATGCCATAGAAGGAATCATCGTACAAAGACCACCGGAGAAAAGCCGGAAACAGAACCAAATAGAGCTTCAGTGACCGTCTTTCATGGTGAAAGATGCTAGGATTCAAGCTTGAGAGAGGAAACCACGATATAGGGACTCCATGGCTGCTTGAAGTCGAGAGAAGTGAGGGAGGAGTGAGCCGGAGAGACTATGATCTTCATCGGAGATGAAGGATAGAACCAGAAGGTTCTAGAGAGACGAAGGGTTAGTGAGCGTTTGGGAGTGAGAGGGAATACAAGGTTAGCGGATTTAGAAAAATGAGTTAGGGTAAAGGCTACGATTTAAGAAGGTGATCCGGAGATGTGGACCATTGATCAAAATGATCAACGGCTACGATTTAAGACGGAGATCCGGGTGGGCTGGTCCAAATAGGTTTCGGTCGGGTTATTTTGTAATTGGGTCGTGATTTGGGAGGGTGAATTTGGGTTAAAAAATGTGGCCGAAATTAAAGGCTAATGGGCTATAATTTAAATGCCCAAATTTCCTCTAATTTAATTTTGTAAAATGGCAAATGATTTTATAAAACTCCGATAAAAATACCGAGATAATAAAATACATTTAGGAATTAATTAAAAATATTAGGAATGATTTTGTACTTGAAATACTTATTAAATTGAGAAATAGGCTAAAATTTCAATTTAATGCTATTTCAGTTTAAAAATACCTAATGGCTTTGTAAAAATTCTATAAAAATTACATAAATTATTTTTTTATGTAGATGAGAGAATAAAATAAATTATTTATTAAAATAACATGATTTGATACTAAATATTGGATTTTCTAGTACAAAATAAGTTGTAAATTGGTTTTAAAATACTTGGAAAAATATAGAAAAGATACCAAACTTTTTGTGGACGCTATATATGCATTCACAAGCTATTTTGAAAATATTTTGGGTACAAAAAAATATAGAGAAAAATTGGGTATCAACAGATGTCCCTCTTTACCCGAGGAGGATGAAAGAGTTGTCGGGTAAAGATAGGATGGCCAAATTTGACCGGAAATGACGATTGTAAGAGAAGTTCGGCCGCGCTCTGGCCTTTGAGCTGCCTACATATCCCTGGTTTTACAGGAATTAGGCCATATGTAGTTCAGGAGCCATCGACTGAATATGCCAATGAAAATTTTGGAAGGGTCGGATGCAACGGGGTTTGACATTTGTCAAGGGTTCGGAGATCGGACGGGTAAAAACACTGGAGCAGGATCTCTCTCGCTGAGACGACCATGCCGGCTGGTGTACCTGCAAATGAACGGTGTGAGGATATTTTGCATAATTTAAACGTGATGCCAGTTCCCTTTGGACCATGAATGCTGTCTTCGGACGATTAAGATGGCGTCCTCAGACTATGACGTCCTGGGCTATGAAGAGCATAAAAGTAAAGATTCGCAGGCCATGAAATGGTGTTCTCGGGATATGCGGATGGTGCCTTTGAAATATGAAGCCTTTGAATAAGTTGGCGATATTTCAGCCCATGAAAAGGTGGAAATCTTTCAGCCGAATGAATGAAAGGGTTGCGATGTTTCAGCCAAACCAAGAATTTAAAATGCAGGGTGGCGATATTTCATCTAGATGAAATCGGGTTGCAATTTTTCAGCCAAAATGCAAAATAAAGAAGGTAGAGCTTAACCTCGAAAGGCAGAGAATAGCCTTATGCAATGCGGGATGGAGACAGAGCTTAGTCTCGAAAGGCAAAAAATAGCCTTATGCAAGATGGAGGTAAAGCTTAACCTCGGAAGGTAGAGAATAGCCCTATGCAATACGGGATGGAGACAAAGCTTAGTCTCGGAAAGCAGAAAATAGCCTTATGCAAGATGGAGGAAGAGCTTAGCCTCGGAAGGCAGAGAGTAACCTTATGCAATGAGGGTGGAGACAGAGCTTAGTCTCGAAAGGCAGAAAATAGACATATGCAAGATGGAGGTAGAGTTTAACCTCGGAAGGCAGAGAATAGCCTTATGCAATGCAGGATGAAGACAGAGCTTAGTCTCGAAAGGTAGAAAATAGACTTATGCAAGATGGAGGTAGAGCTTAACCTCGGAAGGCAGAGAATATCCTTATGGAATGTAAAGATGCAGATGAAGGCAGAGCTTAGCCTCGGAAGGCAGAAAATAGCCTTATGCAATGCAAAAAATGCATATGGAGACAAAGCTTAATCTCGAAAAAATGTAGAAATATAAAGGAGATGATGGTGGTGATTTGCTTAGCTGGTAGATGATTCCGCTGTCAATGGCTGGTGGGGGAAGCGTTGAATGTAGTGAGCCTTTGCGAGGTAGGTGGTGGTTTCGGGAACTTCGGTTTTGTATAGCTCCTGCATCGCCTATTTGTACCCTGTATTCCTGCATCCAAAGAAAGATCGTGAGTTCTGTAAAGGGGGAGGTTAGTTCACATCCCTCGACCCGTTGCGTCTTGTACCATTTGGGGTAGCGTTGCTGAATGATACTGATCCAAATGATTTTATGAAAATTTTGGAAATCGAGATGCAAATGTATAAGTATAAGTAAAGAAAATAATTTGTTTCTATGATGAACCACAACTGCAACGTGATTCATGGCACGGCAACCTTGCTGGCTCCGAAATTTTGAGGGTCCTCCTCAAAATTCTGCCCCCGTTTACTGGGTTGGCGCTATTGATGGCGGTGCTGAATCACTAAAAGCGGATTGACCTTAGAATTTTGAGGGTCCTCCTCAAAATTCTGCCCCTGTTTACTAGGCCGATGCTGATGCAAAAATTGGCAAGCTGACTTCGGAATTTTGAAGTTTCCTCCTCAAAATTCTGCCCTAATTCCAAATTCGGGGAAAATGGAATATTGTTAAAGATGTGACCGAACCCATAGGGCTGCCTGCATATCCTCTCTTAAACGAGAATTATGTCGGGAGTAGTTTAAATTACATCATAAGGAAAAAGCATATTGATTAAATGTAATATCTCTTCACTGCATCTGAGTTGATCATTTTGGCCAAACTTCTCTGCCATTTCTGCAAGAATAAGGGCTCCTCTAGTTAGAACCCGGTGAACCGTGTATGGACCCTGCTAGTTGGGAGAGAAATTCCCTTTGGCTTCGTCTTGATGTGGAAATATCTTTTTCAACACCAGCTACCCTGGTGTGAACTACCTTGGTTGAACCCTCTTGTTGAAGGCTCTGGACATTCTGTTCTGATATAACTGACCGCGACAGACAGGGTTCATTCTCTTTCCATCTATAAGGGCTAACTGCTCGTAGCAAACCTTGACCCATTCTGCGTCATCTAGCTCAGCTTATTGTATGATTCTCAAGGACGGAATTTCTACCTCGGCGGGAATTATCTCTTCTGTACCGTAAACCAGCATGTAGGGAGTTGCCCCTGTTGATGTGTGAACTGCAGTGCGGCAACCCAATAAAGCGAATGACAACTTCTCATGGCACTACTTATGCTATTCGATCATTTTCCTTAGTATTTTCTTGATGTTCTTGTTGGCTGCTTCCACGGCTTCATTCATCTGAGGTCAATAAGCCATGGAATTTCTGTCTAATATTGAAAGTTTCACACATCGCTTTCATCAAGTCGCTATTGAGATTGGAACCATTATTAGTGATGATTGACTCTGGAACACCGAACCGACAGACTATACTATATCGGACGAAGTCTGCCACGACTTTCTTGGTTACTGCTTTGTATGATGCTGCTTCGACCCATTTAGTAAAGTAGTCGTTTGCCATTAGAATGAACATGTGTCCGTTTGATGCGACAGGCTTGATTGGTCCAATGAAATCCATTCCCCAAGCGGCAAACGGCCATGGTGATCACGTTGCCATGAGCTCATTCGGAGGTACCTTTATCATGTTTGCATGTATCTGACAGTGGTGACACTTTCGGACATACTGAATGCAATCCGTTTCCATAGTCATCCAAAAATATCCTTCCCTGAGTATCTTCTTTGCTAGAACAAAACCGTTCATGTGCGGCCAACAAGTCCCTGAGTTCACTTCTTCCAGTAACTTGGTTGCTTCTGTCGCATCGACACACCTTAATAGTCTCAAATCGGGAGTCCTCCTATACATGATTCCTCCACTGTGAAAGAAATTGTTGGACAACCTTCGAAGCGTGCGCTTTTGAGTAGCATTAGCAAGCTCTGGATATTCCCCTGTTGTAAGGTACCTTTTGATGTCGTGGAACCAGAGTTTTCCGTCGGCTTCTTCCTCAACATGTGCATAATATGCCGGTTGATCATGAATCTTGACCTGGATAGGGTCGATGAAATATGTATCTGGATGCTGGATCATGGATGATAAGGTGGCAAGTGCATCTGCGAACTCATTCTGTATCCTTGGAATATGCTGGAATTCCGTTTATATGAACCACTTTCTCAACTCCTGTATGTGGTGCAAATAAGGGAGTATCTTGGAATTTTTGGTTGCCCATTCTTCTCGAACCTGGTGTCTGAGTAGGTTTGAATCTCCAATCACTAGCAGCTCCTAGATGTTCATATCAATGGTCAGTTTAAGACCCAAGATGCAAGATTCATACTCGGCCGTATTATTGGTGCACGGGAACCTGAGCTTGGCGAATACCGAGTAATGTTGACCGATTTCTGATACCAAGACTGCTCCAATACCAACTCCTTTGAAATTTTTGGCTCCGTCAAAAAACATCCTCCAACCACAATAGGATTCTGCAATATCTTCTCCTATGAAAGCTACTTCCTCGTTGGGAAAATATGTTTTCAATGGTTCGTATTCCCCTTCCACTGGATTTTCAGCGAGATGATCTGCCAAATCCTGTCCTTTAACTGCCTTCTGGGTGACATAGACTATGTCGAATTCACTCCACAAAATTTGCCACTTGGCGAGCTTGCTGGTGGGCATGGGTTTCTAAAAAATATACTTTAGTGGATCCATTCTCGATATAAGGTAGGTAGTGTATGCACAGAAATAATGCCTCAACTTCTGAGCTATCCAAGTCAAAGCACAATAGGTGCGTTCTAGAAAAGAATACCGAGCCTCGTACGGGGTAAATTTCTTGGTGAGGTAGTAAATAGCTCGCTCATTTCTCCCCATCTCATCATGTTGTCCTAAGACACAACTAAATGCTCCGTCTAAAACTACGAGATGAGCAATAAAGGCCTCCCAGGCTCAGGTAGAACCAGGACTGGAGGCGTAGACAAGTATTCCTTGATCCTGTCAAAAGCCTTTTGACATTCATCTATCCATTTGGTGGTGGCATCCTTTTTCAGCATCTTGAAGATAGGTTCGCAGATGACGGTAGACTGAGCTATGAACCGGATGATATAGTTGAGTCTCCCTAGGAAACTCATTACCTCTTTCTTGCTCTTCGGTGGTGGCAACTCCTGAATAGATTTGACCTTTGATGGATCCAGCTCTATTCCTCGGCGACTCACGATGAAACGCAATAACTTTCCCGTCGGGACACCAAATTCACACTTGGTGGGATTCAGTTTCAAATTATACCTACTTAGTCTATTGAAAAACTTTCGGAGGTCCTCTATGTGATCTGCAGCCTTCCTAGACTTAATGATGATGTCGTCCATATATACCGCAATCTCCTTATGTATCATGTCATGAAAGAGGGTGTCATGGCCCTCATGTAAGTAGCTCCCCAATTCTTCAATCCGAACAGCATCATTCTGTAGCAGTACATTCCTTAAGGCGTGATAAACATCGTTTTCTCTGCATCTTCCTTATCCATCCATATATGATGGTACCCCACAAAGCAATCGATAAATGACTGCAACTCATGCTTGGCGTAGTTGTTGATCAGAATGTGTATGTTTGGGAAGGGAAAATCGTCTTTGGGACCGTCCCGGTTGACATCCCGGTAGTCGACACAGACTCTAACTTTCACATCCTTCTTGGGTACTGGCAAAATTTTAGCTAACCAAGTCGGATACTTTACCACTTGAAGAACTCTGGCTTTGATCTGCTTGGTGACCTCTTCTTTGATTTTTAAACTCATATCTAGCTTGAATTTCCTGAGCTTCTGTTTTACCGGCGGACATGCAGGATCTGTCGCCAACTTGTGAGTGACGATGGAAGTGCTGAGGCCAGTCATATCGTCGTAAGACCATGCGAAGATATCCTCATATTCCCTCAAGAAATCTATGTATTCCTCTATCTCTGTCTGTGATAAGTGCACACTGATGCGTGTTTCTTTGACACTCTCTATATATCCCAAATTGACGACTTCGATTTCATCCAAGTTAGATTTAGGTTTATTCTCAAAATTCTCAGCCTCTCTGAAAACCTCATTTGGTATATCATTCTCCTCTAAGTCTATGTCCGTTTGTTGCATAGCCTCGTTGCAAGTTACAGTTGTTGGTTCATCATCAAGATACGTAATAGTAATGTTGTGTGAAAATAAAGTAAATAACAGAGAAAGTAATGAATAGAGAGATATTTGATAAACTGAAATTTCTTTTTATTAACTTCATAAATGTTTAAAACAACGGAGCTCTTTTGGAAAGTAAAGACAAATGCGGAAAATAAAGAAAACAACTAAAACAAAGATGCATTATGCTTGTTCAGCCTTGCTACCCCAAAGGTTTCCGGGCAATGGTGGTCATGATTGACTAGTTTGTGAGGCCCTCCCTTCGATTCACAGCCTGAAATGAAGGGCCTTCCTCCCCTTCCTCTTCAAAAATCACACAACAGTCCATGTCCTCCAGAAACAGGTTTTTCATTGCCGCAAGAGCCTCGTCTTCTTATGACCCGTAGAGAGTGACGACTGGTTGGAATGTCTGCTCCAACTGAGGTATGGGGCGTTCCAATGGGTAATATGGGCCGCGCCATGGTGGTGACCAGTTCTTGAATTCTTGCCAAGTGTACTCGTATCCTAGTCTGAAGGTAGTACCATCTTTCTTCATCTGGATAGGTTTGGTGATACCTTGAAGATTCTAACCAAGTCCTTTCCCTGGTTCATACCCACTCCAATTAAGAATGCTCTCAACCTTGTTGCTCCACCATTTGTCCTCGTCCACTGCGTTGACCCGCTCAATATGATGATATGTTTCTCCGCCTATTCTTCTTCTGCTTCGATAATTTGAGTGGTCTAGCGATTGTATATGGGGTTGCTACCCTCGCCATGGATAATTACTTCCTGATGGTTCCATTCGAACTTCATAGCCTGATGCAGGGTGGATACCACAGCCCCAGCGGCGTGGATCCAGGTTCGTCCCAGCAGTAAGTTGTAAGACGCTTGTATTTTGATGACTTGGAAGTCAATATCAAACTAGGCGGGCCCCATTTGCAAACACAGGCTAATCTCCCCGAGAGTGGACCTCTGAGAACTGTCAAAAGCCTTAACGTTAATAACCCCATCTTTTATCTCGTACAATCATTTTCCTAACTTCTTGAGGGTGATCAATGGACAAATGTTGAGACTGGAACCTCCATCGACTAAGATTCTGGTGATGAAATGATCCTCACATTGCACAGTGATGTGCAGTGCTTTGTTATAACTGAGCCCTTCAAGCGGAAATTCATCCTCGTGGAAAGTGATTTTATGACTTTCCAATTCCTGCCCTATCATGTTTTCCATCTCTCCTCCTTTTATGTTGCTCGGGACATAAGCCTCGCTCAATATCTTCATCAAGGTGTTGTTATGCGCCTCGAAACTCTGCAGCAATGCTAAGACGGAAATCTAGCCGGAGTCTTGTTCAGCTGTTCAACAACTGAATATTCCTTAACTTGTATCTTTCTCCAAAAATCATTAGGTCCAATTTCAATGGAACGTCTAGATGCCTGCTTGCTGGACTCAGCTAGGTGTTCTGGTGTGTATACCCTGCCTGTTCTGGTCATACCTTGCGTGGCAACTGCTTCACCAGTGCGCGCTTTTCCTTTCCTTCTCGCCTCGGCTGTGTAGTCCCAAGTTATGGCATTTGACTAAAATGGGGTTATGTCCGACATGGTGACCGGAATGGGCACCCTTGGAGGCAACATAGAAACTTCAATTGGTGCGGGTGCCTTTGAAGTCCCGAACTCCATCTCAATGTGTTTTGGTACTTTTGCAGGAGGTGCCTCAAACTCAAATGGTACAGATATATTCACCACGTTGTCCTCAGTTGGCTGGATTTGCACAACAATAGGATTAAGAGTGACCGCCGATTTCTTAGGCTCATCTCCCTCAGATATCAAACCAATCGACCATTCGGGGTCCCAGTCGTCTTCTACCTCAATCATGTGGATGCCTCCACCTATATGGTCTGGCAGATGTTGTTACGAACATTAGGAGCAGGCTCCTTAGCTATGATGATCTTGTTGACAATTAAGGTATGGATTTTAACCTTCAACGAGCGGCACTCGTCAATGGTATGGCACTTCGTCCCCGAATGGTATGCGCAGGTTTTATTTGGTTTTATCCATTGGGAAGGGTTTTCTAGGGTTATGGACGGGATGGGTGTAACATATCCAGCAGCGTTAAGCTTCTCGTATAGTTGGTCAATGGGTTCATCAATAGTAGTGTACTGTCTGGGCGGTTTGCGGTCGAAGTTTGGTCTTGGTCGTGGGAAGTTTTGGCGGGTAGGTGCTGATGGATAGTGAGGAGGTTGGGAGTTGTAAGTTTGATATACGGGTGCGGGTTGGGAATATACTGGCGAGGTGGGCTGATATGTTGGTGATGGAGATGTTTGGTAGACGGGATGTAGGTTTTGATATGTAGGTGAAGGTGTTTGGTAATTTATAAAGGGTTGGTATCTGAGTGGAGTTGGAGGGTATGGTTGGTATTTCATGGGAGAGTGGTTTCTTTGCGCAGCCATTACGGAGTTTACATCCTTTTTCTTCATCGTACCACCAGATTGCAAGGCTTTGTTGATGGCCTGCACTGCCTCAAGGTTAGTAACCATACCAATTTTGATCCTTTCTTCAATTCTTTCTCCCAGTTTGATGATATCAGCAAACTTCAGTCCTTCTATCAGCATGAATCTCTCATAATATTGTGGGTCCTGAGCACGAACGAAAAAATCTGTTCATTTGTTCTTCTTCCAAATTCGGCCTAACTTTGGCAGCTTTCGACCTCCAATGAGTAGCATACTCGCGAAAGGTTTCAGTGGGCTTCTTTTTCAAATTCTGAATATAGAACACGTCTGGCACGTTTTTAGTGATGAACCTGAAACGGTCCATGAAATCAAATGTCATGTTTACCCAACTAGTCCACTTCTTCGCAGCTTGGCTGATATACCAAGATAATGCATCACCCTTCAAGATCCTCATGAACAGTTTCATGCGGATCTTTTCATCTCTACTGACTCCCACTAACTTGTCATAATACATCCTGAGGTGAACCCTAGGATCACCCGTACCATCAAACATTTCAAACTTAGGAGGTTTGTACCCCTCAGGGAGTTCGACATCAGGCTAAACACAAAGGTCTTCATAATTTAGACCCTCTACACCTTTATTACCTTACACGCCTTGAACCATACTAGTGAGTTTCTTAAGTTCATCAGCCAAGTTTTGAATGAGTGAGTCTGATTCTGACACATCTGATATGGGTTGTGTATAGTATGGCATAGTATCCACAAAGATAGGGGTATCCTGGTGGTTTGAAGCATTTTGAGGCTCAGGTATGAGCAGTGGAGCACTGTTGCGAACCTGGGTTGGAATCTTCTGTGGAGGTGCAGGGACATGGTTGTTGACATCAGCAGTAGCAAGGGAGATGGACAAGCTTGCCAAACTCCGGACCTAGTCCAGTTCCTCTCGAAACCTTAGCAAAGTTTGCTCCAAGTGAGCAGCAATTTCTTTGGTGAGCGGTGGAGCACTGTTGCGAACCTGGGTTGGAATCTTCTGTGGAGGTGCAGGGACCTGGTTGTTGACATCTGCAGCAGCAAGGGAGATGGACAAGCTTGCCAAACTCCGGACCTGGTCCAGTTCCTCTCGAAAGCTTAGCAAAGTTCTCTCCAAGTGAGCAGCAGTTTCTTTGGTGATCGGGGTACCCTGAGAAGTTCCATCAATTTCCTTCCTTACTTCATTATCTCCCATCTTTCCTTTGTTCTTGTCTGGGAGGACTCAGAGAAGGAGGAGGACCCTTTGATCTTGTTGAGTATGTTGATGGTGCTAGAATGCACGAACTAACCTTTGGGGAGGGGAAAAAAAGAAAAACAAAAAGGTAAAAAGTTAGTGCAGATTCTGAGAAAGAAAACATTGCAGTACTTAAACACATTGTTGCAGGAACATATGTCGTTTCCTATTTGGGTGCCTCGTTGTGCCCAAGGTAAGTATAGAGACAAATATGATTTGGAGAACTCGTAATACAAAATACCTCATTTTATCGATAGAAAATAGAACAAGTCAAAACAAACTGAAATAAAAAGAAATTACCACTAATGGCCAAGGGCCTTATTACATCAAGAAAGCAGTAAAATCCTAACTACTTGGTCCCAGAAGGATCTTCCCCAGATTCGGCATCTTTGCCTCCCTCGTACAGTTTCATCACCTGGCGCATTCCCAACAACAAGTAAGCTCGAGCCAAATGCCCACCTTCGTTACCTTCAGCTTCCTGACGGTCGTTGATCCTTTTCAGAAACTTTCCTTCCATCTCTACTAGACCCCGTTCCAAGTATCCTAAACGATTGTTTGCGCGGACAGCCATGTCCTTCCATTCATTGATACCTTCTCTTGAGCCTCTAGCATTTCCCGATGCTCACTTTTACATTCTCACATCCGCTTGCGTAGCTAATTATACTTGATCTTTGCTGCAGCCTCCTCATCAATGACCCTGTGACCATGGACGAAACCTATTTTTCCCAAGACAATATGATCATCTTCTAACCACCCCAGACAAAGCGGCACATGCCCTGCCTGATACATGTCTGGCTCTATAGATTCCTTTTCCAAAATGATTTTGGAGTGCCACATATGCTGAGCCCGACACCTGTGTGGGCTATCTTCATCTTGGAAATCAGCCCTGTAGTGACTCATCTTTTCCACCTCGGTGTAATCTGCTTCCTTCCCGCTTGCCTCATGACTTGGAGAGGGACATAAGGGTATGTTCCTCTTAAGCCGATGAGTACAAGGAATGGCGCATACCTAGACCGAATGATAAACTCTCCAGCTGGAAACCACTCGCACATCCATTGTACATGCTCTTCCCTCAGATTTCCTAATAGTTCCACCCATCCACTGGCGTCTTCCAGGTGAGCAAACATATCCGGCATGAAGTGCATTAACTTTGGATGATGGAAAACAATATGGTCATCCCAATCTCGTCGTATGATCTCTTGTCTATACTCTCCTTTCTGAAGATGATCAATGAGCAGAAGTTGTAGTAGCAAATTGCACCCTTCAATGTGCGGTGCCCCTTGTTGGAATTTTTCTCAGGCTCGGTACAGTTCGACGATGATCATGGGTGCTATGCTGAATGTCTTCCCGTTGATACCCTCCATTACGGCTTTGGTTACCATGGCTAGTCTTTTATGGATTCTAGCCTTCTTCATTGGAAAAACTATTATGCCCAGAAAACAGAACATGAATACAAAGGCCCTCATATGTATGTTCCCCAAAGAGGTGAGGGCGAACTCGTCCATGTGATTGTGGTTTGATTTTCTATGTACGAACCTTTCATACATGAAATCGCAAGATATGTAGTAGTCCTTCAGACTGGTCAAAGTAGGATTCTTCTTGAGCCCTATCATATTCAAGAACCCTCTACCTTTTCGATTTTCCGGCATAAGCAACCCCGGGCTACCCCAAGGAATTCAGGCTAGACCCCCAATTTCTTCCAACAGCGGCGTCATTTCAATACCCCCGAAGCGGAAGACGGACCGTTAACTATCCCAAAACATAGTAGCAGTTTCCACAATCTTGTTATCTGGCTAACTTCCAGAAGTGAAGGAAGATTTCCTAAGTGCTTGCGGACAAGAACCCGATCACTACCATGCAAATCATCCCACCAGCTTAGCAACTTTGGATGATTGTTTGATACCATACCGAATCTGGGGACTTCGTGCCTCATTTTCCTGCAAAATAGAGAGTTAGGCCTTTAACCCCACCGGACTCGACTATTTAAATCAATAATAAGCAAAGGGTATATAATTCTCCAAATCAATGCACATAACGTGATTGTCTATTTGGGTTTCGAGGAAACCCGATGGACTTTGATTTAGGCTATCCAATGAGTCATTATGCGGACTACATAACTGATTCGTCTAAGTTCGACCATGATGCATGAACATTTAAACAGAGTAAGGCTTCTATTTGAAGTGCTACATGAGGTACCCTTGAGCAGACAACTTAAGAGGGAAAGGCACGGAACCGTCGACTACACTGTTGATCGACTGGTTTTACCACAAATATGCCTTTGCCAAATTTAGGGGGTTTGTAAAAATGGAAGAGCGCAACCACTCATTATAAGCGTTGCTATGGCATTTGTTTGGCACGAGTGGAAAATGACGTTAAAGGATGCAATTACAACAATGGAATAAATACATGTATTTTCACGTTCATTAAGTAACAATTACAATAAAAACTCGGAATTTAAGACGGAATTGAAGCAAAATGGGGTAATAAAACAGTAAAACAGTTAGAAAAAGAAAGACATGAAAAAACAAGTTAGTAATTATGAAAAATTATTAAAGCAATAAAATCACAAAACACGTAGTGGTAAAAGCCTAAAAGAAAATCCCCAGCAAAGTCGCCATGCAGTCGAAGCCCCCTTTTTCCCTCCTTAAAAGAAAGCGAAATCGGGTTTTACGACATTATGGGCAAAACAACTCTATTTCCCGTTTGGAATTGGGTTATGGAATTGGAAGAGTCGCCACCTAATGATTATCGTGCATTAGAACACATAAGATAGATTATTTTGAAAAGAAAACCAGAGTTCCGGTAAGGGCTTGTGATTATCTCGAGGGGAAGGTGTTAGGCACCCCTCGATATCCACTAGTGTGGTTCCCGGCCGTGTTAATCGTGACTTTATGAAAGATGAAGCGATTAATACAAGTAAAGTTCACGCATATAACATTCATACAACTTGAAAAGCTTTAAAGAAGAAAGAAGGACGCAAAAATAAAAGAGAGTTGATTTGGAAAAAAAACCATTACTATATGAAAGCATTTAAATAAAGCAAATAAGATAAAGGAGGATCCTAGGTTTGACTACAATATGGATCATTCGATGTAATATCCCTAACATATTACCAAAAAGGGGTCGCTTTATGATATTATCGCATTGTCATCATCTCCATATTCTACCCTTCCCACACCTTAGAGGTTATTTAAGCGTCTGAAATGGTCACGAATACTTATTGCGTGCTATTACCCGTCCCGTCCTATAGATCCTAGAGGGAACTTAGGTTCGCTATTCCTATGAGGTAGGAACTAGGTAGAACCCTTAAGTTTAAAGGTTAAAATACTAGGCAACATTCAAACAAATAGTACTTGCATATAAAGGAGTCATACAAAACATGTAAAAGGCTCAAATAACCCTCTATAAGAGAACACGTAAGTAGCACGTCTCAAACACATGTAAGGTCCAAGGAAGAGAGAAGTTTAAAAGCTGGAGTGTTGACAAATATATTTTAAGATGGCAGCTAAAGAAAAGTTTTAAAACAGAATTCGCATAAAAGGGTCTGATGATAACTTTTGGGAATTGAGAAAGGCAAACGGAGGTGACAGTTTAGAAAACCGGAGGAAAAACCTTTAAACACACTTGAAAATACATAAAACATATGATAAACCAATTTTTGGACAAGAGAGGTAAAAAACATATGTAAAAGCTATTCAGAAATGTTAAAGAGCATGTATTAGTTTGAACCATAGTTTTTAAAAGTTTCAGAAGATACCGTATTCAGACATGTTTATAAAATAGTAATCCAATTCTAGACAAGAAAGAGGAGCGACTTAGTAAAACAATGTGACAGAAGTGATTGAAAAAAATAAGGCAGAAGCTTAGGACAAAAATTAGCGGACTTAAAAGGGGAACAAATTCAAACGGTTTAAAGACTGAATAGCTTAGGCATGATTTAAAGTGATTAATTAGTTTCATTTAATCTAAGGTTATCCTAGGCGTTGTTTAACCATAAGAGAAAGGTGGACTTACACGTCGGTTTTAAAAGGAAAATGTTAATCGGTTTTACATTATGTTTAGCAAGATTAATGAGTCATTCAACAGCTGCAAAAGAGGGACCCTAAATAGATGATTTCTAATGCGTATAAAGGCCCTAAAAATGATATCTAAATGCAAGGTGGTAATTTGGTTATTAACTGATTGTAATTATAAAAATAACAAGCTGAAAGTAAAATCCCTTAGAACAAGATTTCTATATGTGAGATGATGTCCTATACATGGTATCTATTACGCAAATAGATAAGTAAAACCCTATGACATGCTTTCTACCCATACTTTTAATAATCATGCATAACCCTCCCCAATTTCACTATAATCCTCATTGTTCTTTACAAATTATTACAGCCAAGTAATTAAAAATACAAAAGTGATAAAAGAAAATAAGAAGTTATTCTATAGAGAGCTTTCAGCCAGGCCCAAGCATCTCCAACCTCACTCCTTTCGAATTTCACAGCCATTACCAAGGCTTGGGTGCGGCAAAGTTCCCTAAGGGTTCGTTTGAACCCCTGGCCAATACCAAGCACCTAAAAATGTCCCAATTAGACAAGAGCAAGCATTGAAAGTTCCATCCTTGTGCATCAGAGTTCCATGGATGTTCAAGACTCCCATGGTAGCGCTTACACTAAGGGGGAAGACCCTAAAGCTCTAAGAATGAGATTGTAATTGAGAGAGTTGAAAAAAGATGAGAGACGGTTTAAGGAAGCAGTTGAAAGAATTGAGAGAGCTTGATAAAACAGCTGAAAGAGTTTGACAAGATGAGCCTGTTTATAAAATAGTTGAAAGAATTGAGAGAGTTTGAGAAAATTATTTAAGACTGACCAGTTTAGAACAGGAGGGGCATCACACAAACAGGGGGAAGGGAAAGGGGAAAAATAAGCAAAATGAGCTACAGACATACAGACAAATACATTGGAGTAAAAATAATCAGACATGATTGTTAAGACAAGGGTTTGATTCTTACTGTACCAAACCCCAAATATAATCAACCTGAGGGAGAGGTTTCAGGGCTGTTAAGCAGCCAAGCAGGCTGGAATACATGCTAGTAGTGCACATGGAAGAGGAAAACATACAAGGATAGGGGGATAGGGAAAACATGCTAAGTTAGACTAGGTAGACTAGTAAGTAACATGCTAGTGACAAAGATAGCAACAGAACCATAGGTGAAAGCATACAAGAAACATTATGAAATGCAAAACCAATAGGAACATGTTGTTGTGGAAACTGTATCTTGAAGGGGTGACATACCTATTGCAGGTAATAGGATACAATAGCAATAATGCACAGAGGAACAAGGTGAGGAGAAAGTGTAAGCAGCAGAGAGTGTAAGCACCAGAGAGAACAACAGCAGTATGAAAATAGCAGCAGCAATATGAGAATAGCAGCAGCAATGTGGAAGTAACAACAGCAACAGACCCAATGTAGCCAAACAAATAGAACCCAATAGTGTAAAGTAATCAACCCAAGTTACTCAATCTTGGCTGTTAGCCGATTGAGTGTTCAAAGAAGAAAAGGAGAGAGTATAGTAATAGCAGAGAAAGAGAGAATTTAGAGAGTTTTAGATTGTGAGAGCAGTTTGTGCTGGTTGTCCTCAGAGAGAAAAGGTGAGGAGTATTTATAGCACTGAAACGAGCAAACACATAAGGTGTACATCCCTATTTAAGGAACTGATATCAATCATAATTAAATACGTATAGGGACTCCCCTTTAATTAAGAAATCATAGTAAAACGGTAATAAGCAGTCATTTTTTAAAAGGAAATGAATCACAAAGTATGGCCTGGCCATATAAAGGAAACGAAAATAGTATAAGTTATACATTGAAGACTAGGTGCATGATACTTAACTAGGGAAATATGTCAAGCAAGTAAATCAGCATATTTGTGTACACATATAAGGAAAAATATCACTTTAATTTTGGAAGGTAGTTTTCGAGATTGAAAAATTATGAGATCATTTATTAATTCAGGAATGTATCCCACTGACTGAGGAACAAAAATTCGAAATCAATACCGAACTGTAAAGAGAATACAAAATAACAATTTTAAAGCCAGTAATCACAGCCTTAAAGAGATTGTAAGAGTCAGTATAAAATCGTCGTATAAACAACCAGAAACCTTAATAGAAGAACACAACATGTTAGGGAATGAAATACTAGCAGCAAGATTAAAGCAGAGAACACGAAACTCAAAGAAGAACCAGAAGAACATGCAAAAGGCAAATACATATACAAACATGTAGGGTTAGGGTTTTCATCAGATTTTAACAAAATACTTTAGGAGTAGTACTGAGAGCCTGGATTAGTACTCAAAATCAGAAAAGTAAAGTGTTTTCAAAAGGGATTAAGAAACCCTAGAAATTACAGTATGAACCCAGGTTAACAAGGAAAACAAACAAAACAAGTGAAATAAACAAACACAAACGAATATATAGCACTCAGAAAGAGAAGAAGAAATGATTTTGAAGAAGGGGTCAGAAACCATAATCTGAAAGAGTGGTAATCGTCCGAAAAAGTTTGAAATAACCGAAAACACTAAAGAAAAATAAAGTAGAAAACAAAAGTCAGACTAAGAGTCGTCTTAAAAGAGTAGAGATTAAAGAGAAAAAATTAGGGTTTTCAAACAAATAAGGGAAAACGAAGAACCTGCCTGTGAAACTCGTATACAATGCCATATAAGGAATCATCGTACAAAGACCACCAGAGAAAAACCGGAAACAGACCCAAACAGAGCTTCAGTGACCGTATTTCATGGCGGAAGCTGCTAGGCTTCAAGCATGAGAGAGGAAACCACGATATCAGGACTCCATGGTTGCTGTAAGTCGAGAGAAGTGAGGGAGGAGTGAGCCGGAGAGGCGATGATCTTTATTAGAGATGAAGGAGAGAACTAGAAGGTTCTAGAGAGACGAAGGGTTAGAGAGCATTTGGGAGTGAAAGGGGATAAAAGGGCGGCATATTTAGAAAAGTGAGTTAGGGTAAAGGGGTTAGGGGTTTAATTATGGCAAGGTCAATTGTTGACCATTGATCAAAATGATCAACAGCCACGATTTAAGACGGGTACCCGGGTGGGCTGGTCCAAATAGGTTTGGGTCGGGTGATTTTGTAATTGGGTCGTGATTTGGGGAGTGAATTTGGGTTAAAAAAATGTGGCCAAAATTGAAAGGCTAAAGGGCTATAATTTAAATGCCCAAATTTCCCCTAATTTGATTTTGTGAAATAGCAGATGATTTTATAAAAACCCAATAAAAATACTGAGATAATAAAATACAATTAGGAATTAATTAAAAATATTAGGAACGATTTTTTTACTTGAAATACTTATTAAATTGAGAAATAGGCTAAAATTATAATTTAATGCAATTTTAGTTTAAAAATACCTAATGACTTTGTAAAAATTCTATTAAAATTACATAAATTATATTTTTATGTATATGAGAGAATAAAATAAATTATTTATTAAAATAACAAGATTTTACTAAATATTGGATTTTCTAGTATAAAATAAGTTGTAAAATGGTTTTAAAATACTTGGAAAAATATAGAAAAGATACCAAACTTTTTTTGGAGGCTTATATATGCATTCAAAAACTATTTTGAAAATATTTTCGGTACAAAAATACATAGGAAAAAATTGGGTATCAAGAGGGCCTTGATGAAAATCCTGAACGAGGCTCACGTTCCGGACAAAATATCAGTAAACCCTTTGGGAAAGATATCCAACAAGATATTTGAGGTAAATAGAGTCACTTTTTCTGATGATGAGTTTCCCGTGGAAGGTACTAAGCACAATAGAGCCCTCTATCTTATGGTGAAATGCGAAGATTATGTGGTTACCCCGATATTGGTCGACAATAGTTCCAGTGCGAACATTTGCCCTCTGTCTACTCTAAACAAGTTGAAAGTCAATGATGATATAATTCATAAGAACAATATTTGCGTTCAGGGATTTGATGGCGGAGGCAAAGATTCAGTTGGGGATATAGTGCTCGAATTGACGATAGGACCGGTTGAATTCACCATGGATTTCTAGGTGCTTGATGTAGCTGTTTCCTACAATCTGTTGTTGGGTCAACCTTGAATTCATGTCGTCAAAGCAATTCCATCCACTATGCACCAGATGGTCAAGTTTGAATGGGCTAGACAGGAAATCGTTGTACAGGGCGAGGATAATTTGCGTGCTCGCACTGATGCCATTGTACCATTCATTGAGGAGGATGATAAGGGGCCCTGGGTCTATCAGGTCTTTGAAGCAATGTCAGTTGAGAAAATTCCTGAACGGAAATGCATTCCAATTCCAAAGGTAACTGTCACGTCAATCATGCAGGATTTTGAGATGTTGAAGAATGGTTTTGTACCTGGTAAGGGTCTAGTTCATCTCTGCAGGGCATCATACAGTCGGTGTCTCTTCCTAAAATATGGGTACATTTGGTCTGGGATTCAATCCCACAGCTGCAGAAGTGAAAAGAGCTAGAAAGTTGAAACAGAGGGCTTGGGTCCTTCCAAAGCCCGTCCCATGTCTCTCCAAATCGTTTGTCAAGCCTGGTACCAGGAAACGCGCAGTGACAACAGTTCCCAGTTCTGTGATTGATGTTGATGAAGAATCAATTAAAAGGTTCGAGAGATTATTCGCCGATGTGAACATGGTGGAAGTGGGAGAGGGTTCGAGTAAAGCAGATGTGCAGTTTGTTGGGCCAAGTGTAAAGCTTAACAATTGGGAAGCTACTCATCTCCCTGCCCAGAAGGAGTTTTGGTAGTTTGCTTTGATTTTCTTTCAGTTTATCTGGATTATTCCAGGGTTTGGAATTCAGATTCTATGTTCCATCCGTTTGGATGTATAAACCCTGTTATCTTTAATTTAAATGAAATGCAATTTCCCTTTTTCTTCATTCCTGATAGTTTTATTTTTGTATTTCTTTTCTTCCTTGTACTGTTCTTTTTACGCTGGCTTCAATGACATGACATGCATGAGGAATCTTTGTCTCGGTCTTAATATCCAATCTAATTCTGAAATAATAATCCAAGAAATAGAGTGTGATGATGAATGAGAATATGAAGATGATGTGTCCTTTGAAGAGATTAGTAAAGAATTAAGCCATTTTGAAGAAAACCTCAAGCCTAACCTGAATGATACAAAAGCGATTCAATTTAGGAGACCAAGATAATATCAGAGAAACAAAGATAAGTATCCATCTTGAACCTCAAATCAGAGAAGAGATAATTAAAGCATTGTTTGAATACAAAGATATCTTTGCATGGTAATATCACGACATGCCGGGTCTATGAAGTGACTTGGTTGTTCACAAATCGTCCACTGACCCGGCATTCCCTCCCATCAAGAAGAAGTTGAGGAAGTTTAAAATTGATATTTGTGTGAAGATTAAAGAAGAGGTCACCAAGCAGTTTGATGCAAAAGTCATTCGAGTAACGCAGTATCCCACTTGATTAGCCAATGTTGTGCCTGTGCCAAAGAAGGATGGTAAGACCAGGGTGTGTGTTGACTACCATGATCTCAATAAGGCCAGTCCAAAGGACAATTTACCACTGTTGAATATCCACATTTTGATTGATAATTGTGCCAAGCATGAGATTAGTCCTTTGTGGATTGCTATGCGGGCTATGATCAGATCTTAATGGATGAGGAAGATGCGGAAAAGACGACATTCATCATTCCATAGGGAACGTATTGTTATCGAGTCATGCCTTTTGGTTTGAAAAATGATGGGTCAACTTACATGAGGGAAATGACGACCATATTCCATGACATGATACACAATGAGATGGAGGTTTATGTGGATGACGTGATCATAATGTCCAGGAAGCAGTCTGACCACATTAGAGATCTGAGAAAGTTCTTCCAAAGGCTCCGCAGGTATATTAAGCTAAATCCTACAAAGTGCACATTCGGTGTTCCATCTGGAAAATTGCGGGGATTCATAGTCAGATGTCGAGGTATTGAATTGGACCCGTCAAAGATCAATGCCATCCAAGAATTTCCACCCCTAAGGAACAAGACTGAGGTGATGAGTCTGTGAAGTAGGTTGAACTATATCAGCAGGTTTATTACTCAACTTACAATAACTTGTGAGCGTATATCTAGCTATTATAGAAGGATGTTGCGATCAAGTGGACAGACGAGTGTCAAGAATCATTTGATAAGATAAAGGGGTACTTTTCAAACCCACATGTGTTGGTCCTACCAGAATGACGGAGACCTTTTATTCTATATTTGATGGTCTTGGATACTTAATTTGGATATGTATTGGGTCAGCATGACATTATCGGTAGGAAGGAGCAAGCCATCTATTATCTCAGCAAGTAGCTCATATCGTATGAGGTTAAGTACATTCACCTTGAAAGGACATGTTGCGCCCTAACTTGGGTAGCACAGAAGTTGAAGCATTATTTGTTATCTTACACTACTTACCTTCTCTCTCGCCTGTACCCGTTAAAGTATATCTTTCAGAAGCCTATACCCACAGCGAGGCTCATAAAGTGGCAGATCTAGTTCACGAAATTTGACATCGTCTATGTGACTTGGACTACGATGAAAACCCAAGAATATGCTGGCTATTTGGACGAGAACTCGATGGATGAAAAATATGAACACTTGAAAACTTACTTCCCTAATGAAGAGGTAATGCATATTGACAATTTGGAACAGGTGGAAAAGCCAGGTTGGAAACTTTTCTTGGATGGAGCTGCTAACATGAAAGGCGTCGGGATATGAGTTGTACTAATTTTTGAAACAGGGCATCACTACCATGTTACGGCTCAGCTTCGCTTCTACTATACAAACAACATGGCTGAGTACGAGGCATGCATATTGGGTTTAAGGTTGGTTGTAGAAATGGGTGTCCAGGAAGTCTGGGTCTTGGGAGACTTGGACCTTCTGGTGCACCAAATTCAAGAAAAGTAGGAAATACGAGGTTTGAAGCTCATACCATATTGATAATGTCAATGGTTTCATATTCCAAGGATCCATAATGATGTTTGAAGATCATACCATACCGATCCAATGTTACATCACCCGGATAAGGCTTATGTTAACCCTTTGCAGATTCAGGTCCGTGATCAGCATGCTTACTGTAACGTGGTGGAAGAAGAACTTGATGTTGAGCCATGGTTCCATAATATCAAGGAGTATATCAGGATCGGGGTATATTCAGTACAAGCTGCACGTGATCAAAAGAGAACAATTGGATTGTTGTAAGTAGATTTTTCTTCAGTGGAGGAGTTTTGTACAAAAGAACTCCAGATCTTGGATTGTTAAGATGCATAGATGCTAGATAGGCCATAGCTATCATGACCGAAGTACATGCTAGAGTCTGTGGACCGCATATGAGTGGGTACGTTCTGGCAAAGAAAATTCTCCTAGCAGGTTATTATTGGCTCACCATGGAGTGAGATTGTATCAATTTTCTGTGCAAATGTCATCTGTGCCAAGTACACACAGATTTGATTCATTCTCTGCCATCTAAATTACATACAATGTCTACACCATAGCCCTATGTTGCTTGGGGCATGAATGTCATTGCACCAATCGAGCCAACAGTGTCCAATAGGCACAGATTCATTCTAGTGGCCATTGATTATTTCACCAAGTGAGTTGAAGCTAAAACGTTCAAGTATGTAACCAAGAAATCTGTGGTTGATTTTGTTCACTCAAATATGATTTTTCGGTTCGGGATCCCGAATGTAATCATCACAAATAATGGTGATAATCTTAACAGCCATCTGATGAAAGAGGTATGTCAATAGTTTAAGATTACACATCGCAGTTCCAACCCATATCGCCCCTAGGAGAATGGAGAAGCCAAGGCAACCAACAAGAACATAAATAAGATACTCCGAAAAATGGTGAAAGGTTCCAGGCAATGGCATGAAAAGTTGCCCTTTGCGTTGTTGGGTTATCGCTTTACTGTTCGCACTTCAATAGGGGCAACTCCCTATTTGTTGGTATATGGCACTGCAGTAGTGATACCCCCGGCAGTTGAAATCTCATACCTTCAGATTGTTGCTGAAGCCGAAAATGATGATGATGAGTGGGTCAAAACCTACCTAGAGCAATTGAGTTTGATTGATTAGAAATGATTGGCAGCGGTGTGTCACGGTCAGTTGTATCAACAGATAATGGAAAGAGCATATAACAATAAGGTTCGTCCATGGATGTTTGAACTGGGTCAGCAAGTATTGAAACATATCTTTCCATATCAGGTTGAAGCAAAAAGCAAGTTCGCCCCAAATTGGTAGGGGTCGTCTATCGTCACAAGAGTGTTGTCCAATGGTGCATTGCATTTAATAGATGTAGAAGACAAATGTGTAGATATGACTATCAATTCTGATGCAGACGTAAAGATATTATGTATGATTTCTTTGGTTTAAACTATATTTACTTGTACTTGGCATGTTTTGAAGATTGGAATGACGAAGGCATTTTGTTTTGCTATTTAAACACTTTATCTTTTGTTACCCTTTTGAGCCTTATTTATTTCCCTTCATACCCCTCTTTTGGAATCAGTAGTAAAATCCAGAAACGCGAGAGCGAAAGATAAGTAGTGGGAAAGAGAGAAAATAAAAAAAGGAAAAAAAAAGAAAAAAAGGAAAAAAAAGAAGAGAAAGAAAAATATAAAAAGAAAGAAAAGAAAAAAAACATAACAACAACAAAAAGAGAAGAGAAAATCACAACAACAAAACAATTTCTATGTCATGAATTACATTCAACCTGATTCATTTTAAGGATACGTAGGCAGCATCACGGTTCGGTCCCATCAAAATAAAAACCTAAAAGTCCCCAAGCAAAGCAACTGAGGTAGAAGTTGCAAGTGTTGTAAGAAATCTGATTTTCAAAAGTTGTAATTTTGAACCCATTTGAATTGTTTTGAGCCTTTAATACCCTTTATTTCTTACCCTATCCAAAAGCTCACATTACGGTCCAAAGAAAGACCTACCGATCAGTCTTCGAGAGATGCCAAGTCGAGCAAGTAGAGGTGATTCATATCAGGGGCAACACTTCGGTCCAAACAAGGAGAATGAAAAATGAGAGAGTCTTATTGGTGAAAACCCTCACGGTCACCGTAAGGCGACGGAAAGGTGAGAGAAATAAAAAACGAGAGAGTCTTATTGGTGAAAACCTTCACGGGCACCTAAAGGAAAAAGTGAGTTGAGAGATGAACAAATGAGAGAGGTTTGTTGGTGAAAACCCTCTAGGGCACCGCAGGCCAAGCAAGGTCAAGGTTTGGTGAAGAAATTGGGTTTTGAAAAATTGGGGCATAAAGTACGACAACTGAAAGTTGATAGGTTGGATAGACTGGGCTGATTAATCCGAAATGCATATCATGATCATTGGTACTAGATGTTCTACTCAGATAAGCCTCTTTTCTTTTTCCCTTCTAGTAGTCATCCAGTTTTGGATTTTTCTGATCCCTAACTCTCAAAGTCATTGCACTTAATTTTTTGGGGTTTTATTTCTCTAAGATGTTTTCGATGTCAGTTCTATTTAAGCAAATAAGAAAGGATTTCAAATCTCACTACTAACTTCCAAAATTGCACAAAGCATAGTGTGGCCAAAGCATACCAAAGATAGTATGTTGTAAAGTGATATATAAAGTGTCACCGTAAGTTCCATATGTGAAATGATTTAGTAATTTCATGGGAGATGCAGAGGTTCAGATAAAAGGGTTAGAGATGTAAAACAATTGTTTGGGTATAGAACACTCAGGTTATCCAAGGTCATGTGGGTAAAAGTCAGTCAGTAAGTCAAGCGGTTCTCGGCCAGTTCGGGGAAATCAGTCAAAGCAAAGCGTGGCAGCAGAGAGCTCACCTTCAACAAGAATGCCACAAACAAACTACCACATTAAACTGACAAGATTTTCTTTGATTTTAAACAAGGACAAAAAATTTTGTTTGTTTCGGAGAAACCCTATATGCGGGAAAAGCAAGCACCAGACAGGTTTGACCGTAAGTTCTCAGGACCCTCCTAAAAATAGGACCTAGTTTAAACATTCAAAACAATCATGAGTAACAAATCTAGCATAAGTGTACCCCCAAAGGAACATAATATGGCTACAAAGTGTGCATGTTTGAGGTAGGATCCAATTAGGAGTTTTCAGGACCCTTCTGAATAATGGGACCTCGCTTTAAGATTTCCATTAGATAACAAGATTTAGCATAAGTTCTGCTATAGGAAAGTATAATTCAGCCTTAAAAGATGCCACTCTTAAGATAAGAATTGATTTTGATTTTCAGGACATTCTTGGATAATGGAATTCAATTTTAAGACACTCATAGATAACAAGATTTAGCGAAAGTCATACCTTTAGGAAACATAATTCAGCTTTAAAACCATCACTTAACTAGGAGTTTTTCAGGGCCCTCTTGATAATGGGATCTAGCTTGCAAATTCTTAAAGATATTTGGTAACATGATACAATTAACACTCACAGATGTTCCCAGCTACCAAACTGGGGTAGAAACTTTTCTTGTTTTGTCTATTTTATTGAAATCAGGCACCCACCTGGAGAGCAAGGAGAAAAACACAGGTTTCAAAGGAAAACAGTTAAGGTAACAAAGGTAGTAGAATTTAATTTTTTTGCAATCAGGTGCCCACCTGGAGAATAAGGGAATACATTTAAAGTTTTGGAAATCAGGTGCCCACCTGGATAATAAGGGAATACAATTCATGTTTTGGAAATCAGGCGCCCACTTGGAGAACAAGGGAATACAGTTCAAGCTTAAGGAAATCAGGCGGCTACCTGGAGAACAAGCGAATATAGTTCAAGCTTTTGGCAATCAGGCGGCCGCCTGGAGAACAAGAGAATACAGTTTAAGTTTTCGCCAATCAGGCGCCCATCTGGAGAACAAGGGAATACACATCAAGTTTTTGGAAATCAGGCGCCCACTTGGAGAATAAGGGAATACAGTTCAAGATTTTGGCAATCAGGCGCCCGCTTGGAGAATAAGGGAATACAGTTCATATTTTTGGCAATCAAGCGCCCACTTGGAGAACAAGGGAATAACAATCAAGTTTTATGAAATCAGGCGTCCACCTGGAGAACAAGGGAATACAGTTCAAGATTTTGGCAATCAGGCGCTGCTTGGAGAACAAGGGAATACAGTTTAAGTTTTTGGAAATCAGGCGCCCACCTGGAGAAAAAGGGAATACAACTCAAGTTTTGGAAATCGGCCGTCGATTGGAGAAAAAGGGAATACAGTTAAATTTTTTGAAATCAGGCGCCCACCTGGAGAAGAAGTGAATACAGTTCAAGTTTTTGGAAATCAGGCGCCCACCTGGAGAACAAGGGAATACAACTCAAGTTTTGGAAATCAGGCGCCTACCTGGAGAACAAGGGAATACAGTCCAAGTTTTTTAAAATCAGGCACCCACCTGGAGAACAATGGAATACAACTCAAGTTTTGGAAAACAGGCACCCATCAGGAGAACTAGGGAATACAGTTCAAGTTTTTGGAAATCAACAACCCCCATGGAGAACAAGGGAATACTGTTCTAGTTTTTGAAATCAGGCACCCACCTGGAGAACAAAGGAATATTAGGTCAAGTTTCGAGGAAAAGCAGCTGCGTGTTCTGGTAATCAGGAGCTTACTTGAATAACGAAGGGAAACAATAAATGTTCGGAGGAAAACGGTTCAAGTTCAGCAATCTACCCGAAGAAAAGGGAAAACATCTCAGATTACAATTCAAGTCGGCAACATAGGAACGTCTTCAGGAGAATACAAGTCAACGAGGCAACAGGAACCACAAGATCAAGTTTGGGCCTCAAGCTAGGCCCAACCTTTGAAAACAAAATGAAAGTATAGTAGGCTTCACTTAGTGCTGGCCCTGTGATTAATAATATGAGCTTGAGTATTAACTTAGTGGTGATTACAATTTCCTTATTTAGTTAGCTAGATCCTTAATATTCGAATCGAGGTGTGTCATACATAATTAAATTACATATGGCCCTCATATTAATCCTTATGATTTAGATATAAAATAACAATTAATCGTAGTTTGATTTAGGCCCGATTAATATACCCTTACGATTGTGGACACGTTTGCGTGACATGATCGCGATTTCTAAAAATAAAACCTGAGTATGCATTCACGCAACTTCGGCCAAACTTTCTTCTTAATAGTAAAGCATTACTAATTACGGAAACATTCGTGTGACATTATTTTTGGCGTGCCAAATAAACAAATACACGTACGCGTGACCCATTTCAAGATATTTTCTAATTCAAAGCGGCAAATGCACATAGGTTCTAAAATCAGTAATTAAATAATTTAATAAGCCAAGTATGAACAAAGAGACCGTGCTAGAACCACGAAACTTGGGAATGTCTAACACCTTCTCCCAGGTTAACAGAATTCCTTACCTGGATTTTTGTGTTCGCAGACTGTATAACAGAGTTGATCTTTTCCTCGACTCGGGATTCTAAACCGGTGACTGGGGCCTTCCTATATTATCCTAAGTAGCGACTCTGAATTTAAAAGAATAATCTCATTTCGATTATCGCTTAAATTGGAAAAACTCCCTTATACCCTTTACGGAGTGTAGGAAAAAGGAGGTGTGACAGACATTCCTCCTTGACCTTCTACCTCAGCTGGCCTGGAGATTCCATATTCCCAGGCCCATCCTATCACTGACCACTGGTTGAGCCAGAAACTTCATATCTTAAACAACTGGATGTATAGTGCTTCATACAAGTTATCCACCTTGACTTCCAATATTGCAGCTCAGTCGGAACCTCGGCCCGCACAGGTCCCTCAGTCCATTGAGGATGCTTTAAAGAAATTACTTGAAAACCAGGAGAAGATCCTCTCTATTAAATGCACTAACCAAGGCGGTCACTTCACACAGCAAGGCTCTCCATGAGCTTTCTCGGGAGCACAAGAATCTTAGAAAGACACAGGCCTCCAAGGAGTCCGTGAAGGAGCTGTGGGCGGATGTGGATAGACTGAAGGCAGACCAACTGCATTTAGACTTGTTGTTTGAGGACCCAGCTCCAGCAGCAGTGCCAGCAATACACATCCGGAGCTGACATAGAGGCCTCCGAAGAAGAGGAGGAAGATCCCTAGAGCAGATAATGCCATCATCCAATTGGCGGACCCATGGGAGGCTTCCTCCAGTCAGCCACATGACGTACCAGATTCCACAGCCGGTCCAGGTCAAGTCCCAGGTCCCAGTAGCTGAGCAGTAGGATATCGGGAACCAACAGGTTCCCGATTACACAGAGGACCCAGGGACCACCCATGATCCTATGCAGACAGACACGGCTTAGGGAGTATTCATATCCTTTCTCTATTATTTTTGTTGCTTATTTGGTTTAGTTGGCATTGGGGATAATACCAACTTTTGTTTGAGGGGGCGTGCCCTATATTTTTGTATGACTGTATATATATTGATACATTTTATACTTTCTTAATTTTTATTTGTTATGTATATAATTTTACATTTAGTTACTTTTATTTCACTTTTTACCTTTCCTTGGGCCTGCATATAAAGTAACATAATTTTACATATTCATCCCCCATTATATATTCAAATCTCCTATTGCATATATTCATTCTATTTTCCATAAATGTGTTTGTTTTTAGCTTTTTATTTGCGCTCGTATCTTTTATTTTGTTTGGGACATTTTCAATAAGCCATTGGTTTTCTTAATACCACGGTTCTTTTCAAAGGTGGAGTGTTGTGTGAACCGGGTGGCTATTCTCAATAATAGATGGCGACAACCTTCTCAAGGGTTTGAGTCCATTTTTCTTTTTGTTTTTAGTAGTTTGTAGTCAAGGTTACTTCAAACAAAGCTTCACTTGGGACAAGCACATTTGCCTTTGATCTTATGGTCAAAAACAAATTGTTGTGTTTTAGGATGGTGAAAGTCATGGCCTTGAGACTCTTGTGTTGACCGATAATCATCAAGTGGTTTTTCAGGATCATTATGTGCTCAAATCATATCTAAATGGGCCCCCGACTCGATGTCTTTAGCAATCCCTTAGCTTGTGTGGTGAGAAATCGAATTGCGAGTCCAAGCTCCAAGCCGTTGGTCTAGAACTTGCCCTGAATGTTTGTTGAGGCAAAATCTGAAATGAAGTTTGACTCGAGAAATGATTATAGGCTATCCTTGATCCAAATTATATATTGTACAATTCCATAGCCTACCATTGATAAGATCCCTAGTGCACCCTTTTGAGCCTTAAATCTTTTTCTTTCAAGAACCAGGATATAAGTCTATACCCGGTATAATGATACACTCTCTTGGCACCCAAATCTTTCCTTTAGCACACGGAAAAAGTATAAGTTTGGGAGGAGAGACGAGGATTGCACCAAAGTGGTATAAAGTCACAAAAGTGAAGAAAAGGAAAGACAATGAAAAATAAAGAAAAGCAAAATGCTCAATGTGCAAATGACTTCAAAGGGATTCAAGAAAAGCAAAGAAAGGTGTGGACAGTTGAAAAAGGAAAAAAGGTTTGAAATGCATAATAAAGAGTGACAAATTGTGTCTCTAACCCTTAGAAAGAAGTGAAATGACTCAAAGAGTCAAGATATTTGTGCAAAACGAATCAAAAGAAGTGCTTAAGGGAAGATGGAACCTACTTGAACAAAAACATGTCCTACCCTGAACCAAAATCCTTCACAATGACATTTCAAAAGCCCTATATGATCTTGAGTTGAATGAAACTTACATTAGTGGATACTCACATAAGGGGCAAGCATATGGTACTTAGAGCCAGACTTGTGACCTTTTCTTGAGAGAGATGAGTGAATCTCCATTAACCTCATTTTACGTGTCATTATTCTAAAGGTGAGGTTTGCTTAGCGAGAGTTGAGGATGTCTGAGTTTGGGTTCCACAATGACCAAAGTGATTGAAAGAGTTCTTTGATGTGTTGAGTTAACTCTTGATGCTCTTGTGTCGCACTTGATCCATGGTTTTTCAAAAGTAAAATGTGTTAATGACTCATGTGTGTTGAGGGCAATGGTTAGTCCCAATTGATGTTAGTTGAGGTTACTTTAGGAAAGCTAAAAATTCTTGGATTCTCCCTTAAGGGGCGGGTCTTATTTTGTTTGCTTGAGGATAAGCAAAAGCTTAAGTTTAGGGGAGTTGATAACTAGGGATTTTGATGCAATTTATACTCCTTCTTGCTTCCACCTTGATCATAATTTCATACAAAATAGTCCCAAAAGGCTCATAAGTTGTGCTTGATTTCAGGTTTGATCAACGAAGTGACAAGATGTCAAAGATCGGCTCAAAAGGAGTGAAACCTGCACAAGTACCAAAGACAAGGAAAACCCAGGACAAACAGGCCTAGTGCGGCCGCACTACACTTTGTGCGGTCCACACTAGGGAGATTCAGAGATTGGCAAATCAAGTGTCAAAGCAGTGCGGCCGCAGTGGAGATTGTGCGGTCCGCACTGAAGGCTCCGCAACCTCATAACCATTAAGTGTTGTCCGCGGAAGAGAATATCAGAGAGATGTAAATTGCCAAGGTTCAAGATATCACAGTCCGCGATCATGTTTGTGTGGACCGCATAGAAACCTCCGCGACCACGGTCCATTCTGTGCGGTCCGCAAAGCCTGAATTCAGAGAGCCAAGACTTCAAGTCCAAGAGCCTAATGCGGCCGTAGTCCATTTTGTGCGGCCCGCACTACCCCCGCAGGGGCGTTTTTGTTCATTTTTTCCAATTTAGTATAAATAGAACTTTTTTCTATTTTTAGGGTATCAAACATTTCCAGACTTGAGCTGCGCTCATGAGAAGCTATTTTGTATCCATTTTGGCCACTTTAACATAGTTTTAGTCATTGAATCATTGTATTTACTTTAGTAATTTAATATTATATCTTCTTCTTCATATATTTCACAATTTTTATCTTCAAGCATGAGTAGCTAGACCCATTTACTAGGGTTATGGCTCAATCATAGTGTGAATAATTGATGGGTGTTGCAATTTAAGGTTACGTTGACTATGGGTGTTTATTATTTGGGTCAATTTTATGGTTTAATTTATGAATTGGTGGTTGGAAACGCTGATTTTTGTGCTAAGTTGACTTGGCTCTTCTTGAGAAAGAGAGCCTAAGTCTCCAAAATTGAACCAACACGGAATTGGGATGGACTCAAGAGAATTGATAGTCCCAATTAAAGGGTTAAACCGCGACAGAGTAATTACCCTACTTGAACCCTAGTTGCTTGAGAAAATTTTCCTACCCATTTGGTCTTGAGAAAGTCAATTGGGCAAAATCACTCTTTTTACCGAGAGGTGTGAGAGTGGGTAAAATCGTGCAACGGTTGTAGCATATTTCCCCAATCATGTCAATCGAGCCTTAGAAACAATTACCCGACAATTGGCCACCTAGGTGAAAGTCACTACCCTAGTGCCCCTTAATCCACTAGATACAAGCTTTAGCAATTATCTCTTAGCATAATTTAGTTGCAATCTTAATTTGTAGTTTGATAATAGTAGTTTAATATAGAAAACCCTAAAAACGATTGGACATTATATTTGGAATAATTACACAATTCCATTCTAGATAGATACTCGACTCCCTTCCTAGCTCCCTGTGGAAATCGGTTCCGACCCATAAATCGAGTAAAAGCTATTGTTACCCTCTCTCGCTACTTTTTAGTGGTGCATAGTGGCAGTGATCATGTAGCAATATGCAGATTTGGCTCATGCGTCAAGGAGCGTTGCAACTTCAAGGATAGTACTTCTTTAAAAACTTGCCATTTATAAGGTCGATTCTCATGCCATCTGCATCAACCAACTTGTAATCCCCACTTGAGTAAGCTTCGTATATGCCATATGGCCCATTCCATTTTGAAGTTAACTTCCCTACGCGTTTGTGGGAAGTAATTATGGGTATTCCTATGGCAAGGACTTGATCTATTTCTTGAAAGGATCTCGGGTGAACTCTTTTATTGAAGGCTCGAGACAATCGAGCTTCATAACATTCAAGACTCTGTTGAGCTTCCAACCTCGTCTCATCAAGAGCCTCCAACTCTGCCAATCGAAGTAGAGCAATTTCTTCATCAGTGATCCCTTCTTGAATAGCTAGTCGTAACAAAGAAATTTGATGTTTAAGCGGTAAGACGACTTTGACTCTATAAACGAGTGAATAAAGAGTTGCCTATGATGGAGTACGATGAGTCATCCTATATTCCCATAGAGATTCTTCCATACGGTCATTCCAGTCTCGTTTGGATTTGGAGACGACTTTCTTTAACATGTTTCATAGAGTTTTGTTGAATGCCTCAGCTAGACCATTCGCGGCAGCAATGTACGTCGAGGAGTTATATTGCTTGAAGCCAAAGAGATCACAATTCTTGTTCATAAACCTATTATATAATGGATTTCCATTATCCTTTATTATGTAACGAGGAATGCCAAAGCGATAAATAATGTTTACTCTGATGAAACTTGCAACATTTTCCTTCTTTCCTTCCTTAAGAGCAACAACTTCAGCCCGTTTTGAGAAGTAGTCAGTTGCAGCCAAGATGTATAGATGCCCACCAGACAACTTTGGCAACGGTCCAAGAACATCCAATCCCCAAGCATCAAATGGTCAGGATGCAACAGTCAGATGCAAAACTTCATGAGGTTGATGAATAAAATTTGCATGAATTGACAAGACTTGCATCTTCGAGCATAGTCCAAGCATTATTTTACCATCGTTGGCCAATAATATCCCATCCTTTTATATGGAAGTGGAGCTTTGATCCAGACTGGTGCGACCCACATACCCTAGAATGTGCCTCTTGCAAAGCTTGGAGTGCTTCTTCTTCCCCTAAGAATCGCAAGAGTACTCCTTCAAATGACCTTCTGTGTAGAGTATCTTTGTGGTAAAGGAAGGGAGGTGCACGACGACGGATTTCAGTCCTCCTCCATGGATTTTCTGGAAGTATCCCATAGCATAAGTAGTCGATAATTTATTTTCGTCATTCTTCTTTCTCAACTTCAGAAACAACAACAAGATGCTTGAATTCATTTTCTTCGCCTTCAGCCTCATTTGGCGATGCAGACAATAACTTGCGTTTGATCAGGCAGGATTAATGATGAAGCTAGGGTAGCTAAACCATCAGCCTTCTTATTTTTTTTCCTTGGCACATGCTAAATAGTCACATCACCGAGACACCTCATTAATATTTTAGCTTAATTATGTTATGGGCATAGTTCACGCTTCTTAACCTCGTAACTACCTAAAAGCTGATTGAGCACTAATTGAGAAACACCAAAGACTTGCAATTGCAACCGCTTCATTTCGACATCCATTTTGAGCCCAATTATTAGTGCTTAATACTCAGCAATGTTGTTAGATAATAGTTGTGCAACATAAAAGAGTAGGGCAGAACTTCACCTAGAGAAGTGACAAATACTACACCAACACCATCTCATCCGCGATGTGCAACACCATCAAAGTATATCTTCCATGGAGGTTGAACTTTAATGACCATGGTGTCCTCATCAGGTAGTTCATCACTTAGCTCCCAATCATCAGGTACAAGGTGATCTGCCAAGAAGTCCGCTAACGCTTGTCTTTTTATAGCCTTTTGTGGGATGTACATGATTTGAAATTGTTGAAACTAAAGATACCACCTTGCTAGTTGATCACTAAGGATAGGTTTTGACATCACAAACTTGATGGGATTTGCTCTAGAAACCAAACGAACGACGTGATCTTGAAAGTAGTGCTTCAACTTTTGGATTGAGAAGACTGGCACCAAACATAACTTTCCAATTGGCGAATAATTCAGCTTATTTGGTGTCATCATTCTGCTTAAGTAGTAAAGAGAGTTTTCTTTCCCTTCACTATTTTCTTGGGCTAACGACGTTCTAATAGACCTTTCTTATGTTGAAATGTATAGTATCAACGGCTTTCCAAGTATAGGGGTTGTCGAAACTAGAGTAGGATTTAATGCTCTCAAAGGCATTGATACACGCTTGGTCCCATTTGAAAGGGACACCTTTCTTCATAAGGCAGCTGAATGGTGGCTCCTCCCAGCTAGGTTTGAGATGAATATCCTAAGGTATGCTAGCTTTCCTTTCAAACTTTTCAATTCATGAATATTGTGGGGCTCAAGCATTTCCAAGATTGCATCTACTTTAGCTTGATCTATTTCAATCCTCGATGTCGGATAATGAAACCCGTGAACTATATGAAGGTAACTCCAAAAGCGCATTTTAATGGATTCATCCTAAGTTGGTATCTCCAGAGCAACTGAAACACCATTCTCAAGTCTTTCAAGTGGTCGCTTTTCTTTCTTGATTTCACCACCAATTCATCAACATAGAATTTAACATTCTTGTGGAGAAGGTCATCAAAGATATTCCACATAGCTCTTTGGTAAGTAGCAGCAGTGTTCTTCAAGCCAAAAGGCATTACCTTGTAGCAATAAATACCCTTGGGGGTACGAAATGCAGTAAGCTTTTCATTGTTTGGCGCCATGCAAAATTTGTTATAGCCTGATGAACCACCCATAAATGACACTGCCGCATACCCAGTAGTAGCATCGATCATCAGGTCTAGAATGGGAAGAGGGAACTCAGCCTCATACCCAGTAGTAGCATCGATTATTAGTTCTGGAATGGGAAGCGAGAACTCATCTTTCGAACATGAATTGTTAAGATCCCTAAATTCAATGCATACTCTAATATGGCCATTTTTCTTCCTTACAGGGATAATACTTGAAACCCATACTAGGTATTTAACTTCACGAATAAATCATGCTTCGATGAGTTTATTTGATTTCAATCAAGGGAACCAAGTCTAGCTTAAAAATTGCCTTTGAGCTTGTTTAACAGGACGAGCACCATTTTTGACTACAAGGTGATGGACTGCTACTTTCGAGTCCAATCCAGGAATATCTTCATAACTCCAAGAGAAGACGTCCCTGAACTCCTCGAGTAACTCAATATAAGTGCTCTCTTTATCAGCTTCTAGTAAAGAACTTAGGTAGGTGGGTCTTGGTTCTTCATCGGTGCCAAGGTTAACTTCTTTTAAGGCATCAACTATCGTCTTCACTCCTTCTTCAAGTTCAGGTGGATCATCTTTTGCATCTTCATCTTTTTGAGGGTCCCCATCATTCAAAGATATGTGTAACACAATGAAATGTCCTCCAATTCTGCATTATCCTCTATTGAAGATGGAACACCATTTTCGCCTTGTACAGTAACATGATACGAAGAACCAAGACTTTCTTCATCCTTGTCACGTTCCTTAGTGTACACCACAATATATGGATTTACCTTCAGTACTTCATTACATGAAACCACAAGTTTTGTTTGTCGCCTCATTCTAGAAGGAACCAAACTTTGGAAATCCTTAGAGATCTTCTGGATTTTGGCGAAGTGGGTGTTCTTATGCTTTGAAAATTTCTCTGGAACTTGTTCCCCTTATTTGATGGACCCAATCTTTCAACATAGGTGATTTTCCAAGTCGATCAAAGATAGAAGGCTAGTTAGAAGCAGCAAATTCATCTTCTACAGTGATATAATTGCTACTCGCCCTTCATATGAAGAGGCACACTGGTGACGGTTGATTGTATCTCAAACCTTCAGGTGGTTATCTCGTTTCAGCTTCTGATGATAGTTTCCCTAACTTTGATGGCTCATTAGGATTGTATCCTGCTTTTGTAAATAGCTTGTAAGCGTTAGGATCAAAACCTTCATATGTTCGATTTGTAGGGAGTGCCACATTCTGCAAATGACTCTGGGCCACAAAACCAACAAATGGCTTTATGGACAACTTTAATGCCTCGATTTGTTTTACCTAAGAGTTAACTCCTTTAGCGAGTTGGATTGGGGATTAGATGATTCACCTTCATATTTCTTCCTTTTAGGGACATATTAGAGCGCATGACTTACTTTCTTACCATAAGACGCAATATTCCCTCTGTGAGATTTATTCACATTGGGTTACCATAAGACGCAATATTCCCTCTGTGAGATTTATTCACATTGGGTTATACCTCTTCAGTAACAGCTTTGACTTCACTAGTAGTCACATCTGCTCTTTTGGTTGCGGGATAGTCATTCTTGGTTTTCATGCCACCATCAACTTTTAGCTCCTTCACAATGTGATTCTTTAAGTAGAACTTTGCATCAGCGAAGTATGACTCAGCCTCGGTGAATGGCTCATCATCAGCAACTATCTTCTTCTCGAATTCACCCTCGTAGTATTTTAGACATTGATGGTAGGTAGATGGAACTACTTTATTCTCATGCATCCAAGGCCTTCCAAGCAAGATATTTTATGAAGTCTTCGCGTCGATTACATGCAGCCATGCACTTGATTGCATATCTTCAATGGTGATTTCCAGCCTAATCGTGCCTACGACTCTTTTCCCCCCTTGGTTGAATCTTTCGATCATCATACAACTTTCTGAGAGTTCGCTCATGGGAATACCAAGTTCTTTCACAGTGCGAATTGGAAAAATGTTCACTGAGGATCCCCTATCAACCAAAATTCGATTTATTCTTTCATCGTGCATATAGCCAACCATGTATAATGGGCGATTGTGAAGAGTGTCACCAAGTAGAAGATCGTCATTTGTGAACGTAAACTTTTCCTTGCACGCATTAGCTTCTTGAGGAATAGGCTTGGTGAGACTTTTTGAAGATAAGGGTAGTTCGTCACTCTTTTCTTCCCTTTTATCAGCATTGCAACAAAAGGCTTCAATACTGTCACGGGAAATCTTCATGCGGAACCAACATGGCAAGAAATCCTCCAAGGTCACTGTATGTCGTGGCTTTTGAGGGTGGTTTACCTACACTTTTGCTTTCTTTACATGCTTAATTGGATTCCATCTCCTTAGTTTTTTCACCATTATTTTCCTTGTTGGTTGTTCCATTGATCCATTTCGTGGTTGATTGATTCACCAATGTCACCAATGTCCAACCTTCATCATCCTCAAGTTGATTGATTTCAACTTTGTCATTCTCCAATAGTTCTTTATCTTCACTTTATTTAATACCACATAATTCATCCGAACTAAATGAGCTAAATGTGATAGAGACTTGGTTTGCACTTGCTTTCTCATCTTTAAGTACGATATTCTTTTCGCTAGCCAAGTCCATGACTTTGCCCTTGAATACAAAGCACTTCTGCAGAGGGTGGCTCACGAGTTGATAATATTTGCAGTAATTTGGGTCATTTTTTTTCCCAACTTCATTTGGTCGCTTCATCTCCGGAAGCTCAATGAGATTTAACTCGAGGAGTTCTTCAAAAATAGTTGGCATATCAAAATCCAAAAATGGATACTCTTTCTCTTGCATTTCTTTTCAAGTCAGCTTTCCACTTGGCTTATCTTGAAAAGAAAGTGTATTTCATACTCTGCTTCTTGCCCACCTTCGTTGTGAACTTCACAGGTGATGTGTTAACATTCATAGCTTCTTTTCTTTGAGACTTGGGTACGAACTTGCCCCACTTCCTGATTTCTTGCTTGTCATTCCCTTTGCGAGGTTCATAGATAGGCAGTCTTTTATTTCCATCAGAGATCATGCTCAATTCCATGTCATGGGAACGAGTTGCAAGTTCTTCAAATGTGCTAGCTTGATACCTCGCAAGATGTAGCATAATCCCTAATGCATGCTTGGATGCACATCTTTATGCCTAAAGTTTCACTAAGCCTGTCTTTGCAGTTGAGGCTTGCATTCCTTCAACGATTGATAAAGTCGATAACTAGTTCCCCTTTTTGTTGACGATTATTTGTTAGTTAGAGAATACTCATAGTACGTCCTGAAATATAAAAGAGATTGAGGAAGTTTTGCTCTAGTTGATCCCAACTATTGATAGATCCAGCCTCGAGGTCTGTGTGCCAGTCAAAAGCATTTCCTTGTAGCGAGCGAACAAACTACTTGATGAGGTGATATCCATAAATCCAAGCATTGTTGCAAGTCTCCAAAAAGTGCACCACATGTTACTTTGGGTACCTTTACAATTAAATTGTTGAAACTTTGGATGTTCATAGCCAGAAGGCATCTTCAACATATCGACCCTTGCAATGTATAGCTTTTCATATATAAGGGAGGATTTGGCAGCAACTTCATATTTGTTCTTAATGGTTCCTTCAATGAACTCCTTCAGTTGATTGATTGGAATCATCCCTTCAGATGAGACAGGGATAGCCTTATTGTATGCTATTTGTTTTGGGGGAGAGTCACTCTCTAGAACTTCTGGAAGCTTGCCAGGTCCATGGGTGGATTCTTCTTCCATCAAGATTACTACCATGTCTGTTAGCTTGTCAATTATAGCCTCTTAATTTTGCATGCATTTGGTCAAGCCAGCGATTGCTTCCATCAAGTTTGCCAACTGGTCCTCCATATATGAATTATTTGTCACCATGGCTTGCATGATTGTCGTGGACAACGAAGAGTAGCATGGATTTCACAAAGATTGATCCTTAATTGGCTCACGCTACTTGGTGTATGTGGGGAGGATCCATCACTTAAAGCATCATCATCTTCCTTCACAGTAGATCTCTTGGATCCGGAGAGGTCAAGCAGAGCAAGAGTTTTCTTGATCTTTTCAGCAACATCGTTTCCTCCTTCAGGTGCGTTTGTCGAAGATCTAGTCCTTTTGAGGTTGAAGATCCAAAAACATGTGTTGATGCGGACGACACTTGGGGTGCTTGCTATCCTAAAGAGCTCACTTTACTCCTCATAAATGGTCTGAAGCTTCCAAAGGTAACATTGAGGATGCTTTCCACATTAGCATAGAACCTGGAGTTAGCAGCCTTGGTGAAAGTTGAATTGGAGTTGATTTTCTTTTAAGACATTTCAATTTTCTTGGACTTCGGTGATTGAAAAGTTGAGATGAGAGGTAGAGATTATCCCACTGTGCATGCCAAAATTTATATACTACGTCGAGAAAATAAATCAAGACCGAAAAATATTGCAATAATTGTAGTATTTTATTTCGAGTATTTGAGTGTTACAATCTCTATGAATTCTCTGATTCTTCTTCGAATAATAAATAAATTCAAGGGCCGTTGAGCTTGATCTTGAATATGCAGTTGCTGCCATGAACGATAATCTTGAATTCAATTAGCACGAACTTTGATTTGAACTCGTACTCCTTGAACGTTGATTTGTTCTTCGTTTTTTATCTTGAATTTGATTTGCTCTTCGTTCTTGAGCTTGAACTTGATTTGTTCTTTCTTCTTGAACTTGAACTTGATTGCTTAAAGCTTGAAACTTGTAGAGAAATTTACAGCGTTTGATCCATGAGCTCTCTCTTGCGTCTTGTTATAACTTCTGGTATCTTTTCTGAGTTATGAAGACCCCCTATTTATAGTTGCGGAAGGGAAGAGTTGTGAAAAGAACAAACTCTTTCTGACCAATAAAATTAAAGTGTGACATGACCGCATTTGATTGGCCAGAACATATCACTTGCACACGTTGCACGATTATAGCTTTTTAATGTGGCTTGGCATGCCTTGTCATTTTGATACGTGGCATGGTCCTATTGACTCTTCCGCTTGACTTGGCGCGCCACGTCATTTGACACATGGCACCAAACTGGACATCTAGGAATATGATATCTTAAGTTTAATGAAGTGGGCTCATCACTTTAACTCAATTAAGTGGGCTAATCTAATGGATTAATACTTATTTATTTAATCTATTTATATTGGGCTTATAATTAATCCAATTATATTAGCCCAATAACTTTATTTGAACTAATATATCTTGGATTTTAAAATATAATCTCAATTACTTTATGAATTTAATTTCAATAAAATATATATGCCTACAACGTGATGCACATGTGCAACACGAGTACAATAAAAATACTTTATATTAAAATATATAATACACACAACACATATAAAGTAGGACACTAGAAAAATGCTTTTTTTCTTTTCCGTAATATATGTGTAATATCTGTTAAAAGGAACTGAAAAAAAATCAATTCTTCAAGCCCTTGAGCTTCTTAGCCAAAACCCCTAAAAGCAGAGAGAAAGAACGAGAGCTTAGATGGAAGGAGGTTGTCTAACATTCACTACTGCCTCGGCACCAACAAGACCTTCAACCTTATTCAATTACATTCCTACAATTACCAAACAATTTTACAGCAATTCACTACCAAATACTATCACACACGATAAACGAAGAAGAGGATTGTCAATAAAAGCATCGACCCACAACTTTTCTACAGCGAAACCGACGCTATCTCGGAACTGGGATGTTTCGAGTTACTCTAAAGCACCTTCTTGGTTGCCCAGATTTGAAGAACTTGATACTACCAATATGCTTCTTCGTCAAAGGATTATCTTCTTGGGTTCTCAGGTTGTCACTAATTTAATACAGATTCGTTTTTGGGCTTTGTTAATTCACTCTTTATAATAAAAAAAATTAACTTTATACGTCGTTTTGTTAATTGACCATGTGGGGATTATGTTTCTCATTCATTCTGCTTAGCTTAATTGGTGTTAGGTGTCATTAGTCTGGTAAAGATTTGTTCTTTTTTCTTTTGGAGGTTTCTAATTCAATAAAGATTTGAATTTTGTACGTGGTTTCTTTAATTGGTCATATAGGAATGAGTTTTTTGTCTTTTTCAATTCCGTTTTGATTTATCAATTTGCTGCAGCTAGCTTTGTTTAATTAGTATTGCTTGGATAATTTGTCACTGCATGGATTTGTTTTTCTTAGATGGTTTTCCTGTTTGTTATCAACAATTCACACTATTCTATTGGCCAAACAGATAGCTCTTCGTTCTGCGCGAACATACTTTCATTTGATTCTTGTGGAATGACAAGTGAAGATACGCTATCTATGATATACTTTTACTTTATATTAAAAAAAAAAAAGATGATACGCTTTCTGTGATGGATTATGTTATGATTAGAACTTGACAATGAGGAATTATCTTATCTTTGAATCCTAGAAGTGCGATGTTGTTTCTAAGACTTGGGGAACTGTTTGTGATGAACAGGTAGATGATATGACTGCAGATTTTGTTATAAGCCAGCTATTATTTCTTGATGCCGAAGATCAGAAAAAGGACATCAGATTGATCATTAATTCACCTGGTGGTTCAGTAACTGCTGGTATGTCTAAATGTTTCACTTACTTTGGTTGTATCTGATGCTATCCTTTTCATCTGAAGTTGAAACACACCATTTTTTATAGGGATGGGAATCTATGATGCTATGAAAATGTGCAAGGCTGATGTTTCTACAATCTGCATGGGACTGGCTGCATCGATGGGTGCGTTTCTCCTCGCATCTGGCAGCAAGGGAAAGAGGTACTGCATGCCGAACGCAAGGGTGATGATTCATCAACCACTTGGAACTTCTGGTGGTAAAGTACGTGCTTACAATTCCCTTTACTCATCAATTTGTAGTGTTTTCTTTTTGCATGACACACTTATTCGAGAAAAACCTAAGTTATGCAAAGGCGTGATTGATGGTTCAACTTTGATGTACTATTATTTGTTTGTGCTCACTCAGCTTCTCTGAAGCTTTTTGTATTTTCTTTTGCTACATATATACATCCAAACACACAGAAGACTTTCTTACCAGAATATTTTCTATGAAATACCCATTTGCCTAAGGATTTTTAACGAAAACACTGTTCTCTTAACACTGCATCTTGAGTTCCCGGTTCTGCAAGATATGTTACTCTCTGATTTCTGAACAACTTTCATTCTATTCGTTTTTCTATTCTGAAGTTCAATAAGTTAGCTCATCAAAGTTGGAACATCATTATCTTTTAGACTCGGACTCGGTGCTTACTGGTTGTCCTAATTGTTAGTATTATCCCGTTCGGATTCAGTTCTCTTTATGGATATATCTGAGTTCGCTACATATAACTTTGATTTGCTCATTCAGTTGATAGTGGCCTCTCCTGCAGCATTTCATTGCTGGGAAGGATTGGTGTAAATTCTGACTCAATGTATAATAAATACTAACTTGACTGATGGATTGGTTCTAAAACTGTTCGACATATAGTTAATAGTTTATTGGTCTAACTAACTTATTCTTCTAGATGCAAAAATCTTTTAGATCTCTCTCTCTCTCTCTTCTCCTCCCACCTCCCTCTGTGTCCCGCAGTCAAAATGTTTGCAGTTGTCCACTCAAATGGGGTTAAAGCTTTTGCTTTACACTGTATGCTTGTAATGGGTGTATGCACATACGATATGCATGATATAGCCAGCAATCAGGTTTCAGGTTGAGCTTTCACTGGCCATTTTTAGATCTATACAGCCAAGCTAGTATTCTTCTGTATGAGTATGACTGAAGTGCAATAACAGTTGCACCTGATGTCTTGAACTTATCTGCATTTGCTATTCAGTTTTGAATTTGTTCTGTCAGATTCCCTAGCAGCTTCAAGAGTTACTGGGTGCACTGGCTAATTTGTCAAACATGAAGCATAAACCTCTCGTGTTCCTGTTGTACCAATAATATTTTGGATAGCCTAGCTAGTGCTGGTTTAAATAATAAATAAATCGGAAAAGGCCTAAATGTGTCACTGAACTTTCAGAAATAGCTCATCTATGCCATCCGTTAAAATTTTGCTATATCAATGCCATTGCCGTTAAAGAAATGGCTCAGATATGCCATTCCTCCATTAATCTTCGGTTTTTTCAGTTTTTTTTTTTTTTTTGTAAAAACAGAAAAAAAAATCTTTTTAATGAAATATTTTTGTTTTCTTTAAAACTGAAAAAAATATTTTCATTCAGTTTTTTAAAGCATTTCGTTTTATTATCGTTTTTCAATTTTTTATAAAGAAAAAATATTTTCATTTTTATTCTCTAATTAGCAATCAGATAATTAATGAATCATTTAGTCAAATTGAATCTGGAAATTGGCCGAATTCTTCACTGTTAGAAAGCAAATGAAGGATTTGACTGATAGAACAAGTACAATCAAAAATCAAATAGAAAGAATTACAAAAGAGAAAAAGAAAGTAACTCCAGAAATAGAAATTTCTGAATGATTTCCAACATGAATATTTTTAATATTTTTTCAAAAACTGAAAAACATAAAAAATATTTTTAATCCGACATGAATTAGAATTAGTTACTAGTACATTTGAAATTTGAAATTATTATAGTCTTAAAGGGAAAAACAATTAAAGTTAATGTAATACTACCATATTTAAAATTACAATCCTTCAAGGATTTAAATTAAAGGATAAACATATCACAAAATCCTCAACAGATTTGACTCAAAAAATCTCTTTAATACTCTTCCCTTTTTGACTTCGGTTACTACACCTATATTATATATATAAATCTCTTTTTTATACTCCTTTAGGCCTTTTCCGATTTATATCTATAATATTTATTTTAAAACTGAAATGTTTTACAAAATATTTATTATATATAAAATGTGCTAATTTAATACTACCATAATAAAAATTACAATTTATAATCAAGTTTTTACAATATACAAAAAAAATCAAGTTTTTACAAAAAAAAATTGAAAAAACTGAAAATTAACAAAGGAATGGCATATCTGGGTCATTTCTTTAACGGCAATGGCATGGATATAGCAAAATTTTAACGGATGGCATAGATGAGCCATTTCTGAAAGTTCAGTGGCATATTAGGCCTTTTCCGTAAATAAATTCATTCTGAAATCACAGAGCAAAGATGTGATTCAGGGATTCATTTGCTAATCTTATAGTATTTGGGGCTAAAATATTTGATAAAGTGAATTTTGGGCCTAACTCAACCCCAAAATAAACTTTTCCTCTTCCATTAGGATAGCTAAATTTGAATAGAATGAATTAGCCTCAGGAAAAGTTAGCCCCCTTGCCTTGATTTAATTTGGCTTCGCTGCGCCCTGAATCAATCAAAAAAGCTTATTGATTTGATTCATTTATTTGGGCGAGAGGGAGGCTGTGATAGCTCATGCGGTGAGGATTGCCCAAGCCATATAAGAAGACCAAGACACCCATTACCCACCAATGTGGAACACAAATCAACAATATTTGTCTTATGCTCTGTGAATATTTTGGTCCAGCTTGATGCCAGAAGTCTAACGGAGCTGTGTTGAGGGAATCCTTTTGGCAAGTGTCAGCTTCAGTATAGGAGACCTGAGAGAATGAAGTCATAGGGATGCCTGCCAATTCAGCTAGCAAAATCACTATATTAGGTTTACAATTATCCTTTTCACGCACACATGTTGCCCACTCTGATTTTGCGCTCTATACGATTCTCCGAAACTAATTACCAAAATTCAGTCAACTACTAGTACAATTTATATAAACATTTTCCCACAGCACTTTCTAGTACAGTGGTCAACCATAGCTTTTTTTTTTGTCAGTAAAAAATATATAATTTGGTAGAACCAAACCAAGGAATGTGCATGCTTTGGTTTCATGTTGATTCCTTATGGACATGCAAGTACACAGTGGTCTTACAAGTAATATTAAGTGAGCGAGTGTTGATCCAATGTCAAATTGATGCCAAGTAGCGTTAAGAACCAAAAATAAACCTCCTGTACTTGGTCAAACGACAAGTAATGAAGGAACTAAACTAATTAACAATTTAATTAATATCTCAATTGTGGTGCTTGTAATGGTTCTGAAATTCAAGGGAGTTAAGCCTAGAACTATGATTTTCTCCAATACTGTAATCAGTCAATTGCTTCTTTCAAGTTGCTTATAACCCTATCTTAACCCATTCTCTTTATGTCTATGAGGAACTGCCAATGAATATGCATAAAGCTCCACGCCTAATTATGGTTGCATAAGGCAATTAGGTATGCGTATAATATATCCTAATTGTAAATCAGTCCACCTAGTGAACTCAGTAACCTGATCTTATGCTATTTGGCTTAGTTCTAACCTGTAATCTGCTAATATTATTGATGTGACATTAATTTATTTGAGGAAGTTATGCTAGCACTCAGTATCATGTCAATAAATGTTACTCATAAGCTACTGTCTCTTCTCTGGATGCGTTTCAAGTAGCTCAATTTCTGTCATCCTAGCATCCTTCCTAGTTTAGTTACTTTTTTGTTGTTGTCTTTTTCCTCGTTAATTAAGATATACTTCCTCGAACTCATCTTCATTGCTAGCACATCGGTATGTGTCTTTCAACTATTTTCGCAATAATTTTTACTTGACTTGATATTCCAGGCAACAGAGATGAGTATACGGATCAGAGAAATGGCATACCACAAGATTAAGCTTAACAAAATACTATCAAGAATTACTGGCAAGCCTGAAGAAAAGGTGATTATTTTAGATACTGTCTCTTACTGTAAATGAATTATTTGTGAAAGTTATATAACTCTTATATTTCTCTATATCCTTCCATTTTTTCCCTAGATTGAAGTGGATACAGATCGCGATAATTTCATGAATGCTTGGGAGGCTATGGAATACGGATTGGTTGATGCTGTTATCGATGATGGCAAACCAGGATTGGTCGCACCAACTGCAGATGCCACAGCTCCGCCAAAAACACGAGTTTGGGATATGTGGAAGATTGAAGGAAGCAAGAAGGCAAAGAAGAATTTGCCTTCTGAAGAAAGGATGTTGCAAAATGGGTATATGAGTAGTCAAGATGATGAGCAAAAGAGCAGTGAACAGATAGATGAAGCACCTACTCCTCTATAGTGTATTGGGATACATGTAACATGTGGCCTTGAACAAGTGTACTAGTCGTATTCAATTTGCGATATCGTCTCAGGGATTAATTGTAGATTAATACTAACTTTATTTCATGCTCGAGGTCTCTTGTGCCTTCTGTTGTACCAATGTCTATTGTTTTAAATTTTAAGGTTGTCTAATATTTGAATTGGTATTCTGTTATATTTTTGGAAAGAACTCTGTTCACCTGATCATTGAATGAAATCTCCTATAAATTAGCCAGTCAAAGAACTATTTTATCGTAATACTGTTGTAGCAACTTTGCAGCAAATATATTGGTTAGTATCATCAAAGATGCAATTAGTTTACATGTTATACCTAATATTTGATATTTAAAGGAAATTCTTCGTATTGTCAACCAAAGCAAATGAAGATCTCTTCCTCATTGCTTTCCTCTTCAATGCTAGCTTCATTAAACGCATTTGCAATCCAGTAAAAGGTCAAATATAAAATGACAGAATTCAAAAACGAGAGCTTCATTTCATGCATTTACAATCCACTAATTATCTTTTCTATAATACAATCTTTATTCATTCAGTTTCCTGCATCTGAAGATAAAAGCCAAAAATGACATAAATAGGAGAATAGCAGAAAGCAAAGGTATACTGCAAGAAAGACTACAAAATAAGAGGAAATGCCAACAGAGATTTAGCTTTGATCCACGGACTGCATTGCCAGTCAACTGAATCTAAAAGCAATTTAGTGGCTTCTCTTGGAAATATAGGCCTATTTCAAAGTTGAAGCATCCACCCTGAAAACCACCAGAATACTTCAAGTTCTCAGATAGAGTTGACTGTGTCGCTGCTTTCACTGTCACTGCTGCTGCTTGCACTATCACTTCCACTTCCACTCCCGCTGCCACTCCCACTTCCACTACTGTCACTTCCACTACTACTGCTAGAACTTGATGTATGACCCTCTTTTTCCTCTGCATTTACCTGAGCTCTAAGTTCTTCTGCAGCGTTGCGGCCCTTATCCTCATCATCATCACTTACATCCACATCAGCTATCTCATCATCTGTATCGTTTTGGTGTGCGATATTAATATCAATGCCTGTTCCGAATTCTTTCACGGTGATATTCCCTCCATTGGCTGCTGTAATATCGTCCTCGTCATCATTCAGTATATCCAATTCTTCCTCCAGGTCATCATTCTTCATGTCTGGTGATGCAGTTGACTGATTTGCATGTGAAGATGGATATTCAGAAATCTTCTCACTTTTGTGTCTTGAATCTAGAAGAAAGAAGACGAAGAGTCAGCTACTAAATAAATGGCATGAATGGCAGATAAGGAATCAGAAATTTCAGGGTTTCTTTAAGAAAGAGCTTGCCTATCCCACAAAATGATGCAGATTGAGACAAACCATTGAACCAAAAAAATGAACAGATAAGTGGGAGAACAACAGCTTAGCATTAATCGATCAGAACAGTGCAAAATGATTTTCTAGGTAGAAGCAGATGAGATGTGCGCAGCTTAATTCAATCATAATGATTAGAAAAAAAAACCTCAATCAAACTATTGAGCCGTGGATGATATGATACAACTTAGCCTATCCTAAACTGTGAGAGCCAAATGGCAGAAAACTCCAGACAATTTAAGTCCCGAAGGTATCTTCTTTTTGGTCAAGTTAGGTCCTTGAATTATTAATTTCAGCAACTTGAGTGATTTTTTATACATTTTTCATCTCATTCTTTTTCTCCCCTGCATTTCCAATCTGTGTCTAATAACCACTTACACTCGTTCATTGGATAATTCAACCAAACATAAGGTAAAAACCCCTTCTTCCCTATCTTTTCAGCTTGACACCACCATAGAGAGCTCACTTTGAGAATACATACCTGAACTTCGAAAATCACCAACTTCAATCCGTTCCACCTCAACCTGAATAAGCATCAAACAGGAAAGTTTGAGATATTGGTCTAATAGTCAAAACTACAAAGGATATGGAAATGCACGAACTAATCATTTTTCCCCTTTATCACGAGGGGCAAAAATAAAATAAAAAGGCTGAGATTGATATACTAAAGGCAACTAGATATTATGGGAAAAAATGAGAGGTTGATGTGATGCATCAAACAGCGACGAAGACATGAAAGGAGTAAATGATTTTATCTGTAGTCGGTAAAATTCAAAAAATGAGATACAATGAAGAATAATGTTGCTGGCAAATACAATCTTCTGAAGGCAATTTCAAGAACTAAGCTAGATGAGTTCAAGCATGATTTAAACAAGAAAATGCCGTCGCTCAAGACTGCAGTTTTAAACTAATGGCTGTAAAAGTTGTTGGCATTAGGCAATGCACCCATCAACTACAGACCCCACCATTTCTTGCGTTATATTGAAACAAGTAGAATGGGCGGAGAGAAGATACCAACATGTGCAGAGATAATCACTTTGCCAAGTACTACATGTAATAATAGGAGGCAGCCGCAAAGCCCAGCATCTAACATTCCACCAAAATGTGTAACTACACCATGTGCCCAGTTTTTTTTTTTTTTTTGACAAAGCCACGTACCCAGTTATGCAAACATACATATAACACTATGTCCTTTCTTCTGCTATGCAGAAGCATAAAACCAGTGTAAGCAAAGGTAAATTGTGGTTTCCAGCCATTCTCGGTTTAGCATTCTAAAATTGTGGGGAGTCTCAACAGAAGAACTCAAGTTAGAGAAATCAATCAAGTAATATCTTTCACTGATATAAAGAGCGGCACAAAGCAAAGGCATACAGGTTGAAGATGAGTTGAGAAATAATCATGGGAGGAGTCACACAACTCGTAATTAGGTTTGAATGCACCAAACCAGGATAAAACTTGCTTTTATCTTCACTTTGAGATTGATTTAAGGGTGAAGAGAGAACATGTGCATAACTGAAACCAACCCACTTTCCTCCAAAAGGAGAGCATTCCAGTTGGAAACTACAAATGCAACAAAGAATCCGCCACCTAAATTTGATCTATGATTGAGCAAGAGTCCTAGTTGGTCTCCAGCCAGAGAATAATATCTCATTCAAAACTGAGAGTTGCAAAGCAGATGATGAAAAGACATCTGCTGATTGGACAGAGCAGCAAAAAGAAGCCACTGCCATTGTTAATTTGGAATGAATAGTTAGAAAGTAAAATGGAGATCTACTGATTGGAGTGAGGTTTACCAAGGAAATAAAAAAATGATCAATGTCAAATGTCACAGTTCATTAGGTTCCAATTTGCATACACTTCTGCATGTTATCAAAATACTGGAGCAGCCATAATATGTCAGCTCTATCTGGATCAAGCTACTACTTGGACTATGGAATATGGATATAAGTATATAACTGCAAATTAAGCTTATTTAATTTTATCTTTTTCAATAAACTTGTGAACAGATATCAAACATGTTACTAAGAAGGTGAGTTTATCATAATTTATCATCTTGGGAATCTCAATTAGCTTTGCCTAACTCCCTTGAAATCTCTTACCAGAGAATAAGGTGAGTTGTTTCTGCAAATGGTAAGCATAAATACAAAAAGTCATGTATAAAAATCTGCAAAAGTATCACATTGCAGTTCTAAGTAATCTAGAAGAAACTGGAAGTAAGCTTGCAAAAGAACTTACTGGTACAGCAGGAACTGCAGTCTTATTCTGAGACTGAAATTTAGCCCCTTTTGAAACTGGAGGTGAACTCGCCTCTGCAGGCATTCCAACCGGTGCAGATATCGGTGAAGGTGTAGGTGCACGTGCAGGTGTAGATGCAGATGCAGCTACTGCTACTGCTGCCGCAGCAGATTCTCCGAGGAGTCGGTTATACCTTAACCGCTTAACTGCTGTGTGTAACCGCTCCAACCGAAATGACTCACCATCAAAGAAAAGAACAGCATCATTTTCCTTGTAATCCTCACTGCTCCCATCAAAGGCGACTTTGGGTTTACCAAGCTGGTTATTTTGAAATTCAACAGAAATCTTATTGTCCTTGGTCTTGTGTAGTTTTCCAGGTTGGTTTTTATCAATTGAAGCAGGTTTAAATTCATCTGGAGATACAGAAAAGAATTGTTGTTTTAACTATTCCAACAACAATATTAGGATAGCAAAAAAAAGAAGATAATGTTAGGGGAAAGTTGTACAAATCTCATCCTTTGTCATTTATGCAAATGCAAGTTAAGGACAGTATGGCAGAGTTGTAATAAGGGGATTCAAAAAAAAAATTACAAGGACACACATGGGATGTTAAAATGTTACCTAAATCAGTACTTGAACCATCTTTGCCACTATATTAGAAGTTCTCCTCATATCAAGGGGATTCATTATTGTGTCTCTTTATACTATTTGCATTGTATAAGGGGATTCAGTTGAACCTCCTTCGCCTAACGTAGTTATGCCCCTAAGTATGGCCAACTAAAACAGAGCTAATTCAGCATTTTCACCATACTTGGCTAAAGATTCATCCAAGAATTTAAGTCAGTAGATGCGGAGTACCACTGCATCACTAGTCTAATTGATATTGGGAGAGAACTAAGTACGTATCTCCAAATTTCATATATACATAATGCATAAATACGCGCACGCACAAGTTGCGCCTAAAGATTTCAAATTGCTGCACCTCACGTGTTATTTGCAACTGTTCTTGACTTGTCTTACACAAGAAGCGGCATAATATAGGACGTATAGCAAAAAGATTTCAACACAGTTGAAATAAAGTTATAAAATTACAGAACCTGAACGTATTCCTTAAACCAAAGAAGTTTGTTCCTCAGTATTCATCCATGTAGATATTAATAGAAAAAAAGGTGCATTAAAAAAGGGAGAGAGGGGGAGATCAGGAGAACATACAGCGTAAAGTACAGAACTTGGAGGAAGGATGGTGGTCTTTGAAGGAAGAGCCTAGGCTCAGATTGTACCACCGATCTGGCTGTGGCGCCGTGCTTGGCTCCTCTTTGTTGTTTATGTTAGCCATTTTCAACAGCCCTAGCCGACAAATTCCTCCGAAAGACGAAATACGAGGTCGGAGAAGACAATAGTGAGTGGTTTGCAACTTGCAGTCTGTGTGTGTGTTATTTTTCCTTTTTCCTTTCTGCGAAGAGTTGCTCTTAGGGGTGTAATGTGGCCCGGGCCTGAACCCGGCCCGGACCGGGCCCGTGGTTATGGTGGTGCCACGAGCCTAGTGTGTCGGTTCTGGCGGTCCTGACGAACTCGGGTTCCGGGCCTGCCGGTCCTATAGGCCCGCCACGGGCTGGTCCAAAACTGAAGAACCGTGAGCCCGGGACCGCCAGACGGGCCTGAGGCGGTCCTGGCGGGCCCAGGCAGGTCCAACGCCTCTTTTTCTAAAAATTTTTTTTTAGAAAAAAACAGTAACGGCTCTTTTGTAAAAATAGTCGTTTGGAACTTTGTAAAATAGTCATTTGGTCCCCAAACTTTAATTTAACCACAAACTTTATATAATTACAATTTTTCTCATATCTCAACTATAACTATCCCCTCATTCTTTTATTTTTATTCACCAATTCATCAATATCTCTCAATCTCTCTTTCAATATTTCTACTACAATTGCTTAATTTATTATTTCGTGAAAAATTGTGAAGTTGTTGAATTGAAGCTTTCAAGTATTCAACGATTTTCAATTTTCAAGAACTTGTTCGGCAATCCGGTAAACTCGTTTCAACTCTTACGTTTTAATAATATATTTTTGTGTGGTTTAGTTTGCATAATTATAATTAGTATGGCATTTTCTTTGAAGAAAATGTTCGGTAAAAGAAAAGGGCAAAACCGGTGAAAGTAGTGGCCATAATACTACCCTTCCCCCGGCTCCCCGACCTACAAAATATAAGCAAGTTGAAAGTAGTCGCAAACCTAGACGTCCTACTCCGCCTCCCGTAATGCTTGATAATGATCACCCTTGTTTTCAAGTTACCAATAGTGAATTTCTACATGATGTTGCAGTTGGTGATAGATTAGATAATGAAATTATGAATGCTCTTTATCCTAATGAACCTATCTTAGAGGAAAATGAGGATGATAATGATGAAACTCAAGCACCAGATTTAGATGATACACCTACTAGTCATGTTCATAACTCAACTAATGCACCGGCACACCCACCTGTAGAAACTCCAACTTTTAGTAGACAACTTGCTAAACGTACATAAACATTATTAGTTTGGAATTATTTTACTCAAGTAAGAGAACTAAATAAGGCTAAGTGTAAAACTTGTGGGAAATTACCGGTTCATAAATTTACTAGAGACCGTAGCGGCACGGGTAGTTTGACTAGGCACATAAAAACACACCCTACAGATAGGGTTAGATTTTTTCAAATGCAAGCGCAGAAAGAGGGGACAAGTGTAGATTCTACGGTTAACCCTAGTACAGGTTCAAATCTAGTTCAATCAGGAATTAAGACTGTCACTGGAGGTATTTTATATTACGATCCAAATAGAGATCGTGAAAAATTAGCAAAGATGATTACCGTTATGTGCTTACCTTATACTTTTGCTTCTAATCCTAATTGAGTTCATTATATTAGAAGAGTTTTTAATCACACTTATAAAGGTTGGCCTCGCGCAACAGTTAAGGCCGATATTTATAAATTCAAACATGAATATGAACAATATTTGTGCTATTTATTTACGCATATACCTAATCGAATTTCGATTATTACTAATACTGGTAGAAGTAATAATGACTGTGATTATCTTACTGTTACAAGTCATTGGATAGATGAGGACTGGACAATGCAAAAACGTATAATTGCGTATAGAATAATTAATTCACGTCACTCAGGTAAGTTTATAGCTAACACTGTTTCAGATATTTGTAGATATTTTTGCTTTAGCGATAAAATAATGGGAATTTCTATGGATAATGCTTCTAGTAACACTAGTGCTATAAGCATGCTTACAAAAACACTAAATCCTGTATTTAATAATATTTTTCATGTTAGATGTATTTATCATATTTATCATTTAATTGTCGGTGATGATATGCGAATTTTAAATATAGAAATTGAAAAGGTTCGACTGGCTCTTAATTGACTTTTTTATTCAAACCGTAGAACTAGACTTAGAGAGTATTTTAAAAAATGTGATGAATATGGTCTTAGAGAAAGAAAGGTTCCTAAGCCTTGCCCGACTAGATGGAATTGTATGTACGAAAGTTTAGTAGTTGCATATGAATATAGAAACTCAATTAATGCAACATTTAATTGTCGGGTAGGTGGTGAGGATGATGATGAAATGCTTACTGCCTAAGATTGGACGAATGTTAAAATTCTTCTAAATTTTTTAGAACATTTTCAAGTTGCTACAAATGCATTTTCTGGGCAATATTATCCTACTATTTCAAACTGTTTAGTTTATATTGCCGCACTAGCTGATTGTTTGTTGAATTTGGCGAGGGTGGGGATATTTATGAACTTTCTATAAATGAAATGAAACAAAAATTTAAAAAATATGTTTTCCTATCCCTCATATTTTTGGTGTTGCTGCAATGTTAAATCCTACAATGAAATTGGGAGGCCCTCATTTTTGGTATTCAAAAATTTATAAGGCTTTAGATCTTTCAACTGAGGAAGTTGCTACACTTGCAGATGCAAAAGCATCAATTAAAATTAATGCTGACACAGTTAATAATGCTTATAAAGTTTCCTTAGAGCATGCTAGGCCAAATATTCCAACTCCTACTTTGTGTAGCTCACAATCGTCTAAAAGAGCTGCGGGCTAAAGCTCTTAAATCTTGGACGGAGTTCCGGGGTTCTCAAGGTGATAATTATGATAAAACTTCACATCTAAATGAGCTTCAAGTTTACTTGTCTCAGGGACTTGAAAAGGAGAATCCAGACGGCTCTTTCGATCTTTTGGAATGGTGGAAGTCAAGGGAAAAATATTTTCCGGTTCTTGCAAGGATGACTCGGGTTGTTTTATCAATTCAAGCTTCAATTGTTGCATCCGAGAGCGCTTTCAGTCAAGAAAGACTACAAATCGGTGATCATAGAGCGGCGATGAGGGATAGCCTGGAAAAATCGGTACTTTTTAGAGATTGGATCCACGCGGAAAGAAGAAACTTTAGAATTGCAGAATCACAACCGGCGATAGATGAAGCTTATAAAGAAATGATAGCGGAACTTTTGGAGGATTCGGCTTCGCCCGGAAGTGGTGATGAACAAGCTTCGTTTCCACCACCACCAACACAACCTCCTCCCAACCTTGATGGATTTATGAGATTTGTTAGAGATACAATGTAAATTATGATGTAACTTGTACAATTTCACATCTTCTTTTAGTTTTTTTCCTTTTGATGGTGGTATTAGTACCTTGTTGTGCTCATTCCATTGGGGGAGGAAGACTAAGAAAGATATGCCATTTTGGGTAATAAAAATTATAAGATATATCCTTGAATATCTTTTTTCTCAGTATTTCTTTGTCTCTACTTCGAATTATTTATAAGTTACAATATATATATATATATATATATATATATATATATAAATATATATATATATATATATATATATATACAATATATACTACAAGAAAATATATACGAGAATATATATACATAACATACAACCTAAACTACAAGAAAATATATAAGTAATAACATATATACATAAGATACAATATATATAGAATATATATACATTATACATAAGAGATACAATATATATACTACAACAAAATATATAACTATACATGTTATAATATATATACATAATATATAGTATATATAATACATGAAATTATAAAAAAGAATATATATATACATAACATGCAATATATACTACAAGAAAATATATAAGAGAATATATATATACGCAAAATATACAATATATACTAATTAGTACAACACTGTATACTAATTACTAGTACCACCATTGTCATATCTTCTTTTAGTTTTTTTCCTTTTAATGGTGGTATTAGTACCTTTTTGTGCTCATTCCATTGGGGGAAGGAAGACTAAGAAAGATATGTCATTTTGGGTAATAATATATACATAATATAAAATCTCTTTTTATTTTTAGATTCGAAATTCTTCGTTTTTGCCTCCCACAGCTTTTATAGGATATGTACTACCTTGGGGTCAGATGAGCTTTTGGGGAGCTACAGTAATTACAAGCTTAGCTAGCAAATATATACTAATTACTACAACACAATATATACATAATATACAATATATACTTATTACTACAACACAATATACAATGAAATATATATTATATATACTATACTAATAACCTAGTATACTATTATAAAATATATTTTATTCTATACTAATAACTACTAAACAAGATATTGCCTTAAAAAAAATACGTCAGGCCCGCCGGGCTCGGACCGCTAAGCCCAGGACCATTGTGGTCTTAGGCCTGTCACGGGCTGGTCTCACCCGCCAGAACCGCCAGGCCCGGCACACAAAGCGTGGGATCACAAAGCCCGGCCCGTAAGGCCCGTTTAGGCCCGGGCCACAGTACACCCCTAGTTTCTCTATGTCGACGAGGAACAAAACAATTACTCAATTAGGGCTCTATGTCGAACACGCTCAACAGATTGGTCCACCAAAGATCCTTTGGTTAAGAATTATTATGCAAAATTGTTATATACTGAATAAATATGTAATTTCTTTTATAAGGAATGAATAACATATAAATGTGAGTAATAACACATGAATTATTTATTCGCCAAATAATAAAGCAAAATTGTTATAATCTATGAATTTTTATGTGGTGAATAATATTACTCGTATATGAAATATTATGCAGGAATTGCATATTTAAGGTATTTTTGTTTTTAGATACTTTTGGTCTCACATTGTTAATATTAGTAGTACAAAGTGCCACCTAAATTCATGAACTGAGAAATTATATGCTATGTTCATCTCTTGGAAATGAGATTCAGGCAATACATTTTGAATCAGAGTTAAAATTAGAGTTGGAGAGATCTCCCAATTTCTCAAAGTTAAGACTGTACGGACAACCTAAAGCAAAAGAGAAATTCTTCTTTACATAAACAATGGACGCATTTCTTCCATTCTACACATATATTTACCAATTACCATGCACTAATTACAAGATAATCAAGCAGAATATCCCTTTGATCTGCCTCTGATGCTTCCTTTAGATGATTGATTTATTGTTTTAATGGTCACAGCATGTACATTGTAGCTTTAGCTACCTTGACTTTCACGTTTGACGTGTCCTCTTGTAAATTCAGTGTTCTAAAGGTGCAACACCGCATCATAGTCGTCTAGGAGTGGCAAACAAATGAGTCGGGTCGAATATATGTGGGTAAAAAATGGATAATGCAAAAAGCGAATAAATTATTCGATTTGTTCCATATTTAATACGGATAAAAAATAAGTTATCGGGCGGATATTATTGTATAGGGTCAAATTTGATCCTAGACGTCTCTATGCTGATGGGTATGCCTTTTGAGCGTACGTCGACTAAAGCAAGGGTATGACTTGGACGTAGGGATAAAGGCGATGTCGTTTAGTACACAACGTCCTCAGTAAGAAGACGCTACCAACTTTTGTACTTTTTTCATTATTTCGAGAAAGGTCTCTTATTATATAAAAGAGACCTTCACACTGTAAAAAGGCATGATTATTATTCTCAAATAATACAACTCTTTCTCTCTCTATCTCTATCTCTATCTCTAACAATTATTTTTCTCTCTTGTTCATATCATCTTTTTATCTTTCAGATTTGCTATAACAACATCGTTCTTTTCATCTCTAGGTCATATTATATTTGATTACGATTCATCCTCATTTATTTTTGATTGTTTTTAAGCTTACAAAGTATATCGATAACTTTTGAGCCAAACAATTTGGCATCGTCTGTGGGGATTTCGAGAATCAAAATCATAGTTTGCACCTAGAGAACAACTAACAACCATTCTCTATACCACACAAAATAAAAGATAGCCGAAAATAACACAAGAATGAAAACAATAGTGGGTGTTATAGTCAATCTCTTGGGTCCTCTCAACGAGGCCAATGACGAAGGGATCTTGAATGCAACCCCCAGCACCACATCAGGTGCAGAGATCTCGCCTTCCCTATCCGAAAATCTAACGATCTTACACGAAAAAGGAGTTTCAACATCTGCTGCTAAGGAAGCACCCTCGGTGATTAAGAAGCTACAGGAAGAATGGCTAACAAGTACCCTAAGTGGCTTGGTTGAAAAGTCACCACGAAGTAACGTCAAGTGTATACAACGGTAGGCATCACTGCTGCCATGGGTGAACCCGAGGTTGTACGAGAAAATAATGGGCCCGTCGATGTACAAACCAACTATGGCACACTCACAGCCATCCTTAAGAAAATGGAAGAAATAACAAATGAAAGCAAGGCACTCCGCGACCAAATGAAGGAACATCAAGAGAGGGTAGACAAGATCCCCGGTGCTCTTCAAGTTGCTACCCAAACGCGACGTAGGGAGGTTCGTTGAACAACCTCATACCAAAGAAGTTGCCCCACACTCTATCCCGAAAACCTTCAAAATGCCACATACTTGAGGGTATACGACGGAACCACAGGTCCCGAGGACCATTTGGTCCATTATGTCACCGTCGTGAAGGGCAACGACCTATCAAAAGAACAGGTACCATCGGTGCTGTTGAAGAAGTTCGGTGAGACGTTAACAGGAGGCCCTAATGTGGTACTCTCAGCTACCAGCTAGGGAAATATCAACATTCGAAGAAATGGCAGATACGTTTGTCACCTCCCATGCAGGTGCAAAGAAAGCGGAAGCAAGGGTCGACGACATCTTTCGCCGTCAGGCAAACCACAAGAGAGAACTCAGGGACTTCCTGGCCAGGTTTAATAGGGTAAGCATGAGTCTGCCAAACGTATTATGGCAGTCGTCGCTTTCCAGAACGGGCTAAACAGGGACGGTTCGAGGGCAACTAAGAAATTGCTAAACCGCCTTATGAAATATCCCCTACCACATGGGAGGAAATCCACAACACCTATTGTGCTAAGGTATGAGCGGACGAGGACGATCTTAATGGGCTGAACCAGCGGCTAACAACGATACACTCGAAAACAAGGAGGGGTCAACGCAATGAGGGACGGCGAGAACAACTCCCACACTTCAACAAAGATCGAGACCAACCTTACATCAAATCCTCACATCCGCCACCACCAAGGCATACAGGCGAACTACAACGACAAGTCGCCCCACTCCAAAACGAAAGAGGTACGCCTCCTTTACTGTCCGCCCATAACTTTTTTGTGTCTCCTTCAGAAATAGTGTACTCACTGAATAAGCTAGGCACCAAAGTGCAGTGGCCACAGAATATGAAATCAGACCCTACCACAAGGAAATCAAACGTCCTATGTGAGTTCCATCAGGAACGTGGACACAAGATCGAAGACTGCATATGCCTACGGCTAGAGGTAGTCAGAACGCTGAACCAGGGATACCTGAGAGAATTTCTCAGTGACAAAGGGAAAAACAACTTTGCAGGCGGATGGGAACAACCCTACGGGCTGCCAAAGCCGCCGTCCCCAGCACGCACGATAAACATGATCGGAGGCGGCGACTACTTGGCAATCAATCACGTCAAGTTCACCACCACGCACAAGCTAAAGTGGACCATCACCCATGAACGGTATGATGACTTCGAAGATAGTATCACCTTCGATAAGTCCGATGCCGACGGTTTGTCTTTTCCTCATTACGATACTTTTGTTATCACTTTACATATCGTTGATATGGATGTTAAAAGAATCATGGTTGACGACGAAAGTGGCGCCTGTATTATCCATCTGAGGGTCCTCGTACAAATGGGACTCGAGGATAAGATAATACCGCATTGAATAACACTAACTGGTTTTAACAATGCACTGGAACGGACATCCGGAGAAACACCACTGCCCGTCTTAGAAGGAGGAGTCACGCTGGAGACAACTTTCCACGTAATGAACCAGGAAACGACTTACAATGCCATCATAGGACGCCCATAGATACATGCCATTCGAGCGATCCCTTCAAGCTTTTATCAAGTGATCAAATTCCCTACCCCATAGGGAGTATTCAGCATTCGAGGCGAGCCACGTACTGCACAGGAATGCTACAAAATAGCTCAAGACTGCGCTCATACCAAATAGCTAAAGGGGCGAGTGCAGAGGCATAACAATCAGCCATGTTGGGGACTAAGGTCAATCTGACAACGGACGCCATTAGAGACCCCGACGTCGCTGAGTTCTATGGAGCAACAGTCCAAGATCTCGACCCAGTCCAATTGGACGACACTGACCTTACAATAAAAGCGTATATCGGGCACGACCTCGCCAACCCAAGTAAGTATTGTGGATTCTAATCTAACCTTACAGATCTATTTGCTTTTTCCTATTCAGATATGCCAAGAATCCCGCGAGACATCACCACCCACAAGCTAAATGTCTATCCATTACACCCGCTCGTGTGACAAATGAGAAGGAATTTCAACGCCACTATCAATGAAGCGGTCGGTGAGGAGGTAGACAAGTTACTGGCCAACGGTTCCATCAAAGAATCGAAGTACCCCCAGTGGGTCGCCAATGTCGTCATGGTCAAAAAGAAAAATGGGAAGTGGAGAATGTGTGTGGATTTCACCGATATGAACAGGGCATGCCCTAAGGATTCGTTCCCGCTGCCCCTCATTGGCCAACTGATTGACGCCACCGCAGGACATGAACTGTTGATGTTCCTAGATACCTACTCCAGCTACAATCAAATCATGATGGCTGAGGAGGACCAGGAGAAAATGACTTTCATCACACACCAAGGAACATATTGCTACAAGGTAATGCCCTTCGGGTTCAAAAATGCAGGGGCTACGTACCAAAGATTGTTCACTAAAATGTTCAAAGAGCAGCTCGGTAAGACCATGGAAGTCTATATCGACGATATGCTAGTGAAGTCGACAAGGAAAAAGGATCAAATAGACTATCTAAAAGAAGCCTTCGGGATATTGAGAAGGTACGGGATGAAGCAGAACCCCGATAAATACGCCTTCGGTGTAGCCTCAGGAAAATTCTTAGGATTTCTTGTATCACAAAGAGACATAAAGGTCAACCCAGATTAGATCAAGGAGATAGACGCAATACCTGAGATTTTAACAGCAAAAAACAAATACAAAAGCTGACGGGGTGAATAGCCACCCTATCCAGGTTCATCTCACGATCCTCTGATAGGTGCCATAAATTTTTCAATGTGCTAAAAAAGGACAATGGGTTGCAATGGAACGAAGAATGCGTCCAAGCCTTGAGAAAATTGAAAGCATACCTATCTTCGCCACCATTGCTAGCCAAAGCAAATCCAGGTGAGCCTTTGCTAGTGTATCTGGTCATATCCGACGTCGTTGTAAGCACAGTCTTGGTTCGTAAAAATGAAGGTACACAATCTCATATTTACCATATTAGAAAAACCTTAGTGGACTCCGAAACACGATACCCACACCTTGAACATTTAGCTCTGGCATTGGTCGTAGCTTCACGAAAGCTCCGACCCTACTTTTAGTGCCATCCCATAAACGTAATAACGACCTTCCCCTGAGAAGCGTCCTACATAATCCTGAATTATCAGGCAGGCTTGCCAGATGGGCCATAGATCTCAGCGAGCATGACATTTCATATCACCCAAGAAACGCCATCAATTCGCAAGTAATTGCCCACTTTGTAGCCGATTTTAGCGCAAAGATACTACTAGAGAAGGAACTAGAGGCACGTTGTGCCCCCTCTAACACCGACCTATGGACTCTCTACACTGACGGTGTCGCTAATGCTTTGGGATCGGGACTGGGACTCGTTCTCGAGGTCCCCATGGGCGAAACAATTTGTCAGTCCATACGATGCCCCAAAATGACTAACAAAGAGGCGGAGTACGAGGCTGTTATTGTAGGTATAAAGCTAGTTATCAAATATGGGGCTCGACAACTCGTTCTTCAGTGCAACTCCCAACTTGTAGTGAACCAGGTCACTAGGCCTTACCAAATCAAGGATCAGAGATTGCTAAAATACCAGTCAGAAATCCGCAGATTAATGGCTCAGTTCGACGAGTGCTGCTTCAAACAAATTTCGAGTGCACGGAACGTCGAAGAAGACGGTTTACCAAAACTAGCCGCAGCCACTAAAAACTTCAACAAAGAAAGCATGGTCACCCTCATCCATTCAGCCATTGATCACACTGAGGTACTCTCTTTAAATTTGACTTAGGACTGGTGCAACCAATTTGTATCCTATTTGCAGGATGGGACACTCCCATTTGACAAAAAAGAAGCAAAGAAACTCCGCATACAGGCTGCCCGATATTGCCTGATAAATCACGAGCTCTACAAAAGGACATTTGGTGGACCCCTGGCCAAGTACGTAGGTCCGTACCAAACAAGACCAGTACTCGAAGAGGTACACGAGGGTCACTGCAGTGCCCACACAGGTAGCCGCGCCCTCGTGCGTTGCATAATACGGGCCGACTATTATTGGCCCACTATGAAGAAAGAGGCAGCAGAATACGTTCGCCGATGCGAATAATGCCAAAAGTACCCCCCTATGATACACCAACCAGGAGAACCCCTCCACTGACTCACTTCCCCATGGCCTTTCATTAAATGGGGAATGGACATAGTCGGTCCCCTACCAGCGAGACAAGGAAAGGTATGATTTCTACTAGTTTTAACTGACTATTTATCCAAGTGGGTGGAAGCAGGTGCCTATGCCCAAATACGTGAAAAGGAAGTCATCACCTTCATATGGATGAATATCATCTGCCTATTTGGCATTCCCAAAGAAATCAGCTACGACAACGGACGACAGTTCATCGCCCAAAAGACGACATAGTTCTTCGAAAAATGGCATATTAAGCGAATACTCTCCACGCCATCCCACCCCGCCGCCAACGGCCAAGCTGAGTCTTCTAACAAAACAATACTAAACATATTGAAAAAGAAACACAAGAAAGCCAAAGGGTTATGGCCCGAGCTACTACCAGAAGTATTGTGGGCACGCATGACCACGCCCAAATCCAATATAGGAGAAACACCGTATTCACTGGTCTATAAAACTGAAGCGATCATACCGGTCGAAGTCGGTGAGCCAAGCTTGAGGTATTCACATACCAGCGGAGCAGGGAACGACATAAACAGACTTCAAGACCTCTATGAGGCCGAGGAAAGAAGAGAAATGTCCCACATAAGAATGGTGGCTCAAAAATAACAGGTTGAAAGATATGACAACAAAAGAGCCAAAATAAGACCACTCAAAAGTGGGAGATTACGTACTCAAAGCCAAAACATTGGCATCGAAAGACCCAAGAGAAGGAAAGTTGGGCACCAACTAGGACGGACCCTACAAAATCACAGCAACAACGAGTAAAAGAGCATTCCAATTAGAAACAATGGAAGGAAAAATGCTCCAAAAAAATTGGTACGTCGCCCACCTCAAGTATTTCCATTTCTAAAAAAGCGTCTCCCGAGTTATGCTCTTTTTCCCTTACCCGAGTTTTGTCCCATTTGGGTTATCTCGGGGAGGTTTTTAATGAAGCAGCGAAGGGGATACCTAGAGATCTTTGTGGAACGAGTTTATCATACCAGCCACTCCATCCACTCTCCAGACTGGCATGATAAAGGGACTAGACTAGCATGATCTACAGTGTATAAACGTCTAAGGCCATCTCCAACGTATAAACGGCTAAGGCCATCTCCAACGTGTAAACGGCTAGGGCCATCTCCAACGTGTAAACGGCTAAGGCCATCTCCGATATGAAAATGGCTAAGGCCATCTCCGACGTGTAAATGGCTAAGGCCATCTCCGACGTGTAAATGGCTAAGGCCATCTCCAACGTGTAAAAGGCCAAGGCCATCTCCAATATGAAAACGGCTAAGGCCATCTCCAACGTGTAAATGGCTAAGGCCATCTCCAATATGAAAACAACTAAGGCCACCTCCAGTACATAAACGGCTAAGGCCATAATCTCCAATATATAAATGGCTAAGGCCATCGCCGTCAATCGTCGACCTAACTCGACTACACCAAGCAAATTATTCGACGACAGTCGAAGTCACACATATGGCTAAGGCCATCGACACTATGTGGCTACGGCCATCAACGCGACATGGCCAAGGCCATCGCCGTCAATCATCAACCCAGTTCAACTATGGAAAGCAAGTGATTTGACAACAGACGAAGTCACACATATGGCCAAGGCCATCAACACTACGCGACTACGACCATCAACACGATATGGCTAAGGCCATCAACGTCAATCGTCGACCCAGTTAGACTACGGCAAGCAAGTGATTCAATGACAGTCAAAGTCACACATATGGCAAAGGCCATCGACACTACGTGGCTACGACCATCAACACGATATGTCTAAGGCCATCGCCATCAATCGTCGACCCAGTTTAACTACGGCAAGCAAGTGATTCAACAATAGTCGAAGTCACACATATGGCCAAGGCCATCGACACTACGCAGATATGGCCATCAACACGATATGGCAAAGGCCATCACCGTCAATCGTCGACCCAGTTCGAATACGACAAGCAAGTGATTCAACAAGTTGAAGTCACACACGTGGCTAAGGCCATTGACGCTACGTGGCTACGGCTATCGATATGACATTGCTAAGTCCATCGACACTATTTTGGTTGGCCCCCATCGCCGATCATCGAACTAGTTCGACCATGACAAATAAAGTGAGCACCCGCTCTACGGAGACGAGGTACCTAAAATAAAAGATACAAAAGTAAAAGAATGGAAGAAAGAATATGAATTTCATTATCATCCAAAAAAATGCATGTAAACCCGACCTTAAAAAAGGCCCCAATTACATTCTAAAATACAGCAAAACAAAAATATATACAAGTCCTAAGGGGCTTCATCGCTTCGCCCGTCACCTCCTGCGTGACCGCTATTCTGCTTAGTGTCTCCCGCCTGGCCGCCATCTTTTCCGTCACCGCCCCTGGGTTAGTAAGCTGCAGAAATACAAAAGCCAGATTCTACAAGGTTGATGTCTTCAGAGTTATAGCCTGCCCGATCTGGAGAATCGGAGCTATACCCACAAGTTTCATAGGCAACACGGGCTATGCGACGTTGTTCCTGGACCTCTACCTCAGTGGCTCGACCTGGAGATAAGTACTCCTCAAATACGACCAATATGGCTTCGGCGTATACCCACATCTCATGCGCCTCACGATGCGCATCATAATCAGACTTTGGCAGAGTGGTCCGCTTGAGGTCCTCAATCTCAACCGCCCTGCATCGAGTTCGGCGGTCAAGGCAGTGACTCTGCAATTGAGCAGCCTCCGCCGCTATGCCGCGGCTAATCTCCAACTCTTCTTCCTTTGACTGAAGAAGAGTCTCTAGCTCAATGTTCCGAGCCAAAGCGTCCATCAGCTGCTCATCGACCTTCTCCAGCTCGGCCACCCTCCATTTCAGTTGATCCCCCGATTGTTCAAGGCCTTCACGGAACACCCGAAACTCCGGATCCTGTGTCGCTATTTTGTTAAAGGTGGTCGGCTTCTTTTGCAAACGCCGCCTCCTCTACTCCTCCAAAATAAAAGTCTAAAAAGGAAAGAAAAAAAGAGGAAAGACAAGTCAGTACGTATCAAAGTCGCCCTCACGGCCCACAAAGAAAAACTCAAAGCTACCTACAAGGCTGCGCCAGCAACCCTTCGAGATAGATCCCTGTCATTAACACCCCTAAGCATTTTAAGCTCACCATTCGCACATAGCAGGGTAATATCCGCTGCGGCCTGCTTGCTGCTCTCTGGTAAATTATACCCTCCTGAGATCACATTCGGCGGTTAGACATACCTGTCACCATCCCCACGCGGGTTGGATCCCTCGTTAACCTATTTAATCCTCCAGAAGCAGCCTTAGGGCCCGCCCTCTCATCATCAACGCCCACTTCTCCAATAGCGGCCGAAGAACTGCCCTCCAAAATATGGGATGAGCTGGTATCGATGGTAACTCTCCTTTTAGTAGCCGACCTCCCTAAACAGATGGCATCAGCCATGAAAACTGGCCTCAATTAAGACAAGGCTCACTAAACCTCTCGTCTTCAGCCACTATCCTCTTACCCATTATCAACCGCCGTCTCTTTTTCTCCGGTGGCTTCTCACCTTCCGAAGTCTCCTTTACAGGCTACGGGGGCGGTACTGAAGGAATTGCTTCCCTTGCGGACGCCACCACATGCATAACCTCTTGCTGAGGAACCACGAGAACTTTGTCATTGAACGAGAAACAAGGTATTTCTTCACCATCAGAATCAGTCTCCACCCCAGGCGAGGTAACAACAGTTTTTCTCTTCTTGGAGATGTTCCGACCTGCCAACACGAGTGAGTCAGGTAACAGAACATGAGGGAGTTTTCAAACCAAAGCTGAAGAATTACCTAACAGGCCGTACTGTTGATGAAATGCAGCCCAGGTATGGCACTCCTCAGCATAAGGTATCAACTTCTCCACCCATGATTTAATGTCATCGATGGTCGGGGTGGAAAGACCCTCGCTACACATAAAAAAGAAGAAGTCATAATGGCCGCACGGTCAAAACAATATACAATCAGGAGTTCTACACACAAAGATGCTTACGTTCTAAGTTCCACCTTTTGGGGAACCCATCAGGGTTCGACATCAGGTGCTCCGTTCTGATATAAAAGTGCCAGCGCCAGAAACCATGGTTGGTCTTGTCGTCAACCTTAACCACCAAGCCCTTCGTACCACGGCTCTTCAGTTGCAGCATGGTACCCCTCAGGTAACCAGTGCTGAATAACTGTAAAAGATGATGAACTGAGACGTCGCATTCGGCCCTGGCCGCGTACATAGTCTGAATCCTACACACCTTCAAAGTGTAAGGAGTGAGTTGAGCTGGGCATATGGTGAAAAAGCAGTAGAGCTCCTCCGCTAGAGGGTAAATTGGGAGACTATAACCGATCAAAAATGGATACTCGTAAAAAGTGCAGTATCGAGGCCTATGCACATCGGCATAGTCCGTTCCAGACGGAGCCATTTCCACATGGCCCGAAATGTTATATGTGCCGCTCGGAGATTGTCTAAATGGGGCTGTAATAATTTACTATGCTCGCAGGGGAGAGCTAGGCATTTCATTTGAAAATCCCTTCGAATGTGCATTTCCTTGGGAAACACGTTATCCACCGTGAGGGGAACGAGGGTCTTCTCTACCTCTTCCTCTTCTCCACCATGGGAAGGTGGAACCCTAGATGGGGCAGTATCCTTGCCTTTTTACTACCTTGTTGGTGCTTTGACATGTTGTTATGTCTAAGAGATAAGGTGCTAAAGACGAGAAATACGACTTTAAAGAAGTGGAAGAGTGTAACACGAAATAGTGGTTATAAGAGAGAAAGACTAAGAAGGAAACTGGAAAATATTTTTCAAGGGTTCGAAAGATGAATCATATTGAACCTTTCCCTTATTTATAAGGTTAAGGTGCACGGAAATAAAAAATGCATGATTCAAAACGGGCGCGAGAAACCAAAACATCATATCACCTCCTGAGCCGCCTCGGGAATAAGTGTAATAATGACGCATGCGGGCGGTGATGTCATCCCGGAAAGGAAATCACACGTCAATGGCTTAACAAAGTTACGCATTTCACCTCGTTCATGCTGCCGCCCGAGTATAAGGTCAAATTCTCCAAAGACGAGGTTTGCAAGTTCCGTCCATTGGAGACGCCTATTGAATGCGCCTCCGACGAACGAAGGGACTAACTGTAATGGTCAAATTTGATCCTAGACGTCTCTATGCTGATGGGTACGCCTTTTGAGCGTACGTCGACTAAAGCAAGGGTATGACTTGGACGTGGGGTTAAAGGCGGCGTCGTTTAGTACACAGTGTCCTCACTAAGAAGACGCTGCCTACTTTTGTACTTTTTTGATTATTTTGAGGAAGGTCTCCTATTATATAAAGGAGACCTTCACACTGTAAAAAGGCATGATTATTATTCTCGAATAATACAACTCTTTCTCTCTCTATCTCTATCTCCATCTCTAATAATTAGTTTTCTCTCAAGTTCATATCATCTTTTAATCTTTCAGATATGCTATAACAACATCGTTCTTTTCATCTCTAGGTCATATCATATTTGATTACGATCTACTCTCGTTTATTTTTATTGTTTTTAAGCTTATAGAGTATATCAATAACTTTTGAGCCAAACAATTATGTATATCCATACTACCCATGACTTCTTGAATATGATCACTTTTGGAAGAATTACTAGTCTCCAAAACTAGAAAAACCCTTAAGTTGAGGTTTTACAAATGTGAAAGTTAAACCCATTAGTTATCCATTGATTATCCATTTTTGCGGAGACAACCTCTCTACCTCTTCAGATAGGGTTAGGGCATGTGTACATACTAGTCTCCTCATACCCACTTGTGAAATTTTACTGGGTTTGTTGGTGTTGTTGTTGATTATCCATTTTCTAAGTGAATAATATGGTTTTTATTCATATTTGACCCGTTTATAAAAAATTCATTATCCGACTCCTTTTTTAGTGAATAATATGATGGATAACTATTTTCTTTTTAACGATTTTGCCACCACTTTGTCATTCAATAGGAATATCAGCTCTAAGACTGATAATTTTCATATACATATACTCTTATGTGCTTATTTTGGATAAAATCGCTATCTACTTAAAGCACCGCATCGCAAACACACTTAGTAAAGCATACTTCAATAAAATTGATGCGCCACGACACTTCATTAAAGCACCACATTATTATCTGACATTGTTTGCATATATTTAACCCATAGGTCAGGATGGTAGACCACGAAGTTTCTATGAAATGGAATCTAAAATTTAATTTGGTACAACCCAGCTAACCCAAATAATGGTGTTATTTTTCAATAACTCATCTAGTTGACATAAAGCGCTTTTCAGGTCAGCACATTAAATATTAGTACAATCTGACTAAAAAATAGAGTATATGATCACCGACCCTTACTTAAAATAATACACCAGGTCGGTTTTGAACATTTAAACAGCAATGTCAACCTTATGTGGATCTGAGAAAGTGTCTTTTACCAGGTAGTTTCTTTTTCCTTTAGAATCATAAATTTCGATATTCCCTTAAGACTTCATCTTAGTATATAAATAGCCAACCAAATTATGCATATTCATTCAGCACTACTTGATTATTATCTTCTTCAGCCATGGAAAAAGTCATATTTTCTTCTTGTACCCTTCCATCTTTGTCTTCCTCTGATCCCAAATTGCTTCCCCTGAGAAGATCAAACTTCAGAGTTTCTGCTCGTCGTAACGATTCTTGTGACTGGGATTATAGGGGGGGATTGGTGGATGAAAGCATGATTGTGTTAAGGAAGAGAGTTCATGAGATGAAGGTAATTGAGAGAAATTACGAGCCACCTGCAGAATGGATGGAATGGGAAAAGCAATATTATGCTTCTTATGATGAGGTAATATGTAATTTGGTTGGCTGTTTACAAATGCAATTGTTGAGTACAAGGCCTAGTTTTGCTCTTGGGATGTTAGTCCTCCTCCTCATCAGTGTTCCAGCTTCGACGGCCATGATTTTCTCTCATTTGGTCAATGGCGTCCTGTCGACCCTTCATCTTGGTTGATGTGTTTTACTAGTCAGCCAGTTGTAGTTGTGAATTGTTATTGGACGACAGTATATATACAAATTTGATAAACATTGTGTAGATCTGCTATTCTTTTATTCTTAATATTGACTTTTGGTCGGGTTTCATTCTCCAATAGATATGCTCTCACAAGTCACGCCTAAAAAAGCAAACCATTTTCAGCATATCCAAAGAAAGAAAGGAATCCCAACATTATGATTATATGGTCAAATTCATAACATTCTAGGATTCTTATTCTATGAGCCGGGGTTGATTGGAAACAGTCTCTCTGTCCTTTCGGGTAGGGGTAAGGCTTGTCTATATATTACCCTCCCCAGACCCCACCTGATGGGAGTATACTGGGTAGTTGTTGTTGTTGTCGTCGTCTAGGATTCTTGATCCTAAGTAAGTAAACTTTATATATGTGAAGGAAATGAAGTGATCCTTTTGAGGCTATTGCATAAATGAGATAATTAGAATGCTAATGTAATATTGCAAAATGTGAATCAGAGATAATGAAGAAAAGAAAATGGTCCAGTGTAACAAATGTTGTTCCTACTTATAAGAAAATGGTCCAATTTAAATTGTCAGTCCTACTTAGAAGAATATGAGATGAGAAGTTTGGGACGCGCTCCTTCACATATTTTTTTCAATTCCAAAGACTCGGAGATTAAAAGATTTTATTCATCCCACCACAATCATTTACCGAGTAATAGTTTATGGATTTGTGTGAAAAAAGCTGGTTGGGGTTGTGGCGAAAATAGAAATAGAGTAAGACATTGTCATCCTTATCAAATATCTTTTCCCACCTTTTAAATTGTTCATGAACCTTAACTATTCGTTTGCCCATTAAGTCAAATCCAAACTCCTTTCTCTAGATATCTTCCTTTTATATATGTTTCAACAACAAGTACAATCTCACTTAATGGGTCTGGGGAGAGTAATATGTATGCAGACCTTACCCCTACCCTTGGGTAGAGAGGCTGTTTCCAAATAGACCCCCGGCATCCTTCCCTCCAAAAACTTCCCACCTTGCTCTTGGGGAGACTCGAACTCACAACTTCTCGGTTGGAAGTGGGAATTGCTTCATCAGAGCAATACCTTGCTTTTATATATGTTTCGTTTGAAGAAAATTGGAAGGCCATAGTATTAGGATGATTTAGTTATTTCGCATTTTTGGTGTCTAGAAGCATACTTTACTGGCCACTACAATAAGGTTGAAATTATTATTAAGCACTTAAAGTTTCTAGAAGCATGGTTCCCTGCTCATTCTCGTACGTTGGGCTTAAGACAAGACAAATACCAAAAATGACAATTTCCTCGTGTCATAGAAAAATAGTACATTTGCTTACCAGGTCATGTCCATTTCTAATGCGGCTACCACACGCAATAGAGTACCACGTAATTTCAGAACTACTCTCATTTTTATCCAGAAGAATCCTATATAGTGGTACTACACAAATTCAATTACAATGAAAGTACCCTACACGTTTAAAAAAAGGAAATAATTCCAAAAGAAAGATGGAATAGAAAAAAAATACAAGTGATAACTAACTACTTGAGTTTTAAAGAATTTAGCAAAACGAGTTTCAACGCCACTAATAAAAAATGAAAATTTCAATCTCGTATAATAAGCAAGACAAAATTGTTAAGATCACAGGTATCTTATGTTCATTTATTCTCTCAAAGTTCTTAAATCTAGAATATTTCTTCTATTGAGCTTTTACTAGGGAGTTGTGACCAAGTAAACCCACTATTGGTATATTCCTTACGTTCAGCCTTAGTAAAATTTGGGCTTATTTGACTTCACCCTCCAAAGCAACTTTCTCTCACTACAAATCTTCTTGCTTTTGTCATCTTTGTTTCATTATCAAGTCTAACGCAATATTCATTAACTTATGCTTGCATGTATAAGCAAATTAAATTTTCGATCGTAAAAATATTTGCACAATCATTAATAAATATTGCGTGATTTAATCTTTTAACTAATAATGTCATACTTAAATTGCACTTATAATAGTAATATTTAAAAACTATATGCATCATTTACTATAAAAAATTAAATCAAACCGCAGCTTTCCACCCTTCAATTACAAGACAAACTTGGGACAAATCAAAAGAATTAGGTCAAATAATCCACATAATTTCTCCTTAATTATCTATGAAGTTCCTGTGTCCGTCCCTTTCTTGCGGCTACGCGCATTCGGCCGACGCAGTTTGGGAACCTTCACTCTTAAGACAAAGTAATTTCCATGCGTAACACAACACCTTGTTCCTATCCCTCTATATATTCTTCATAATACACTACCCATCCTCCATATACAAATCACAACATTTCATCGACAATTAAAATTACAATCATCATATTCAGTAACAATAATAATTACGCCTCAATCTCAAGCAATAATACACAAAAAATAACTTTTATTTCTCTGGGAACAATTGGAAATGACTTCATTGATCTCTTGTAACTCATTATGGATAACTCCTCCTTCAAGCTCAACGTGTATGAAACTAAAGACGCGGAGGCAAGTGGTGAATGCAAGATTCGAACATAATCAAGGTGAAAGCAAGCTTGTGGATGAAACATGATTGTCCTTCGAATACGTATTAAAGAGATGAAATTGCTAGAAGCTGGAAAAATAGGACCACCTTCAAATTGGATGAGATGGGAGAAGAAGTACTTTGTGCATTACAACGAGGACGTTCGTGAAGCTGTAGGGTTGATACCGATGTGTTTAATGGAGACTAGACCAGCTTTGGCTCTAGGGATGCTGACGCTGCTTTGTTTAAGTGTGTCCTTCTCAACTTATGTTTTGATCCTGCATGCCATGGAGATGACCACGAGTCTATTCTTTCATGTTTAATGTTCACTAATTAAAAACAACAAGTAATCTAGTGTTTCCTTTGCTGAGTACTTGATTTTTCACGTTTCATTAATTAATCAGCCAAATACAGAAGTTCAAAGGAGAAGATCGTTTCGATTAAGACTTAACTTGAAATGACAAAAACCAAATACAGGTTTCGCTTACAATTTTCAGAAATATTATCTATTCCCCAGCTAGGATATGTCATATATGTAAGATAATTAATTCGTAGCCATAGCAGAGATTAAAATAAAATTACACAATCAATTTAGAGTTAGAGTCTAAGGAACCGTACTGTTAAATACTCCATGGATTTAGCAGCGACAGCAAACGACGATTAAGCCTGAGACCAACTTCCATGATCCACTAGCTACGCGCTATCACAGCCCGGAGAACATGATTGATGGGACGTCTACTGTTACGATGTATTCAAGAGGCAGAATACGCTAGGGTTTTTTCTGATAGCCAGGGAAAGGGGGGTTGACCTCTATTTATAAGGAGTGTCTACACAACACAGGCTAATCGTTATTGAGCCTCACTTATCCACACATACAATATTTAATATTAGGCCTTTTATTTATCCACCACTTAGGTCATATCAATATCCTTTCATGCTATAACCAATTAACATAAGTCCAAATTTCAACTTTCTCCCACTTGGACGCCAACATTAATTGAGGACATAAAAATAATTTTAAATATTTGTTTTTTTAAGAAAATCATTTGGAAAAGGATTTTAGACTCTACGGTAGCCACATTACTCACATAGCCAAGGATAGAATGACCCATGTAACAATCCATTCAGTCTCAATAGAAAAGACTAACAATAAATCGTAGCAGGCATCACACAATTTTAAGGTATGAATTCTATCTACAACCACATATGCTAGAATTTTCATCAACATGGATCAAACATGTGTGCTAAGCATTTTATCTTTCTACTCAAGTTGAATAGATTCACATCTCTTAGAAAGAAATAATCCTATTATAACCATATCACCTCAGGAGCCTCCAAGTGACACAAAATCATATCACCTCAGAAGGATTCCCCTGTGCCTTACCAGGATAATCAAGGCAGCAAGCCGCAAGACTCAAAGATTTCACGAGTTTATGCAATGTCCAATTGGAAATAAAAATAAATAAATAATCATGTTAGTCATAAGCATAACATGTATCAAATAACACAAGCTTGCATAAAAATAGAATTTATAAAAAGCAATATCTCAGTCAGCAATTACAAAGTAACTCTCAGTGACTAAAGCACATAAAAACACTCTAAAATACCCATATTTTTAGATGTTCATTAATCTCTACAGGCCTAAGACTTTTAGTCAAAAGATCAACCAACATAGATTCTGTGCTAATATGCTATCAATACATATATCACATACTTTTACCATGTCTCTAACATTAAGAAACTTAAGGCTAACATGCTTAGAGCCTCTTTTTCTCTTGTTATTCCCGGAGAAGAACACAACTGCACTGTTATCACAAAAAATAGTTACCGACTTAGGTATAAAATCCACAATTTTGCAATTTAGTAAGAAAATTCTTCATCCAGACAACATGTGAAGCAATCTCAAAATAAGCGATAAACTCAGCTTCCATTATAAATATAGCAGTGATGCTTTGCTTCTCACTTTTCCAAGAAATAGCACCTCCACCCAATATAAAAATATACCCAGAAGTTGATTTTCTAGTGTCTTGACAACCTGCAAAATCAGAATCTGAATATACTAGAAGATCCATGTTATCAACCTTTTTGTACATAAGCATGAAGTTTTTAGTGCGTTGTAGATATCTCATTACTTTCGTTGCAGCCACCCAATGTGTCCACCCGAGATTAGAAGAAAACCTTCCTATCATGCTAATAACAAATGCAATATCAGGCCATGTACAAACCTGTATGTACATCAAACAACCAATAACACTTGCATATGGCACATCTTTCATAGTTCTCATTTCAACTTCATTTTTCGGACATTGATCCTTGCTAGGTTTGTCTCCTTTTACAACAGGTGCAATACCAGGTCTACATTCTTGTATATTCAAAGTTTTAAGAACACTCTCAATGTAGGAACGTTGTAATAAACCACGTGATCTATCTCTTTTAATTTTTATCCCAAGAACAAAAGAGGCTTCACCAAGATCTTTCATCTCAAAAGACCTAGACAAAAACTGTTTGGTCTCATTCAATAAGCCCAAATCATTTGCGGCAAGCAGAATGTCATCAACATAGATAAACGTGATAATAAAATTATCATTAGCTATTTTAAGATAAACACATTTATCAAGTTTATTCTCCATTAATCCAAATTTTGTAATAATTTCATCAAATTTCAAGTGCCACTGCCCGGAGGCTTGTTTAAGCCCATATATGAATTTGTTAAGCTTGCACACTGGATGTTCTTTACCAACTTCTTTAAGCCCTTCAGGTTGAACTATGTAAACTTCTTTAGGTGGACTCTCATTCAGGAAAGTAGTTTTAACATCCATCTGGTGCAATTCTAAATTAAAATGAGCCACAAGAGCCATCACAATTCTAATTTCTAAATGCATCTTTGGATGAAACAAGAGAAAATATTTCTTTATAATCAATACCTTCTTTCTGAGTGTAACCGTTAGCAACCAACCTTGCTTTATAACGGTCTATGTTTCCTTGAAGTCTCTTTTAGTTTTAAACACCCATTTGCAACCAATAGGTCTAAAACCTTCAGTCAATTCAACTAACTCACACACTCCATTGTGTTCCATGGAGCGCATTTCATCTTTCATTTTCCCACACCATTTATCAATAAATGGAGAGGAAATAGCTTGAGTGTATGCTAAAGGATCAGACAGCTCTCCCGTATCACTAAGATTTTCAGTCACAAACACGATAAAATTATCAGATATGGCAGATCTTCTTTCTCTTTGTGACCTGCGGAGTGGTTTATTGTGTACATTTTGTTCAGGAACTATGGGATCTACATCATTTTTCCCTTGATTCTCCCCCTCATGAATAAGCTGGTTTACCACCTTTTCATGTATAACAGGTACAGGGACAATGACTTTCTTCTCTTTCAATACAATTTTCTTACCACAATCACAATCACAAATATCATGCTCAAGAAATTTCGTATTAAAATACTCAAAAATTCTAGTGCCACGCCCAGGACAGAAAAACTAAAACCTTTAGAGTGATCTGGATAGCCTATAAAGAAATAACAGGTAGTTTTAAGATCATTTTTCTTTTCTGTGGGTGAATAAATACGAACTTCAGCTGGACATCCCCAAATATGAAAATGGTTCAAGCTAGGTTTTCGGATTGTCCATAGTTCAAAGGGAGTTTTCAAGACAGATTTTGTAGGAACTCTATTTGGGATATAACTAAATGTTTTTAAGGCTTCACCCCAAAAAGACTCAGGTAGGCTAGTCCTTGGCATCATATTTCTCATCATTTCCATGAAAGTACGATTTCGTCTTTCAGCCACACCATTTTGCTCAGGAGTACATGGCTTGGTATATTGTGCTACTATTCCACATTCTTGCAAAAATAAAAGCAAAAGGCCCCATACATTGACCAGACTCATCATATTTTCCATAGTACTCACCACCACAGTTAGACCTCACTATCTTAATGGACTTCCCAAGCTGTTTTTCCACTTCAGTCTTATAAATTTTAAACTTATCAAGTGCTTTAGATTTGTCTTTTAAAAGATATATATAATAGTACCTTTTGATAAGTCATCAATACAAGTAATAAAATACTTATGATTGGTCAAAGTAGGTACATAAGGTCCACTAATATCAGTATGAATTATTTATAGGAGTTCAAAGCTCCTAGTGGAACTCTTTCTCTTAGCCTTGGTCATTTTACCCTTAACAACATCCAAATAAATTTCAAAATCTTTTGGATCAAGAACAGGTAAAATATTTTTCTTTATCAATCATTCAATTCTTTCTTTAGAAATATGGCCAAGACGCCTATGCCATAATAGGTAAGACGTTTTAATCATAGCACACCTTTTTGGGCAATATTTTCAACATGCATTGCAGAAAAAGTTTCATTCAATGTATTTAAGCGATATAGACCATCACTTAAAAAGCATCTACAACAACATGTGAATCATAGGATATTTTAATAATACCATTATTTTGTTAAATTGAATAACCAGCTTTGTCCAAAAGGGAAACCGAAACTAATTTCCATCTCATAGACAGTACAAAATAGTATTTTCTAAACGAATACTAGAATTATTCTTAAAAGGTAAAATAGATATCCCTATAAACTCTACTTTTGCTTTGAGTCCATTTCCCACAACAATACTCGCTTCATCCTCTTTATGCTTCCGTCGGCTTAATAGATCCTGCAAGTCATTGGTTACATGAACAACTGCACCACTATCCAACCACCAAGAATTTAAAGGAACATAAACAAGACCAGTTTCAAAGCAGACAAAAGCCAAAATATTACCTGGTTTCTTTTTTAGAGGACAGCTAGATTTCCTATGACCTACTTGTTTGCAATCTCAGCACTTGATTTCTTTCTTAATTACAACTTGAGGACCAAGAGGATTATGAACCCGCCTTGGTTAACACCAGGATTATCAGAATGACCACTATTGCCACCTGGACGATGAGACTAGCCATGTTTCTTTTTGTCAAATTTGGGTCCACCTTTTCTTCAATAGGAGGGATAATCAGCTGACCTATACGAACTAACAAAGTTCACTACACCCTCAACTTTCTCCTTTTTGGTCCTCCATTCCTCTACCACACTAACATTAATGAGCTCATCAACACTCCACTTTTCCTTTTGTGCATTATAGGTTGTCTTAAGTTTTAATGACCCGATCCGTCGTCTCAGGTATCTCCGCCCCGTTTTTCCCGTTTTATGCTTCAATATGTTTCATTATCTGTATTTGGTGAATTTGAAGTAATTCGGACAGAGTTTGGCTAGATTCGAAGCACGAGGAGGTCGATTCAAGAGGAAAGAGCATCGCGGGCTAGTCTACGGCCGGTTAGAGGTGAGTAGTTTGTTAGATGATGGCCTGAGGGTTTGAAATCCCGGTTTATCACATCGTGATGCTATGTTAGGGCATGAATCACACTCCATGGCAGGTGCGGGATGGTATATGATTGGGTATTTTGACTTGGTCCATCCCAAGAGTGGAATATAAATTATTGGCGGCTCATATGCACAATGTGTTGTTGGTAATTGGGCTTAGTGCCATGTTTGGGGCATTGTGCCGATCTCTAGTACCCGTCTAGGGTAAATATCCGTGTGATAACATGATTTGCATAATCATTGATCTCAGTCATGTGTTTAATCACCATAATTAAATGCTAAGTCACTTTTCCTGAAAAGTGACTTAGCATTTAATTTCAGGAAAAATGACTTAGCATTTAATTATGGTGATTAAACACAGGACTGAGATCAATGATTGTGCAAATCATATTATCACACAGATATTTAGCCCAGACGGGTACTACAGATCGGCACAAGGCCCCAAACATGGCACTAAGACCAATTACCAACAACACAATGTGCGTATCAGCCAGCCAATAATTTATATTCCGTTCTCGGGATGGACCAAGTCACAATCCCCAATCATATATCATCCCGCACCTGCCATGAGGTGAGAGTCACGCCCTAACATAGCGTCACAATATGATATATCTGGGTTTCAAACCCTCAGGACATTATATATGCAAACTACTCACCTCTAACCGTCCGTAGACTAGCCCGTGATGCCCTTTCCTCTTGAATCGACCTCCTCGCGTGTTGAATCTAGCCAAACTCTGTCCAAATTACTTCAAATTCACCAAACACATATAATGAAACATATAGAAGCATAAAACAGTGAAAACGAGGCGGAGATACCTGAGATGACGGGTCAGATCATTACATCCTCCCCAACTTAAAGAAACGCTCGTCCTCGAGCATGCTCAGAATTGTACTAGGGGCCAACCAATACCTAAATGACCTTACCAACCATATAACTGGGGTGATCCCACGTCTCCCTAACTCACATAGGCCAGATACAACACAGCTAAAATTTCACAGTCCATCCAGACCATAACCGTAGGACCACATTGCACTTCCGAAACCATGCACAAGATCAGAACCTCACTTTTATATTCAGAATAAGCCTGAACCGGCTGTAATAACCCATACCTGCAAACTCAAGTGCACTTACCTGATATACCGCATAATCCTAACACTCGAAACAATAATTTATATCCACAGTAGCTATCCACAACAACCATGTACCGAATAGAAACCCCTTATTAGTTGGAGTCTTATTGCAACCCTGCTATACTCTATCAGTGATAATGAACACACAGTAGTCCATAACCATTTCTCACATCAACCATTCACGAAGACATTTCTTCCTTTTTGACAAATACCACAATATATCTCCGAGCCAAAACTCGATATTAACCTTCTGACAAGCCGAAACCAAATCCGTTTGTATCCATTAATGACCCCAAAGGTCTCTTCTGACCAAACACACCATCCTGGTGACATGACACATCAATACGGCCTAAGCCACAACTTACATAACACCCATACCAATAAGAGACGGTCTGAACATACTCAAGTCATGAAAATGACTCAAACGAAAGAGCTATACTTAAGCTCATCAATACCATTACAACACAAGGCTGGGACCCCGTCCCACATCATAGAAATAGAATACCTAAATCTTTTAGAAGGGTCTAATCTCCACGTAGTCTCACTATAATGCGCGATCTCATCCAAACACTATTTCACATGAAGCCCCTCAAGTCGCTATACTCGAACTTGACAACCACGCACATATTGATGTCTGAACCTAAACAATCCATCACACCCCCGGTGAGGCGAGTTATATACACCATTCAATCCTGAAAGAAGCAAGTCGATGCGCTATTCGCCGAGCAACTCCCAATACGGACTTTTCTCAGAAATCAGGAAACAAGGCATATAAAGTAACACACGGAAACTATCCTCACTGTCACACTGTTGTGGCGCGCAACCCGATCCAGATAACATACCATGTGGCAGCATGCCACCCAATCCACTCAACTATCTCACATAGGGAGATGCACATCGAGCCTAATTCGCTCATAATCACAGAGTACCGAGTATCGGTCGCAAGCACACTGAATGCTTAATCATATCTACTTATGGAGGTGTAAGCTACAAAACTCAACTTCCACTATGAATATCGATAGCGTCCCACCATATGTGCCTATAATCCGTAAATCATGACATCCCGCAACGTAGAAAACAACTCATAGATCTCTCCAGATCGGTGATAAGCTCAGCAATGGTCGAGTCAACTTATCCCTCGACAATACATTTCGGAGCCAACCGAGTCGACTCAGACTGGAACACGCATCCGAAAAGTCCCTTACTACCGGAACTGAATCATTGGTAGAAACCTCTACATTGCCTCCCACCTCAAAGGCCAAATTAAAGAAAAAAACTCCTACCAGCCGTCTGCTGGTCCTTGGAACACAACCATTCTGCTAGAATATAGTCCGATCCACCTCGCCACGCAATTGTGGCATTTTTTGACCTAGACCATAGCACAATCGTCTAGAATAACTCAACACTGAGACAACCAGTCTACCCCCAACATCATGTTAAAATCAAACATATCAACAAATAAAGATCCACTCGGGCTTCCCAATCCCAATAGCTGCTTACGGTGCCAATGCACACGATCCACAACCACTACATAGACTGCATCGGAGAACTCCCAGTCTCCAACTCCATATAACATACAAATCATTATACCTGGTCCCACATTCCGCCGTAGAAATACATATTGCACATCAAGTACCCATTCATTCCACGAAAGATATTCTAAAATTTTCCCGTGCCATCAACAGACTCATATGCCAGCAGTCGGTCCAATAGGAAACAGTCGCAATCCCACCGAATTGTTATCGGTTTACATCACATTCCCCTCTTACTGAACGTATACTCCCGTCAAATTACTAGAATAGTAATACCATTTTCCTTAATCATATGAGAGTCGCTTCTTAAATCACATACAGCTGCTCGAGCTGCTTATGAATTTAATGACTTTCCATTCAGAACTGAACCGCACCTTACACACACAAATCCCAATCCTCCACAACAGACTGCACATACCATACCATACTAGGGTAACCTGAGAACTCCATCTCCTTTTTCCTAACCACATTCTGTACTGCCAGGACTAAATCCTTCTATCCACACCAGCCTAAGCAAGCTGTCCGAGCTCAAAAGCTCTGCCGTCCAATACCCCGTAAGGGCTCATTACCTCGAACATAAATAAGTAATTGATCATATCTTAACCATACCGATTCAGTCCGCTAACAAGCTACGTCATTTGTCTAAATTTCCTTCTGACTCATTTTCAGCTTGATATACTCTCTTGTTGTAGCGCCACAATGCCTCAACCTAGGCTTACCACACGTGACTCGAACGTAGGACCACACTGTCTAAGACCAATAGGTCATTACACACTCTCCCAACGTTCTCAAAAATACCACTTCTAAAATACCCTACTTTGAAGAAGTTCCTGCAAATCTAAGTCCGCTACCTTTACTTCCAAGATACTGATACATAGAATCCCCTAATTGACGTAAAAATACCAAAAGTCTTGACCTGTCCTAGTGAAAATACTGACTTGGTCATTTACTCAACCTTAAAACATCTGAGTGCTACATGTAGAATCTTCAACACATCAAAATCATTCTCAAGAGTCTTCCACTCTTATACCCACTACAAATTACTTGACTTAACGAGTCAAACCACTCGTGCCTTATCAGCACTCTGACACCTCGGGACATGATCTCATTCCGATACAACCAACCAACTTCTTTCTCTTTACACTAAGCATTCCTTATCTACAACCCAAAACATCCTATTATCTTCTCACTTCTACGAAGCACCATATAGCCTTTGTCAATTTTTTTGTTTCAGTCGTGCCATCCTCGGCTTAATATCTGCAACCAAAACTAATTCTCCCGTATGCATCAAATCGAAACTAACATAATACCTAATCGTACAGTAAGCTAATCAACGGTAACCTCCCCAACTTAGCTCGAAGCCATATATACCACAACACATATACTCTTTTGTTGTCGTAATATTATGGTGAGATTAAACTCACTCTTTCATAAGCTTGTGGAAATACTAATCATCAGAAATTTTAACTCTTCTGCAATTTTTGCATTCATTCACCTAACAGTTAAGCCTACTCTTTCGGCGACAAAATTCTTTACAAAGTCCAATTTTTTCAAACATTTTAGCAGAGTTTCCTTTGTAACTGAGCATATCCACCTGCCAGAGAATTACCAAAACCATCCTAACAACACGTCCACAAATTGACAAAGCATCACAATGTATCTCAACAATATTAATCTCAATACTACATGTCTTATATCATCAAAAATTGATAAATGGGCATGCGTTGTACCTATTTGAATGCTAACACAGGGAAAATACCTTCCAGTTACACAGGAAGTCTTCTCATAATATATATAGGAACCGCATCACTTCAGAACACTCCGCAGGAGATAACCCACCCGCTTTGCCGCAATAGAACATCTCTGTATACCTTCCATCGTCATACGCATTACCAGCTACTAAATCTTACTGAGTCTAATCTCATCTCCTATTATGAAATTTACTTCACTCCCACTAGGAGACTTGAAAAGATTCTCCACGCGCCCACAACACGGGTTACTCATCGGACCACCATAGGAAATGAATCACTTGACAGTTCATCCATTATCTAGCAGACTCATTTGTTACTACCAGGTCATATAATTGTATCTCACATTACTAGAATACTCATCACACGATCACCAAACTACCATTTTGTCTAATAGAGACAATGCCGAACATATACGTTAAAAACACTTGATCATACAATCAACACCTTAGTGCTCAACCAAAGGTAAGGCCCAGCCACGAGTCCTCCATACTGGCCCAACATCAACCTCATGAAGATTACATCTCACCCCTCGACCGAGGAATCGCAAGCCATCGAAGCACATATAATACCTAGCGCTCATGTGTGCATGCGAACACTGGAAGGAATTTCAAGAGTTACTCTTTCAAGCTGAATCAAGGACGCACGATAAGATTTCAAGAAAGTGGAGTGTTTCCTAAAAGTATTGTAGCCTCCTGCTTATAAGTGTGGTGCACGAAACACCCATAAATAAGACTCTACTAAACCGTCTCATGACTTGTGAGGCCTAGTAACCTAGGCTATGATACCAACTTGTCACGACCCAAACCCGGTCGTGATGGCACCCAGCCCTAAAGCTAGGTAAGCCTGACCAACAATCATTTTCTATTAAATACTGAGTCTCAAAACCGACAGTTTAAGAATATAATAGTAATAGTAATTTAGAATAATGAACCGATAATAATAATAGAATATGAATAATCACTCCCAAAGATCTGTGGTCACGAATCTAGAGCCTCTAAACGAAACTGGATAAAAGTATCTGGATGGAAATAATAAAATTTAGAACGTATGTAATAATAGTAAACTAGAAAAAAATGAAGAGTAGCCAAGTCCTGCAAACGTCATGCAGCTACCTCAACGACTCTGGAAATATCTAGAGACTATGAGTGTCAGCTAGGCCTCCTGTGTACTTGAATCTGCACACAAAGTGCATGGAGTAGGGGTGAGTACTACCGACTCAGTAAATAATAAGCATAGAAAAATGTCTGAAAGTAAGAAATCCACGAAATGCCACAAAGCAAAGCTAAATCTAACAGTCCTATTCCTTAGCCACGAACTAACAGCAAAACAATATCAAGTATAATAGTGAAGTATCAGGTAAGATACAATGCAATGCACATGAATACGCTGCGGCGTGCATCCCGAGCCATCCATATTTATTTATCGTCGACGGTGCTCACTGGGTGCGTACAGACTCCGGAGGTGCTCCTTCAGCCCAAGCGCAATATCAGCCAGGTATTGGCAAAAAACAGGCTATCGGCCTCAATATCAATGTATATAATCTCTACGGCGTGTAGCCCGATCCATGCTCAGTCCACAGTATGCATAGGAGTCACATAACAGATTCAACTTATTTCCATCAAGATATTTTTATGCAGTTTCTTTTAGAGGTTCTAGATTCGTGATCCCAGATCTTTGGGAGTGATTATTTAGTTTTCGTAATATTCTATTATTATTATCGGTTCATTATTCTAAATTACTATAATATTCTTAAACTGTCGGTTTTGAGACTCAGTATTTAATAGAAAGCGATTGTTGGTCAGACTTACCTAGCTTTAGGGCTGGGTTCCATCACGAGCGGGTTTGGGTCGTGACATAAGTTGGTTAAACTACTCAGGAAGAGACCTTAGAGATTGGTGAACAAGAAAATCATCGGGAATGGTTACATCTAAATTGTTCAGTTTGGTAGCAATATTAACCAATTTCATAATATGATCACGAACACTACCTACAAGGTCATACTTAATGGTGGATAAGGAATCAATCAGGCTACCTATCTCAGCTTTATCAGATTCTCGGAATTTCTATCCAATGGCACTTTGAAAATCTTTTGCACTTCCATTATCCTTAACTGCACCCTTTATGTGATCAGAAATGGATCTCTTCATGATCATAAGACTTAAATTGTTAGCCTTCATCCATTTTTCATACTTAGCCTTTTCATCAGCAATGCTAGTAGTTGTAGGTTCAGCAGGTTTCTGTTCAGTCAATGCAAAGTCTAGGTCCATCAGGTCTAACACTATTTCAATATCCTGTTTACACTTCTTATACTTGCTACTAGTCAGAGTTTCAATGAAATTCAATTGAGTAATCATGTTAACAGCTGTATAAGCAAATAACACAAAAATTAGATAGACTTTTGGGTAGAAATATAATAAATCAAAAGAGTCAAAGACATCCATTACATCCCTCCTTTGGGTAGAAGATGCAATTGTCTCCCCTTTTGAAATAAAAATAAAAATCAAGGAGTCCAAGACATTCATTGCATCCTCACCTTTAGGCAAGAGATACAAAGCCTCCCCCTAATTATCCAAGAGTACAAGGCATACATTGTGTCCTTCCTTTAGGTAAGAGACACAAAACCTCCTCTTATGTCCAATTATCCTTATTCATATATATATATATATATATATATATATATATATATATATCCAAGATATTAAGCTTCATATATTGGTGTACTAGTATCAAACATGCAAACCTCCAACACCAACTTACACTCTATTAAGGACAATTATACATGTGCATTGAGAATATTTTAACGACTCAAATAAATAGATCACTTTGGTAGAAACTACTCATTAATCATAATTCTCATCGCATGTATTAAATGATTTCACATGTATAAAGTTTTTAAAAAATTTTAACGACTCCAAATATATAGATTACTTTGGTGGAAGCTATCTATTAATTATATTTCTTATTTAAACATCATATACATGCGAGGAAAGGTCAAGAATGAAGGTTGTGGAGATGAGGATGCTTAGGTGGATGTGTGGGCACACCAGGCTGGATAAGGTCAAGAATGAAGTTATTCGATAGAAGGTAGGGGTGGCCCCGGTGGACGAAAAGATGCGGGAAGCGAGGCTGAGGTGGTTCGGGCATGTTCGGAGGAGGGGCTCCGATGCCCCGGTAAGGAGCTGCGAGCGGTTGGAGATTGTTGGTGGGCGGCGAGGGAGAGGGAGGCCTAAGAAGCATTGGGGAGAGGTGATTAGGCAGGACATGGCCAGAATGCAGGTTACCGAGGACATGACCCTAGATAGGGGAGTCTGGAGGTCTAGAATCAAGGTTGTAGGTTAGGGGCTCATAGGTGATTAGTGTTTTAGTATGGTAGTTCCTGCTTGATATTACTACATGCGACTGTATTTATGTTGTTTATGTTTTCATAACTATTTACGTTACTTTCGTGGGAGTACCTACGCTTTATTATTTGATTTTGTCCTGCTTGTGTTTCTAATTTTATCTCTGTTTCTTAATGCAGCTTTCCCATTTTTACTCTACTCGCCGAGGGTCGATTGGAAGCAGCCTCTCTGCCTTTCGGGCAGGGGTATGGCTCGTCTATATATTACCCTCCCCAGACCCCACCTGGTGGGAGTATACTGGGTAGTTGTTGTTGTTGTTGTATACATGCGAGGAAAATAAAGCTCATATATGTAAATCCTTCAAGTTTGCTATTAATTCCATTCGCTGACTAAAAGTCCAAAGAACCAGTAAGAGTTATGCAATCAAAATAAGATCAACATTCCAATTATTATTAGGACAGAGTATTTCGTAATATACCCGACGAAGGAAATTTTTGCATGCCTTCGATATATCAGTTGACCTTTTTTTGCGAGTTTCTCTAAGTGATGTTTTACCATTTGTCTAGTTTCCATTTTCTATTTAAATCTGGTAATTTCCAGTGTCAAGCTCACGCAATTAATTACGTGTTATTTGATGAGATAAAACAATCTAGTTTTCGAAGGAACCACCAAAATGTAACGCTATCTTCACCAAACGTCACTAGCAAAGTTCCTATTTAATGTTCCTAGCTAGGAAAAAATGACATGTACGGACCATATCAAATTTACGCTTATGGTGTACATTTTATCTATATATATATATATATATATATATATATATATATATATATATATATATATATATATATATATATATATATATATATATATATATATATATATATATATATGTGTGTGTGTGAGTTCGAGTCTCTCTAAGAGTAAGGTGGGAAGTTCTTGGAGGGAAGTATGCCGGGGGTTCATTTGGAAACAGCCTCTATACCCAAGAGTAAGGGTAAGGTCTGCGTACACACTACCCTTCCCAGACCTCACTAAGTGGGATTATACTGGGTTGTTGTTGTTGTTGTTATATATATATATATATATATATATATATATATATATATATATATATATATATATATATATATATATATATATATATATATAGTAGGGCTGATAATTTGCTTGTACAAGATAAAGAATTCACTGGTGTCAAAGTCTAAGCTGTAACTCTCAGTCCATTAATAACTTATGGAATCTTTATAGAAATAGTCGGTGAGATTTATTATTTATTTTTCTTATTCAGTATATATATAAATAATATACTAATTATATATATTATTGGCTATTTTTAATTAAATGATTAAGTGGGTGATTATTTAGATTAATTCTTCAATTATTTACGATATGATGTTCGGGCCACAAGATTTACAAAGCTTTACATTAGCCCTCTTAGGGTGGGCCAGATAGTCTCAACGATGCGAGGACATTTTCATCTATATCCGCTTTTTGTGTCACGTTTTAACTTGTGTTCGTTTTATAAAAAAATTTACAAGTATACTCGCTTTTTCGCACAACTTCAGCATACGAGACTGAAGTAGCAAAAATAATTACGCAAAACTTCAGCATTGTAGTAGCGGACCTGAAATTTAACTCTAGAGCTGAAATTTTTATTTTGTAACTGACGAAAATTTTTGTTTTGTAAGTAAATTATTAAAATGCGCCAGTAATGATGCCCCATATGAATAATGGAATAATACAGCACGCAGCTTCAGTTCCAACTGAACAACAGATGATGCAATTTGAAAATGGATTATGGAGTGGTGGTGAAAATGCAGCTTGGGATCCTTTTCTGTTATCGTCTGTTCTTGGATAGTACTAATAATTGCATAGTTGTGTGAGAACGTTTAGAATATTTTAAGGTTTGATAGACAACAGAGTTAGATTGGAAGTGTAAGTCTGCGGGGTAAGCTTTTTCACGAGTGCGCATTATTTACAGCTGGGGCTGTCGGCGAAAAAGAAAAAATGATTGAAATTTATAGGACTAACCGGAAAAATAAGAAGAAACAGATAGGAATGAACCTTACTTCTAAAAAAAAGGTAAAATTTTAAGGAGGAGAAATGAGCTTGAAGTTATTTAAAAAGTAAATACAAATTAAAACTTTTTTAAAAATGGATATAGGTTAAATGGTTATACGCCCCGTGCAATTTCTGCATGGTTGCAAGAAGCAATAAAGGGGGTCTTTCATCCCAAGGCATTTGCATCTATACTCATTTTTTGGGTCACGTTTTAACTTGTGTCCGCTTTGTAAAAAAATTGCAATCGTACCCACTTTTCACGTAAGTTCAGCATACGGGGCTGAAGTAGCAAAAACAATCACGCAAAACTTCAGCATTCTAATAGACGGGACTGAAGTAACAAGTGTGCTGAACCAAGTATGCTGAAGTTTTTATTTGTAATTGTTGAACTTAAGAATAGCAACTGAAATTTTGTTCTCTATTTGCTGAAGTTTTTGTTTGTAATTGCTGAAATTTTTGCTTTTGTAACTGGGGAACTTTAGCTCTAGTGCTGAAGTTTTTGTTTTGTAACATACAAACTTCTGCTCTAGAGATGAAGTTTTTGTTTTTGTAACTGGTTCAACTCTAGAGCTGAAGTTTTTATTTTGTAACTACTGAAACTGAAGTTGTTGTTTTGAAGTTTTTATTTGTAACTGGCGAACTTCAGCTCTAAAGCTGAAGTTTCTATTTGTAACTGACCTAGAGGTGAAATTTTTGTAAGATAATACTTTTATTAATTCGTGGAAAATAATTACTGTTGCTTGTTCAAGGAAATGAAAGTTTCTCTTACCAAAATTACTTCAGCATTCTTTGAATTGAGAACATTTATACTGGCCCAGGGTTGTTTTAGTGTCTTTTGATTCTACGCCCTCTAAAGATTTAGAAATTTCTTCTCCAAATCCTGTGATTTTCATTAAAATTTATATTAAGTTATTAAAATCTAAAGATGGTTCTTAATTTGAGAAGGAGAAGGAGGAGGAGAAAGGGGCTAAAGTTATTTAAAAAATAGGTACAAGTTAAAATATTTTTAAAAAAATAGGTATATATTAATTGGGGACGACCAAATAGGGGTCCCGTGCAAATTTTACGCTTATCTCGCGGGCAAAGTGCATCTACCCACTTTTAAACCCGCTGTTTAAAATATATTCATATTTTATAATATATTAAAAAATTAGCCAATTCACCCAAACTTCAGAACTAAGTATTCTAAAATTTTAAGGTACTAATTTGGAATATATGATTTAGGGTTCGAAATTTTTGAACTGCTAATGAATTCATGATTAAATATGCTGAATTTTGGAACTGTTAATTTAAAATTCAAGACATAAGATTCAAAATTGGACATAACTTTTGAACTTTAGGATGCGATGTCCTGAAGTTTAAACTTTGAGGTTTAAACTTCAGGATATTGTGTCGAAGTTTGAACGGATTGGTTATATAAATATATTATAAAATTATGGTTATACTTTAAATAACATGCTTAATAGGGGCTATCTGATATCATTTTCACATTTTTTATTTAGAGATATTAGCTAAAATATGCCAGGGGATGGAGGAAATGACACCATGTAGCCACTTTAAAGTATGTTGTTTAAAGTATATTCACAGTTTATAATGTATTCAGAATACGATGTCCTGGAGTTTGAACCTCAGGACATCATATCGAATATTATATCCCGAATTTATGTTCTAAATTTTAAATTAGCTGTTCAGAAAATCATGACAATTAATTTTGAATTAATAATTCAAAAATTTAGGACACTTAGTCCTCAATTTCAAATTAATAGCTCAAACATTTAGAATACTATAACTCAAGATATTTAATAATAAAATTTAGATAAATTGGCTAATCTTAAAACACATACTATAAATTATGAATATTTTTAAATACGAGGCTTAAAAATAGCCACTAGTGTTTTTCTTCCTCTCCACGCTAGGGCCACTTTTCCTCCTCTGTTCCTAAAACCCTTTTCTGTATCCGAGTTCAAAAGTTAGCTCCATTTCTCCCTCGTTCAACATTCTGCTGTCACGCAATTCATACGCAAAAGCAAACCCAACTTGGGATATATTTGGGGTAGAATCTTTTCAAGGACTCATGTGTTAACTCGGTGCCGTAACTACTGCGACAACAGTAACATGAGCGCCGCGCCGCCGCCTTCCCATCCTTTCATCTCAGTTTCCCGACATAAAGATAAAGGAATTTGTCGCCTTGCAGCGGTTTGGAATCTCATCCTCTGCATCCCCCCAACCTAATAACAATATTGAAAAAGAAACATCTCAGTCCCAATTACTTGAACGAGGAGGAAGCGCACAAGAGAAAGCTTCAGCTGATTCTGAACACATTCAGAACCTCAATGACTTGGTGAAACATGTGGTTGACAAGGAAAGACCCCGAATTCTGTAGAAGCCCTTCTGAGAAAGCAACATCAAGTTTTTCGCATTTATGCCTGGATGAAGAATCTGTGAAAGCGCTTATAGATGTTGCCGATAATCTAGGGCTTCTTCTGTTGTTAAAGAACACTTTTCTAAAATTGAAGCATCTAAGGACACAGCCAAGGCCGTCCCACTTCTGAATACGCTTTCGGAAGCTATTGAAAGGACTGATAAACAGCTGCTGAGGTACACTCTTCAAAAATTACTCCAAGTCAATGTGCACATATATTTAAGTTCAATGTGTACATCTTCATTTATAGTATCATAATCATTCTTCTGAAAAATTAAGACAAGATTTTTGTATTTATTTATTTAGGTACTTCAATTCTTCTTATGGCTTTCTTGAGCCGAGGTTCTCCTGGAAACAAGTCTCTGCATATCGGTAGGGATAAAGACTGCGTACAGATTACCCTTTCCAGACCTTATTTGTGGGATCATACTGGAATGTTGTTGTTGTAATTCTTCTTATGATTGTGTTGATCTTGCAAAGCCTATGTTTTGTCAGTTTAACTTCTGGTTATCATGAAGACCATACTCTTGAGTGCTTGTTAGAAGTTCCAACCTTTTTATTGATTCCATTTCTTATCTTCAAATAACATGCACTATGGAACTTCATTTTGTATTTAATTAGTTATACTATTAGTATTAGGCTAAAATATGTGATAAGTTATTAAGTCAAGTTTGGTGGAGGGGTGTTTGAAGTAGTTTTTTGAAATGTGAAAAGTGAAAAAGCAGGTCGAGACATTGTTCACACTATCAAAAAATCAAACTCTTTTATGTCAACATTTTGTGGCGGCACTATTTATTGCAACAAAAATGGCAACTTTAACCGTCAGAAACGATAGTTTTTTGGCGATTTTTCTTCGGTCGCCTCTAATATGATCATATCTACTTTGAAATTCTTCCTACATCTAAAAAAGAATAGACAGGTTCGGAGCATGAGGGCCACTCAGAGAAATATCCCCTTTATGTTAGGAAGCGGTATGTAACAGCCCAGCCCGTTAGTGATATTGTTCGCTCTGGTCTAGGCCCTTACGGGTTTTAAAACGTGTCACTAGGGTCTAAGGCTTGTTAATTTATATGCCCAGCATCCCTCTTGTGTTTTGCCGATGTGGGACTCTGTCTAAAGCCTGGGGTGTTACATATACCCCCTCTTATGGATTCAGCGTCCTCGCTGAGATTTGCCCCACCGCATGGGATTTGTCTAAACTCAGCACCGAGGTTTGTCCCGCCTAACCAGGATTTGTCTAAACTGAGTTGAATTCTGACCCACCATCGGCAAGGCTGACACAAGAGTGGCTCTGATACCATATGTAATAGATCGGCCCGCTAGCAATATTGTTCGCTATGGCCTAGGCCCCTCATGGTTTAAAACGCGTCACTAGGGTTTAAGACTTGTTAAGTTATATGCCAAGAATCCCTATTGTATTTTACCGATGTGGGACTCTGCCTAAAGCCTAGGGTGATACACCATAGAACAAAGATTCTTGATTCTTAAGACTAAGTTTACATATTTGATTCTATAATTAAAAATATTTAAAAAAATATCCGAAGAAGGAATTGTTCGACTCTCGCTGTAGTAATCATATCATATAAAATGGTAAAAATGGAGTAATATAAAATAAAAATAATATTAGTAGATACTTATTTGAGAAAGCACCCACTAGAAGGCTTGCTATTTTCTTCATTTACTGGTAAATTGGAAGATTGGGAGAAAATTGGGCATTGACAAAATCCTAGTAGAAAGGTTGCTAGTTTCTCCATTACAAGTTCATGTTAAAGTTAACTAGGAATATGCTTCCTCTGGGAAATGAGAGTAGTCATAAGATTTCACTACTTAGGGGTGCCTTTTGTCCTATTTCAAACTTCAACGGTGTTTTCATACTAGTTGTCACTATCCAGGGGGTATATTTTTTTTCGGTCATGAAACAGTACTTACTATTACTTAGAGAGAATTAACAGAGAGGTGAACTGGGCACTATTGGTAGTACGTAAGTAGGATCCCCGCAGGGATTTTTTGCTATACTATTACTAACTATCATACTAGGATCCACATGTGGATCGAGATAAAAACTAGAAATATTAGTAAAAATAGAACTACTACAAGCAGTTGTTGGGGCAGAGGGGCAAAAGGGGTTTCGGGGTACATGGGGGAGGGTGGGTTATGTTCAACAAACTATGGCTAACGAGTCTCTGCTTTGCTACTCCTGCTTGGTCTTCCATAACTTCTTTTCTAACGAAAGGTGGTGCCTTGTCAAAAAGGTGTGTGCTACCTCCAGGGGTAATTGTGAACCATTTTTAGCTAGTGCATCGGCAACCATGTTGGCCTCCCTGTAAGTGTGGCTAAGGATGGGATCACCCAGCTGCCATAGTTGCCAGCTGCAATCATGAATTAAGTGAGTATACTGTTTGGTATCATGTTGTAGTAAGGTGATTACCTCTTTGGAGTCGATATTTATTTCAAACGGTTGATAACCATATTGTAAAGAGAGTCGTAATCCATTTAGTAAGGCAATGAGTTCTGTCTGGATGTTGTTTGCAAATGCGATGTTACCCGAGAATCCTAGTTTCCATTCGCCAGTGGAAGAGCGGATAACCCCTCATATGCCATTGGCTCCTGGCTTTGTGGAGGCTGCGCCATCAGTGTTAAATTTATAGAAGTTTGGTGTAGGAGGATTCCATTTTATATATAGAAGGATTGAAGCCTTGTGTGGTGGGAATTTATGTGTAACAAAGTAAAATTCCGCATCGTGATGAATTATTTGAGAGTGATTGAGAGGATCCTTACGATTATTAAAAATACTATGGTTGTGATTGAGCCAAATGCCCCATAGAAAAAATGAAGGAGAGTGGTGAGAGGAATATTATGTGGGGGTGATTATGGGTTGCTTTGTAAGTGTATGAATGTGTTCAAATATGTGGGGGTTTCGTTGGTTTAGATGTGTACTTGTGACGACCCTACCCATCGTCACGTGAGTTACCGCACCGTTTTCCCCATTTTATGCTTCTTCATGTGTTATTATATGTGTTTGGTGAGTTTGATGTGTTTCAGATTGAATTTGGATAGAAATGAGACAAATAGTCTCTTTAAGGAAAGTTTAAGTTGGAAAAGTCAACCAGACATTGACTTGTGAGTTAGAGGTCTTGGAATGGATTTCCGATGGTTTGACTAGTTTTGGGGAATGATTTATGACTTAGGAGTGAAAATGGAAGTGAATTTGGAGGTCCAAAGTGAAAGTTAGCCTATTTTGGCGAAGTAAGAATTTCGGAGAAATTCGGTTGGTATGCGAGAATTGATCCGAGGGTCGGAAAATATATCGTATAACCCCTTTAGAGTATTGATGGAACATGATAAAACCTTGGTTTCGTAGGAGCAAGTCAGAAAGATTAAGAAATAGAACCATCTGATTTAATTCATTCTCAATAGCCACGAGATGATCATCTTAGGGCGATTCTTTTGTCGACGGGTGCTCTTATTACACTAATTCCGACAGTTGGAGTAGCTCCGTTAGGTGATTTTGGATATGTGTGCAAATTTTCAGATCATTCGGAAGTGCTTAGGTCAGGTTTTGGATCAAATGCGAATTTGAAAAAGTTCTAGTTTGACTTAGGCTTGAATTTGAGGAATTTGATGATTCTGATGTTTACGATAGTATTTTTATGGTTTGAGCAAGTTTGAATAAGGTAATAGGACATATTTGTGCTTTTGGTTGAGGTCCCGAGGGCCTCGGGTGATTTCGGGTGGTCAACATATTTGGAAGGTTTTGAACTACTGATTGTTGGTATCTGGTGTTGTCCTTCGCGTTCGCGAGGTCCCATCGCATTCGCGAAGTAGAAATTGGCTTCTGGGACTTTTGGTCTTTGCGTTAGGGATTGTGCTTCGCGTTCGCGAAGAAGGAATTGCCATCTGGGACTTTTGTTCTTCGCGTTCGCGAGTGTGCTTCGCATTCGCGAAGAAGGAATTTTCTGTCGCGCAGGTCCTACTTCAGAAGCTCACATCTTTTCATTCACAAGAACTTTGGGGTTGGTGTAAAGAGACAAGTTGTAGATCTTTAAATCTAGTTTTCAGAAACATAATATAATAGGAATTTGGAAATCTGTAGCAAAAGTTATAATCAGTTTACTAGAGGCTGTTCGAGAAGAGTTTGAAAAATGATTTCTTGGAATTTGTTCTTCGTGAACGCGAAGGGAGACTGCGAACGCGAAGAACAAATACCTGGGCAGCATATTAAAGTCCAAACTCGTCTCACTCTTTCATTTTTGGACCAAGGGAGTTCGGGTGAGGCGATGTTTTGAGTGATTATCAAGGAAAACATCGGGGTAAGTGTTCTTAACTCAAATTTTGGTTGTATAACTCGAATCTATTGCAAGTTTTGGTGTTTAATTTGAGGATTTTGTTGGAAAGGGTAGAAAATCCTCTTGGTTAGAATCACCAATTTGAGGGGTCAAACGAACCTCTATTTTTGTGAATTTTATATGTACGGACTCGTGACGAGACAAGGATCATGAAAATGTGAATTTCGTAATTTTTTGAGAAGTGGGGGGGGGGGGGAGGGCTCGGGTTTTTCCAACTTTGTGTTTTTGGGTTTATTTCGATTGTTTTTGATTGGGTATTGTCCCATTTGCATATTTTGATGTATTTGTTCTATTTTTTGCTAGATTCGACGCGCGTGGAGGCCAATTTGAGGGGCAAAGGCGTCGCGAGCTTGAGATTTCGCCGGTTCGAGGTGAATAATACTTGGAATGATATCCTGAGGGTTTGAAACCCCGTATTTGCACATCTTAGTGTTGTATTCTGGTGACTTGCATGCTGGACTTGAGAGTGAGGTAGAGCACCGTTGGGATTTTTACTTGGTCCGTCCCGGTTGTTGGTTTTTACTGCAAAATTTTAAATGTTTTGTTGTTATCATTATGACTTGGTCTCATTGCCATACTTGGGGCTTATTGCCGAGTATTTGAAACCTTGTTGAACTATCATCACTGTTTTTCCTCACTATATGAAATATCATTGAACTCAGTCCATGTGATTTACACTGTTTATTGAACTCAGCTATATTTTTACTCAAACTTGGAGTTTTAAACGACATTTGAACTATCATTTGAGCTGAGTATAATTGTTTACGGATGCCTGAGGAGCTTTTGACTATTTTGCACTAATTGAGGCTGAGGGCCATATGTGAGGGTTTGAAGATGCTATAAGGAGGCTTTCAGGCCTCGAGTGTTGTGTCAGCATGTGCATATACATTCATGAATTGGACTGCACGCCACAGTAGCATATTGCATGGATCGGACTGCACGCTGCAGTAGCATATACATTCATGGATCGGATTGCACGCCGCAGTAGCATATTGGATGGATCGGACTGCATGTCGCAGTACCATATTGCATGGATCGGGTTGAACACCGCAACATTATATATATTATATTGGATCGGGCTGCACGCGCGCAACATTTTTGCGTTTGGGCTGAAGGAGCCCCTCCGGAGTCTGTACACCCCCACTGAGCGCAGGGTATCCATGGATCGGGCTACGCACCGTAGCGGTCATGTGCATTGCATTGCATTCATGCATTTACTTTTGTTTGTACTACGTGCCACGACATTTAGCACTCATATATCATTGACATACATACTGTTACTTGCCTTGTTGACTAGATACCCTAGTGTTATATATTAAGGAGTGCTGAGCCCGAGAAGCTGATGTTATATGTTGTGACTTGGTAGTGAGCCCGCATAGCTGATACTATACCGAGAGAATGATGTTGAGCCCGAGGGGCAGGTTTCTAATTACTTCCTACTGGTTGAAATTATCTTTGCAACTATTGAAAAAACATATTTTCAAAAGAGATTTTGAACTGATTTTGAGATTTTCTAATGGGATTTTCACGGTATCTCGGTTTTTCTCAAAAAGAGTTGTTCTTTCTTTTATAGCAGTTGGGTGTGCTTATACGTGTTTTCTTATCGCTCAGATATTATTCTCTCTTATTACCACTGAGTTGGAAGTACTCCTTTACTCCCTGTACCTTGCGTGCAGTTGCAGGTACTGATCACCCGGTAGCGGGTTAGTAGCAGATTGAAGGTATTGCTATCATAGCTAAGCAAGGTGACCGCTGGTGTTCATGGCACCGAGATTCTTCTTCTTGTTGATTTCCAGATTTCACTCAACGTATATAGACTTTTAAATTTTAATAAAGGCACTCCTAGATGCTCGTGACTTGTGATACCCCGGTCGGGCTGTATTGGTATTCATATTGATTAATATCATTAACTTAGATTCGATCTGTTATATAACTGGCTAACTGCTTTAAGTGGTATTTTGAAACGGTCTGGCTGGCCTTGTCTTCACGAGAGGCGCCATCATGACCTTGTTAGGAAATTGGGTCGTGACAAATTGGTATCGGAGCCTAGGTCACTAGGTCTCACGAGTCATGAGCAGGGTTAGTAGAGTCTCGCGGATCGGTACGGAGACGTATGTATTTATCCTCGAAAGGCTGCAGAACCTTTAGGAAAACTTTCCATTCTTGGAATTGTTATCGTGCGTACTTGATTCAGCTTGAGATATAATTCTTGAAATTCCTTCCACACGTCTGTATGCGCACGTGAGCGCTCAGTAGTATATGTGCCTTTATGGCTTGTGATTCCCCGATCGAGGGGTGAGAGGTAATCTCCGTAAGTTCATGTTGGGCCAGTCTGGAGGACTCGAGGCCGGATATTTGCCTATGGTTTGAGAACCGAGGTGCTAATTGTGTGAGCAAGTGTTTTGAACTCATATGTTCAATGTTGTTCTTATTAGCTAGAATGGCGGCTGGATATCCATGTGCTGAGCATGATAGTACCGCAAGGTGTATCTATATAATTTTGGTAGTGACGAAGAAGTCTGCTGGATAATAAATGACCTGTGTATTCACAAAACTTGTAAATGATTTGAGTTTGATCTCATTGTGGCATCATTAGAGTAAAAGTGTTATGAGTTGTTAAGAGTGCCTTAATATATGGCTTCGAGCCAAGTTGGGGAGGTTTCTGTTGGTCAGCTGATTGCATGGTTATGTGCTATGTTGGTTCCGTTTTGAGGTATGATGGTGGATCAGTTCTGGTTACGGAAGTTGAGCCGAGAATGGCATGTGTGAAGGAAAATTACTATAAAGGTTATATTGTGCTTTCGTAAATGTGAGAAAATACTAGGATGTTTTGAATCGCTGTTGATAAAGAATTCTCAATGCATATAGAAGGAGATGGTTTTTGTATCTGTATGAAATCATGTTCTGCGGTGTCTGAGTACTAATAAGGCACGAGTGGTTCCATTCATTTAGGGCAGGTGAATTACAGCTGAATAAGAGTGAATGACACTCGAGAATGGTTTTACTATGTTCAAGATTTTGCATGTAACAATCAGGTGTCTTAAGTCTGTGTATGTGGCTAGAGATTGAGTTTTCATTAGAAAAGATCAAGACTTGCAGTGTTTTATGTTAATCATGGGATTCTATGTATCCGTATTTGGAAGTTAATGGTAAACGAATTCAGAATCGCAGGAAATTCTTCAAGGTAAAGCATTCTGGGATGTGGCATTTCTGGGAAACGTTTGAGAGGGTATTCCGTGGCCTATGGGTCTTGGACAGTGTGGTTTTGTGTGCGAGTCTCATGTGGTAACCTAGGTCGAGGTTTTGTGGTGCTTCAGCAAGGGAGAATATCAAATTTAAGACAAGACGGGGAGGAAATTGGATAAGATGGAATAGCTTGATAATGAACTGAATCGTTATGGTAAGGATATGATTAATTATTGTATGTGTTCGAGGTAATGAGCCTTACAGGTATTGTGAAGCAAAGCTTTAAGTGCTGGCAGTTTGCTTAACTTGGTTTGGGTAGAAGGATTCAGTCCTGGCAGTTTAGCTTGTGTAATGGAATTGGGAGAAAGAGTTCTTGATGTGTTTTACCGTGGTTTGAAGATGGGAATGTTATCCTTGTGTGGGATGGTATGTGTGCTAAGATATGGAGAAGTGAGGATTGCGTGTTCAAGGCTTTGGTTCAGTTCATAATGGGAAATCATTAAATTCTTGAGCAGCACGGATAGCTTTAGGTGAGTAAAGAATCGATCTTCAGGTGATTAAGGTGATGTAAATTGATGATACATCAGTAGTATTGCGACATTTATTTTTGTGGGAACGACTGCGGATATTTGAGTTTGTTGACGAAACAAGAAATTTTGAATATCTTTCGTGGTATGAATGGATACTTGATGTGTGTTATATATTTGTACGGTGGAGTGTGGGATCATGCATAGTGATTTATGCGTTATATGTGTTGGAGACTAGAAGTTCTTGTGATCCTACCATGCGGTGGTTGTGGGTCGTGTGTATCGACATCGTCTTGCAGTTGTTGGAAACTAGAGGTCCGAGTGGATCTTTCTTTGCTTGGTATGTTAAATTTGGGTTATGATATTCGATGGCAGACTGGTTGTTCCAGGGTCAGATTGTCTAGACTAATGTGTTATGGGATATGACAGGAAATGCCATAGGCTGCGCGGCAAGGTACATCTACGTTCTAGTAGGGTAGCTTGCATTCCAGAGTCCAGCGGGCAGCTGGAAAGTATTGGTTATTTGATTGGGCCTTCGTGGCAGATGTTAGTGCAGAGGTTACTACTATTGATTCAGCTCCGATATTGAGGGACTTTTTGGATGTGTTTCTTGCGTCTGAGGATGAGGCTATATGTGTTTATTGTAATGCGCAGATTTAACTCGCTGTGCGTCTCCTTTTGTGAGATATATGTGCGGATCGGGTGGCACGCCGCCACGGGTATGGTATCTGGATGGGGTGGCACGTTTCCACAGGTATGTTATTTGGACCGGGTTGCGCGCCGCAACAGTGTGATATCGATAATAGTTTTCCTATATGTTACTTCATATGCCTTGTTTCCTGGTTTATGAGGAAAATCCGTATTGGGTGTCGGCGAATAGCGCATCGGTAGTGTCCTTTCAAGATTGAATAGTGTATAATACTTGCTTCACCGTGGGTGTGATGGACTGCGAGGTTTCAGACCTCAATCTGTGCGTGCTGATCGTGTTGAGCATGGTGACTTGAGGTGTTTCATGTGTAATAGTGCTTGGATAGAATCGCACGATGTGTCAAGGCCACATGATGTTATGACCTTTCGAGGAGGATTCAGGTACTCTATTTCTAGGATGTGAGATGTGATCTCAGTTGTGTGTTGTGATCGTACGGAGGAATTTGAAGTACAGCTCTTTCATTTGAGTCAGTTGTCATGATTTGAGTGTGTTCAGATCGTTTCTTATTAGTGCCTGTGTTGAGCGCGATGTGGCTTAGGCTGGTGTTGAGGTGTCATATCAACAGAGTGGCATGTTGTTGTTGAGTTGATCGTTGGAGTCATTACTGAGTACGAGCATATTTGATTTCAGCCTGTTAGAAAGGTAATATCAAGATTTGGCTCCGAAATCTGTTGTACTATCAGTCAGAAAGGAAATGGACTCATGAATGGTTGATCTGAGAGATGAGTTCGGTTTATCGCGTGTTTCTGTTACCATTGGCAGTATATGAAAGTGTTGGAATAAGACTTTAGCTAACAAAAAGGTTTTCTATCAGTATCCAGTTATCGTGAGCAATTGCTATGAATAGAGGTTATCGCTGCATGTGTTTGAGTTATGTTGAATATCATATGATTGCAACCGAGGTTACAGGTATGGATTATTACAGTTGGTTCGGGTTTATCCTGAATATAGACGTGAGGTTTGGATCTTGTGTATAACTTCAGAAAGTGTGATGCGATCCTATGGTTTATGGTTTAGATGGATAGTGAAATTCTGTCTATGTTGTGTTAGCGGACCTATGTGAGATAGGGTGACGTGGGATCACCCCGAGTATATGCTTGGTAAGGTCATTCAGCTATTGGGTTGCTTCTAGTACAACTCTGGGTACGCTCGAAGACGAGCGTTTGTTTAAGTTGGGGAGGATGTGATGACCCGACCCGTCATCACGTGAGTTACCACCCCGTTTTCCCCATATTATGCTTCTTCATGTGTTTGATGAGTTTGAAGTGTTTCGGATTGAATTTGGATAGAAATGAGACAAATAGTCTCTTTAAGGAAAGTTTAAGTTGGAAAAGTCAACCAGACATTGACTTGTGAGTTAGAGGGCTCGGAATGGATTTTCGATGGTTCGACTAGTTTCGTGGGATGATTTATGACTTAGGAATGAAAACGGAAGTGCATTTGGAGGTCCGGAGTGAAATTTAGCCTATTTTGGCAAAGTTAGAATTTCGGAGAAATCTGGTTGGTATGCAAGAATTTGATCTGAGGGTCGGAATAGAATTCTGACAGTTGCAGTAGCTCCGTTAGGTGATTTTGGATATGTGTGAAAATTTTCAGATCATTCGGAAGTGTTTAGGTCGGGTTTTGGATCAAATGCGAATTTGGAAAAGTTCTAGTTTGACATATGCTTCAATTTGAGGAATTTGATGATTTTGATGTTTACGATAGTGTTATTATGGTTCGAGAAAGTTTGAATAAGGTAATAGGACATATTTTTGCTTTTGGTTGAGGTCCCGAGGGCCTCGGGGTGATTTCGGGTGGTCAACGGGTCATTTTTGGAAGGTTTTGGACTGCTTATTGCCTTATTGCAGGTATCTGGTGTTGTCCTTCGCATTCGCGAAGTAGAAATTGGATTCTGGGACTTTTTGTATTCGCGTTCGCGACTGTACTTCACGTTCGCAAAGAAGGAATTTCCATCTGGGACTTTTGTTCTTCGCGTTCGCGACTGTGCTTCGCGTTCGTGAAGAAGAAATTTTCTGTCGCACGGGTCTTACTTCGGAAGCTCACATCTTTTTATCCACGAGGAATTTGGGGTAGATGTAAAAACAAAAGTTGTAGATATGTGAATACAATATTCAGAAAAATATTATAATAGGCATTTGGACATCATTAATAAAAGTTATGATCATTTTACTAGAGGCTGTCCGAGAAGAGTTTGAAAAATGATTTCTTGGAAATTTGTTCTTTGCGAACGCGAAGGGAGACCACCAACGCGAAGAACAAATATCTCGGCAGCATATTAAGTCCAAAATTGTCTCACTCTTTCATTTTTGGACCAAGGGAGCTTGGGTGAGGCGATTTTTCGAGTGATTATCAAGGAAAACATCGGGGTAAGTTTTCTTAACTCAAATTTTGGCTGTATAACTCGAATCTATTGCAAATTTTGGTGTTTATTTTGAGGATTTTTTGTTGGAAAGGGTAGAAAACCCTCTTGGTTAGAATCACCAATTTGAGGGGTCAAGTGAACCTTGATCTTATTAAATTTTATATGTACGGACTCGTGGCGAGACAAGGATTCTGAAAATGTGAATTTTCGTAAATTTTCGAGAAGTGGGCCCGGGGCTCAGGTTTGCCAACTTTGTGTTTTTGGTGTATTTCGATTGTTTTCGATTGGGTATTGTCCCATTTGCATATTGTGATGTATTAGCTCTATTTTTGGCTAGATTCGACGCGCGTGAAAGCCAATTTGAGGGGCAAAGGCGTCGCGAGCTTGAGATTTTGCCGGTTCGAGGTGAGTAATACTTGGGAATGATATCCTGAGGGTTTGAAACCCCGGATTTGCACATCTTAGTGCTGTATTGTGGTAACTTGCACGCTGGACCTGAGCGTGAGGTAGAGCACCATTGGGATTTTTACTTGGTCCGTCCCGGTTGTTGGTTTTTACCGCCAAATTTTAAATGTTTTGTTGTTATCATTATGACTTGGTCTCATTGTCATACTTGGGGCTTGTTGCCGATTATTTGAACCCTTGTTGAAATATCATCACTGTTTTTCCTCACTATTTGAAATATCATTGAACTCAGTCCATGTGATTTACACTGTTTATTGGACTCAACTATATTTTTACTCAAACTTGGAGTTTTAAACGACATTTGAACTATAATTTGAGCTGAGTATAATTGTTTACGGATGCCCGAGGGGCTTTTGATTATTTTGGAGTGATTGAGGCTGAGGGTCATATGTGAGGGTATGAAGATGTTGTACGGAGTCTTTCAGGCCTCGAGTGTTGTGTGAGCATGTGCATATACATGCATGGATCGTACTGCACGCCGCAGTAGCATATTGCATGGATCGGACTGCACACCGCAGTAGCATATACATGCATGGATCGGACTGCATGCTGCAGTAGAATATTGCATGGAGCGGACTGCACGCCGCAGTAGTATATTGCATGGATCGGGTTGCACGCGCAGCATTATATATATTATATTGGATCAGGCTGCACTCCGCAATATTTTACATATTGGATCAAGCTACACGCCGTAGCATTTTTGCGCTTGGGCGAAGGAGCCCCTCCGGAGTCTGTACGCACCTCCAGTGAGCGCAGGGTACCCATGGATCGGGCTACGCACCGTAGCTGTCATATGCATTGCATTGTATTGCATTCACGCATTTACTCTTGTTTGTACTACATGGCATGACATTTAGCACTCATATATCATTGGCATACATACTGTTACTTGCCTTGTTGACCAGATACCCTGGTGTTATATGTTAAGGAGTGCTGAGCCCGAGAGGCTGATGTCTTATGTTGTGAGTCGGTAGTGAGCCCGCGGGGCTGATCCTGTACTAAGAGATTGATGCTGAGCCCGAGGGGCAGGTTTCTGATTACTTCATACTGGTTGAAATTATCTTTGCAACTGTTGAAAAAGCATATTTTCAAAAGAGATTTTGAACTGATCTTGAGATTTTCAAAAGGGATTTTCACAGTATCTCGATTTTTCTCAAAAAGAGTTGTTCTGTCTTTTATAGCAGTTTGGTGTGATCATACGTGTTTTCTTATCGCTCAGATATTGTTCTCTCTTATTACCACTGAGTTAGAAGTACTCACTTCACTCCCTGCACCTTGCGTGCAGTTGCAGATACTGATCAGCCGGTAGCGGGTTAGTAGCTGATTGAAGGTATTGATATCATAGCTAAGCAAGATGACCGTCGGCATTCGCGGCACCGAGATTCTTCTTCTTCTTGATTCCTAGATTTCACTCTACGTATTATAAGCATTTAAATTTTAATAAAGGTACTACTAGATGCTCGTGACTTGTGACACCCCGGTCGGGCTGTATTGGTATTCATATTGATAAATATCATTAACTTAGATTCGATCTGTTATATAACTTGCTAACTGTTTTAAATTGTGTTTTGAAACGGTCTGGCTAGCCTTGTCTTCACGAAAGGCGTCATCATGACCGGATTAGGAAATTGGGTCGTGACAGTACTGTTGCAGATGCCTATCTTTTCCCATATAGGGTGTGTATGTGAGCATTCTTAAAATAGGTGAGTTAAAGATTCAAGTTCAAGCGAGCAATAGGGATAAAGATCATTAGTTGTAATTTTGAGATGCACTAAATAGGTATTTGTGGGTAATCTTTGATGGCTACATAGCCATAGAAAGTGTTTTAATATTGGTGTTATATGGAGTTTGCATAACCCTTTATAAGGATAGTTTTTCGTGGGTACTAGTGTATCATTACAAGATTTTATAGTGAAGGTTACAGAAATTGTTAATTCCCAAATTAATGTGTCTGGTGAGGCTTGACACAAAGGCAAGTATATACCATGTATTTGATAGAGGAGCAGTGATGCTAATTCAAACAAGATAGTTGCAAGATCCCATTGAGTAGGTGTTATATAGTAGCTCACAGTGTTATGGGTTTCTGAATGTGGTAAAGGGCCTGACATAAGTGATCTTATAGGGGTACTAGGGGATATTCGGTTGTCATGCCAAAAATTTATGTGGTGTCCATTAGTGATAATCCATTGGGTGCCTATTGTGCACTAGCTCCAGCCTTTGATGACGTTTTTCCATGTGAAGGATGCTTTCTTGGAGTTAAGATAACTGGATAGGAGTACTGAGGCCCAGAGGGCCGATGAACTTTAAATTAATCTCCAAGCTAGGCTTGCGAGAAGTGCTTTATTTACGGATAAGTTTTGTATTCTAAGCCCTCCCTTATGCTTGGGCATGCTAATGTTATCCTATTTGAGGAGGTGAAGTCGTTTCTTCTGTGAATAAGACCCCCAAAGAAAGTTTTTTTGTTGTTGTAATGGTCCAGAGATTGAATTATGTTTTGTGGAATGGAAATATATTGCATGGCATAGCTTGGGAGGTAATTGAGGGTTGAGCATATAAGTGTGGTTCGCCAGCCATGGTTAGGCTTTTGGTTTTCCAGCCTTAGAGTCTAGATTTGAAATTATCTAGATGGTACTGGAAATCTTGTTTAGTAGGTTTTTGGGTAAATATGGGAAATCCAAGGTATCTACCAAATCATCTACCTTCAGACATATTAAAAGAAGTAAGAACAAATTGTTTATCAACCAATGAGCAATTACTAGAGAATAAGATTTTTGACTTGGCAAAATTTATATTTTGTCTTGCCAGTTGCGTATGGTTTAGGGTATCTATTATAGAGTGGGGGAAGTAGTAGTAATTTTAGAAGCAAGGATGATATCGTTTGCAAAGAACAAATGAGAGAGTTTTGGCCCTGGTTTGGCTATAGTGATGGGTGCCCATTGGTTGTAGTCTACTGCTCGGTCGATAGAGCAAGCAAGCATTTCCATGCATAATATAACAGGGTAGGGTGAGAGTGGTCCCCTTGACAAATTCCTCTAGTGGGTTGGAAGTAGTCTGTAGGAGCACCATTAAAGAGTATGAAAATGGAGGGTATGATAGCGCATGACATAATTAAGTTGATAATAATGGGAGGAAAGTTGAAGTAGATTAGTGCTCGCTTAATAAAAGACCATTCAACGCGATCAAAATCTTTTTCGAGGTCTAATTTAAGTAGCATATGAGGAATTCTCCCATTCATTCATCAAAATTTATTTAAGGATTTCATGTACTGTTATGGCATTATCAGAGGCTCTACGACCCTATAGGAAGCTGGCTTGGTTGGACTAATTTTTTTTGGGAGGAACTGCTTAATACGGTTAACTAGGATTTTGGTGATAATCTTGTAAATTGTGTTATATAGACTAATGAGTCTAAATTTGGTAAGCTGATCAGCATAGTATTTCTTAGGGATGAGGCAATGGTAAGTGCGATTAATGTCTTTAGGAATGATCCCTTGATTAAATATTGTATGGCAAAAGGTGAGGATAGAGGGAGCTATTTCGTGGCAGTATATTTGATAAAAAAAAATAGGTTGAGACCTTCAGATCCCGATGCTTTAAAGGTTTTGAAAGAGTGACTGGCTCTAGCTATTTCAAAGTCTTGAAAGGGACGGTTCAAAGAAGTATTCTCTTGCATGGATAGTGTATTGTAGGTGTTGATAGGGAAGGTGCACGGAAAGAATGTTTGGTCAGTGGTGAATAAGTGGGTAAAGTAGGTGAAAAATTATCAAAGCATCAGTTTTCTGTTACGTCTTGTACTGCAGTAGTGCGATTACGTAGATGTCTACGTCTAATTAAAGTGGATAAGTCAAACATATGGTGTTGGCATCCCCCCGTTAAACCAGGTAACACAGGATTTGAGTTTTCATAAATCTTTTTATAATTTAAGAATTGTATTATATTTTAAAATGAGGTCATTTTCTAGCTTTTGTAAAAATGAGCTAGTAGGATAGTGTGCTGAGGATTGGAGTCTTGATAGTCTAGCTAATATATTTTTTTTTTCGTTTAAAGATATTGCCAAAAGTATGGCGATTCCATGTTGTGACATTATTAGTAAAGAATTCAATGGCTTACAATAATTCAGTATTGTTAGCCTAGATGTGAGAGATCATTGACCTAAGGTCCGGGTGTGAGGTCCAAATTGTTTCAAAGAGAAAAGGTTTTTAGAGGGTGCTAATTTTTTATCTAAAGTTATGAGAAGTGGATAGTGTTCAAAATGAGTTCTAGGTAAGTGAGTGACTATCGTATCGGGGAATAAGGCATTCCAGTCATAATTAACGAAGCATCTATCTAGGCATTCCAAAATTGTGCTACCATACTGTCGTTTGTTTGACCACGTATGTGTACTTCCTTTAAACCCTAGATCAAGGAGACTATAGTAATTTGTACAATATAGAAATTTATTAGTTCTATTTAAATTGATATTTCTCCCGCCAAATTTTATAGAGCTTCGAAATATCTCATTAAAATTGCCTGTTAAGAGCCATGGCCCTTTGTAAGCATCAGCTATGCATCGTAGATTATCCCAAAGGATAGTACAATTATGTGAGTTAGGGCTAGCATAAATGGCAGAAAACATCCATTTATGAGGTTTGGGAATTACCTGAAGCACGCAGTGTATTTGTTGATGAGTGGTGGCTACTACTTCCACATGGACAGTATCATGTGTCCAAAATATTGCAAATCCACCCAAGTGGCCCTCAGGTGGTACTTCCGCTATGTGGGTGAAGTGAAAGTCTTCTTGTATGTATTGGTAGTTTGTTAGGTAAGTTTCCACAAGTACCACCAGTGATGGGCGGTGATACTCAAGCATTGGACGAAAACTATGTCTAAATTCGGGTGACTGTGCACCCTCCTACAATTTTATACAACAAAATTCATATTATTATGGTTAGGGGTGGTGGAGGTAAGTCCTACATGGAGTTCATGCTCTGGTCGTCTGACTGTATCAGTGGTGGGGCATACTTCCCTACATCTAGATTGATTGTGGGTCAGATCCTGATAGAGCATCTTAATAGGTTGTGAGGGCAGTTTGAGAATGTATTTTTTTGCGAACTCTTCTTTGAGGACCAAGACTTTTATGCCATTGAGCTTCACTGGTTCTGGGCGAGTTTCTCTGAAGCTTATCATTTTGGTAATTTCTTGATGGAATACTACGTTTTGTTCTTGTTGACTGGGAAAGTGTGGTGGTGATAGTTCTGGGGAGAGGTTCAGTAGGTCTGTCACCCCCGTTGGTGAAGGGGGAGCTATGCGTAGAGAGGGTAATGGGAAAGGTTGGATCCATGAGGGAGGAGGTGTTGTTAGAGCTGGTGGATAGAATGGTAGGTTCAGTGCATATAGTGGTGTGGGATCATTGTCCCGGTATGGAATGGGTAGGGGAGTTGGATTGTATGGCAAGAAGTTGGTCGGAGGCAGCATAGACCAGAGTTACTGGCTGTAGATGCTAGTCGCTAGGGTAATGCTCTCCGATATTATATGAGAAACATCGGAGGAGTTGTTCAAGAGTATTTTGTGACTTCATGTCCGTTCACACACGTCGGAGGGGTCCAGTGGAGTTTTGGGTGTTTGGGCTGTATAGTAACGTGAGGTTGGATTCATTGTTATGGGGTGTGTAATTGGTGGAGGGTGTGGTATGAGAGCTATGGGAGGGTGGTGGGGGTGGAAGGGAAGGGCTGCGTCTTTTTTTGTAGCATGTAGAAAGGCGAGGCATTTGGAGTTATGGAGAAGTTGGACTCATAAGGTGTGGAGTGGGATATTATATGGTTATTGGGTTTTATAAGTGTAGGAATGTTTGGGTTGGGCGGTGGGTTACAAATTGGGCTTGAAGAATAATTGGTATTTGGTGAAGGGGTGATTGGGTTTCTTGGATTGCAAAGTTGGCTTGTGGAAGTAATTTTTCAAAGAGATCATCTGCTTTGGTTTTGTTGAATTAGGCTTGTAATTGGTGTTTAATAGTAGGTCCTTGATGTGTCGTAGAGGTGGATGATGTGGGACGTGTAGGGTTGTATTAATGGTAGTATTGGACGGGTGTTGGGGGTCGAATGGGGTAGTGAGATCGGTGGTGATATTAGGGGGAGTGTTCTGCTTATAATCTAGTGGGCTGGGGTCATTTTGTTGGGGTGGGTATTATTACTTAGGGTATTGGACTGGCCCAATTCATCTTTACGATTGGGTTGGTTAGAATTAGAGTCTTTTATAGTAAGAAGTTTATATTTATTACTTCCTCTGTTTCATGTTTCAATTTATATAAACCTATTTCATTTTTAATCCATGCCAAAAAGAATAACCCATTTCCTTTCAAACAAAGTTGTCATGTTCTGAAGAAATTTCATTTTCATCTCGAAAAAGCAAGTAAAACTCACATTAACATAATCAGGGGGTATATATATAGCTGCTCAATGTTATTATTGCTTTTTTTCACTATATATGTTAAATTAAAGGGTCTTAAATCCCTTCTGCCAGTAGGTTCTGCTTTAGATCTTTCAAAGTTGCTTCTTTTGGCTTGCTGTGTGCTAATATTTCAGGTCCTCGAAAATTTGATCCTACAGATGAACAATTTGATCCAAGTAAGCATAAGGCATTATTTCAAGTACCCAATCTTGAAAAGGCTCCTGGCGTGGTTGCTGTTTGTAGGGGTGGACATAGTTTGGGCAAATCCGAAATCAAATCGAAATCCGAATTTTTTAGATTTTGAATATAATTTTTAATATTTATTACTAAGTTACAATCATAATATTTTCTATTTGGACATGATTTACTATTTCTACTTGGCCGTATTAATGTCTCAGTTGTATTTTTTTATATAGTAATTTCATTACTTGAATGCTTTATTTGGATGATTTGGAAAGAATGAGGGACTTTTCAGGCAATTTAACATATGTAATTCATATGGATAATCATTTTTCTAAAAAATAGAAGCATGTCAGCTTGTACGCTCAAAATTGGAAATCCGTAATATCCAAACCGATTAATCCGAAGTCGAATATAAAAAATTCAATCCAAGCCGAACTTAGTTGGATTGTCATTTCTTCAATCCGAAAATAGAAATCCAAACCGAAATTCGCATATCCAATCTGAATGCCCACCCTAGCAGTTTGTGTTAAGGTATTCTTTTAGCATTTATTCTCAATACGTTGATGTGTTGGTATTTTTATCTTTAGTCATCAGAAATATAATGGTCATCCCCCTCTTTGGAAGCCAAATGAGTAGCAGACAATTACTTATTTTTACAGCCGGGATACCCCTTGTATGACCCAATTATTCGGCCCCCTGAAGTTGGTATGACTGTAGTGGTGGAGAGTATAGAGGTCAATGCCAATTAAAGTACCAACGCTTTGAATGGATGGCTCACTACCAAGACTTAAAAGATCTTTCGAGTTATCTCTGACAAAATTCATGCTATTTAAACTCAAATTATTTTGTTCTAGAGGCAATTTGAGTTTTAGGTCCTCCTTCCGCTGTGCAGATAGTAAGCTATACATTCACAGTTTTTGGTTTGTGATTAATCTACTTTGTGTAAAACTTGTTATAATGAAATTTCTCTGGCTCCCACCAGTCGAGAGTCCATCGGAAACTACTTATAATATTCTTGTTGTTCGCCGGAGTACTTTCCCTCTCCAACAAAAAAAAACAAAACATGTGGCTCAATCAAAAAATTGAAGGGAGGAAAAGAAGGAAGATGGTTTTTTTTTCGGGGGGGGGGGGGGGGGGGGGGTGGGGGGGTTAGGGAATTGGGGGTTGGGGTGGAGTTTAACGCTGTGATTGATTACAAGTCATTTCTAGGAGAAAATGATCAAAATGGTCATTAGGATTTAGGTTACACGAATTGGACCAATTTTAATATTTTCTCCATATCTTAACATGATTTTCTTTTGTTTCAGTTCAAAATGGTCATTAGGATTTAGGGTATAGGCATGGAAAGATGTATCAGAAAACTGCTTAGTTAAAAAGGGTTTAGTAGGTCATCAACTAGAACTTGCTCAATTTAAAATCACTTATTTATTTATTTGTTTTTTTTTCCTAATTCATAGCCATACACAGTGTATATGATTGTCCTTTCCTTCTACTAAAAATAATAACCTAAATGATTGTCCTATCCTTCTACTAAATAGTCATATGTGTCCTTTCCTTATTCTAAACTCTCTTGACGAATTGATTTGAGCTAGTAGTAAAGCCAACTATTTTACTTCTTTTAAAATTTAGGCGGATTGGACAAATTATAGTAGATATTAATATTCATATATACCCTTACAGCTTGTTTGAATGGTTGTTATCTATTATATCGTATCGTATTGTTACTTTAAATATAATATTGTTTTGATTGTTACTTAAATCTTATTATATCGTATCGTTAAATCCGTCGTTACGTAATGATGAAATATGCCACTTTATGTAACAACAGATTTGGTGTGATCACGTTGTTTCCTTGTGTTTTTCTCCAAATCTCACATTTCATTAGTATTAAATAATTATATTTTATAGTATTAAATAATTTTATTTTATCATTTACCCTACCTTTTTATATACCGTATCTTAATTTTTCTTTATAATATTACAAGTTTATTCATCATATTACTGATGCGTAATACCATGAAATGACGATAAAATGATATAATCCATCAAAATATTGTATTTATAAAATGATACATTATAATACAATACAATATGATACGATAGATTATGAAACAATGCGTAACAACCATCCAAACAAGCTGTTAGTTAAAAATTAAACTAAGAGGATCAAAAGAACACATTATAAAAAAGTGGGCCAATGCATTTTTTCCTATCAATACTATATACCAAACCTTATTATTAAAAATGTTCATAATTTGGTATTTACCGGCCTAGTCCACAGTTTTACTGCAAAATATATACCAAACCAAAAATAGGTAGATTCTCCCCTAAAAATGCACGAAATTGCAGGAATCAGATCTGCGTGTGATCCTATCACCATTAAATTCGAAATTTGAAACGGAAGGAAATCCCTTTGCTGTGTAATTCTCTCCTTCTCCATATATTTTCCACCATTGATAGCCATTAAAAGGCTTGAAAGCTTTGAATTCAAATTTGGATTTTCAAAAAAAAATCATTATTTGTTTGGATTGGGTGTTATTGTAAATAATTCAGAATATGTTTAGGAGTTTATATCTCAATTTTGAGGGATTTTGGTGAAGATTAGACTTGGTTTTGATTGAATTTCAGATTGAAATTCGAAGAAGAAGAAGAAGGAGGAGGAGGAGGAGGAGAAGAAGAAGAAGAAGAAGAAGAAGAAGAAGAAGAAGAAGAAGAAGAAGAAGAAGAAGAAGAAGAAAAAGAAGAAGAACAAGAAGAAGAACAAGAAGAAGAACAAGAAGAACAAGAAGAAGACATATTTCCAGAAATTGTCGATAAATTATAGATAAATTGTAGAATTGTAGATATTATAGATAAATTGTAAATAAATTGTAGATGAATTGTAGATTGGGACGACTAAACTTCTATAGATTTTCTATGACTATGTTGAAAATGCCAATTATGCTACAATTCAAATGAGAATTTGGATATTAAAATTCAATGTATCTATTTTGTAGATATCTTGTAGATAAATTATAGATTATTTGTATTCTGATTGTAGATGTATTAATTTCTGTTTTCACAAATCCAAAACGGCTAAAGCTTCTACAAAATCTTCTACAAAAATAGTCTACAATTTATCTATAATTTTTCTAATTTGACTACAATTTGACTACAAAATATATACAAATTCTAGAAGTATTTCTTCTTCTTCTTCTTCGAGTTACAATCGATTGTGTTAACTAGTAATCTTCAACCACTTCCCAAAAAAAAGGAGGTCAAAGAATTTTGAACTCTCTGCCATTACTATTTCCAGTGGTCATTCAAGCGGTTCGATCAAATAATTTAATATTTTCTTGTAAATCTGAAAATATGATATTCTTCAACGGTGGTAGACAGTTGGGGATGATTAACAGAGGAAGTATTGGAGCATCGTGAGTTGTGTGTGTGTTGTGAAAATTTGAGATAAAAGGAAAGAGAAAGTGGGAAGATATAATCCTACAACTTAAACCAGCATGTTCATTAGTTTGTACACAAAAATGGTTTCTTCCTGGAAAAAAATCATGCCTTTTAGTTTAATGTCTTGGTCAATCTAAAATAAAGAAAAACAATCTCGTTAGGATCGACTGCTTCTGTCATATTCCTTTTAATTATAGAACTGTTCCTAATTTAATTAATTAATTTCCTTAAAATATCACGAAGAAAATTAAGTTGGTTCTTTGCGAAAAGATTTTTAGTCCATCATTGGTATTCGTTAATATTATTGATAGGGAAAGTGGGAAGATACAATCCTATAATTATGCCTAATATAAATGAACCCTTAATTATATTCCTAATTTGAATTATGGTATATAAATGGTAATTTGATATACTTAAATGTAATAAACATAAACCTTAAATATTGAGGGTAATAAGGTTTTATATATGGTATAGGTAGGTAAAGATCCCTTATTTTTGTATGGGCTATAAATATGTAACAGCTAAGCCCGTTAGTGATATTATCCGCTTTGGCTAATGCCCCTCATGGGTCTAAAACACGTCACTAGGGTTTATGACTTGTTAAGTTATATGCCAAGCATCCCTCTTGTATTTTACCGATGTGAGACTCTGCCTAAAGCCTAGGGTGTTACACCATAGAACAAAGATTCTTGATTCTTAAGATTAAGTTTAGATATTTGATTCTATAATTAAAAATATTTAAAAAATATTCGAATAAGGGATTGTTCGACTCTCGCTGTAGTAATCATATCATATAAAATGGTAAAAATGGAGTAATATAAAATAAAAATAGTATTAGTAGATATTAATTTGAGAAATCACCCACTAGAAGGCTTGCTATTTTCTTCATTGACAGGTAAATTGGAAGATTGGAAAAAGTTTAGGCGTTGAAAAAATCCTAGTAGAAAGCTTGCTAGTTTCTCCATTACAAGTTCATGTTGAAGTTAACTAGGAAAATGCTTTGGGAATGAGAGTAGTCATAAGATTTCACTACCTAGGGGTGCCTTTTGTCCTATTTCAGACTTCAATGGTGTTTTCATACTAGTTATTGCTGTCCAGGAGGTATATTTTTTTTTGGTCATAAAAGAATACTTACTATTACTTAAAGAGAATTACAGGGAGAGTGAACTGGGCACCATTGGTAGTACGTAAGTAGGATCCCCGCAGGGATTTTGTGCTATACTTTTACTAACTATCATTTTATGATCCACATGTGGATCGAGACAAAAATTAGAAATACTAGAAAAAGTAGAACTACTACAAGAAGTTGTTGGGCCAGAGGGGCAAAAGGGGTCTCGGGGTACATGGGGGGAAGGGTGGGTTGGGTTCAACAAACTATGGCTAACGAGTCTCTGCTTTGCTACTCCTGCTGTTGGAAACACGTTCTCAATGCAATATACTAAAACGTGTGTTCTTTTGAATAGGTTTTGATGAATGACAAACAAAGCGAAAATTGATATATGACGAAGTTCAAGAAACAAGCGCACAATTGATATACAACGAGATTCAAGCTCAAGACTCAGAATAATCGATTATGAACTAATGGTAATCGATTATGTTGAGACAGTGTCTTCCGGTGATTTTCAGATTTATTAAATAATCGATTGTTACATTGGACAATCGATTGTCAAAGAGACAGTGTCTAAAATGTTTTTCAAAAACTGATAAGTAATCGATTGTTGACTTTGTGCAATCGATTGTGAAGCTGACCGTTGTCGTAAAGTTTTCAAATACCGTCAGGTAATCGATTATTGATTCTGTATAATCGATTGTTTTGATTGAAATCCGGAAAAAATTTTTTGAACGTTATTGGGTAATCGATTATTGATTTTGTATAATCGATTGTTTTGATTAAAATTGGGAAAAGATTTTTTGAACGTTGCTGAGTAATCGATTGTTGATTCTGGACAATCGATTGTTTGTGGTAAAATCTGGAAAGGATTTTTTGAACGTTGCCAGTAATCGATTATGGATTGTAAGTAATCGATTATCAAGCGTAAAATCTGGGATTGAACTTTGATCTGACTGGCATACAATCGATTGTTGGGGTTTGACAATCGATTGTCAGTGAGTAAAATCAGCAACTCTTAATTGGCAATTAGGCAACGGTAATGCCAAGTTTTTCAACTATAAAAACAGCTTCATTTCAGTGTTTTAAACACAACAACATACTACAACTGATCATTACATTGCTATAAGCTTGCATACTTTTGTTTATCATTTTATATTCAATTTCATAAAGCTTTTGAGAGCCATATTCTTGTCCAAAGTTGTTGTGATCTAGAGCTTACTTCTTTTACTCATATCTACTCATTAAGGAGTATTTTGTTTGAGTGTTTAGTGTTTTATACACTTGTAAGAGAATTGTGATCTCTTGTTGTAAGGAACTTGTGTTTACTTGGTTGAAGTCTTGGAGTGTTGTATCTCCGAGCAAAGGTGTTAAGGCTTGTGTCCTTAAGTTGTAAAGGTTTGTTGAGCACCCGTAAGCTTAACAAGTTAGTGGAAAATCTCGAGAGAGTCTCTCGGGGACTGGACTAGCCACGTGTTGTGGTGAACCAGAATATATCGGTGCGTTCTTTCCTTTTTGTTTATTTAACGCACTTATTTATTTCCTGCAAATTTTAATTTCCGCAAGTTTACGCTAAATTTTATTATAACGCTATTCACCCCCCCTCTAGCGCTAAGCGTATTTTCTAACAATTGGTATCAGAGCCCAACTCTTTGAAAACTTAACAGTTTGAGAGAACCATCTATGGCTTCTACTCGTGATTCTTTTGCAGGAATTGATGAAGGACAGTGCTCCACACAACCACCTCTATTCAACGGTACAAATTACACGTACTGGAAGGAGAGGATGAAGATGTTCGTTCAGTCCAACAGCTTTCACCTTTGGAAGGTGATAATGAAGGGAAACCAAATTCCAACAAAGAAGGTGAAAAACGAATGGGTTCCCAAGTCCGAGGATGAGTATGACACGAATGACATCCGAAAGGTTCAAAATAATGCTAAAGCAATTAATTTATTATATTGTGCTGTTAATACTGACGATTACAGGAATATATCGTGTTGCACAATGGCAAAGGAGATGTGGGACACGCTAGAAGTTACGTACGAAGGTACGGACCAGGTAAGGGAAGCAAAAATTGATTTCCTAACCCATTCTTATGAATTATTTCACATGAAGGAAGGTGAAAAGGTGGACGAAATGTTTGAGCGATTTTCAATAATCGTAAATGACCTACATGCTCTCAAGAAAACATTCACAGATAGAGAGCTCGTTCGAAAAATTCTTAGAAGTCTCACACCGGCATGGAGATCAAAGGCCGATGCAATTCAAGAATCCATTGGCGTTTCAAACGTCACTATCGACGCACTAAGAGGTAACCTTAAGACCTATGAATCTACTATTCTTAACTCTTTTGTTGATGATCAAAGGAGGCAAAGAATTACTCTAAAGGCGAGCACAAGCCAACCGCAAATTGATGAGGAAGGAGACAACGAGTTTGGACTCGTTATCAAAAGATTTCAAAAGTTCATGCGCAAGGAGTATGAACGCAAGGGCAAAAAGCAAGGCGAACAAATCAAGTGCTATGAATGTGGTGAAACCGGGCACATCAAATCAAATTGCCCAAACATCAAAAGGGAGAAGAAACCTTTTAAAAAGCAACGTGCATACATTTATTGGGGAGGCGATTCCGGAGATGAGTCAAGCGAAGGAGAAGAAGACGAAGCAGCATATCTTTGACTTATGGCACAAGAAGAAACAAAGATGAGGTATGTCAAATTTCGTCTAAAAACTTCTTTACTCTTGAAGAAATGCGAACTGCTTTTGATGAATTATATGCTGAGTTTATTAAGGCTTCAAAAACTGTTAAGGGCATAAATGAAAATGCTTCATTAAAAGAAAAGGATTTTCAAAAATAGCTTTCTTTGAAAGAAAAGGATTTAGAAACACTGGTTTTAGAAAATGAAAAGCTGAAAGAGAAAAACAAGTTTTTTGGAAAAAGAAGCGCCGATAAGCCCGAAAGTTCTACAAAAAATTGTTCTTCTTGCTTGCATCTCAAAAATGAGGTAGATAGACTCAAAGGTACCTTAGATAAGTTTAATTCTTCCCACAAGAATTTGAATGAGGTCCTTGTTAATTTGAAATCAACCAAGCATGGCATTGGATTTAAGAATGAGGTTAAAAAAAAGGTTGAAGCCAAACCCCAACCACCTAAGGCTCAACCTAGGACTAATAAAACAAATGCTTATCCTAGAAATAGCAATCCTAGAACAAATATGCATGCTAGACAAAATGTTGAACATTTTAGGAGACCTCGAAATGACTTTCCACCTAGAAATAGTTACCCTAGAAATGATGCATATTTTAGGCCAAATGTTGAACCTTTGAGAAGACCTAGAAATGGCCTTCAACCTAGAAACAATCACTCTAGAAATGCTGCCCATCCTAGAGCTCATAGTAGGAGAAATAACTCTCATGAAATGCGAAATAGTCATAGTGTTCAAAATAGAGTAAGAAATTTTCATCCGTCTAGTTACTATGAACCTAGAAGGATGCATAACCCAAATGTGACTTGTCATTATTGTAGACGTATTGGTCATATTGCTCCTGCATGCTTTACACGTCATAGACATATTACTCAATCGCATCATTATAATATGCCTAACCCCCAAGGACCCAAGATGGCATGGGTACCTATTGAACATTAATTTGTTTTGTAGGTGTGCTTGAAGGGATCAAGTGTACTATGGTACCTTGATAGTGGATGCTCCAAGCATATGACGGGAGATGAATCCAAATTCCTTCAATTAGAGCACAAAGAAGGAGGAAGTGTTATCTTCGGTGATAACAATAAAGGAAAGATCATCGGCATCGGCTCGGTCGGTAAGGATGAAAATTCCTCTATTAAGCATATATTACTTGTTAAAGGATTAAAGCATAATCTCTTGAGCATAAGCCAATTGTGTGACAAGGGAAATCTCGCTTTATTTGATTCGGATGAATGCTTCGTGTTCAGACGTAGTGATTTCAAAATTATCCTCCGTGGTTTTAGAGTGGATAATATTTATATGGTTGATCTTTCTAATTCCTCACCCGATTATGTTGATTTTCTAATGAGTAAAGAGGATGATACTTGGCTATGGCATCGTAGAGTAGCACATATCAATATGCATCTTTTGAACAAATTGATTTCTCAAAACTTAGTTGTTGGTCTTCCCATTTTAAAATTTGAAAATGACTCTATTTGTGACTCGTGTCAAAAGGGGAAGCAAACAAAAGCATCTTTCAAATCTAAAAACATTGTTTCAACTTCTAGACCATTGCAATTGCTTCATATGGATTTATTTGGTCCCTCTCGCATTGAATGTCTAGGAAGAAATAAATATACTTTTGTGATTGTTGATGATTACTCGAGATTTACTTGGACTTTATTTCTTGCCAATAAAAGTGATGCTTTTCAAAATTTTAAATATTTTCTTAAGCGTGTTCAAAATGAAAAAGAAACAACCGTCACTTCAATTAGAAGTGATCATGGGGGAGAGTTTGATCACAATCTCTTTGCGGACTTTTGTGACGAACTCGGAATCGAGCATACCTTTTCCGCTCCACGTACACCACAACAAAATGGGGTGGTGGAAAGGAAAAATAGGTGTCTCGAAGAGATGGCTAGAACCATGCTCGACGAAGCTAAGATACCCAAATATTTTTGGGCGGACGCCGTGAGTACCGCTTGCTATGTTCTAAATAGAGTAGTAACTCGGCCGATACTCATGAAAACCCCCTATGAACTTTATAAGGGTAGAAAACCAAATATTTCCTATTTTAGAGTTTTTGGTTGCAAATGTTTTGTTCATAACAATGGCAAAGACCAATTGGGTAAATTTGATGCTAAGTCTGATGAAGGTATTTTCATTGGATATTCCTCACGTAGTAAAGCATATAGGGTCTTTAATAAAAGAACCCAAATTGTGGAGGAATCCCCTCATGTTGTATTTTCCGAAAATAATGCTCGCTTGGCAAGAAAGGATTCCGGTTTTGATCTTGCAGGTATCTTAGATAGCTTGAAACACAAAATACAAGAGGAACTACCCAAGGAAAATAAAGATGAAACTGAGGAACAACCAACGGAAGAAGCGCCACAATTGGAAAAAGAAACAAAAGTGCCAAATGAGTGGAGGACGATCAAAGATCACCCTCTTGAACAGGTAATTGGCAACGTTGGAGACAAGGTAAGTACCCGAAACTCTCTCAAAAATACCTTAGAACATACTGCTTTTGTTTCTCAAATTGAACCCAAAACCATCTCAGAAGCAATTGGGGATGAATTTTGGACCTTGGCAATGCAAGAGGAGCTTAACCAATTCGAACGCAATGACGTTTGGGATTTGGTGCGAAGACACGAAGGTCATACCATAATTGGTACGAAATGGGTTTTTGAGAAAATGGTATAATCACTAGAAACAAAGCTAGGCTTGTAGCAAAAGGCTATAATCAAGAAGAGGGTATTGACTATGAGGAAACATATGCTCCCGTAGCTAGATTAGAAGCTATTCGCTTATTGCTTGCATTTGCCTCTTCTATGAATTTCAATTTATATCAAATGGATGTGAAAAGTGCTTTTCTAAACCGTTTTATTCAAGAAGAAGTTTATGTTGAACAACCCCCCGGTTTTGAAGATTTTAAATCTCCCGATCATGTTTTCAAACTCAAAAAGGCTCTTTATGGTTTAAAACAAGCTCCCCGAGCTTGGTATGAAAGATTGAGTAAGTTTCTTTTGGAAAATGATTTCATTAGGGGGAAAGTTGACACAACTCTCTTTATTAAGCATAAAAACAATGATATTTTGTTAGTTCAAATATATGTAGATGATATTATATTTGGTGCTACTAACAATGTTTTATGCAAGGAATTTTCCGATTTAATGACAAGCGAATTTGAGATGTCTATGATGGGTGAGTTAACATTCTTTTTGGGATTACAAGTAAAGCAAATGAAAGAAGGTACATTCATTTGTCAAACCAAATATTGCAAAGAATTGCTGAAACGATTTGAGATGAACAATGCAAAAGAAATGGCAACTCCCATGAGCACATCCGATCATCTAGACAAAGATGAGAAAGGTAAGGAAGTCGACACCAAAAAGGATCGAGGTATGATTGGCTCTCTTCGTTATCTTACTGCTAGTCGTCCGGACATCATGTTTAGCGTGTGCTTATGCGCTCGTTATCAATCGTGTCCGAAGGAGTCTCACCTTACTGCGGTAAGACGGATTTTAAGGTATCTTGTTGGTACTACAAATGTGGGTTTATGGTACCCCAAAGGCTCTTCATGCCAACTTGTTGGCTATTCCGATTCCGATTTTGCTGGATGCAAATTGGACCGCAAGAGCACTAGTGGCACTTGCCATTTGCTCGGTAGCTCTCTCGTTTCTTGGTTTAGCAAGAAACAAGTAAGTGTTGCGTTGTCCACAACCGAGGCTGAATATGTAGCCGTGGGGAGTTGTTGCGCTCAAATCCTATGGATGAAACAACAACTCTTGGACTATGGCCTAAGTCTTAATCATATCCCTCTTAGATGTGATAATACTAGTGCCATATGCTTGACGAAGAACCCCGTTCTTCATTCGAACGAAACACATTGAAATTAGACATCATTTTATTAGAGATCACGTTCTCAAAGGTGATGTCGAAATTGAATTTGTTGAAACCAAAAACCAATTGGCAGACATCTTTACAAAGCCTTTAGAGAAAGAGTCCCTCTTCCGAATTCGCAGTGAACTCGGGATCCTTGACTCCACGTTGATCTAAGTCATGCGTTGCATTTTTTTTACATGATTTCTAACTTGAGCGTCGGAGACGTCTAATTCTTCTTTGCAGGTATCGCCCTAAAAGTAGGGGGAATTATAAAGCATGATGCGCAAGAATCGAGTCTTCTTCAGAAAAATCTGTTTCCCTCATCTAATAATCGATTATCTCGTATCAATAATCGATTGTAATGCTATCATTTGAGCTATTATACTCTCTTTAAATAATCACACCTTCTTTCCAATAAATAAACAAGGTTTATTTCATCTTTGGCATCTTATTATTATTTTTGCTAATGGCAAAAGGGGGAAGATAACGGGTATGATGCACTCTCAAGTTATAAGCTTAAATTGAGGGGGAATTCTCAAATTGAGGGGGAACAAATTGCATACTTGTTGCATGTATATACTTGTCTTGAATCGACATTATAAATTGCTTGTCTTGAATATCCCGCTTAATGTTTGCCATTATCAAAAAGGGGGAAATTGTTGGAAACACGTTCTCAATGCAATATACTAAAACGTATGTTCTTTTGTATAGGTTTTGATGAATGACAAACGAAGCGAAAATTGATATATGACGAAGTTCAAGAAACAAGCGCACAATTGATATACAACGAGGTTCAAGCTCAAGACAAAGTTTTATAGTTTAATTGAGTCATTCTTAATTGTGATCTTGATCCTACAACTTGACTCGTAACATGGCTTCTCTCATAAAACTATTTTCCAAAATCATGCATATTTAATTTAATGTCAAATGATTTTAAATCATGCATATTTACAGTAGTCAAAATAATTTTTAGACATGCCTTAAAAATCTGGACTAAGATAATCGATTATGTATTTATGATAATCGATTGTTTTAAGCCAAGACTGCATGACAATCGATTGTGAACTAATGACAATCGATTGTGAGTAAGACAGTGAGCATCAGGTTTTTCAAACCTGCATGACAATCGATTGTGAACTAATGACAATCGATTGTAACTGAGGCAGTGTCCATCAAAGTTTTTCAAAACTCAGAATAATCGATTATGAACTAATGGTAATCGATTATGTTGAGACAGAGTCTTCCAGTGAGTTTCAAATTTATTAAATAATCGATTGTTACATTGGACAATCGATTGTCAAAGAGACAGTGTCTAAAATGTTTTTCAAAAACTGATAAGTAATCGATTGTTGACTTTGTGCAATCGATTGTGAAGCTGACCGTTGTCGTAAAGTTTTCAAATACCGTCAGGTAATCGATTATTGATTCTGCATAATCGATTGTTTTGATTGAAATCCGGAAAAGATTTTTTGAACGTTATTGGGTAATCGATTATTGATTTTTTATAATCGATTGTTTTGATTAAAATCCGGAAAAGATTTTTTGAACGTTGCTGAGTAATCGATTGTTGATTCTGGACAATCGATTGTTTGTGGTAAAATCTGGAAAGGATTTTTTGAACGTTGCCAGTAATCGATTATGGATTGTAAGTAATCGATTATCAAGCGTAAAATCTGGGATTGAATTTTGATCTGACTGGCAGACAATCGATTGTTGGGGTTTGACAATCGATTGTCAGTGAGTAAAATCAGCAACTCTTAATTGGCAATTAGGCAACGGTAATGCCAAGTTTTTCAACTATAAATACAGCTTCATTTCAGTGTTTTAAACACAACAACATACTACAACTGATCACTACATTGCTATAAGCTTGCATACTTTTGTTTATCATTTTATATTCAATTTCATAAAGCTTTTGAGAGCCATATTCTTGTCCAAAGTTGTTGTGATCTAGAGCTTACTTCTTTTACTCATATCTACTCATTAAGGAGTATTTTGTTTGAGTGTTTAGTGTTTTATACACTTGTAAGAGAATTGTGATTCTCTTGTTGTAAGGAACTTGTGTTTCCTTGGTTGAAGTCTTGGAGTGTTGTATCTCCGAGCAAAGGTGTTAAGGCTTGTGTCCTTAAGTTGTAAAGGTTTGTTGAGCACCCGTAAGCTTAACAAGTTAGTGGAAAATCTCGAGAGAGTCTCTCGGGGACTGGACTAGCCACGTGTTGTGGTGAACCAGAATATATCGGTGCGTTCTTTCCTTTTTGTTTATTTAACGCACTTATTTATTTCCTGCAAATTTTAATTTCCGCAAGTTTACGCTAAATTTTATTATAACGCTATTCACCCCCCCCCTCTAGCGCTAAGCGTATTTTCTAACACCTGCTTGGTCTTCCATAACTTCTTTTCTAACAAAAGGTGGTGCCTTGTCAAAAAGGTGTGTGCTACCTCCAGGGGTAGCTGATAGCTTCATGGACAAGGATAAAGCTGTAGAAGTACCAAGAAAGCCATTTACAAGGTCTCAAGCTAAGGAGAAGCAAGACAAGGTTATTGCGCTTTAATGGGAGATCAAGAAGGTGCTAATGATGGAACAAGATCTCAAAAATTATGGAGAAGATTTAGCTAAGTGCTACACTCATTTCATGGTCCAAGTCCATGTCCAAGAGGAGGTTGATGGGGTCCAAGCACCTGCCAAGGAAGGCCTAAATTAGGCGCTTAAATCAACTCGCAAAGGAGCAAACTTTGCGCCCAAGTTTCCTTATTCTTTTTCCTAGTTTTTTAGGACATATTTGATGCTTTCCTAGGTAGTTAAGGTTTTGTTTTCCTTTTCCTAAATTTATTAGAATTACTTTCCAAGATTGATTTGGTTTTTGTTTCCTAGAGTTTTTTGCTTTTCCTAAGGTAGTTGGACTTGTTTTCCAAAGTAGTTTAGGACTTTATTTCCTTATTTTTTTAGGTAGAATTTTGTGTTCCGTTCCCTATATAAATGGGTATCTTCTTTTCTTTTTAGATTATTCAAATTATCAATAAAAATTCTGAGATTTCTCTTGCACTCTTGTGTGTGGCTACTCTTGGATTTATTCTTCAACCTTCAAGATTCAACTTAAGGTGGTAAGATTAAACTCTTTCGAAATCTTAGATCACTTCTAGGTATTCAAGAAAGGTGATAAGTTTAGGCTTATTGTTGTTCTTGTTATACTAAAGGGTCGAATTTCACAATCTATTTCTTGTTTTAATTTTCTACCAAAGGCGATTAGTTCTTCATTAGCTAATTGTTGTTGATAGGATTCAACTTCAAGAATAGACTTCTTGAATTCAAGAAACTCTTTCTTGAATTCAATCTATCTTTAATTTTCCGTCTTTTTTCGTTTCTTTATTTTCTTTTAGCTTCCGCACGTTTATTGATTTTCTTGTTTTTCCTTTAGTAATTCTTGAATCCCTTATCGGTTGCTATCAAGTGGTATCATAGCATAGGATAATCAAGATTTCAATCTTGATAATCTTGGGAGGTTCTTGAGCAAAAAAAAAAAAAAAATCAACCCAATAAAAAAAGTATTATTGATTATTATTAATTATTTTTAGAATTCAAGTATTATTTGGTGTCCAAGTCAAGAAAGTAAACAAGAAGAGGGGATCCTTGTTCTTGAAGATTAAGGAAACTCCTTTTCTTATTCTTGTGGGTTTTGGGTTTCCTAAAATTCTTTTTTTTTCTCTACTAACCAATTCCTATTCTTGTTAGGTTGGTCATTCACGTTTCTTTCTTTTTCATAATTCTTCTTATCACTAAGGGTTGTGACTAGTAAGGTTTATTAATAAATCTAAATATATTGCTTGAGTGAAAAAAGGCAAGAGAGGTGAGAACATTAGAGGAAAAAGCCAAATTGAGAGATATATATTGCTTTCTTCAGGATGGATCGTACATGCAGTGATGGTGAACAAAGGGTTCTTCAAGAAGCTGAAATCAAAGGAAAGAATGATTTTACCTTGGAAGCTATGCACCAACAATTTGAAAGGTGGAATTACAATTCCAAGATATGAGGGACACCATTGCTGAGTAAAATATTGCAATAGATGAACTTAGGAGGGGAAATAATGCTAGACCCCAAGCTTGGAGAAACGTACCCGCCCCCATTGTAAATCAAGAAATCCCAATCAATAATTTTAATGATGATATTGATTTTGATAGGATAGGAAGAGATACGAGGGGACAAAGAGGAACACTTGAAGATGATAATATAATTAGTATAAAGATGAAGATGTCATCTTTCAAGGGAACAAGGGATCCAGACTTGTACCTTGATTGGGAGAGAAAAGTGGAAGCCATCTTTGACTGCCACAACTATTCAGAGGGGAAGAAGGTTAAGCTTGCTGCTGTTGAATTTTCTAACTATGCAGCAATCTGGTAGAAAAAACTTTCTAGGGAGAGAGTGCAAGAAGGACAAGCACTCGTTGCTACGTGGGCTGAGATGAAAAGGGTAATGACGAAAAGATTTGTGCCATCACACTTTCAAAGAGATCTACAACAACGTCTTCAAACTTTGAGGCAAGCGTCCTTATCTGTAGATGAGTACTTTAAGGCTATGGACATGGCTATGATCCAAGCTAATTGTATGGAGGAAGAGGAGGCTACAATGGCTAGGTTTTTGAATAGTTTAAATAAAGAAATAGTTGATGTAGTCGAATTACAACAATATGTAACTTTAGATGAGTTAGTTGAATTAGCTATCAAGGTAGAAAGACAAAACAAAAGGAGACAACAATCTGGATCATAGAGAAGTCGGCCAACTATTATTCCAAAGAAGCAATGTTCGAAATCTGAGGAGACGCCTACTCTTAAATTACATGAAGACAAGGGCAAGAGCAAATTCGAATCCAAGGATGGGGTATGCCTTTTATGCCTAAGACTTCTACTTCTACTTCTTCTATTTAATGTCTCAAGTGTCAAGGGAGAGGGCATAAGGCTTATGAATGCCCAAGTAGAAGATCTAATTAAAGAAGACGGAGGATATGAGAGTGAAAAAAGTGAACCAAGTGAAGAACAAGAAGAAAACTTTGTAGAGAATGAAGAAGGAGAAGAGATGGAGTACATAGATGGTGAGTTGAGTTTTATGGTTAGGAGTCTTATGCATATTAATTTGGGTCACTCTAGTGAAGAACAAAGGGAAAACATATTCCATACTCGGTGTGGAATCAAAGATAAAATATGTTCTATGATAATTGATAATGGGATTTGTGCTAATGTTGTGAGTGCATATTTGGTGGAAAGGTTATGGTTGGAATGGATGAAGAACCTTAGACCTTATAGGTTGCAATGGTTCAATAATAGTGGAGAGGTCAAGGTGAATAAACAATGCATGGTCTCCTTCAATATTGGAAGGTACACCGATGAAGTTCTATGTGATATAGTACCCATGCAAGATTGTCATATCTTGTTGGGGAGACCTTGACAGTATGATAGGAGTGCTTTCCATGATGGGGGGAAAAATAGATACTCTCTTGAGCATAATGGCAAGAAGCACATTCTTGCACCATTAACTCCTTCCCAAGTATATGAAGATCAAAAAAAGATGAAAGAATCAATGGGGAAACATGGGGAGGGATCAAAACAAGAGACTAAAGGGAAAGAAAAAGAGGGAAAATATGAACTGAGGTGTGAGGAGAGAGAGGGCAGCAATGAGAGGAAGGAAAAGGTGGAGAAGAGTGAAAACAAATAAAATCATTGGTGAGAGGAAAGAGGCTAAGATTGAAAAAAAAAGTGAGCATTGCAAAATCCAAAGAGTGTTTAATTGCAAAAAACGAGGGGCGGCCTATTATCTTGCTCACTTATAAGGAAGTTCTGCTTAATAATGATTCATTAACATCCTCTTTGCCTAGTGTTATTTCTAACCTTTTGCAGGATTTTGAAGACGTTTTTCATGAGGATCTTCTTAAAGGTTTACCACCTTTAAGAGGAATAGAGCATCAAATTGACTTTATGCCGGCATCACAAATTCCTAATAAGCCTGCTTATAGGAGCAATCCTGAAGAAACAAAAGAATTACAAAGACAAGTAGAGGAGCTGCTTGATAAGGGATTTGTAAGAGAAAGTATGAGTCCATGCTCTGTGCCCGTACTTTTGGTGCCAAAGAAGGATGGCACTTGGAGGATGTGCATGGACTGCCGCGCCATCAATAAAATAACAGTAAAGTATCGACATCCTATTCCTCGTGTAGATGATATGCTTGACCAATTACATGGTTCTAAAATATTCTCTAAAATTCATTTAAAGAGTGGATACCACCAAATTAGAATGAATCCTGGAGATGAGTGGAAAATTGCATATAAAACTAAATATGGATTGTATGAATGGTTAGTGATGCCGTTCGGGTTAACTAATGCACCTAGTACATTCATGAGGTTAATGAACCATATCTTTAAGGATTTTCATGGAAAATTTGTAGTCGTTTATTTTGATGATATTTTGATCTTTTCTAAATCTTTAGAAGAGCATGTCGAACATTTGAAACAAGTTTGTAATGTGCTTAGGGAGCAACAATTGTATGCAAATCTATCCAAGTGCACTTTTGTGTAGATAAGATAGTTTTTTTGGGCTTTGTTGTGAGTTCTAGTGGTGTTGAAGTAGATGAAGATAAAATCAAAGCGATTAAAGATTGGCCTACACCTAATAGCATTACTGAAGTTAGAAGTTTTCATGGACTTGCTAGATTTTATAGGAGATTTGTTAGAGATTTTTGTTCAATTGCTGCACCTTTAACTGAAGTCATTAAGAAGGATAAAGTCTTTAATTGGGGAAAAGAACAAGAGCATGCATTTAATATTTTGAAGGATAAATTGTGTTATGTTCCTTTGTTACAATTACCTGATTTTAACAAGTCTTTTGAAATTGAATGTGATGCATCTGGTAGAGGTATTGGGGCTATTTTAATGCAAGATTCTAAACCAATTGCTTATTTTAGTGAGAAGTTGAATGGGGATGCATTGAATTATTGTACTTATAATAAGGAATTGTATGCCTTGGTAAGGGATCTCGCTACATGGTAGCATTATTTGTGGTCAAAAGGGTTTGTGATAAAAACTGACCATGCGTCTTTAAGATACTTGAAAGCCTTGGTATATTGAGTAGAAGACATACCAGATGGGTTGAATTCATTGAGACATCCCTTATGTCATTATCTACAAGCAAGGTAAAGACAATATAGTTGCTGATGCACTTTCAAGAAGGTACGCTCTTGTTTCTACACTTACGTCTAAATTGATGGGATTTGATCATATTAAGGAATTATATGTTGATGATTCTTATTTTGGTGTAGCATTTTCAGCATGTTTAAATGGGCCTTTTGAGAAGTATAATCTGAAAGATGGGTTTCTTTCAAAAGAGAATAAGCTTTGTGTCCCTAATTGTTCTTTACGAGAAGTTTTTGTGAGGGGAGCACGTTGTGGGGGGGCTTATGGGAAACTTTGATGTGCCTAAAACACTTGACATCCTTGCTGAAAATTTCTTTTGTCCTAATATGAGAAAAGATGTAGAAAAATTTTGTGCTCAATGCCTTCAATGCAAACAAGCTAAATATAAAGTGTTGCCACATGGTTGATACACGCCATTACATGTACCTACTTCACCTTGGATTGATATTTCTATGGACGTTGTGTTAGGGATTCCTAGAACAAGGTATGGTAAGGAATATCATCTTTGTTGTGGTAGATAGGTTCTCAAAAATGGCTCGTTTTATTCCTTATTTAAAGACTAATGATGCATCTCATGTAGCTGATTTATCTAGAGAAGTTGTTAAATTGCATGGTATACCCCGAAGTATTGTTAGTGATTGGGATGCTAAGTTTCTACGCCACTTTTGGCGTGTGCTTTGGAGAAAATTGGGAAAACAATTGTTGTTTTCTACTTCATGTCATCCGAAAAGTTATGGGCAAACAAAGGTAGTAACTAGAACCTTAGAAAATATGTTATGGGCGGTTCTAATAGGAAAGTTAAGTTCTTGTGAAGATCACTTGCCTTTGGTAGAATTTGCTTACAATCGAACTGTTCATTCATCTACGGGTTATTCTCCTTTTGAAGTTGTTTATGGCTTTAACCCCCTTACACCCCTTGACTTATTGTCGTTGCCTACTAATGAGATGGCTAGTCTTGATGGAAAGAAGAAAGCGGATTGGATAAAGACTATTCATGAGCATACGAGACTTTCAATTGAGAGGAGGAATAAGCAAATAGATTTACGAGGAAATAAAGGTCAAAAGCCAGTTATCTTCAAGCCCGGTGATTTCGTTTTGGTTCAAATGAGGAAGGAGAGATTTCCTTCAAAAAGGAAGACAAATTTCACCCTAGAGAAGATGGACCATTTAAAGTACTTGAAAGGACTGGAGATAATACTTACAAATTGGACCTTCCAAGTGAGTTTCAAGTAAGTGCTACTTTCAATGTTGCTGACTTATCCTTGTTTGATGTAGGTTCAAATTTGAGGAAGAATTCTTTTCAAGAAGAGGGTAATGATAGCTTCATGGACAAGGATAAAGCTGTAGAAGTACCAAGAAATCTATTTACAAGGTCTCAAGCTAAGGAGAAGCAAGACAAGGTTGTTGCGCAACGGGAGATCAAGAAGACGCTAATGATGGAACAATATCTCACAAATTATGGAGATGAATTAGCTAAGTGCTACACTCATTTCATGGTCCAAGTCCAAGTCCAAGAGGAGGTTGATGGGGTCCAAGCACCAGCCAAGAAAGGCCTAATTAGGCGCTTAAATCAACTCGCAAAGGAGCAAACTTGGCGCCCAAGTTTCCTTATTTTGTTTCCTAGTTTGTTAGGACATATTTGATGCTTTCCTAGGTAGTTAAGGTTTTGTTTTCCTTTTCCTAAATTTATTAGAATTACTTTCCAAGATTGACTTGGTTTTTGTTTCCTGGAGTTTTTCCTTTTCTTAAGGTAGTTGGACTTGTTGTCCAAAGTAGTTTAGGACTTTATTTCCTTGTTTTTTAGGTAGAATTTCATGACCCATTCCTTATATAAAAGGGTATCTTCTTTGCTTTTAGATTATTCAGATTATCAATAAAAATTGTGAGATTTCTCTAGCACTCTTGTGTGTGGCTACTCTTGGATTTATTCTTCAACCTTCAAGACTCAACTTAAGGTGGTAAGATTAAACTCTTTTGAAATCTTAGATCACTTCTAGGTACAAGAAAGGTGATACGTTTAGGCTTATTAATGTTCTTGTTATTCTAGAGGGGCCGGGTTTAACAATCTATCTCTTGTTTTAATTATCTACCAAAGGTGATTAGTTCTTCGTTAGCTAATTATTGTTGTTAGGATTCAACTTCAAGAATATACTTCTTGAATTCAAGAAACTCTTTCTTGAATTCAATCTATCTTTAATTTTCCGTCTTTTTTCGTTTCTTTATTTTCTTTTAGCTTTCGCACGTTTCTTGATTTTCTTGTTTTTTCTTTAGTAATTCTTTAATCTCATATCGGTTACTCAGTAGCTGTGATCCATTTTGTAGCTAGTGCATCGGAAACCATGTTGGCCTCCCTGTAAATGTGGCTAAAGATGGGATCACCCAGCTGCCATAGTTGCCACCTGCAATAATGAATTAAGTGAGTATACTGTGGGTTATCATGTTGTCGTAAGGTGATTACCTCTTTGACGTCGATATTTATTTCTAACGGTTGATAACCATATTGTAAAGAGAGTCGTAATCCATAGAGTAAGGCAGTGAGTTTCTTCTAAATGTTGTTTACAAAGGCGATGTTACCTGAGAATCTTAGTTTCTATTCGCCAGTGGAGGAGCGGATAACCCCTCCTATGCCATTGGCTCCTGGATTTTGGGAGGCTGCACCATCACTGTTAAGTTTATAGAAGTTTGGTGTAGGAGGATTCCATTTTATATATAGAGGGATTCAAGGCTTACGTGGTGGGAATTTATGTGTAACAAAGTAAAATTCCGCATCGTGATGAATTATTTGAGAGTGATTAAGAGGATCCTTACGATTATTATAAACATTATGGTTGTTATTGAGCCAAATGCCCCATAGAAAAAATGAAGGAGAGTGGTGAGAGGAATATTATGTGGGGGTGATTATGCGTTGCTTTATAAGTGTATGAAGGTGTTCAAATATGTGGGAGTTTTGTTGGTTTCGATGTGTACTGGTGCAGATGCCTAACTTTTCCTATATAGGGTGTGTGTGTGAGCATTCTAAAAATAGGTGAGTTAAAGATTCAGGTTCAAGAGAGCAATGGGGGTAAAGATCATTGGTTGTAATTTTGAGATGCACTAAATAGGTATTTGTGGGTAATCTTTGATGGCTACATAGCCATAGAAAGTGTTTTAATATTGGTGTTATATGGAGTTTACATAACCAATTATAAGGGTAGTTTTTCGTGAGTACTAGTGTATCATTACAAGATTTTATAGTGAAGGTTACAGAATTTGTTAATTCCCAAATTAATGTATCTGGTGAGGCTTGACACAAAGGCAAGTATATACTATGTTTTTTATGGAGGAGCGCTGATGCTAATTCAAACAAGATAGTTGCAAGATTCCATTGAGTAGGTGTTATATAGTATATCACAGTGTTATGGGTTTCTGAATGTGGTAAAGGGCCAGATATAAGTGATCTTGTAGGGGTACTAGGGGAGATCCGGTTGTCATGCCAAAAATTGATGTGGTGTCCATTAGTGATAATCCAATGGGTGCCTATTGTGCAGTAGCTCCAGCCTTTGATGACATTTTTCCATGTGAAGGATGCTTTCTTGGAGTTAAGATAATTGGATAGAAGTACTGAGGCCCAGAGGGCCGATGAACTTTAAATTAATCTCCAAGCTAGGCTTGCGAGAAGTGCTTTATTTTTTACAGATAAGTTTTGTATTCTAAGCCCTCCCTTATGCTTGGGCATGGTAATGTTGTCCCATTTGAGGAGGTGAAGTCATTTCTTCTGTGAAGATGACCCCCAAAGAAAGTTTTTTTTGTAACGATCGAGAGATTGAATTATAATTTATGGAATAAAATATATTGCATGGTATGGTTTGGGAGGGAATTGAGGGTCGAGCGTATAAGTGTGGTTCGCCCAGCCATGGTTAGATATTTGGTTTTCATGCCTGAGAGTCTATATTTAAAATTATCTAGAAGGTATTGGAAATCTTGTTTAGTAGGTTTTTGGGTAAATATGGAAAATCCAAGGTATCTACCAAATGATCTACATTCAGACATATTAAAAGAACTAAGAACAAATTGTTTATCGACTAAGGAGCAATTACTAGAGAAGAAGATTTTTGACTTGACAAAATTTATTTTTTAGCCTGCAGTTGCTTGAAATGGTTTAGCGTATCTGTTATAGAGTGGCAGGAAGTAGTAGTAATTTTAGAAGCAAGGATGATATCGTTCTCAAAGAACAAGTGAGAGAGTTTTGGTTCTGGTTTGGCTATAGTGATGGGTGACCTTGGTTGTAGTCTACTACTCGGTCGATAGAGCGAGCAAGCATTTCCATACATAATATAAAAAGGGAAGGGTGAGAGTGGTCCTCTTGACGAATTCCTCTAGTGGATTGGAAGTAGTCTGTAGGAGCACCATTAAAGACTATGGAAATGGAGGGTATGGTGGCGCATGACATAATTAAGCTGATAATAATGGGAGGAAAGTTGAAGTAGATTAGTGCTCATTTAATAAAAGACCATTCAAGGCGATCAAAAAAATTTTCGAGGTCTCATTTAAGGAGCATATAAGGAATTTTCCTTTTCATTTGTCAAAATTTGTTAAGGATTTACTGTACTATTATGGAATTATCAGAGGCTCTACGACCCTATAGGAAGCTGTCTTGGGTTGGAATAATGATTTTTGGAAGGAATTGCTTAATACGGTTAACTAGGATTTTGGTGATAATCTTGTAAATCGTGTTCTATAGACTAATGGGTCTAAATTGGATAAGCTGAGTAGCAATGTTGTTCTTAGGGATGAGGCAATGGTAAGTGTGATTAATGTCTTTAGGAATGAACCCTTGATTAAATTGTATGGTAAAAGGTGAGGATAGAGGGAGCTATTTCGTGCCAGTATATTTGATAACAAAATGGGTGGAGACTGTCAGATCCCGGTGCTCTAATGGTTTTGAAAGAGTGACTGGCTCTAGTTATTTCAAAGTCTTGAAGGGGACGGTTCAAAGAAGTATTATCTTCCATGGATAGTGTATTGTAGGTGTTGATAAGGAAGGTGCGGAGAGAATGTTTGGTCAGTGGTGAATAGGAGGGTAAAGTAGGTGAAATATTTATCGCGAATAGTTGCAATATCAAAGCACCAGTTTCCTGTTAGGTCTTGTATTGCAGTAATGCGATTACGTTTACTTCTAATTAAAGTGGATAAGTGAAAAATTTAGTGTTGGCATCACTCCTCGTTAAGCCAAGTAACACGGGATTTGAGTTTTCATAAATCTTCTTCTAATTTAAGAATTGTATTGTATTTTAAAATGAGGTCATTTTCTAGTTTTTGTAAAAATGAGCTAGTAGAATAGTGTGTGGAGGATTGGAGTCCTGATAGTCTAGCTAATATGTATTTTTTTCATTTAAAGATATTGCCAAAAGTATGGCGATTCCATGTTGTAACAGTATCAGCAAATCATTCATTGGCTTGCAATAACTTAGAATTGTTAGCCCAGATGTGAGAGATCATTTGCCTAAGGTCCGGGTATGAGGTCCAGATTGTTTCAAAGAGAAAAGGTATTTAGAGGGTGCTAATTTTTTGTATAAAGTTATGAGGAGTGAAAAGTGGTCAGAATGAGTTCTAGGTAAGTGAGTGACTATTGAATCGGGGAATAAGGCATTCCAGTCATAAATAACGAAGCATCTATGTAGGCATTCCAAAATTGTGCTACCATATTGTCGTTTGTTTGACCACGTATGTATACTTCCTTTAAACCCTAGATAAAGGAGACTACAGTAGTTTATACAATCTAGAAATTTATTAGTTCTATTTAAATTGATACTTCTCCCGCCAAATTTTTCAAGCATCAAAATATCTCATCAAAATCGCCTGATAAGAGCCATGGCCCTTTGCAAGCATCAGCTATGCATCATAGATTATCCCAAAGGATAGTGCAGTTATGTAAGTTAGGGCTAGCATAAATAGCAGAAAACATCCATTTATGAGGCTTGGGAATTACCTGAAGCACGCAGTGTATTTCTTGATGAGTGGTGGCTACTACTTCCACATGGAGAGTATCATGTGTCAAAAATATTGCAATTCCATCCGAGTGGCCTTCGGGTGGTACTTCCGCTATGTGGATGAAGTGAAAGTATTCTTGTATATATTGGTGGTTTGTTAGGTAAGTTTTCACAAGTACCAACAGTGATGGGCGGTGATAGTCAAGCATTAAATAAAAATTACGTCTAAATTCGGGTGACTGTGCACCCCCTACAATTCTATACAACAAAATTCATATTACTATCGTTAGGGGGTGGTGGAGGTAAGTCCTGCATAGAGTTCATGCTCTGATCGTTTGACTGTATCAGTGGTGGGCGTAGAGATGGCGTTATTACTAGGGCATACTTCCCCGCATATGGATTGATTGTGGGTCGGATTCTGATGGAGCATCTTACTAGGTTGTGAGAGCAGTTGAGAATGTATTTTTTTGCGAATTCTTCTTTGAGGACCAAGACTTTTATGCCATTGAGCTTCACTGCTTCTGGGCGAGTTTCTATGAAATTTATCATTGCTTCATTAATTTCTTGATAGAATACTACGTTTTGTTCTTGTTGACTGGGACAGTGTGGTGGTGACAGTTCTGGAGAGAGGGTCAGAAGGTCTATCACCCCCGTTGGTGAGGGGGCAGCTATGGGTAGAGAGGGTAATGGGAAAGGTTGGATCCATGTGGGAGGAGGTGTTGTTAGAGCTGGTGGATAGAATTGTGGGTTTATCGCATATATTAGTGGGGGATCATTGTCACGGTATAGAATGGGTAGGGAAGTTGGATGCAAGAGGTTGGTCGGAGGCAGCATAGACCAGATTTACTGGTTATAGATTTCAGTCTCTAGGGTCATGCCCTCCAATATTATCTTAGCAACATCAGAGGGGTTGTTCAAGAGTATTTTGTGACTTCTAGTCCGTTCTCAATGAGGGTGAACGTTAGTGCATGGTTTTGAAGGTTGAGTTCCAACCAGGAGGAATGGTCCACTGGAGTTTGGGGTGTCTGGGCAATATAGTAACGTGAGGTTGGATTCATTCTTAGGGTGTGCGTAATTGGTGGAGGGTGTGGTATGAGAGCTAGAGGGAGGGTGGTGGGGGTGGAAGGGGAGGGTTGCGTCTGTTGTTGTAGCGTGTAGGAAGGCTAGGCATTTGGAGTTATGGAGATGTTGGACGTTTGAGGTGTGGAGTGGGATATTATATAGATATTGGGTTTTACATGTGTATGAATGTTTGGGCTGGGCGGTGAGTTATGAATTGGGCTTGAAGAATAATTGGTATTTCATGAAGAGATTTTTACCTACCTATACCATATACCAAACCTTATTACCAATAATGTTCATAATTTGTTATTTACCCGTGTTGTCCACACTTTTACTACAAATTATATACCAATCCAAAAATAGATAGATTTTACCATTAAAAATGCGCTAAAATGAATGCACCAAATCTACGTGTGATTCTTTCAACTAGGGGTGTCAACCGGGCCGGGTTGACCCGGGACCGGCACGGACCGGCCCGGTCAAAACCGGCCCGGACCGGACCGGTTAAGGGCGGGGGGGGCCGGGCTGGGTTGGGGGGGGAAGGGGGTTTGGACGGACAGCCTTACCGGGCAAATAACCCGGACCGGACCGGCCCGGGAAGCGAATTACCGGGCGAACCGGCCAACCCGGACCGGCCCGGACCGGTTTTAACGGTCAAATTTTTTTTTTTTTTAAAAAAAAAAAATTTTTTTATACTTGTGGGGCCCACTTGCCCGTTGGCAACGGTCCAGAAGACCAGATCCGTTGGCCAACGGGTAAATTTTGCAAATTTGGCCATTTTTTGATTTTTTTTAGTTTTTATTTAATTACATTAATAACCCTTCTAAAAATCTATAAATACCCTCCCCCTCTTCTTCATTTCCTCACTCAAAATTATCTATCTCTCTCTCAATTCTCAAATTATCTATCTCTCTCTCAATTCAAGAATTCATATTCTACTTTCATAATTTTATTGTCTTTATTTTCCCGAATTAAATTTATCGTAATTTCTTATTTGGAAATCAGCAATTCGGCATTCGAAGCTTGATTCTTGAAGTTCAAGTGTTCAACATTCTTGAAGTTCACCTGTTCAAGTGCTCAATTTATTGTCGAATTCGGTGCACTCTCTCCAACTCTTTCTCTTATTTAATATTTTAATTGCATATTTGATTTTAGTTTAGCTTATATATTAAATTTTCCAATATGTTGAATGCTGCTAAAAGAGCGTGTAGAAAAGTTACTGGTAGGAGTGGAAGTGGAAGTGGAAGTAGTAAAAAAAGTCCTATAGCTTCTGGTAGTAATAGTAATAATGAACCAATAACACATGTTTCTGAATCATCGCCTAATTTGCAAGATGTAAATATTGATTATGAACAATTACACCAAGATTTCGGAATAGAAGATAACGAAATTGGAATAGAAGATGAGATACCATCTACACCTACTAGTGCAAATGTTGGTAGTGTTGGAGTTGGAGTTGCTAGTGCAACAAGGGGTAGAAGACCACCAGTCGCTCCAAAATCTAAATCTAATCGTAGAAAAAGAAGTGCTGTTTGGAAATTTTTTGATGAGATAGAAGATAGTGATAGAGTTAAGTGCAGACTTTGTAACGACACGTATCAACATTTGACCGGAGGTAATTTAGGGGGGACTGGCACACTTATTAGACATATGCAAAAGGATCATCCTATAGAATGGGGAAATAATGGGGATGGAAGTGAAACAACACCTAACACTACTACTGGAGGTCTGCGAAAATATGATAAAATGAGGGATCGAGAGGAATTAGCGAAAATGATTGCTTTGGGTTGTCTACCTTTTTCTTTTGCTTCTTCCTCTTATCTTGTTACGTATATTCAAAGGATATACAACCCTATGTTTAAAGGTATCCCTAGAAGTACCTGTAGATCTGACATCTTTAGACTTCACGGCCAATATCAAACGTACATACGTTATTTGTTTAGTCACCTTCCTTCTAGAGTATGTCTAACTTCTGATATTGGCCATGCTGTAAATGGAAATGATTATTTAACAATTACATGTCATTGGATAGATGACAATACTTGTATGCAAAAACGTATAATTGCTTTTAAATATGATGAAGATCAGAGTCATACTGCAACATTTATTAGTACTACAATTGTTGAAGTTGTCGAATTTTATAATCTAAACCAAAAAGTTTTGTGTATGTCTTTTGATAATGCTTCAAACAACAATGCTGCAGTTTCAATTTTAAAATTGAATTTACATCCACCTCTTGATGATATTTTTCATGTTAGATGTGCATGTCATGTATACAATTTAATTGTTAAAAGTGGGCTAGATTTATTTTTACATGAGATTACTCTAGTTAGAAGAGCTGTTGGAGTAATTCAGGGAAATAATAGACAATCTAGAATAAGAGAATTTAAGAACAAGTGTCAACAATATAACCTTAGACCTAGATTCATGCCCGACGAAGTAGTTACTAGATGGAACTATACGTATATATTTTTAAAATGTTGCTACAAATATAGATTTCCAATAACAGAAGTTGCTAATGCACATTGTACTAATCCTAGTCGTATGTTAACCGGTGATACCTGGGAGGTCATTAGTGATGTCATTAAATTTTTACATAAGTTTTATACTGCTACTGTTGTGTTTTCTGGGGCATATTACCCAACTATTACTTTGGCTTTAGTACATATAGCTGAAATTTCTTTGCTACTATTTGAATTTAAGAAGAACGATAGATATACGGATGCTATTGCAAGTATGCAAGCAAAATTTAAAAAATATTTCTTTCCAATTCCTCCTATTTACTTAATTGGTGCAGTTTTAAATCCTTCAATTAAAATGTCTGATTGTCAACAATTAATGAATGCTTTATACAATTATATGGAGATTGGGCCCACTGAAAGCCCAAATTTGTATGAATCTATGAACCAACTAAATGAACACTTACAATATCTATATACTTATTATGCAACTCAATGTGATATTGCTCGTGCATCATCTGCTGCAAATCCCACTATGGAATGTAGCACTTCTAATGTAGTCGGAGATGATGATGAAGGGTTTGATAGTTTTAATATTTTTTCAACTTTTGCTAACACTCAATCTAGTAGCAGGAATATAGATGAATTGCAATTTTACTTGCAGAAGCAAAAGGAGCCTCGCACCAAGGAATTTTCACCGTTAGGCTGGTGGCAGGAAAATTCAAAGCAATTTCCCGTTCTTTACGCTATGGCGCGGGATGTCCTGAATGTCCCAATTTCCACTGTTGCATCCGAGAGTGCATTTAGCCAAGCAAGACAACAACTTGGAGACACGCGGCACTCATTGGGAAGCAATGCTTTGGAAGTCTTAGTGTGTCTAAGAGATTGGATAAGATCTGAAAGAAGAAATCAAGGAAAGGAAGATCTGGATAGCCCGGAAGACGAAGAACTTGGAGATATCTTAACGCACGGAAACCCATCCGAATTTAACACTCCAGAAGAAGGTCCAGAGGTTCATATTAATATGGAAGAACTTGCTATTGCAATGCAAGCCATTTGATGTAAAATTGTAAATTGTAAACTAGTTATGATACATTTTAGTTTTTCAATTTGAAATTTTCAATTTAAGAAATAAAGTAGCACTTGCAATAAGTGCAATTTTTTCCCATCTTTTGTTGTGTTCATTCAATTATTACAAAGTATTAATATAACTTAATATTTAAACTATACGAAATACAAAAAAAAAAAAAAAAAAAGTAAAACCCGGTCCGGCCCGACCCGGACCGGATCGAACCCGGCCCAATTCAACCCGCCCCCAATTGAACCCGGACCGGACCGGCCCGGACCCGGACGGGTCAAAAAATCCGGACCCGTAACCGGCCCGGCCCACCCGCTGGTCAGCTGTACTTTCAACAGTAAATACGAAACTTGAAACGGAAAGAGATCTCAAAGTTGAAAAAAAAAATTTCTTCCATATATTTTCCACCATTGATAGCCATTAAAAAGCTTGAAAGCTTTGAATTCAAATTTGGGTTTTTAAAAATCATTATTTGTTTGGATTGGGTGATGTTGTATATAATTCGGAATATGTTTTGGAGTTTATATCTCAATTTTGAGGGGTTTTGGTGAATATTAGACTTAGTTTTGACTGAATTTCACATTGAAACTCGTCGAAGAAGAAGAAGAAGATATATTTCCAAAAATTGTAGATAAGTTCTAGATAAATAGTAGATAAATTATAGAAATATAGATAAATTGTAGATAATTTGTAGATAAATTGTAGATTGGGAAGACTAAAACTTCTACAAGTCTTCTACAATTATCTCAAAAATGCCAATTATGCTACAGTTCAAATTGAAATTGGGATATTAAAATTTAATATATTCAGTTTGTAGATATCTTGTAGATAAAATTTCTTCAAATAAACTATAAATCAGTTTAAGTATAGTATAAAGTTGTATTGTTTTTAAGAGTATCTACAAAATTACTACATTTATACTACAATTAAACTACAATCTTGTATTAAAAAATATTGATAATAAAATTTGCTCTTCATCTACTAAAATTGTCAATTTAGTTTGTTCAAGTCCTTGTAAATCTCCACAAAGAAAATTCTCTCTGGAACCATGGCCACTGATTATTGCTAAAACAAGATAAAATCATATAACATTTACTTGACCTTTTATGCTTTTCCAAGTTCTGGAAAATAGTGACACTTTTTTTTATCAACATACATTTATCATTCCTTGAGGTTGGCAGCTTTCTACTTTAATGAAAATGACACGTCAATTTTCAAGGAGCTCACATGGAAAATACTGCAGTATTTTGAGAACATACATTCTGTTCTCACATTTTAGTTGGAGAATCATGGGTTTGTACGTGAGGTAGTGAAGGTAAAACGTGGGGGTGGGAGGAGAGAGAGGCGGGTAAAGGTAAATGGGAGAATATACGCTCCTAAATTAACGCCTAATATAAATGAAGCATTAATTATACCCCTGATTTTAATTATGGTATATAAATAATAATTTGATATACTTAAATGTAATAAACATAAACCTTAAACATTAAGGGTAATAAGGTTTCATATATAGTATAGGAATGTAAAAATTCCTTTAGTGAAGGGGGTGATTGAGTTTCTTGGATTGCAAAGTTGGCGTGTGGAAGTATGTTTTCATAGAGATCATCTGCTTTGATTTTGTTGAAGTAGGCTTGTAATTGATGTTTTGCAGTAGGTTATTGATGTGTCGTAGAGGTGGATGATGTGGGATGTTTAGGGTTGTATTTGTGATAGTATTGGACATGTGTTGGGGGTCGAATAGGGTAGTGAGATTGGCGGTGATATTAGAGGGAGTGTTCTGCTTATGATCTAGTAGGCTGGGGTCATTTTGTTGGGGGTGCGTATTATTACTTAGGGTATTGGACTCGCCCAATTCATCTTTATTATTGGGTTGGTCAGAATAAGAGTCTTTTATAGTAAGAAGTTTATATTTATTATTACTTAGTAAAGAGTTATGGGTAGTATTGTCATTTACAAATGGGTGAGAGTTAATGGCATTATGTACTGTTTTGCCATCGGATGGTGGTGGCTTGAGCTTGACGGTCGTGATGTCTTCCGTAGCTGCCTTTGCATGGGGGTTTTGGAGGAATGTTTTAGAGAAAAAGTGACTAATTTCCATTCATCTTTCTCTTGTATTATATGGTGGGTGTTATTATGTGTTTGGAGATCTTGGTTTGTGGCACATGCATTGGTTGTTTTGGTAGGTGTTTTGGTCGTTGGTTAGTAAGATGGGGTATAAGTGCAGGAGGTTGCATTGTGACCTAACCTTCCACATTTAATACATAGTAGGTTGAGACCCTCATATAGGATAGTCTGTTTATGGGTGCTTAGGTAAATATGGGTTTTTAAAGGTCTATCAATTGGCACTTTTACATAGATGCGGGCGTATTTCCCCCTCGTTGTGGACGATGTGCATGCATATATATTTAAAAGTTTGTCTATTTTGTTGCCCAATTTTTTGAGTAATTCTAGGTCATAGAATTCGGTAGGCAATTTCGGTAGATGAAGCCAAATCACAGAGTAGTTGAGTTGAGAAATGGATGCCAAGTATTTGGGCTCCCATCTCTGTACAAATAAAAAGTGATTGAGAATGAACAATGGTCATCATGTAATGCACGCAACATATTTTCCTCCTTTAAAAATTTTAGGTAGAATTCAGATCCCAAGTCGATTATGGCAACATTCTCTATAGGTTTTCATTGTGTATAAATCTTTTGTTTAAGGAGTTGATAGCCTACTTTGATGCCAAATACTTTGATGATGATAGAATACTTCCAAGGGGAGTATAGTCAAACCTTGTCAGATGAGAACAATGGAACAAAGTTGTCATGTTGTGAAGAAATTTTACTTTCATCTCGAAGATCAAGTATGCACTTATTGAATGGGATTGGTGGAGGTTGTAAGGGATAGATGTTGACGAGAGTGGCTGTGTAGGAAGGAGTTTTTCACTGAGTTTGTGTCAATATTCATGGTACTAAGATCAGGTGGGTAATTTAATGAGGGAGAAGGGACAAATTCAATGAGTTCATTGAATGAAGAGTGTGGTGGAGTGGGTGTAGAAGCCATGTGTAGTATCAAGCTAGAGAGAGAGTTTTAGAGAGAAGAGAGAACATTTTGTTCGAGCAAGTAAAACTCACTTTAACATAATCAAAGGTATATATATATATAGCTGCTCAATGTTGTTATTGCTTTTTGCATTATATATGTTAAATTAAAGGGTCTTAAATCCCTTCTGCCAGTAGGTTCTCCTTTTGATCTTTCAAAGTTGCTTCTTTTGGCTTATTGTATGTTAATATTTCAGGTCCTCGAAAACTTTATTCTACAAATGAAAAATTTGATCCAAGTAAGCATAATGCAGTATTTCAAGTACCAGGCTCCTGGCGTGGTTGCCATTTGTATGGGTAGATATAGTTTGGGCAAATCTGAAATCAAAATTTTTTGGATTTTCGATATAATTTTTAATATTAATTGCTAAGTTACTATCAGAATACTTTTTATTTGGACATGATTTTACTATTTTTACTTCATATTGGCCGTATTAATGTCTCATTTGTATTTTTATATAGTAATTCCATTACTTGAATACTTTATTTGGATGATGTGGCAAGAATAAGGAACTTTTCAGGCAATTTAACATATGTACTTTATTTGGATAATTATTTCTGTAAAAAATAGAATCATGTCAGCTTGTACGCTCAAAACCGAAAATCCATAATATCCAAATCGATTAATCCGAAGCCAAATATAAAAATTCGATCCAATCCGGACTTATTTGGATTGTCATTTCTTCAATCCGAAAATGAAAATCCAAACCGAAATTCGCATATCCAATCCACCCTAGACGTTTGTGTTAAGGTATTCTTTTAGCATGTATTCTCAATACGTCGATTTGTTAGGTATTTTTATCTTTAGTCGTTAGAAATATAATGGTCATCCCCCTCATTGGAAGCCAAATGAGTAGCAGACAATTACTTATTTTTACAATCGGGATACCCCTTGTATAACCCAATTATTCGGCATGTTGAAGTTGGTACCACTGTAGCGGTGGAGAGTATAGAGGCCAATGCCAATTAAAGTACCAACGCTTGAATGGATGTCTCACTACCAAGACTTAAATGATCTTTCAAGTTATCTCTGGCAAACTTCTTGCTGTTTAAACTCAAATCATTTTGTTCTAAAGGCAATTTGAGTTTTAGGTCCTCCTTCCGTTGTGCAGATAGTAAGCTATACATTCACAATTTTTGGTTTGTGATTAATCTACTTTGTGTAAAACTTGTTATAATGGAATTTCTCTGGCTCTCACCAGTCGAGGGTCTATCGCAAACATGATATTTTTATTGCTCGCTGGAGTACTTTCCCTGTCCAAGAAAAAAAAACCAAACAGGTGGCTCAATCAAAATTTGAAGGGAGGAAAAGAAAGACGATGATTTTTTTTTTTTGGGAGGGGGGTGGGTGGGTTGGCGAGTTGGGGATTGGGATGGAGTCTAACACTGTGATTGATTACAAGTCATTTCTAAGAGAAAATGATCAAAATGGTCATTAGGATTTAGGGTATAGGGATTGGACCAATTTTAATATTTTCTCCATATCTTAACATGATTTTCTTTTGTTTCAGTTCAAGATGGTCATTAGGATTTAGGGTATAGGCATGGAAAGATGTATCAAAAAACTGCTTAGTTAAAAAGGGTTTAGTAGGTCATCAACTCAACTTGCTCAATTTAAAATCACTTATTTATTTATTTGTTTGTTTTTTTTCCTAATTCATAGCCATATACAGTGTATATGATTGTCCTTTCCTTCTACTAAAAATAATAACCTAAATGATTGTCCAATTCTTATACTAAATAGCCATATTTGTCCTTTTGTGAAGAAAATAAAGTTGATTTTTTGGAAAAAATATAGAATTCTCTAATATTTCCTATTGTAGTATCCGTGATATTTATCTAGTAGACATATCAATAGATATTCTAGAATATTGTGGGAAGATAGAAAATATCTAGATATTCTAGAGTGTTGTTAGAAGGTAAGGTTGCTAGAATCTAATCATATCTAGAATCATCCATAGGCTAGTATAAATAGGGGGTGTCTTGTTCATTTGTAAGCAAGCCAAAATCAAGAAAGTCTTCTTTCAATAACAAAGTTCTCCTTTTTAAAAATCTCTCTTCTCTTTCAAGCTTCCTCTTCTTTAGTTGAATCCTCAAATCTTAGTTAACAATCTTGGTCTAGCAGAAGGTCTCCGAATAATACCCTTCTTCTTCTATATTCTTTACATGGTATCAGAGCCATAAGTCGGCTTCTGGATTACAAGGTCGGGTTAGTGGTTGACTCAACTTGTTTATCAAATAGATTTGGGCGGTCGTGCTAATGGACTGAGGATAGAGATATTGAACCAGTCTAACTACAAGGTATGGAAGACTTCTATGGAGTCATACCTTGTTGGTGAGAATTTGTGGGAAGTTATCAATGGGAATAACACAAGTCCTCCTGCTGACGCACCGGAAAATAGCAATACATGTAAGAGGTGGAAGCAGATTAATGCTAAGGCAGAATTTATCCTAAAGAGATCTATCTTTCTTAATTTATATTATCATATGATAAGGTGTAAATCAGCTCATGAAATATGGAGCACCTTCGGTCGGCTGTTCAACAAGAAGGATGAAGCCCAGCTACAAATTTTGGAGAATGAGTTAGTTAACACCACTCAAGGCAATCTTTCTATCGCCGAGTATTTCTTGAAGGTTAAAAATATCTGTTCCGAAATTTCTCTATTGAATCCGGACGAGGCTATCTCTGAACCACGAATAAGAAGAATCATTATTCATGGTTTAAAGCCAGAATATATTCCCTTTGTTACATCGATTCAAGGATGGGTTCAACAACCATCTTTGGAAGAATTTGAGAATTTGCTGTCGTCACAAGAGCTACTAGCCAAACAGATGGCTGGTGTATCTATCAAAGAAGGGGAAGGAAATGCTCTTGTTGCCGATAAGATAAACTATAAAAGGAAATCAAGAGATAGCATACACTTTCAGTCCTCAAGTGGTTCAAGCTCTTCGGGAAAGAAGGGGAGTCTTCCAGTAACGGTAAAAAGCTTTTAAAATGTTACCGTTGTGGCAAAGTCGGACAGATAAAAAGATATTCTCAAGCTAAAGAGATCAACATGGCTCAAACAAAGGAAGTTGCTGAACAAGAAGAAAAAGAAGAAGATTGGGGAAAGTGCTTCGCAGCGGAGACTCGAGCAATAAATTCCATGGCTTCCATAAATTTTTAAAAAGATTGGATCGTAGATTAAGGATGTGCACCATCTTTCTGGAGATCAATCCAAATTCTCTACCTTTTGCGAATACAACGGACGTGATGTCATTGTTACAGCAGATAATACAGTCCATAATGTTGAGAAGGAAGGCACTGTTGTGGTCAACAATAAGCAAAAAGACACTATCATGCTCAACAGTGTCTTTCATGTTCCAGGTATGAAGAAAAATCTATTTTCAGTTGCAAATACTGTAGATGCTAGAAACTATTTTGTATTTGGCCCACGTGATGTGAAGTTCCTTTGAAATATCAAGGTGCTCAAGGTAGATATCGTTCACTCAGGTAAGAGAGTTAACGATTTATATATCTTATCTGCCTCTAATTCATATATTGAGAAGATGAGTAGCAATGATAATACACCTCTTTGGCATGCTAGACTTGGACATCTAAGGATGGATAAATTAAAGGCCATGATGAAGTTGAATCTAGTAAAAAGTTTGCCTGACTTAAAAAATATTGGTGAAGGAGGGGTTTGTGAAGGATGTCAATATGGAAAGGCACATCGTCTTCCATTTGATAGATCCTCGTCAAGGTGTAATGCCCCACTAGAACTTATTCACAGTGACTTGATGGGGCCAAAGAGAACTCCTTCATTTCAGGCTATTCTTATATGCTAATTTTCATTGATGATTTTACTAGATTCACTTGGGTTTATTTTGTGAAGCATAAGTCAGAAGTTTTCAGTAAGTTTGTGGAGTTAAAAGAAACAGTTGAAGGTGAACTCAATTCCAGAATAAGGAGGCTGCGAACTGATAATGGAGGTGAGTTCACATCAGATCAGTTTCTTTCCTTTTGTCGTCAACATGGCATTAATAGAGAGCTGACATGCACTGATACGCCACAACAAAATGGAGTGGCTGAAAGGAAGGTCTGACACTTAACTGAGACATGTAAGAGCTGGCTTCATGCCAGAATTTACCTAGAGCCTTGTGGGTTGAAGGCATGAAATGTGCAGCGTACGTGATTAACAGAATGCTGCTTTCTCCAAAAAATATGAAGTCTCTCTATGAATTAATGCTTGGAGAAAAGCCTAGCGTGAAACACCTCAGGGTTTTTAGCTCTATTTATTATGTTCACATTCCGGATTCCCAACGGAGCAAGTTAGATGCCAAGGCAAGGAAATGCATCTTTGTCGGATATGATGAAAGGAAAAAGGGATGGAAGTGCATGGATCCTAAAACTAATCTCTTTTTTGTCTCAACGGATGTCATATCGACGAAGTGCTATTGTATTATGGAGCTGCATTGGATGGAGCAAGTTCAAAAACCTTAAATAATGGAGATTCAAGATTGCCCATTGCGGGTGCTTCTCTAGATAATATGGATGCCAATGATTTAAAAGAAAGGGGGAGTCTTAGACCTCAACAACATGAAATTCAGGAAGAAGATGATTTAAGTGGTTCAGGAAGGCCAAAAAGAACTATTATCAAGCCAGCTTGCTTCAGAGATGAAAATTTTGTCAGTACGTATTCATGTTTCTTTGCAGGACCAATTGATGATGAAGAGCCTTCCATATTCAAAGAAGCTAAAGGAGTGAAAGAGTGGGAGGTTGCTATGGATGATGAAATGGCGGCTCTGACAAAAAATCAAACTTGGAGCCTTGTACCAAAGTCGAAGGATGTACAACCCATTTCTTGTAAATGGGTTTACAAAATCAAAAAACGAGCAGATGGCATCATAGATAGATATAAAGCAAGGTTGGTTGCTTGGGGATTTTATCAAAAGTACGGTGAATATTATGAAGAGACCTTCAGTCCGGTGGCTAAGATGATCTCTGTTCGAGTTGTGCTAGCCCTGGCAGCCTCGCATAATTGGAATTTATGGCAACTTGACGTGAAAAATGCTTTCTTATATGGAGAGCTTGACAAAGATATTTATATAGAGCAACCACCCGGGTATGTCTCTAACTTACATCATGATTATGTCTGCAAACTTAAGAATGCCCTTTATGGCCTCAAGCAATCTCCACGAGCATGGTATGGAAAAATTGCTCAATATCTACATTTCTGTGGCTATGATGCATCACAATCAGATCCTAGCCTGTTTGTTAAAAAAAACGAGACTTGCATATGGTTGTTCTTTTGTACGTGGATGATATGATAATAACAGGAAACAATGAAGATGAAGTTGCTAGGCTTCAAGATAAGCTTTCCATAAGATTTGACATCAAGAAGTTGGGAGAGCTAACCATTTTCTTGGCTTAGAGGTGACAAACATGAACAAATGGATCTTTGTCACTCAAGAAGGATATGCCAAGAAACTTATTGACAGGTTTGGATTGAAGCAAAGAAAAACATATTCTACTCCTCTTGAGACAAGTACAAGGTTAAGGCGGGACGAAGGCTCACTTCTTGTAGATCCCAAGCCTTTTCGAGCTCTTGTTGGAAGTCTTCTGTTTTTGACTATTATAAGGCCGGACATTGCGTTCTCAGTAGGATATGTCAGTAGATTTATGCAAAGGCCAGGAAAGCCTCACTTAGAAGCTGCAAAGAGGATTCTAAAGTATAGCAACTCAACATCAAACATGAGCTTGTTCTTCCAGAAGAAGAATGATTTGGTGTTAGCTGGTTATACAGATGCTGATTTTGGTGGTGATTTGGATGACCGAAGATCAACTTCATGCTATATTTTCCTCTGTTGTGGTACACGTGTTTCTTGGTGTACCAAAAAGCAAGACTCGGTTTCCCTGTCAACCACAGAAATGGAGTATAAAGCGGCTACTCTCACTGCTCAAGAATGTGTATGGCTACAAAGACTTGCTGAAGACTTGCATCTACCTATATCAAAGCCAACAGTGATTTATGGAGATAATCATAGTGCCATCAAGCTTGCAAACAATCCAGTATTCCATGCAAAAACTAAACACATTGAGGTGGAACATCACTTTATCCGGGAAAAGGTTCTTGATGGAATTATCAATACTTTGGAAGTACGAAGTCAGGAGAATATCGCTGATATGTTCACCAAGTCACTTGCTAAAGCTTCATTCGAGTTCTTTCGTGACAAGCTTGGAGTAGTTTCCAAAAAATCACTTTAAGGGGGAGTGTTAAGATAATAAAGTTGATTTTTGGAAAAATATAGAATTCTCTAGAATGTCCTAGTGTAGTATCCTTGATATTTATCTAGTAGACATATCTATAGATATTCTAGAATGTTATGGGAAGATATGAAATATATAGATATTCTAGAGTGTTGTTAGAAGATGAGGTTGCTAGAATCTTCCTTGTACATTATCTAGAATCATCCATAGGCTAGTATAAATAGGGGGTATCTTGTTCATTTGTAAGCAAGCCAACATCAAGAAATCTTTCTTTCAATAACAAAGTTCTCCTTTCAAAAATCTCTTTTCTCTTTCAAGCTTCCTCTTCTTTAGTTGAATCCTCCAATCTTAGTTAACGATTTTGGGCTAGTAGAAGGTCTCCAAATAATACTCTTTTTCTGCTATATTCTTTACATCCTTAAACTCTCTTGACGAATTGATTTGAGCTAGTAATAAAGCCAACTATTTTACTTCTTTTAAATTTAGGCGGATTGTACAAATTACAGTAGATATTCATATTCATATATACACTTACAACTTGTTTGGGTGATTGTTATCTATTATATCGTATCGTTAAATCCATCGTTACGTAACGATGAAATATGTCACTTTATGTAACGACCGATTTGGTGTGATCACGTTGTTTCCTTGGATTTTTCTCCAAATCTCACCTTTCATTAGTATTAAATAATTTTATTTTATCATTTACCCTACCTTTTTATATACTGTATTATAATTTTTCTTTATAATATTACAAGTTTATTCATCATATTACTGAAGTGTGATACTATGAAATGACGATAAAATGATATAATCCATCCAAATATTATATTTATCAAATGATACAGTATAATACAATACAATAATATACGATAGATTATGAAACAATGGGTAACAACCATCCAAACAAGCTGTTAGTTAAAAATTTGACTAAGAGGCTCAAAAGAACACATTATAAAAAGTGGGCCAATGCATTATTTTTTTATGGGCTATAAATATTTGCGAGGATTCTGGTATCAGTTGTATGTCACCCTTAGATTTAATTTTTTCCGGAATAATCACCCTCATTGGGTTCCCAATATGCACGCTAAACTATAAAAATTGCATGGTACGTCCTATTTGATCAGCTCATTTAATCTATACCTATTTTTTTTTTTAAATTGAATTTGTACCCACTTTTAAAATAACTTGAGCCCCCTTTATCCTCTTCCTTCTCCTCCTTCGTTTTCTTCTTCTTCTTTTTTCTGCTGTTGTTGGTGCTACTATGAAACTTCCGTTCATGAGATAATTGCTATAGATAATTCTATTCTTAGTGATTCTTTTCATGATAATTCTATTCTATTCACGTTTATTGTTTCAAAAATTTATGAATTAGATATTGCTGGCAATTATATTATTTTATAGTAGTAATACACTATGAAAAAATAAGGCGATTATTTATCTAGTATGTAAGAAAGCTTTTTCAAAAATTTCAGCTTATATAGTACTGAAGGTTTTACAAATGAACTAAATAACTTCAGCATCTTCTGCTGAAGTTTTTGAAAAAGCTTTTTGACAAAACTAATGAATCCATGACAAAGAACTTCAGCTTATTCAGTGCAAAAGTTTTACAAATGAACTAAATAACTTCAGCATCTTCTAATGAAGTTTTTGAAAAAGTTTAATGACAAAACTAATGAATCCAGGACAAAAAACTTCAACTTATTTAGTGCTAAAGTTTTTACAAATGAACTAAATAACTTCAGTATCACAAAATTCCAGGTAATAGAATGCTTAAGTTCAGCAATTATAAATAAAAGCTTCAGCAAATAGAGAACAAAACTTCAGCACTAGAATGCTTAAGTTAAGCAATTACAAACAAAAACTTCAGCACACTTGGTTCATCAATTTTTGCTACTTCAGGCATGTCTACTAGAATGTTGAAGTTTGCGTGACTGTCTTTGCTACTTCATGCCCGTATGCTAAAATTACGCGAAAAAGCGGGTAAGCTTGAAATTTTTTTTGCAAAGCGGGTACAAGTTAAAACGTCACTCAAAAAGCGGATATAGATGCAAATGCCCCTGCTAAACTTTTAGATGGTGGATCGCCCTCCTTCTAGCGATTGCATAACTTTTCTCTAATCAACAAAGATTGTGGTGGAGAAATAAGTACTAATTCATCTTAACTAGAAATTTTGAATTTGAGCCCTAGTGTGGAATCGTCTTTGTTAGAGAACACTTTACCTTCTAATATAGGACTTTCGAGCGCGAATTCTAATTTACTTAAATTTTAATGTGGGTACTGGACACCAAATAAAAAATCAAAAAAATAAATAAAAGAGAGTAGATGGTGTGCCTTTCGGGGGTAAAGAATATATAATGCTAAAATAAGATAATTAAACAAATTTGGACATCTCACCTAACTCATATAACGAGACAAACGGTGAGGAAATGCGTGTGAAATTTCCTTCAAATTGTTTTTTCATGGGGTCATGTGGGTCTGTGGTGGGGGTATATTCCGCTTAGTTAACTTAGTTCCATTAGTGGATTCAAGATGCTTTTGAGTGATAACATTGACCATAATTGATGTGATTTGTCAACTTTCACATGGATTTGATGCCACTATTACCTTGTATTTACATGTGACGGATACGATATTATTCATTCAGAAAACACAAATAATGCGATCGTGATTGTTATTGCTGATTAAATTAATGAACAATTTTAAATAATTCAATTGAAATTGATTTTACTTTTCTTCTCTAGCCCCCCAAACAAAAAAAAAAAGGAGCAAAGAAAATAACCCCAGCATTTTACTTTTAGTTAGGTAGGATTGGCTTTACAATCTTCTTCAAACTATACTAAACAGTTATTTCCCACTTAATTACTTCCACAAATTTCCAAATTTAACTTGGGGTGCTGGAGGTCTAGTACAACTTGGTTAATTTTTGCTCGGCTTACCTTCCATTATTGAACACCTACTTGTAGTGAATTCTGTGAAAAATGTGTCTATGTTCTTGAGGAAAAAAAAACAAAAAGAATATATAGTAGTAGATAAATAAATAAATAAACGTGTCCACGTGCTCCCAATTGGTTCAATCATACACTCAGATGGTTTGATATTTGCTTTCATTCACTGTTAGAACAAGGCTCTCACCTCTACCAGTGAAGAGGTTCCGTCTGCAACTGAGGAGCTGCTTCTTGATATTGCGTAAGACAAGTATTTGCCGTCTTCCACATATTTTTTCTTTTTGATTTGGGACTCCTCTATTTCTTGCTCCATCTTTTGCTACTATCTTTATTATTAGTACTGTTTATTAGTAGTCTGACTTCTTTCCAGAGAATCCTATTTCAAGATTCTTGGGACTAAGCTGTACTTTAGGTACTACAATCATTTTAATTAAGTATACTTTAAGTTGTTACCTAAAAAAGTGGACCTGTAATCTTTTGAGGTGGGGTTTTCTGGATTTGTTAAATCTGAAGGTCCCTCTGTTGCTCTGAATAATAGAAATCCTTGAGACCCATCTTCTAAAGTTTCAATCTTGGCTAGTATTTCAGCTGATTTTGGTGTTTGGAAAAGGTTGTGGGAACTTTCCTTTGTGCTTTCAACTTAAAATGGAAGTCCCAAATTCTGAAAGGGAGGCCAATATCTATTACAGTAGCCATTACCTAGTATATGCTGTTCTACCGCTGTTGAAACTCTTATGTCTAACTGTTATTGGCCTAATTCTTGCACATCCAAGATCCCAATTAGTTCCTAAAGCTACTTTTAAGCTACTTAGTAAGCTTGTCTTTGCTCTCTTCTTGCCTTGCACTATCTTTATTCACCTTGGTGAGACTATTACTGTCCAGAATTTTGCGCGCTGGTGGTTTATACCAGTTAATGTACTTTTAAGTACTGCAATCGGTTGTCTATTGGGATACTTGGTGGCAAAAATTTGCAGGCCACCTCCAGAGTACTTTAGGTTCACTATCATCGCAACTGCGTTTGGGAACACTGGCAATTTGCCTCTTGCCATTGTTGGATCAGTGTGTCATAGTGATGACAATCCCTTTGGTCCAGATTGCTACACGAATGGTGTGTCCTATGTGTCGTTTGCCCAATGGGTGGCGGTGCTCCTCGTTTACACTCTTGTTTACCATATGATGGAGCCGCCGTTGGAGTACTTTGATGTTGTTGATGACGGTTATGAGATTCAGGAGCCCTTACCTAGTAATGATCTAAGTAGGCCACTTCTTGTGGAAGCTGAGTGGCCTGGTATGGAAGACAGAGAAACCGAGCATTGCAAGACACCCTTTATTGCACGGGTTTTTAACAGTGTCTCAACCCTTTCATATAGTTCTATTCCGGACCCTGATAGTTTGGAGGAGGCGCCAGCTCCGAGGAGTCCAAAATCTATTAGATGTTTAGCTGAGCCCCGGATGGTTAGAAGAATAAGAATTGTCGCTGAACAAACTCCAGTTCGCCATGTTCTCCAGCCTCCAACATTTGCTACATTGTTGGCTTTTATTGTTGGAATGGTTCCTCCCATTAAATCTGTTGTGTATGGTAACACTGCTCCTCTTTCATTCCTCACGGACAGTTTAGAAATACTCGCTCAAGCTATGGTGCCTTCAGTTATGCTAATTCTAGGAGGAATGCTCGCTGAGGGTCCTAATGAATCTAGACTCGGGGTTCGAACCACTGTTGGCATCACCGTTGCCAGACTTTTGGTCCTTCCTTTGGTTGGTACAGGAGTGGTCTATTTTGCTGATCAAATGAACTTTTTAATCCCTAATGATCAGATGTACCGGTTCGTGCTTTTGCTGCAGTACACCACACCAAGTGCCATTCTGTTGGGAGCAGTTGCTAGCTTGAGAGGTTATGCAGTCAGAGAAGCTTCAGCAATGCTCTTCTGGCAACATGTGTTTGCTCTGTTCTCTCTTTCTATATACATTATTATCTACTTCAAGATTCTGCTTTCGTATGTCTGAGGTTTGTTTGAAACATTCATGTACTATTCATGTCAGTTTTAGCGTTTCTATGTAATAAGCGACGTGGCATAGTCGTGGGCATTTCAATGTTTCTACTTGTTTCAGTGCATTACTTAATAGATTAGTGTACTAAACTTCCCTTAATTCTCCTAGTCCTGGTGTACTTGATTACCTTAACAGTATGTAAACAAACTACTCATATGTAGTGTTTACCTTACCTTTTCTAAGTTTGTTTGAAGCATTATATATCAAGTACCAAATCTCTTGTCAAGTAGTGATTTCTTTGTTTACTTGGAAATGCTACGCGAGAGAAAGCAATGACATCTTTTGTGAAGCATGTATCCAATTCTGGAGTGGAAACTCTATGCTAACCTCATATGATAAGGTTTTAAGTTCCCACAAAAGAATCTCTTTGTAGCTCTTATATGTTCCATAAAAGAGAAGTGTTCATATTATCAATGCATCTTAACTTGTTATAGTAGGCTATTTATTTTATTTGTATATTACCAAATTGCACTTATTTTAGAAGTTTGATTTAGTTTCCTAATTATGTTGTCTTGCTATTACTTGCTAGCAGGGCTTCTTTAGCCGAGGGTCTAACCGAAACAGTCTCTATGCCCTCTCTCTCCTTCCATGGTAGGAGTAAGGCTGTGTACATCCTACTCTCCCTAAACCCCACTTGTGGAATTACATTTATTTTAGAGAGTTGCATGTTTCTGGTCATTTTAACATGCTGGTGTAAAAATTTAATTTAATGCGAGAGCACATAAGTTAAACTGCTAATTTTGTCCAAGTTCCACGGTATGCTCCCTCTTGGGAACGAACTTTTGGAATGGAGCTGCCGCTGACTGTGTTTTGTGGATTCAATCTACTACTGAATTGACAAGCTAAGCACAATGGACGAAAAAATGAAGTACCAACGTGCTGTTTCAATTCCCAAAGACAAGTTATGTGGAAGTTGAAAATGTATCATGAAACATGCTCAAAATAGGCATATGACGATATCACCGTTAGGGACATGCCAACTTTTTCATAAACATGCAAAAGTGGTTGCAAAGTAATGATAATGGAAACTAGGGATGTACAAAGAAAACCGATAAATCGCACCAACCCGATAATCCGAGTCAAATCGAGAAAAGAACCCGACTATGGTTTGGTTTGACTTGGTTTGGTGTTGGAAAAAAAAATCCGACCATAATTGGTTTGGTTTGGTTTTAACTAAAGAAACTCAAACCGAAACCAAACCAACCCGACATTACATATATACCAATTTTAGATATATTTAATATATAAATATACTTATTGTAATGTAATTTATAAATATTTCATAATTTTATCTCTTAAGGTATTATTTCAAGGTTTGATTTAGAACTTTTGAATGCTCCAATAAGTTTTATAGCCATTAATATTAGTAAATTAAATAATGCTAGCAATCAATAATAATGCTAACAAAAGACATTCAATTCAATATTACGAACGAGAATGTATTAAATATCTATTTTTTATTTTTCAATAATTTAGATAAAAATACATAACCTATTTTTATTTTTCTTTAGCTTTTAGGCTTATAATTAATACTCCCTCATTAGTCTATCTAGTTTAGCATGAATTAGTGCAGTTAGATTATGTTTATTTTTATTATGACTTTTTAATTAGCAATATTTATAGTACATAATTTTATTACTTTTATTGTTGAATATTTCAGGATAATATCATGAGACATGACATATCTCATATTTTGTATTATTTTCTTGAAAAATACTTTATATAGTTGTATCTTACTAGGATTAAAGAAATATTTTGAGCATACGTTATATATTTTGTTCTACGAAGATTTTACCGGAAAAATTCGAAAAAACCCGAATAACCCGAAAACCCGAGAAAAACCGATATTGAAAAATCCGAATTTATTGGTTTGGTTTGGTCTTCAGATTTAATAACCCGACACAATTGGTTTGGTTTGGTAATTGTAAATCCGAACCAACCCGGTCTATGTACACCCCTAATGGAAACTAATACTATTTTTTTTATGTCGTTAATGTTGGGAATAAACTTCGAAAAAATAGTATTCACGGTATGAGTGATAAACGCAGAACATTAAGTTGTGGTTAAATCAGCAAGAACAGAAAGCAACAAAAATAACATCAAGATTTTATGTGGTAACCCTTTTGAATAAGGGAAAAACCACGGCCAAGAGGGGCAACTGATATCACTACAGCGAGGAATTTTACACTATATAGTAACGAGTAAAAATACTCCTAAGACCATTGCACTCTCAAAAGAAGTAAATACTCTTTTATTTTTTCTACCTTACTACAATATCTTTCACACTCTATTTTTCTTTACAAACTATTTTCTTATAGTTTATGGAATACCTTACTCTCTCTTTTCTCTCTTTGTTGGTGTGTTGAAATGAGAGTTGAAGCTCTCCTTTTATAGCAAAAGCTCCACTCTCTAAGGCCTAAATATTTGACAATTACACACACTTTTCACAATTCAACAAAGTTGGCTATACCCAAAGAAATTCAACAAGGTTGGCTACCTAACCAAATCAAGTCAATAAAATTGGCTAACAAATAATTCAGCAAGGTTGGCTACCAAACCAAACCAAGCTAACAAAATTGGCTACCAAATCATTTGAATAAGATAGAGGTCGTAGTCCAGTATAGACCACAACATTTTTCCCCACGTGCCACAATCATGGAGCCCTTAGTGAGCTTCCAATTTCCAGCACCATTGGTACTGACATATCCCTCATCATCCAAAACACCAACAGAGATCCAGTGAAAGCGAACATCAGGTGCATGCTTTACATTATTTAAAACTAGTTTAGTTCCAATACTAGTTTCCAAACAAATCGTTCCAACACCAATCACCCTAGATACAGTCTCATTATCCATACTCAAAGTTCCATAGTCACCCTGAGTATAGCATGAGAAAAATTCCTTCCTTGATGTCACATGAGATGTCGCACCATTATCCACAATCCAGCTTGACTCATCACAAGCAATATTTATCGGATTCGCATCAAGAACAGTAACAAGATCTTCTGTAGTGACGGTAGCCACACGATTGCCATCTTCTTCCTGTTCTTCCTTGTCTCTATTCTCCTTTTTCAAAATCCGGCGGAACTTCTTTGTGTGCCCTTTCTTCTCGCAATGATAGCACTCAATATCTTTAAGTCTGCTTCTAGATTTGCTTCTATTATGTTCTCTATTTTGAGAACCCCAATTCTTGTTTCTCCCCTTAGAGTCAGTCACCAAGATATCTGATGAGGAGGAACCTTGAGATTTTCTTCTCATCTCTTCATTAAAAGGCTGCTCTTGGCAAGATCCATAGAAATCACACCATCTGGAGCAAACTTTGATAATGAAGTTCTAATAATTTCTCAAGAGTCTGGTAGGAAACCAAGTAGAAATAGGCCATGAATTGCTTCATCAAATTTAATGCCCATAGCAGATAACTGGTTCATGATCCCCTGAAAATTATTCAGATGATCTGTCATCGCGGAACCATCATGGTATTTAAACCCAACATCTGCTTTATCAGAAACATCTTGTTCTTTTCAGTTTTCGAACATACAAACTTTCAATGTGCTCCCATAGGGTCCGAGCATGTGTCTCCCCAGAAATATGGTTCAAAACATTATCGTCAACCCACTGCCTAATAAAGCCGCAAACCTGCATGTATAACAAACCCCACTCTTCATCTGATTTATTATCACGCTTTATAGTGGTGAAGACAGATTGATGAAAATTCTTCATATAGAACAAATCTTCCATTTTGCCCTTCCAAATTGTACAATTTGTGCCATTCAAAGTAACCATTCTACTAGTGTTGGCTTCCATTGTTTATCACAAATACAAATACTATTTGTTATGAGGCCAAAGTAATTCTTTTCTGATATGGATGATCATACTGTGCTGCAACCACAGAGAATACTTAGACAGAACCTTAGCTTTGATACTACTTGTTGGGAATAAACCCCGAAAAAATAGTACTCACTGTATAAGTGATAAACACAGAACACTAACTTATGGTTAAATCAGCAAGAATAGAAAGCAGCAAAAATGACCCCAAGATTTTACGTGGAAACCTTTCTGAATAAGGAAAAAACCACGGCCAAGAGGAGCAACAGATATCACTATAGCGAGGAATTTTACACTGTGTAGTAACGAGTAAAAATACTCCTAAGACCACTACTCTCAAAAAAAGTAAACACTCTTTTGCTTTTTCCACCTCACTATAATATCTCTCACACTCTATTTTTCTTCACAAACTATTTTCTTATAGTTTATGGAATACCTTACTCTCTCTTTTCTCTCTTTGTTGGTGTGTTGAAATGAGAGTTGAAGCTCTCCTTTTATAGCAAAAGCTCCACTCTCTAAAGTCTAAATATTTGACAATTACACACACTTTTCACAATTCAACAAAGTTGGCTATACCCAAAGAAATTCAACAAGGTTGGCTACCTAACCAAATCAAGTCAATAAAATTGGCTAACAAATAATTCAACAAGGTTGGCTACCAAACCAAACCAAGCTAACAAAATTGGCTACCAAATCATTTGAATAAGATAGAGGTCGTAGTCCAGTATAGACCACAACATTTTTCCCCACGTGCCACAATCATAGAGCCCTTAGTGAGCTTCCAATTTCCAACACCATTGGTACTGACATATCCCTCATCATCCAAAACACCAACAGAGATCCAGTGAAAGCGAACATCAGGTGCATGCTTTACATTATTTAAAACTAGTTTAGTTCCAATACTAGTTTCCAAACAAATCGTTCCAACACCAATCACCCTAGATACAGTCTCATTATCCATACTCAAAGTTCCATAGTCACCCTGAGTATAGCATGAGAAAAATTCCTTCCTTGATGTCACATGAGATGTCGCACCATTGTCCACAATCCAGCTTGACTCATCACAAGCAATATTTATCGGATTCGCATCAAGAACAGTAACAAGATCTTCTGTAGTGACGGTAGCCACACGATTGCCATCTTCTTCCTGTTCTTCCTTGTCTCTATTCTCCTTTTTCAAAATCCGGCGGAACTTCTTTGTGTGCCCTTTCTTCTCGCAATGATAGCACTCAATATCTTTAAGTCTGCTTCTAGATTTGCTTCTATTATGTTCTCTATTTTGAGAACCCCAATTCTTGTTTCTCCCCTTAGAGTCAGTCACCAAGACATCTGATGAGGAGGAACCTTGAGATTTTCTTCTCATCTCTTCATTAAAAGGCTGCTCTTGGCAAGATCCATAGAAATCACACCATCTGGAGCAAACTTTGATAATGAAGTTCTAATAATTTCTCAAGAGTCTGGTAGGAAACCAAGTAGAAACAGGCCTTGAATTGCTTCATCAAATTTAATGCCCATAGCAGATAACTGGTTCATGATCCCCTGAAAATTATTCAGATGATCTGTCATCGCGGAACCATCATGGTATTTAAACCCAACATCTGCTTTATCAGAAACATCTTGTTCTTTCCAGTTTTCGAACATACAAACTTTCAATGTGCTCCCATAGGGTCCGAGCATGTGTCTCCCCAGAAATATGGTTCAAAACATTATCATCAACCCACTGTCTAATAAAGCCGCAAACCTGCATGTATAACAAACCCCACTCTTCATCTGATTTATTATCACGCTTTATAGTGGTGAAGACAAATTGATGAAAATTCTTCATATATAACAAATCTTTCATTTTGCCCTTCCAAATTGTACAATTTGTGCCATTCAAAGTAACCATTCTACTAGTGTTGGCTTCCATTGTTTATCACAAATACAAATACTATTTGTTATGAGGCCAAAGTAATTCTTTTCTGATATGGATGATCAGACTGTGCTGCAACCACAGAGAATACTTAAACAGAACCTTAGCTTTGATACTACTTGTTGGGAATAAACCCCGAAAAAATAGTACTCACTGTATAAGTGATAAACACAGAACACTAACTTATGGTTAAATCAGCAAGAATAGAAAGCAGCAAAAATGACCCCAAGATTTTACGTGGAAACCCTTCTGAATAAGGAAAAAACCACGGCCAAGAGGAGCAACTGATATCACTATAGCGAGGAATTTTACACTGTGTAGTAACGAGTAAAAATACTCCTAAGACCACTACTCTCAAAAAAAGTAAACACTCTTTTGCTTTTTTCACCTCACTATAATATCTCTCACACTCTATTTTTCTTCACAAACTATTTTCTTATAGTTTATGGAATACCTTACTCTCTCTTTTCTCTCTTTGTTGGTGTGTTGAAATGAGAGTTGAATTTCTCCTTTATAGCCAAAGCCTCACTCTCTAAAGCCTACAATATTTGACAATTTACACACATTTTTCACAATTCAACAAAGATGATTACCAACCCAAAGAAATTCAACACGGTTGGCTACCTAACCAAACCAAGTTAATAAAATTGGCTACCAAATAATTCAACAGGATTGGTTACCAAACCAAACCAAATCAACAAAATTGGCTATGAAATCATTTGAATGAGATGGACACCATATGAGTTAATTCGGTTTCTATTGACATTTCATTTTCTTCCGCCATAGCCTGTTTTTGGATATACTTTTTAAGTTTTCATATTACTTTAGGAGTAAAGACTTAAGACCACAATACTTCCTCTCATAACCTTTCCTTTGCCTATAAGGTGTACTTTCTCGCCCGTTTGTTTCTCTACTTGTTGGGTAACTTATCATTTTTAATTAATATTAGTGGAAGTTATTATTGATGCGCTTGTATTAGAGTAGACTGTCTCCGATTCCACCCCTTAGGATATGACATTTCTCCCGACTCTACGTGAATACGGAATATATTATGCACCGAACTGTCTTTTTTTTTTAAAATTTAGTTATTGTTATGAAATAGAAGATTCTTACACTTCTATTTAAGGTGAATGTCTTTAATGTACTTAATTAGAGAGATTTTAGAGTCCTATTATTGGTAGCAAGATCTTCCTCCTCCCTATAAATAGAGGTGCTCTCTACCATTGTAATTCACCCCTCTCAACACAATAAGAAGAACTCTCTCTACTCTTCTCTCTATTGCTATTGTTCTTGCTCTATTGTTCTTGTCTTTTGCTTTAGTTTATAACACGTTATCAGCACGAGACTCTACCGTCTCAAGTATCATTCTCGAAAATCCAAGGTATTTTCCCTCTTCCTAATTTAATTTTCGAGTATGTCTGACATTATGAAAAGAAAGTTCGTTGCCCTTGAAATTTCGGGCAAGAACTATATGACATGGGTGTTGGATGCTGAAATCCACCTAGATGCTATGGGTCTCGGAGACACCCTCAAAGATAAAGAAAAAGCATCCACCCAAGATTGTGCGAAGGCCTTGATTTTCTTGCGCCACCACCTTGACGAAGGTTTGAAGATTGAATATCTCACCGTCAAGGATCCACTCGTTTTGTGGAACAGCTTAAAGGAGAGATATGACAACCTGAAGTTGGTCACTCTGCCACAAGCACGATATGATTGGGCCCATCTGAGGCTACATGACTTTAAGTCCGTTTCTGAATATAATTCTGCTATGTTCAGAATTACTTCTAAACTGAAGCTATGTGGAGATAACATCTCCGATTACGATATGCTTGAGAAAACGTTTACAACGTTTCATGCCTCCAATATGATACTGCAGCAACAGTACCGAGAGAAAGGCTTTACGAAGTACTCTGAACTGATTTCTCTTTTACTAGTGGCTGAGCGAAATAATGATCTGCTCATGAGAAATCACGAAAATAGACCAACTGGGTCTACACCACTGCCTGAAGCAGATATGGTGCACTCGCATTATGCCAAACATAAAAGGGACCATGATCACGGTCATAAACGGGGTCAAAGCCAAGGACGTGGACAAGGAAGAAATTCCAAAGAAGTCCGTCACCCCCCAAAGAGAGATAACCACCGAAAGCAGAAACGGGGTCCAGAAGATCCTAAGGCAAATAGTTCAGAAACTATATGTTATCGTTGCGGTGGAAATGGGCACTGGTCTCGGACTTGCCGTATACCAAGACACTTGGTTGACCTTTATCAAGCATCTCGAAAGAGAAAAGGCCCTGAAACAAATTTTGTCTATGACGACAATGAGGATATCACCCACCTGGATGTGGCAGACTTCTTTGAGCAACCCGAGGGAAAGATAGACCACCTAATCGGTGATGGAACCATGATGAAAGAAGATGGAGTTGTTTGATTCTACTTGTATTAGTCAATGAATAAATTAATAGTCATTAGCATTAGCTCGTATTAGTTAATTCATGATATGATGTTAGTATTAGCCCTTTAGAATGTTTCAATATGCTCAAATATTTTTATTGTACAGTAGAGGTAATCGACTAACCTAAAAACTAGTCGATCGTCTAATATTTAGCAATAAAACGAACTTTTTTCCGCCAGGCCAGATATTCGAATATCAGAGTCTGATATTCGAATATCTGGGCCAGATATTCGAATATCAGAATTCCTGTATTCGAATATCTGGCAAGATATTAGAATATGTGCTTAAATATTCGAATATCTAATATTTTTCGCATTAAAGTATTATTTTTTCCGCAAGGCATTATATTCGAATATTAGAATACAATATTCGAATATCCTAAATAACTGCTTCCCAAAACGATGTTTAAACGCGAAACAAAAGAATTGAAGTTGTTTATACTTATATTTATGTATTTTTTTTGTATGTCAAACTATGGGAAAGCAAAATGGATATCTCACAAAGCGAACTTGGATCAACATCCAACTGTAAAAGTATTTGCCTAGTTGATTCATGTACTACACATACAATACTCAAAGAAAAGAAGAGTAATTGTGTAAGGCAAACATTACTACAATCTATGGAAGTAGTAAATTGATTGAAGGCTCCGGAAGAGCAATTGTAACTCTGCCCAAAGGCATGACGTTAATCATAGAGAATGCAATGTTCTCCTCCAAGTCTAAGAAGGACTTGTTGAGTTTTAATGATATCAATCAAAGTGTTCTCCTCCAAGTCTAAAAGGAACTTGTTGAGTTTTAAAGATATCATTTAAAATGGATATCATATTGAGACAATAGATGAGAATAATCTTGAATTCTTCATGAAAACGAGGCTGCCCATTTCGGTTTGGGTTCACGCCATTTTGCATGAAGCAATGCTAGTTCGTCGGCTGCCCGCTTCGACTTGGGTTCACGCCATTTTGCATGCAACAATACTAGTTCGTCGGCTGCCCACTTCGGTTTGGGGTCACGCCATTTTGCATGAAGCAATGCTAGTTCGTCGGCTGCCCACTTCGGTTTGGGGTCACGCCATGTTGCATGCAGCAATGCTAGTTCGTCTCTGACTGACGAATTGACACAAATATTCCCCATTGCAATTGGTTTTGGGTCATGAACCCAATATATCCCATTTAAGAAGCTTTGGATGCGCAGTATATGTGCCTGTAGCACCGCCATCCCGCACCAAAATGGGTTTGCAAAGGAGGTTAGGAATATATGTTGAGTTTGACGCGTCCTCCATTATTCGCTACCTCGAAACATTGACAGGAGATTTGTTCACTGCACTATTTGCAGACTGTCAATTTGATGAGACACTTTTCCCAAAATTAGGGGGAGAAGTTGGTGAAACCAAACGGGAAATTTTGTGGAAAAATGCATCATTATCTCATCTTGATCCACATACCTCTATTTGAAAGAAAGAGGCACAAAAGATTATCCATTTGCAAAGAATAGCAAATCAAATGCCTGAAGCATTTATAGATTTGAAAAGGATAACAAAATCACATATCCTCGAAGTGAATGTGATTCACAAATACATATTCAATGTTGGAAGAATATGAACATGAAATTGGTATTGAATAAACCACACTCACTCCTAGAAGGAGGCTTGAGATGATACCACCCTCACCCCTAGAAGGAGGTTTGAGATGATATATGGCATGAATGATCGTTGGTCGCGTACCTATTGTACGCCAAAGTATTTTGGAAATATGACCATTAAAGGACAACGATAATGCAAGAAACATATCTTGCATATAAGTTTGACATGACCATAATGGTATAACTTTCTCTTTAAGAAAGATATTCACCACACGGATGTTGATGAACCTGTGGTAGTACAAAGTTAATTGAGAGCTCTCGAAGAGCCAATTATTACTATGTTGGAGAAACAAAATTGAGTATTGTGCTGTAGTAAGTCTCAAAGAAACTTATCCAGTTTCCAAAAGTACACGCGAAGGCGATTGATGATATTGAGACTATAAATAAAGGAAGGCTTTGATTCTCCTATTACTACAACTTGTAGCGGGGTAATTTGTATATGAAAAGCTACCCGCTTTATTCTCCAGTTTGTACTACACAAACGAAAGAATGCCACAATAAAGTGGATATCTATTGGTATAAAACCCATGTCATAATAAACCCGAAGTTTATTGATAAGTGCACATGTCATGGTGTAAATTTGAAGTTTACCAATATTGATAATTTATTCAGTTGACATTCGTGTTAGCCATCTCATTTGAAGTATGATGTGCAAATTCACATAGGTGAATATCAAAGAACTAGAAAGTTCTTTACGAATTCTCTTGTATCACTTGTTCTCATTAATGAACTGACCAACTAAAGAGTTCGGGTTGAAGCCCATAGATTCTGGAAATATCAAAGGTGAATATGGGCCCATTCACCCGCCATGTATACCACATATGATGCATCTATGGAATGGTTACATGCGCAATTGTTATTAACCCGCAGCCTGGCCGTGCTTGCGAGGTAAAACGCTCAGTAATCTAACTTCGAGCATAGTTTCCAGATTCTCTACTCAAGACAGTTAATCTTGATAAGTTGGTTTATATCAAAGTTGGTTTAGCAAGATAATTATTGAGTGCTTCCACTTAATAGCTAAACTGTTCCTTATGAGAACGAAGTTGTATATATCAGTTTGATATAAGTTGTATACAAGAGTATATTCTCCCCTCACAAGTGGTTCAGGGTCAGGAACCAAATAATTTCATCTTATTATTAAGGTGCTGTGTATATTGACATAATGCACAAAGATGATTTTCCAAAGTTGAGGAAACATGTTAGCTTTACTAACATGAGGGGGAGACATGATAAACACTTAAGAAAGTGTTACATGGGATGAATTTTCATTTGTATATGTATATCCCCGAATATCATGATATGAACCTGTAGTTCATAAAAAGGGAAATGCAATTGCAACATATTGCAAAGCATGCTATACGCATTTGCTGACCCAAAGAAAGTAACTAAATGGAAGAGGTACAATTCAAGAAGAATTGATTCCATATGAAAGACATGAAGTTTTGAACCTATAGTTCATATGCTTGAAAGTATAAAGGCAAAGGTATGTATAGTCAATTTTCGATATCTTATTTGCTTAGCATGACATGAAACTTTGATATGCAGCTAAAGTCTATTATGCGACTTATATGACTTAACTTGAAAGATTTAAGTTGCTTGAAGCATATGCAATTCGTGGTCCTGAAGTACCACATCCTAAGTACAATTTGTGTACATATGTATCTTGCTATAACTATAAGCATGATGGCATTGAGAATGCATCTATGGAGATATTGAAGAGCTATTCCACGACATTATATGAAGATGTTTATATCTATCAAGAATGATGATTTCAAGGTGCGGAATATTTATTCAAGTCGATATGGTTGATTTATTCATCAAGCATCTACCAAAGATCGTTTTGAAGATGATGCACAAGATTGGAATGCAAATGCTCAAGGATATAAATCGATGTACTCATTAGGGGGAGTCAATGCGCGTTGCACTCTTTTTCCCTTACAAGGTTTTGTCCCGCTGGGTTTTCCTTGCAAGGTTTTTAACGAGGCAACCAATAGGCGCATATTCAAACATGTGTACTCTTTTTCCTTACTTTAATTTTTCCCATTGGGTTTTGGTTTTAAGGTTTTATGAGGCACATCATTGAATAGACATTCAAGGGGGAGTGTTATGAAATAGAAGATTCTTACACTTCTATTTAAGGTGAATGTCTTTAATGTACTTAATTAGAGAGATTTTAGAGTCCTATTATTGGTAGCAAGATCTTCCTCCTCCCTATAAATAGAGGTGCTCTCTACCATTGTAATTCACCCCTCTCAACACAATAAGAAAAACTCTCTCTACTCTTCTCTCTATTGCTATTGTTCTTGCTCTATTGTTCTTGTCTTTTGCTTTAGTTTATAACAGTTATTGCTTCTTCCTTTGTTTTCCTTTAATTTCTTCTGCTTAAAGGATTTCTCAAGTCGCAGGAAAAGAAAAGGTTTTTTTAAGGGAAAAAGGAAACAAATCAACCAATCAAGTGGATTCTCTACATTCAATTCAACAACAACAATCCAGTATAATCCCACTTAGCAGGGCCTGGGGAAGATAGTGTGTACGCAACCTTACCCCTACCCTGAAGTAGAGAGACTGTTTCCAAATAGACCCCCGGCATCCTTCCCTCCAAGAACTTACCACCTTGCTCTTGGGGAGACTCGAACTCACAACCTCTCGATTGAAAGTGGGAGTTACTTGCCAATAGAGCAACCTTATAACTATTCATGCAATGGATATCAGCGCACTTAAAGAAAGTTCTCTTAAATATGATTTGGGACTAACTATGCTTTGTGAACGTGAGAGGAGTTTCTAAAAGTTAAAAAAAGTGTCTGCCCTCTAAATTATTAAAATGAAAAATAAAAAGGTGACAGTGGGAGACCTCGGCTTGTGTAAAAGGCATTTGGACTTGGATTGCTGTTGAGGTTGACCTATGTATGAATATGATCATGACTAAAACAATAAAAACTCTCGCTTTATCCTTTAACCACAATTTTGGAGAAAACCCATTCTGAAAGATTTGGTCTTTGAGATGAAATAAAATACAGAAAATTGGGATGGCAAAGAACACAAATTGTAGAATGGGAAATCAAAATGCATGGTGGAAGCAACGAATGAAGAAGAAATTAAGCTAAGACTCTGTTTTCTTCTCTTGCAAAAATGCCATCCCATTCTTATAAGTTTTCTTCTTCTTAATAATTCATTCACTTTTCTTTCCCGTTATTCAACTTGTTTCTTGGTATCATTCGTTCCCTCATAGGATTAAAGGTGTTGGGTCCGATTCTTTTACACAAATTTCAAACTTTTCGTTTGAGATTCATTTTTTTCTACTTCCTTTCTTCCAATAATTCGTGGAATATCCTTATTTTTGGTTTACCTTCCCAGTTAATTATGTTCTTAGCATCTTCAATTCAAAATAATTAATCTATCATTTCTAAGAATTTGTTTCACATGACTTATAACTACTATGTGCAATTTTTTTCCTATGTATAGTTCATCCTTTTTTTTCCTGCTCCATATATATTGCAGGTGAGCTGTGTTGTGAACAAGAGGTTAATTTCACAAAGACTTAATCTGTATACGTATGTTCTTTCATTCCAAAAAGTTAAAAACATAGTACTGAATTAGTATTACTATGAAAAATAGGAGACCATATATAAAAGAATGACAAATTTGTGCTTCCTATATATAGGATGGACATTCATGTATGAGTGTACACCAAGGAAGATGGAAGAATGTAGGATTTGCCATGATGCTGATGAAGATTCAAACATGGAGATTCCCTGTTCTTGCCGTGGAACCCTCAAGGTTTATTGCGCTAACTGTTTTGCTCATTTGTTATATATGTCCCATCTGTTACATAGCAAAAATTGTGCTCGCTATTCTCAATAACAACTACCCAGTATAGTCCCACAAAGTGGAGTCTGGTGAGGGTAATATGTAGACGAGCCTTACCCCTACCCGAAAGGGCAGAGAGGCTGTTTCTAATCGACCCTCGGCTCAGTGAAGGAATGAAAAACAAAAACAAAAACAAAAAACAAAAACTGTGTTAATTTTGAAATTGTAATTAGGAGGTTTTATATTTGGAAATCTTTTACCTACTAATGCGTTAGTTTTAGGTGCAGCTCGATCAGTAAATTGTGCATTCTGCTAGAGATTTTAGAACCACAGTTTGGATTCCAATTACTCTTGTTGCTTTTTCCTTTTATACTCCTTAGTACCTAGTGTTTTTCATGACACTGTCCTGAATGTAGCTGCAATAACATCGTGGATTTCATCAGATTAACCAAAATGTAACTGCTGCTAATTAAGACAAGCTGTGACTTGGATGCTTGCATGCTCAATCATTTAGTGATATTTTGTTCTTACTGATTCTTTTCTATATATGCACAGTATGCCCATCGCATATGTGACAAAGGTGGTGCAATGAGAAAAGGGACACCATCTGTGAAATTTGCCGCCAGGTTTGTGTGTCCAATATTTTGTCCTGTGTTCATTCTTTAAGACCTAAATGTTGCTATTGAGTAGGCTGCTCTTATCCATGCTTCTCTTTAATGCGAGATCACAGAATTTTAAGCCAGACTATACAGCACCAGCTCCTCTGTTTGGCGGATATCCAATGAACATGAGGTACTTTTGACAGATGAATTTCCACAGTTCTTCACAAAACTGTTCTTTATCATTCCAGCTAATAACTAATGTTGTTGTTGCTTGATCTTATTCCATACCACAGAGGAAACTGGGAGATTTCCATGAATAGCCTTGATTATCCTCGATTTGTTGCATTGGCTTCCGCAGACCACAATTTTCTTGATTATGACTTTGATGAGTATTCAGTATTTTATCCAACAAGTTTGATATGCTGCCGCATTGTTGCCATAACGGTAAGCACCCACTGTGAATAGACAATATCTTGCTTCGAATATAAGAGCAGCTAAGAATAAATTTGAGAAAATAGCTGATTGTAGGGAAATCCTTCCAAGTAGTTATGTAGGGACATCCTGTATTGCTCAATGGCGCATCCACTCTGGATAGAAAAGGCATATAGAATCACTAGACTAATCCACCTAAGTACTAGTTCTTGCCTTGAGCGAGATTATATTTTTATTTCTTGTTATCAGAAACAACCTCCCTACCTTTAGTAGGTAGGGGTAAGCCTGCATACACACTACTCTCCACGTACCCCACTTGTCCAGATACCCCACTTGTGCGGTTACACTGGGCTTGTTGTTGTTGGAGATACAATTTGTAAATTTGATTTCTTCCCTTAGTCCATGCAGTTTGTGCTTCTTCTGATGTTACGTACAATCCTGCCACTTATCCTTAGTGTTGCTGGAGATAATTCGATAACATTGATCATGGTTAGTGACACAACTAAACCTATTTCAAAAGAAACTTTTTCGTTGGTTTATGTATTTGTCTTTCTAGTTATCAGTGTTGAAAACTATCGGAATCCTACTGGCGGTCTATGTATTGGCGAAAGTCTTTCTTGCTATACGACGTCGAAGGCATCAACAGGCGGGTAAAGTATCAAATGCATCACATGACAGAATCATGAAATTAGACGCAGGCAAAACCATAAATAAAAGAGAACACATGAACTCCAAACGAGTAATAGTCTCTCTGACAAAGCAGCATATGGATAAAAGATGCCAGAACATAAGCCTGCAGAGAACACAATCTAAACAAGGATGAGATTTGTGATCTCATTCCTCCTCGGACTCCGACTCGGCACTCTGCAGCCAATCAACAAAGGGTTTAACATTCTTCCACATTTTGGAGTCCTTTTTATCCCCAGTAAGACCTTGAAACCACTGCACTATAAACTCCTCCTCCAATACATCAGCATCATACAAAGCTTTCAAAACTAGAGCTACTTCTTTCACAGCTGCTGCGTTAGATTTCCCACAGAATTCTTCTAGTGCTCGGAGCAAACGTAGTTGTGACCCCTCCTGTTGACCAACAGCAGCAAGAAGGAAACCTTTCTTCTTAATAACCTCCTTGGCAAATCCTTTCTCAACACCATCCAGGAGTGCCTCATAGACAGCAGTAACTATGCCCTGAGGAGATCCAGAGAGTGAACTCAAGAAGGATCGAAATTGGCTGGCCGTCACTCCCTTCTTCAGATGTACTTTCACTTCCTCAACAAGTGTCTCAGAACCTCTCTCTCCATTCTCAGCTTTGGAATCATCCTCAGAGAGCGCTGAAACAGCCTTGGAACTTTGGCATGCTTGAGTAGCTGCCTTGGGTTTCTTCTCTGGATCATCTGTGGAGAGCATAACCATTTCAGCTGTCACAGCACTCAACTGTTCCTGGATGCGCTGGTGCGCAGCTTCCATTGATGTATCAGTTTGCCACTGAACATCATCATCTTCTTCATCCTCCTCTTCCACATTCACATGGCTTCTGGGTGGGGAAGCATGATCCTCATAAGAGCCATTGGGTTTCTTTTTGGAGCTAGGTTTTGCATTGGCTTCCTTGGAAGAAACCTTTTTCTTTGTGTCTTTCTTCAACTTCTTCAACTCTTCATCAGCAACCTCGCCTTCCTTTAATCGCTCCTTTTCAGCTCTTCTCATTGATTTCTTGTCCTTGGCACCTTTCTTAGACTCAGGCGGGTTCTTCAGAATAAACGTCGTCAGCTTGTCTCTCATGTCTACATCAGAAATAAAACCACATGCAGCACACTTCAGTTGGATCATCTCTTTTTTAGTGATTATGATCTCAGTTTCAGGGTTTCCACACCCATAGCACTGAACAAATTTCTTAATGAAATTCTCAAGAAGACCAGCAAGCTTGGCAGTATCATGAGCTCCATTGACAAGGGAAGTTCCAGTTTTGTCATCAAACTTTGATTGAGCCCCAAGCTCACAACCAAAAAATTTTGTGGTGTAAGATGCTGGCCTTGCTAGAGCTTTGGCAATGTCGACCATGTTGACTATGTTTGTCTTGATGCCATTTCCACGTCCCTCTATCTTGGTAATCATCCTCGGCATCTTGTACCTGTAGAAGGCATCATCACTGTTGGCAGCTCCAATATTCTGCAAAGCCATTTTGATTCAGTGAAATTTCCTAAACAAAGCGTTAGGGGTTTTCAGAGGATCCTTTGGCCCAAAATTTGTTGAGAGAAGGTTGCGCCTGACTGCAACCACAAAACTCTAAGTGTCCTTCCGAAAACGAGTCGAGATGCATACAGTCAACCAAATTAGATGTATGACTGCTCCTTCTTCTTGACGTAGGACAATATTCTCCAAGCAATCCAACAGATCCCAAATAGAGTATGGCTTGTTTGGACATAAAAGAAGCTTCAACTTAGACACTACAACGAAACCCCACAAAGATAAGATGCCACCAACCTTCAGAAAGAAAGCCACATCAAAAAACAAAGGGGAAAGTTATACAAAAAAGCAGTTGTTACAAAATACAAGCAATACCGTAAAAATATAAAAATTAAAAAATGGATAAAAATGATACTTAATTTTAAAGTCAATTCTTTCAGTCATATGGCTGAAGCAAGGTAAAATTTAAGGAAAATGATATATTCTGGGATTTACGTATATGAATAAACAGAAGGCCATAGGTAATGTTCTCATCATTTCGGTAATTTAACCTCCGCTAGAGTATAACATTACTTGGGAAATCTAATACTGCATATTGCATATCCGAGCTTCTGAGTTGCAAAATTACAGTGCCATTTGCTGGAAGAGTCGAAAAGAAACCCATTATTGTAACCCACTAATGGGCAATGGCCGAATCTTTAATATATAATTGGTCAGAGTTCTTCAAGCTGAATCAAATCATATATGCATAACCATAGTTAATATAGCCCACTAATCGCCGTAACTTAATAAGTTATGATAATCCACTATAGGATGTTCAATCCTATCCTATGAACATCTAAAAGAAGCATAAATTAAGCATCAAATAGTAAACCAAAACCATATAAACATCCCAGTGCAATCTGAAATAAGAAGATATTCATAATCCACGGATCCACCTCATATGAGGCAAAAAATAAAGAGAGAGAGAGAGAATAGCATAAATGGCTATAACAATTAAATTCACTGTAGATATAAATTGGTACTTTCCTTTGCCTGATTCTACAGATGCTGATTACTCAGCTGTACAAAAAATAATATGTGGCAGACAACTAAGCTATTGGCACTAAACACCGACAAGTGCACAACTTACTACAAAACAGGTATAAACACATTGGGAAATCAATTACTACACAAAAAAAAAAACTGAATACAAACTATGTAATGCATAAAAACACGAAGCCGACACTCAATCAACAGTTTTAGATAAGCAAAAGGAATACAGAAAAAATACAGAGTAAATCGTGATTAGATATCTTACCGATTGAACGAAGCAAATAATATTTGAAGGAACAGAAAAAGTGGAGCAGTTGGAAAAGGAAGAGTAGGGTTTGAATATATAAAGGGGATAAAGGAGGTTAAGGGGAGAGGCGGCGAAGGGATTGCTTATATAGGGTTTAAAGGAAGGAAGGAATTGGTAAATACTTCTCTGAGTGTAGAAATTTCAATTCTAATTTATTGATTTTTTGTTTCTATGACCCCACTAAAAATCCCCATTGTTCATCTTGACCGTTCATTTATGCCTATGTGAATGTGATGAATCAGTTGATAAAATTTAGCCACATGTCATCCCCACAGAACGAAAAAAAATACATTTCCCTTCGACCAAGAATTATGTAAACATTTATTAAATTAAAATAAAAATTAAACTTGATATTTCAAACTTTTACGATGAAATTACTACTTAAAAATTAGACACTATATAAGTTATTTCCTCCATCTCAGAAAAATATGAATTTTAAGAGTAAGATGATCAATATATCTAATATTTTAAAATAAATTTGAACATTAATGGATAAATATTTAATAATTAATTTACGTATCAAAACTGAAGTAAAAGGTACCAAGAGTTGAGGTTGTTTATTGTTAAGAATATTATTAAGCTTTATAAAATTTGTCAAACGAAAATTATTGAACTTCAAAAATAGTTTAGTGAAAGGTCGAGAGCCCTTTTTGCGTAGGGACGCTGCGTTTCATGCCTACAGGTTCTGATAGACAGGTCGAGAGCCTTCCAAGTGAGCTATCAGCTCAGTGGAAGATGTTGGTGTGCTCTATTTGCTACGGAGTTGGTTGTTTGGTTAGTATGATTTAGATGTGTATTGTTTGGTATGGCGGGACTCTGTCCCAACCTTTATGATATTTATGTACTCTTAGAAGCTTGTAGACATATGTCGTGTACGCAAAAAATTGTGCGGCCTTGTCGGCCTGTGTTTTGAGTTTATAAATAATTATGTTGGCCTATTAGTCTCGTATGTGATATGTATATGATGATTTAATAAGAAAAATACATTATGTTGATACTCGGTTGAGTAAGGTACCAAGTTCCCGTCGCGGTCTATCGGTTTGGGTCGTGAGTCGAAAATTCTGAATTGTAAGAATGCAGTGCTTGAGACGTTATGCAACTTTGAACACTTCTTTTCCTTGAGCGCGATACGTGCTTGATTTGCTTCTGATGTTTCATCCATGTCTATGATGATTTTTTCTTCACTTACAAGAGCCATGATTTTCTCCTTCAAGACGAAGCATTTCTCTGTAGGGTGGCTAATGACGCGATGAAACTTATAGTATTTCGGATCGCCAACTTTGCCAATTTCTTCTGGCCTTTTTGATTCAGGATGATCGATGAATTTCTTGTCCAGTAGTTCATCAAAGATTATGAGTACATCTGAATGTTGAATGGATAAACCTTCGCCTCTAATTCCTTCAAGGTGGGACGGCGCTTCTCTTCTTTGGGATATTGACTCGGGGTCTTATCCTCCTTCACTTTTTGCTTAGTGGTGACCTTCACAGAAGTTTCTTTCACCACCATTGATTCTTTGGTTTGTTTCTTTGATGCAACATTTTTCCTGTACTCCTTTTGATAAAAAAAATGAAGATGTCTTTCCATGACTTGTGATGCTTTAACTCCATGTCGTGCGATCGTGTTGCAAGTTCTTCAAAAGTTTGCAGTTTGATCCCTTGTAGGATGTACAAAAGGCCTCAGTGCATTCCTTTAATGCACATCTCCACAGTAAATATTTCTGAAAGGCGATCTTTGCAGTCCAAGCTTAACGCCATCTAACGATTAATGTAATCTATCAGAGGCTCGTCCTTCCTTTGCTTGGTGCCTGCCAACTCTATCATGCTTACCGTTCTTCAACTGTAAAATTGATAGAGGAATTCCTAGTCAAGTTGCTCCCAGCTATTAGTAGACTCGAGCTCTAAGTCAATACCAGTCAAATGTGTTCCCTGTTAGAGAACGAACAAATTGTTTTACCAAAAGGTCATCGTGCATTCCAGCATTGCTACAAGTCTCGACAAAGCGGGAAATATGTTACCTTGGGTTCCCTTTGTCATCAAATTTATGCATCTTTGGTGGTTGATAATTAGTTGGTATGGTTAACCAATCAATCCTCTTAGTATAAGGCTTAGAGTAGTGCAACGAAATTTGTGATGGTCTGCCATATTAAGCTCTGATGGTGTGTGTTATCATGTCTTATAATTGTTGGACAGATAACGTCGCAACTGAAGTAGATTGATTTTCCTTTTGAATTTTTAACTTTGCAAATGATTCCTCAACAGCTTTTTTCTGGGAGGTGAAGACAGGTAAACGAGGAGGGGCATGACTCGACTTTCTAGGTGCATAGGCCTCCAATTTGTTCATGAGTTGAGTGATTTGAAGGTCTTTGTCTTTCACATATTTCTTCAAGACCTCTATAGTCTGTTCCATCATGGAAAACTTTTAGTCCTCGTTAGTTGCGTTAATCATCAAGGCATTGACTCTCGTTGAAATTGAAGAATCCACCAAATCCTCAAATCTGCCAAGGTTTGAGGCTGTTTGAGAAAGTTCGTCAAACATCGAGAATGGGGTGTTGCCCACAGAGATTGCGGTTGCAAATGTCATATGAGATCTGCTCTTATTTTCCATCTCCAAGGAAGAGGAGTATTCGGATCCATCCAAGCCACTAGCCTTGAACTTGCTTCGAGTGATTGCGCCAACATGACTTTGCTCAGCGGATGCAACAATAGTAGCATCTTTGCATGAAACATCACACTTGCGGAAGGCCATTGTGGCAGCAGGAATGAAGTTTGTAGTTTTTAAATTGCAAGAAGGAGAGATGAAGGACAGAATTGGTCCCACTAGGCAAGCCAAAATTTGTTCACAACAAAATTTTTTCATACGAAAAATAAATAGTAATAAAAATAATATGAAGAAAAAGTGATTTTGTTGATAAATATTTGTGAGTATAATTCTATGTATCTCTTGATTCTCTTCTCTAAATTTTTTCGTGATTTGAGGGCTTGAGAAGAGTCTTTCTCGAATGCAGGACGATGCAAACCTCCTTGTGACATATTTGATTTCCAAGAATGTCGACCAGCACTTTGTTGTTACGGGTTGATCTCCAGGAAGAACTCTGTTGATCACTCATTTGTTGAAGAACTATGCACTTGATGATTGATCTCTTTTTTTGTGCGGATACCTTCACCAATTGCAGAATGCTCTTCTCCAACTCTGAATGTCCCCAAACAATTATGTAACCCCTCTATTTATAGTTGTAGTGGGTGGACAGTCCAGCTACATATGAACTCTCTTGCTTGATCCTGATTGGCTCGTGTCATTTTAGCCATTTGGCGACCTGTGGTTGGTTCGTGCTTTTTGACTTGGATTGTTACATCATTTAACACGCGGCGTCATCTTGTTGATTGTAGTTTGACTAGATATGTCATGTCATTTGACACATGGCATGAGTCTGGACCTTAAAATGAAATGGACCTTGGGCTTGAAAATAATAAAATGGACTAATTTAACTTGTAAAGCCCAAATTAATTATTTAACCCAATTGAATTTAATTCAAATTTTGTATGGATTAGACCCAATAAATTTTATATATCTACAATATATAATATACCGCGATGGTATATTGTAATAATATGCAATATACCGTAACAGTATGTTGTACCAGTATACAATACACCATAATAGTATACTTCAACTGCTATTTTGTTGAATTAGCTAGGTGTTATTGTGCAAAGCTAAAGTCATAGTTATAATAACATTATATTATTTTAGTATACAATATAATAAAACAATATACAGCAATAAATAAGTTTTTTTATTTTTTAAAAATTTTTCAACTAGGTTGCAAATATAAATGAATTTTTTGATGGAGTTCCATGAAAATAATAATAAAAATCTTACTATATAGTTGTTTTGATTAAATTTTTACCGAGTCATGTTCGAAATGTTGATTGAAGGCTATGGCTAAATTTTGAGCAAGTTTAGTAGAGATTTTCGGAGTAGATTTTGGAAATTTAGGCTAAAATTAAGTCAAACTAGCAATGAAGATAAAGTTGTATTGTATACCAACATGGTATACTATATGTTATGTTGGTATATAATATTAATTTATAAGTATATCATTAATTATAATAATGCTTGCTAATTTTCTTGAAAGAATAAACTAGTACCATCGGATATTTAACAGTATATATTATATACCATATGAATATCATAGAGGACTAATGATTTTTTTAAAGAATGAACCAATCATCTATGTTACCGTGTCAGTATATGATACATACCAGGTTGGTATCATAGATGACGATTTGTCTTTCTGGAAGGAATAGACTGTACCTTTATGATAGCCTATCAATATATAATATATTCATGCGGGTATCATAGAGGATTGGGTGTGTTTATAAAAGTAGTAAACCATACCTCTATGATATTGTATTAGTATTTGATATACACCATGTGAGTATCATAAAGGACTGATGAGTATTTTGTTTGGTGAAGAAATGACTAATCCTCTATGATACCCTATCAGTATATAATGTCATAGTATGTTGCAATAATATACTTCAACTATTAGTAATATATTATTTTGGTACACTATATGCTACAATAAGTTAATTTAAATAATTAATACATAAAACAAAATAAATAAAAAATATACTATATCAGTTATCATTTGTTGATATAGTGAAAAAATAGAGAAAAAAATAAAGGTGCAAAAAAGATGTGTGTTTAGCTCAACATCCACTTTATGAGCATAAATCAATTAAAATAAAAAAAGGGCCAACCATAGCAGATCGTAATAAATTCAACAGATCAAATGAACAAAATGTAAGAGAGACAATAGTTATGGATTAAAAGGGGAGAGTAGAGATCTTTTATTAATGATATCGATTTGGTATGCCTCTCCATGGAGAGGTTCAGAGCCTTACAAAGATATATATTCTCTTCTCTTAGAAGTAGATGTGAAGAAGAAGAAGAAGCCCCCCTTTAGGGTTTTTCCTCCTCATATTTATAGCTGTGAATCTTGCCAGCTGGCGATGGACGGCCGGAGCCGCGTAGAAGGGACGTCCGTGGACAATGAGTAGGCCGTGGTCTCGCTAATTCGGTTGAGTAACCTTGGAGTACTTTGGTCAGCGAATAAATGGTTGTACCTTTTATTAGCCCGAACAAGCTTAGGAGGTAGTTAGACGCGCTAATTACCACGGGTCTAATTCTGACCCATACAGATAGTCCCTCTGCTTATTGCTCTGCTTATTGATGTCGGGATCCGCCGAGCTCGAGGAGCGGATTTTTCCGATAGTTGTAACTGTTTATGCTTTGGAGACTACCGTAGCCATTTATTTTTTGGAGATGGCCGTAGCCATTTATACTTTGAAGATGGTCGTAGCCATTTATATTTTTGAAGATGACCTTAGCCGTTTATACTTTGGAGATGGACGTAGCCATTTTACGTGGACAATTCTTGACTGCAATGGATCTGTTTGTTAAGTGAATCTACAATCGACGACCGTGGTCGCAGTTCTTTGGTTTCGTACGAGCGACTGGCCGTTGCCGTTCGCATATCTGAAACGACCGTAGCCTTTTGTTTGTGTGTACTCTTTTTAGGGATGGAGGTCGTAGCCACTATATTTTTGCGAGATGGAGATAGCCGTTCGTAGATTTGAGAGGGCCGTAGCCGCCCTTACAAAGTGGTGGCCGTAATCATTTCGTGTTCAAGATATGGCAGTGGTCGTTGTTGCTTCAGAGATGAATATGATCAATATTACTTTCGGAGGCGGCCGTGGTCTGAATTATTTTGAAGTTGGCCGTAGCCACTAATGATCTAGAGACGGCCGTTTTCGATTACACACGTTTGGAAGGGATACGATCATGCTTGCCGTGTATAGGGAATGCGTCATACGCTTAGTGACGCATGGGGCGTGCTCTTGGTGTCTTGGGACCATTACAACCGTTTCGACGGTGATATGCCGACTGACGATTGAATGGCTGTTCCACGATATTTGTCATGATGATGCACGTTACTGTAGACCTGAACCGTTTCGCGGTTGGTCGGGCAGTTAATGGTGGCCTTTGGGATTCGTAAAAGCCATTTATGGTTTGTCTATAAATAAAGGGTTGTATCGTTCAATTCCCACTTTACCAATATTTGCTCAAGTGAGATTTTGAGAGAGATAACTCTTTTTATTCTCAGGTTGCTTTATCTTCTGTTCCTTGTTACTTTATTCTTCGTCGTTTATCGTCAGATATTCATCTTCCTTTTCTTTTCCGGTGAACTCTGCTCACTTTCTTTTAATATACTGACAATGGAGGGTTTCTCGTTTGCCGATATTGCTTTGGTGGTGGTTCCAGCGGCTGAGGGCCCATCTACGGTGGTGAGAACCACCGATTCAGTGGGTATTGTCAGGATCCCGTCAGTCACTGACATTCCTTCTCTGCCCGACGGTCCGGCGACTGATTTCTCCGAACCCGAAGGAGAGGACCAAGTGGACGAGGCCCCCTTGATTGGGGAGGTAGGCCTCGCCCAACTAAGGGATTAATGTGACATTCCTCGTTTTGCTGACATCGTCCTCGCTGGGAGCGGGGAGAGGGTTCATGTCGACCACCGAGGGTACTGCATTTTCTACGCTTACCCTTTCAAGCTAGGATTTAAACTTCCTCTCCCAATGCTAGTGGTGGACTTCTGTCGCTACTACAGGGTATGTCCTGGTCAGCTCGTCCCTTCCTGCTACAAGTTACTGGGGATGCTGATAAAATATGCGGGGTTGGCACGGAGGGAGATTACCCTTGGGAACGTACTGACTCTTTACGCTCCCCAGAGGGTACGAGGTACCATGATTCGGTTGGTCCCTCGTGGAGCCGACGGCTTAACTATGGAGCATGATGACGAGGTCAATACCCGTCCTTATGGGCACTTTTTCTACATCAGGACTGAGCACCTGGTGGCTTGCGCTACTGCCTTCCCGGAGGAATGGAACCATGCACGTAAGTTTCTTTTACGCTGGTCTTGATTTTTTTTGGTTAAATGTCCTGTTTCATGTTCGTACGTACTGACCTTCTTCTTATGTTGTAGCTGGAGGTGCGCCACTAGCACCATTTTGTAGCATCCGTGAGTCGGTTGAGGTCGTGCTCCCTGTTACAGCGGGGATTCGCACATGGGCATCTTTCTGGGAGGTCCATGGCCGTAGGCCGGCCGCTGGTAAGAATCTAACTTGCTGTGTTGTTCTTCTTTTGTAGTTCTTAGTTTCCTTTCCTTGACCCTTCTTCCTTTGCTGCTTAGGACGACTACGTCGCAGGAGGGCTCCCCAGCTTGCTTTCCGTAGGCCGGGGGCGACTGCCCGATTGGTTGCAATGCCGACGCCTCGCTCGGTACTGAGGGCGACCTTAGTTGAATCCTCAGCGGCTCACTCTCCAGCACGTTCCGTGCACCGAGTTGAAGAATCTTCAAGGGCCGTGTGTTTTAGGGTGGAGTTGCCACCGAATGAAGACGAGGAGGGAAAGGAGAGGCCGCTGGTTCGGCGCAGGGTGGCATTCACCATGGTCCTTCCATTAGTGATTAGCTTGGATTCTCCGCCGTCGGAAGCGGAAGGGAATGTAGTGGATCCTGCCTCAGAGGGCGAGCGTTCAGTGGGGGTTGCCCTGGTTGGCTTAGGCCAAAGTGATACAATCCCTTTGGCGATTCAAATTTCGGTTCCTGTTGCTGAGAGGGAAGGTAGTTACTCAGCAACTGTTTTGGAGGAAGAGACGGGCGCCAAGGTTTTGGCGAGTGCGGCCGCTTCGACTTCCGGAGCGGCGGAGGCTTCGACTTACAGGGTAACGGAGGGAAGAGGGCGCCTCAGGAGAGGGGGATGATTCTGAGTCTGACATGGACCCTGAGGACGTCCATCTGTTTCAGGAGGGTTATACTCGCCCAGCAGTGCAGGCCGAAGGGAATTATCGCTATGTGGAGATCCCTAATGAACAGAACCTGCCGCTCGAGGAGGAGAATCTGGTGATGTTGTTCGAGGTTCTGTGCTCGGAGGTGGAGAGTGCGTCCTTGAGGGGCATCGCAGACGTCGGGTTGATGGGCGAGGTGGCTGATTTAAGTATAAAGGTACGTGTGAAGTTTTAGTCTATTTCTCTCGTTAGTGTATCTTTTTATATTAACTGTTGTCCTGCTTGCTGCAGTCATTCTTGTTGGAGGTGGAGAGCATTCGTCGGGCCAACATCCGCTCGGTTGTCTTTGTGCAGTTGTTGGAAAAGTACCGCCGCTATCGGAAGCGATGCCGTGATTTGCGGGAACGCTTAAGAAACGGCCCGCGAGGAGGGAGCTTCATATGCAGCAGACCTTTAACAAGGTAAACGCTCTTGAGGGGCAACTCCATCAAAGAAACGAGTAGATGGGCGCTGAAAGGATGGCGACCGCTAAGAGAGAGCGCCAAAATCGGGCTACGGCAGCATAGGCCATTGAGGCCTTGACTAGGCAGGTGGCCGCCCTAGAGACGGAGACTGCTACCTTGAGGAAGCAGGCATATGATGTCTTGGTGAGGGTCAAAACGTTACAGGCAACCAACTGCGCCCAAGAAAGAGAATACGAGTTGGAGAGGGCTGCCACTACTTTTTGAGAGAGGGCGTTGGAGGGGCACATTGCTGTTTGTGAGCAGGACACCCGCACTGCAGCAGATTGAATTGCGACCTTGGAGGCTGAGAACCAGCGCCTGAGGAATCAGGTCGCTTCATTCGATCCTGCTCGTGAGCTTTGGACGTACTTCAAGGCCCAGCTCGACGTGTATAGGCAATTGTGGGAAGCCAGTATTGTGCCTAAGGTCACCTATGAGGAAGCATGCCAAAAGGCTCGTGATGCTCGCCTCGACTGCGGTTTTGACCCATCTGCGCCCGGGGCTAATGATGGCGCCGAGGGTGATGATGATGTTGAAGAGGGCGCTAATGGCGCCGAGTGAACATAGACAAAGTTTGTAATACTTGTTTAGTTTTTAGTCTCTTTTTCTCTTTTATTTTTCATTGCCATTTGGCTATATTTTTTATTTTGCAGGCCCTGGGCCAATGTAACTAGGGGTAACCCCTTGTAGATATTGTAAAGATATCTGGTTTTCTTCCTTTATGTTTGTTTTGTCTCAATTTTATGCGTTTTCTTTTTTGTGCTCGTTCGAGAGGGCCTTGCCTTAGAGTTTTTCTAGTGAGCATGCTAATGGTCTCGATCGGTTAGGTGATTTCGACCATTGTCAAGTTGATTCCTTACCTTAAGGAAAAATTGATGTAGATGGCTTTGGCCATAGACATATGCTTTTGGTCATTACCTTACTTCACTTAGTGGGAGTGGGTTGTAGCCGTGTTTGGGCAGTGGCGGCACATAGCCTTAGTCCCAGTTCGGGCTTAGTCGGACTACCGGCCATGGTAATGAAAAAATAGCCTTGTAGTTCAACTTGGGCCGAATTCTACGTGGGCTGAAATTGTAGTGTAAAGTTGGTCGTACTCACTTAAATGGTGGGGGCGCTTGACCCGACCTGGGGTTCGACCGTGGTTGAAAATTTGGGGGCGTTCGGCCTCGCCTGATCGCGGCTTGGCTCGTAGCCGCGGGGACGTACATTATTGGCTTTAATTTGTCTATGGTTGATTTTGTGACTCTTGCGATGGAGGTGTGTATCCTGATTCTTAGTTTTACCCATAGTTGAACTTTTTGTAATTCTTAATGGCGTGTGCATTTGTCGTGAGTCCCAGTTCAACCGTAGTTGAACTTTTGGGTGAGGGCGCGTAGCCTGAGTTGCCGTTCAACCGTAGTTGAACTTTTGTAAGTTTTCTGATGTCGAAGGCACGTAGCCTGAGTTGTTGTTCAACCGTAGATGAACCTTTGTAATTTTTCTGATGTCGAAGGCACGTAGCCTGAGTCCCAGTCCAACCGTAGTTGAAATTTTGGGTGAGGGCACATAGCCTGGGTTGTTGTTCAACTGTAGTTGAACTTTTGTAATTTTTCTGATGTCAAAGGCACGTAGCCTGAGTTGTTTTCAACCGTAGTTGAACCTTTATAATTTTTCTGATGTCGAAGCCACGTAGCCTGAGTTGTTGTTCAACCGTAGTTGAACCTTTGTAATATTTTGATGTCGAAGGCACGTAGCCTGAGTCCCAGTTCAACCGTGGTTGAACGTTTGGGCGAGGGTGCGTGACATGAGTCCCTGTTCAACTCGTAGTTGAACTTTTTGTAGTTTTTTTTATGTCGAAGGCACATAACATGAGTTGTTGTTCAACCGTAGTTGAACCTTTGTAATTTTTCTAATGTCGAAGGCACGTAGCCTGAGTTTTTGTTCAACCGTAGTTAAACCTTTGTAATTTTTCTGACGTCGAAAGCACGTATCCTGAGTCCCAGTCCAACCGTAATTGAACTTTTGGGCGAGGGCGCATAGCCGGAGTTGTCGTTCAACCGTAGTTGAACTTTTATTTCCCACACAACCCGCTTCGTGTTGGGCGTTGGGGTTTGCTTTTGGTTTTGGATCTTGCCTAACTCGTGCTTGTAGTCTTCTCGACTGTTCGCACAGGTCACCGCGTTACAGATCTCGATTCGAGATGCTTTTGTGTTTTCCTCTTTTTTGGAAAGATCCCGTGTGAAAATGGGGAGAGGTACCTTATGCGCATTTTTCCCATAGGGATGGGGGGTATACTTCTTCTTCTTCTTCTTCTTCCCCTTGCTCAGAGATGCGGGATGTGGAAGCAAGCTAGTCTCGAGGCCTTTGACTTCCTTTGATCCGACATGCCGCTTTGGCTTGTTCGAGCTAGGTTTTTTTCTTTCCTTTTTTGGTCTAAGGATAAACTATGCGATTCTGCTATGAAATTCCCACATACGGCGTCAAATTGTTTAGCTCAAAGTTCTCATTCATTTTATGAGCATAAATCAATTAAAATAAAGAGAGGACCAATCATAGCAGATCGTAATAAATCCAAAAGATCAATTGAGCAAAAGTGTAAGAGACAATAATTATGGATTAAAGAGGGGGGGAGAGTAGAGATCTTTTATTAATGATATCGATTTGGTCTGCCTCTCCATGGAGAGGTTCAGAGCCTTACAAAGATATATATTCTCTTCTCTTAGAAGTAGATGTGAAGAAGAAGAAGCAGCCCCCCTTTAGGGTTCTTTCTCCTCATATTTATAGCTGTGAATCTTGCCAGCTGGCGAGGGACGGCCATAGCCGCGTCGAAGGGGCGTCCGTGGACAATGAGTAGGCCGTGACCTTGCTAATTAGGTTGAGTAATCTTGGAGTACTTTGGTCAGCGAATGATTATACTTTTTATTAGCCCGAACAAGCTTAGGGGGTATTTAGATGCGCTAATTACCACAGGTCTAATTTTGACCCATACAATGTGCATAATTACATTATGAAAAAAAAGTTAAAAGAAAAAAATTGAAAATAATAAAAAATGAAATTCGAAAAGAAAAAAAGAGAAAAAAAGGAATAAAGGAGAAGAGGAAACATGTATAATCTATACGTTGTTCTAAATAATTGATCTACAGAAAAAAATGGGAAAAAGTAAGATATATATATATATATATATATATATATATATATATATATATATATATATATATATATATATATATATATATATATATATATATATATATATATATATATATATATATATATATATATATATATATATAATCAATTATATTAAAAAGGTGAACAAATATTTACTATATTAATTATTTTGTTATTATTGCACAGAAAAATAAGAATAAAGAAAAGGAGCAAAAAAGTGAATAAAATTAGAAAAGGAAAAAATGGGAAAAGCCAAAAATTTAAGCAAGGAATCAAATTATGGTGGAAAAAGAAAATAAAAAATAATATGATTGGAAAATACAGATAAAAGGAGAACAAAAAAGTGCAAAGAAAAAAAGAAAAACGAGAAAAAAAGAAAATGAGAAAAAAGAGGCAATCACCCACAAACACTACAATAGGTATGAATGGCAATTAGTTTGATAGGTAGAAAAATATATGGATAGGCAAGGCTCACTAGTTTGATTTTTATGGGTAAAGCTATAAAACTCTCATCAATAAATGGATTCAAGTGTCCCAAAGAGAGAGCATATAATCCAATTCTTTCTTGTCATGATATAAAGTTGCAGTATTAGTATAATTCTCACATGTCAAATCTCTTTCATCTTCACTTCTTCTATTCTTCTCCTTAAAACTTGTAAATTTGCATCAACAACAACATGCCTTCATTATAATTGTAGTATCATATTGCAATTTTCTTCTTCTGTTTTTTCCTGGTTATGTAATATAATGTTGTTTTGGGCTTTCTTAGCCAGACAAAATACTAATAATCATCCATACGATTTGGAAATAAAACGGGACAAAAAAATTGTTAGGTGCAGGGAAATTGAACCTGAATTTGATTAATTAAATCATTCTTGAAATGAAAAGAAAAGGCTTCACCTTTTGGAGTTTCTTCTGGTTCTGGATTTTACTAAGTCAATATACACGACATTTAAACAAGAGTTTACCAATTCATTGAACATGGCAAGTTATGTGTCCAATTACCAATAGTTGATTTTTCTTATATATGGCTACTTAATTTTGTTGGTTGAATGGAGACAACCGGCTATATATGTTAACGTACAATGTTGGAATTACGTAGCTCTCTTCTTAATCACGGAAATAGCAATATGATTATCGCGATAAAATAAAGATAACTGAAATATACACATGCCTATTTCCAGTATGTTTCACAAATCATAATTTTTTTGTTTTATTTACCCGTAAAACGGTACAGTTGAATTTATACGTGGTTTTTAGACAAGTGAATTAATTCGATCCTGAAATATATATATATATATATATATATATATATATATATATATATATATATATATATATATATATATATATATATATATATATATATATATATATATATAATATTTAGCCTTGATATGAAGACGAAAGGACAGAAATAAAGATTCCAGTAGTGAAGCTTCCGTGCGCAACGGTAATAAGAACAGAAAACAACAACAACAACAACAACAACAACAAACCCATTTTAATCTCAATATATCGGGTTTGGGGAGGGTGGTCTGTACGCAGACCTTACCCCTACCTAATGTAGGTAGAGAAGTTGTTTCCAATATACCCTCGGCTCAGGAAGGGCAAGAAGAAGAAGAGAAAAGCAAGAAAGGAAGAAAGATGGAAGAGGAAAAAAAGGGGGACAAATAAAGGATCAATAGTACTATTAAATAATAGCAATAGGGAATACAATACCTGAGGCGAACAAAACCACATAACGTAATAAAAATCTAAGAATATGAAGGGACACGCATGCTACTAAGCCTATCCGTGAACACTATAAACTACCTACTAACATTCTACCTTAATTCTCGACCTCCACACCCTCCTATCAAGTGTCATGTCCTGCCTAATCACTTTTCCCCAGTACTTCTTAGGCCTACATCGACCCCTTCTCAAACTCTCAATGGATAACCTCTCAAACCTCCTGGCAGGGGCATCAATGTTTCTTCTTGTAACATGTCGAACCATCTCAGACGCGACTCCCGCATCTTGTCCTCCACGGAGGCTACTCCCACTTTGTGCCGGATAGCTTCATTCTTAATCCTATCTTGCTTGGTACACCCACATATCCATCTCAACACTGCTACTCTCATTTTCTGCACATGGGAGTTCTTGACTGGCCAACACTTGGCCCCTTACAACATAGCGAGTCGAACCACAACTCGATAAAACTTAACCTTAAGTCTTAACGACATATTCCTGTCATCACCGGAAGCTAGTCTCCACTTCATCCACCCCGCTCCAATGCGATGTGTGACATCTTCTTCAATTTTTCCGTTACCATGGATAATAGACCCGAGATATATAAAACTCGCTCTCTTGGGAATAACTTGAGCATCAAGCTTAACCTCTACGTCTGCATCATTGGTCTCGCTGAAATTGTAATCCAAGTATTCAGTCTTGGTTCTACTTAGTTTGAAATATTTAGACTCCAAGGTATGTCTCCAAACCTCCAACCTCACGTTAACTCCGCTACAGATTTCGTCAATCAATACTATATCATCGGCAAATAGCATGCACCAAGGCACCTCCCATTACATGTGACGCGACAACACATCTATCGCTAAGGTAAACAAAAATGGGCTAAGAGCCGATCCCTGGTACAACCCTATCACCATAAAGAAATGGTCTGAGTCACCACCTGTAGTCCTCACCCGAGTCTTAGCATCATTATACATATTCTTAGTCACCCTAATGTATGCTACCGGAACGCTACTAACCTCCAAACATCCACAAGACCTCCCTCGGAACTTTATTGTATTCCTTCTCAAGGTCAATAAATACCATATGCAAATCGTTCTTCCTCTACATGTACTACTCCAGTAATCTCCTTACCAAATGAATCATTTTCGTAGTCGAACACCCTGGCATGAATCCAAACTGATTCTCAAAAATAGACACGCAACTCTTCACCCTGGCCTCCACCACCCTCTCCCAAACCTTCATAGTGTGACTCAATAACTTGATACCCCTATAATTATTGCAATTTTGGATATCACCCTTGATCTTGTAAAGCAAAACTATCGTACTCCACCTTCATTCTTCGGGCACCTTCGTTATCTTAAAAATAACATTAGCCACTCCAAACCCGCCCTCCCTGTGCTCTTACAGAATTCCACCGGAATTTCGTCTAGCCCCGTTGCTCTACCCGTGCACATCTTACGCATCGCCCCTTTCACCTCCTCTAACGTAATCCGCCTACAGTACCTAAAATCCTTCCGACTCTCAGAGTGCTCCAACTCACCTTGAACAATGCGCCTATCCCCTTCTCATTCAACTATTTATGGAAGTATGTCTGTCATCTTCTCCTAATGAGTGTCTCGTCCATCAACACTTTTCCATCCTCGTCCTTGATGACTTGACTTGGTATAAGTCACGGGCTTTCCTCTCCCTCACCTTGGCCAATCGGTACAACCTCTTGTCCCTGCCTTTTCCCTCGAGCTGCTCGTACAAACAAGCAAATGTTGCGTTCTTAGCCGACATAACAACTAACTTTGCCTTTTTGTAACACTCCCAATAAGTCCTTTTTTCCTCCTCGTTTGTACTCTTTACTAGCTTCAAATAAGTAACTTTCTTAGCTTTCACTTTATCTTAAACTTCTCATTCCACCACCAGTACCTTTTATGACCCCCAAGAGAACCCTTCGTGACTCTTAAGACCTCTCCAGCAGTTACACTAATGCAATCCGCAGTCTTGGACCACATACTAGATGTGTTCCCCATACTCATCCAAGCGCTCATAGCCAACAACTTCTCCTCTAACTCCCGAGCTTTGTCCTTGGTCAAGTTAACCCACTTGATCTTTGGTTTCCTACACCCCGCCCTCTTCCTCCTACTCCTCTTGATCTCCAGGTCCACAACTAGGAGCCTATGTAGAGACATGAGGTACACACTCGGGATGACCTTGCAGTCAGTGCACCGACCTTTATCACATTTCCTGAAGAGAATATAATCAATCTGAGTCTTGCGCATTGTATTTCGAAAACTGACCAGATGCTCTTCCCTCTTCGGGAAACTCGAGTTAGCTATAACCAAATCAAAAGCTCTAACAAACTCTAATAGTGAATGACCTCTCTTATTTCTATTCCCACCGTACCCGCCATGAACATCATCGTAACCTCTAGAACTAGCCCCAATATGACCACTGAAATCCCCTCCAACGAACAATTACTCTATGTGTGGGATACTATGCACCATCTCGTCCAAATCATCCCAAAATTGCTTATTGACCTCCTGGTTCAAACCTACCTGAGGAGCGTATGCACTAATCACATTTACAGTAAACCCGCCAACTACCAACTTAACACTCATCAACCTATCATTTACCCTCCTAACCTCAACCACGAGTTCCCTAAGTTCCCTGTCTACTAAAATACCTACCCTATTCTTACCCCCAATGCTCCCTGAATACCATTATTTAAACCCGTCTACATCTCGTACCCTAGTACCCTTCCATCTAGTCTCCTGAACACACACTATGTTGATCTTCTTCTTCTGAAGAATCTTTCCTAACTCTATAGACTTTCTCGTCACGTCTCAATGTTCCAAAACCCAATTCTCAACCTAGAGGCTTTTTTACCCCCCCCCCCACACCTAGACCCCACCCCAGCCCCTCCTGAGGACATGACCTTACTCTCACATCATTTACTATCACCACTATAAGCAAATGATATTTGGTAAACACTACCACTAAGAACCAAAAACGGAAACGAAGGACTACAAGCTACGAATTCGAGAGCTAAAAACAACTCAAAGGAGTGACTACAAGAATAGGAACACGAGCAGGCACTAGAACAATATATCTACCACGTCTACGAGAATACCCCTATGCAAACATAGTTTTAAAATGAAGAGATGAAACCGTAAGCTTAAAAAACTAATAGAAATATCATCGACCCCGTTGGTCTCCAAAATACCATGGTTCGAAGAAACTCATGACAACTGCATATGAAGTTCTGAGCATCCTTCTGACGGAGTTCCACTATATGTGAGAGTGAAGAGCCTGGTCAACCGATCTAGCCTCCATAGAGCATCAGCAGACATAGTCCCACCATCACTGGACTGAGCCGCAATACCTGGCTGGACTACCACAGCTTGCTGAACTACCACAGCTGGCTGGGCTGCTGGAGCCTGAGCCTGAGGAGCTACCTGGGGTACAAGTGTCGGGTGTCTGAACTCCTCCCCCAGCTTGAGATGTGGCTGGAGCTAGGGGAAGCAAACCCGCTCTAGAAATGCCCTCCATAAAGCCTACCAGTCAGACCAAAGCATCCTGCAGACATCTCCGTACCGATCCCTCAGACTCTACCGAGTTTGTCCGTGAGTTGTAAGACCTATATAACCTAGTGCTATGATACCAACTTGTCACGACCCAGATTTTCCACCATCGAGAGTCGTGATGGCACCTACTGTCGAAGCTAGGCAAGCCAAACAATACAATATTTCTACTATTTTCATTTAAACAATTATAATAAACTAAAATAGTAATCAAAGCAGAAGACTTATAAATACTTAATTAATGCAACCAGAAATGTGGAAGTTTCAAAATAAACATCTACCCGGTATCTGATGTCACTACTCACGGACTACTACTGAATACTAAAAACAAAGTCTGGAAAAGAAATACATAGTGTTTGTCTGATACAAGATGAACAAATAAAAAGTAACGAAAGGGACTTCGGCCTGCGAACACCAGCTAGGCTATCTCGAGAGTCCCCAAACTGAAGATAACTCTCAAAAATCCTACCGCTGCGGTCCATAAGCTGCGTCTTGATTTCTGCACAACTGAAAAAGAACTATCAGCAATAAAAAAGCAGGGCTACTCCGGTTTCATGATTTATATATATATATATATACAATAAAAAAGCAGGGCTACTCCGTTTCATGATTTACATAATATATATATATATATATATATATATATATATATATATATATATATATATATATATATATATATATATGTAGTGGACGGTGCGCCACACAATCCATAGCGTAGCATATAAGTGGATGGCGCGCCACACGATCCCATAGCGTAGCATATAAGTGGACGGCGAGCCACACGATCCTATTTCATATATTAAGTGGTAGCGTACCACTCGCTCCCATTCCACAGTGCACAGTATGTCACTGGTATCGAAGGCCAATTACAATAATCAATATAAGTTGTGGTAGGCATACCACTCGTTCCCATTTCAATATCATACGTGGATGGCATGCCACACAATCCCATATCATATTTCAAAATATTTAATTTTGTAAAGAAGGCCCCATTAGTGGAAATTTAATAACATACGCTTTAATCCGGCAAGAGTACAGCTAACATCCCAAAATATCCCGGCAAGGGAGAGTTCATAATATTATACTACACGTCCCGACGAGGGAACATTCACAACACGTTCTCTTTTAAATCATCTCTTTCACAACTAACACATTCTTGTCCGAGCCAACCCTCCAAATATCATAAATCACTATTTACCCTCAACTGTTCACGTTATATGAAACTTATCAATTAAACAAGAAGCTAGGTCACATCAATCGAATTTAGAAACAATTAAGACTCACGATCATGCTTGACTCTGGTGCATAGATCGTCACCATGCTTATGCACCGTACTCCACATTTAGCACATAGCAATTAATATCCTAATCCTATTCCCTCAAACTAAAGTTAGATCAAACACTTACCTCGTTCCGAAAATAGCAATCAAGTCTCTACCACCGCCTTTCCTCTAGAATCCAACTCTGAAACAATAATATCTAGGCACAATTTAGTTCTGTAATATCAATAATGGCTCAAAGATATGATTCCATAGCCTAGAAATGAATTTCCTATCATTCTTCCAAAAATACCAAAATCCGACTCCGGGCACGCATGGTCCAAACTCGAGCCTCGGACCAAAATCCGTTCACTCATAACCCCACGAGTTCAAATATGCAATTTCTTTCAAGATTCGACCCCATATTGAGGTTGAATCACCCAAAATCCAAAAATCCCAAATCTACCCAAAAACCGCCAATTTCTACCTTGAATTCATGATTTAGGGCTAGGAATTTAGAAATTAGGTAAATAATTCAGAGAAAACGAAGTTAAGATCACTTACCCAAAGAGCTATAGAGAAAGAGGAGCTTGAAATTCGTCTATGGAATGTTTAAGGGAAGAGCCCGTGTGAAATTATATGAAAAATCCCGAGATGGTTCTATTTTTAAGCTTTAAAATCACTGGAGGGATTAACACTATGCAAACGCAGGAGCTGGGTCGCGTTCGCGAAGAAAGCTGGGCGGAAGGCATCGCGTTCACGACTAAGAGAATGCGAACGCGAAGAGGAAATCCGGGGGGGGGGGGGGGGGGTCCGGGGGTTGTTGTATGCGTTCGCGAAGGAGGGTGTGCGAACTCGTAGAAGAAACTCCTAGGGGCCTACTCTATGCTATGCGAATGCGCTGTAGCCACACGAACGTGATGAAGGAGTGAGTCAGACCTATGCAAACGTGAAGGAGGGTTGCGTTCGCATAGAGCAAAATCTGGTATGCAACAACTGAGAATTTCTGATGCATTTTCTAAGTGTCACCCCGAACAACCTCCGAATCACTCTCGAGCCCTCGAGGCTCCCAACAAAACACACACACTAAATCAATAACATCCTATAAAGTTAATCGAGTGATCAAATCGCCAAAAATAACATCAAATTCAATGAATCAAACACCAAAATCAACATTTTTCATTTCAAAGTTCATCAACCTCTAACATTAGATATTTAGGTCCGAAACACGTCAAACAACGTCCGTTTTCAACCAAACTTTACAGATAGTGCTTAACACCAATTTAAGACTTGTAGTAGGCATCAAAACCAAAATACGAGCCCGATATCTATATTTTCTAACTCATTTTCTTTTTAAAATTTCATATCATTTTCAGGAAAATAATTTCTTTCAAAAAATCCATACTCGGGCTTGGGACCTCGGATTTAGATTCCGGGAATACGTTCGAGTTCCATATTTTTCTACGGACCTCCAGGAATCGTCACATTACGGGTCCGGGTCCATTTATCCAAAATATTGACCAAAGTCAACTATATCAATATTAATATAAAAATTCTTCAAAATTTTCACAGAATTCACATATTTTAACATAAAAAATCCGCTTCACACCCGGGCTGCACATGCAAATTGAGGCAACTAAAAGCAAGATTTTCAAGGCCTCGGAAGCACGAAAAAATGGAGAATTAAGGTAATGACCCTTTGGGTCGTCACAGAGGCCAAAGTTGGTGTCATTAGTTTTGATGTTGAAATTGCTAAGGACCGTTTGAGTTGGCTGCTAAAAATGGACTCTGAGCGGGTACCTCGGCATAGCTTAATGCTCCTGGTTCTTCTGGTTCCAATTCTAAATTTTTGGGAACTAAAGAAGAGCAGAAGGTGATGATGTTGAGGGCTAAACTGTTGAGGCATCGGCAAATCAGTCTACTTCCGTTGGGGACACATACACTTCTCTTCCTCCGGGCTCCGGAGAAACAGAAGTTTAGCTATTCCCAACTTTTGTACTTGTACTATTTTGACACGTTTATTGTAAATAATAATATTTTTTGCTCAAGCATTGCATGATTCTTTCTGCATTCTTTCGTTTGCAAGTTTTAACCTTTACATTCTTTTTTGCTTAAGTATTCTGCAAAAAAATTCTTATTTGCGTCCGATTATGCACGACCTTGGGTGTATATTTTTCTCCCAAAGCATTTGTATTTCGGGCACAAACTCGTACGAGATTAATCCTTTAACATGAGGGTTAAGTATTTGTACAAGTTTGCTTTTTGCGTCTTTTTGTGCAAGGCTTCGAGTGTATTGTTTTTCCGAAGGCATTTTGATTTTGGGCATAAGTCCTTCCAAAATTAATCCTTTAACGTGAGAGTTTTTAATAAGAGAGGGCCCTGTATATGGTGATCTTAAAGAGGGCGTCTCCTGTTCATTATGGTACTAGCACTTGAAGTACTTGTTTAACTTTCAAATGACAAAGTTAATTCATTCTTTAGACAAGAAACAAGATAGATATAAAAGGACTTTGTTAGTCCCAAGGTTTCACATATTGATTTTAATGATACCAAACCAACATAACTTTTGGTAAAAGAACATTTACTTGTGGTAAATTATTTTTGTACAGATTTGCTAAAAGAAGAATGATCAAAGACAATATATAGAAAATTTGCAGAAGAATGAAGGAGATATAGAAGATGTTATATAAAAGGAAAGACCAAAGCTAATGGCTATGTTATAGAAGCATACTATGGTAAAAGATTGTGAAAGAGAAGCAGCTTGGAAAAATTATATTCAAAGGATAAGAAGAAAATATTTTATTGGAAGGAGATAGAATGAAATATTTTAAGGAGCAAATATGCTGCCTTGATCAAGGAAGAGATTTGGAGAATCCAACAGTACTTACTTACTAAAGGAAAGAAATTGCACATCAAGCTTACTAGATATTTTGTATGATACAAATGAGTAGTCCAAGTCCAGGAAGAATTTGGCAAGGAAATATTTCCTACCGGTTGCAAGTAAGAATATTCTTACTACCCAACCTATATTTTGGAAAGTATTTGAATTGAAGGAGATGATATCAAAAATGATATCATTTAGACAAGAGGGGTTGTTCTGATGGTAAGCAACCCCTACTTCCAACCGAGAGGTTGTGAGTTCGAGTCTCCCCAAGAACAAGGTGGGAAGTTCTTGGAGGGAAGTATGCCGGGGGTCTAATTGGAAACAGCCTCTCTACCTCAGAATAGGGATAGGGGATTGTTGTTGTTGTTGATATCATTTAGAGAGATCAATACAGTAAAAAGTCCATGTTCAAGAAGAAGCACGTGACTAGAATCAAAGTGATACAAATCAAGATCTAGTAGAAAGAACTTAAGAGTTATTTTAGGAAGACTCTACAAGCAAATATTTTGGACTACCAATGAAGATGCATTAAGCAAGAATATATCTTGATTGGTACTTCGCCAAAGAAGGAAAGATTCAAATCTAAAAGGAGATTGGTACTACAATGAAAAAGGAATGAATATAAATGAAAGTAAAGGAAGTACCAAGAATATAAAGACAATTTTAATATGCCTTATAGAAGAGGGAATAGCAGACACGTCTCCGTCAACATGAGTGCTTCCATAGACGAGGTGACCGCTTCAATTATTAATTGTTTGCTATGTTTTTCTTCTCGCTTCTACTATGTTTCTTGCTGGTCATATATATCATCAAATACCTTTTTTTTCTTCATTTGGTATCTTTGTTCTCTATCAATTAATTTTTCAATTATTAGCTTATGCACTTTATGTTTTCTCAGATGTGCACTGAGGTTGTTTTAGTTATTTTCTATCGGTTTATTTGACGATACCTGGGGTATTTGGGGCTTTGACATATTTCTGAGATGCTGAGGGCCTGTGTGTATTTGAGACAGATTCTTTTGCTATTTCCATAATGCATAGACTGTTTTGGCATATTTTTTAATAATTAATTTTTGCCTCTATAAACTATCAACTTTGTGGTTAGATAAATTGACACTAAAAATCAACTTAAGATGATCTTAGAGATGCACTTTCCTGGGAATTGTCTATAGTACACTCGGGAGGATGCTAACCTAGAAGCGTGTTAAAAGATTACATTTCCTCTGCGCTTGAGATAATTTGATTCAAAGAGCTATTTGTATGAAATCACTATTAGATTGAAATAATTACTGATCCAATCAGTTCGGAATTGAGTAGTTGGTTTCTTGATTTGTATTGAAAGCATGTCAAAGAGGTGCTATAAAATTTGATGAGTTTTACTACTCAAAACTATCCAATTGGCCGGATAATTTCCAGATCTTCTTTAACCTTTTCATCATTTTCTTGCAACTATTATGAATCTACTAATAATTGACATCATATATATATATATATATATGATAAATAGGGTTATATACATTCTCATTATGAGAAGGGGTCATTCGGGCCTATCTAAATAGATACTATGTTTACATATGGATTCCTACATCATTACATTCCATTTAGGATTAGGAATACGCGTAATCGGACCTGCTTTTGACATATCTCTATTGGGACCCTATTCACCTCTTTGAGTGAATCGAGAAATAGGTTTGATTGTCCATCTTTTTGATATATATCAGGCATTGCATTCTCCGGATAATTCAAATCGAACCAATTGGATGTCCAACTCGGGCCTATATGACATGACCGATCAATAGATCCACCTTTGTCATATATTCCATACATCACACTAGATAGATATCATATTCATGGAATACGATTCACTTTCAAGATGCCTTGGTGGTGAAATGGTAGACACGCGAGACTCAAAATCTCGTGCTAAATAGCGTGGAGGTTCGAGTCCTCTTCAAGGCATAATATTGAGAATGCTCATTGAATGAGCATTCTCAATAAGAGAGCTCGGATCGAATCGGTATATCTATACCGATTCGATCCGAGCTCTTGGAATTGGAATAAATTCGGCAGCGGATCGCGAAATCTTGGTGATCTTCTCTATCTAATGAATGGGGAGTCCGCTTTAAAATCGTCCGCCCTGCACCCACCCCCGAGTATATGCTTCAACAGGAATCACACAAGGGTAGATTAGAAACCTCTGGTAAAATGCCCACCCGTAACCCAGCAGATAAAGTACATTACATAGTCCAGGGATTGGCGACTTACCCATTCAGTGACTATGGCACTGGACGTTCCCAAAATGGGGACTATCGGGTATATTCAATATAATAGACGTCTGTTGGCATTCCAACCTTCCTTCTCCTTTCAGGGCCTATCCGAAAGAGAATCCAGTACTTCTTGGTCGTGAATATCTGAACTGGTTGTTTGCTGTTCAAGAATTCTTGTTTAGGCAGTTCATACCATCCATACATAGTGTTTTGATCTAAGATTTGACAGTAAGTGAACCAGTTTATAAAAAAATTAGATCTTTCACTGTTGTTTTTGTTTGTTGATTCGATTCTACCTTTTAATTCCTTTTTTCCTGTTAAAATAAAACTCCTTTTTATCGACCACTCTTTTCTTGTTTTATAGTTATACTTTTACCATAAATTTTCACGGCTACTTTTATTATTTTCTGTTGTGTCTTACAGTTGATAAGTCCTTCCATGTTGCCTCGAAAAGTATAGCAGCGGTAGCATATATGACACTCCAAAAGGGTGCTTTTACTAGCAAATCAGGCAAAGGAATTGGACTAAGCACATGTTTTCTGTTACAGTCATTTCCACTCTTCACCGTGCTTTCGTGTGCCATTTTTTTCTGAAATCAAGTGTGGAAGAGGTTCCTAAATATGGCACTTTCACTGTTGCAAATGAGCTAAGGGACATATTTAGCAACTTGTGCTTCTGATTACTTCTGTTTGCTCTTTTTTCTACTTAGTTTAACATCTATTGCTATCCTTTCTGTTGGCATAACTTCAATGTCCACAGATTGAAATGCTTGGTCAATATTAGAAGAATTTGTAGAAAACACTTTGCTTTCTCCTATTGTGACTGCGTTATTTTGGCAATTGTAAAATTTCAAGAGTTGAAGCTATTAAGGTAGATAAGGAATGTCGATTTAGATTATTTGAAGAATGCAAAGTTGAAGTTGAGCTTGAGCTTGAGACAGGTTAAGGCTTCCATATGTTCTATAAAATGCTTAAAAAAATTCTGCTAATTTAACACTCAGTTATATTTGATTCTTAAATGAGAATGTGATAGTAGTACTAATTACTAAATGTGATTTTTTTGCTAGCAGTAGTTGTGTAATATTCTTTCTAGTCATAAGCAATTACACTTTTTATGCTCATATTCAGTTCAAACTAATTTACCAGCGGGATCAATTCAGTTTTACTCCTTACTACTTTCTTCATCCTTAGTTTTTCTATTTTTTACATCTGCGCTACTTACGTTATTCTCAAAATATAGTGTACACCTGGTTAGTCAATTTCTTCTTAGGCATAATATTTTAACTACAAATTAAATTGATACTCTTCTAGATCTTAAGACATGCACATTCAGTGTTCCAGAGAGCTACTTTTATGATTTTTATGCTTTAGATTCTGTTGATCATGTGTAAAAGTCTTATATACTTGGGCTATGTGAATAAGATGAGAGGATAAAGGCAAATTAGAGTGGTTCATTTGACTGTTGATTTCTATTTTATCTTTCTTAGTTTTTTTCATAACTAATATATAACATCTCTGATGTTTCACCTAAATGAAACTGTTACAACTCTTTCCAAAGAGGATATAACGAGGGATAAGGTATGTATCTTTATTAGCAAGGCATAATGGTGTCATCATGTTGGTCTGGTAGATCTTTCTAACCGACTATATTTTCGATTCGCCATGGACTAATTGGCATGTGTACTGCTTGGAAAAAATATTTCTCTTGTTGGATCTATAGAATTTTACATTATATCTAAGATCATGCAAAAGAGCTTTCTGACAAATTTTTATCCTTGCAAGGCAATTGGATTACAGTATAGTCTCTTTGGTATTCATGGAATTATTTGACGCTTGACACAGGTTATTTTGCTAAATCTATTTGGAGGTATTATACTATCCCTGCGGAACTCTTTGATATAACCTTTTATCAATATGATTATTTTAGTGTTCAGCAATGCCTATAGTGCAAAATACCGTTGAGCTGATTATGAGACTTGCAGCTAATGTGCTTCATGATCTACAAGTGTTTTCATCACAAATCGATTCTTAAATTATGGTTTAATTTATTATTTAGTGAAGTCCTGTTGTTATATGGTTTCCGCATATTATGACATCTTGATCATTAACAACCTTTCCTATGTGTTGGATTCACTTGCACTTAATGTTAAGTGACTTTGTTTTAGCCTGCAAAATAGTGGTCTCTGATGTTCTATTCTATAGTTGGAACGATAGAAGTTACTTGACTAATCCTTGTTTTCCAAATATGTGGTAATAATTGTAGGTTTCATTTATGCACAATAGACAGTTGGACTACTAATGTCAGCAAAGCCCAGGAAGATCAACAAACCATTCTGCTCCTCATGCTAACATAAAAAAGGAGAAACAATAGTTCAGTCCTTTTGACAAGTAGATTATTCTATCTATCTTTTTCCAGTTTTGCCTGATGGCATTACCAGAAAATTATATTTGAGCAACTTCACTTGATATGCAATTCATATTCCTTTATAAAATGTGTTTGTATAAGTATTTACTTTTGAGAAGAGACGAAAACCAACAGTTGGAACAAGCTTTGGTTGGGCCCGGGCAGCCCGGGCTTACCTTACTATATATATATATATATGAAGACTTGATGGCTTACATGGAAAGAATCTTTTATACAAAAGGCATTAAGTAATATGGCGTCGATTTTTGGAGTTGTAAAGGAAAAGATCTCAAATCTATGTGAGATCAAATCTGTACAAAATGACTTGTAGAATATAAAGACCTCTTTAATGGATATTCATTTGTACACAAAGGAAAGAGTAGTTACCCTTTCAACATCAGAATTAAAGGAGACAAGGATTGAGATCATATTTAAAAGAGAATTTTTCACAATGTATCATCTTTTCACTTCTAACTAACCAATTATAGATACTCTTTCTACATTACGTTCTATACATACCTTTTATGTTTTTATACAATGTATTTTATGTATTTAAACGGTTGTATTCATTAATACAAAAAAAAAGAAATAGGCGTAAAAATGGAAAATCCAGCTAAGTGTTATCTGTATTTAACTGTATTCAAGCGAGATTTTAGCTATATTTAACTGTGTTCAAGTGAAATTTTAGCTATATTTAACTGTATTCAAGCGAAATTTCAGTGAATACAGTAACTTTTTTGCGCAAATTCTGGGAACCTAAACTTGTTAAAAATGGAAGGAAATAAAATCACATGATAGTCTCCTAATTTAACTCAACGAACTGAAACGAGTACATACTAATTTGTATTTTGATCAAAGAAAGCAACTCAAAAACGTGAAAAGAAGGAAAAACCAGAGCAACACATCTGATCGAACTTCTCAATTCTCTTCTCCTTTTTTTATATTGAATACAACAAAATACAATTGAATACAGTTGAATAAAACTCTTGAATACAACAAAATACAACTAACTTATGCTGAATAAAATAGTTGAATGTAACTAACTACAACTGAATACAATTGTATAAAATACTTGAATACTACTGCTGAATAAATTAGTTAATTACAACTGATTAAAACTGAATACAAGAGAATAATCACAACTTTTTAATACATCTAAAATATATAAATGAATGTTGCTGAATACATGTGAATACAGTTTCACCTCTTTCATCTGTAAACATGGCTTTCGACATAATCAAGGTTGAAAATCCTATCGTAGAGATGGACAGTTAGATCTCTCTCTCCTCTACTTTCCTTATCTCTATATTTCTTCCTTTTTTCTTGCTGAAATTTGTTGTTTTATAGATCTGTTTTTGTATGCCAAATAATAATAAAGATTGATTGTACCGTGAAAATACATAAAGGACAAAGAATTGGAGTAACGTGGGTTTGTGGGAGAAGAGAGTAGAGGTGATAATAGCGAAGAAATAGAGATTTAGGGTGGGAGAAGATTTATGAAACGTGGGTTTATGGGAGAAGAGAGTAAAGTGTATGGAAGAAGAGAGAGAAGCTGGTTAGAGGAGATATACGCCAATTAGGTGAGAAAAAATATAAAAAATGAGAGAGAGAAATATTCTGTAGCATATATGGTGCCTTAATTGTAGGATGAAACTATATTTAGATTTTTTGCTATAAACTATAAAAGGTTTTTATAGGATGTAATATTTTAAAATGATATTTATTTAATATAAATAGGGTACTAACCTATTTTATAGGTGGTAAAATTTCCTATTTAAAAGCGCAAGAAGGAGTAAAGGAAAGTTGGAGCAGCAACAAAGGAATTCCTTTTCCAAAATTAGAAGACTGGTGCAACAACTAGAATATTCAACGACCAAGTATAAAAGAGAAAGCACTTGCAACAGCAAACTTACGCAACCTTCTATACAATTATCTACCCAACAAAATGTTCTTTATTTTACTCTTAAAAAGTATTATAATTTACTCTTAGTAGATTTAATGTGTACACAATAGAGAGAAGATAGATAGAAAAATATTAGAGAGGCAGTGTGTCCTGAGAGGTTGTAACATTATTCGTTCTTTGGCTAGCGAGTGAAAATCAAAGGATCGTTATTGGTGAGCGAATGAAAACCAACCCTTGTCCGTTGTTGGTGAGCGAGTGAAAACAAAACTTGTAAACGTCAATAGTGAATGTTTAAAATCATTAAAGTTGTAGTTACCCCAATTATAAGGACCTCAAATGATAACATCCTTGCAACCCAAGAAGACTGGATTAGGATACCACATTGGTTCCGAACCAATATAAATTTCTGGTGTCATTTACTTTATTGCTCCCATATTTTATTATATACCATTATTATTTTTTAAGAATAGTATTTGTTTAAATTAAAATACTAACAGTATTGTGCAGGCTGTCTCCATATAAGTCGACTAGGTTTGAAGAGCAGTCGACTAAAAATTTAAAAAGGCTACAATTCACTCTCCCTCTTGTGTTTTCAGACTTTATTTTATTCCTTCGATTTTCAAAAATTACATAGGCATTTGTTATGCTAAAAAGACATTGACATTACTTGTGGTTAACTTGTACAACTTGTTTTTACGGGGCTAATCGCACAGTCCCTGCTCCTGATGATATAACTATGTTTTCGGTTTTCATTCTTCGGTTGACGTGGCAGTCTTTTTTTCCTTATCCACATATCATCCCCCCAATATTTGAATGCGAAGAAGCGAATTGGAACATTGGAATTTTTGCATCTTTGAGGACCCCATTAATGAACTGCTAGATAATTTTATGCTCGGTAACAAATTTCGCTTCCCCTTAGGAATTTATGCGATCAAGCAAAAGACCATTTAACAATCCTTTAAAGGTTTGCACTTGTAAATGGTCGAATAATGTTTGTTCTATAGGAAACTTAACTTTTTGGTAGGAATTTGTTATTGAGCCAAAGACTATATAGCTGTTCCGGAACATCTTTTTGCTTGTGTACCTTATTATTAATGGTCTTATTACTGTAGTCGAAGCTTTCTTCATAGTATCTTTTTATTGCTGCCTCATTAAGAACCTTGCTAGAAAAATTCAATTAGGATAAAAACTGGAATAATGAAAAAGAGTGCAGCTGATACTTTCAGTTCAACTGATGTTCATTAAAAATAATATCTTGAGGTGCGCCACGTTCCAATTATTGGGCAACTTTTCTCCAATTTACACATACCTTTCCCGGAGACCGTTGAAATCCGTTAGGGGCCTTCCCATATTGGACCTAGCTTCCCTCCATTGAGCTCTTGGGTGTTTTGAGTTACTTTTCTTAGGACCAAGTCTCCTACTTTGAAATAACGAAGGTTGGATCTTCAATAATAACATCATTCCATTCTCTACTTTTGGGCTGCCATTCTTACATACGTCAAGTCCTTGCGCTCACGAGTAGCTCCAAGTTGACTAAAATTGCTTCATGGTTTGACTATTCATCTTCTTGGAAATATCTCAAGGTGGGTTCCCCTACTTCCATCAGGATTAATGCTTCTGGCCCATACACAAGGACAAAATGAGCTTCTCGTATGTGTGATTTGGCTGTTGTTCGGTACTCTAATAAGACTCCTGGATTTCTTCAGGCCATTTACCTTTATCCGATTCTAACGTTTTCTTGAGGTTTTGTATAATCACTTTGTTTTTTGATTACTTTTGACCATTTGCACTCGGGTGGTAGGGTGAAGATGTGATCCTCTTTATTTTCAGATCTTCGAGGAACTTTGTTTTTTTTCGCCAATAAATTGTGGCCCATTATAGCATGCAATGTCTTTCATTATTCCAAACCTGCAAATTATGTTTCTCCATAAGAAATCCACCACTTCGCACTCATAGATCTTCTAATAATGACCTATTTCCACCCACTTAGAAAAGTGGTCAGTTAAAATAAAAAGAAATCTTACCTTATTGGGAGCCGGCGGTAGTGGTCCAATGATATCCAAGCCCCATTACATCAACGGCCACGGGGACAGAACCAAATGCAATGGTTCTGGCGGTTGATATACTAGTGCTGTGTAGCATTGGCAATTATCGCATTTTTGTACGAAGGCTTTGGCATCTTGCTCCATGCAGGGCAAACAATATACTGCCCTTACCAGTTTTTGCAATAAGGAATCAGTGCCCGAATGGATGTCACATATCCCTTCGTGGACTTCTTGCATAATGTAAGCTTCAGATACCTCCAAGCACCGGGCTAGTAGGCCTTGGAAATATTTTGTGTACAGTTGACCTCTTTTGAATCTATACCATTCTGCTTTGGCGCGTAGCACCATGGACAACTTGGAGTCTCCGGGAATCTTTCTGTGCTCGATATAATCAATGATTTCATTCCTCTAGTCCCAGACCAAATTAGTCATATTTATCTCATAGTAGTTATCCGCATCTAGGACCGAGTTCATTAGCTATACTACCGTCCTAGACTCCATTCCTTTATTTCTGTCAATGAACCAAGGTTAGCTAATGCATATGCTTATGCAATTTCTTTCCTCGGGATATGAGTAATCGAACACTTTCGAAATTGAGCCAACAAAACCTGGACCTTTATCACGTATTGTTGCATGACTTAATTTACCACCAGTTGTAAGTTGCATTTGATTTCTATGACCTCAGAATCTAGTCCTCGTGCCCGTTTGAGCCCTACAATCAAAGCCACATACTCTACTTCATTGTTTGTTAAAGGGATCGTTCTGATGGCTTGCCTTATAGTTTCCCCAAAAGGCGCGATTAATATTATTCTGAGCCCGGACACTTCTATGTTGGAAGACCGTCTGTAAATAAGGTCCAAACCCTTGATGTCGATCCCGACACCATTACTGCCTCCTTGGTTGCCAGATGTAGCAATCCCGGACTGAAATCGACCACAAAGTTAGCTAAGACTTGTGACTTAATCGCAGTCCTTGGTTTATATTCTATGTCGAACTCACTCATTCTGACGGCCCATTTGGCCAACCTACCACAGAGTTGGGTTTGTGGAGGATGTTCGTAGAGGAAAATTGGCCACCACGGCTATTTGGTGACATTGGAAATAAAGCCTCAACTTTCGAACGACGACTACGAGAGCTAACAGTTTCTCTAAATGCGGGTAGTGAGTTTCTTCTCCCATTAAAATTTTACTAATGTAATAAATGGGAGATTGCATACCTTCATCCTCACGGACTAAAAATGCACTTACCATGATATTCAAGATTGCAAGTTAGACTAACAGTGCTTCACCTTCCTTTGGTTTAGAAAGTAGCGGAGGGCTTGACAAGTACCTTTTCAAATCTCTCAAAGCCTACTGGTACTCTGGGGTCCATTCGAAGTTGTTTTTCTTTTTGAGCAGTGCGAAGAAAGGATGACATTTTTCTGATGATCGGGAAATAAACATGCTTAAGGCTACCAATCTCCCCGTGAGACTTTGGACTTCTTTCATGCTTGACAGCTGGTCCGGGATGTCCTTGATGTCTATGATCTTATCAGGGTTTACTTTAATCCCCCTTGGCAATACCAAATATCTCAAGAACTTACCAGAACAGTCCCCCAACACGTATTTCTCGGGGTTAAGCTTCATGTTATTCTTCCTTGGGATGTCAAAGGTTTCTTCCATATGCTTAAGGTAATCGCCTGTATTCAGACTTAATGAGCATTCGTCTATATAAACTTCCATAGTTTTTCCTATTTTTTTTCAAACATCTTGTTCACGAGCCGCTAATAAGTGGCTCTTGCATTCGCCAACCCGAAGGGCATAATATTATAGCAATATGTGCCGAAATTTGTTATGAATGAAGTTTTTTCCAGATCCTCCTAGTTCATATTAATTTGGTTGTACCCGGAATAAGCATCAAGGAAACTCATTAACTCGTGCTCGCTGTCACATCGATCATTTGATCGATGTTTGGCAATGGGAACAAGTCTTTAGGGCACGCCTTATTCAAGTTCTTATAATCTACACACATGACCAAATTTTTTGTTCTTTTTAGGAACTACGACTACATTATATAGAAGTCAGAATACTTTACCTCTTGTATTGAACAGATATAAAGTAAGTGAGTTACCTCTTTTTTGAAGAATTTTTTCCTGGCTTCTGCAATAGGGCATTTCTTTTATCTTACTAGAGGTATATTAGGATCCATACTTAACTTGTGTACGGCTACCTCCGTCGGGATACCTGTCATATCCATATGCGCCTATGCAAAATAATCGGCATTAGATTTAAGAAATTCAACAAAGCCAGACTTGAGCTCGAGGTGTAGTCGTGTCCCCAAGTAGAAATTACTCTCTATGAACTCTTCGAACAATGAAACTTGCTCGAGCTCTTACGATGTAGATTTTGTTGCGTTTTTATCTTCTAGAACCTAGAAATACCTTGACACTTGATAAGATTCCGATGCTTCCACCCCAAGCTAATTTCATCTGATTCAGGAGCAGGCACTGATTCCTGTAGTTGCTATGCTGCGTGTTCCTTCCCTTTGCTGTTGGAGACCGAAATTGCATTCATCTCTCTTGCCTTTGGTTGGTCACCCCTTATCTGTTTAACTCCTTCGGGAATTGTAAACTTCAACAATTAATGATACGTTAATGGTACAACTTCCATCTCGTGCAACCATGGTCTTCCCAAAATAATGTTATATCTCATATCAACATCTACCACTTCAAAAAGAGTTGTTTTTATCAGTCCTTCGGCGTTCGTGGGTAATAAAATTTCTCCTCGGATTATCACGCTCGCGAAGTTGAATCCGGAGAGGAGTTTTGTGGCTGGAATAATGCTTCTGGTGAGCTTAGCTTACTCCAATACTCTCCATTGTATGATATTAGCTAAACTTCCTGGATCCTGGAAGACATTTAATTTCAAAATCATGTAAAGAAATTACTAGTGCGTCGTTGTGCGGTAGCAGCAATCCGTCTGCGTTCTTCTCCGTGAAAGTGATATTGTCTTCGGCGACTTCTCGGAGCCTCTTGCTATGGGTTATTGAAACTTTCATCTTTTTTGCTGCCGAGAAGGTGACCCCGTTGATCTTGTCTTCCCTTCCCCCTCCCCCCACTCCTCTCCCCCACCCCTCTCCCCCGAAGAGCATGTTGATCATCTGACGTGGGGGATCTTCCCCTACTTTTGAGGTTTTCACGTTGTCCCAGTTACGCCCATTATTGTTTTTAGCCTGGTCACACAAGAATTCTCTAAGATGATCATTCTTTAATATCGTCGCTACTTCTTCCCGGAGATGTTGGCAGTCCCCAGTCCGGTATTCATTTATCTTGTGATATTCACACCACAGGTTGGGGTCCCTCTGGCCGGGACTGGATCTCATGGACTTTGGAAACCGTGCTTCTTTGATGTTTCTCATAGCTGATATCAAATTCAACTACGCTAACAATGAAATTGTATTATGATAGCTTGGGATAGGAAGGGTCCCGGGTACTTGACATTTTTTTATCCTGCAATGATCTATTGTTCTGACCGTGATCAGACCTTCTGTCGATAGTGAATCTATATGCTGACCGGTAACCTCTGTTGCGGCCTTATGTCCGTTCGTAGGGAAAAAATTGGCCTCTCAAAGACTGTTTATCCATGTCAAAGCCGTTTTTTGTTTTTCCTTTATTATTCTTCGGTCCCTTCGCTGATGGAAGATAACTAACCTGATCATATTCGATCCTTAGCTTTAACTTATACTGGTTGTGTATGTCCGCCTAATTCAAGAAAACTTTCCTTCAGTTTTCGAGAAGCGTCTGAACTTCTCAGATTCAGTCCCTTGGTTAATGCTTCAGCCGACTATTCGTCGAGAACAACCGGGAGAAACATCCTCTCCTTTTATAATAGGGTAACAAATTCTTGCAGAAACTCGGATTATTCTTATACAATTCTAAATATGTCGGCCTTTTGGTCTTCACCTTTTTGGCCTCGTTATGAGCCTTAATAAAATAATCTGTGAGCAACTCAAAGGATTCTATAGAATGCTCGGGTAACAGTGAATACAATGTCAAGACTCCCCTCGTGAGAGTCTCTCCAAATTTCTTTAGCAAAACAAATTCAATCTCGTGAGGAACTAGGTCATTTCCCTTTATCATTGTCGTATAGGTGGTTATATGCTCCTGAGGGTCTGAAGTTCCATAATACTTTAGCACGTCACGCATTTTAAATTCTTCGGGATTAATTCTAGTACCGCGCTCGATTTGTATGGCAACAGAGTATACTTCTTTTAGTTCGGCCCTTTAGCACTTGGTCCATGCAGCTCTCTCATAAACCGTAAAATTTTATCTTTAAGGGGTTGTTTTCGCTATTGGGCCCGGATCTGCTTGCCCCAGCTCCATCAAAACCAATCTCCCCCCTTGAGGTGTTGTTTTCAAATCTCTGCGTTGCTTGATTTTCAGGAGCAACAAGAAGAACTGGATCTCGCCTATTTGCATTATTGGAAGCCCCAGATAACACATGTTTCAACTCCGTCATAATCTTATCCCGCCGCATGAGGTGGCCCAGAATTATGGCTTGTTGCTCTTGTAGGATCCTTGCCACATCAACAACATGCTCCTCTTCAGCGTCATCAGGAGTTGCCTCCCGAACATGTCGAGGATATCGTCTGTCGTGTACCGGCATGACATCTTTCCCCTCATTATAGGTGTACTGATTGAATCCTTGAAATGAGGTTGACTCCTCGAACCTCGGGATTGTATGTGCTGTTAACACCGTTATCTGCCATTTCTTATGATTTTTTCTATGACAAAATAATCAAATCACATTATTGAAAAAGGTAAGGGCTATCCTAATTACACGGCTGATTAGGCCCCACGGTTGGCGCCACACATTTACCTGTAAAATAGTACAATTAAATTTATACGTGGTTGACAAGTGAATTAATTCGATCTTGAAATAATATGATAATTGAAGAAATATATATAGCACTTAGCCTTGATATGAAGACGAAATGACAGAAATAAAGATTCTGGTAATGATGCTTTCGGGCACAACACTAATAAGAACAGAAAATAAGAAGATAAAATTGTGTGAAGCTTTGGACATATTGTAGTGTTAGTTTGCCAGAATTTGTGTCCTTACAATGGTAACAGAGCGTACTATTTATAGTTATGTATAGGAAACAAGGTCCTAGGATCATGTTCTTATTTAATGTCAATTATGAGGTACATTGATGAAGATATAACACTGAGCATAAATTATAAATTTCTTGTAACGGACAGTGCACTTAATGCCATGAAATATTCCACCCGACGGAATGTATTGATTACCTCTTTATGAGTCTCATTTCCTACTATGCCAAACGAGATAATTACCCTCTGTTTCATATGTCATTCTTTTAAGTGGCCACATGGCATAACATCTTTTACCCTATACACATTTACGTGAGGACCAATTTAATTTTGGGGTCAATTAAAAGGGCAGCTCTAGTAAATGTTAGAAATGGTCAAATAGCTTGTCGTAGCCTATATTCTAAGTATGCGTTTTTCTAGACTCAAGCTATATTTTCCATGCATAAAAGTGCCTTGTTATGTGGAACATCTTTCGTCTTAGGGTGGCATCCCCATAAACAATATTGAAGTTCTCTATTTTAGCAATATTCTCAACAAGGACAGCGTACATAGAATATTTTGCGATCACGTAAGATTTGGGGAAGGATTGTATTTCAAAAGTGTGATATAAATAATTTACTCTATAAAAATATTAGTGATTGCTTTCGTAACAATAACAATAACTACCTAGTAAAATCTCACAAAGTGGGGTATAGGGAGGATAATGTATACGGATACCTTAGCCCTGCCTCGATAGGGCAAGAGGCTCTTTCCGAAAGACCCTCGGCTCAGAAAAACAGGAAAAGAGAAGAAGACAATTTATTAGTCACTGCAGTAGAAACCATAATAGTAACAAAAGCATAACAACCAAAAGATAAATGACATGCAATAACATTAACTAGTAACTAAGGCCCAGTGCTAAGATAAACGACAAGGATAGTGTGAATTCAACATAAGCTGCAAGCTATCTAAGATCAATCCTAATTCGACCTCGTCTCACCCCCGGAATGAAGTGCTCAAAGCTCCACTATCCCTACGCTACAACCCTAATGTTTGACCTCCAAACCTTCCTATCAAGGGTCGTGTCCTCAGAAATCTTCAGTCGAGTCATGTCCTGCCTGATCACCTCTCCCCAATACTTCTTAGGCCTCCCCCTACCTCTCCCCTTACCCACCACGGCCAACCGCTCATACCTCCTCACCGGGGCATCAAGGCTTCTAAGTAGTGATTGATTTTCACGACTTGAACAAAAAAAATAATTTGTGTAAAATGAAATTTTATCTCAACGATATAGTAATGCCATTTCATTTTACCCTATGATTAGTTGATTACCTGACGTTTTAACGTTATATTTATTATTAAATCCTGACTAACAAGATATGTTACTCACGCGCCAATACAATCGAAATCTAACTTTGCATGAAATTCAGCCACTGAATTAGCTACGGTTAATTCTAGGGAACACATCTTATTATAAGAAAAAATGAAAGATCAAGTTTCGTGCATCTTACTCATAATTATTTCCCCCGTTATAACTCTTTTTACTTTGGCCTCACTGCAAATTCCAATTGTATATAATATGTCCTCCCTCATTTAATTCACATACTAGTTACCAACAGCAAAGTCATTACTAGTTAAACTATAGAGAGCTGGAAATTCTTCCAATTTATTCACATTCATAGGAAAGATCAAATAATGGGATATTTACATATACATCTCATATAGCAAACCTTATAATCACCCATGTTTAAGGTTTGTGTTTATTACATTTACGTATACCACCTTTCAATTTATGTACCAAAATTATATTTAAGGTTTAATGATCAACTTATTAATTATTTGCTTGATTTGTGGAACAAAATCTTTTCATATTAATTATTTGCTTGATTTGTGGAACAAAATATTTTCATATTTTTTTTTTTTACACGTTTTCTCTTTCTTCCAAGCAAAACCGATGTATTTCTCCCCTTTTTTAATTATACCCCCCCTCCCCCCCCCCCCCTCACATCTATTTACCACCCCTTCCCCCCCCCTCCCCCCCACATCTATTTACCAAAACAGAATTCTCTGGTTCTCTTCTTTACAAAATAATCTGTAGGCAAAATTGAAAAGCCTATTTTGCAAATGAAATTGGTTTTCACTAGTGTTCGGATTTTGTAGCAGTCTCATATAGACAAACTTATTCTTCATAGACGCCAGCCTGATATGGTTTTCCATTACTTCTGCTTGATATTTTTTATTGTTGAACATGTCATCTTTATCATGGTTTAATTGGTTGAATTTTTCTCTTTTGGATTGAGCAAAGATGATTTAACTGGTTGAATGTAGCTGGGACTAGCAGATATTTTAGTTGATGATGACCCTGGTTCTGTCACTTTGTAATTTCCTTTTTTTAATTCAAACATTTCCCCTCACAACAATATATAAATTGTTGGAAGTCCAATGCTACAAACTACTGCTGCAGTACATTTGCGCTGTTGTGTTTTTAGATAAAACTTCTTATCTTGAACAATGAAGAATCAAGAATTGACGTTGCATAAAAATGTCATTTGCAGCTTTCAGCTACTCATGCCATCCAGTAAATACAAAAAAATACATTATTCAGACATATTTATTAAATACTACAATTAACTACAACTGACTACAATTAACTACAAAGTTCATATAACTACAAAATTTGTAATTAATTGCTTAGGCTTCATGAATAGGAACTACACAGTTTTGTCTTTATCTACAAAGTTTTGTCTTTATCTATTATGTTTAGAAGTAGTTACATTGTACATGCTCAATAATTCTCTAGTTACAGTATAGTTGCTTGTAGTTATAATATAGCATATGTTGTCTATCACAATGTAGTTGATATGTGATCTGCAATTTTATAGTGTTGTTTGGAACTGTGATTAGAAGACATGATATATATGTAGTTACAGTCTAGTTGATTTGTAATTTGTAAAGTAATTTTTACGAATAAGCTACAAACAAACTGCATATAAACGTTAACTACATTTACCCACATTTGACTACATTTTAAAAACACACTGGAAACACTGCATATAAACGTTAACTACATTTACCCACATTTGACTACATTTTAAAAACACACTGGAAACACTGCATATAAACGTTAACTACATTTACCCACATTTGACTACATTTTAAAAACACACTGGAAACACTGCATATAAATGTTAACTACATTTACCCACATTTGACTATATTTAAAAACACACTAGAAACACTGCATATAAACGTTAATTACATTTACCTACATTTGACAACATTTTAAAAACACACTGGAAAGTGTAGTCAAGAAAAAAATTCCAGTACTCCTCCTTTGCAACAAGGTTGACAAAGTAACTGCCCACACAACGGAGTTCATCAGAAAGCAGTTGGAGAAAGAAATGTGAGACTACTCTATCCATGGCATTTATTCCTAGAACAAACACCAATTTGCCCATTCGTGCACGAGTAAGACTATCTCCTGGAAAAGCACACATATACTATGTATGCTTAAAGCGGAACTGTGATCCGCATACATAAAACAATAGCATAACTTCCTTCTGGAGAGTTGAAATTAACCTTTCCCCCGTGAAATATTGTTGCATGCTTTATTCTTCTTGTTTTGGTAATAAACTTAGGAGACCCTTTTATAAATTGTTAATATCATAGCAGCAAGCTCGTACATAAAGAACCTTTACAACATGAAATTTTGTAGTATCCTTTATTTACTAATGCACTAACCTTGAATATGAGATTTTAACTTAACTGTTGGTACAAAATCAAAGATTAATTAGGAGCCTTAAATACAAGCGTTACTTTAGGCTACAAATTATTTAACATAGATTTGAGCCTTAATAAATGGCGTTATTGTAGGGTGCAAGATCAGCAAAATTCAAAGATTAATTAGGAGCCTTAAATACAGGCGTTATTTTAGGCTACAAATTATTTAACATAGATTTGAGCCTTATTAAATGGCGTTATTGTAGGGTGCAAGATTAGCAAAATTTCGTTTGGTACATTTTGGGTAACAAAAACATGGAATATGAGGGTAATAACCAAACAAGGCACAATAATGGTAATAAGGTTTGCTATATGTGATGTATAGGTAAAAATCCCTCAAATAATTCACGTACGGCTAAAACCAGCCCAAAAATACTCATAATATGTGGTGATATTATTCGATTTGGATCAAGTCCGTAGAATTTGAAAAGGCTCGTACCACCCACAAGTCAATTTTGTTAAAGTATTTATGGAGACCGAAGTATCCAACTAGTTTCTTCTTGCGTACACGCCATCACCATCACTCTAATGTATCTCCTTGTCCCACAAAATCTAAGCTCTGATACCAACTGTTGGACTAAAACCAGCTCATAAATAGCTTAACATGGTGTGATATTATTTTTTTTTTCGCGATATGCCTGCATGATTTTTCTCGTAAGATCCCACAACATTAAGTGATCCTTAGACCTTATATGTAGACTCTCAATTTTTTTAGCTAGAAATATACAACTTTGTTTGCACTTCAAACAAAAATATTCTAATGCATGGTAAATATAACAAATAGGTGGTTCCACATTTGACAATTCTTAGCTCTACTTGAGCTTTTTCTATATTGACCCCAAAATTAACTTGGTCCTCTCATATATAACAAATTTGAGATGCACTCCAAAAAGTAGGCATTTGTTCCTATCTTCTTTATTAATATTTGGGTTAATTAATTAATTGTCATGCCATATCCCGTGATTAAGAAAATATCTAGGTAGCATTATCCGATTAACTAAATCAAACAGATATAATACGACATGGTTGTTGAACAAAACCTCATTTCTTAGTGCTATCCACGCAGTCCTAAAAGTCAGCATGGTTCATGTATTCACAACATATGTTAACTCTGTTATTGACAGTACTGATTTCTTAATGGTAAAAGCTGATCAAACCTATGGCTTCTTCTGTTGTTATCGTCATGTCATATAGCAATTACAGAATCCGTCAAATCAGAGCTCAGAGCTATAGAGATGAAGGTATATATGTTGTTTTCTTTCTTTTAATTTTTACGACTCACTATAAGATCATGGAAATAGTAACCTGGAAATTATAAAGACAGTTAACCTAGCCAATGTAATAGGTTGAAGTATATTAAAAAAAGGGAAAAGGGTCAGAACTGCCCCTAACGTATTGACTCCAGGTTAAAAATGCCCTCCGTTAACCTATTTTGAAGAAAATGCCCCTACAGTTAAAAATGTAGCATATTTGTACCTCTAAGTCTAACAACTGACTGTACTTATATTGAAAACGGTAGGGACATTTTTTTCAAAATAGGTTAACGGTAGGGGCATTTTTAAACTGGAGTCAATACGTTAGGGAGACAAATATGCCAGAATTTTAACGGTAGGGGCATTTTTTTCAAAATAGGTTAACGGAGGGCATTTTTAAACTGGCGTCAATACGTTAGGGGCAGTTCTGACCCTTTTCCGTTAAAAAAATGATGATACTGCTAGTGTACATAAGTTAAAAGTGCTAGTATATATTTGTTATATTATGGCCGCTTAGAATAAAAGAATCTTTTGTTGGTCATAATGCTGCTAAGTGAAACTGCAGGGAAATCAAGGCATGTAGTTGATGCAAATATACAAGTTTTGAAGGAAAGAATGGAACAAGTGAAGATGAAAGAGAGATTGGAGAGGTGTTTGGTATGTGATCAGCAGGGTTGGAATTACAATACTGCAACTTTATATAATCAGAAGAAATGCAAGAAAGAGTTGGATTACATATCTCAATGTGTTCAACTTTTTTGCATGGTTGGTGGAACTATTGGATTTACTATACTTGCTTCTACTCTTTGCCTTTACCTTATTTCCCTTCTTATACATTTAAATCTTACCAACTGGAATTGTGTTTAAGTAGCAGTACTGGGATTCTAGCTATTTGTAACTATATATGTGATTATTTTCATTTTTATACATATATATTCTTTTGGGGTATTTACTTAATTTCCCTATAGCTTGTATTGACAGGGCTTATTTTTTCATTAGCTCTGTTATATCCTTTCCAGGAAATTTGAAATCCATTGTTAATTTTTTCTCTTAAAAAGTCAAAAGAATAAAAAGATTTGGAAAGTACTTTGTTGAATCATGTATTCATAATTGCAAGGATACAGTGTTTCATTTTTCAGATAGAAAGCAAAAGAGAATCTCAGTACTCTTGATGACAAATGAGATATTGATAAATTTTAAAATAAGTCGTAAAAAAGTGAGAGAGGTAAGTTACGATTTACGAAGAGGGTTAACGTTTTAATTAAGTTAATGGTACCCTGTAGAATACAAAATAACATTTGTGATAAAGTCAGTGAAAATTTTAGTCAAACCTATGTAAATAAGCTACATAAGCCAAGCTTATAAGCTTAGCCAAACATATGTATGGTGTTTTTTTCTTCAATTTTCTTTCCAAACTAAAACCGAAAGTCTTGTTTTAAATTAAAACATCATTAACATTTGGTTTAAATTGTTCTCTTTCATTTTTATTGTCTTTTTTGCTAGAGTTTATAAAGTCAATTTTATGAATCACAGTTACAAGTTTGGTTCATAGAAATATAACTGTAAAGAGTAAACCGAGGTTATCAAACAGAACAAACCAAAACTGGAAATTGAAAAACCGAACCATATCAAATTTATTTCGATATGGTATTGGTATAACATTTTAAAACCAAATCCGAAAATACAATCTTTCAAAATCGTACCAAACCGACTAATGACCTCCCCTAGTTCCTTAGGAATGCTACAGTCGCTACACGTGAGCCTACAGATCCTCCAAAAGAGAACGTAGGATAGGTGCGAACATGATCAAGATAGCGGAATGGAGGAGAATCTACTGAAGCTTCTCGGTCTCCAACTGCTCCTGGTTGTTGACAAGCAGCATTCCTTCTTTGATTGAGTGTATCCACTTCTTCTACCAATTCATCTTTTGTACTATTACATGATGTGATTACCTACAAGAGGTTACCAGTCAGGTAAAACAGCAGAGAAAGATAAATTTTGGAAGATCACGATGAATTCCCATTCCAAAATAAATAGATAATCTTGTACACCATTATATTAGAAACGATCAAGTCGCAAACATTTAAATTAAGACCCAGAAAAGACGATAGAATATAGGATGTTAACTTATGAATGTTTCTAATGGGAATGTAAGTCCAACATTCGTGGTCACTACAATGTCTCTGCATTTGTTCTTTTGGATTTTGATGGGGCCCTGGTTTACTATCAAATTATAGTAATTGATTAATTAGAGAAATGATTGCACCGAATAAAATTATAAATAGGACAGAAGCCGGAGGAGCTCACCAATAATCCCCCAGGAGCAACAAGACTTGAAACAGAGTCCCAGTACATAATCCTGAAATGACAGAAGAATAATGGGAGATATGGAAAGTAGCAATGTTATATTTATAAAGAATCAGGGAACGCCTAAACTATATGAAAGGGAAACAAAGGAGACAAATAAGTATGCTCATTAAGGAGTTAAAAACTTTTAGAGAGAGGACATTTATTTATTTAGTGATTTTAAGTCTTGAGCCAAGCACGTGAAAATACTTTTGTTGGTGGACAGTAATACATGAATGATGGGTGGCACTAATACTTAAAACTCAGAATCTCTGCCTACTTGGGTACCGTACTAAATTGTATCATCAATTCAGCTCTTGAAGAAGGCACTTCTATTTATTTATTTGATCGAGACTAACAGTCTAGGCCATTAGAGGGAGGTACCCAGAGTAAAGAGCATTTTAGGACATGAAAGATAAAAACAAGACACATGTAACATACAGGATTCTACCTTTTTATAGGACCATCAGGATGCAATCCAATGGCATCTAAGGTCCCCTTATCCATAACTAGCTGAAACCTTTTATCCAATTTTGTCTCAAGAATGTCATCAACCTGTTAGCCAGTAGAAATTTGTTTAACCACGAAAAAGAAGAAGCCAATCTCCAGCAAAGATAGCACCAGATAAATAAGCACACATGACAAGAGCACAAAATTAATAAGATCACCGACTGAAACTGATATGGAAGGTTCTTCCCTATGCAAAAATTCCGCGTTTAAGTTGGCATAATGTTTGTACTCTTGATCACCGAACATGTATAATCAGTGCTATATCTTCCAGTGCAGGAACTTAATAAACGCATTGCGGGCGGACACAGCATTGATGGAAATGTCAGGAGTATGGGGAAACATTCACAAGTAAAGATGATTTAAACTTGCTACTATCTGTATATCTAGCCACCTGAACCTAACCAACAATGAAAAATAATAGAGACCGCTTAACATTAAGAAGATAATTGAATAGCAGTTATTTGCCACAAGATTTTGAATACAACAAAAAGAAGCACCGGTTTCGTTTTCTTTTTCGTACTGGATTCAGATGCTGCTGTGTATACATCACAAATTTGCTTATTAATAAAAGACAAAGGTAAATTTTTACCAAGAACTTGACATTGGTGAAACCATCACGATCAGCAAGGCTTTGTGCAAGGTCAACTGCTCCTTCACTATAGTCAGTTCCAGTGAGATCAGAGAACCTAACGCCATATGTAATGGGTATTAGCAAGTAATAATCTTCGGATTCTCCCCCTCCGACCCACACACACCGAGAATGTTTAAGACTAAAATTGATTAAAGTACTGCTAAAACAATGAGTAGGTTCTTAATATAATAAGACCTGGGCACTTCTAATAGAAGCTAAAAGATGTAGGTGTAAATGGGAAAATTTTATTTTGTGTTTCATACAACTTACATTAGTTGTATGAGGCAACTTTTTGTCTCACAGTTTTGTGGACCCCGAATTATGTGGATCCAGAAGTGTAAGATTGGGGTCCACAATTTTATGAGATAAAAAAGAGCCTCATACAACTAGGGTCAGTTGTATGAGACACAAAATAAAAATTTCCCTGTAAATGTGTGACAAGAAAACCATGTAATCTCCTAAACAATATTAACCACAAGAGGTACATAGATGTTGGCCACTAGATCACTTCCATTTCCCCACCGATGCCACAGGGATGGACATGCTAATTTAACTACTCAATCTGTTATCTAGGTACAACCACCATAGTTATATGCATAATCTCTCCTTCTTCAAGAATTTAAAGTTATACATTTATCTTTTTATTTGTCATCTTCCAGAAGTGTTGCTAAAGACTTGCTTAAAGCGCGCTTAAGCCCTGAAGCTTGGTGAATCTTAAGTTGTGCGCTTCACCTAGCTTAATTGGCACTTCAGTGTAAGCGTCAAGTTGCTAAATCATGCATAAACACACAGAAACCTCCATGACAACTAACTGTTTAATACCCTATGAACTAGGTAATTCACAAAAGTTTTCACCGTGACAGTATGGCTGTATTGCTAGCAAAAAAAATTAAATTTACCCTTGTTTAGCAAGCTCTTGGAGAAGCAGTCCATTGCCAGTACCAATATCAAGCACACTCCAACCAGACAAGTCCTTCTCACGCTGCACAACTAGCTCAGAATTGGCATCAGCTGCGTGATTTGGCAAGTGACCCTGGCAAATGTCCATGCACAAACCTTTGGTCCAAGAGGCAACAATTTCCATGACATTGCCACCAAACCTACACAAATACAGCAAAAAATATACACATCAATTTATCTCTTTGACCAATATGCAAGCACCACCCTCTCACTTATTTTCCTGGTTAGCATTTAGGGGGTTGGAACGTAAAAGCCTAAAAGGAAGAAAGAAAGACCAGAAAAATTAATTATTCTCTATGATTGGAATAAAAATATCATAAAGAGCTAAATCTGGATCTTACTCCAGCCAATCATCAAAGTGCCATGCTGTAGATCTTCTATACATAAAAACTCTAGTTATCAAATACCAGTTCATTCTGTCAATTACTATGAGTTTCCACTAGTGATCCACACACTGAAACAAATACTGTATGACTTGCTTGGTAGAGAAGTTATAGAGCGCAGAGGGGAAGCATTTCTTAGAATTCTTCAAACTTAAGAACCAAAAGTAACATATTATCTGATAGCTAGGATCAAAAGAAAGATATTGCGACTATAACTTTGCATAGAGTTTTACCCTACCATTTTCAGAAACTTGACTGAGTTTTGGTTTACCAAATTCATAAGTACTGTTGAGCTCTAAAGATTGGATCAAGCTGGAGTGGAATAGTTCCAAATGATTCATATAGACAACCCTACTTTATTCTGGATTGACGGATAGTTGATTGATTGATTGATAGTGTCACAATGGAAGGAATGAGAGTAACATAATACTTAAGTGGACAGATGAAAAAAGGAAAAGATGCAAGCTGTCATCGTGCTAGTCCATACCAAACTTCACCAGCGTGGCCATGCTCACGAAAGTTAACCAATTCATCAGCATAAGCAGAATCCCAATAGCTTTGGAAACCAAGCATTGAGGAAACTGCTTCACCATCTTGCTCATCCTTGTCAGAACTGCTCATATACAAAAATAAAAACAATCAAAAGCTTCATAAACCATTTAACCGTGTTTTAATGGATGATCTCTTCTTGCAACTATATACAGAGGCCGAAACATATGAAAAAATACAGTCTTGCTACTGCTTTACCTTAGAATTCTCTAGCTCAATAATGGATAAAGCAAAACAAATCATAATAGATAAACTTATGCCTTAATTCAAGGTTCAATGTCGTTACTTCCACCCTAATTTATACTATGACACTTATTTCAGTTTAGGACATAACCAAATAATCGACACCATTCAACTAACAATATTATTTTATACTATAAATTTCATACAACTTCAATTAGTCAAATTGGTCAAACTATTCGAGATTTTTTTTCCTCGGTCAAATTAACTGTTAACCTAATATTTTCCCACTAGATAAATCATAGTAGTAATTTATACCAGTAACATCTTCAACATTACAGGTAAAGTTATAGTCTCTATATATAAGAACCTGTACTCGGCTCGGTAATTGAGAGCTTCAGTGGCATCAGCGTGGCGCTGCTCATCATCGAGAGTACTTCCGTACTCGCTCTTGATGGACCAAGAGTCAGCCGCCACGGAGCGGTCGTCGTCGGAAATCAGGTCGGCTGCTGCCGGTGGTCGGAGTTGCGTTACGTCGGAGTCCTCCGGCAACAGTCTCATTCCGGCCATATACGTATTGATAGAATCGAATTCGAGATGCAAAACCCTAAAGGGAAGAGCAAATTAAAGAAAGTGGCAAAGTGGGAGAGACAGAGGAGTGTGATGTACGATTGAGGAGTTGACAAATATGGAAATGACATCTGATGCAAGCGTGCCACCACGTCGGACGTAGGGATAATTTTGTCTCTTTACGCCTTATCGCTATTCGTTTCATTATTTTTTTGTTTTCTTTCCATAGTTTACGTGGAACTATGCTCTTTTGATTTCACTATTTTGTAATAATCAGTTTTTATAAATATAAATTTTTATTCTTGTCTTTAGGTCAAATATTGAAATACCAATTTGAAGGGTTTATTTCAAGTGAAATATAAGTTATCAGTAAGGGAATTTAACTTCATTTCCTTATGTTGTTCTCTTTTCAATTTCAACTTAAATATTGTACAAAAGCTTGCAAATTATCTAATAGTCAGCAGGATAACAATATTGTATGAGGTCGAATTTGACCCCCTCGACGTCTCTGCATTAATGGGTATGACCAGCGGACGTACATTGAGTTAGGCGTGAGGACAAGAACAACGTCATTTAGATTCAGTGTCCCCACTAAAGGGATATCACCTACTTTTGTACTATTTTTACTATTACGAGGAGGGTCTCCTACTATATAAAGGAGATCGTAACGTTGTAAAAGGCCATCATTATTCTTTGATAATGCAACTCTCTATTTCTCTCTCTATCTCTCCATCTCTAAGCAAGTGTTCTTCAAATATCTTCAGATCTATTAAGATCAATATTATTTCCGTCTATAGGTCATATTATATTTGATTACGATTTACCCTTATTTATTTTGATTGTTTTTTGCTTGCAAAGTATACTGATTACTTTTGAGCCAAACAATTTGGCGCCGTCTGTGGGGATTTCGAGAATCAAAATCATAGTTTTGCACCTAGAGAACAACCACTCACTATCCCACTTGATGATAATAAACGTCAATACCACACAAGAGGGGGGTGATTTGTGTGGTACCTAATTTTCGCGTTACAAGAACCTGGTTCTTCTAAGTGTTCTAACTAGAGCAGTTTGCGGAATAATAAGAACTGAAAGTAAAGTGCACATAGATTTTTACGTGGAAAACACCTGGCTCAAAAGGTGAAAAACCACGACCTACTACTCAGTAAGATTTTCCCAAACTCCACTAAAAATCAATGAGCCTAACAATATTTACAAAGTCTCTTTGTAAACCTAAGGATTAAACTCTAATCCTAGTGTGGCACACAGCCTCAGCTACTGCAGACACTATTAAGTTAACTCTAACTTGAATACTCAAAGTACCTAATACAATTGCTTCTAACTAAGATGAAAGGTACAATATTAAAACCTATTACAATTGAACTAGAAATAAAGAAAGACACATAAAACTCTTTATGGAACTTGTTCTTCAATCTGGTTTATGTAGTTTCTGGTTGGCACTCTTGAATTACACACGAACTGCTTGCAAAAGACCTTGTTATTTTGCTCCCAGTTCACGTTTAACTTCTGAGTTTTTGTGCAACACTTTTAATATGAGAACATCCTGTAATTTATAGAGTTATTAGATGAAGAAACAACTAGAGTTCTGATGCAACTCTTCCTTGGTGGAAGAGTTCTAGTTGATTTCAACTTCAAACTCCTTCCCTATCTTTGACAGTGTTCTCTTTGATTAAGGACTCTTTCTCCTTATCAATTATGCAACTTTTTTGAATCAGGAGATATTAAGTACACCAAGTTAAGCTTATCTCCTTCACGTGAAACCCGCTTGCTTGAATCTGCCCGTTTTATGAACCTGAGGGATGGACCACTAGGATGGACCTGGTTCATCCTGAGTTCTTTTGTCAATCTTCAAAACTTAACCTTTACTTGGGCTAACAAATTTTCCCTTTTTGATGATGACAAACTCTGTGTTTTTCATAAGCTTAGGCCCTGTTTCAACTTAACTCAACATCAACACAATATTAGAAACATTTTTCGTTTTTATCACCTATCATCAAGGAACATGTACATTATGTTATAAACATCACTGTTCAAAGTATAAAGCACAACCTTTTTTCCCCTTTTGGCATCATCGAAAAGTTGCATAAAAATGTGAGATAACTAGTTTTTAAAACTTACTCATGGCCACTGGGCTACTTCAAATGCAATCATGGATTAATCATCATAGATCAAGCTAAGAATTTTAACCATAACAGAAATATGAACAAACAGTTAGATAAAAAACAGTGAATATTATTGATGATCGATAAGATTCTACCACAAAGCATAAGAAGAAATAAAAATATTGAAAACATGAGCAAAAGAAACAAAACCTCCCGAACTGGGTCACTAGTTGATCTTCACTAGGCTAGGAGACTTAAGGCTTGGAAGTGGTAGGGCTGAGTTATTTGCTTGGAGAAGTTTCAACATGTCTTGAAGAATTCCATCATTCTTCTCCTTTTCTCTTGCAAGCTCAGTTTTGAGAACATATCTCTCAGATTCTACCTTAACTAATCATGTCTTCAGCCTTGCTATCTCAATATCATTTGCCTTACTCTCATGTACCAAGACTCCGACTTTGCTATTGATAGGTGTCTTTTTAGATGAACTAGGTTCATTAAGAACTTCATAATCGCAAGCAAGCAAAGTATTAACCCCATTTCTTCATAGATACCTTGAAATGTGCAACATAGTTTTGAGAATGAAACCATAGGGAATAGATGAGTTTTGGTGCCATTGATAACTCTATCAGTAGGTCTACGAGGGTTTCCTGTTTAGATAGAACATGTTCATCTATATTTTTGCCAAGTTAAACCAATCCCTCGGCAGCTTCGCCAGACCCTACTTCCCCCTGTTTTGCTCACACTCTTTTCTATTTTGCTAAATTCCTCTCCCCAAACAACCATTGCACCAATTTCTTTTCTTAGACCAACGGGAGTAGCTGAAAAATCAACCACTTTTGTACCCTTTCCCCTCACATTACTCCTAGCACCCTTGCTCTCTTTTCTTCCTTTTTTCATTTGTACCAGCAACTTCTCCAGATTATATAGTCTCAACACTTGCTATACATCCTACAAATCTATTCTCAAAATTTACAGCAACTTTATAAATTATTTCAGGAGAACCTTTATAGTAAGAAGATAGCTTATCAGTTTCGGAAGACCTACTTTCTTCCCCCTTAGCAGCCGACTTAAATGAATCTTAGAATTCTTCTTACCTACCCGCTTTCAATTGCTTGTTTATTTTCTTGATTCTCCTCTCCTTCAGAGTTGTTCAACAATTTAGGCTTGTGTATGGAAAAGAAGAGAATTAGATTGTGTTTGGAAGATGAAGAAGAATAAGAGTTTCTGACGACTTGAGAAATATGGAGTAAGAAATACACTAAAGGTGATCCATGTATAGAGGAATAATTGATGGGGTAACTATAGCTTTTCAGACTCTTAGAAGTTTAGTCAAAGTGAAATTCAGTTTTGAAGAGACATTGGAGTGTATCCCTAAAATCTAGGTACTTCCATTCGATTGGGACTCTTTTAAACGAGACTGGTTCACTTGTAGTGGGTAAGTCCAAAAGAACATTGGTATTTGGTAGGACTCTGCTCATGATCCAAATATAGTTATTCCAAATTATGCAGAGTGTAGAAAGCATACCGTATTATCTTGATGAACCAGGTTCTTCACTGAAAATTCTCTTGTATAAGTCTAAATTTGCCAAAATAGAGAAAATATCATTAGTGATTAATGAGTCATTTTAATACATGGCACAAGACTATACTATGTAAAGTATGAGACTGAGCAAGATTTAATCTAACTATACACAATTTACGGACTTTCTAACCAAATTTTTTTTTTCAATTTTTTTTATTTTTTTCGTTTAACCTTGAACTTGTCCTTTTAGGTGATCTTAATCATCCCTAATTCCAACCTGTTCCTCTCAAAGTGATCTCTACTTAAATCTTTTGTAAAGATGTCAGCAATTTGCTTGTCAGACGCACAAAACTCCACAATGATCAAGCCTTTTTAATATTTGTCCCTCAAAAATGGTGTCTAACATCTATGTGCTTAGTTCTCTTATGATAAACCAGATTTTAGTCATACTAATAGCACTAGTGTTATCACAGAAAATATGAATGTAACCAACTTCAATACCAAAATCCATTAACTGCTGCTTGATCCACAAAAATTGAGCACAATCACGAAGCAACATCAACATACTTAGCTTCGGCAGTAGACAAGACCACTGAATTTGCTTTTTAATTGCCCATGACACAAGACATGATCCAAGGAAGTGTTCCATACCTGAAGTGATTTTCCTATCCACTAGGAAACCTGCATAATCAGTGTCGGCATATCCCACTATGTTAAAGTTACTAACTTTTGGATACCAAAGGCAAAGGCCAGTAGAGCCTTTCAAGTATCTCAATATTCTCTTTGCATTAGTCAAGTGGGACTCCTTTGGATTTTCCTGAAATCGAGCACAAAGACCTATACTGCACACAATGTCAGGTCTTCTAGTAGTGAGATATAAAAGAGAACCAATCATTTCTCTATACAACTTCTAATCAACAGATGAACCAGGTTCATCTATATCCATTTTCGTGGATGTTGCAATAGGAGTGTTAATTTCATTGGATGTTCCTTCCTGTTTTTGCTACTGAGGAATAGGTTAGTGGACAGGTTCCCTCGAGGTTTGAGGATCAGTTACTCTCTAGTCAATTCCCCCGGTCATGTTGCCCAGGTGGAAGAACCTATTACATCACCTGTTCCTTCATGTGATGCATATTCAGGTGGATTGTGGTTTCACCATTTGAATTTATTATCAGCCTAATCTCTTCATTATCTTGTTCCTGCCTCTCAGAAAGAATGTTAGTTTTTCAATAAAATAACATATACATTTTTATACAGACATAGTTCTTTTACTGAGTATCTCATAAGCTTTACTATGTGAAGAATATCCCAAGAATACTCCTTTGCAATTGTAGAATTGCAAAGTGGCTTGGATGATAGCACCACAAGTTAGAAAAATCATTTGTAACTAGGATAGTCACAACGTGGCTTGTGGTAAAGGTACCACAAGTTATTTGAGTAAATCCTTTTGCAATCAGAATCATTGTAAAGTGACTTGTAACAGGTAAGATTACAAGTTAGTAAAGTTAAAAGCCTACGAGTGTAGGTCGTGGTTTTTTGATCCCTTTGTTTGGAATTTTTCCACGTAAAAATCCTTTGTCTCATTTACATACTGCTTTACTAAGTGATCTTACACTTCTGGGATCATACTTACCTAGGGAGTCTTTGCCATTATTGTGCACATAGCTCTTCCATCTAGATGCCCTAAGATGGGATATATTTAGTGTTCTCCCTTTAAGTGACTCATAGGGAATCTTCTTAACAATAGGTCTAGTCATGCAACTATTTATAATCTAGCATGCAAAAATTCAGCAAACTTAATATTTTCAAATTCAGTTCCATGATCAGACCTAATTGATGCAAGTTGATTACCTAGTTGTTTCTGAGTTTTTCTGACAAAGAAGTGAACATGTCAAATGCTTCATCTTTAGATGTTAAAAACAATGTCCAACTAAACCTAGAGTAATCATCAACAAGCACCATCACAAATATTTTACCACCTCCACTTAATGTTCTCATTGGACCACAGAGATCCATATGGACCAGTTCCATCATTCTGGTGGTGCTTACCATTTTCTTGCTTTTGAAAGAGGATCTTACCTGCTTCCCCTTGCACAAGCCTCACAAAATTTATCTCCCTTGAACTTAATGTTAGGCAATACTATCACAAAGTCCTTGGAGACTAGTTTGTTGAGTTGACTTAGACTGGCATGTCCAAGTCTCTTGTGCCAAAATATGGGATCATTATCCAACACGCTTAAGCAAGTGAGTTCATTTTCTCAACATCAGGACAAATCTACAATGTATATATTGTTTACTCTTTTTCCCTGCAAAACAATATTGTTAGTGGTAATCCGAAAACATTTGGTAGAGGTGAATGCTACCAAGTTACCTATATCACACAATTGTGATTGTCTTATTGGGCAGTATTTTAGGCCATCCATCAATTAGATATTCTCAATAGAGTGAGAATCAGTCTTACCTACCTTTCCAACCCCAATGATCTCACTTTTCTTCCCATTTCTAAAGGAGACACTACCTCCTTTGAAGTCCTCAAGTGAAAGGAACCGGTTCTTGCTTCCTATCATATGCTTTGAGCAGCCACTATCCATGTACCATATTTGGTTTATCCCCTTCACTTGGACCCGCAAAAGGAATTAGGGGTTAGACTTAGGAACCCAAACTAGTTTGGGTCCCTTTCTATAGGCAAAAGGGTGAAATAGATTCTTTTTAGCCGAACCTGGCAGCCTACTTTTCCCTTGAACAAATTCTTTATTCTTTTGACTAGCCTTTTCTTTTGCAATACATTCAGTTTTATAGTGACAGTTTTACAACAATGTGTGCAAATTTTATTCTCAGGAAGTGTGAGGTACTTTCTTTTGGGATCCCACTTAGGTGCAGGGGTCCCGTAGCCAAGTCCTCTCTTATTGCTACTATGGTGTTCATGTAGCCATGAAAGTGCATCGGAAGACCTATTCCATTTACAGGTTCTATCTAGCTCGTGCTTAACCTTGTTTAGATCCTCCTTAAGGACTCTAATCTGCTCATCTCTTTCGTACAACTCATCTTTCATTCTTCCTACATATTCTTCTCAAGTGAGTTGTGTGTGATCAGATTCCTTTTTACTAGTTCCTAATTTCAATTTTAGATTTTCAGATTTGAGCTCTAGGACTGTGGTGTCAAGTTCATGAACCGGGTTCTTCAACTCAGCATTTTTACTATCACTTTCAGTAGCCCTAAGTTCCAGGTTTTTGCACTTAGCCTTCAGAATCACACACTCATTAGACAGTTGTTCCTTTTCATTTTTTAGATCCTCATATTCATCAATGAAATTCAGGAGTAACTCAGATAGCCTTTCTTTAGACAAAAAATTAATCTTGTCTTTGAGATGATTTATACTTACCTCGGATTCCTCATCGGATTCTCCAATTGCCATAAGTGCTTCTTTATCTCCATCTTCACCCTCTGAGTCCTCATCTGAGCTTTCTCCCCAGGCAGCAACCATAGCACTTGTTGATCCTTTATTCTTCTTGAGTTGAACATGTTCCTTCTTCTTGTTCCTTTGTTCAACTCTTTCCTTCTTCCATTCAATTTCCCATTGAGGACAGTTTATGATGTGGTGATGAGTCTTCCCACACTTGTAACACCCCTCATTGGTTTGTTTTTCAGGAACCCTTGGTTTGCTATAGCTTCCACTTCTTGAAGGACCATTTCCTCTCATTAAGTACTTCTTGAATTCCTTTTGTGATCATGGTCAGTTCATCCTCCTCTAGATCAGCACCTTCAGTGATTCTGAATGCCATGCTCCTTTCCTTCTTGGGTGCATCCATCTTCATGGTTTGCCTTCTAAGTTCATAGGCTACAATTAGCTCGTCCAACTTAAGAGTGGCAATGTTCTTTGATTCCTGAATGGCAGTGATTTTGCTTTCCCAGGAGATTGGCAAAACTCTAGTTAGAATCTTCTCTACGTTGTCTTATTCCAGAATAACCCTTCCTAGAGACTCAAGTTCATTTGTCAGTGTAGTGAACCTAATATACATCTCTTGGATAGTTTCACCATCTTTCATAGTAAAATTCTCATATTGAGAATCTAGTAGAGTTCCTCTTGACCTCTTCACCTGAGGTGTTCCTTCATGAGCCACTTGTAAAGTGCCCAAATCTACTTGGCAGTTGTACACCCTTGAATCCTACTGTACTCATCAGGGCCAAGTCCACACAATAGCCATTTCTTAGCTTTAGCATTTTTCTCCCACTTCCTTAGGTCTTCCACAGTACAATCAACTCTAGTTTTTGGAACATCCACTCGTTCATAATTCTTCTTGGTTGTAGCAAGGGGACCATAAGTGATGATGTCCCAAAGTTCATAATCTTCACCCATGATGTGGTCTCTCATTATGTTTTTCCACCAAGAATAGTAGAGCCGATTAAAGAGTGGAGGCCTTGCAGTAGACTGTCCTTCCTAGTTCTCAGGTGGTGCACTCATGTTGATCTTTTTCCTAAGGTGTTAACCTCTTCAAGGATAACCCGCTCTGATACCAATTGATGATAATAAACGTCAATACCACACAAGAGGGGGGTGATTTGTGTGGTACCTAATTTTCGTGTTAGAAGAACCTGGTTCTTCTAAGTGTTCTTCTAACTACAACAATTTGCGAAATAATAAGAATTGAAAGTAAAGTGCACAGAGATTTTTACGTGGAAAATACCTGGCTCAAAAGGTGAAAAAACCACGACCTACTACTTAGTAGGATTTTCCCAAACTCCACTAATAATCAATGAGCCAAACAACATTTACAAAGACTCTTTGTAAACCTAAGGATTAAACTCTAATCCTAGTGTGGCACACAGCCTCAGCTGTTGCGACACTATCAAGTTAACTCTAACTTGAATACTCAAAGTACCTAATACAATTGCTTCTAACTAAGCTGAAAGGTACAATATGAAAACCTACTACAATTGAACTAGAAATAAAGAAAGACACATAAAACTCTTTATGGAACTTGTTCTTCAATCTGGTTCATGTAGCTTCTGGTTGGCACTGTTGAATTACACACGAACTGCTTGCAAAAGACCTTGCTATTTTGCTCCCAATTCACGTTTTACTTCTGCGTTTTTGAGCAACACTTTTAATGTGAGAACATCTTGCAATTTATAGAATTATTAGATGAAGAAACAACTAGAGTTCTGATGCAACTCTTCCTTGGTAGAAGAGTTCTAGTTGATTTCAACTTCTAACTCCTTCCCTATCTTGGACAGTGTTCTCTTTGATTAAGGACTCATTCTCCTTATCAATTGTGAAACCTTTTTCGATCAGGAGATATTAAATACACCTAGTTAAGCTTATCTCCTTCACGTAAAATGAGCATGCTTGAATCTGCCTGTTTTATGAACCTGAGGGATGGACCACTGGATGGACATGGTTCATACTGAGTTCTTTGGTCAATCTTCAAAACTTAACCTTTACTTGGGCCGACACACTACACCAAAGAGAAACAAAGATGGCAGAAAACAACGCAAGAATGAAAGCAATAACAGACGTTGCAACTAACCTCATGGGCCCTCTCAACGAGGCCGGTGAGGAGGGTATTGTGAACGCAACCCCTAGATTTACACCGGGTGGAGATATCTCACCCTCTCCATATGAGGATCTGACTATCTTGCACGAAAAAGGGAGATCAACCTCTACGGTAAAGGAAATGCCACCCCTAGTGGTCAAAAGGCTACTAGAGGAGTGGTTGATGAACAGCCTTGGTAGCTTGCTCGAAAAGCCACCCCAAAGTAATGTGAGAAACTCATCAATAACAGTTATTGCCACGACCATCGATGAATCCGCTGATTCATAAGTAAATAATGCGCATATCGAAGCCACCACCAGTGAAAGCACACTTGTAGTCGTTCTCAAGAAAATTGAAAAAATGGAAAATGAAAATAGGGCACTCCGTGACCAAATGAAGGAACATCAAGAAAGAGTGGACAAGATCCCCGGTGCTCCCATGTTGCTGCCCAAGCGCGACGTCACAAGGTTTGTTGAAAAACCATACACCGAAGAAGCAGCCCCTCACCCCATCCCAAAAGCCTTCAAGATGCCACCTTACTTGAGGATATATGATGGGACCACAGATCCCGAGGATCATCTGATCCATTATGTCACTGCTATGAAGGGAAACGATTTATCGAAAGAACAAGTACCATCAGTGTTCTAAAGGAGATTAGCGAGGCGTTGACAGGAGAGGCTCTAACATGGTACTCTCAGCTACCAACTAGAACGATATCAACGTCCAAGGAGATGGCGGATAAGTTCGTCACTGCCCATGCAGGAGCAAAGAAAGCAGAAGCCAGAGTTAACGACATTTTCGCCATTAGGGACTTCGTAGCAAGGTTCAACACAGTAAGGATGGGCCTACCTGATGTGTCGGTATGGCGGTTGCAGCTTTCCAAAATGGGTTGAATAGAGATGGCTCAAGAGCAACCAAAAAGCTGCTAAGTCGCCTCATGAAATATCCCCCCACAACCTGGGAGGAGATCCACAATGCCTACTATGCAGAGGTGCGAGCAGACGAGGATGACCTTAACGGACCGACCCAACGACTAACAACGATACAACGGAAGAAAGGAGCAATCGACGCAACAAGGGGCAGCGAGAGCAACTCCCACGTTTCAAAAAAAAAGAGGCACCAAACCTACGTCAGAGCTTCCCATCCGCCACCTCCCAAACATACGTATGCCTTGAAACGACCTGTCGCTCCACTCCGGAATGAAAGAGGATGCCCCCTTTATTATCTGCTCATAACTTTTATGTGTCTCCTTCAGAAATAGTGTATGCACTAGAGAAGCTGGGCACCAAGGTGCAGTGGCCACAGAAGATGAAATCAGACCCCACCACAATGAGGTCAAACGTCCCATGTGAATTCCACCAGGAACGAGGACATAAAACTGAGGTCAGCATAGGCCTACGACAAGAGGTGGTCAATATGCTGATTCAAGGATACCCAAGGGAACTACTCAGCGATAAAGGAAAAGCCAACTTCGCACGCGGACGGGAGCAACCCCAGGGGCCGCCGAAGCCACCTTCCGCAGCATGCACCATAAACATAATCGCCAGAGGTGGCGACGACTCACCAATGAATCACGTCAAGTTCACCACCATGCATAAACTGAAGCGAACAATTGCCCATGAACAGTATAATGACCTCGAAGATAGTATCACCTTCGATAGGCCTATGTTGACGGTTTGTCTTTTCCTCATTATGAAGCTTTTATTATAAATATACGTATTGCCGATACTAACGTAAAAATGATCATGATCGACGACGAAAGCGGTGGCTGTATTATCCATCCAAGGGTCCTCATGCAAATGAGACTCGAAGATAAGATAATACCGCATTGCATAACACTCACACGTTTTAATAATGCAGTGGAATGGACCTCTGGAGAAATAATGTTGCCAGTTTTTGCTAGAGGAGTCTTGTTAGAAACCACCTTTCACGTGATAAACCTGGAGACGGCTTATAACGCCATCGTAGGACGCCCTTGGATACATGCCATGCGAGCAATCCCTTCGAGATTTTATCAAGTGATTAAATTCCCCACCCCAGTGGGGAGTATTTAGCATTCAAGGCGAGCCTCACACCGCACAAGAATGCTAACGAATAGCCCAAGATTGCGCCCACACCAAACTGCTGAAGGGAGCGAGTGCAAATGTATAGCAATCAGTCGTGTCGGGGATTAAGGTCAACCCGACAATAGAAGCCAGAGAACCCGACATCGTAGAATCTTTCAAAGAGATTTTCGAGGATCTCGACCCAGTCCAATTGGACGGCACCGACTACACAAAAAAGGCCTACATAGGGCACGACCTTGATGATCTCAATAAGTGCCATGAATTCTTAACTAACCATGCATATTTGTTTGCTTTCTCCCATTCAGATATGCCAAGAATTTCGACAGACATCGCCACTCACAAGTTGAATGCCAACTCTCTACACCCGCCCGTACGGCAAGTTAGGAGAAAATTCAACGCCGCAATCAATGAAGTAGTCAACGAAAAAAGTGGACAAATTGTTGGCTAACGACTCCATGAGAGAGTTGAAGTGCCCCTAGTGGGTCGCCAACATTGTCATTGTCAAAAAGGAAAAGGGGAAGTGGAGAATGTGCGTAGATTTCACCGACCTAAACAAGGCGTGCCTGAAGGATTCGTTCCGACTACCCCATATCGACCAACTGATCGACGCCACCGCAAGACATGAACTACTGAGCCTCTTGGATGCCTACTCCGGTTACAATGAAATCATGATGGCCGAGGAAGACCAAGAGAAGACAACTTTCATCACCCACTAAGGGACATATTGCTACAAGGTGACGCCCTTTGAACTTAAAAACTCAGGGGCAACATATCAAAGACTAGTCACCAAAATTTTCAAGGAACAGCTCAGTAAGACCATGGAGGTCTATATCGATGATATGTTGGTAAAGTCAGCAAATAAAGAAGACCAAATCGGTCATCTGAAGGAAGCCTTAGAAATACTGAAACGGTACGGGATGAAGCTGAACCCGGAAAAATGTACCTTCGGCATGGCCTCAGGGAAGTTATGGGTTTCCTCATATTACAGCGAGGTGTTGAGGTCAATCAGATCAGATCAAAGCAATAGACACAAAACATATAAAGTAGATCCTAACGTTGTAAAAGGCCATCATTATTCTCTGATAATACGACTCTATATTTCTCTCTCTATCTCTTTCTCTATCTCTAAGCAAGTGTTCTTCAAATATCTTCAGATCTACTATGATCAATACCATTTTTATCTCTAAGTCATATTATATTTGATTATGATTTACTCTTATTTATTTTGATTATTTTTCGCTTGCAAAGTATATTGATAACTTTTGAGCCAAACAAATAATTGGCAAAAAAAAAAAGGATAACAATGGTCAAAGGCCATTGAACTTTATATTCGTAATGTTATTATCAAAAATATGGTCTTTTGACTAGTAGCGGATCAACCCGTCAAGGTGTGGTGGCATGCATGATACGTGCTATATATGTTGGCAAAATTTATTGTCACGACCCAAAATCTCAACCCGACCTTGAGGGCGCCTCTCGTGAAGATAAAGCCAGTAAACAACCAAACAGTATGTCTTTTTATAAATCCTTGGAAGGAATAAGTCTCATTCACAAATAATATGATCACACGTGCAAAATAAACATAATAGTACAATTAATACCATCCCGACTCAGCCCGAAATCGGGGTGTCACAACTCATGAGCTACTACAGAGTTTACTAATATTTTACGAGTCTTGAAATATCATAATAACAAAAGATAAGGAAGAAAATGGGGTTGTGAACGTCAACAGCTACCTCGTTACTCCTAGTCACCGCCTAGTCTGGAAAGAATCAGCGCTCAGGATCAAACTCAGCTCTGCCTGTATCTGCACACATGGTGCAGGGAGTAATGTGAGTACTCCGACCCAGTGGTAATAAAAATAAATAACAACTGAAAGCACGAAATCTTATAAAGGCACAATACAACGCTATCTCAAGTAGTAAAATCAATTATACAATAAAGCTGTGGTGTATCAGATAATTCTCTTTTTCTTATTAAAAATAGAGAAAATAACAATTTCATCAGGTAAGGATTAATCAAAAGCTTGCCCCTCGGGCTCAATATCAAACAGTACCGTATCAGCCCCATAGGCTCTCTCCCAACTCACCAGCACACAACATTAGCCCCTCGAGCTCACTCCCAACTCATCACACACAAACAACAGCCTCTCGGGCCCACTCCAAACTCACCTAGGTACCTTGCGCTCACTGAGGGTGTGTACAGACTCTGGAGGGACTCCTACAACCCAAGCACAATATCAATAGGCCTGAAAGCCTTGACACATCACACTCGAGGCCTGGAAGCCTCCTCACATAATACTCGAGGCCTGAAAGCCTCCTCACATCACTCAACATATCCTCACGTATGGCCCTTGGCCTCAATCAGTCCAGAAAATAATCATAAACCTCTTGGGCATCAGTAAAATAATAGTGATCAGCTCAACAACATTTGTAAATATCATTAAGTCTCGAGTTGAGTATAAACGTAGCTGAGTTCACAAAATAATATAATTCAATTAGACTCAGTTCAAATAATATTTCAATTTATGAGGAAACAATAGTGATGTAAATTCACAAAATATTTCAAATAATTGGCACGAAGCCCAAATATGGCAATAAGCCCAATTCATGGTGAAATACAGTGAATCTTTATCAAATACGCGGTAAAATATCAACTGGGATGGACCAAGTCACAATCCCCAATGGTAAATGACCCTGCATTTGTCATACGACGCGCGTCTCATCTCAACATAACAATATGTTGTGCAATCCGTGGTTTCAACCCTTAGTGCGTCATTTAAAATCATTACTCACCTCACGACGGTCAAACGTCTACTCCGCTATGCCCTTCCCTTTTGAATTTGCTTCCTCGCATGGAGAATCTGTCCAAATTCAGAGCGAATATGTTACAATGTGCTATGGGAATATAACTCAATCGAAAAGACTCGAAAAATATCGAAAATCACAAAATTTTCAAAACCCGAGCCCCGGGCCCACGTCTTGAAATTTAGAAATTTTTACATCAATACGATCCTTATCTTGCCACGAGTCTATACATACCAAATTCACAAAAATCAGAGTTCATTTGTTCCCTCAAATCACCAATTTAAACTCTTTTAATTTCAAGCCCTGACCTCCATTTTTTACCTTAATTTCCTTGGGTTTTCAGTGTTAATCCATATTTTTACACCATAATAACATAATCTAAGGCTAAGAATTATTACCTGAAGAAAACTCTCGAAACTCTCTTCAAAATCGCCCAAAAATTGCCTATGTCTGAAGCCCCAAATGTTTTCTCCTTCAAAATTCGCGAAAAAGACTTAATATGTTCTGCCCAGGTAAATCCTTCTTCGAGAATGCGATGCCATATTGCGAACGCGAAGAAAAAACTCTTCAGGTCCAAAATTTTTTTCGCGAACGCGAAGAACAAAATGTTCCAGGTCAATTTTTACTCTTCCTGGACAATAACGCGAAGAAAAAATTTTCCAGGGCAATTTTTACTCTTCCGGGACAACCTCTAGTAAATTGACCATAACTTTTTATACATATGTCCAAATTATGATTTCTTTAGATTTCTGGAAACTAGACACGAAGGGACCAACTTTTGTTTTTATATAATAATCTCAAAATTCCCTATAGATAAAAAGATATGAGCTTCCGAAGTAGGACCTATGCGACAGAAAATTCCTTCTTCGCAAACGCAAGCACAGTCGCGAACGCGAAGCACAAAAGTCTCAGATGACAATTCCTTCTTCGCGAATGCAAAGTACTGTCGCGAACACGAAATACAGTCGCGAACGCGAAGTACTGTCTCGAACGCGAAGACCAAAAGTATCAGAAGCCAATTTCTTCTTCGTGAACGCGATAGGACCTCACGAACGCGAAGTACAACACCAAATACCAGCAACAGTAGTCCAAAACCTTCCAAAAATGAACCGTTGGCCATCCGAAATCACCCCGAGGCCCTCGGGACCTCAACCAATAGAACATATATGTTCTAATACTTTATTCTAACTTGCTTGAGCCATAAAAACACTATTTTTAACATCAAAATCGTCAAGTTTTCATCAAATCAAAGCCTAAGTTAAATTAAAACTTTCAAAATTCTCATTCGATCAAAAACCCGACCTAAACACCTCCGCATCAACTGAAATTTTGTACACAAGTCCAAAATCGCCTAATGAAACTACCAGAAATGTCAGAATTTCATTCCGACTCCCGGATCAAAAGTTCACCTATCAACCAGATGTCGCGAAAATGGGCTAATTTCTTCACAGGACCTCCAAAATTAATTTCGATTGCGCTCCTAAGCATTATATCATCCCCTAACACTAACCAAATCATCGGAATTTGATTCCGGGCCCTCTAACTTACAAGTCAACATCCGGTTGTCTTTTTTAAACTAATTCTTACTTAATTGTCACATTTCCTACCAAACTCACTCCGAATTGACTCAAATTCACCAAGTACACATATTGAAACATGAATAAGCATTTACTGGGGAATACAGGACAAAAATACAGGAAACGACGGTTCGGGTCATTATATTCTCCCCAACTAAAACAAACACTCATCCTCGATCGAGTTAAGAAACATACCTGGAGTCTCAAATAGGTGAGGGTACCTGCTCCACATCTCCTGCTCGGTCTCCTAAGCAGCCTCCTCCACAGGCTGACCTCTCCACTATACTTTCACTGATGTTATATCTTTTGATCTCAATTTTCAAACCTGTCGACCCAAAATAGCCACTGGTTCCACATCATAGGTCAAAGTTTCATCTAAATGCACTGTATTGAAATCTAAAATATGAGATGGGTCCCCAACATACTTCCATAGCATAGAAACATGGAATACCAGATGAACACTCGACAATCTAAGCGGCAAAGCCATCATATAGGCCACCTCTCCAATCCTCCTAAGTATTTCAATAGGTCGCGAGCTTAGCTTTCTCTTCTTCCCAAGTCTAATAACACCCTTCATGGGCGAAACCTTCAGATAAACCTTCTCACCTACCATACTAGACTGATAGATGTTATTGTAGGCAAACTCTGCAAGCGGTAAAAATTCAACCCAAGAACCTCCAAAATCAATCACGCATGCGTGCAACATATCCTCCAATATCTTAATAGTACGCTCGGACTGTCTTCCGTATGAGGATGAAATGCTGAACTCAACTCCACCTGAGTGCCCAACTCATGCTGAAAAGTCCTCCACAACTGAGAAATGAACTGAGTACCTCTATCTGAAATAATAGTAACTAGAACACCATGCAACCGTACAATCTCCTGAATAAAGATCCTAGCCAGCCGCTCCGAAGAATATATGGTACACACTTGGATGAAATGTGCTGACTTGGTCAACCTATCCACAACGACCCAAATAGAATCAAAATTCTTCAAAGTTCGAGGAACACCGCTCACGAAATCCATAGTGACTCTCTCCCATTTCCACTCAGGAATAATCATCTGCTGAAGCAAACCGCCCGGTCTCTGATCCTCATATTTTACCTCCTGACAGTTGAGACACTGAGCAATATATCCTACAATGTCTCTTCATTCTCCTACACCAGTAATGCTGCCTCAAGTCCTGATACATCTTCGCGGTACCCGGATGGATGGAATACCGCTAACTGTGGGCCTCCTCAAGAATCAAATCTTTAAGCCCATCAACATCGGGCACATAAATACGGCCCTGCATCCTCAATGCACCATCATCACCTATAGTCACATCCTTGGCATCATCATGCTGAACTCTGTCCTTAAGGACAAGTAAATGCGGATCATCATATTGGTGCTCTCTGATGCGATCAAATAAGGAAAATCAAGAAACCACACTAGCCAATACCCAGCTAGGTTCAGAAATATCTAACCAGACCATCTGATTGGCCAAGGTCTGAACATCAACTACAAGAGGCCTCTCCTCAACTGGGATGTAATCCAAACTCCCCATACTGACTGCGTTTCGGCTCAAAGCATCTGTAAGGCCCCGTGAAAATGAGTGCTCAGATGTTAGCAGCACATATAGTCGAGTCTACCTACGTGGATCAGATCCTTTTTACCGTATTCCACTTAAAATGTGAAATTGAAATTTTTTCAGAAAATTTTCAAAATGCGGTCCAGAATGCTGTCGCAGATCAGCTATGCGGACCGCATTCCTACCGCATAATGAATTAGAGAGCAACCAATTTTTGATGTCAAATATGGGGTCAGATCTGCGGTCGCATAATCAATATGTAGACCGCAGATTGATCGCATATGGTCCTTGAAGAAATTCGAAGGTCAGTTATGCGGTGCATTCTGCGACCGCAGAACAGGAATGCAGACCAAATATCTATCGCATTCCCAACCCGAGAGGTCCGAAACTTGAGCCATTTCTGCGGTCCATTATGCGGACTGCATGTAAGTTTTGCGACCACAGATTGCGTCGCAGATCATGCTCGCCTGGTATTTTTCTAATATTTTATACCCGACCCCCCTTTTATCAAACACCTTCTCCCTCATTTTTATCACATTTCTGATAAAAATAAGAGAGAGGGAGTGAGGGTTCTTGAGAGAGAAAGTAAGTTCTTCATCATCTAGTCTTTCAAAACCATTGGAGCTCGAAAAATTCTTGGTGCATTGTCTTCTCTACTGATTTCTCAGGTAAAATCTCTAACACATTTCCCCCAAATTTCAAAATTTAAGCTTGGGAGGGGAACCCCATACACTTGCTTTGAAATTTCTTCATAAAATTCCCATGCATGCTCCTAAAACCCTAGAATCTAGCTAAACAAGAAATTGGGTAATAATTACGAGTTTAATTTCTAAGACCTAAATGTTGCTCATGGACTAGATTGACTTCTTGATTGTTTGGCAAATTGGACTAGAGGTTTAAAGGGGATAATCAACTCCAGGTATGTATGGCTAACTGTGATCCTTGTGAAATCGCCCTGTGTTTGTTTGTGAAATTGTTTGATAATTTACATTCATGTGTGGATCATTGTGAAACTCTTGTGACGTATACTTGTGTGGTAACACTTTGTAGTGGAAGTTGAGGAACTTGTATTGAAAGAGTTTGGAAATGATGGAAATGGAAATATTGTGGAACAACGTGTATGATTGGTTGTGAACAATTGTTGTGGTAACCCAAATTGTATACAAAGTTGATGAACATGAGAAAATTGTTGTTGCTAGTTGTGAAAATACATTACCCTTGTTGTGGTTCTATCTTAACAATGTGATGTAGTTGATTTCTTGTAATTGTTGTTGTGTTGTATGTTGTGAACTGAAATTGTCAAGCAAGGTCGTGTTACGCGCCGCAACATGGTGAAATAAGGTGTGGGTTGGGGTGATAAGGGTGGACGAGGTAATGAGGGTGGAAAATGTGATCCAATATCACTACTGATATGAATACAAAATCATGAAATTACCAATGTGGAATTGTGAAAGGAGACAACAGGAGTGTTTGTAACTTGTGGGGCACTGATTGCCCCTTTGTTTGACTAATTGTATCATTTGTTGTGAAATGTTTGGTTGTTTCTCCATGGTTGTACTATTGTTGTTCAGTTTTATACTTGTATATGCGTTTTGGCTTGAGTTTACTTGGAACAGAGTTTGTTAATAAATGCCAGTATAATTCAAATGTACTGACGTTCCTTTTGCCAGGGGAGCTACATTCGTGTTATGATTGTAGGTGGATCCATGACAGGCACTCCAGTCCATCGTCCGTAGCTCTTCCTCCTTTCTATCAGCTGTGTACATATTGGTGAGCCCCTCTCCTTCAGGGGCCCTGTGTGGCTCAGGTCACCTCTGTTGTTGTAACAGTAGTTTTGTGAAGTCATTGCAAAGGTATAGCCGGGGCCTTGTCGCCGACAAGTGTTGTATTATCTTCTCCTAGAGGCTCCGTAGACAGTGTCGTGTGGGTTAGAACTTATGTATATAGGTATATTTTTTGGGCGATGAAGTTTGTACACGATGTTCCCTGTTAATCATGATGTGTGCTTATAAAAGAGAATTCCTATTCACTTTCAATTGGAATTTGGTATCTTTTGGCTAATTAACAAGGAATAATGTGGGGTAACGCGTGGGGAATAGTAAAGGCACCCAGGTCCGCTCGACTGGGGCTACCCGGTCGGGCGCCGGTCATGCCCCTCGGCTTTGGGGCGTGACAACATCAGCAACAACATTGGCCTTTCCCGGATGATACAGAATGGTAATATCATAGTCTTTAAGCAACTCAAGCCATCTCCGCTGCCTCAAATTAAGATCTTTTTGTTTAAATAAATGCTGAAGACTGCGATGATCAGTGAATACCTCACAAGACACGCCATACAAATAGTGCCTCCAAATCTTCAATGCATGAACTATAGCAGCTAAATCTAAATCATGAACATGATAGTTCTTTTCACGGGGCTTCAATTGACAAGAAGCATAAGCAATGACTCTACCCTCCTGTATTAGCACACAACCAATCCCAACTCTGGAAGCATCACATATAGCGTGTATGAACCTATAGCTGATGGTAACACCAACACTGGAGCTTTGGTCAAAAGTGACTTGAGCTTCTGAAAGCTCTCCTCACACTCGTCAAACCATACAAATGGAGCACCTTTCTGAGTCAACTTGGTCAAAGGTGATGCAATAGAGGAAAAACCTTGAACAAATTGGCGATAATAGCCTGCTAGCCCAAGAAAACTCCGAATCTTTATGGCTGAGGACGGTCTAGACCAACTGTGCACTGCTTCTATCTTCCTTGGATCAACCTGAATGCCCTCGCTGGACACTATGTGTCCCAAAAATGCCACAAAACTTAGCCAAAACTCACACTTAGAGAAATTTACATAAAACTTCTCCTCTCTCAATCTCTGCAACACTATACGCAAATGCTGGGCATGCTCCTCCTGGCTACGTGAGTACACCAGGATATCATCGATGGATACAATAACAAATGCATCCCGATAAGGCCGAAATACATTGTTCATCAAATGCATCAACGTTGCTAGGGCATTGGTCAGCCCGAAAGACATAACCAAAAATTCATAATGACCATATCTAGTCCTGAAAGCAGTCTTGGGAATGTCTGACTCCCTGATTTTCAACTGGTGATAGCCCGAACAAAGATCAATCTTAGAAAATACCCTCGCTCCCTGAATTTGATCAAATAAGTCATCAATGCGAGGCAACATATACTTGTTCTTCACTATTACCTTATTTAACTGCTTGTAGTCAGTGCACATTCTCATTATGCCATTTTTCTTCTTCACAAATAAAATAGGTGCACCCCACCGGGACACACTAGGCCGAATAAACCCCTTATCTAGGAGCTCCTGAAGCTGCTCCTTCAATTTTTTCACTTCTGCTGGTGCCATATGATATGGCGGAATAGAAATGGGATGAGTGCCCGGCACCAAGTCAATGCCAAAATCAATATCCCTGTTCGGTGGCATGCCCGGCAGCTCTGCAAGAAATACATCAGGAAAGTCCCTCACAACTGGGACAGAATCAATACTAGGAGTCTCAGCTCCAATATCCCGCACAAAAGCCAAATATGATAGACAACCCTTCCCAACCATACACTGGGCTTTCAAGAAAGAAATTACTCTTCTAGAGACATAATCAGTCATGCCACGCCACTCGATCCTCGGAACACCCTGAATAGCCAAAGTAACTGTCTTAGCATGACAGTCTAGAATAGCATGAGATGGGGATAACCAATCCATGCCCAGAATAATATCAAAATCTACCATGCTCAACAACAATAGATCACCTCGGGTCTCTAGTTCCTCAATAATCACAGCACATGACCGATACACATGGTCCACAATAATAGTATTACCCTCTGGGTAGACACATGAACAGGTACAGTAAGAGAATCCCGGGACATACTCAAATGATGGGCAAAATATGAGGACACATAAGAATAAGTGGATCCGGGATCAAATAAGACAGAGGCATATGTGTGGAAGACTGAGATAATATCTGTGATAACAGCATCTGACGCAAAAACATCTGCCCGTTTTGGAATAGCATAAAAGCGAGCCGGACCACCGCCCGATCGAGCTCCCCCTCTGGGGTGGACCCTAGCTGCCTGACCCTCACCCCTAGCTAACTGGGTGGGTGCTGAAGTAACTGGTGCAGAAGATGAGAACTGACCCCTCTGCTGTGATGAACTAGTGGTACGATGAGGACACTGCTTCCACACATGTCCTAACTCTCCGAGCTCATAAGAGCCACTAGATGCTGGAGGATGGGACTGAAAAGAACCCCTCACCTCAGAGTGACTAGATGGTCCACCCGATGTAGAAGAACCTGAACTGACGAGGCACGTGAAGAACTCTGAAGTGGAAGGGCACTGAGTGATGACTAGCCCTGCTGAAACCACGGACAACCACGGCTTGTAGATGGCCCACGGTACTCTGGTTGAGATGACTGATAAGACCTGTAAGAACGGCCTCTACTCTACTGAAACAGGCCCGTAAACGGAGCACCACTGTGACTAGCTGATCAACGAGGCCTCTTAGCCTCCCGTTATTCTCTGTTCAGACGATGATCCATCTCAATATCGAGGGCAACATCCACTACATCCTCAAAAGTTTGGCTCAAAATCCTCTCTCGAGCCGTCAAAATACAAATGGGATAATTAAGCCCATCCACAAACCTCCTAATCCTTACCCGATCAGTTGGGACCATCCATGGAGCATAACGAGCCAACTATGAGAACCTAGCTTCATACTAAGATACAATCATATCACCCTGACGACGATACTCAAACTGCCTGCGCATCTCCTCTCTCTTAGATCAGGGTACCCACTTCTCTAGAAATAGATTGGAGAACTTCTGCCATGACAAGGGCGTTGAACATACCGGCCTACGCTGCTCATATGCCTCCCACCAAGTGAAGGCTTCTCCTGAGAACTGAAAAGTAGTAAAGGATAGTCCACTAGTCTGCAAGATCCTTGTTGTCCGTAGCATGCGTCTACACTTGTCAAGAAAACCTTGGGCATCCTCGCCCTGAGCACCACTGAAACTATGAGGTGCAAGTCTGCTGAATCTCTCAAGACGACGTTGCTCGTCGTCGGGCATAACTGGAACCATATTATCTTGAACCGGTGCAACCGACTGAATTGGGGCAACCTACTGTACTGGTGGTGCCTCTAGTGTCTATAATCCCTGCACTACCGGCTCAGGTGTGCGAGCAGCGGGGGTCTGATTGCCTCCCCTGGCCTGTGAAATAGCTATTGCAGTGGTGGCTGGAACTGCCTGAGCCAGGCCAGTGCAAACTATCAGAATCTGAGCCAGAGCCTCCTGAAGACCCGAAATAACAATAGGAACACTTGGTGCCTTAGCAGGTGCTGCTGGAGTCTCTACAGGTGGAGCTTGATACTGAATTGGGGCAGCTAGTGGGTCAATAGGTGCTGCCCCTGCGGCTCTACCTCGACCACGACCACGACCGCGTCCACGGCCTCTGGTACAATTTGTCATGACCCGAAATACCAACCCGATCGTGAGGGCGCCTCTCGTGAAGACAAGGCCAGCCAACAACCAAACAATATGTCTTTTTATAAATCCTTGGAAGGAATAAGTCTATTCACAGATAATATGATCACATGTGCAATATAAACATGATAGTACAATAAAAACCATCCCGACTTAGCCCGAAATTGGGGTGTCCCAAGTCATGAGCTACTACAGAGTTTACAAATATTTTACAAGTCTGGAAATATCATAATAACAAAAGATAAGGAAGAAAACAGGGATGCGAACGTCAACAGCTACCTTGTTACTCTTAGTCACCGCCTGGTCTGGAAAGAATCAACGCTTTGGAGCGAACTCAGCTCTGCCTGTATCTGCACACATGGTGCAGGGAGTAATGTGAGTACTTCAACCCAGTGGTAATAAAAATAAATAACAACTGAAAGCATGAAATCATATAAAAGCACAATATAGCGCTATATCAAGCAGTAAAATCAATTATACAACAACGCAGTGGTGAATCAGATAATTCTCTTTCTTTTTAAAAAAAATATAGAGAAAACAACAATTTCATAAGGTAAGGAATAATAAAAAGCTTGCCCTCGGGCACAATATCAAACTGTACCGTATCAGCCCCATAGGCTCTCTCCCAACCCACCAACACACAAAATCAGCCCCTCGGGCTCACTCCCAACTCACCACACACAAACAACGGCCTCTCGGGCTCACTCCAAACTCACTTGGGATGTGTACAGACTCCGGAGGGGTTCCTATATCCCAAGCGCAATATCAATAGGCGTGAAAGCCATCACACATCACACTCGAGGCCTGGAAGCCTCCTCACATAACACTCGAGGCCTGAAAGCCTCCTCACATAACACTTGAGGCCTGAAAGCCTCCTCATATCACTCGACATATCCTCACGTGTGACTCTTGGCCTCAATCAGTCAAGAAAATAATCATATGCCTCTTGGGCATCAGTAAAATAATAGTGCTCAGCTCAACAACATTTTTAATTATCATTAAGTCTCGAGATGAGCATAACATAGCTTAGTTCACAAAATAATATAATTCAATTGGACTCTGTTCAAATAATATTTCAATTCGTGAGGAAAAAATAGTGACGTAAATTCACAAAATATTTCAAATAATTGGGATGAAGCCCAAATATGGCAATAAGCCCAATTCATGGTGAAATCGTGAATCTTTATCAAATACGCGGTAAAATATCAACTAGGATGGACCAAGTCACAATCCCCGATGGTAAATGACCCAGCGTTCGTTATACGACGCGTGTCTCATCTCAACATAGTGTCATGCCCCAAATCCGAGGGCATGACCGGCACTCAACCGGGTATCCTCAGTCGGGTGGACCTGGGTTCCTTTCTTATTTGTCACGCGTTACCCCACTTCATTCTTTGTTAATTAGCCAAAAGATACCAGATTTGCAATTGAAATAACACATGAGTTCTCTTTAATAAACACACATTATGATTAACAGGGAACGACTTTTACAAAACATACATTATGATTAACAGGGAACGTAGTATACAAGTTTACAGCGAGCAAAACATACACCTCCATACATAAGTTCTAACCTACATACCACTATCTACGGAGCCTCTAAGAGAAAGATAATACAACACTTGCCGACGACAAGGCCCCAGCTGTACCTTTACAAAAAGACACAAGACTTCCAAAATACAACAACATGGGTGACATGAGCCACAAAAGGCCCCGGAAGGAAAGAGGCTCACCAAACACGAATCCCGCCAATAGAGAGAAGGAGGAGCTACGAACGGTGGACTGGAGTGCCTGTCACGGATCCACCTACAACCATAACGCGAATATAGCGCCCCCGGCAAAAGGGACCTCAGTTCATTTGAATTGTACTGGCATGTATGAATAAACTCTGTCCCAAGTAAATTCAAGCCAAATTGCATATACAAGTATAGAACTAAACAACAATAGTACAAGTACAACCATGGAGCAATAAGAAACATTCCACAACAAATGATTCAAGTAGTCAAACAAAGGGGAAATCAGTGCCCCATAGGTTACAAACTCTCCTGCTGTCTCCTTTCACAATTCCACATTTATCATTTCATGATTCATATTCATATCAATAGTGCTATTGGATCACAATTTCCACCCTTATTGCCTCGTCCACCCTTATTACATCGGCCACCCTTATCACCCAAACCCACACCTTATTTCACCATGTTGCGGCGTGCAACCCGACCCCGCCTGAAAGTTTTTAATAGCACAATAACAAATACAAGAAATCAACTATGGCACATTGTTAAAATATATCCATAACAAGGATGATGAAATCCCACAACTAGCAACAACAATTTCCTTATGTTCATCAAAGTGGTACACAACTTGAATTATCACAACAGTTGTTCACAACTAATCACACACGTTGTTCCACATTATTTCCATTTCCACTATTCCACATTATTTCCATTTCCACTGTTCCACGTTATTTCCTCTTCCACTGTTCACATTACAAGTTCCACAATCTTCACCACAAAGTGTTACCACACAATTATACAACACAAAAGCTTCACAATGATTTCCACATAAATGTCAACTATCAACAGTTTCACAACTAACACAGGGAGATTTCACAAGGATCATAGTTAGCCATACATACCTGGAGTTGATTATCCCCTTTAAACCTCTAGTTCAATTCTCCAAGCAATCAAGAAGTCAATCTAGTTCATGAGCAACACTTAGGTTTTAGAAATTTAGACTCATAGTTACTACCCAATTCCCTTTTTACAAGATTTTAGAGTTTTGAAGACATGCATGAAGGTTTCATGAAGAAATTTCAAAGTGTATGGGGTTCCCTTCCCAAGCTAAATTTCGAAATTTGGGGGAAACGGGTTGGGTATTTTACCTGAGAAATTAATAGAGAAGATAATGCACCAAGGATTTTCCAAGCTCCAATGATTTTGCAAGACTAGATGATGAAGAATTCACTTTCTCTCTCAAGAACCCTCTCTCTCTCTCTCTTATTTTGATCAGAAGTGTGTTAAAAATGAGTGAGAAAATGTTTTAATAAAACGTGGGTCGGGCCTAAAATTTTAGAAATATACCAGGCCAGCTCGATCTGTGTCGTAATCTGCGGTCGCAGAACTGATATTGCCGTCCGCAGAATGGACCGTAGAAATGGCTCAAATTTCAAACCTCTCGGGTTGGGAATGCGGTGAATATGCGGTCCGCATTTGAGTTCTGCGGTCGCAGAATGCACCGCGGAACTCACCTTCGAATTTCCTCAGGGAAAATATGCGATCACTCTACGGTCCGGATATTGATAATGCGATCATAGATTTGACCGCATTTTTAACATCAGAAATTGGTTGCTCTCTAATTCACTTTGCGGTAGGAATTCGGTCCGCATAGCTGATCTGCGATGCATTCTGAACCGCATTTTGACCATTTTCTGGAAAAGATTCGATTTCACATTTTTAAGTTCAAAACGGTAAAAAGGATCCGATCCACATAGGTAGACTCGACTCTATGAGCTGCTAACACGTGAGCACTCATATTCACGAGGCCTTACATCCTCCCTCTCTTAAGATCATTCGTCCTCGAATGAGAACTTGGGAACCAAATGAGTTCGAAAACATGATATGCAAGTTTCGACACTTTTATTAACTTTCAAGTTTGTTTTAGAAAAATTTTGCCAGAGTTTCCTTTGTAATACAGACATAACCACCTGTCAAAGAATCCCCAAAACACATCCGCAAGCATTACTACACAAACTTGCTACCTTATCACAATTATAAAAATGCACGATCTTCATACTTGGAAATATTCAACCTCTTGGTACACTCTCAACCGTTTGACACACAACATGTAATCAAATTAAGCATTACTCACTTGTACTATTAAAGCCATTTACCTATCACAAGGGTATGACACAGTTGTTCATTTCAATACAATTCCTTCATGCAAAAACTAATCATTACACAATTAGAACACCTTGATGGACAGTCTCCATGCAAAATTAATTTTACTTCCATACATCACCTTACCATGGGAGCACAAAACTTCCATTACCAAAAAGGACTGCACATTGCTCAAATAGTTACAACATACAAACTTGGTTGGCACAACTTAGAGAAACTACAACAATAAGGCACTTGGAAAGAGAAGGGATGATTCTTACACCTAATGGAACACATCACTATCTCCCCTAAGGACAAGATTCGCACGATCATTTCAGAACTTATTCAAATAGATGGGGGTATTTTATCTCCATCTCATAATTTCGCTTCCCACGTGGCTTCCTCGACTTGTTGGTTTCGCCACAACACTTTAACTGAAGCAATCTCCTTGTTCCGCAACTTTTGGACTTGCCTATCCAGAATAGCAATCGGAATCTCTTCATATAATAACTCTTCCGTAACCTTGATGCCTTCAACTGGCACAATTTTAGACGGATCACCAACAACTTTCCTCAACATGGATACATGGAACACCGGGTGCACTAAGGACATTTTAGGGGGAAATTCCATCCTATACATACCTTGACCGATCCTTTGAATGACTCGATAGTGCCCGACATACCTAGGACTTAGTTTTCCATTCTTCCTAAAGCGCATGACTCCCTTCATAGGGGACACCCTCAAGAATACCCAATCTCCTTCTTGAAACTTCAGTTCTCTTCGACGCACGTCCGTATAGGATTTCTGGCGACTTTGAGCAGACTTCATTCTCTCCTGAATGACTATTACCTTCTCCATGGCCTGATGTACGAGATCTGGTCCTATTAATTCCGCTTCACCAACCTCAAACCACCCGATAGGGGACCTACACCTTCTTCCATAGAATGCTTCCAATGGGGCCATCTGTATGCTAACATGGAAGCTGTTATTATAAGGAAACTGTATAAGGGGCGGGTGATCATCCCAATTACCTTTGAAATCCAAGACACATGCCCGCAAAATATCCTCGAGCGTCTGAATAGTCCGCTCTGCTTGGTCATCGGTATGCGGATGAAAAGCTGTGCTAAGAATCACTTGAGTACCCAAACCTTGCTGAAATCTCCATAGCTGAGATCTTTGTTTCGTCTAGGTTCTTGAAAGAAATAATCGCCTATTTTTAAGCTTCAACAAGGCCAACGATGGCGAGGAAGGGAGAAGTGAGGTTAAAGGCTATAGTAGGAGTCACAAACAGCCTCCTGAATTCCCTCAATGAAGCCAGTAGGGAAGACAATGAAAACACAACACCAAATGCTATGCCTAAGAGAGAGAGAGAGAGAGAGAGATCTCACCCCCTCCCCCTCCCCCTCCCCCCCCACACTAGGTCTTGACTATCTCACGCTAGAGGGAGACCTCAACATCCGCAGCAGGAGAAGCACCACCGACTATGAAAAGACTATTAAAGGAATGGTTGACAAACACCTTGAGCAACATGCTCGAAAACCCACTCAGAGGGATATCGAAGGCACAATATCCGCAGAAACCAGAGTTGTCGCCGATTAGCCAGAAACTCCACAAATAGGTAACACCCATACTATCATTGATGCATGTAACGATGCACTTATGACCATCTTAAAGAAAATTGAAGAGATGGAAAATAAGAACAAAACACTCCGCGACCAGATGAAAGAGCATCAAGAAAGAGTTGATAAAATACCGGTCGCTCCGAAGTTGCTGCCAAAATGCGATGTGGGCCGATTCATCGAACATCCATACATCGAAGGGGAAGCTCCCCATTCTATTCTGAAAACCTTCAAAATGCCTCCATATTTGAAAATATATGATGGTACCGCGAACCCGGAGAATCACTTAATCCATTACGTTACTGCAGTAAAAGGTGACGATTTATCGAAAAAACAGGTGTCGTCAGTACTGCCGAAAATGTTCAGCAAAACTCTGGTAGGGGGAGCGTTGACATGGTATTCCCAACTACCAACACAATCAATATAGATGTTCGAAGAAATGGTAGATAAGTTCGTCACCGGTGACGCAAGAGCAAAAAAGGCAAAGGCCAGGGTAAACGATATCTTCGCTGTCAAGAAAACAACAGGCGGGGGACTTCGGGATTTCCTAGACAGATTCAACAGGGTAAGGATGAGCCTACCAAACATGTCAAAAGGAATGGCAGTAGCAGCTTTCCAAAATGTGTTAAATAGGAACGGGTCAAAAGCAACCAAAAAGCTGTTAAGCAGACTCATGAAGTATTCCCCCACTACGTGGGAAGAGATCCACAACGCCTACTACGCCAAAGTAAGGGCAGATGAGGATGACCTGAATGACCCGATCCAGCAGCTAATATCGGTCCAAATTGAAACAAGGAGAGATCGTTGAAATGACGCCCGTCGGGATCAGCAACCTTGTTCCAATCAAGAAAGGCATCAGCCCTATATCCGCACACCCAATCCACCTCCTCCAGGATATGTAGATATTGCACCTCGAGACACCATACCATCCCGCAATGAAATACGTATACCTCCACTATTATCTACTCATAACTTTTGTGTTTCTCCTTCAGAAATAGTGTACGCACTAGAAGAGCTCGGCATAAATGTACAATGGCTTCAAAATATGAAGTCAGATCCGAGCACCAGCAGATTGAACATTCTGTATGAATTTTACTAGGAAAGGGAACACAAGACCAAGGATTGCATAGGTCTACGACAGGTGGTAGTGAGAATGTTAAAACAAGGATACCTGAATGAACTGCTGAGCGACCGAGGAGGGGCCAACTTCGCTCGTGGACGTGATCAACCTCAGGGACCTCCAAAACCACCATCACCAACTCGCACCATACAAACGATCATTGGCGGCGGTGACAACACAATAATCAACCATGTGAAATTCAACACCACACACAAACTCAAGAGGATAGTCGCCCATGAAAGATATGATGATCTTGAAGATAGTATCATCTTCATAAGTTGGATACCAACAATTTGTCTTTCCCTCACTATGATGTTTTGGTTATAAATGTACGCATCACGGATACTGACGTAAAAAGAATAATGGTGGATGACAGAAGTAGTGCGTGTATCATTCACCCACGAGTTCTCATGCAGATGAGGATTGAGGATAAAATAATAGCACATTGCATAACACTAACATGTTTTAATAATGCAGTGGAATGAATCTATAGAGATAGAGCTACCCGTTCTAGTGGGGGGGTCACCCTGGATATGACGTTCCACGTCATGGACAAAGAAACGGCCTATAACGCCATCATAGGGCGTCCATGGATACACGCTATGCGAGCCGTTCCATCAAGTGTCTCTCAAGTAATCAAATTTCTGACTTCGTGAGGGATTTTCAGCATCTGAGGCGAGCAATGTAGTGCCCAAGAATGCTATCGGATTGCCCAAGATTGCACACCAATAAACTGAAACGGGCTAATGTGGAAGCGTAGCAATCATCCATATCGGGAACCAAATCCGACACACAAATAGAGGCTATCAAAGACCTGGATGTCATGGAGGCTTGCAAGGCAACTATAGAAGACCTCGACCCCGTTCCACTGGACAACACTGATAGTGCCAAAAAGGCTTATATCAGACACAAACTCTTAGAACCAAGTAAATATCATGAGTTCTTAACTGACAATGCTGACGTGTTTGCCTTTTCCCATTTAGACATGCCAGGAGTCCCAAAGGACATCGCCACACACAGGCTGATGTCGATCCTCTTCACCCTCTGGTACGACAAATGAGGAGAAAATTCAACGCCATTATCAATGAGGTGGTTAGCGAAGAGGTTGATAAATTACTCGCTAATAGTTCCATCCGAGAGATGAAATATCCCTAATAGGTTGCCAATGTGGTCATGGTCAAAAGAAGAATGAAAAATGGAGGATAAATGTCAACTTCACTAACCTGAATGAAACATGCCCAAAAGATTCTTTTCCATTAACACACATCGACCAGCTCATTGATGCAACAGCAGGACATGAACTACTAAGCGTCTTAGATGCTTACTATGGTTACAACAAAATTATAATGGCTGAAGAAGATAAAAAAAACTATTTTCATCACCTACTGAGGAACATACTGCTACAAGGAAATGTCGTTCAGACTCAAGAACGCTGGGGCGACGTATCAAAGGTTGGTGACCAGATGTTCAAAGAACAATTCGGTAAGACCATGGAAGTTTACATTGACGATATGCTAGTTAAGTCGAAAAAAAGGGATCACATTGGCTAGCTGAAGGAAGCCTTCGAGATATTGAGGCAATACGGGATGAAATTGAATCCCGAAAAATGCGCCTTCGGTGTTAACACAAGAAAGTTTCTTGATTTTATGGTGTCACAAAGGGTTATTGAGGTCAACCCGAATCAGATCATGGACATCGAAGAAATATCGGAGATGTTAACTAGCAAGAAGCAAGTGCAGAAATTAACAAGACAAATAGTCGTCCTGTCGAGGTTCATGTCACAATCATCGGACATATGTCATAAATTCCTCAATGTGTTAAGGAAAGACCACGGACTGCAGTGGAATACAGAATGCATCGACGCCCTGAGAAAGATGAAAGTGTATCTATCCTCGCCACTACTACTCATCAAGGCAGACCCAGGTGAATGCCTACTTATGTATCTAGAAGTCTCCGAAGTCACAGAAAGTGCAGTCTTGATCGCAACAATAAAGGTACGCAATCTCCGATTTACTATATCAGCAAAACCTTACTCGATGCCGAAACAAGGTACCATCACTTTGAAAAACTATCTTTGGCATTAGTCGTAGCTTCATGAAAGCTTAGACCATATTTTCAATGTTACCCCATAAAAATAGTGACAACCTTCCCCTTGAGGGGAATCCTACACAAATCTGAGCTATCGGGTAGATTGGCCAAATGGGCTATAGAATTAAGCAAGTACGACATAACAAACCAACCGCGACTTCCATTAATCCATAGGTTCTCGTAGATTTCATCAATGGTTTCAGCACTAAAATATTACCTGAAGTAGAGTAGAAGGTGCTCCACGCTTACACATATTTCGACCTCTGGTTACTCTACACTGGTGGCGCATCTAATGCATCAAGATTGGGACTGGGACTCGTCCTTGAAGTTCCTACGGGCGACGTAATTCTCTAGTGCATACGATGACCCGAGATGACTAATAACGAGGTCGAGTATGAAGTTGTGATTGCAGGATTGAAATTATCTCTCAAATACAACGTTTGACGACTTGTCCTCCATTGCGACTCTCATCTCGTGGTGAACCAAGTCACTGGGACTTTCTAAATCAAAAGAACAGAGGCTACAACGTACCATTCATAAATTCACAAACTGCTGCCAGAATTCGATGAATGCCGCTATGACCAAATACTTAGGGCACATAATATCGAAGCAGACAGCCTCGCCAAGCTTGCAGCAGTCACCAAATATATCAACAAGGAAAATATGGTCACTCTTCTCCATTCCGTTTTAGGCCAAGTCGAGGTACATTTCGTAAACTTTAGTTGGCATTGGAGCAACCGTCTCGTAACATATTTGCAGGATGACACGCTCCCACTAGATAAGATAGAAGCCAAAAAACTTCAAATACAAGAAGCCAGATACAACCTCGTAAACAATGATCTCTGCAAATGAACGTTTGACGGCCCCCTAGCCAAGTTTCTCGGGCCCAATCAAATAATTGAGTACTAGAAGAAGTACATGAGGAGCATTGTGGCGCCCATACGGGAAACTGCGCCCTCATTCGATGCCTCATCCGCGCCAGATACTACTGGCCCATCATGAAGAAGTCGTGGACTACGTCAGAAAGTATGAGCAGTGTCAACCATATGCCCCTATGATACACCAAGCGGGAGAACTCCTACATGTCGTCACCTCACCATGGCCATTCATAAAGTGGGGGATGGATATTATCGGACCCCTCCCGGCAGGACGAGGTAATATATGCTTCCTTTTGGTTTTAACTGATTATTTCTAAGTAGGTGGTGCGTACACTCAAATACGGGAGTAAAATGTCATCGCGTTCACATAGAAAAACATAATATGCCACTTCGGCATTCCCAAATAAATCAACTGTGACAATGAGCCTCAGTTCATCAGAAAGAAAAAGACCAAGTTTTTTTTAAAATGGCACATCAAAAGAATACTCTCCACAACATACCATCCCACAGGCAATGGCCAAGCAAAATCCTCCAATAAAGTAATACTGAACATATTGAAAAAGAAGCTCGAGGACGCCAAAGGGCTATGCCCTGAACTACTACCAGAAGTACTATGGGCATACCACACCAAACCAAAAACAAGCACAGGTGAGACGCCATATTCACTAGTCTATAGGACTAACGCAGTTAAACCCGTCGAGGTTGGAGAGCCCAGTTTGAGATACTCCAACAAGAGCGGACCAAACAACGATGAAAGTAGGCTGCAAGATATGGATGAAGTCGAAGAACGGAGAGATATGGCCCACATAAGAATGGTAGACCAAAAGAAACTAGCAGAAAGGTATTACAACAAGAAGGCCAAAGTATGACCGCTCAAGGTCGAAGATTATGTCCTCAAGGATAAAACATAAACAGCGAAAGACCCTAATGAGGGAAAACTAGACGGACCATACAAAATCACGGCGGCAGGAAACAAAGGAGCATTCCAGTTAGAAACAATGGAGGGAAAACTAATCCAAAACAATTGGAATGTCGCCCATCTCAAATACTTCCACTTCTGAAAGGAAGCACCACCCAAGTTGTACTCTTTTTCCCTTATTCGGCTTTCGTCCCAATCGAGTTTAAGCTATGAGGTTTTAATGAGGTGGCGAGGAGGACGTCTTGAGGTTTGAAGTATTGTTCATTACCCTGCCCGTCGACATGGTCACCAAACCAAAGTAATGAAGGGACTGGATATAGATAATCAAATCTCCATTGTATGTGTAGAGTCAACATGTGATTCTCACAAGAATATAATTAAATCTCCATTGTATGAATAAAGTCGACATGTATTTACCTACGATAATATGATCAAACCTCCAATATGAAATGGACAAGGCCATCGACGAAAATATGGGTTCGACCTCGTTCGAACCAGATGGGATCCTACTTCGACGAAAGTTTGAAGCAACATCCCAATGGTCAAGGCCATCAACAAAAATATGAGTTCGACCTAGTTCGAACCACGATGGGATCCTACATCGATGACAATTCAAAGAAACATCCCAATGGCCAAGGCCATCGACAAAAATATGAGTTTGACTTTTATTCGAACCACGACGAAATCCTACTTCAACGACAAATCGAAGCAACATTCCAATGGCCAAGGCCATCGATGAAAATATAAGTTCGACCTCGTTCGAACCACGACAGGATCCTACTTCGGTGATAGTTGGACAATATCCCAATGGCCAAGGCCATCGACAAAAATATGACTTTGACCACGTTCGAACCACAATGGGATCCTACTTCGACGACAGTTTGAAGAAACATCCCAATGAGAAAAACATCGACGAAAATATAGGTTTGACCTCATTCGAACCACGATAGGATCATACTTCGACGACAGGTCGAAGCAACATACCAATGGCCAAGGCTATCATAAAAAATATGAGTTCGACCTCGTTCAAAACTCGATGGGATCCTACTTTGATGACAGTTCGAAGCAACATCCCAATGGCAAAGGCCATCAATGAAAATATGAGTTCGACCTCGTTCGAACCACAACGGAATCCTACTTCGACTCCAGTTCGAAGAAACATCCCAATGTCCAAGTCCATCAATGAAAATATAAGTCCGACCTCGTTCGAACCATTATGGGATCCTACTTTGACGACAATTCGAAGTAACATCCCAATGGCCAAGTCCATTGACAAAAATATGAGTTCGGCCTCGTTCGAACTACGATAGGTCCTGCTTCAATGATAGTTTGAAGCATCATCCTGATGGCCAAGACCATCAGAAAAAAGGGGAATCAAACTCTCCCAAAAGCTAAATCAACTTATCAAATTGATAGGTATCCTGAATACCATAGACATTGCAAAGAACACCAACAAATCGACAAAATAAATTCTACATTGCATCAAAATACTATTTACACTTATCCATACAAATGGGCTCAAGCATACCCCCTATGAATGCCCCAAAACAAAAGTAAATACAAACAAAAGAGTACACATCATCCCCGGTTTGAGCACGTGATTTTTGACTCGTACGAATTACTCCAAAAGAATTTAAAATAAAACAATTTTCCCTCGTGTGCAATTTTCGTGGCATTTTCAGCTATCGTTTGCATTTGTGTGTGCATGTTTATTTGATAAATTAATTTCAAAAATACAAAAATAATGTTTATGACATATTTGGATATTTTTGAATTAATTAATAGTTAGTTTTTTAATAAAAATGGTAGAAATCACAAAAAATAATGTATGTGTGCATTTTTAGTAATTAATGGTGAATTTTTTGTTTTCATTTTAATTTGGTTTTAATTATTTTTGGGATAATTATCATTTAGAATCAATTAGTATTTTAGGATAATTTGGTCAAGGATTAATTTAGGATCATATTTTATTTAGAAAGAAAATTGAAGTTGAAAACAATATATAAAAATAGTTTGGAATTAATATAGAGAGGAAATCTGAATTGGGTCAAATTAAAATTCATTGGAAAGGCCCAAAAAATTATCCCTGAAACTCATCCAAACCAGCCCAAAAACCAATACCATACTCGGTGCAAACCATCAGTCTCTGAAGCCTTTAAAACGATGTAGTATTGAAACAAAACTATGTTGTTTCAAGACCAAGAGATCTGAGCCATTGAATCTCACTCATCTAACGACTCAAAGCTTTCCCACATAACCCCACCCAATTTCGCCATATCGACCCAGTCCTCCAATGAGATCAAACGACCTCGTTTCCCATAAACCAATTGATCCAGGCCGTTGATCTCAGTTGATCTGACGATCGTGATTCAATTCCGCCATAGGTATATAAGTTCCCAAACATACCCCACCCCCCTTAGAACCCCTCCCCTTCCTTCGTCTATGCCTGTCAGAGACCAAATTCCCCAAAACCTAGCTATAAGTGTGTGTTTTCGATTAAACAAAAACATACGATTGGAGTCCGTGTCAACCAATAGAGTAGGAAGGTCTTTGGAACAGAATAAAGGGTTCGATTCTGGTAAGTGTTTCTGTGTTCCCTTTCCCATGGGTTCAAATACACGATTCTTATCATCTGATGGTCCTTTTATTATATGAAGTTTTGGTCTGTTTGTGTTTCAATTTGCTGAGAACAACAGATGTGAACATTTTATGTCAATTTACTTTAAGTTTTAATCGTTTAAGCCATTGCTTAGTTAAACACGATAAGTTGTTAGCAATTTCTGTTTGAATGTTGGTTTACATGATTTTATATATGTTTGTATGTTTGACTCAAGATTAGTTTATTTTCAATTATCAAAATCTTTGCATCTCTTTTGAATCTGCTGATCTATTTTGAAGCCTTAACATGTGAATAGTCCTCATAGGAGATAATGTGAGTAGTTGGGGTTTAATTAAGGATTGAAGTTGCCAGTAAAAATAACGTTTTGAATTAACAAAAGAAGAAGGGGATTGTTGGTTTGGCCTAGTGCTTTTACTAAATTAGAAATCAGAAAAAATATAGGTTAATAATGAAAGGTTAAAGGGGTACACATAGTAAAGATATGCAAGCTGAAAAGTAAAAAAAAAATATGGGGATAATAATAAAAGGTCTAGAGGTACAATTGTAAGAAAAAAAAAAGAAGAGGCTGGAAAGGGTTTAAGGGTTGGATATAAATATAGAGAGATACAGAAAGACACGGGAAGAGAGCTTCAGAGATTGCAATAAGTTTTAGTGGCAGTTTGAAAGGAGCATTTTGAGAGATTTTAGAGTGGGAGAGATAATTTGATAGAGCTTGAAAATATTGGAAAAAAATATTGATAGTTTTACATAGAGTTTTGAAACCTAAAGAGAGAGTTTAGAGGCAGACATCATATTTAGAGTTTGAGAGATCAATTTTTGAGAGTTTTAGAGTTATTTAGGCTATTAGTTTTTGAACATATTTTGAGAGAGGTTATTATTCCATTGAACAATTACTGTTATTATGATTTTAAGATCAGAAACAGTTCAAATCTATCAGTTTCTGTTCTGTACTTTGGTTTTAGTGCATTTGAAGGTATTTGGTGATTTGTTCGAGTGTCGCTGGGTATTATTTGATTGGTAAAAGGTGTTCTATGAATGCATAGTCTAATTCTGAGTAGATTCAGTGTTTTGGTTAAGTTTCCTTCTTCCTGGGCATTTGGACTGTGGTTTAGCCACGAATCTGGCTCTGTTTATTCCTGGTGACTGTCGATTTGCTTTTACATTTGTTACTGCCGTTGCTGATCTTTCTGCTTCTTCCATTGTAAATTAATTTCCAGGTACACAACTTGACTTTGATAATTGTGAGCTAAAACTATGAAGAATGAATATATAAAGAATTGAAACATGTATTTTAATTGAGTTTTTTTTCCTGATTCATGTAGCTAAGCACTTAAGTCACTGATGTATGTGTATTTCTATTTGGTTTTGTAATAAGTGGACTGCAATACTAAAAAACGTTACAAATTCTTTTTATGTTGAGAACAAGTGTGTCACTACCCTAGTTCACCAATCGTGAACCTTTCATGACGGCACCCAGTCTTTGCGACTAGGTAAGCCTGACACATTGCGGAAATTCGACAGTCTTTCCGGAAGCAATAATTCAAAACATAAATGACGTAAGATAATGTATAAAGTGCTGCCTGACACATACATGTCAACTCAATATAACATAATAACCTCCAAGACCCGGAAACCCACGGGCAACACAGGCTAAGGGTGAACATACTACAGTGCTCTAACATCCCGAAGTATCTAAATCAAATGAGAATGCGGCAGAAAACTATAATCTACATGTAGAATAGAGGAAGGCTCGTCGGCTCTGCAGACGCGGCAGAAGCATACCTCAAGCCTCCAAAGCAACTCCAAATCCCTAATAGCGCGCCTGATCAAGGGTACCTAGATCTGCACAACAATAGTGTGCAGAAGAGTAGCATGAGTACACCACAGCGGTACTCAGTAAGTGCCAAGCCTAACCTCGATGGAGTAGTGACGAGGAAGGTTGAGGCCCTACTGAGAAGAACATAAGAAATAATGTAAAAATAACTAGACAGTAGATAATGAAATAAATCCGAATATCTGACAAGACAGTAATTAAAAACAAAGCGGCTACAAGTACAATCTACAAACACAAAGCAAATCACTCAACAGTCAGGATCTCTACATGGAGCTCCGGGAATCGAACCCGCAATCCACCTTATCAATATCCGAGGATCTCCGGGAATTGAACCGGTAGTCCTCATACCAATATTAGAGGATCTCTAGGAATTGAACCCGCAGTTCTTTATACTAATAACAGAGGATCTCCGGGAATTGAACCCACAGTCCTTTATATCAATATCAGAGGATCTCCCAGGAATTGGACCCGCAATCCTTTATACCAATAACAGAGGATCTCCGGGAATTGAACCCACAGTCCTTTATATCAATATCGGAGGATCTCCCGGGAATTGAACATGTAGTCTGTCATGCTAGAATCATAGGATCTCCCTGGAATTGAACCCGTAGACCGTCATACCAATAATAGGGGGATCTCCCGGGAATTAAACCCATAGTCCCAAACGTAAACGCTTCACAACAAGTCAATATTTAATATAAAGAAACCAAATATAGCAACAACGTATAGGTCTAGGCCTACCATGCTCACAAAGAGGGTTGGTATTTGCAATTTAGTCAGATAGAGAAAATAAATTACTAACATGCTTTTCCTAAGCTAAGCAAGTGAAATCACAATTTTAATAGTTAAATACGCGAAGAAACACAGTCTAAATAAGTCGTGTAAGGTGAATTTTCAACAATTAGCACAAGTACACGCCCGTCACCTCGCGCACAAGGCCTTTAAACAACAATTAATATATCCTAAAGGTAGAGGTCCCCCACACAAGGTTAGACAAGCCACTTACCTCGAATTGGTACAAAACCGCTAAGAAACAATGCCCTTGCCACGAGTATCCTACTCCGAGTGGCCAAAATCTAGTCAAACAAATTACATATTTATATAACATCGAAGGCAACTGATTACATTATTAAAATTAAATGTAAGGCGCGAGAATAGGTGAAATGACCAAAATGCCCCTCAGGCTAACGTCTCGGAATAGAATAATTTTCATATTTTCAGAAACCTCATACTCTCACGAGTCTAACCATATAAAATCTCCCAAATCGAAGGTCAAATTCCCCTTCAAATCATCAAAGTTAGGTTTAAGAACTTTACCCCGATTTTCATTCAAAAATCGAAATTGAAGGTTGGATTTGAGATTAGATTAATGGGTTTTAGTCATAGAAGAGTAGAGAATCGTTAACCAGTGATTTCCTTTGAAAAGCCTTCGAAATTTCTCCCCAATCCGAGCTCCCTAACCTTGAGTTTTGGTAAAAATGGAAGAAGGGTTCGTTTTGAAATGTTTATATTCTGCCCAGTGATTTGCTCTATGCGAACGCGTGAAATGGAATGCAGTCGCGTAGAAGGAATTCTGAAGGCCGTGAAAATGAACTATGCGAACGCATCCAAAGGAGTGAGATCGCAGGGAAGAACCAAACAGGGATATGCGGTCGCATTCAAGGCTATGCGGTCGCATTCAAGGCTATGCGGTCGCATTCAAGGCTATGCGATCGCGTATAAGAAATTGGCCTTGATGCTCAGGTCCTAAATTACTCTATGCGAACGTGGGTAAGGGGATCCGATCGCAGTGTATGAGGGAACAAGGGTATGCGATTGCAGAAGGTTTAATGCGATCGCATTGAAGGAAAGCCGGCCCAGCTCTAAGGACTCTATGCGATCGCTGGAGAGTCTATGCGATCGCATAGAAGGATTTGTCTGCAACAGCAACAGCAGAAATCTGCAACACTTTAAGTTTCGGAATTGCTCCGTTGAGCATCCGAAACACACCCGAGGCCCTCGGGAACTCAACGAAACCTACGAACATATTCCACAACATCATTTGGACTTGTAACAATCCATAAACCACCTAAAACAATGCCGGAAACACGAATTAAGCAATGATTTTGACTTAGAAATTTCAAAACTTAACCAAACTTGCTTTCGACTCAAAACCTATCCAAAACACGTCCGAATGACCTGAAAATTTGCAGACATAACCTAAATCACCTAAAGAAGCCACTGCAAACTCTTGAAATTCTATTCCGACCCTCGGTCAAAAGTTCACTATCGGACCGAAACTTCAATTTCAAACTTTCGGCATTCATAGCCTAATTGAGCTTCGAACATCCAAAATACATTCCGAACATGCTCCCCACCCGAAATCACCTAACGGAGCTAATGGAACCATCGGTTTTCCATTCCGAGGTAGTCTTGACACTGGTCTGATTATAGACTATTTTCCAACACTTAAGCTCTCATTTTGGGGACTAAGTGTCCCAAAACACTCGGAATTCTATTACCGAACATCCCCGCAAACCAAAATAGCAGAAATGAACTTAGGGGGAGCATAAATGGGAAACGGGCATAAAATCTAAAGAAGACCAGCAGGGTCGTCACAAAGTGCTCTTAACTTCATGACTAGATTAATATAATGGTTTATGTTGGCTTTAGTTGATTTCCTGTCAGTTATTTCATAAATTTGTTTAATAAAAATGACTTAGAAATGTGGGAGTGCTTTTGGTAATTTGTTGTCATTTTCATTCTATGATTAATTAGCCCTTGGATGAACCGTTTTGGACTGATTTGAGATCCAGTAGGATGAAGGCTTCGAATTCAAAGATAATTGGCTATTTGAGTTTGTCTGTTAATTAGGTAGAAGGTATAACAGGGTATTGTAGTTGTAGGCATATATAAATTTGTTAGTTGGGATTTGGGGGTTGAAATTGAGCTTAACACATCTGTTCACCGTTTTAAAATTCAAATTGCGTGAGTGTCCCCATAGACAAACCCGAGCGTCAATTAACAGAACTTAGGTGTGAAACTAGAATCACACCATTCACTGTCTCCTTGAGTAGGATAATTGGAAACCACTTCAATGGGTACCTATCTTAAGTGAAATGAAACTTTGTTGGGGCTCGACAGTCCATTTGCAAATGGCGTAATCTGTATTGCCTAAATGAACGACCCAGGCCTGATTTGCGTTTTTGTTTGAAGACTTGGGTCCAAGCCTGAGACTGGTCCATGTTGTACCGGACCAGGGTTATGATTTACGCACGCGGACTGTTTTGAGTTTGTGGACCTAAACGTAGTTAATGATTAAGCAATAATAATTTTTAGGACCTTTCCTTTTATTTTAGAGACGCACAAAAATAGAAAAATCACAGTCGCTTTAGTATTAACCTTTAAATAAAATGAGATGAGCCTCGTCAAATTAAAAATGTAAATTGTGGGGCCCTCGATAAAAGGTTATTTTAAAATACTTAGGTTTAAGGATGAGCCGTTTAGCGAATTTCACGGCCTTCTCCAAAGATAATAACGTGTTAGTCTCTTTAGGCACGCATTTTAATAACATTACTTTCCTAAAATCGGGTGCGCATTTATGTGACCCAAAATCCAAATATCAACGAAGTCGAAATGTGTCAACAATCACGGGTGCATTTTTGTGACGTGGTCCGAGATACGTTTTCACGATGTTGCAATTCTCATTAAAAATAATAAAAGCGGTTTACTATTACAAGCACATAAGCTAAAACATGTTTTGAAATCAAATAAAACCAAATATGAAAGTTAAGCGATTGTGCTAGAATCACGGAACTCGAGAATGCCTAACATATTCTCCCAGGTTAACAGAATTCCTTACTCGGATTTCTGGTTCGCGCACTGTTAATAGAGTCATATTTTTCCTAGGTTCTGGATTCAACCGATGACTTGGGACACCATTGATCTCTCAAGTGGCGACTCTGAATTCTAGTATTAAATCCCATTCTGATTGTCCTTTAAGTGGAAAAACTCTCTTACGCCCCTTGCGGGTGTATAAAAAAGGAGGTGTGACAGCTCTGGCGACTGTGCTGGAGACATTAACCTAGAACCATTGGTTCAGGGCTTGGAATAATTGTTATATCGGTTTATTTATTATCTGATTTTTGTTCCATTTTTTGGATTTAATGTGCTAAATGTTACTTTTACCTCTTTGATATTATTTGAAATATATATATATAAACTGCTACTAAACCCCTCTTTTCTCTCTCCTGAGGAGTGCACGCTGGTCGTGACTTCTTTCTGTTGGTGTCATATCCTAAAATATAATGAGGTTCAGAGGAGTTACAAAATTGGATGGCCTTTTGGTTACCGGTACATAGCTCCGATCCTTGGCTCGAGTTGTCCACTCGGGTAAGCCAGGTCTAGAACAAACACCCAGGTTTTAAACCTAGTATAACAAAACCTAATGTCGGATCTCTAGTAGGAACGTGTAACGACCCGAACCATCGTTTCCTGTATTTTCGCCCCGTATTCCCCGCTAAATGCTTATTCATGTTTCAATATGTGTAATTGGTGAATTGGAATCAATTCGGATCGAGTTTGGTAGGAAATGGAACAATTGGTCTCTCTAAGGAAGAATTAATTTGGAAAAGCCGACCGGATATTGACTTGTGAGTTAGAATTGAATTTCGATGATTCAGTTAGTTTCGGGGAATGATTTAAGGCCTAGGAGCGCAATCGGAGTTAATTTTAGAGGTCCGGTGATGAAATTAGCTTATTTTGGCGATGTTAGTATTTTGGCGATTTCCGGTTGATAGGTGAAATTTTGATCCGATGGTCAGAATGGAATTCTAAGAATTTCTGTAACTTCTTTATGTCATTTTGGACTTGTGTGCAAAATTTTAAGTCAATCGGACGTGATTTGATAGGTTTCGGCATCGAAAATAGAAGTTGGAAATTCTAAAGTTCATAAAACTTGGATTGGAGATTGATTCATTTTCGCGTTTTTTGATTTTTTTTTAGGGCTTGAACAAGTCTGTAATGTATTTTGGGACTGGTTGGTGTTATTGATCGGTGTCCCAGGGGCCTCGGGTGTGTTTCGGATGCCCAACGGGTCATTTTTGGAAGATTTTTGCCGTTTTGAGCATAATGTAATGATCCAAAGGTCTATTTTTAGTTCTAGAGATCCAAATTTGATTTAGAGACTTCGAGAATTTTAATCATGAATTATAGGACTGATCTGAAAATTTTGGTTTAATTTCATCAAGTCGCGATTGGGTTTTTGATGCGAAATGTGAGTTAATTATTTAAGGAGCGAAATTGATATTGCACTAAGAAAATGAGATTCAAATTCCTTTTTGTTTGAACCACTAGATCTGTATCAAAATTACGGAGCCATAGGAAAAAGAATTGTCGAATTCCGAATTCGTATGATGCAGTTAGAGCCATTTTAGTGAAAATTAGTTGTGCTGCAATTTTCTTTAAAAAGTTGCTGCATTTTATGAACAGTACCGAATTTTTGGACAGATTTAATTAAGAGCATTCCGAGTTTGGTCATTTTTTTTTGACTTCCAAGCTAGGATTTTGGGCGATTTTTAGCAAGAAATCTTAGGAAATCTTGAGGTAAGTCACTTGTGATTATATCTACTCCATAATATTGAATTATAGTCGAATAATCCGATTAGATTACATGTTTTTGAGGAGTAAATTGAGGATTTAGGCCTAGGGATTTGAAAATAAGATTTGAAAATTTGAGGGGTCATTTGAACTCCAATTTTAGTAAATTTTACACGTACGGACTCGTGGCGAGACGGGGAATCTGGTGATGTGACTTTCATAATTTTTCGATAAGTAAGCCCGGGGCTCGGGTTTTGCGAATTTCTTGAATTTCGATATGTTTCGAGTCTTTTCGAATGGGTTATATTCCCTTAGCCTATAGTAGTATTCATTGTGGTTTTGACCAGATTCTACGCGCGAAGAGGTAAATTCGAGCGGCAAGGGCATGGTGGAGTAGACGTTGGACCGTCTTGAGGTGAGTAATAATTTTAAATGATACAATGAGGGTTTAAAACCCGAAATTGCACAACATACTGCTAAGTTGAGACGAGACACGCGTTGTATGACGAATGCGGGGTCATTTACTATTGGGGATTGTGACGTGGTCCATCCCGGTTGATATTTTACCGCGTATTTAATAAAGATTTATTGTTTTATACCATGATTTGGGCTTCGTGCAAAAAATTTGAAATATTTTGTGAATTACATCACCATTTTCCTCACCAATTCAAATATTATTTTAACTCACTCCAATGGAATTATATTATTTTGTGAACTCAACTACATTTATACTCAACTCGAGTTTTAATGATATTTATAATATTGATGAGCTAAGCACCATTGTTTTACTGATGCCCAAGAGGCTTATGATTATTTTCTGGACTGATTGAGGCCAAGGGCCATCTGTGAGGATATGTTGAGGAGGCTTTCAGGCCTCGAGTGTTATGTGAGGAGGCTTCCAGGCCTCCAGTGTTATGAGGAGGCTTTCAGGCCTCGTGTGTGATGTGTAAAGGATTTCAGGCCTATTGATATTGCGCTTGGGTTGTAGGAGCCCCTTCGGAGTCTGTACACACCCCTAGTGAGCGCAAGGTACCCAGATGAGTTGGGAGTGGGCCCAAGAGGCTGTTGTTTGTGTGCTGGTGAGTTCGGAGTGAGCTCGAGGGGCTGATGTTGTCTGCTGGTGAGTTGGAAGTGAGCCACTGGGGCTGATACTGTACTGTGAGTTTGATATTGAGCCCGACGGGCAAGCTTTGATTATTCTTCACTGTTGAAATTAATTTTCTTTACTGTTTTAAAAGGAGAATTATCTGATACTCACTGTTTTACTGTATAACTAATTTTACTGCTTGAGATAGAGCTATATTGTGCCTTTATGAGATCTCATGCATTCAATACTCACTGAGTCGGAGTACTTACATTACTCCCTACACCATATGTGCAGATACAGGCTGAGCTGAGTTCACTCCTGAGCGCTGATTCTTTCCAGACCACGCGGTGACTAGGAGTACTGAGGTAGCTGTTGATGTCTCAACCCCGTTTTCTTCCTTATCTTTGTTATTATGATATTTCCAGACTTGTAAAATATTAGTAAATTATGTAGTAGCTCATGACTTGTGACATCGCGATTTCGGGCTGAGTCGGGATGTGTTTTGTTGTACTATCATGCTTATTTCGTTTTGTGATTATGTTATCTATTAATTAGACTTATTCCTACTAAGAAATTATAAAGAGATGTAATGTTTGTTGTTGCCTGGACTTGTCTTCACGAGGGGCGCCATCACAACCGAGTTGGTATTTTGGGTCGTGACAGAACGTTTGCTTGCATCATGTGCATTTTGACTTTGGAGACTCAACACAGGGGTTGGGTCTATCTACGACAGGTATACCTGAAATGAAAAAAACCATTCTGATGCATCCAACTTACTGCTTGTGCATTTTATTTGCTTCGGACTTGCATGCTGACTTGCTTTGAATATTGGGAAAATTTGAAAAAAAGGAAAAAAAAAGAAAAATAACAGTGTAGAGAGATAATTACCTTTTTTTAGAAAAACCCAGTGTCGTAATAGCGTTGAAACTCAGCCGAAATTTTGAGAAAATTAAAAAAAAAAGAAAATTTTTTTAGTTAGATTTATTTGAAACACAAGAGCTTTGTTTTTAAAAATTAGTTTATTTTCTTTGGCAGAACTACGTAAGTTTGATTCTCACTAGATGTGGGATACGTATGCAACTCATATCGGGTTCAACTATTTTTAAAATTTTTAGGGGTAAATAAGTGTCGTTGTTTTGCCATGAATTAAAGTGATGTCATTCTTGCCAAAAATAGTCGAATGTCCCTAAAAGGTCGCTAGAAGGCTATTTTTGCGAAAACAGCCACCTTTGGTCATTTCTCAAAATTATGGCTGGTTAGTAAACACAACCTTTAAATATTCTTCGAAGTGCTGAAAGGCCGTATTGACTTGATCGGATATTTTATGAAATTTTTCAGAACTAATGATGATTTAAAAAAAGAAAAAAAATAAAAAGAAAAATTAAAGAGTATTTTTTCAGTTAGAATCTGTTAGTCTATTTTTAGGCTGTATTGCCATTTTGATGACAATGTCTTTTAGTGTCCGTTAATATTGTAATAAAATGGGTTGTTTCAATAAACATATTTTCTTTTATGGAAAATTTGAAAAAATCCAAAAAAAATTTATTAGTCATTTTGCACTTATATGTCAGAACTACGCAAGGTCTGATTCATGCGGGGACATGATATGTAGGCAATCCACATAATATTTTACCACAACAAAAAAGAAAAAAAGAGAGAAAATGAGATATAAATAAATTAAAGGAAAGTTTGAGAGGGGCTTAAAAAGGGGCACAAGTATAAGAAACCGGAATGACGCATGCAACTGAAGCAAATGCATCATAGAAAGGGTTAACTGCCTAGGTGCATTGCATTCTTAATGTGTATTTACCTATCTGTTAAAAGCCCTAACGCTAACAGGTTGCTCCCATTTTGTTCTTTTTCAATCTTAAGAAAGGTGGTTGGTTTGTAGTTCCGAAAATAGTAATTCCTCTCGACAACATAAAAGTCAAAAGGCGATGGTAGATAACAACAAAATGGGGGAGTTTGATATCGGTACCCAAAAGTGGTCGGTTGAACATGACACAGGTTTGGATGATGAGGCAAGGATGTTAAGACAACACATAACAAACATGTATCGGGCTTGGATGGTTGGGAAGACACCCATACTGCCACCACCTGGTTTCTGAGATGTTGTCTTTACCCAAACTTTGGCATCTACCAATCACCCCTAGTATCTCCATCACTTTTCCTCCAAGTTCTAAGAGGCTGAAGAACATAGAACAGTCCTTAAAGAACATGCAAGGGACGGGAGACCGAGGCAGCATGTCTTACAAAGAGTTGTGTACACTCCCTAACATTCGCCTGCTCGCAAGGTTTAAAGTACCAAAGTTCAACTTGAATAAGGAATGCGAAGATCCGATAGTCCATCTGAGGGAATACTAAGGAAATGAGGAACGTTGGCGACAAAGACGATTTGCTACTGGCATACTTCCGCAAAATCTTGACTGGGGCATCTTTGGAATGGTATAATCGTCAAGATGTCAGTAAGTGAAAAACATGGGATGATATGTCTCAGGACTTTGTGTGGGACTTCTAGAACAATACAGAAATTATCCCGGACCAATCATCCATATCTCAGATAGAGGAGAAACCTAAAGAAGGTTTTTAGGAAGTTCTGGCTCTGGTGGAGTGAACAAGTTGCTCGGTATAATCTTCCTAAGGAAAGAAACGATGTTGTTGAGCCTCCCCGACAACAATGTCCAGTGGCCATCCTTGCTAAACACCCTCAGCCTCCATATCGACCATGTGGATATCCTTATAATTCTCCCGACCACTAATTTTCTCCACAGAACCCCCTTAATCGTAGATCACTTCCCAGATATACTGTCCATGTTGCACCACCACATGCTCCACATCCTCGAGGACCTTGATGGTATGCACCACTGACACAAATGTCTCATCAGGCATATTAACCACCTACCCGTACAATATTCCAACCGAGGCCAGAGTATAAAATAAAAGACTACTGGAAAAAGAGAATGCTTTCAGAGAATCTTATGCAAGTTTGTTTGAAAAGCTAAAGCATTCTGGCTTGATTGAGCTGCTCCTTGGTTATACTCCAGACCCACATGCAAAAGGCTTTGATCCTACTGTACGATGCATGTACCACTCTAATGTCCAAGGGCATAGCAGTGAGAATTGTCGTTCTTTGAAGAAGGAAATAGGAAGAATGATTCACGAAGGGGTAACTGTGATCAACGACAGTAACAAAGAGAATGTGAATCCTTGTGGGGATGTATTGACTAAAGTTGGTGATATTAAAATGGATAATGGTCTTAGAAATGTTGATGCATATGTCAGTGGCTAAGATGTTAAGTTTGGTAATTGGAAAGATGCTCCATCTTTTGATTAGCCAGGAAGGAGTTTTGGTGGCTGATTTTTTTATCATTTTTGTTGTCCGAATTATTTGGAGGGTTATAATCTGGATGTTGTCTTGTAAATCAAACCCTTCTATCTTTTGATTTTGTCTAGTCCCTTTGGTCGTAGTATCTCATTTAGTGTTGTCAAGGTTTGTTCTAAGGGTTGTTAACCCCAATTTAGTTTTCTTGTCTTGTTATTCGAATTATTTCATCGGCTAATGCAATGTCCTATTTTCTATTATTTCTAGACATTTTCTTTTATTTAGTCCTCTTATTTTTATAGTTCTTTTCCCGTCAACTCTAGTGACATGACATGCACGCACAGTTTTAGGCCTAATCTTAAAAGTTAATCATAAAGCCATTGGGAGATGATCTGGAAATTTAAGGGAAATAACAATAGTTTGACATTATTTGAAGCCCGAACCATGTGGAACCGGGGCAGATAAAACATAAAGAAACCGTAAAAGCAAGTTGGCCAAATTGACAAAGGTCGTTCATGATAATGAGAATGAGAATGTTGCCCAATGGTGTTTTTAACAGATGGATAAAGCAAATGTGTGAATATCACTATCAAGTCTAGCACGATCAGAAGATCTTACAAATGTTTGTTTAGTCACGTTGTTTGTGCTTGGCAGGTTTTGAAGATTGGAGTGACGAAGGCATTTTGTTCTGCTATCTAAACACATTATCCTTCGTTACCCCTTTGAGCCTTATTCGTTTTCTTTCATACCCCTTTTTCGAAATCAGTAGCAAAGATTAGAAACATAAACACAAATGAAAAATAAAAATAAAAATAAAAAGAAAACAATAAACACAACAAAAAAACAAAAGAGAAAAGATAATAAAAAAATGAAGAAAAAAATGAAAAAGTGAAAAGGAAAACAACAAGCGAACTACGTTTGACCTACGTACGCAGATTCACGGCTCGGTTATAGTAAACTAAAATATCAAAGATACCCAAGCAAGAAACTGGGCAAATGGTGTGATTGTTGTAAGATATATGATTCCGAGAGTTCTAACTTTAAACCCTTTGAGTTGTTTTGAGCCTTTGATACCCCTTCTTTTTAACCCTATCCAAAAGCCCACGTTACTGTCCAGAGAAAGACTTGTCGATCAGTCTTTGAGATATATCAAGGCGAGCAAGTAGATGTGAATCATATCAGGGGCAACACTCCGGACCGAACAAGGAAAATGAAAAAAGAGAGAATCTTATAGGTAAAAACCCTCACGGGTACTGTAAGGCAATGAAAGCCGAAAGAAATAAAAAAAAATGAGAGAATCTTATTGGTGAAAACCTTCATGGGAATTTTATGGCGGTTGCAAGTTGAGAGAAAGACCAAAATGAGAGAGGTTTGATAGTGAAAACCCTTCGGGCACTACAAGTCGAATAAGGATTGAGAATCAGATGGGAAATCACCATATGAAGATTGTGAAAGATGGTTAACGACGGACAATCAAAGCCCAGTTTCACGGTTTATGGGTACCACAAGAGTTGAACATCATAATTGCTTAACAGAATAGGCCACATGTGCATTTCATGGCCATTAGAGTTGGTATCCACGCCTGATAGGTTTCTACTTTATAGTTTTTCTTGTTAGGAATCATCTCTTTCCTTTGTCTTTTACTTTGTTCCTTTTATCTTCTTCATTTCCTCTTTCTGGGTCTGTTTTGTCAGCACAAGTGTGAAATTACTTCAAAATTTGCCATCAACTTTTCAACTGCACAAGACGAGATCTAGCTAGTACATCAAAGTGGCATAAGTCAGGAAAGAACAACAAGCGCACTGAGTTGGTAATAATCAACAGCTTTGGAGTCCCTGCAAAATACAAAAGTTTGGTACATGGAGAATGCAATAGATAAAGGGTGTTGGGTGAATGAATCAAAGGTATATTCTGTGATGAGATTGACAAAAAAGGTGGACCAGTGACAAGAAAGATATTCCAAGTAGAAATCAAAGGTTATAGACCTCAAGGCCAAAGCCAATGGCTTAAATCAGGAAAGAGCGACATGCACACTGAAGTTGGTAATAATCAAAATGCTTCGGGTATTAGGTGAAACACAAAGGTTAGGTGGATATCGGTCTAGGGGCAATGCAACAAATCAAAGATATTCAGGTGCAAACGAAAAGAGATATTCTCTAGGTTAAGGTTTATAAAGGAAGTGCTTAGTCAAGGAACTAGCAGGGTCTTCAAGTGGAAATTAGTTGTCATTGAAGATATTGGGTCCAGATAAGAAGGGTAAAAGTGGAAAACAACAGTTGAGAATTTTGTGAATAAGGAATCGTCAAGAAAGTCGGAAGTTATCGGCCAAGTTTCAAGATGGTTGGACAACACAGAACATGGAAAAGAGAAAAGGAAAACCATCCCCAGAAGGAGTATCACAAACCAATCACTACATTTTAAACTGACAAAATTTTCTTTGATTTGAAATAGGGGCAGGAAATGTTACTGATGGAGGAAAGACATGTTACAAGGAAGATTATCAAAGTGGGGAAGAAAATTTTCTTTCGTTTTGTCTCTGTTCTTGAAGTCAGGAGCCCCCTGGAGAACAGAGGCGTTATCTTTTTAGGATGTTGAAGTCAGGAGCCCGCCTGAAGAACGAAAGCGTTATCTTTTTAAGTTGTTTTTTAAGTCAGGAGCCCGCCTGGAGAACGGAGGCGTTATATTTTTAAGATGTTGAAGTCAGGAGCCCGCCTGGAGAACGGAGCCGTCATCTTTTTAAGTTGTTATTGAAATCAGGAGCTCGCCTGGAGAACAGAGGCATTATCTTTTTAAGTTGTTGTTGAAGTCAGGAGCCCGCTTGGAGAACTGAGGCGTTATCTTTTTAATATGTTGAACTCAGGAGCGCTCATGGAGAACGGAGGCGTTATCTTTTAAGTTGTTGTTGAAGTCAGGAGACCGCCTGGAGAATGAAGGCGTTATCTTTTTAAGTTGTTGAAGTCAGGAGCCCGGCTAGATAACTGAGGCGTATTATTTTAAGTTAGAAGTGAGTAACCCGTCCGGAGAGCAGAGGGTTACAACAAAAATCAAAGGAATAAATTCAAATTCAGAAATTAGAAGGAAGGCAACAATGGTCAAAAGAAGACAATTCAAGTTTCGAAGGAAAAAAAATTTGAATTTCATAAGAAGGAAAGAAGCAGTTCGAGTTCAGCAATCAGGCATCCACCTGAGAGAGAGAAGAGAATGAGTCAAGTCAGAAATAAAGAAACACCAGAGGAAACACTGTCAACAAGGAAACAAAGATCACATGACCAAGTTTGAGAATAAATCTTTGTAATTCATAGACCATAGCTTAGCATGGCTTCTTCATTTTTATCACGGTGTAATAAGGAAGTCAGTAAGCCGTATGAGCAACAGCAATAGCAATAACAATGAAACTAAAGCTTCATGGTAGTCCCAGCTACCAAAATTTTCCAAACTACATTGACCTGATTCCTTTATAGTCAAGGATATGTAGGAAACCTTTGAAGCAGAGGTTCGGTTAAATCTTTCAAAAAATGCTTCCCACGGAGTGTTCAAAACGGGCAAAAATCACTCGTTTTCGCTCATTTTATCTTTGCACAAAAACTATTCGTGTTTTCGAGCAAAGAGGGGAAGATGTTAGCATGTGAGTTTTTCCTCACACGAATTACTCCAAAAGAATTCAAAATAAAATAATTTTCCCTTCATGTGGAATTTTTGTGGAATTTTCAGCTATTATTTGCATTTGTGTGTGCAGGTTTATTTGATAAATTAATTTTAAAAAAATAATGTTTACGACTTATTGGATATTTTGAATTAATTAATAGTTGGTTATTTTATAAAAATGGGATAAATCACGAAAAATAATGTATGTGTGCATTTTAAGTAATTAATGGTGAATTTTGTGTTTTCTTTTTAATTTGGCATCTAATTATTTTCGGATAATTATCATTTAGAATCAATTAGTATTTTAAGATAATTTGGTCAATAATTAATTTAGGATTGTATTTTAATTAGAAAGAAAATTGATGTAGAAAAAAATATATAAAAATAGTGTGGAATTAATAAAGAGAGGAAATCTGAATTGGGTCAAATTAACATTCATTAGAAAGTCCCAAACAATTATCCCTGAAACTCATCCAAACTAGCCCAAAACCACTTTCCATATCCGGTCCAAAGCATCGGTCTCTGAGGCCTGTAAAACGATGTAGTATTGAATGAAACTATGTCGTTTCAATACCAAGAGATCTGAGCCGTTGAATCTCACTCATCCAATGACTCAAACCTTTCCCACAAAACCCGACCCGATTTTCCCAGATCGACCCAGTCCCCCAATGAGATCAAGCGACCCCGTTTCCCATAAACCAATTGATCTAGGTCGTTGATATCATTTAATTAAACGGTCGGGATTCAATTACACTCTAGGTATATATGTTCACAAACAGACCCCACCCCCTTAGAACCCCTCCCCTTCCTTCGTCTCTGCTCATAAGAGTCCAAATTCCCCAAACCTTAGCGAGCCGCCACCCCTTTTCACCGCTCAAAACCCAGAGGCGTCGCCTCCGTTCACCTCCAAATTAACATCATAACATTGCCTAGCTACCCTCTTTCCAGATCACCAAACCTCTTCCTCCAAACCTTGGCCAAGCTCGTCGAATCTTAAATCAAAATCTGGACACTAAACCTTAGCTTACCCAATCAGTCCCAAACCCGCACTCCTGAACCATCAGGCTTTCCTCGTCCCAAATACCACGTTATTTTTCCTTGAATCATCGTAGAACCTTTTGAATTTTAGATCGAAAGTTGAACCTTGAATCCACAAAAGCACTATTTATTAAAGATTTCAAGAGTTAAGTTGAAATAGGCTATAATCGTGTATTTTCAGTCGAACAAAAACATACGAATGGAGTCCGTTTCAACCAAAAAAGTAGGAAGGTCTTTGGAACGGAATAATGTGTTCGATTCTTGTAAGTGTTTCTGTTTTTTTATGTTTTATTTTGTGCATCTTCCTCCTCATCCGTTTCCCATAGGTTGAAATTCACGATTCTTATCATGTGCTTGTCCTTTTATTATATGAAGTTTTGGTCTGTTTGTGTTTTTATTTGCTGAGAACAACAAATGTGAACATTTCATGTCAAGTTACTTTAAGTTTTAATCATTTAAATCATTTCTTAGTTAAACATGATAAGTTGTTTGCAATTTCTTTTTGAATGTTCTTTTACATGGTTCTATAAATGTTTGTATGTTTTACACATGATTAGTTTATTTTCAGTTATCAGAATATCTGCATCTCTTTTGAATCTGTTGATCTATTTTTAAGCCTTAACATGTGAATAGTCCTTATAGGGGATAATGTGGGTAGTTGGGGTTTAATGAAGAATTGAAGTTGCTAGTAAAAATAACCTTTCGAATTAACGAAAGAAGAGAGGATTGTTGGTTTGGTCTAGTGCTTTTACTAAATTGGAAATCAGAAACAGTATAGGTTAATTATAAAAGGTTAAAGAGGCACACATAGTAAAGGAATATACAAGATGGAAAGTCAAAAAACACGGAGGTAATAATAAAAGGTCTAGAGGTACAACTGTAAAGAAAAAAAGAGGGGCTGGAAAGGGTTTAAGGGTTGGGTATAAATATAGAGAGGTACAGAAAGACACAGGGAGAGGACTTCAAAGATTGCAGCTAGTTTTAGAGGCAGTTTAAAAGGATCATTTTGAGAGATTTTAGAGTGGGAGAGATAATCTGATAGAGCTTGAAAACATTGGGAAAAAAATACTGAGAGTTCTATATAGAGTTTTGAGACCTGAAAAGAGAGTTTTGAGGCAAACATCATTTTGAGAGTTTGAGAGGTCAGTTTTTGAGAGTTTTAGAGTTCTTTAGGCGAAACTGAACATATTTTGAGAGAGGTTATTATTCCATTGAACAATTTTTGTTATATTGATTTTAAGATCATAAACAGTTCAAATCTATCTATTTCTGTTCTGTACTTAGGTGTTCAGAGCATTTGAAGGTATTTGGTGATTTGTTCAAGTGTTGCTGGGTATTATTTGATTGCTTAAAGGTGTTCTGCCACTGCCTAGTCTAATTCCGAGTAGATTTAGTATTTTGGTTACGTTACCTTCTTCTTGGGCATTTGGACTGTGGTTTACCCTTGAATTTGTCTCTATTTGTTCTTGGTAACTGTCGATTTGCTTTTACATTTGTTACTGCCGTTGCTGATCTTTCTGCTTCTTCCATTGTAAATTAATTTCCAGGTACACAACTTGACTTTGATAATTGTGAGCTAAAACTATGAAGCATGAATATATGAAGAATTGAAACATGTATTTTGATTGAGTTTTCTTCCTGATTCATGTAGCTAATCACTTAAGTCACTGATGTATGTGTATTTCTGTTTGGTTTTGTAATAAGTGGACTGCAGTACTCAAACACATAACAAATTCTTCTTATGTTGAGAACAAGTGCTCTTAACTTCATGACTAGATTAATGTAATGGTTTATGTTAGGTTTAGTTGATTTCCGGTAAGTTATTTCAGAAATTTGTTAAAAAAAAGTTGACTTAGAAATGTGGGAGAGCTTTTGGCAATTTGTTCTCATTTTCATTCTACGATTAATTAGCACTTGACTGAACTGTTTTAGACTGATTTGAGATCCAGTAGGATGAAGGCTTCTAATTCAAAGATAATTGGCTATTTGAGTTTGTCTGTTAATTATGTAGAAGGTATAACAGGAGTATTGTAGTTGTAGGCAAATATAAATTTGTTAGTTGGGATATGGGGGTTGAACTTGAGTTTAACTCGTCTTTTCACCGTTTTAAAATTCAAATTGCGTGAGTGTCCCCACAGACAAATTCGGGCGTCAATTAACAGAACTTAGGTGTGAAACTGGAATCACATCGTTCACTGTCACCTTGAGTAAGATAATTGGAAACAACTTCAACGGACACCTATCTTAAGTGAATTGAAACTTTGTTGGGGCTCGATAGCCCATTTGCAAATGGTGTAGTCTCAGCGCCTAAATGATTGACCCAGGCCTGATTTGCATATTCGTTTGAGGGCCTAGGCCCAAGCCTGCGACTGTTCCATGTTGTACCGGACCTGGGTTATGATTTATGCACGCGGGATGTTTTGAGTTTGTGGAGCTAAACGTAGTTAATTGTTAAGCAATAATAAATTGTTAGGACCTTTTCTTTTATTTTAGAGACGCACAAAAATAGAAAAATCATAGTCGCTTTAGGATTGTCCTTTAAATAAAATGAGATGAGCCTCGCCAAATAAAAAATGTAAAATTGCGGGACCTTCGATAAATGGTTATATTAAAATACGTAGGTTTTGGGATGGACCGTTTAGCAAATTTCACGGCCTTCCCCAAAAATAATAATGCGTTAGTCTATTTTGGAACGCATTTTAATAACATTACTTTCCTAAACTCGGGTGCATATTTATGTGACCCAAATCCAAATAACAACGAAGTTGAAATGTGTCAACAATCACGGGTGCATTTATGTGACGTGGTCCGAGACACGTTTTCACGACGTTGCAATTCTCATTTAAAATAATAATAAAAGCGGTTTAAGGTTAAAAGCACATACGCTAAAACATGTTTTGAAATCAGATAAAACCAAATAGGAAAGTTATGCAACCATGCTAGAATCACGAAACTCGGGAATGCCTAACACCTTCTCCTGGGTTAACAGAATTCATTACTCGGATTTTTGGTTTGCGGACTATTAATAGAGTCATATTTTTTCTCAGCTCGAGATTCAACTGATGACTTGGGACACCATCAATCTCCTAAGTGGCGACTATGAATTCTAATATTAAATCTCGTTCCGATTGTCCTTTAAGTGAAAAAACTCTCTTACGCCCCTTGCGAGGTGTAGGAAAAAAGAGGTGTGACACCCGGTGGGGTAAGCATCTTTGTACCAAGAGTAGAAGCAAGACAACTTGCATCATCAGAGTTGATGTCATCCACATCAGGCGTGCGAGGGTCGTACCCGTATGCCTCACAAGCTGCACGAGCTTAGATATGCACGGACTGAAGTTCCGCTTTTTTTTCCCTCCCCTCGGCGTGGAAAGCCTAGTACATGTGAAGCCGGGCCTCAGCAAGGAGCTAAAACTCATATAAGCGATGAGGCACGACCAGATCGACCAAGGCACGAGACGTAGAAGGTTGAGAGCGCAAACTTGCATCCTCTGCTCTCAGCCAGGACACTTAACCATTCAACGCAGATAGCCCCACCTCAAACTCTTTAACACGCACTTCAAGCCCTGCGACCTTAAGAATAGAGGCCTCCTTCTCCTCAGTCAGCTTCGACCTACAAACACGGAAGGCATTCTCCTAGGACGTCATTCCAGAAACAGTTTCCGCCAACTTATCAGCACCAACGTTCAGCTCGCCCTCAAGCCCCTCAATCTCCACCGCCTTTGCACTCAATTCGGCAGTTAAACTGGCCTCCTTTGATTGTAAATCCTCATTCTTGGCCATCACCCCCTGCTCAACTCAAGCTCATCCTCCATCACCTTAAGGGAGGCCTCAAGTTCACTATTACGAGTGAAAACCTTCATAAGCTCCTCATCATGCTCCCTGATCTCTTTGATCTTGCACTCTAGTTGGTCCTCTCTCTGTTTGAGCCCTTCACGAAACAACTGAAATTCAGGTCCTTATTATAAATATAGGTCATCATACGGTGCTTAGCACGATACCGTTGATACTTGGACGACATCTTCCCATCGATGGCCGTCCCCTTCCTCTCCTGACGCTTGCTCTTGGTCTCCATGATAAGGGTCTGGCACAAAAGAAAAAGAAAAATTTAAACAAAATACAGGTCGACAATCGCCACACAAGCCCAAAGACGAAAAGGAAAAGAAAGGCACCTCCGCAAGGCCATACCAGCGACGTTCTAAGACAACTCCATGTCACTCATCGCTCTAAGCACCTCGTTTTCAGGGGCAGCACAAAAAGGAGCAAAAACAGACGCCACTTGCTCACAATTCAACAAGAAGTTGTAATCCCATGAGATAACTTTGTGACGATCATACCCTTATGCCCTGACCTCCACGTGAGTATGGCAACCTACAAACTCGTTAACATCCTCCTGGTTGACATCTGAACATGATTCACCCTCAACACGACGACTTTCAATGTTGGACGATACGCCACCCTCGACAGAGTGCACGGAGCTGGCTCCTGGGCAAACTCCTTCCCTTTGGGGAGATATCCCCGATAAAATGGTGTCGCCCATAAATATGGGTACAGGTGCCATCTGCGACGCCCTTCTTCTATCAGCGTCCTTGGCTACATCCTTCCCGAGCTCTATTCCCCTCCTTTTTCTCGACAATAGCTCATCCCCATTGGAAGATTCATCAAAGAGGTGTCGGGTCGGTACTGAAGAAGCGTCCTCCCTCACAACCATGACTCGAGAGGAACCTTCCACTTGAATCGTTTGAGGACGGCCCTTTCAAACAGACTCATTCAAAGTAAACTGCATTCGTGTGGTAGCAACGGCCTGTCGGAATGCAGGGACTGGCGCCCTCCACCTAAAAGCTCCTTGACCTGCCGTCACGAAGAATCATATTAATAGACGACGATATATATCCAACAAAGTGGTAAGGGGAAAACATTTACCAGATGGAACTTTAGGGACGTAATGCTTTACGAAGGCGGGTCAATCTTGAGTTTCTGCTACATGGGGCAACAGACGGGCTACCCAATCTCTTATGCCAGCAATAAGGCGGGGCGGACATCCCATAGCTGCAAACAAGAAGCAAACAACTTTACAATGAATATAGGTGAATGAAGAGTAAAGAGAGTGGCGATATTTACGACTCTCATTCCATAGCTCTGGAAACCTGGCGGGGTCAGAAATAATGTGTTCGATTTTGACAAAGAAGTACTTGTGCCAAAACTTGCGGCTTGCTCGATCGTCTGTCCCAACCACCAGCCCTTTTGTGCCACAGTGCCTCAAATGCACCATGGTACCCCTGTGCAAGCTAGGCGAGGACAAGTGCAAAAGATGGTGGATAGAAATATCACATTCCGTCAACTACGCATATTTGGTCAATAGCAGAAGTATCTTGAGCATATACAGCGAAAGTTGTGCCGGGAAAACTTGGTAAAACCTACAGAACTCTTCCGCTAATGGGAGGAGGGGAAAAGTACAGAAAATCTCGAAAGGTTACTCGTAGAAAGTGTAGTGCCCAGGTCTGTGGACCTCAACGAAATCTCTCCCTGATGATACCATGTCAACGTGATCAGGAACACCATACTTTGCACGGAGAGCGTCAATGTGAACTTGTTCTGTCTCAAAGAGTACGGGGGTAGGAGTAGAAGGGGGATCTTTGAGGAAGTCACTTCGAGACATGGGGTGTCTCGGCAGCAACTCCTCCACCGTAGAAAGGCTATCACCTTCTTCTACTACCATATCTTCACCGCCCGAAGGGGGGCACCATGGACAATAGGGCGACCTTAAGAACCCCTCCACGAGATCGGTGTGATCTTGGCATGCTTTCATTAAAAAAGGTATTGATACAGCAGGAAAAAGAAAGGAGGGAGAAATTGTGAACGAAGAATGTGAGAAGAAGAAGCAGAAGGTTGTCAGGACAAGCTCGGAGAAATAAGGAGAGGTAATCAGAAATGAAATGGCCAAGAACTTTTGAAAAAACAAATCCTCCACCTATTTATATGATTGGGCAGCGCCAGAATCAAAGCGGAAGGTCACAGAGTGTCACCATAATCGAAGCAACAAGCCATCAACTCCTATCTCAAAAACATCCGTAATGATGATGCACGTGAAGATGAAATCATTTCTCGGTAAAATGCATTACCCGGTATCTTGCTAAGCACACTGACTGTCCACCGTTGGCCATGTCGTAACTTCTCGAAGGATCAAATTTCTCTACAGAAATGCATGATGTCCGACCATCGAGGGCGCACCCAGTTGCAACCCCGACAAGCGAAGGGACTAACTGTATGGGTCCAAATTTGACCAACCATGACGGTCAACGAGTACGAAGAAGTACAGGCCCACTAGGGGACATTAGAATATTCCTTCGAGTATTCCTTATAACTTGTCTTTTACAGCTTAGAATGGTTTCGCTCCTTATATATATAGAAACCAACAACTTTGTAAATGGTGACTTCTGGGCTGATCTAGAATACTTGCTGTAAATTTGCTTACATAAACGAGTGAGAAGATTTATTTTAAAAGATCGGTTGATCTGGATAGATAAAGAATTCTTATTATCCATAATCTCCTTATCCATATTTTGCTCTAGAGATTATTACACTTAGCTAAGATTTACCCCTTTATTTTTTTTGATTGATTTATTCAAAAAAGTTTCGATATCTTTTGAGTCAAACAACATCGGTCTACCACCTTCAATTCCTGGCTCCGCCTTTGCTTTTGACGAGTTAGCTATTTCTAAAAATATTAGTACTGATTTGCGGTTCATTGTTTCGTAGCGTCGACTATGAACTTTACTTCATGTCTTATGTAGCTTCCTCTAAATGTTATTTGTATCTCTCGACTCCGTTTAAGTGTTGATAATACTGCACTCAATTCGTGTGCAAAGGTTCAACTTCAAAGAAAGCTTAGTCAAAGACCTTATAAATTCTACGGATTACGTAAATGTATATGATAATTACTTAAAAAGTAAATAAGTACCCATGTACTCCGGCGAAAGACATAAAGCAAGAGTTGTCTTTTACATTACTGAGTAATAATTCAATTTCTTCTGAAGAAATGAGCTGTCTAATGCGCCGCCCAAATAATTCTTGATTTTCAGTACTCTCATTCAAGAAACAAGACATTCGACCATATTACCCAAAAAACCAAAATATCGCAGGAAAGGACATGTCCCCTTCGTGAAGCCCATTAATTTCTCCTATGCAATTCGTATTGCCTTCACAAAATAATAGATCCTTAATATACAAAATCATACACCCTCGTTCCAAAATGATACTAATCTTTGACCAAGCTTCACGTTTGGTTGAGTATTAGGATAGATAACTTATATTTATGGTAAGCATTGATTTAATGAATATAAACATGTACCATTAAGTCAAAGTTAAACAACAATAACAACAATCCAATATAATCGCACTAGTGGGATCTGGGGAGAATAGAGTGTACGCAGACCTTGCCCCTACCTCTGAAAAAACAAAGAGACTATTTCCGATAGACCCTCGGCTCAGAAAAGATAAAATAAGGAAGACAACAAGCATAAAAATTGGAAAAGCAGAGCAAAAATACAAAACTAAAAGTAAGTACTGTAATCAGAAATCCGAAACGAAAGCAACAACAAGTACAGAAGCCAAGTGATACAATGATACACACCCTTTACTTTTATTCTTAACCTCCATACATGTTAGTATATTGTATTTGTAAAATAATTCTGAAAATATAAACAAATATAATAGAAATAAACATAAACAGAAGTGATAGAAAACCAATTCGAGTCCACTGAATTTACAGTGTTCCCTTAAGGAATTTAATCCCCTCCAAGTACCCAAGGTTATGGATTATTTCCTCCCAGGATAGAACGAATTACACACTGGTGTAGTGGTAATTAAAACTCCAGTGTTTCAGCGAATACAAAGTTCGATAGTAAATCAAACTTCCTTTTGCTTTATTTGATGCTAAAAGTATGCAGAAAGAAGGAGAAGAAACTTAGAAAATCATAGTGAAATTCTAAGGAGAATAGTGTTGTATTTATAGCCAAAAGTTGGAATTTGAAGAGGTACAATTCTTCAGAATGGTTGTTTCTGCAAAACGTCCAAAGCATAAATGTTATTACATAAATGACTATTTACTCAACAATAAAGAGGAAAAATAAAAAGGAAAAATTGATGGGTAGTTAATTTTCTGTTACAAAAACAGAAAACTGAATTTGGATAGCTGAATTAGATTTAATATTAATATTAATATTATGTTCCTAAAACAAATATTTAATAACATTTCTATTAATATTTTACTACTAACAAATAAATTTGATCCAAAAAATTAATCAATAAATCGATCATTTGACCAAATCTGAATTCGAATCCGAAGCCGAAGCCAAAGCTGAAGCCAAAAGCTGAGCCGAGCGAGCGACGACGACGGCGCGAGGTTTGCTTTCCTCTGAACTCTTTAAGATCTAGAAGAAGAGCAATTGCTTATATATCCATAAAAACCCTCTTCCTATTCCAATATGGGACAATGTACATATACAAAAGGGGGAAACTTAAAAGTTTACTAAAAAATTTCATTTTCCTCGATTTTTCATTCACCCTCTATTAAGTATTTAATTTTATATTTAATACACAAAACCCAACAATTCCCCACATGAATGAAGAATGGCTATATCGCGGAAGTATGCATGAAAAATTGTGTGATTCGCAAGCAAGGATTAATTGCATCTGGATAAGTAGGTTTCCCTTTTTACTTTTCGCGTTGAACTTATGTCGGATATACTCGATCCACCGGTAGATTTGATATCTTTGAGCCGTCGATATTTGATGTATACCTAGACAACCACAAGTCACACAACCAAACCTTAACTGTCTTAGGTTCTCATTGTTGTGTTCGTTTCATCCATGAACACCGCCTGATTTCATAAGTGCATAGAGAACTGGCTTTACAAAGTTCTCCTTGAAGTGGATAACACTTCACACTTACATAGGTGATTCCTAAATATGCCATCCTGTAGATACACTATTTGATATACCCCGTATCAAATTTAGAAATTATTAAAAGCCTTAGTGATTTATCCTTGGCACTGAACATTGTCTCATCACGAGAATGGACCAAACCGTCATTAATGACTTTGTTTGATCTACCTGAACCTAGATCTTGGGATCTCCATTCTTCTAGGTAGAGTTACCGCCTAAATGAATTGTTCTTGGCCACAGTCCCATTTCCCTTGATAACTTCTCAACTACCTCTCTTGTTAGGTCTTTTGTAAGTGGTTCCGACACATTATCACTTGACTTTACATAGTCAATCATGATAATTCCTTTAGAGAGTAATTGTCTAACGGTTTTATATCTCCATCATATATGACGAGATTTACCATTTTACATAATGCTCCCAGCCCTTCCAATTGTCCCTTGACTATCAAAATGTATGCACATTGGTGCCAATGGTTTGGGCCAAAATGGAATATCTTTCAAGAAATTTCAGATCCATTCAACTTCTTCATCGGCTTTATCTAAGGTTATGAACTCAGCCTGCATTATATAGGGGGCAATACAAGTTTGTTTGGACGACTTTCAAGATACCGCTCCTCCACCAATAGTGAATACATATCCACCTGTGGACTTGGAATCAGTTGATCCGGTGATCCAATTTGCATCACAGTAACCCTCAATCACCACAGAATATTTACTATAGTGCAAAGCAAAGTCCTGGGTATGTACTAAATACCCCAAAACTCATTTCATGGCCATCCAATAAGATTGACCAGGATTACTCGTGTATCGACTCAATTTACTTATAGCACAAGCTATATCTAGTCGTGTACAATTCATGATGTACATTAAGTATCCCAACACACGGGCACAATCCAATTGTGATATAATTTGGTCTTTGTTCTTCGCTAATGCAAGATTCATGTCAATTGGAGTCTTTGCAACTTTAATGCCCAAGTGCTTTAATTTTTCAAGTATTGTCTTAATATAATGAAATTGTGACAATGCCAGACCTTGAGAAGTCTTATGGATCTTAATTCCCATAATTAAATCAGCAACTCCTAAGTCTTTCATATCAAACTTGCTAGTTAGCATATACTTAGTAGCATTTATGCTAGCAATGTCATTACTCATTATGAGCATATCATCCACATATAAGCAAACAATAACTATTTTATTTGGAACATTTTTAATGTACACACATTCATCACATTCATTTATATTAATCCCATTTGACAACATTGTTTGGTCTAATTTCTCATGTCATTGTTTGGGTGCTTGTTTTAGTCCGTAAAGGGACATAACAAGTCTATAGACCTTTTTTTCTTTACCCGGCACCACAAACCCTTCAGGTTGTTCCTTGTAGATTTCTTCCTCCAACTCTCCATTTAAGAAGGTCGTCTTAACATCCATTTGATGAATTTCAAGACCATAAACTGTAGCTAACGCTACTAACATTCGTATGAACCTAATTCTTGTAACTGGAGAGTATGTATCAAAATAGTCAAGACCTTCTTGTTGTCTATATCCTTTGACCACAAGTCTTGCCTTATATTTTTCAATAGTGCCATCATCTTTCATTTTGCTCTTAAATATCCATTTAGAACCCCAACGGTCTATTTCCAGAAGGAAGATCAGCCAATTCCCATGTATGGTTGTTTAGTATGGATTCTATTTCACTATTGACTATCACATTCCATAACAATGATTCCGAAGAAGACATAGCTTCTTTAAATGTTTAAGGCTCATTTTTCAATAAGAAAGTAACAAAATCTGGTCCAAACAAAGTAGACGTTCTTTGACATTTACTACGTCTTGGATCCTCCTAGTTAAGTGTACTTTCTTTTGTTTCTTCCAAAGGTCATTTAGATCCTTCGCCAATCGACTCATATTTTTTTATACGGATATATATTTTCAAAGAACTCAGCACTATAAATTCTATAATCATATTATTATGAATGTCGAGATTTTCTGATTTATGAACCAGAAATCGATATGCTTTACTATTAGTTGCATATCCCATGAAAATACAATCAACGATTTTCGGTCCTATTTTTATCCTTTTGTGTTTAGGAACATGCACTTTTGCCAAACTCCCCCACACTTTAAATTAATTCAAGTTGGGCTTCCTCTCTTTTCATTTTCATATGGAATGGATTGTGTTTTGTTATGAGGTACTCGATTTAGTATTCGGCTAGCCGTAAGAATGGCGTCCCCCAACAACTTCTGTGGTAAACCAGAACTTATCAATAATGTGTTCATCATCTCCTTTAATGAACGATTCTTTTTTTTTTGTATTCCCATTCGATTGGGGCGTGTAAAGGGCTGTTGTTTGATAAATAATTCCTTAAAACATATTTATTCAAAAGGAGATTCATATTCACCACCCCTATCACGTTTTATCATTTTGATTTTCTTATTAAGTTGTGTTTCAACTTCATTTTGTATTGCTTGAATGCATTTATTGCTTCATCTTTACTATTAAGTAAGCAAACATGGCAATATCTATTACTGTCATCAATAAAAGTTATTAAATACTTCTTTCTACTGCGAGATGGTATTGACTTCATGTCACAAATATCTGTGTGAATAAAGTCTAAAGGATTTGAATTCCTTTCAACTGACGTATAAGGATGTTTAACATACTTAGATTCCACATATATTTGAAATTATAATTTGTCACATTCAAATTTAGGCAATACTTCCAAATTAATTATTTTCCGTAAGGTTTTATAATTGACATGACCCAAATGTATATGCCATAATTCATTTGACTCAAGTAAGTAAGATGAAGCTGAAATTTTATTATTATTTTTCACAACCATTACATTTAGCTTGAAAAGGCCCTCGGTGAGGTAACCTTTTCCTACAAACCTCATTCTTATTTGTTACAACCTTATCGGAAACAAAAACACATTTAAAACCATTGTTAAGAAAAAGTTCAGTAGAGACTAAATTTTTTCTAATCTCGGGAACATGAAGGACGTTGTTTAAAGTCACCACTTTACCGGAAGTCATTTTGAGAAATATCATCCCACATCCTTCAATTTGGCCTTTGCAGCATTTCCCATAGAAATTGTCTCATCGGGTCCAACATGAGCATAAGTAGCAAAAGCTTCGTTAACACCACAAACATGGTGAGTGGCTCCAGAATCAATCCACCACTCTTTAGGATTGCCTACCAAGTTGCATTCGGATAGCATGGCACATAAGTCATCAACATCATCATGTTTTTCAACCATGTTTGCTTGACCCTTCTTCTTGTCTTTCTTCGGAGCACGACACTCTATAGATTTGTGTCCGGGCTTTCTACATTTGTAGCCATTTCCACTGAACCGCTTCAACAATATTTCGGTCCACAAGCCTTCTTTCTCTTTTTGTTCTCTTCAACAATATTAGCTCCCATTATTGTTAAATTTCCACGGCCTTTCTTTTTACCATATTTGTTGTCCTCTTCGATTCTCAACCGAACAATGAGATCTTCAAGGGACATCTCATTGCGTTTGTGTTTCATGTAGTTTTTGAAGTATTTCCATAAAGGAGGCAACTTCTCAATCATCGCTGCTTCTTAGAATGCTTCATTGATGACAAGACCTTCAATAAAATTTTTGTTAGTAAAAATACTAAGATTACTACTTTCAACATCAATATTAATTTAATTTATACTTTCAGCAAGGAGATCGTGAATAGTCGCTTGCAATTCTTGGACTTGGGTAATAACAGACTTGTTATCTACCATTTTATAGTCCAAAAAACTTTGCAGCCGCAAGCTTTTTCAACCCAGCATCTTCAATTTTGTATTTCTTTTCAAGCGCAGTCTACAGTTCTTTCGATATTTTCACGCCACTATAGACATTTTACAAAGCATCCTCTAGCCCACTTAGGATATTATTCTTACACAAAAAATCTGAATGCTTCCACGCCTCAGTCACGAGAAAGCGTTCATTTTATGAAGTTCCATCGGACAGCACAGGAACTTCTTCCTTGATGAATTTCTGGAGACTTAGAGTAGTCAAGTAGAAGAATATCTTTTGCTGCAAACGCTTAAAATCAATCCCGGAAAATTTTTCAGGTTTCTCTGCCGGTGCCAATGCTACAGGTGTTCGGCTCATTAAGGCATTGTCTATCACCATCGGAACAACTTGGTTTCTGTTATCATTAGTCATTTCTGTAAAAGAATGACATCAACATTAAAATCACGTAGATTTTAATAGAGTACAAGACCACAAAGGTTTTACTCTGCAGAAATAATAAGTACAAATACAGAAATATAATTAAACTCCTTAAGCTTGTTAGTATACTGTATTTCTAAAATAATTCTGGAAATAAAAAGAAATATAAACATAAATGAACATAAATTGAAATGATATAAAATCAATTCGAGCCCACTGGATTCATAGTGTTTCCTTAAGGAATTTAATCCCCTCCTAGTACCCAAGGTTATGAATTATTTCCTCCCAAGATAGAACGAATTACACACTAGTGTAGTGGTACTTCAAACCTCAGTATTTCAGCAAACATAAAGTTCGATAGAAAATCACACTTACTTTTGCTTTGTTTGATGCTAAAAGTATGCAAAAGAAAGAGAAGAAACTCAAAAAATCATAGTGAAATTTTGAGGAATAATATTGTATTTATAGCCAAAAGTTAGGCTGAAATATGAACAGGTGCAACTCTTCAGAATGACTGTTTCTGTAAAAATGGCCACATCATAAATGTCATTATATAAATGTCTATTTACTCAACAATAAAGAGGAAAAATTAATGGGTAGTTAATTTTCAGTAACCTGGAGCAATGTCATATCCTGCCTAATCACCTCTCCCCAATACTTCTTCGGCCTGTCTCTACCTCTTCTCAGGCCCTTCAAGGCCAACCTCTCGCAACTCCTCATCAGAGCATCTGTGTCTCTTCTCATCACATGCCTGAACCATCCAAGTCTCACCTTCCGCATCTTGTCCTTTATAGGGGTCATGCCCTCCTTGTACCGAAGAACATCAGCTCTAATTCTATCTAACCTGGTATGCCCACACATCCATCTTAACATCCTCATTTAAGCTACCTTCATCTTATGGACTTTGGAGTTCTTGACTAGCCAACACTCTGATCCATACAACATAGCTGGTCTGACCACCGCTCTATAGAACTTACAATTAAGTTTTAGTGGCACATTCTTATCACATAAAACAATAGAAGCGAGCCTCCATTTCATCCATCCCTCCACAATATGACGTGTAACATCCTTGTGGATCTCCATATTCCTTTGAATAACTGAACCAAGTATTTAAAACTTTCTCTCCTAGGGATGACTTGAGAATCAAACCTCACATCTTCATCCACTACATGAGACGCACAATTGAACTTGCACTCCAAGTATTCCATCTTCGTCCTCCTCAACTTGAAACCTTAAGACTCTAGGGTCTGCCTCCAAACCTCTAACATCGCGTTAACACTGCCTCGCGTCTCCTCAATTAGTACAATATCATCTACAAATAAAATGCACCACGATACCTCTCTTTGAGTGTGGTCCGTCACAGCGTCGCTCGCCAAGACAAATAAAAATGGGTTGAGGGTCGACCCCTTGTGCAACCCCATCATAACAAGGAAGTTTTCCGAATCCCATCTCATGGTCCTCACCTGAGTCTTAGCTCCATCATACATATCCTTAATTTTCCTAATATATGCAATAAGAATACCTCTAGTCTCCAAACATCTCCATAGAACCTCTATCGGTACTTTATCGGAAGCCTTCTCTAAGCCGATGAACACCATGTGTAAATACATCTTCCTCTCCCTATACTGATCCATCAACCTCCTAACAAGATGGATAACTTTTGCAGTCGAATGTCTCGTCATATATCTGAACTGGTTTTCAGAAATTGTCACGATCCTCCTCAACCTCATTTCCCCACTCTCTCCCAGACTTTCATAGTATGGCTCAGTAACTTGATACTCTGATAGTTGTTTCAACTTTGGATATCACCCTTGTTCTTATATAGTGAGACTACCGTACTCCTTTATCATTCTTCAGGCATCTTCTTCATCCTAAAAGTGACATTAAATAACTAAGTGAGTCACTCCAAGCCCTCCCTACCCACACTATTCCAAAATTTCACCAGGATCTCGTCTTGACCTGTCGCTCTCCCCTTGTTCATCTTATGCATAGCCTCCTAATAGAATGTATGAAGTTGGCCCGAGAAAAAGAAAAAAAATTGACTTTTTGAAGTCAATGAAAGATCATATAATAAAGTGGCGGGTTAGATAGCAAGAGCAACTAGATCAGTAATAGAAAGGGTGGCTAAAATGGATAGATCTCTTTTACCAGGGGGTATAACACCTCGGCTCTTATGCGCCTACAATACCCAAAGTCCGATGACTCTCCGAGTGCTCTAAGTCACCTAGCTCAATGTTCCTACCTCCCTCTTTGTTCAAGAGTTTATATAGTAAGTCTGTCATTTTCGGGGAATGAGTGCCTCATCCAACAAAACTATGCCTTCCTCGTCCTTGATGTACTTCACTTGGTCCAAGTCACATGCTTTCTTTTCTCGCACCTTGGCTAGTCTGTACAATTTTTATCCCCCCCCTTTGCCTCCAAGTTCTTCGTACAAGCGTTCGAACGCATCAGTCTTGTAGTTGTGACCGTTAACTTTGCTTCCTTCTTAGCTATCTTATACTACTCCCTATTCATCCTCTTTTTCTTCTCGTCCACGCTCTCCAATATCCGCAGGTATGCCGCTTTCTTAAATTCCACTAAGTCAAAGTTAAAGCAATTATAAAAAGTAATTATACGAATGAATAACGCAAGTCATTTTCCCTAATTGGTCTAAAATACACTCCTTTAGCAGAACAAAAAACACCAACTAAAAGGAACACTTCTTTTTCGAAGATTGCTTGAAATACAATTTTTGCATTACATTGATTGTTCTTTCGCGAAAACCCTTTTTTAAAAATTGAACCAAATACCAACAGTTTGGAACGCCATGTGCCTTTGAGCTTCAGATCGTTCAGCTAGCTTAATTAAGGAATAATTTGGTTCACATGCTAATTAATAGGAGATTATAATACTTGATTGTTTATCCGTTTAATCAAGCGATTATTTATAAGATATATAATAATTTATGAATTGTTACACAATGCAATGACTATTATGCAGGTATTACCTATATCTTAGATATCTTTTGTCTTTAAAAAAGTTTTTCTATGTATTATTATATCGATGTACATAATTTTATTCCACAATATATTTCTCATAAATTTTCGCATAATTCAATAATGAGTATTCTTTAACGTTATAGTATTAAGTATGCATGGATTATTTGCTTTTGTACAATCAGCCAAACACTCTTAATTATGGCGATGATTACTATTCCTAATCTCTTCATTTAAATATTGTTCCAAATTCCTCTTACCAAACGACCCTTAAATATTAATCTTTCACTGCCTTTCTTATGATTCTCTATTTGAGAGAGACATTTTTAAAAATTCAAAAGGAAATGAAAGTCAAAACAAGAAAACTACTTGGGATTAGATTAAGAGATTGAAGGTCAAATATATCAAATAATTGATGCACCGAATGAACAACTATTAGTTGTACCAGTATCAGGGTCGAAAAATTATACACTATATTTTTTTTTCATTATGCTCTGAAAATTATGCATAAATTACAAGCTATGAAATTTACAACCATAGACTTTTTTCTTATTAGCAAAAAAAAAAAGGATTTTTTTCTTTTCTTCCCTTCAGCACCCCATCAAATACAAAAGTTCAGCTCTTGATCCTTCGATCAAATTTAAGCCTCACTCAAAAAAAAAAAAGATCAAATATACATCTTTTTGTTTTCATCAGAGAATATAGTGAATGTGAATCACAAACAAATCCTACCCTAATCTATAAAAAAGAATATTTTCTCCTTACTAAAATTCAAAGAGAATTAAGTGGAATGAAATTTCATAGCTCAAAATAATCCTCATCTAGAACAAACTGGCTCTTCAGCAATAGTTTCCAACAATGGTTTCTTTGACCTACACATAGACAATCTATGCTTAAACTCTGGCGTTGAAAACTCTTCAATATCATCCAAATTCAACTTAGGCAAAACTTGTTGCTCATAATTAGCCTGAGGCTGTACTATTTCTAGAGCAGAATACTCTATACATGATTCAGGCAATATTCTGAAACTTCCAATTGACACCCTTTTGGACATAGAATTAGCAGTAAGTAACAAAGCTCCCATATCAGCTGCTGAGACAAAAGAATTTACTCTTTTCATTGGAAACATAGCATAAACATTGCCCATATCAAGATCTTCATCAGCATTCAAGGCAGAAAATCTCTTTCCAATTTTAAGTGACCTTGTGTTTACAAGAAAGAAATTAGGTGTCTCTAACATGACCTCTGCTGCTTTTATTGGTTGATAAAAATGTCTGATTTCACCACTTGGGAATATGACTTTTACACCTCTGGATTGTTTGTTGCCTCCTGGTCCTAATAAGGTACAAGAAATATAGTTTCCCATATCAATAACACAAGATTGAATACAATTTTTGTGGATTGAAGAGAATAGAGATAAGTTCTGGGATTTGATTGTTGAGGATGGGGAATGAGGTGGTCGCGATATATATATATAAATGAGGAAGGGATAATGAGAATGTTGGTAGTGGGAAATTATAAGAAAAGTCAAAAAAAGAAAAAAAAGAAAGAGGGAGAGTAGACTATAGGATGAGTAGAGGACAGTTGTATAAAGTAAGGAAATAAATAATTGTGGAAGAATGAAAGTGGCGAAGGGTAGTTGTCACGACCCTAGCATCGCCATGCTGAACCGTGTCACTGAGGACAAAAATGAGGATCATCATACTGTCGCTTTATGATTCGATCAAACAATGAAGACCGAGAAACTATACAGGCTAGGACCCGACTGGGCTCCGAAAGGTCCAACCTCACGAACTGACTGGCTAAGGCCTTAACACCCATCGCCATAGGTCTCTCTGAAGCTGGTAGATATGCCAAACTCCCCAAACTCTCCACCCGGAGACTCAAGGCATCGACTACCACATTGGCTTTTCCCGGGTGATAAAGAATAGTAATATCATAATCCTTCAGTAGCTCCAACCATCTCCTCTAGCTCAAGTTCAGATCCTTCTGCTTGAATAAGTGCTGCAAACTCCGATGATCAGTATAAATCTCACAAGGCAAACCATACAAATAATGACGCCAGATCTTTAAAGCATGAACAATAGCAGCTAACTCAAGGTCATGGACAGGATAATTCTTTTCATGCACCTTCAACTGTCTGGACGCGTAGGCAATCACCCTACCGTCCTGCATCAACACCGCTCCAAGTCCAACTCGCGAGGCATCACAATAAACCGTATAGGACCCCGAACCAGTAGGCAAAATTAGAATAGGGGCTGAAGTCAAAGCCGTCTTGAGTTTTTGGAAGCTCGCCTCACACTCGTCCGACCACTGAAAAGGATCACCCTTCTGGGTCAATCTAGTCATAGGAGCTGCAATCGACGAGAACCCTTCCACAAAACGGCGGTAATACCCTGCCAGGCCAAGGAAACTGCAGATCTCTGTAGCTGAGGAGGGCCTGGGCCAACTCTGCACGGCCTCCACCTTCTTCAGATCTAGCCGAATGCCCTTACTCGATACCACGTGGCCTAGAAATGCCACGGAACTCAACCAAAACTCACATTTTGAAAACTTTGCATATAATTTCTTTTCTCTCAGGGTCTGAAGCACTACCCTCAGGTGCTGCTAATGATCTTCCCGGCTCCGGGAGTATACAAGAATATCATCTATGAAAACAATTACAAATGAGTCAAGATAGGGCCTGAATACACTGTGCATCAAATGCATAAAAATTGCTGGGGAATTGGTCAGCCCAAATGACATGACAAGGAACCCATAATGACCATACCGAGTCCTGAAAGCAGTCTTCGGGATATCCGGCTCCCGAATCTTTAGCTGGTGATTGCCTGAGCGCAAATCAATCTTAGAAGACACTTGTGCGCCTTGAAGCTGGTCAAATAGATCATCAATACGAGGCAAAGGATATCAGTTTTTCACTGTAACTTTGTTCAACTGACGATAATCGATACACATGCGCATAGAACCATACTTTTTCTTCACGAACAATACCGGAGCACCCCATGGTGAAACACTAGGTCGAATAAAACCCTTATCAAGCAATTCCTGCAACTGATCCTTCCACTCCTTCAACTCAGGAGGAGCCATGTGGTAAGGAGGAATAGATATGTGCTGAGTGCCCGGCAACAAACCAATACAAAAATCAATGTCTCGATCAGGCAGAATGCTTGGAAGATCAGCTGGGAACACATCGGGAAAATCCCGTACTACTGGGATAGAGTCAACAAAAGGGGTATCAGAACTGACATCTCTCACATAGGCTAAATACGCAGCACACCCTTTCTCAACCATACACTGAGCCTTAAGAAAAGATATAACTCTACTGGGAGTGTGATCAAAAGTACCACTCCACTCAATACGAGGAATACCTAGCATAGCCTGCGTCATGGTCTTAGCGTGACAATCAAGAATAGCATAATGGGGCGACAACCAGTCCATGCCCAAGATAATATCAAAATCGACCATATTAGGTAATGTAAGATCTGCCCCGGTCTCAAAACCACGAATAGTACCAAACATGACCGATACACACGGTCCACAACCAGAGAATCTCCTACGGGAGTAGAAACATAAATAAGAGAGCTCAAGGTCTCTCGGACTATACCCAAATGCGGAGCAAAATAAAATGGCACATAAAAATAAGTGAAGACTAGGTCGAATGGAATCGGCACGCCTCTGCAACAAACCACGAAAATACCTGGGACGATAGAATCGGAGATAACTCCCTCATTACGGGTAGGTGGGGTAGCAGCTAGGGCTGTACCTATGGCCCGAGAACCCTGCGAGGCACGCTGTAGCTGAGAAGTCTGAGAAAGTGTATCCCTCCAAAGTCTGGGACATCCCCTAACCATGTGACGTGTGTCACCACACTCAAAGCACCTTCGTGACTGACGTGGCAGTGGGAACTGTGCGGTATGGGTACTCCAAGACCCTTGAACACCCGAAACTCTGTGGAAACTCTAAGGTGCAAACTGAACTGGCTGACCCACAAAACCTCTACCATGACGTACCCTGCCTCCAAAATAAGGACCAGTATATCTCCCCAACCCACGAGGTCTACTCACTCTTATATACTGTCCCTCCTGACCTCGTCCGTCCTCTACTCGGCGAGAGGTCCTCCGCATCTGCTGCATTGGAACCACAGACTGTGCTGGCATGAAACCTGAACCCTGACTAATAGGAACTCGCTGCTCTCGAGTGGGGGCAGCGTGAGACTGCGTCCCTCCCCCAATCTGTGTATTCGGCACAACATGGATCAATCCCGTCTGGATCAACGTACAAAACATGCCCAGAAATTGTGTCAATTCCTCCTGAATAGCTGGAGTAACAGTGGCTGTGAGCGTCTCTGGTGCCTGAGTCCTGACTGGATCTGCTGGTGGCACCTCGGCGGCTGCTCGCGCAGGTGCTCTGGCTACACCCCGTGCGCATCCACGACCCCTGCCCTGCCCCCTGCCCCTAGCTGCTGCAGGAGGGGGTGCGGGTGTCTGGTCGTCTCGGGTTGCACGTGTCCTCGCCATCCCTAAGAGAATAGGAAGCAGAAGTTAAGAATCGTGGTATTAATATTCTCGCACGACATGAAAGTCAAATGAAGTTAAGATGTTTCCTAAACAGTTACATAGCCTCCCGTAGATAAGTACAGACATCTCTGTACCGATCAACGAGATTCAAAGTAATCGACATGTGTCCCGTGACTCCTATGAACCTAGAGCTCTGATACCAACTTGTCATGACCCTAGTTCACAAATCATGAACCTGTCATGACGGCACCTAGTCTTCGCGACTAGGTAAGCCTGACACACTGCGGAAATTCAACATTCTTTGCGGAAACGATAAACAAAACATAAATAGCATAAGATAATGTATAGAGTGCCGCCTGGCACATACATGTCGACTCAAAATAACGTAAAACCTCCAAGACCCGGAAACCCACGGGCAACACATGCTAAGAGTAAAGTATGACACATGGCTCTAACATCCAGAAGTGTCTACAACGAGGGAAATACATGGGTAAAATTACTAACTTAAGGCAGAATAGAGGGAGGCTCCTCGGCTCTGCGGACGCGGCAGATGATACCTCAGGCCCCCAAGTGTAGCTCCGAAAACTCTAATAGCGCGTCTGATCAGAAGTACCTGGACCTGCACAATGAAAGTGTGCAGAAGAGTAGCGTGAGTACACCACAGTGGTACTTAGTAAGTGCCAAGCCTAACCTCGATGGAGTAGTGACGAGAAAGGTCGAGGGCCTACTGAGAAGAACATAAGAAATAATGTAAGAATAAATAATCAGTAGATACTAAAATAAATCGCGAATATCTAACAAGACAGTAATTAAAACAGAACGGCTACAAGTATAAAATACACACACAAAGAAAATGCCTCAAAAGTCAGGATCTCTACATGGAGCTCCGGGAATCGAACCCGCAGTCCACTTTACCGATATCCTAGGATCTCTGGGAATCAAACCCGCACTCCATCGCCACGTGGAGCTCCAGGAATTGAACCCCCAGTCCTTTAGCAATATCCGAGGATCTTCTGGAATTGAACCCGCAGTCCATCGCCACGTGGAGCTCCAGGAATTGAACCCGCAGTCCACTTTATCAATATCCGAGGATCTCCGTGAATTGAACCCGCAGTCCATCGCTACGTGGAGCTCCGGGAATTGAACCCACAATCCACTTTATCAATATCCGAGGATCTCTGAGAATTGAACCCGCAGTCCATCACCACGTGGAGCTCCGAGAATTGAACCTGCAGTCCCATAAGCAGAATGCACCACAACATATTTAATATTTAACGGAAAGTAATCCAAATGCGAACAACAAGAAAATTGAGAATCTAACATGCTTCGCAAGAAAAACAAATATGGCAATTTTGTCAAATAGAGAAAATAAGTCCCTAGCATACTTTCCAAGGAAAAAACATATATTTCAATTAGTCAAATAGAGCAAGTAAGTTACTGACATGCTTTCCCTAAATCAAACAAGCGAAGTTTCATTTTCAACAGTTAAATATGGAGTAAAAACACAGTCTAAATAAGCCAAGTAAGGTGAATTTCCAACAATTAGCACAAGTACACGCCCGTCACCCCGCGCACCAGGCTTTTAAACAATGACAAAGATATCCTAAGGGGAGAGATCCCCCACACAAGGTTAGACAAGCCACTTACCTCGAATTGGTACAAAACCGCTAAGAAACAATGCCCTTGCCACAAGTATCCGACTCCGAGTGGCCCAAATCTATTCAAACCAATTACATAACGTAAATAACATCAAAATTAACTAATTACAATGTTAAAATTAAAGCTAAGGCGCGAAAATAGGTGAATGACCAAAATAATTCTCAGGCCAACGCCTCGAAATCAAATAATTTTTATAATTTCAGAACCCTCGTACTCTCACGACACTAACCATATAAAAATCTCCCAAATCGGATGTCAAATGCCCCTTCAAATCATCAAAGTTAGGTCTAAGAACTTAACCCCAATTTTCATGCTAAATCCGAAATTAAAGCTTGAATTCGAGTTTAGATTAGTGGGTAATAATCATAAGAGAGTAAGGAATCGTTACCCAATCGTTGCCTTTAAAAACCCATTGAAAAATCTCCCAAAAATGAGCTCCCTAGCTTGAGTTTTTGTAAAAATGGAAGAATGATTCGTTTTGAAATATTTATAACTGCCCCAGTGATTTACTCTATGCGATCAGAATCTTTTTGAGCCCGGAATTGCTCTATTGAGCATTCGAAACACACTCGAGGCCCCCTGGACTTCAACCAAACCCACGAACATATCCCATAACATCATTCAACCTTGTACTAATCCTTAAACCACCTAAAACAACACGGAAACTCGATTAATCAATGATTTGGACTTAAAAACTTCAAAACCTAACCAAATTCGCTTTCGATAATTCAAAACCTAACCAAAACATGTCCGTTTGACCTGAAATTTTGCACGCACGTCCGAAATGACATGACGGTGCTACAGAAACTTCCGGAATTCCATTTCGACGCTCGAATTAAAATTTCACTATCTGACCGGAAACTTCAAAATTCTAACTTTCGGCATTTATAGCCTAAATGAGCTTACGGACATCAAAAATACATTCCGAAAACGCTCCCAACCCCGAAATCACCTAACGGAGCTAACCGAACCATCGGTTTTTCATTCCGAGGTCGTCTTGACACTGTTCTGATTACGAACCGTTGTCCAACTCTTAGGCTCTCATATAGGGACTAAGTGTCCCAAAATACTCCGAATTCTATTACCGAATATCCTGGCAAGACAAAATAGCAGAAATAAACTTAGGGGAAGCAAAAAATGAAAAAACGAGACATAAATTCCAAAGACGATCGGATCGTCACAGTAGCCACATGACAGTTGATATCCGCGTTCAATAGAGTGGGGATGATATACATCATACATGTACCCGAAGTCGAAAGGAAAGTACGTTTATCTAGTTGGTTTCTATGATTTGAGTGTATATCCAATTTCGTTATTTTTCTGTTAAATGAGTGTGGAGCCCATGTTTGATTTTCCTTTACGTATCATTATTACCAAATTCTGGTGTAACACACGTAGATTTGCTAGCTTTTCTCCAAAATGGTGAATGCTTTTACTTTTACTTGCTAAGGTTGATGGAGGGAAAAATAAAAGGTAAAATACCTTAAAATTTCCGTATAACTTGACAGTTACAGTTTTAAATTATTCATTGTCTTAATTATTCCTCTCAATTTGACCTTTTAAGAATCATTGCTCCTTAAACGTTGATGTAACAAAAAATATGGATGAACTCGCCTCTCACATAGTTTTTTCCTGTGTATGTGACATTTTTGTAAAAATAAATATATTTTTACCTTTTCAAGTATGTTACTTCTTTAGATAAATTTTTTTGGAATATAATTTATGATAAAACTTGAATAGAACTACATTATTTATGCTAATTTTTTTTATTTGGCTAAAAATAATAAGTTTTAGTGATTGTTTTTTTGAATTTGACCTGAAAATAAATATATATAAATTAAAATAAATAGTCAAAGCATCTAAGAATTTATAAAAAATATATAGTTTGAAATTAATTATTTTGATAATAACTTTTTAGATAGCTCTAAATTATGGTGCTCTAAAAATATGTATTTTTTTTGTATATTTTACTTGAAAAAGTAAAAATACACCATTGAAATAAATAGTCATTGCATCAAAAAAAGAAATAAAAAGAGTAGACTCTTTTTATAGTTGAAGAAATTGTACATTCTTTTTATTTCTTCTTTTCATGCAATGATTATTTATTTCAACTGTGTATTTTTAATTTTTCAGGTAAAATATGTAAAAAAAAAATTTATTTATATTTAAAGCACCATAATTTAGAGTTATATAAAAAGTTGTAGCCAAAATATTAATTGCAAATTATGTATTTTTTTTATAAATTTTTAGATACTTTGACTATTAATTTCAACTGTATAAATCTTTATTTTCAGGTCAAATTCAAAACAAGCTTATTTAAAATTTTATTATTTTTAGTAAAAAGAAAATTAGCCTAAATAATGTAGTTCTATCCAAGTTTTATCATAAATTGTATCCGGAATAAACTATCTAAAGAAGTAACATACTTAAGAAGGTAAAAATATATTTTATTTTAAAAAATGCCATATATACAGGAAAAATCAACATGGCAGGCGAGTGCGCCAATACTATTTGCCACATCAGTGTCCACGAATAGTTCAAGACTGTAACTAATAATCTGTGTCAAGTTTAAGGGGGTTTTAAGGTATTTTGCCAAAATAAAAATAAAAAGTAGAGTTGTTTTACAAAGGTGTCCTCGACGATGTGTACAAAAAAATCTTTGCCGATTTTTATTAACATGGAGCATCTCTGAGTAAAGAATAATCAAAAGTGAAGATTTTGATAAAATGATATTAGGTGTAGCTAGGGCTGATAAACGGATGGGTCGAATCGGATATGAGCGAGTAAAAAAAATATAAAAATGGATAAATTATTCGATCCAATCCATATTTAATACAAATAAAAAATATGTTAACCGACAAATAATATGAATCTCCAGATTTCATGGCTTTATGAATATGATGACTTTTAAGAGAAATCCTAGTTTTTCAAACTTGACTAACCCCCGATTTTAATTTTTACAAATATAAAAATTAAATTCATTGGTTATCTATTTTTAAGTGGATAATATGAATCAAATATGACCATTTTTGGAATGTCCATTATCCAACCCATGGATGGATACTATTTGTTTTTTCTATTTTGCCACAAGCGGCTTATTCAGTTTGATTGTACACATAGTTGTGCGGTTTTCGAGAATTAAAACCTGATATCCACCCTAAATTCGACCCACATTGCCACTACCAGTAGTCTACCACTAAGTTTGATAGTCAAAATGGCATGGCATAGCCACTTTTACGGTTGGCTATCGAAAAATACCCATCGTCCATGATGTCATTAATTTCTAGCCACTTAATTTAAAATAGATTGTAAAATGACATTATTGCCCTTGCACGGTTTGAGATACTCTATAGTAATTTTTTAGTAGCCTTAATCGTTTGCATAATAGTGTGTGCTGATTTCGTCAGAGCACTTTTTTTCGAATCCTTTATAGTTTTGGCTCTAATTTTCTTCAAAATTCTCTGGGTTAGTGTTGCTTTTACAATAATTTGTTTGATTTCTGTTCTTATTATTGTTTTGTTAGGTTTAATTTTGATTTCTGTTCTTATTGTTGTTTTGTTAGGTTTAATCTGCAAATCGAGTTGTTAGTAAAATAGTTCGGTGTCAATCTGCAAATCGAGTTTTAGCAAAATTTCTGTCGTCAATCTATAAATCGGAGTAAGTTAGATATATTTTCATCTTATTATACTGGAAATCTCATAAAAAATTCATTGAAGTATGTTTCGTTATTGTAGATTTCCAGTAGATACTCTGTGTTTCGTTAATGTCGATATTCTGGTTATAGACTAGAATATAATTGAATTTTTATTTGAATTCAGTGAATTTTACTGGACATCACCTGTATGTAACATTTTTCTCCAGTATATTATATTGGATAAGTTTTTAGATAATCATATAATTGTTTTGTTTGAATTCAGTGAATTTTACTGGACATCACCTGTATGTAACCTTTTTCTCCAGTATATTATACTGGATAAGTTTTTAGACAATCATATAATTATATTGTTTGAATTCAGTGAATTTTACTGGACATCACCTGTATGTAAGCTTTTTCTCCAGTATATTATACTGGATTTGTTCTAAGAGAAGAATATAATTGAGTTTTTGTTTGAATTTAGTGAATTTTATTGGACATCACCTGTTTGTAAGCTTTTTCTCATGTATATTACACTATATTAGTTCTAAGACAATAGTATAATTGAGTTTTTATTTGAATTCAGTAAATTTTAGTGGACATGTTTGTATGCTTTTTCTCCATTATATTATACTGGATAAGTTGTTAGAGAAGAATATAATTGTTTTGTTTGAATTCAGTGAATATAATTTATTTTTTTGAATTAGGTGAATTTTACTGGACATCACCTATCTGTAAGTTTTTTCTTCAGTATATTATACTGTATTTGTTCTCAGACAAGAATATAATTGAGTTTTTGTTTGAATTCAGTAAATTTTACTGGACATCACCTATGTGTAACCTTTTTCTCCAGTATATTATACTGGATTTGTTCTAAGAAGAATATAATTTTGTTCAGTGAATATTACTGGACATCACCTATGTGTAACCTTTTTCTACAATATATTATACTGGATAAGTTTTAAGACAAGAATATAATTAATTTGTTTGAATTCAGTAAATTTTACTGGACATCACCTGTGTGTAACCTTTTTCTCCAGTATATTATACTGGATTTGTTCTAAGAAGAATATAATTTTGTTTGAATTCAGTGAATATTACTGGACATCACTTGTGCGTAACCTTTTTCTCCAGTATATTATACTGGATAAATTTTAAGACACGAATATAATTAATTTGTTTGAATTCAGTGAATTTTACTGGGCATCACCTGTGTAACCTTTTTCTCCAGTATATTATAGTAGATTTGTTCTAAGAAGAATATAATTTTGTTTGAATTCAGTGAATATTACTGGACATCACATGTATGTAACCTTTTTCTCCAGTATATTATACTCGATAAGTTTTAAGACAAGAATATAATTTATTTGTTCGAATTCAGTGAATTCTACTGGACATCACCTATCTGTAAGATTTTTCTTCAGTATATTATACTGTATTTGTTCTAAGACAAGAATATAATTGAGTTTTTGTTTGAATTCAGTGAATTTTATGGGATATTACCTGTGTATAAACTTTTTCTCTAGTATATAATACTGGACATGTTTTAAGACAACAGTATAATTAAGTTTTGTTTGAATTCAGTTAATTTTACTGGACTTCACTTTATTTTACAGGACATCACCTGAAATTTATTTCTTATATATACACTAACAATTTGATTCTGTTTATTTATCTAATTTTAATATGTCTGTTTCGATGATTTTATAGAAATGAAATCATCAATTAGGATATTGAAGGTACGTATTTCTAAAATATTGAAGTTTTTATCTTAAAATTATACGAGTTTCTTATCTGTGTTATATTTTTATTTTAGGAGGGTAATAGATTTTATGATCTTAAAAAATGGTTTGTTGCTGATTGTTATTGGAAAGGTGATAGAAAATTTAAGAGAACAGTTTCTGAATTTTTGTGTGGAACTCAAATGGACCAATTAAAGAATGGTGTATTTGGGAACTTTTTAAAGTTGGAGGACGTGGGTCACTCTGGAAAGTTGACTTATTGCATGTTACTTTCCCAAGTCTTTTACAAGGATAAAAGCAAAATGTTTTTAGAGTTTTTGATAACGAAGTAGCATTTACAGAAGAACATTTCTATTCTATTACTGGACTAAAGATTGATGCACCAGATTATAGTTTTGTTGATGATAGAGATAATCGTTTGAAGGAACAATATTTCTCTAAGGTGGTGAAAGGGTTGAAAGTGTAATATTTGTATCAGTTTATCAAAGAGCGTTCTTGGTTCTAAAATGGTGCAGCAGATGATATACATGATGATGTTGAAGTCTGGCGATGAAGATGCTATCAAGCTTGCTCAGATTTATATATTAGAAACTGTTATTTTGGGAAAAGACATGAGCTGAAATATATGTGAACGTAGTATAAAAATTATAGATGACCCAGTACTTTGTGCTTCTTTTCCATGGGGCACTTTTTGCTTTGAAGATCTAATCGACACATTGTCTCATCTTTTAAAAACTGAGTCAGTGAAAAACAGAACTGTTGGTAGGATATTATCTTATACGTCACTGGGATTCCTATTTTTGTTTAATGTATGAACAATGGAAGTCTTTAATGATTTCTGTAAATATTCAAAATATGAGGATCGGGGGCCAATAAGGATGCTGTCTTACTCCAGCATTGGATGTCCAAAATATACCACTCTTTACGATAATTTCTTTAACAAAACATATGTAAGTTAATAATAAGTGAATTTTTAATATATACTTGTGCTTATATATTTTATTTTTATCTAACTATTTACAATTCTGTTTAATTAATAGGATTTTAAGCTTTTGAAGGTGAATCAATCATATCTTCACCAATCTTCAGCAAAAGTTAATGTTAGTGAAATTGTCAATGTAAGTAGTAGTTTATTTGAAATTACTTAGTCTTGCTTTTCTTTAATTTCTACAATCGTATACTAGATAATTAGGATTGAATTGTTTAGTCTTACTCTACAAAATTATATTTTACTGTTTATAGAATTGTTTTGACACTCGATAAGAATGTTTATGTGTTATGTTTCTCTAATTCTTGCCATTTTTCTTTTCTTTTCAGAGGGTATCTGAAAAAGTTGAAGAGATTGTACGTGCAAATAATTATAAATTAAAAATAGATATGCAAACAAAAATTAATGATAATCAGAAAAAGTTGAAGACGTATGTTAAGAGCTCTGTTAAGGTAATTAACTAGTTTGTCAATTTATTTTAGTATTTATCTTTTTTCTACAATAATTATATTGTGCTCATTAATGCAGAAAATGAGTGACAAGCTTGATGTTGTTCTAAAATTTATTAAAGACTTAAAAAATCATGATGAAAGCAAAGAAGATAATGAGGAAAGCAGTGTGAAAGGCGATGAAAATAATGAGGTAGATGAAAGTGCTGAAGAGAATGAGGAAATCAAGGAAAAGCATGAGGAAAATGAAAGTAATGATGACCAAAGAAATTGTTCTGATGAAGATAATTATTTTGATACAGATTTTTCTAATATGTCGGGAGACGAACAAAATGAAAAAGAGGGAGTTGGTGAATTACTGAAACATGATCAACTGTGCGATAAGGATAGTGACAATGAAGGTCAAGCACATATTGATTCTATTCCATTACATATGGATATTTATTCAGTTGATGCAGCAAAAGTTAATGAAGAAGTTGTACCAGGTACCGGAATTTTGTTGCAAGATCCTTGAGATGAATTGAGGCCATAATGTTATGAAATTGAACCAGTTCTGACAGCAGGAACAGAAAGTTTGGTTGTTAAAATAGTTGATGGGAAGCAAGAGTTTTCTATACCACATTCCAATGAAAAGATTTTGGAAAATACCACAGCTGTATCATTAATTCCATCATCAATAGATGTTGAATCAGTCCCACATGAAGCTATTAATGAACCAGCAGCAAATAATGCAAATTCAGAGAAAATTCCTTCTGATGAAGTAAGAGTAGAATGTAGTACCCCTGGTCAAGTTTAGTCAACTGGTATTGATGTTGATGGACATATCAAATATAACCACCACACTGCAGTCAAGATAATTAGGAAAATTATGGAGGTGTCATCAAAGATACCAGGAATAGATATTGATTCGCTTCAAGATGCACAAAATAATAAATGCAGTGATCAAGGTGGACCAAGTGGTGCGTATGTAGCGAAAGGTTCTATTTGTAATGAAGAAATATCAAATTGTGGTGCAGATGAGACTGATCCTACAGCTGGTAGCGATATTGATTCTTTAATTAGAAAAATAAATGATCCGACAACAAGCTGGTCGCTACAGTATAGTCAAAATATTGTGCAAAATAATACAATTGGAGTCTCTCAGGGAAGTGCAACAGATGTTGTAACGGTAGGTACAGATTGTCAAACCATTTTTCGTGATATTGAAAAAGGAAATATAATTTTGGATTCTCCTGAAGTGGAACAAGTTATTTCTTTAGTAAATATTAATGCAGCATCTGGAGCAAAGGAAAGAGAAGCTGAGACTGGTCTAGCAAATCTTTCTAAAATGTGCATCAAACAAAATAAAGATAATGTTGAAAGAGTTGAAACATAATTAAAAGAAAAACCACCTCTTGGTGTTCATGAAATTACTGAAAAGATTCAGCAGGTTAGTTTGCACAGTTTTGTTATTTCCTGTGTCTAAGTTTTTTCTATTGTATGTTATACTTGATTAGTTCTCTTTATAGTAGAATTTTGTTTTATTTTTCAATTTCTTTTTTGAGTTATAATTTCTTTGTTTTTTATTAGAACCTTGAAAAAATATTTGATTTTGTTTGCTTTCTAGTATGTTATACTGGAGGATAATTATATTATGTGTGAGTTTTCTTTGATTCCGGTATACTTTACTGGAATTCTAATGAGTTTAAGATGTTGTCCAGTATATTATACTGGGAAAGTAGCATCTGCAGACTGTTTTGTATAGTATATTATACTGGATATGTACAATTTATTTCATTTCAATATGTTTTTCAGTTCTAATAATCTTTCCATTTCTTTTTTGCGTTTTTTGAAACAGGGAAAATTGTATAGTAGGAAATGAAAGAGGAATTCTGTGGATTCGCGCCCCAATTTTAATATTTTGTCTCAATCAAGTATATCAAATGATCCTAAATATATTGTTGATTGCACTCGTGCTGAACAACCTGTTTCTGCTGATATACAAAAAATGATTGTGATAAAAATATTATTTTATATTCAAATGTGGATGAGGGATTTTATGATTCTTCTCTTAAAGTTTCTAAGTCTGTTTCTCAACTGGATGATAAGAAGGAACAAGGTGAAAATGAAAAACAAAATTTTGCTTCCTGTAAAGGAAAAGAAGCGGCAGGAGCAGAAGTACCACAGATTACACAAAGTGTGAACGTAGAAGAAGAATTGCTTGGTAGAGGAAAAATATTTCGTAATGCCAGTTGGCATTTAAAATCTCCATATAAGGGAACTTGTAAAGGTCTGAATTGGAATCCAAAATATGATCGAAGATGTTGTTGGCATTATCGAAAAAATAATCAAACGTGCTGAGGATAATTTTGAAGCATATTTAAAGGAGAAAAAGAGAAGGGGTCGTCTACCAAAGTGAGTTTTGATATTTAGTTCATTGAATTTTTATTTGATATATATGTTATTAAAATTTTACTTTTTTTCTGTTTTTCATATTTGATTGTCCTTGTTTTATTAGGAATGTAACTAATATTTACAAAGAAGATCATGTACTGGAAGGAAAGTCATATAGACTTTACAATGAGAAAGTGAGATCAAGAATGTTCTTTAAAGAGATTGTTGATGATAACTATGCATTAACTGATGCGGTATGTATATATCTTTTACGTTTTGAACTTTTGATTTTCTTTAATATTACTTTGATATATATTTTTTATTTTATATTCAGCACATAGATGTGTCAATGTACTTTATGAGGAAGAAGCATATATATCACATCAATGAGTATCCATTTCCTTCAAAAACAATAGATGTGAACTTTAGTGATTGTTTAGAATTTGCATATAGTGACTGGCATAAACGTTCAGAAAAATTTACTGAATTTGAATTTTGGAATGAAGGAATGGGATTGGTCTTATTCAGTATGTATTGGGTGAGAATCGTAGGTGTGGGATTCCATAGTCATCAGTTGATAAAGTTTTCTTTCCGATTCGAATTCCTTTACCAATTGTAGATAGTAAAGTTTCCTTGAATTGTTGCACTCATTATTAATTGGGAGTGTTGGACTTGAATGAGAAGACCATTGATGTGTATGATTCTGTGTACAATGGATATGAGTATGAAGTCATAAAGAAGCGGCTTCGTCGATATCAAGAATTTATTCCAATAGTTTTGGAGTACTTTAAATTTGGTGACTTGCATCCTACATTTTCTCATGAGTATAAACCATTTGTTCTTCAGTAGAAAGAATCACCGAAATAGATAGGAAACACATGTTGTGATGCATTTGTTATAAGGTTTATTGAAATGGTGATGCAGGGCGAAGATGTTATGTCAATTGTGCCCAATACAATCAAATACTATCTTCAGTATCTTGGTTTTAGTCTGTGGGCGCAGGCAGAATGGAAACACAAATCAGAGTATGAACGTCCTCTAGAGATGGTTGGTGATGATTATGGAAATGAAGGAAATAACTTTTGTAAATATCCTTTAAATAATGGTAGTTTTGAATTGTAAATAACTTGATAAATATAAGTTTTGAATTATATGTTAAATATAATTAATTTGTTGATATATATGCAGATTTTGTAGTTTAAATTTCAAAATGTTTTGCTTCCTCTATATTATATTGCAGAATCTAATATGTGAAAGCAAATTATGCAGTAAAGTTTATAGAATTGGAGTTCTTATTTTGGTGCTTCCTGTAAAATATGCTGGAAATTTTTCTTGTGAAACCATTAATCTCCAGTAAATTTTAATGGAAGTACATTTATTACGGCTTAAAGCCAGTATATTATAATTGAGAAGTTGAAAATAATATCTAGAACAATTGAGAGAAATTAAATAATTTCATGTTTTATTATCTGTACATTATACTGGACGTGAATAATCCTAATTATTTAATACTAAATTCGTCCAATTTTGATTATTCCCTATATACAATATGATGGAATACAACTGATGAAGTGATATAAGCCAGTATATTATAATGGATAATTGGAAAATATTGAAAACTCGATAATTAGGACAATTTACCTGAATTAAATAATTTAATATTTAGTTATTACACGGGAGATCTATATTGCAAAACAACTATATCCTGTAGATATTACTGGACTGGAATAATCCAAAATTTTTAATCCTATATTGGTACAGTTGAATAATTTCATATTTTATTTCCTGTAGATTATACGGGAGGTGTATATGTTTAAACCATTACGTCCTGTATTTACTACTGGACGTGAATAATCCTAATTCTTTCACTCTAAATTCATCCAATATTGATTACTCCCTATAAAATATTGTGGAAATACAACTGGTGAAGTGATATAAGTTAGTATATTATAATGGATAATTGGAATAGTGGAAACTCATTAATTTAGGACAATTTACCTGAATTAGATAATTTAATATTTAGTTTCCTGTATATTACAGTGGAGATCTGTATTGTAAAACCACTATTCCCTGTAGATATTACTGGACTTGAATAATCCAAAATATTTAACCATATATTAGTTCAATTAGATATTTTCATATTTTGTTTCCTAAAGATTATGCTGGAGGTGTATATGTTTAAACAACTACGTCCTGTATTTAATACTGGACGTGAATCATCTAATTATTTCACCATAAATTCGTTCAATTTTGATTACCCCCTATAAAATATGGTGGAAATACAACTGATGAAGTGATATAAGCCAGTATATTATAATGGATATTTGGAAAATAGTGGAAACTCGTTAATTTAGGACAATTTACCTGAATTAGATAATTTAATATTTAGGTTCATGTATATTACAGTGGAGATCTATATTGTAAAATCACTATTCCCTGTAGATATTACTAGACGGGAATAATCCAAAATTTTAAATCTAAATTGGTACAATTAAATAATTTCACATTTTGTTTCATGTAGATTATACTGGAGGTGTATATGTTTAAACCACTACGTCCTGTATTTAATACTGGACGTAAATAATCCTAATTACTTCACCCTAAATTCGTCCAATTTTGATTACTCCCTATAAAATATGGTGGAAATACTACTGATGAAGTGATATAAGCCAGTATATTATATTGGATAATTGCAAAATAGTGGAAACTCGGTAATTAGAATAATTTTCTCGAATTAAACAATTTAATATTTAGTTCTTGTATATTACACTGGAGATCTATATTGCAAAACCAGAATGTTCTATACTTATTACTAGACGGGAATAATTCAATTTTTTTAACGCTATCTTTGTCCAATTTTGGTTACTTTTTAAAACATATGCTGGAATTGCTACTCATGAAGGCATTTATGATAATGGAAAATATTAGATGCATATAATAAATATTACAAAGAACAATCGCACATAGTAGAAGATAAAGAGCATAAATAAGAAAGGAGAAGTCACACAAAAAGAAAAAAAAACAAAAACAAAAATACAGAACAAAAACATTAAAAAAGAATAAGGAAAAATCTAAGAATCATCTGTCTCATCAAAATAATACTCCTCAACATCTCGATATATCTCACCATTATCCGAATCAGAGATAATTATAGGATGCACATGAAATATACCAGAAAGTCTAACGATATCATTCTTCAACATGTTAAAATCATGACGCAACTGATTTTGTTCAATTATTATTCTGTCCATAAGTGCAGGAAGATTCTTTAAGCTATATTCGAGCTTTGCATAGTTTCCCTGTTAGGATACTTAAAAGAATCAAAGTTTTGGACATCCTTTTCGAACGATGTTGAATAACCTTCATATCTTCGTTCTACGTTAAGTCTGTTTTTGAATGATTCATCAGCAAAAAACTGGGGTCTTATTCTTTCCCAATCAGACTTTATTTGCTCCCACTTTTGTATAATATTATCCATTGGTACTTTACTATCCCAATCAGACTTTATGCTCTCCCACTTATGCATAAGTTCATCCATTGTAAGCTTCCTGCTTCTGCTAGAATCAGACATGGGTTTTTTGAAAAAGGCAAAATGGTTCTAAATTTAATGAAAGATGATACAACTTTTCTAGTGAACTGGTTGTTTAAATACTAGAGGTTACGTGTTCACCTTCTAAATTTAATATATATGTATAAATTTAAAGATAACTTTTCAGGTCTATTTGAATTTGACAGGTTCAGATAAATATAATATTTCGTACTTTCCAAGAAAATTAGGTTCTAAAATACGACAAGAATCTGGATTGTTCACATCCAGTAGATAATACTGGGCATTATGCTTTTACATGGTATTTATCCCGTTTAATATACTGGACATAATGCTTTAAATAAGTATTGGGTGCACTATTTTATGTATTTTTAAATTCAAATTATATTATACGTTGGGAGTTGTGTCAGAGTAATAATTACATTTTCTGTCATTTCAAAGGGTTCATAGTAGTTTGGATTTTACCAGCTTTTGTACTGGAAGTGTCCAATCCTACTATATTAAATTATATTAAGTAATTTATTGTCTTTATTATATTATACACATCGATTTATATTGTTATAGAATATCTATTTTAACTACGTTACATACAAGTGCCGTAATATACTTGCCTATAATATTTCATAATTTTATTAATTTTTTATAACAAAAATTTTGTGCAGTTATTTATACGTTTTATACCAAAAATAAACATTGGGAGATGTGTCACAAAAATAATTATTTTTTCATTAATATAATTATTCCAATTTCCAAAAAACCTATTTTACGCCTAAAGCATACCTCCAATTTCCAAAATGACCATAGTTAGCGATTAGTCGCTTGTTCTCAATATTTAATTTATGGGTAGAAAGCACTCTCCCAACCGTAAAAAACCTATTCATCCAATATCAGTATTGTGATGACCCGACCCGTCGTCTCTTATATTTCAGCCACGTTATCCCCGTTATATGTTTCCCCGTGTGTTGACATGCGTGTTCGGTGAGTTGAAGAGATTTGGGTTGGGATTGGATAGAAATGAGAGAAATAGTCCCTTGAAGGAAAGCTTAAGTTGGAAAAAGTTAACCCGATATTGATTTATGAGTCAGAGGGCCCGGAATGGATTTCCGGTGATTCGACTAGTTTGGGATAGTGACTTATGACTTGGGAATGAAAACGGAAGTGAATTCGGAGGTCCGGTGTGAAAGTTAGCCTGTTTTGGCGAAGTTGGAATTTTGGAAAAATCCGGTTGATAGGTGGGAATTTGATTCGGGGGTCGGAATGGGATTCCGAGATTTTCCTTAGCTTCATTAGGCTAATTCTAGTATGTGTGAAAATTTTCAGGTCATTCGGGCCTCGTTTGGTTAGTTTCGATATCGGATATGAGTTTAGAAAGTTTAAGAAGTTTCGATGTCGGATATGAGTTTGGAAAGTTTAAGATTAACTTAGAATGAAATTCAATGATTTTGGTGATTTTTGATGTTAAAGATAGTGTTTTTATAGCCCGGGCAAGTTTGAATGAGGTATTAGGGAATGTTCGTGTTTTTGGTTGAGGTCCCGGGGGCCTCGGGGTGATATCAGATGATTGGAGAGGAATTTTGGAAGTTTGGCATGAAAGCATGCTTGCTGCTTCTGGTACTTTTAAGGAAGCGGCTGGGAGACCGCTTAAGCGGTGTCCGCAAAAGCGGACAATGAGCCGCAGAAACGGCCAAAAGGAAGTCAGAGATCGCAGAGCGGCCAAAGGGACCGCGTTCACGATAGTCGCGAAAGTAGAAGATTGACCGCAGAAGCGACCGCTGAGGAAATGGTCAGACCACGGAAGCGGTCAACTGGACGCGGAGACGAGGACCACTGAAGCGGAAAAATACCGCAGAAGCGGAAATCGTCCAGTTTTAATGATAACAGAGGGTGTAATATTTTAAAAAAGAAAAGAACAATAGAACTTCGGACTGAGGTGATTGAGAGAGGTTTTGGAGAGATTTTTGAGAGGATTCTTCAGGTATGATCTTTTAGACCTCAAATATGTGATTATGGTGCAAAATCATGGGTTAAACACTTAGAGATCAAGGTATTTAATGTGAAAAATGGTGGTTAGGGCTTGAAACCTAAGTGAGCCTTAAAGCGTTGATTTGAAGGGCCAAGTGGAATCTGATTCTTGTAAATTTGATATGTATGGACTCGTGGAATGACGAGGATTCAAAAAATGTGTATTTTATAATTTTTCGAGAAGCGGGCCCGGAGTTCGAGTTTTTCTAGTTTCGAGATTTTGGCTATTTCTCGGTTGTTTTCGATTGGGTATGGTCCCATAGGCATTTTGTGATATATTCCCTCTGTTTTTTAGATTCGACGCGCGAGGAGGCCGAATTGAGAGGCAAAGGCATCGCGAGCTTGAGATTTCATCGGTTCGAGGTGAGTAATGCTAGTAAATGTTGTTTTTACGGTTTGAACCCCCAGACTTTCACATCGTAGCACTATGTTGAGGCGTGTCACGCACTCCATGATAAGTACGAGGTCGGATATTGTTGTGGATTGCGACTTGGTCCACCCAGTGTGAGATTTATGCTATATTAGCGTATGCTACGCATACTGTGATGACTATTATTGGGCTCTATGCCGTGTTTGGGGCCTAGTGCCGACCTGTGATATCCTTCGGGAATTGGTAATACTGTTTTCGCATGATTGCATATCATTTACTATCGGCCCATTGTTTTAAAACATTGTTTTCAAAACCCAGCCGTATTTCAAATGTTCAAAACTCATATGCTATCTTTTAAATGAATTTCAGCTGAGGATCATTGTTTATAACTGCCCAAGGTGCTTGTGATGTATTTTCTAGACTGATTTCGAGTGGCTCGGGCTACACGCCCCAGCTATGATTGGAAACAGTGGTAACATGGACACTGTGTGATATGAGCGGTCAGGTAACATGGACCAACCTGGTTTTGATTGTCGCCACGGGATGGCTAGTTATTGACTTTCGCCACTAGATGGCTGGTTTGATTATTCGCCACGAGATGGCTGGTTATTGCGCTTGGGCTGTAGGAGCCCCTCCAGAGTCTGTACACACCCCCCAGTGAGCGCCGTCGACGACAAATGAGATGGGTGGCTCGGGCTGCACGCCGCAGTGGGTACTGGATTGTACCATCGTATGCATTGCGTCGCATCCCTGCATTTGCATGACATACACACACAGACATAGACACACACACACACACACACACACACACATATATATATATATATATATATATATATATATATATATTGTTGCTCAGTTGTTCAGTTGCAGATACTGTTATACACTGTTTTAGCTTACTTTGTGTAATTATTGGGTTTTTTTTTGCTTTCAGAGCTTTATTTGCTGTTATTACTCGCTGAGTTGGTAGACTCACCCCCTACTCCCTGTTCTTTGTGTGCAGATTCAGGTACTCCAGAGGATTTGCCCGTGCGCTAATTATTAGTTTGACAGAGTATTGAGGTAGCTTCCAGCATCCGCAGGACCCATATCTCTGATTCTTCTAGTTATTTTCTAGTGATTCTGAAACTTGTATTTCCCTCATTCTGATATGTATTCGGTATTGTTAGAGGCTCTAATACTCTTGACCCCAGGTCTTTGGGAAGTTACGTTGTTCTGTGAGATTTTCGGGATACTTATACAACTATCAGTTTATTTTGGTTTCCTTCACTATTAATGGCTTAAAATAAATGGTTTATGAGCTCTAAGCTCGGGTTGAGAGCGGATTTGGTCGGTCTTGCCTAGCCGTTGTTTTGGGTTCCATCATGACCGGGTTTGGGGTCGTTCAAGTTGGTATTAGAGCCTAGGTTACTAGGACTCACGAGTCATGAGCCGGTTTAGTAGAGTCTTGTTTATGGGTGTGTCGTGCACCACACTTATAAGCAGGAGGCTACAGAACCATTAGGAAACACTCCACTTTCTTGAAATCTTATCGTGCGTCCTTGATTCAGTTTGAAAGAGTAACCCTTGAAATTCCTTCCTCGCGTTTGTATGCGTTAGTGAGCGTCTAGTATTATATGTGCTTTGATGGCTGGTGATTTCCCTAACGAGGGTCGAATTATGATTTTCTATGAGATTATGTTGGGCCAGTCTGGAGGACTTGTGCCCGAATCTCTGTGTATGGCTTGAGTACCAAGGTGATGATTGAGCGAGCTAGTGTTATGAGTTTATATGTTCAGTATTGTCCTTAATTATGGTAATGGCGGTTGAATAACTTCATGATGAGTACGTTGGTGACGTGTGATGTGTTTGTATGACTTGGTAGAATCGAAGAAGGGCTTCTAGGTAATAAATGAACCATTAAGTGTTTGATTCCCATTGCGATCAGATGTGTTGCCCCGAGTTATGGGCAAGTGAATAATATTTTCGAGTCTCCTAGCTGGAAGTGTGCGTGTGGTGGTAGGAGTCCAGACTCAGCAAGATCAATTTATTGTGTGAGGATTATGACGGTGGATGATGTACTGAAACATTAAAGTGAAGCAAGCAGGTCGGTATCTCCTGCAGATTATTCTGAAATTGTATGATCATTATGAGTATGTTAGAAGATTTTTATGTGTAACTAAAAGGTATTTTTATATGTTATGATTCGTACAGGTGCAACGTAGTTCGTGTGTCAATTTTGATAAAATAATGTGTGTAGCATTGATATTTCTGTTATTGATTATTGATATACATTGTGATGCTACGTTGTGTTGTTAGGATGATTTTGGCAATTCTCTGACAGGTGGATATGCTCAATTACAAAGGAAACTCTGCCGAAATTTCTGGAAAAATTTGGTACTTAGTAGAAATTTTGTTGCCTAAAGAGTGGGCTTGTAGGTTGTGTGAATGAATGCAAGAATTGGAGAAAAGTTAGAACTTTTGATGATTCGTGTTTCCACAAGATTATAAAAAAGCGAGTTTAATCTCGCCACGATGTTTTGAGGGCCATAGAGTATGTGTGTTATAATATATATATGGCTTCGAGCTAAGTTGGGGAGGTTGCTGTTGATGAGCTGGTGATACGGTTATGTACTGTGTTAGTTCCGATTTGATGCATGTGAGAGAATCAGTTCTGGTTGCATAGAGTGAGCCGAGGGTGGCATAAGTGAAGCAAACATTTTGCCAAAGGTTATATGGTGCATCATAGATGCAAGAAAAATAAGGGGAAAGTCTTTAGTTATTGATAAGGAGTGCTTAGAGTAAAGGGCATGAAGCTGTTCGGTTGTATCGGAATGAGCTCTCGTCTTGTAGTGTCAGGGTGCTGATTAGTCCCGTGTGGTTCGATTCATTAAGTCAAGTGATTTGCAGTGTGTATAAGAGTGGATGGCTTTTGAGAATGGCTTTTGGGGTGTTCGAGATTCGATATGTATCACTCAGGTGTTTTAAGGTTGAGTATGTGACTAAAGCAGTGTTTTCTTTGAAACGGGTCAAGACTCGTGGTATTTTTATGTTGATTACAGGAATTCTAGGTATCAGAAATTGGGAAGTATGGAAACTAATTCAAAGTCGCAGGAAGTCCTTCAGGTAAGGTACTTGGAAATGTGGTATTTCTAAGAATGTTGGAGGAAGTATTCAGTGGCCTATGGGTCTTAAACAGTGTAGTCTGGTGTTCGGGTCTCACGTAGTGAGCCTGGGTTGAGACATTGTGGTGCTGTAGCAAGAGAGTATATCTAGTTGAAGATGAATTAGGTGGGAATGTAGGCAAATGAAGTAGCTTGTTTGTGGACCGGATTCAGCATGGTAAGGGTATGGTTGGTTCTCGCTGTGTATTCGAGGTAATGGGTTAACACATGTAATTTTTTGCGGCAATGATCTTGGGTATTAATGATTCTATTGGCGTGTTGTAATTAAAAAGGATTTATTCATGACGACTTAATTGTGCAGATTGAATTGGGAGAGTTCTTATTGTTTAAGACAAGGTTGAAGGGATGCATTTCGAAGGCTGTATATTGGCATGAGGGTATAATAATTTTTCTCCTAAATGGTATCGATGAAAGTTCCATACTAGTTGGGTGCGTCGATGTCTGCGGCGCAGAAGGGAGATGAAAGTTCTCGTGTTATCCATGGAGGGTATTGCGTATGCGGTATGTTGTAATGAACCGATATAGGCGTATGCGAGAGTTTGACTCGGTTCTAAAAGTTATGGTGGGTTTTGCTGTGTCTTCGGTAATGAGTAGCTTCAGGTAATCAAGAATTGGTATTGTTAATTGGAAGTGATTTGACGATGGCTTATTTTTCGGAAAGAGGGTAATTTCGCAAATGATACGTCAGAAGTGTTACGATATTTCCATATAGGGTCGACTACGGGTATATGAGTTTTTTGATGGCAAGGGAGTTTTAGAGTATCTCTCGTGGAATATTTGGGTACTTGAGATGTAATCGGTATTTAGCATTGTGGAAATTTGGATCAGGTACAGTGATTCATGAGCTATGAGTAGTCGGAGACTGGGAGTTCTCCGGTGCAGCCTATGCGGTGATTGAGGATCATGTGTGTTGTATTGGTACTGTTATCGGCTATTGGGAATTCGGAAGCCGAGTGATATTTCCGTTCTTAGTATATTAAATTCTGGATATGTTATGGGGATGTAAAGTGATTGTCTCAATGTCGAATTATTATAAATAATTGTGCTATGAGTCATGTTGGGAAATGCCACATGCTGCGTGGCGGGGTGTATCAGACTATGTTCTAGCTAGAGAATTGTGTTCCAGAGACTAGCGGTTGGCCGGGAAGGATTGCATTCCATAATTGGGCCTTCAAGGCGGATGTCAGTATAGAGGTTTCTACCATTGATTTCTGTTCCAGTTTTCAGGGACTTTTCAGATGCGTCCTTGTTGCCAGGCATATCGCCGGGCGAGACTGTGGATTTCAGTAACTTTTTTGTATCGGGCACCATATCGTATGGCTCCGATATGATATAGTAGTGGAAGTGGAATTTGTAGCTTACAATGCTTATGTGAATATCTTTCTGCACTCAGTTGCTTACGACCGATGTTGGTATTTTGTTATTATGAGCAATTTGGCTCGATGTGTACCTCCCTATGTGAGGCATGTTATGTGGATCGGGTGGCACACCGCCACGAGTATGTTAACTGGATTGGGTTGCGCGCCGCAACCGTGTGATGCTGAGAATAGCTATCCATGTGATGGTTTGTATTCCGTGCTCCCTGGCTTCCGAGGGATTGTCCGTATTGAGAATTGTTTGGCGGATAACGTATCGGTTGTGTCCTTCTAGGATGCAATGGTGTATATTACTTTTTTTTGACTGTGAGTGTGAAGGGTGATTGAGTTTCGAGCATCGATCTCTGCATGGTTGTCTACTTTGAGCATGGTAGCACGAGGTGATTCATGTGTATTAAAGTTGAGGTAGTATCGCGCATTGTGGTGAGGCCACGTGGAACTAAGATCTCTCGAGGAGGAGTCAGGTACTCTATCCCTATGATGTGAGACGGGGTCTCAGCTTGGTTTTGTAAAGGTACTGATGAGCTTGAAGTATAACTATTCCGGTTGAGTCATTGGCCCTGATTTAGGGAATGTTTAGACTGATTCTTATTGGCGCGTGTATTATGCAATTTTGTCTTAGGCATGTATTGAGGTATCATATCACTAGAAGTTGTGTGTTAGGCCCGAGGTGTTCATTGAGTTATTAAGGAGAATGATCAGACTTGATTTCAGCGGGTTAGAAGGATAATGTCGAGGTTTCACTCCAAAATCTGTTGTGGTAGTAGTCAACTTGGAAGTGACTTCAAATGGTTGATCTGAAGACCTGCTGCTGATCGTTGCATGTGTTAGTTATCATTGGCAATATGAGAAAGTGTTGGAATAAGGCTTTAGCTGGATAAGAGGTTTGTGGGTAATTTCTGTATGTAGAGACTATTGTTCCGAGTGCTGGAATGTGGTATATTGCATGAACGCACCTGAGGTTGCAGGTGTGGGTTGTTACAACTGGTTCAGATTGATCCTGAGTATAGATGTGAGGTTCTGATATTGTGTATGATTTCGGGTAAGGCAGTGTGGTTCTAAGGTTTATGGGCCATATGGATTGTAAAATTTCAATTGTGTAGTATTTTTGGTACCTGTGTGAGTTAGGGTGACGTGGGATCACCCTGGGCATGTGCCTATTAATGTCATTTGGTCATTGGGTTACCTCTAGTACAGTTATGGATACGATGGAGGACGAGCGTTTGTTTAAGTTGGGGAGGATGTGATGACCCGACCCGTTGTCTCTTATATTTCATCCCTGTTATCCCCGTTATATGTTTCCCGTGTGTTGACATGCGTGTTCGGTGAGTTGAAGAGATTTGGGTTGGGATTGGATATAAATGAGACAAATAGTCTCTTGAAGGAAAGCTTAAGTTGGAAAAAGTCAACCCAATGTTGACTTATGAGTCAGAGGGCCTGGAATGGATTTCTGGTGATTCGACTAGTTTCGGATAGTGATTTATGACTTGGGAATGAAAACGGAAGTGAATTCGGAGGTCTGGTGTGAAAGTTAGCCTATTTTGGAAAAGTTGGAATTTTGGAGAAATCCGGTTGATAGGTGAGAATTTGATCCGGAGGTCAGAATGGGATTCCAAGAGTTGCATTGGCTTCATTAGGCGAATTCGAGTATATGTGCAAATTTTCAGGTCATTCGGACCTCGTTTTGTTGGTTTTGCCATCGGATATGATTTTTGAAAGTTTAAGTTTAACTTAGAATGAAATTCAATGATTTTCGTGATTTTTGATGTTAAGGATAGCATTTTTATAGCCCGAGCGAGTTTGAATGAGGTATTAGGGCATGTTTGTGTTTTTTGTTGATGTCTCGGGGGCCTCGGGGTGATATCGGATGATTACCGAGGAATTTTAGAAGTTTGGCATGAAAGCATGCCTGCTGCTTCTGGTATTTTCGCGGAAGAGGCTGGGAGACCGCTTAAGCGGTGTCCGCAGAAGCGGACAATAAGTCGCAGAAGCGGCCAAAAGGAAGTCAGAGACCGCAGAAGCGGCCAAAGGGACCGCGTTCGCGGTAGTCGCGGAAGCGGAAGATCGACCGCAGAAGCAGCCGCTGAGGAAATGGTCAAACCGCGAAAGTGGTCAACTGGACGCGGAAGCGCGGACCGCTGAAGCAGAAAAATACCGTGGAAGCAGAAATCGTCCAGTTTTAATGATAATATAGGGTTTAATATTTTGAAAAGGAGAAGAACAATAGAACTTCGGTTGAGGCGATTGAGAGAGATTTTGGAGAGATGGTCGAGGGGATTCTTCATGTATGATATTTTAGACCTCAAATATGTGATTATGGTGCAAAATCATGGGTTAAACACTTAGAAATCAAAGTATTTAATGTCAAAAATGGTGGTTAGGGCTTAAAACCCAAGTGAACCTTAAAGTGTTGATTTGAAGGGTCAAATGGACTTTGATTCTTGTAAATTTGATATGTATGGACTCGTGGCGTGACGTGGATTTTGAAAATGTGAATTTTGTAATTTTTCGAGAAGCAGGCCCGGGGTTCGGGTTTTGCTAGTTTCGAGATTTTGGCTATTTCTGGGGTGTTTTCGATTGGGTATTGTCCCATAGGAATTTTGTGATGTATTCGCTCTGTTTTTGTTTATATTCGACGCGTGAGGAGGCCGAATTGAGAGGCGAAGGTGTCGCAAGCTTGAGATTTCATCGGTTCGAGGTGAGTAATGCTAGTAAATGTTGTTCTGAGGGTTTGAAACCCCGGACTTTCACATCGTAACACTATATTGAGGCGTGACACTCACTCCATGATAAGTGCGGGGTCGGATATTGTTGGGCATTGCGACTTGGTCCACCCCGTGTGAGATTTATGCTATATTGGCGTATGATACGCTTACTGTGATGACTATTATTGGGCTTTATGCCGTGTTTGGGGCCTAGTGTCGACATGTGATATCCTTCGGGATTGGTATTACCATTTTAGCATGATTTCATATCATTTACTTACAGTCCATGGTTTTAAAACATTGTTTTCAAAACCCAGTCGTATTTCAAATGTTCAAAACTCATATACAACAACAACAACCCAGTATAATTCCACTTAGTGGGGTCTGGAGAGGGTAGTGAGTACGCAGGCTTTACCCCTACCCTGGGGTAGAGAGGCTGTTTTCAAATAGACCCCCGACATCCTTCCCTCCAAGAACTTCCCACCTTGTTCTTGGGAGACTCAAACTCACAACCTCTCGGTTGGAAGTGGGGGTTGCTTACCAATAGAGCAACTCATATGCTATCTTATAAATGAATTTCAGCTGAGGATCATTGTTTATAAGTGCCCAAGGGGCTTGTGATGTATTTTCTGGACTGATTTCGGGTGGCTCGGTCTACGCGCCACAACGGTGATTGGAAACAGTGGTAATATGGACACTGTGTGATATGAGCGGTCAGGTAACATGGACTGACCTGGTTTTGATTATCGCCACGGGATGGGTGGTTATTGACTTTCGCCACTAGATGGCTGGTTTGACTATTCGCCACGAGATGGCTGGTTATTGCGCTTGGGCAGTAGGAGCCCCTCCTAAGTCTATACACACCCCCAGTGAGCGTCGTCGACGATAAATAAGATGGGTGGCTCGGGCTGCACGCGGCAGTGGGTACTATATTGTACCATCATATGCATTGCATCGCATCCCTGCATTTGCATCTTATATATATATATATATATATATATATTGTTGTTCAGTTGTTCAGTTGCAGATACTGTTATACACTGTTTTAGCTTACTTTGTGTAATTATTGTGTTTTCTTGCTTTCGGTGCTTTATTTGCTGTTATTACTTGCTGATTTGGTAGACCCACCCCCTACTCCCTGCACCTTGTGTGCATATTCAGGTACTCCAGAGGATTTGCGCGTGCGGTTGCTGATTATTAGTTTGACAGAGTATTGAGGTAGCTGCCAGTGTCCGCATGACCCATATCTCTGATTCTTCTAGTTATTTTCTAGTCATTCTTACACTTGTATTTTCCTTATTATGACATGTATTTTGTATTGTTAGAGGCTCTAAAACTCGTGACCCCAGGTCTTTGGGAAGTTACATTGTTCTGTGAGATTTTTCGGGATACTTATACAACTATCAGTTTATTTTGGTTTCCTTCACTATTAATGGCTTAAAATAAATGGTTTATTTGCTCTAAGCTCAGGTTGAGAGCGCATTTGGTCGGGCTTGCTTAGTCATTGGTTTGAGCGCCATCATGATCGAGTTTGGGATCGTGACAAGTGTCATCAAATTTATGTGAATTTATTAGGGAGAACGAAAATTATTCTATTACAATGGCAGAATCTTATATGGAAGATGCTCCAATTGCACATGCACTGGTTGTATCATCATCGGCAAGTGGAACAAAAGTTGATAGTTTAGAACGGACTCGTTCACAAAGGGCTAAAGCACGAAATACCTCTAGATAAACTTCGAATACCTCTGGGTCAGGTAGTATCAGAATAACGCGTTCTCAAAGTGCTAAGGAATGCGATTAGTGGTACCAAAAGTATCAAGGAATAAGAAGATGATGTTTCTCAAAATAATATAGTGCATACAAAAAAGAGGAACGATTCTGAATCAAGTACTCATAAGAGAAGAAATTCCAAATAAAATTTGAAAGTAAAATATATTACAAATTATTTTATTTATTCATGATCTGTATAATGTTTACCATGTAATATACTTATATATGTATTTGTATTGTATTGCAGATTAATGCAAGTGATAGACCAATACTTGGCAATAACTTCAATTCTGAGAATGTTAGCAATTTGAAAACAAAATTGTCAGCAAAGCAACTTGAACTTTTTAAGTCAACTTGTTTTGGCTATTTGTTGAATTTGCTTAGTATAAAATTGCAAACACAGTTAATATATTATTTGTTAACCAAGGATGTAGAAAAAGGGAAAGCGAATCAATTGGTGTTTTTTATCAATGGGGTAAAGCTACATTTTGGATTGGCAGAATTTTCTTTTGTAACTGGATCTAAATGTACCCGTGATGTACAGCTTCATAGTGATGTTAGGCAAAACAATAATACTTTAATTGCAAAGTACTTTAAGGATTACCCTTTTGTTTCTAGACATAGCCTTCTGGATTGTTTTTTTACAAAAATATTTGAGTCTGATGAAGATGCTATTAAGATAGCAGTGCTATTTGTTGTATATTCATTCCATTTTTCTATTAAGAGTACCAAACATATTGATAAGAAGTAATTGGACTTGATTGACAAGGGTGAATACAATAGTTATCCATGGGGAATAGATTTATATGAAGAAACAGTGAGAACAATGTCAGGTATTTTGGATAAGCAACGACAGTATTATTGGATTTCAGGATTCCCTTTTGCTGTTCAAGTATGATTCTATGAATGTTTTGGAAATTTGGATTGTTATATTGCTTGTAGGTGTCAAAATACATCTCCACCAATTCTTCGATGGAGTGTTACACGGCAGCTAAAATTTGAAGAGTTAAACAATAAGATATATGGCTTACAATCTGAGAAGGTAATATAATTTCTTTTTTGTGTTTTTCATGTATTAAAAATTACTTTTGCTATATATAATTATTTTACTAATATTTAGTAAATTGTATGTATGTAGTTGAATTTAAGGAATATGTGTCTTGACAATGAGATTGATGATAATGTTGATCAGATACACGTTACTTCAGATGATGATTTTGTTGATCGTCCACCCGAGACTTTAAAAAGTCAGTGCAAAATGATGATTAATGAGAATGCTAAAAGGTAAGGGACACCTTCAAATGTTTTGGAGAAGAAGGGAAAATATGGTAATAATTTGAAGAAACAAAGGAAAGATGTTAATGAAACATCAAAAATGAAAAGTGTTTGTGCTAATAATTTGGAGAAGCAAATGATGGACAATGTCTCTAATAGTATTAATGTTACGACAGCAAATAAAAAGAGTGGAAAGGTGGTGGAGAATATTGATAACCAAAATCAAGGTATAGGTGAAGCCTGTGTTGACCCGTCAATTAAACCTAGTGAGTGGTATACTCAATTTAAGATTTTGCAAGATGGACAATGTGAATTGAAAAAAGAAGTATCATTATTGAAGAAGGAATACAAGGAAGAACTTGTGATTTTACGAAGTTATCTTGATGGGAAATTTGTTGAGCTGTTCAATGCAATTAATTCAATGAAGAAGAACATGTTAGAGGTATACCAATATTTATTGTTTGTTTTTTTTTTCTTTTTTCTTTTGGTTGTTTTACATATAATGTCATTTTATTTTAAACTTTTCATGCAGCATCACCACAATGGAAATGTAAAAAAAAAATGTAGAAGGTGATATTGAAGGGAAGCAAGATGCAATCAATTAAATCAAACAAGGTATAATATAAAACATACTATTTTTATTGCTTTAATTTCTTTAAATCCAACTTGTCGTTCTAGATGTTATTTTAGACTTCTAATCACGCAAGCGAGTATGCATTATGTTATTTGGATGCATTGTTACAATTAATTGGCCTCTTTAGCGGTCTCGGGTGCGTAGACACGAACTTGAAGAAATTAAAACTCACCCAGTTTAACATACAGGAGAAGAAGGTAAGACACTCTAGACTACCTATATATTATACTGGATGACATGAACCAGAAGTAATTAAAACTCACCCAGTATAACATACAGGACAAAAAAGTAACACACACTAGAAAACCTGTAAATTATACTGGATGACATGAACTAGAAAGAATGAAAACTCACTCAATTAACATACACGACAACAAGGTAACACATACTAGACTACGTATATGTAAATTACACTGTATGACATGAATCAGAAGGAATGAAAACTGACCTAGTATAACATACAGGACGACAAGGTAACAAACACTATGCTACGTTCCTAAAAATTGTACTGGATGACATGAACCTATTAATTATGGTGTTCAGTATAATTAACTGGAGAAAAGTCTTAAACATGGCAGACATCACGTAAAATTTTCTTGAGTCAAATAAAACTCAACTCTATTATAATAACTTTCCAGTATAACATACTGGAATACAATCATTTACAGAATAAAAATTTATTTATATATTTTCTTACATATTAATGTATTTTTTATGTAGCATCTGGTTTTGTTGATGTTGGAACTCCAGATGATGAAAAATGGTTGGAAACGCATGATTTAGAGACTCATAAATTAACAGCTGAGCTTTGTAAGAAAACATGAAATGAACATATTCCAGCTGCTAAAATGACTAAAGAGTCCTTCAATGAAGATGTTCCAGCTTTAAATGTTGATAAAAAATCATCATCTATAATGATTCCAGATCATGAAATTGAGATGACTGACACTCAAATTGATTGTCAAATTCATAAATAACTTCTGAGTTTTCTAATTAGTCCATAGGTGTTCTTCCTATAAAAATAACTATTCCAAAAGGTTCTAGACATGAAGATGCTACCACTTCTTCCTTGCCCATTCATTCAAGTTTTGAAGGTGTCGAAGCTTATGAGATTTTGGACAACTCTCCTGGAGAAAATGCAACAAAAATGAAAAAACCTCTTGTATCTCATGTTATTGTGAAAGGTGATAACCCTTTTAAGATATCAATTACTGAAGAAATTACTTTATCAATTAGAGATGAATTCAGTAAGTTTGTTGAGGCAAAGTTGATCCTAACTAATAGGTAAATTTACATATACTTAACATATATTTTAATTGAAGTTTCTTTGGAATGATAGTTTGGACTATTTTATTTATATAATTATTTAACTCTTTAGCAAGAAGGGGTATGAAGAGAATAACGATATACTGGAGGAAGAGTTTGATCTTGGAGTTGAATTTATAGCTAATAAGACATGGTTCTTTGAACTTCATTATACTGGTATAGGAATCAGTCAAACGGTATGTGAACATACATTACTTTTTTGTTTTATTTAGAATAAATATGTTTTTGAATATTTGACTTATATCTGGGGTTTTTTAGCATATTGATGATATATTCTATTACCTCCGCAAGAAAGCAAAATATGGAAACATAAGGATGACAACTACAGACAACTATTTCAGTAATATCATTAAAGAAGTGTACAGTAAATCAAATATGCATGACATAAAGGTACAAAATGAGATTTTTGATTTGACAAAAAAGTTAAGAGAGTATGTTCTTGGGTTTTACATTCTTGCTAACACCCCCTGGGTTTTCGTGGATTATGTTCTTATGCCAATCAATGTGAAAGAGGCATGACATTGGGTGTTGGGTGTTCTATTTTAGCATGATGGGTGCATATACATATATGACCCAATAAGACCCTCAATACATGATGATGTAGTTCATTCAGCTTTGAACTCATTTGCTGTAATGATACCATTGTTGCTCAACACCACTACATTTTATCAGTAAAGAAGTGACATTACAATGGATAAACCACATTATTTGAAAAAAGATGATCTAAGTAAACCATTTGCTATTATTTCAGTAGATAACTTGCCTCACCAGGAAAAAGTGTAAGTGTTTTCATATCTTTATACTACTTCTTTCTATTACTTCAACTATTTATACTTTCTTGTTTTATTTTATTCTTTCTTAATATATGAATTATTGTACTTATTGTGGTATATATTGTTCTGCATTTGCAGAGTATTTCATTGAAGGCAAGAAGATACCATGTGACAAGAACATGTTTGATCCTACACGTCTTCGATTAAGATATGCAGCATTACTATACATTTACGATAAAAAGAAGCCGCTGGAATCTCTTGTTAGTGAAGATGAGTCCACATGAAGACAAGATAAACCTTTTGTTTTTGAAAGACGCAAGATTAAGAACAGCATATAATATTTTGTTCTTTCATGTAATTTAATACATATTTTTGATTGATATGCAGATTATTATGGTGTATATTATGGTTGAAGTGGAAAATAGTGGAAATTTTTGGAATTAGAACAATTTCCTGGAATTAAAATAATTTAATATTTAGTTTCCTGTATAATTAACTTGAATTTTATATTGATAATTCCACGATCCCAATCCCGGACGTGATGGCGCCCGGCCGCAAGGCTGGGCAAGCCCGACCAATCAAACCACATAACAAGAAGAAGAAATTTCAAGACCAACAACAAGATTTAATATCAAACTCCAAGCCATGGATAATGTATAACAAAAAAAGACACAACTAAACAAATATCCTCCCAAAACCGATGACTCACGATTACAGAGCCTCAAATAAGTACCAATACACTGACTGAAAGGAACTACAGTGTTTGACAAAAAAACATAAGGAGAAATAGACTGATAAAGAAAGAGTAAACAGGTCCTGCGGACGCTAGCAGCTACTTCAATACTCTTGGTACGTCTGGAACAGACAACAACAACAACTCTATGCCTCAGGAGCACCTGAATCTGCACACAAGGTGCAGGGAGTATGCGGTGAATCTACCAACTCAGCAAGTAATAAAAATGTATAAAATCCGAAATCAGAAAATCAACGACAAAACACAAAGTGAAGCTAGTTAAACAGTTCTATACAGTACACGTCACAATTATATCCAATTAAAGCAACTGTAAAAAAAAATGCTTGAGATGCAATGTAATGCATGAACACTGCGGAACGTGCAGCCCGATCCATATGGGTACCCGCGCTCACTGTGGGGGTTCAGACTCCGGAGGGGCTCCTTCAGCCCAAGCACTATATCATACAGTGCCAATAGTTACCACTGTTTTCATCACAATACACAATGTCCTTTGTTACCACCGTTTTCATTACAATACGCGGTGTCCTTAGTTACCATCATTTTCATTACAATACGCGGTGTCCTTAGTTACCACACTTTTCATTTAAAATAACAAACAGTCCAAAAATAGCGAGATAATACTCGACAGCCCGAGATATCATTTAAAATCATTAGAGCTTTCAAAATGTATAAATACAACTGAGTTTGAAAATAATAGTATTTAAACTTGGACTGATTTCAAATAATATGCAAATCATGAAAATTCTAAGATAATGATCCCTGAAGGATTCTACAAGTTGGCACAAGGCCCCAAACATGGCATCACTCTCAGATAACATCAATATAGTATGCGAAGCAATCGCCAACATAGTAAAATATACCCCTCGGATTGGTCGAGTCACAATTTCAAACATATATGACCCTGCACTAGCCATGGAGTGCGTGTCTAGCCTCATAATAGAGTCACAATGTGATATACCGTGGATTCATACCCTCGGGTCATTATATACACCCATTACTCACCTCAAGCCGGTCGCAAACTAGCTCGCAATGCCCTTCCCGCAAGAATCACCCTCCGCGGATGCCAAATCTGATCAAAACCAATAAGAATACGTCAAAATAGGCCAATGGAGCATAACCCAATCGAAATAACTCGAAATATACCCAAAAATAAGAAGTTGACAAAACCCAAGCCCCGGGCCCACTTCTCAAAAATTATGAAAATTACATTTTGAGAATCCTCGTTTCGCCACGAGTCCATACATATCAAATTTACAAGAATCGGAGTCCATTTGACCCCTCAATTCAACACATTAAGGTTCACTTGGGTTTCAAGCCCTAACCTCCATATTTGACATTTAAAACCTTGATTTCTTAGTGTTTGATCCATGATTTAACTCTATAATGTTGCACTTTAGGCCCAAGAGATCATACCTGAAGAATCCCCTCAAAAGTTTATCCAAAATCACCGTCAATCGCCAAGTCTGAAGTTCTAACTCTTCTTCTATTTCAAAAATACAAAAACACACTGTTTCATTAAAACTGCTTGATTCCCGCTTCAGCGGCCTTCGCTTCCGCACCCAAAATACCGCTTCTGCGGTCTAGCCCTATCCTCAGCGGCCGTTTCTGCGGTCGCTTCACCTCTTCCGCGACTCCCGCATACGCGGTCCCCCTAACCACTCCTGCGGTCTCTACCTCCCCCTTGGCCGCTTCTGCGGCTACTCGTCCACTTCTGCGGACACCGCTTAAGCGGTCCCTAGCCCGCTTCCGCAAAAATACCAGAAGCAGCAGGTTCTTTTTATGCTTAACTCCAAAAGTTCCTCGTTTAACCATCCAGAATCACCCCGGGGCCCTTGGGACCCCAACTAAAACCACCAACCTTCTCCAAAGTATCCTACGAACTTGTTCCAATCCTAAAAACACGTCCTTAAACACAAAAATCATCAAATCATAGTGGATTCAAGCCTAAGTTCAACCTTAACTTCTGAAACTAACATTCGATCCAAAACCCAAACAAACGACGTCCGAATGACCCAATAATTTACAGGCATGTCCATAATCACCTAGCGAAGCTACTGTAACTCTTGGAATTCCATTCCGACCCCCGAATCAAAATCTCACCTATCAATCGGGATTCGCCGAAATTCAACTTTAGCCAATTCAAGAATAATTCTCCACCGAACCTCTAAATTCAACTCCTTCTTCTCTCCTAAGACATAAATCACCATCCAAAACTAGTCGAATCACCAGAAATCCATTCCGAGACCTCTAACTCATAAGTCAACAGGTAGACTTTGCCAACTTAAGCTATCCTTAAAGAGACTATTGGTCTCATTTCTAACCACATGCAACCGAACACACCTCAAACCCACCAAACGCATATATTAACACACGGGGAAGAATTATATGGGAATAACGGGGCTGAAATACGAAATACGACGGGTCGGGTCGTCACATCCTCCCCAAGTTAAATAAACGCTCGTCCTCGAGCGTACCTAGAGCTGTACTAGAAGCAACCCAGTAACTGAGTGACCTTACCAAGCATATACCCGGGGTGATCCCACGTCATCCTATCTCACTTAGGTACCAATAACATAACACAACTGAAATTTCACAATCCACATGGCCCATAAACCGTAGAACCTCACTGCACTTCCTGAAATCATACACAAGACCAGAACCTCACATCTATACTCCGAATTAACCCGAACCAGCTTTAATAACAAACACCTGCAACCTCAGGTAAATTCATAAAATATACCACACATTCCAACACTCTCGTATACTACCAATGATAACTAAATCACGCAACGAACTGTAGCAGTTCTTAATATCAACTATTCATGAAGTCACTTCCATGTTGACTATTACCACAACAGATTTTCTGGCCACACCTCGATATCATTCTTCTAACCAGCTGAAATCAAATCTGTTCATATTCATTAATGACCCCAATGCTCACTTCAAATCTGACACACCACCTCTTGTGATATGATACCTCAATACAGGCCTACGCCACAATTGCATAATACACGCGCCAACAAGAAACAGTCTACACATACCCAAATCAGGGCAAATGACTAAACCGGAAGAGTTATACCTCAAGCTCATCAATACCTTCACAAAACCAAGCTGAGACCCCGTCTCACATCATAGGAATAGAGTATCTGTATCCTTCTCGAGAGGTCATAACTTCAAGTGGCCTCGCCACAACGCGCGATCCTATCCCAACACTGTTACACATGCAGCACCTCATGTTACTATGCTCAAAGTAGACAGCCATGCACAGATCTATGCCTGAAACCAAATCTCACATCACACTCACGGTGAAACAAGTAATATACACCATTCAATCCTGAAAGGACACAACCGATACACTTTTTTCACTATCCGCCAAGAGATTCTCAATACGGACTTCCCTCGGAAGACAGGAAGCAAGGAATACAAAGCAAAACATGGAAAGCTATTCTCGACATTACACTGTTGTGGCGCTCAACCCGACCCAGATAACATACTCGTGGTGGCGTGCCACCCGATCCACACGACATACTCGTGGCAGCGTGCCACCCGATCCACATAACTACCTCACATAGGGAGGCACACATCGAGCGAAATCTGCTCATAATAACAAAATACCAACATCGATCGTAAGCAAACTTAGTGCGTAAAGATATCTATTAAGCATTGTAAGCTACAAGATTCCACTTCCACTACTATGACTCATGATGGAGCCGCATGATATGGTGCCCAGCACCAAATAATTACCGATATCCACAGTCTCGCCCGGCACATGCCCGGCCATAATGACGCATCTGAAAAGACCCTCAATACCGGAACCGAAACAATGGTAGAATCCTCTATACTAACATCTGCCCCGAAGGCCCAATCAACGAACGCAATCCCTCCCAGCCGTCCGTTGGTCTTTGGAACACAACCAGTCAGCTAGAACATGGTCTGATACATTTCGTCACGCAACCTGCGGGATTTCCCAACATGACTCGTAGCACAATTGTATAGAATACTCCAACACCAAGATAATAACTCTATATTCCAATGTCGTATCCAGAATTTAATATACTAAGCAAGGAAAGATCCACCCGGACTAAAAACTCCCAATAGTCGCTGACAGTACCAACAAAACACACACGATCCATAACCACTATATAGACTACACCGGAGAACTCCCACTCTCCAACTAACCATAGAACACGAATCACTAAACCTGAACCCCAATACGAATACAGATTACACCTCGAGTATCCAATTATTCCATGAGAGATATGCAAAAACTCCCTTGTACTATCACACAACTCGGGTATCAGCAATCGATCTCATAAGAAAGTGTCGTAACACTATTGATGTATCATTTGTGGAATTAACCTTTTTTTGAGACATATGCTATCGCCAAATCACTTCCAATTAACAGTACCAGTTCCTTGATTACCTGAAGCTACTCATTACCTATGACAAAGCCAAATCCACCATACGTCTCAGAATTGAGTTGAAAACTCACACACGCCCATCTTGGTCCTTTACAACATACCGCATACCCAATATCCTCCAGGAATAACACGAGAACTTCTATCTCGCTTCTGCGCCGCAAACATCGACGCACCCAACTGGTCTAGAACTTTCATTGATCCCATTTAGAAGAAATTTATTATACACTCCATGCTCCGCATGGCCATAGAAAATATACATCTCAAAACCACGATGAACTCAACAAGAATTCTCTCTTAATTCCATTTGCACAAGTTAAACTGCCAAGGATGGAATCTCTCTACCTGAACCAAGCTAAGCAGACTTTCAGTACTCAGGAGCTTCGCTGCCCAACGCTTGAAGAACCCCTTACCTCAAACACATACCACGATCGATCATATCTTTACCAGAACGATTCGGTCCCCTAACAAGTTACTCTATTTGTCTCGATTTCCACCTGATTCGTTTTAACTAGATATACTCTTTTGCTCTAGCACCACAATGTTTCAACCCAGACTCACTATACGAGACTCAACACCAGACCACACCATCTAAGACCCATAGGCCACTGAATACTTTGTCAAACGTCTCAGAATTACCACATTACAAAATACTGTACCCGAAGAACTTTCTGCGACTATGAATCAGTTACCCTTACTTTCCAAATACTATTACATAGAATTCCCGTAATCAACACAAGAATACCCCAACTCCTGACCTGTTCTAACGAGAACACTAACTCGGTCACATACCCAACCTTAACACCTGAGTGATACATATGGTCTCTTGAACACATCAAAACCATTCTCAAAAGTCATCCACCCATATACACACTGCAAATCACTTGACTTAATGAATTGAACAACTCGTGCCTTATCAACACTCCGACACCACAAGACGCGATCTCATTCCGATACAACCAAACAACTTCCTTCTCTTAACACTAAGTATCCCTTATCATCAACTCAAGACATTCTCTTATTTTCCCACACATACGAAGCACCATATAAACTTTGGCAAAATTTCGCTTCACTCGTACCACCCTCGGCTCACTTTCTACAACCAGAATTGATTCACTCACATGCATCGGATTGGAATTAACACAGTACATAACAGTTCAATCAGCTCATCCACAACAACCTCCCCAACTTAGCTCGAAGCCAAATACATCACAACACATTTACTCTATTGCTATCATAATATCATGGTGAGATTAGGCTCACACTCTCATAAGCTTGAGGAAACACGGATCATCAGCAATTCTAACTCTTCTGCAATTCTTGCATTCATTCACGAACTCGTTAATCCCACTCTTAAGGCGACAAAACTTCCACTAAGTACCAAGTTTAAAAAAACATTTCGGTAGAGTTTCCTTTGTAATTGAGCCTATACACCTGCCAGAGAACCACCAAAACCATCCTAACAACACGTCCACAACTTGACAAGACATCGCAATGTATATCAATAAAAGAAATCCCAATACTACACGTATTATATTATCAAAATTGACACATGAAGCACCTGTTCGAATCCTAATCAAATAGAAAATACCTTTTAATTACACATAAGGTCTTCTAACATACACATAATGATCATACCACTTCAGAATAATCTGCAGGAGATACCCACCTGCTTGCTTCAATATAATATTTTGGTACATCATCCACCGTCATACTCCTCACGCAATCAATTGGTCTTCTTGAGTCTGGACTCATATCACAACACACAAACTCCCAACTAGGAGACTCAAAAAGATTCTTCACGCGCCCATAACCCGACAACACATTCGATCGCAATGGAAATCAATCACTTAATGGTTCATTTGTCATCCAGCAAACCCTCTTCGACATTACCAAGTCACACAAACATACCACACGGCACCAACGTACTCATCATGAAGCTATCCAGCCGCCATTACCACAATTAGGGACAATACTGAACTTATAAGCTTGTAACATCAGCTCGCGCAGTCAGCACCTTAGTGCTCCAGCTATAGATAATAAATATCTGGCCTCAAGTCCTCCTGAATGGCCCAACATAATCCTCACGAAAATTGCATCTCGCCCCTCGATTGGGGAATCGCAAGCCATCGAAGCACATATAATACCGAGCATTCATACGTGCATATGAACAGGTGGAAGAAATTTCAAGAGTTACTCTTTCAAGCTGAATCAAGGATGCACGATAAGATTTCAAGAAAGTGGAGTGTTTCCTAAAGGTTCTGTAGCCTCCTGCTTATAAGTGTGGTGCACGACACACCCATAAACAAGACTCTACTAAACCGGCTCATGATTTGTGAGGGCTAGTAAACCTAGGCTCTGATACCAACTTGTCACGACCCCAATCCCGGTCGTGATGGCACCGGCCGCAAGGCTGGGCAAGCCCGACTAATCAAACCACAATCCAAGAAAAAGAAATTTCAGGACAACCAACAAGATTTAATATCAGACTCCCAGCCATGGATAATGTATAACAAAAAAAGACAACTAAACAAATATCCTCCCAAAACCGAGGAGTCACGAGTACAGAGCCTCTTATAAGTACCAAAACACTGACTAAAAGGAACTACAGTGTCTGACAACAAAATCATAAGGAGAAATAGACTGATAAAGACAGAGTAAACAGGTCCTGCGGACGCTGGCAGCTACCTCAATACTCTAGTACGTCTGGAACAGACAGCAAAAGCAACTCTACGCCTATGGAGCACCTGAATCTGCATACAAGGTGCACGGAGTATGCGGTGAGTCTACCAACTCAACAAGTAATAAGCATGTATAAAAACCCGAAAGCAGGAAATCCACAATATAACAAAGAGTGAAGCTAGTTAAGCAGTTCTATACAGTACAAGTCTCAAATATATCCAATTAAAGCAACTGTAAATAAATGCATGAAATGCAATGCAATGCATGAACACTGCGAAACCTGCATCCCGATCCATATGGGTACCCGCGCTCACTGTGGGGTTCAGACTCCGGGAGGGCTCCTTCAGCCCAAGCGCCATATCATACAGTGAATATAGTTACCACTATTTTCATCACAATACACGGTGTCCTTTGTTACCACCGTTTTCATTACAATGCGCGGTGTACTTAGTTGCAACCGTTTTCATTACAATATGCGGTGTCCTTAGTTACCACCATTTTTATTACAATACGTGGTGTCCTTAGTTACCACCGTTTTCATTTAAAACAACAAACAGTCCAAAAATAGCGAGATAGTACTCGACAGCCCGAGATATAATTTGAAAATCATTAAAGCTTTCAAAATGTATAAATACGGCTGAGTTTGAAAAAAATAGTATTTAAACCTGGACTGATTTCAAATAATATGAAAATCATGAAAATTCTGAGATAATGATCCCTGAAGGATTCTACAAGTCGGCACAAGGCCCGAAACATGGCATCACGCCCAGATAACATCAATATAGTATGTGAAGCAATCGCCAACATAGTACAATATACCCCTCGGATTGTATCGAGTCATAATTTCCAACATATACGACCTTGCACTAGCCATGGAGTGCGTGTCTAGCCTCATAATAGCGTCACAATGTGATATACCGGGGTTTCAAACCCTCGGGTCATCATCTACACCCATTACTCACCTCAAGCCGGTCGCAAACTAGTTCGCAATGCTCTTCCTGCAAGAATCACCCTCCGCGGATGCCAAATCTGATCAAAACCAATAGGAACACGTCACAATAGGCCAATGGAGCATAACCCTATCGAAATAACTCGAAATATACCCAAAAACACGAAGTTGGAAAAACCCGAGCCTCGGGCTCAATTCTCAAAAAATTATGAAAATTACATTTTCAGAATCCTCGTCTCGCCACGAGTCCATACATATCAAATATACAAGAATCGGAGTCCATTTGACCCCTCAAATCAGCACTTTAAGGTTCACTTGGGTTTCATGCCCTGACCTCCACTTTTGACATTTAAAATCTTGATTTCTTAGTGTTTGATCCATATTTCACTCTATAATGATGCACTTTAGGTCCACGAGATCATACCTGAAGAATCCCCTTGAACATTTATCCAAAACCGCCCTCAATCGCCAAGTTCGAAGTTCTAACTCTTCTTCTCTTTCAAAAATACAGAAACACACTATTTCATTAAAACTGCTCGATTCCTGCTTCAGGAGTATTTTTCCGCTTCAGCGGCCTTCGCTTCCACGCCCAAAATCCTGCTTCTGCGGTCTGGCTCCATCCTCAGTGGCCGCTTTTGCGGTCGCTTCACCGCTTCCGCGACTCCCGCATACGCGGTCCCCCTGATCGCTCCTGCGGTCTCTGACCTTCCCCCTTGGCCGCTTCTGCTGTGACTCATCCGCTTATTCGGACACCGCTTATGCGGTCCCTAGCCCGCTTCCGCGAAAATACCAGAAGCAACAGGTCCTTTTTATGCTTAACTCCAAAAGTACCTCATTTTAACCATCCGGAATCTCCCCAGGGCCCCCGGGACCCCAACCAAAACCACCAACCTTCTCCAAAGCATCCTACAAACTTTTTCCAATCCAAAAAACACGTCCTTAAACAAAAAAATCATCAAATCATAGCGGATTCAAGCCTAAGTTCAACCATAACTTAAGAAACTAATATTGGATCCAAAACCCAACCAAACGACGTCCGAATGACCCGAAATTTTACATGCATATCCAAAATCACCTAACGAAGCTAGTGCAACTCTTGGAATTCCATTCTGACCCCTGGATCAAAATCTCACCTATCAACCGAGATTCGCCGAAATTCAACTTTAGCCAATTCAAGCCTAATTCTCCACCGGAATGCTCAATTCAATTCCGTCTTCTCTCCCAAGCCATAAATCACAATCCGAAACTAGTCGAATCACCGGAAATCCATTCGGAGCCCTCACTCATAAGTCAACATCTGGTTGACTTTGCCAACTTAAGCTTTCCTTAAAGAGACTATTGGTCTTATTTCTAACGACATCCAACCCAACACACCTCAAACCCACCAAACGCATATATTAACACACGTGGAAGCATAATACGGGAATAATGGGGCTGAAATACGAACTACGACGGGTCGGGTCGTCACAGATAAACCAATATATCCTGTAATTACTACGGCAAAGGAATAATGCAAATTTTTTATCCTATATTCATCTAATTTTTATTACCTCCTATAGTATATGCTCAAATCACTACTCATGAAGGAATATAATCCAGTATATTATAATGGAGAAGTTGGAAACAGTAGAAAGTTGTAAAAAAATTTATTGGAATTAAATAATTTAATAGTTGGTTTCATGTATATTTTAGTGGAACATTATAGGCGAAGGGCTGAAGGATGGAACGTGCAAAGTAGATCATGCACCTGTCGTGTGACCCGTTGGTCCTATATAAAGTAGATTTTCTTATCGTATATTCATCCAATTTTTATTCATGCTCTATATTAAATAATCTAATATTTAGTTTCCTGTATAACATATAGGATAACAAGGTAACACACACTAGACTACGTACATGTATATTATATTGGATGACATGAATTAGAAGCAATGAAAACTGACCTAGCATAGCATACAAGACGACAACACACACTAGACTACGTACCTGTAAATTATACTGGATGATTAACTGGACAATAGGGTTAGACAATGACAGACATCCCGTAAACTTTGCTGGAGTCAAACAAACTAAACTCTATTATAATAACTATCAAGTATAATATAAAGGAATACAATCATTCACAGAATAAAAATTTATTTATTTATTTTATTGCATATTAATGTGTTTTATGTAGCATCTGGTTTTACATATTTCTGTAATTACTACTGGAATTAAATAATGAAGATTTTTTTACTACTTACTTCTTTTGCCAACTACTTGTGTTCTTACATTCAATTTCTCAGACAAAAAACTGTTAACAATCTTTTCAACATTTATTGCTATTAAATAGAGTAATTTGGTAGTTAGAACAATTTACTGGAATTAACTAATTTAATATTTCGTTTCCTGTATATTTTACTGGAGTTGTTAATATAAAACCATTACATCCTGTAATTACTACTGGAATAGAATATTGCATTTTTTTTTATTACTTACTTCTTTTGCCAATTACTTATGTTCTTACATTTAATTTCACTGACAAAAAATAGGTAACAATATTTAAAGCATTTATTACTATTAAATTGGTTAGGTGCATTATATGGGTATATTAACAATGGCTTCGCTTTAAAATTTCATAGTTATCCATATATTTCTATCATATTTCAAAGAAAAACAAGAAAGTGTTGATAAGACATGCTTATTGGGTGTATTAGCGAGTTCATGTGAAGTAAAGATAGTTAAGGACAAGTCGAAATACTTCATGTGTGAAGGGGACTGGCCAGATTAAAAACTAGAGCACCAAGACATTTGCTCTTGTAATTAGTTGATAAATATAACTTTTGGGACAAATAGCAAATATCATGCGGTTCTAGTTTTTGATGTGGCCAGTCTCCATCACATATGAAGTTTCTTGGACTTCTCCTTAACTATCTTTGCTTCCCAGAAATTTCCATATATATACCAGTAAGGATGTCTTTGCCAACATTTTCTAATTTTTTTCTAAAAAAAACAAGACGGTTCTTCAACAATTACTACTGGAATGGAATAATGCCTATCTTTTTATCGTATATTCATCCAATTTTTATTACCTCCTTTTAGTATATGCTGGAATCGCTACTCATAAAGGAATATAATCCAGTATATTACCAAGGAGAAGCGGAAAATAGTGGAGAATTTGTAATTAGAACAATTTACTGAAATTAAATGATTTAATATTTAGTTTACTGTATATTATAGTGGAGTTTTATATTGTAAAAGCACTATATCCTGTAATTACTACTGCAACATGAATATTACTGTTTTTTTATCATGTATTCATCCAATTTTTCTTATCTCCTATATAATACGATGGAATTGATAAAAATTACAGTAGTATAACTACCAATAATATTTAATAATTCGTCAGTATTTATGATCAGTGGGTGCACTGTTTTATGCATTTTTAGCCAAAAGTTATATTGTATGTTGGAAGATATGTTATGATAATAATTACATTTTCGATAATAAATTGGATAACACAATTTTATACGACTTTACTTATTCATTATATTACATTCTAATTTTCATTTATTTATGTAATTTTATTTCTTCTATATTATCATCGACATGACACTTATGAATGCATATATTCCAGTATTTTATAATTTAAAGTTAAAAATATTGGAAACTTTGTATCTAGAATAATTTATTAGAATAAAATAATTTATTATTTTGTTTTCTGTATATTCATTGGAGTTTTATGCTGTTAAATCATTATGTCCTGTAATTAATACTGGAATATGCGGCAATTAATGCAAATCACAGTAGTATAGCTACCAATAATATTTAATTATTTCGTTAGTACTTATAACCATTGGGTGCAGTTTTTTATGCATTTTTTGGCACAAGTTATATTGTATGTTGGGTGTTGTGTTAAACAAATAATTATTCCAGTTTTTTATGCATATATTCCAGTATTTTATTATAGACAAATTGAAAATATTTGAAAGTTTGTATCTAGAATTATTTACTGGAATAAAAAAATTTAATATTTCATTTCCTGTATATTACACTGGAGTTTTATGTTATAAAATCACTATGTCCTGTAATTATTACTGAATCTGAAAATAATTAAATATTTTGTTTCTTATATTAAACTGGAGTTATATGTTGTAAAACCACTATGTCCTGTAATATATACCGAATGTGAAGAATGCAGACTTATTTATCGTGTATTCGTCCAATTTTTATTACCCCTATTGAATAGGCTGGAATTGATACAAATCATAGTAGTATAGCTGCCAGTAATATTTAATAATTTTGTTACTACTTATGACCATTGGGTGCTGTTTTTGATGCATTTTTAGGCACAAGTTATATTGGATGTTGGGATTTAAGTTAAGCTAATAATTATTCCAATTTTTTATATGCATATATTCCAGTATTTTATAATAGAGAAATTGAAAATATTGGAAAGTTTGTATCTAGAATAATATACTGAAATAAAATAATTTAAATATTTTGTTTCATGTATATTACACTGGAGTTTTATGTTATAAATCCAATATTTCCTATAATTATTACTGGATCTGAAAATAATTTAATAGTTTATTTCCTGTATATTACACTAGAGTTTTATGTTGTAAAACCAGTATGACCTGTAATTAATAGTCGATGTGAATGCAGACTTATTTATCCTATATTCGTACAATTTTTATTACCCCCTATTGAATAGGCTGCAATTTATACAAATCGCAGTAGTATAACTGTCAGTAATATTAATAACATTATTACTACTTATGACCATTGGATGCTTTTTTATGCATTTTAAGACACAAGTTATATTGTATGTTGGGATTTGTGTTAAGCTAATAATTATATTTTTTGGATAATAAATGGAATATCATCATTTTACACGATGATACTTATTCATTATACTAAAGGTACAATGTTTGATTCTTTTTTAACCACTAAAAATAATTTATATTTCACATTGGTAGTTGTGTTGAAGTAATAATTACATTCTCGCTATTTTCATTAAATTGTTATTCATGAAAATTTCTTAACAATTAAGTTGCCTTCTGTCTGTCTTTTCATATACCATTTTTCAAAAACAATTGCTATATAAGTATATTTCGCTTACCAATTTATTCACACAAACTCTTCTAATTCTAATAGCCAATGGAAAAACAAAACAAAAATCGATGCAACCATCAAAACAATTGTTGAACAGTTGAAAGAAGACATAATAGAAGCATTTGAGATCAAGTTTGATGAGTTTGTTGAGAAATATGAAAGGGATATCAGAAGACTAAAGGACAAGTTGAATAGGCTTGAGAGCATTGTCCGAAATGGGGATGATCGTTTCTTTGACTCTTCTGATGATATGGATTAGTTTTTTATTTTTATTTCTATGCTTTAAACTTGGTTATTTTGTGGAAGTAATTTGTAGGTGAATGATGCCAATGTTATTGCTTTTATATTAATATAATATGTTTTTATTTCCCGTTTCCTGTATGTTTTAGTTGATGCTTATATTATTAAACCACTATGTCCTAGAGTAATTATTTGCCGCATTGTTGAAAAGAAGATAAATAGCCATTGAAAAAGAGTAATGACAAATAAAATAAAGTTCTAGGTTAAATAGAACTCAACCTGTAGAATATACTGGATAAAAAACTTACACAAGGTAGACGTCACGTAAATTATACTGGACAATATGTACTTCAATTGAATTAAATAATTTAATATTTTGTTTTCTGTATATTAAACTGGAGTAACATATTGTTTAAGTAGAAAACAACTTATGTAATACTGGGTATGAAAAATCACTCAAAAAAAAAGACTAATAATAAAGAAGTCACCTAGTATAATAAACTGGAGAAAAAGCTTACACAAGGCAGATGTCCCGTAAAATATACTGGACAATATGTAATTAAATTGAATTAAATAATTACATATTGCAGTAATTATTTTATGCATTTTTGAAAAGATGACAAATAGTCATTGAAAAAGAGTAATGATAAATAAAACAAAGTTCTAGGTTAAATAGAACTCAACCAGTAGAATATACTGGATAAAAAGCTTACACAAGGTAGACGTCACGTAAATTATACTGGACAATATGTACTTCAATTGAATTAAATAATTTGATATTTTGTTTTCTGTATATTAAACTGGAGTAATATATTATTTAAGTAGTAAACAACTTTATTTAATACTGGATATGAAAAATTACTCAACAAAAGACTAATAATAAATAACTTACCCAGTATAATAAACTGGAGAAAAAGCTTACACAAGGCAGATGTCCCGTAAAATATACTCGACAATATGTAATTAAAGTGAATTAAATAATTTAATATTTTATTTCCTGTATATTAAACTGCAGTAATATATGGTTGAATTAGTAAACAATTTATTTAATATTGGAGATAAAGGGCATACAAGGCAGACGTCCCGTAAAATATACTGGACAATATGTAGTTAAATTGTATTAAATAATTTAATATTTTATTTCCTGTATTGTTGAAGTAGTAAACATCTTTTTTTTAATACTGGATACTAAACTTTATTGTATATATTCAAAAAGAACTTCCTGTATTTTCTTGCATAAGGATGAACTACATCAGAATTTGTGCAATTTGTTCTGGTATGCCCATATTTTTTGCAACGACTACATCTTTGTTCCTTCTTGAATTCTGTACCGGAAACATATCAATTTTTCTGTCTTCTGCCTAGCAGTATATGACGACCCGACCAGTCGTCTCTTGTATTTCAGCCCCGTGATCCCCGTTATATGTTTCTCCGTGCGTTATTATATGTTTCTGGTAAGTTTGAAGTGGTTTGGATTGAAATAAGATATAAATGAGACAAATAGTCTCTTTAAGGAAAGCTTAAGTTGGAAAAGTCAACCAAACGTTGACATATGAGTTATAGGGCTCGGAACGAATTTCCGATGGTTCGACTAGTTTCGGATAGTGATGTATGACTTGGGAATGAAAACGGAAGTGAATTCAGAGGTCCGGTGTAAAAGTTAGCCTATTTTGGCGAAGTTAGAATTTCGGAGAAATCTGGTTGATAGGTGAGAATTTGATCCGGAGGTCGGAATGGGATTCCAAGAGTTGTATTAGCTTCCTTAGGCGAATTAGAGTATGTGTGAAATTTTTCAGGTCATTCGGACCTCATTTGGTTGGTTTCGATATCAGATATGAGTTTGGAAAGTTTAAGTTCAACTTAGAATAAAATTCAATGATTTTGGTAATTTTTTATGTTAAAGATAGTGTTTTATGGCCCGAGCGAGTTTGAATGAGCTATTAGGGCATGTTTGTGTTTTTGGTTGAGGTCCCGGGGGCCTCGGGGTGATATCGAATGGTTAAATGAGGAATTTTGGAGTTAAGCATAATAAATGGCTGCTGCTTCGGTATTTTTGCGGAGGCGGATGGGAGACCGCTTAAGCGGTGTCCGCCGAAGCGGACACTAAGCCGTAGAAGCCGCCAAAAGGAAGTCAGAGACAGCAGAAGCGGTCAAAGGGACCGCGTTCACCGAAGTCGCGGAAGATCTACCGCAGAAGCGTTCGCTGAGGAAATGGTCAGACCGTAGAAGCGATCATCTGGACGGGGAAGCGAGGACCGCTGAAGCGGAAAAATACCACGGAAGCGGAAATCATCGAGTTTTAATAATAACAGAGGGTTGAATATTTTGAAAAGGAGAAGAACAATAGAACTTCGAGCTGAGGCGATTGAGAGAGGTTTGGAGAGAGTTTCGAGGAGACTCTTCAGGTATGATCTCTTAGACCTTGAATATGTGATTATGGTGCAAAATCATGGATTAAACACTTAGAAATCAAGGTCTTTAATGTCAAAAATGGTGGTTAGGGCTTGAAACCCAAGAGAACCTTAAAGCGTTGATTTGAAGGGTTAAATGGACTCCGATTTTTGTGAATTTGATATATATTGACTCGTGGCGTGAAGAGGGTTCTAAAAATGTGAATTTAATAATTTTTTGAGAAGTGGGCCCCAGGCTCGGGTTTTGCCAACTTCTTATTTTTGTGTATATTTCGAGTTATTTCGATTAGGCTAGGTTCCATTAGCCTATTTTGAGGTATTCCTATTGGTTTTGATCAGATTTTGCATCCGCGGAGGTTGATTCTCGAGGGAAAAGCATTGTGGCCTAGTTTACGACCGGCTTGAGGTGAGTAATGGGCGTAGATGATGGCCTGAGGGTCTGAAACCCCGGTATATCACGTTGTGACACTATTATGAGACTGGTCACGCACTCCATGGTTAGTGCGTGGTCATATATGTTGAATATTGTGACTCGGTCCAATCCGAGGGATAGATTGTACTATGTTGGCGAATGTTTCGCATATTATATTGATGGTATCTGGGCCTTATGCCATGTTTGGGGACTTGTGCCGACTTGTGGAATCCTTCAGGGATATTTATCTCAGAATTATCATAATTTTCATATTATTTGAAATCAGTCCAGGTTTAAATACTGTTTCTTTTGCAAACTCAGCCATATTTATATATTTTTTGAAAACTCAAATGATTTTAAATGATATTTCGGGTTGACGAGTATTATCTCGCTATTTTGGGACTGTATATTATTTTAAATGGAAATGGTGGTAACTAAGGACATCGTATACTATTGTATTGGAATGGTGGAAACTAAGGACACCGTATACTATTGTATTGGAACGGTGGTAACTAAGGACACCGTATATTATTGTATTGGAACGTTGGTAACTAAGGACACAGTATACTATTGTATTGGAATGGTGGTAACTAAGGACACCGCGTATTGTAATGAAACGGTGGTAACAAATGACACCGTGTGTTGTGATGAAAACAGTGGTAACTATTGACACTGTATGATATGGCGCTTGGCCTGTAGGAGCCCTTCCGGATTCTGAACCCCCACAGTGAGTGCGGGTACCCATATGGATCGGGTTGCAGGTTCCGCAGTGTTCATGCATTGCATTGCACCTCATGCATTTATTAACTGTGGCTTATTCTGTATATGTCTGAGACTGGTACTGTATAGATTTGCTAGATAGCTTTACTCTGTGTTATTTCGTGATTTCTTATCTTTGGATTTTTATACATGCTTATTACACGCTGAGTTCGGAGACTCACCCCATACTCCCTGCACCTTGTGTGCAGATCTAGGTGTTTCTGAGGTTTCGCGATGCTGCTGTTGGTTATCCAGCTGCCAGACCATTGAGGTAGCTGCTAGCGTCCGTAGGACCGATTTCTCTTTTCTTATCATATCAGTTATTTCTTGCTATTCAGACACATGTATTTCATCTTTCAGACTCGTACTTGGTTTTGTTAGAGGCTCTATACTCGTGACCCCAAGTCTATGGAATACTTGTTCAGTTATGGTTTTCTATTCGTACATTTATCGTTTTTAGTGATTGGGAGATTATTGTTAAAAATAGCCATGTCTCCTTAATTTCTTCGTGTTTGGGGTTGGTTCATTGTTTTTAAAAGGTTGGTCAGGCTTGCCCAGCCTCGTGGCAGGGCGCCATCATGACCCGGTTTGGGGTCTTGACAAGTTGGTATCAGATCCTAGGTTACTAGGCCTCACTAGTCATGAGCCGGTATAGTAGAGTCTTGTTTATGGGTGTGTCGTGCACCACACTTATAAGCAGGAGGCTACAGAACCTTTAGGAAACACTCAACTTTCTTGAAATCTTATCGTGCGTCCTTGATTCAGCTTGAAACAGTAACCCTTGAAATTCCTTCCTCACAGATTATGCGTTCGTGAGCGTCCAGTATTATATGTTCCTTGATGGCTGGTGGTTTCCCGGCCGAGGGCGAATTATGATTTCCTATGAGTTGATGTTGGGGCAGTCTGGAGGACTTGAGACCGAATCTCTGTCTATGGCTTGAGCACCAAGGTGCTGATTGAGCGAGCTACTGTTATGAGCTTATAAGTTCAGTATAGTCCTTAATTGTGGTAATGGCGGCTGAATAGCTTCATGATGAGTACGTTGGTGCTGTTTGTTGTGTTTGTATGACTTGGTAGTATCGAAGAAGGGCTTCTAGGTAATAAATGAACCATTAACTGTTTGATTCCCATTGCGATCGAATGTGTTGCCCTGAGTTATGGGCGCGTGAAGAATCTTTTCGAGTCTTTTAGTTGGAAGTGTGCGTGTTGTGGTAGGATTCCAGAATCAGTAAGATCAATTGATTGCGTGAGGAGTATGGCGGTGGATGATGTACCGAAATATTAAAGTGAAGCAAGCAGGTGGGTATCTCCTGCAGATTATTGTGAAATGGTATGACCAATATGAGTATGTCAGATGATTTTATGTGTAATTAAAAGGTATTATCTATATGGTATGCTTCGGACAGGTGCAACGCATGTTCGTGTGTCAATTTTGATAAAATAATGTGTATAACATTGATTTTTTATGTTATTGATATACATTGTGATGCTACGTCGAGTTGTGGACGTGTTGTTAGGATGATTTTGGCAATTCTCTGATAGGTGAATATGCTCAATTTTAAAGGAAACTCTGCCAAAGTTTCTGGAAAAATTTCGGAGTTAGTAGAAATTTTGTTACCCAAAGAGTGGGCTTGTCGGTTGTATGAATGAATGCAAGAATTGGAGAAAAGTTAGAATTTCTGATGATTCATGTTTCCACAAGCTTATGAAAGAGCGAGTTTAATCTCTCCATGATGTTTCGAGGGCTATAGAGTATGGGTTTAATATATGTGACTTCATGCTAAGTTGGGGAGGTTGTTGTTGATGAGTTGGTGATACGGTTATATACTGTGTTAGTTTCGATTTGATGTATGTGAGAGAATCAGCTCTGCTTGTAGAGAGTGAGCCGAGGATGGCACAAGTGAAGCAAATATTTTGCCAAAGGTTATATGGTGCATCGTAGATGCAAAAAAAAAGGGGAGTCTTGAGTTGTTAATAAGGAGTGCTTAGAGTAAAAGGAAGGAAGCTGTTCGATTGTATCAGAATGAGCTCTCGTCTTGTAGTGTCAGAGTGCCGATAGTCACGTGTGGATTCGATTTATTAAGTCAAGTGATTTGCAGTATGTATAAGAGTAGATGGCTTTTGAGAATGCCTTTTGGGGTGTTCGAGATTCAATATGTATCACTCAGGTGTTTTAAGGTTGAGTATGTGACTAAGGCAGTGTTTTCTTTGGAACGGGTCAAGACTCGTGGTATTTTCATGTTGATTACGGGAATTCTAGGTATCAGAAATTGGGATGTAATGGCAACTAATTCAGAGTCGCAGGAAGTCCTTCGGGTAAGGTACTTGGAAATATGGTATTTCCGAGAACATTGGAGGAAGTATTCAATGGCCTATGGGTCTTAAACAGTGTGGTATGATGTTCAGGTCTCATGTAGTGAGCCTGGGTTGAGACATTGTGGTGCTGCAGCATGAGAGTATATTTAGTTGAAGATGAATCAGGTGGGAATCTAGGCAAATGAAGTAGCTCGTTAGTGGACCAGATTCGGCATGGTAAGGGTATAGTTAGTTCTCGCTGTGTATTCGAGGTAATAGGTTAGCAAATGTAATTTTTTGCGGCAATGTTCTTGGGTATTGACGATTCTCTTGGCGTGTTGTAATTAAAAAGGATTCAGTCACGACGGTTTAGTTGTGCAGATGGAATTGGGAGAGTTCTTATTGATTAAGACAAGGTTGAAGGGATGCATTTCTAAGGCTGTAAATTGGCATGATGGTATAATAATTTTTCTCCTAAATGGTATCAATGAAAGTTCCAGACTAGTTGGGTGCGCCGATGTCTGAGGCGCAGAAGGGAGATGAAAGTTCTCGTGTTATCCATGGAGGGTATTGTGTATGCGGTATGTTGTAAAGAACCGAGATAGGCGTATGCGATAGTTCGACTCAGTTCTGAAAGGTATGGTGGGTTTTGCTATGTCTTAGGTAATGAGTAGCTTCAGGTAATCAGAAGTTGATACTGTTACTTGGAAGTCATTTGACGATGGCTTATGTTTCGGAAAGAGGGTAATTCCACAAATGATACGTCAGAAGTGTTACGGTATTTCCTTATAGGATCGACTGCGGGTATCTGAGTTGTTTGATGGCAAAGGAATTTTAGAGTATCTCTCGTGGAATAGTTGGGTACTTGATATGTGATCAGTATTTCGCATTGTGGAAATTTGGATCAGGTACAATGATTCGTGTGCTATGAGTAGTCGGAGACTGGGAGTTCTCCGGTGCAGCCTATGCGGTGATTGAGGATCGTGTGTGTTGTATTGGTACTGTCATCGGCTATTGGGAATTCGGAAGCCGAGTGGATCTTTCCGTGCTTAGTATATTAAATATGTTATGGGGATTTAGAGTGATTGTCTCAGTGTCTAATTATTCTTAACTATTATGCTATGCGTCGTGTTGGGAAATGCCACAGGTTGCGAGGCGGGGTGTATCGGACTATGTTCTAGCTAGAGAGTTGTGTTCCAGAGACTAGCGGTCGGCTGGGAAGGATTGCGTTCCATAATTTGGCCATCGAGGCGGATTTCGTTATAGAGGTTTCTACCATTGATTCCGGTTCCAATTGAGGGACTTTTCAGATGCGTCCTTGTGGTCGGGCATGTCACCGAGAGAGAATGTGAATTTCAATAACTATTTGGTGCTGGGCACCATATCGTATAGCTCCAGTATGAGTATAGTAGTCGAAGTGGAATTTGTAGCTTACAATGCTTATGTGAATATCTTTCTGCACTCAGTTGCTTACGACCGATGTTGGTATTTTGTTATTATGAGCAATTTGGCTCGATGTGTACCTCCTTATGTGAGGCATGTTGTGTGGATCGGGTGGCACGCCGCCACGAGTATGTTATATAGATCGGGTTGCGCGCCGCAACCGTGTGATGCTGAGAATGGCTATCCATGTGATGATTTGTATTCCTTTCTCCCTGGCTTCCGAGTGAATGTCCGTATTGAGACTTTCTTGGCGGATAGCGTATCGCTTATGTCCTTCCAGGATGGAATGGTGTATATTACTTGTTTCACCGTGAGTGTGATGGGTGATTGAGTTTCGGGCATCGATCTGTGCATGGTTGTCTACTTTGAGCATGGTAGCACGAGGTGATTCTTGTGTAATAGAGTTGAGTTATGATCGCGCATTGTGGCGAGGCCACGTGGAATTAAGATCTCTCGAGAAGGAGTCAGGTACTCTATCCCTATTATGTGAGACAGGGTCTCATCTCAGTTTTGTAAAAGTATTGATGAGCTTGAGGCATAACTATTCCGGTTGAGTTATTGGCCCATATTTGGGGAATGTTTAGACTGATTCTTATTGACGCGTGTATTATGAAATTGTGTCTTAGGCCTGTATTGAGGTTTCATATCACCATAAGTGGTGTGTTAGGCCCGAGGTGATCATTAGGTTATTAAGGAGCATGAGCAGATTTGATTTCAGCAGGTTATAAGGATAATGTCGAGGTTTGACTCGAAAATCTTTTGTGGTAGTAGTCAACTTGGAAGTGAATTCATGAATGGTTGATCTGAAGAACTGCTGCTATTCGTTGCATGTGCTAGTTATCGTTGGCAATATGCGAAAGTGTTGGAATAAGACTTTAGCTGGATAAGAGGTTTCATGTGGGTAATTGCTGTAAATAGAGACTATTGTTCCTAGTGTTGGAATGTGGTATACATGGTATGAATTCACCCGAGGCTGCAGGTGTGGGTTATTACAGCTGGTTCGGATTGATTCTGAGTAAAGATGTGAGGTTCTGATCTTGTGTATGATTTCGGGTAATGCAGTGTGGTTCTACGGTTTATAGGCCATATGGATTGTGAAATTTCAGCTATGTTGTATTTTTGGTACCTGTGTGAGTTAGGGTGACGTGGGATCACCCCGGTCATATGCCTGGTAGTGTCATTTGGTTATTAGGTTGCTTCTAGCACAGCTCTGGATACGCTTGAGGACGAGCGTTTGTTTAAGTTGGGGAGGATGTGACGACCAGACCCGTCATCTCTTGTATTTCAACCCCGCGATCCCTGTTATATGTTTCCCCGTGCGTTATTATATGTTTCTGTAAAGTTTCAAGTGGTTTGGATTGAAATTGGATATAAATGAGACAAATAGTCTCTTTAAGGAAAACTTAAGTTGGAAAAGTCAACCAGACGTTGACTTATGAGTTAGAGGGCTTGGAACGGATTTCCGATGGTTCGCCTAGTTTAGGTAAGTGATTTATGACTTGGGAATGAAAACGGAAGTGAATTCGGAGGTCCCTTGTGAAAGTTAGCCTATTTTGGCGAAGTTGGAATTTTGGAGAAATCCCGTTGATAGGTGAGAATTTGATCCGGGGGTCAGAATGGGATTCCGAGAGTTGCATTAGCTTCGTTAGGCGAATTCGAGTATGTGTGCAAATTTTCAGGTCATTCGAACCTCGTTTGGTTGGTTTCGACATCGGATATGAGTTTGAAAGTTTAAGTTCAACTTAGAATTAAATTCAATGATTTTATTTTTTATGTTAAAGATAGTGTTTTATAGCCCGAGCGAGTGTGAATGAGGTATCAGGGCATGTTGTTCTGGTTGAGGTCCTGGGGCCCTCGGGGTGATATCGTATGGTTAAACGAGGAATTTTGGAGTTAAGCATCATAAATGACTGTTGCTTTTGGTATTTTCGCAGAGGCGGCTGGGAGACCGCTTAAGCGGTGTCCGTCGAAGCGGACACTAAGCCGCAGAAGCCGCCAAAAAGAAGTTAGAGACCGCAGAAGCGGTCAAAGGGTTCGCGTTCGCGGAAGTCGCAGAAGCGGAAGATCTACCGCAGAAGCGGTCGCTGAGGAAATGGTCAGACCGCGGAAGTGGTCAACTGGACGCGGAAGCGAGCACCGCTGAAGCGGAAAATTCCCCTGGAAGCGGAAATCATCGAGTTTTAATAATAACAGAGGGTTAAATATTTTGAAAAGGAGAAGAACAATAGAACTTCGAGCTGAGGCGATTGAGAGAGGTTTGGAGAGAGTTTCGAGGGGACTCTTCAGGTATGATCTCTTAGACCTCGAATATGTGATTATGGTGCAAAATCATGGATTAAACACTTAGAAATCAAGGTCTTTAATGTCAAAAATGGTGGTTAGGGCTTGAAACCCAAGTGAACCTTAAAGCGTTGATTTGAAGGGTTAAATGGACTCCGATTCTTGTGAATTTGATATATATTGACTCGTGGCGTGAAGTGGGTTCTGAAAAAGTGAATTTCATAATTTTTTGAGAAGTGGGCCCGAGGCTCAGGTTTTGCCAACTTCGTGTTTTTGGGTGTATTTCGAGTTATTTCGATTGGGCTATGTTCCATTAGCCTATTTTGACGTATTTCTATTGGTTTTGATCAGATTTGGCATCCACGGAGGTTGATTCTCGAGGAAAATGCATTGCGAGCTACTTTACGGCAGGCTTGAGGTGAGTAATGGGTGTAGATGATGACCTGAGGGTTTGAAACCCCGGTATATCACATTGTGACGCTATTATGAGGCTGGACATGCACTCCATGGTTAGTGCGGGGTCGTATATGTTGAATATTGTGACTCAGTCCAATCCGAGGGATAGATTGTACTATGTTAGCGAATGTTTCACATACTATATTGATGACATCTGGGCTTGATGCCATGTTTTGGGCATTGTGCCCTCTTGTGGAATCCTTCAGGGATCGTCATCTCAGAATTGTTATAATTTGCATATTATTTGAAATCAATCCAAGTTTAAACACTATTTCTTTTGCAAACACACCCATATTTATACATTTTGAAAACTCAAATGATTTTAAATGATATTTCAGGCTGACGGGTATTATCTCGCTATTTTGGGACTGTATATTATTTTAAATGGAAATAGTGGTAACTAAGGACACCGTATACTATTGTATTGGAACGGTGGTAACTAAGGACTCCGTATACTATTGTATTGGAACGGTGGTAACTAAGGACACCGTATATTATTGTATTGGAACGGTGGTAACTAAGGACACCGTATACTATTGTATTGGAACGGTGGTAACTAAGGACACCGTATATTATTGTATTGGAACGGTGGTAACTAAGGACACCATATACTATTGTATTGGAACGGTGGTAACTAAGGACACCGCGTATTGTAATGAAACGGTGATAACAAAGGACACCGTGTGTTGTGATAAAACAGTGGTAACTATTGAGACTGTATGATATGGCGCTTGGGCTGTAGGAGCCCCTCCGGAGTCTGAGCCCCTACAGTGAGCGCGGGTACCCATATGGATCAGGCTGCACGTTCCGCAGTGTTCATGCATTACATTACACCTCATGCATTTATTAACTGTGGCTTATTCTGTATATCTCTGAGACTGGTACTATATAGAATTGCTAGATAGCTTTACTCTGTGTTATTCGTGATTTCTTATCGTCGGGTTTTTATACATGCTTATTACTCGCTGAGGGTGTATACTCACCACATACTCCCTGCATCTTGTGTGCAGATCTAGGTGTTTCCGAGGTTTAGCGTTGCTGCTGCTGATTATCTAGTTGCCAGAGCATTGAGGTAGCTGCCAGTGTTCACTGAACCGATTCCTCTGTTCTTATCATATAAGTTATTTCTTGTTATTCAGACACATGTATTTCATCTTTCAGACTCGTACTTGGTTTTGTTAGAGGCTCTATGCTCGTGACCCCAAGTCTTGGGAATACTTATTCAGTTGTGGTTTTCTATTTGTACATTTACCGTTTTCAATGATTGGGAGATTATTGTTAAAAGTTGCCATGTCTCCTTAATAGCTTCGTGTTTGGGGTTGGTTCGTTGTTTTTAGAAGGTGTTGGTCGGTCTTGCCCAGCCTCATGGCAGGGCGCCATCATGATCGGTTTGGGGTCGTGACACAGTACTTTAGCATCTAGAGGCTTACTGATTTCTGATTTAACAGTGTCTGGTATAACCCATGTTGTTGCATCACCTATAGAATTTACTTGTCCTTTATAAGTTTTCAACCAAAATTCCCTTGAAAAATAGGCTGAGCAAAAGGACGAATTCCTTTGATGTATACTCTCATTGGCAGTAATTGCATGTTCACAGGGCATGTATAATATACTGGATAAAATAAACTAAAAATACAATTTTTTAGGTTGAACAGAACTCATCCAGTATATTATACAGGACATACAGCTTATACAATACAAATATCCTGTAAAATATACTGGATGACAACTTCTAACATCTTGTACAATATAATGGACAAAATGAAGTAAAATGGAAAAACATAATTTAATATTTTTTTCCTCTATATTGCAGTGGAGTAATATTTTCTTAAACCACTATGTCCCGTATTTAATAATGGACATAAAAAATCACTCAATACATAAGAACTTTACCTGTTTTCTTCATCTCTCACAATATTTGTATATGACCCTGGACTTTTTTGTTCCATCGTATACAAATATGAAGGTAGCTGCTCATAATTCTGTTCTGTTGTTCCTCGTAACAAAGATAACCCCTTTTGAATAACATGCCATACTTTTCCATATCCAACATCAATTCCATGTGCTCTTTTAATATCTGAAATGACAAATTTAGGATTTACCTCAGTAGCTATGTCTCTTAAGTTGTCTATCATATAATCTCTAATAACATTAGATGTTGCTTGTCTTTGATCTAATTTTCGAATATCAACTGAGCATTCATGTGTTCTCTGAAATTTAACTATTTTAAAAAGTGTTGATTCCTTAATTCTTGAACTTTGAGCAGTCCAACCACACTTTTCATCAGTACATAGCAAAGAGTATCTCGTGTTACTTGACCTGTTAACATAGAACTCAAAGTGCTCCTTTATAGATGCTGAGAGAAAACATCTAATCATAGAATTTTTGTCTTGAAAAACAGACCTAAGTTTTACATCATCCAGTGATGCATTTTCCTTTAATATTATTGATGGAGATTCTTTCACCTTTCCTTTTTCTTCCTTCAATACTTTTTAGTGATTCACTACGCTGATCTTCCACAGGAATTACAATTTTTTTCCCAATGTAATATCATAAATTGTATTCTCCTGCTCTTTTTCTACATGAGATATCAGCATCACTTGCTCTTCCGGATGATATGTGTTTCTGTACAATAATTGTTGATTATCAATTTGCATTATTGCATTACCTTCTGCTTGTTGATCTGGTTTTTCTGATATTTCAACAACAAATTTGGGACCTTTGTAGTATGGATCATTTTTTAAAAGAATCATACACATAGTAAGTTCTTCATCTTTTGTCACTTCTATTCCCTTAGAAGTACCTAGATTGATATTAAGCCACACATTTGCTTGAAACTTTTGTTCTCGATCTCTATAACTTCAAAAAAAATTCTAAGAAATTCTTCAAGTGAAGTCCCATCATTTATCAGTAGGAGCTTCGTTTTATGATCCAAGTACTTGTAATCTGCTGTCCATTTGCCATCATACTCGATAAGAAAGAAATTGGTATTCATCCTGTAGTTAATGAATGCAAATAATTAGATATTTAGATATTATACTGTTTAAAATATAATATTCATCCAGTATAAGATACTGGAGAAAAAGCTCACATACAGGTGATGTCCCTTAAATTATACTATATTCAAAGAAAACTCAATTATATTCAAGTCTTAAAATTTATCCAGTATAATCTACTGCACAAAAAGCTTACACATAGGTGATATCCTGTAAATTATACTGGATTCAAAGAAAGCTCAATTATATTCAAGTCTTAAAACATATCCAAAAATAACAATTATATTCTAGTTTAAGAACTTATCCAGTTTAACATACTGGAGAATAAGCTTACACGCAGGTGATGTCCTGCAAGATATACTGTAGTTAATGAATGCAAATAATTAGATATTTAAAAATTATACTGTTTAAAATATAATATTCATACAGTATGAAAAAGCTCATATACAGGTGATGTCCCTTAAATTATACTGGATTCAAAGAAAACTCAATTATATTCAAGCCTTAAAACTTATCCAAAAAACACAATTATATTCTAGTTTTAGAACTTATCCAGTTTAACATACTGGAGAATAAGCTTACACACAGGAGATGTCCTGCAAGATATATTGTAGTTAATGAATGCAAATAATTAGATATTTAGAAATTATACTGTTTATAATCTAATATTCATCCAGTATTATATACTGGACAAAAAGCTCATATACAGGTGATATCCCTTAAATGATACTGGATTCAAAGAAAACTCAATTATATTCAAGTTATAAAACTTATCCAGTATAATATACTGTACAAAAATCTTACACATAGGTCATGTCCCGTATATTATACTGGATTCAAAGAAAACTCAATTATATTCAAGTTTTAAAACTTATCCAAAAAACACAATTATATTCTAGTTTTAGAACTTATACAGTTTACCATACTGGAGAATAAGCCTACACACAGATGATGTCCTGTAAGATATACTTGATTCAAAGTAAACTTAATTATATTCTAGACTTAGAACTTATCCAATATAATATACAGGAGAAAAAGCTTACACTCAGCTGATGTTGCGTAAGATATACTGAATTCAAACAAAACTAAATTATATTCTTATTTTAAAACTTATCCAGTATAACATACTGAAGAATAAGCTTACACATAGGTAACCTCCCGTAAAATATACTGGATTTAAACAAAAATAATTAAGTCTTAGAATTCATCCAGTATAACATACTGGAGAATAAGCTTACACAAAAGTGTTGTCCCGTAAATTATAATGGATTCAAAGATAACTCAATTATATTCTTGTCTTAGAACTTATCCAGTATAATATACTGGAGACTCAGCTTATATACAGATGATGTCCTGTAATATGTACTGGATTCAAAGAAAACTCAATTATATTCTAGTCTTATAACTTATACAGTATAATATACTAGAGAAAAAGCTTACACACAGGTGATGTCCCGTAAAATATACTAAATGCCAACAAAACTCAATTATATTCTTGTTTTAGAACTTATTCAGTATAACATACTGGAAAATAAGCTTACATAGAGATGATGTCCCGTAAAATATACTGGATTCAAATAAAAATCAATTATATTCTAGTCTTATAACTTATCCAGTATAACACAGTGGAGAATAAGCTAACACACAGGTGATGTCCTGTAATTTATACTGGATTTAAATTAAACTCAATTATATTCTAGTCTATAACTAGAATATCTACATTAACGAAACATACTTCAATGAATTTTTATGAGATTTCCAATATAATAAGATGAAAATATCTTCGCTTTAGATATTAATTTAGAAAAGTCCAACAAATTATACTGACGCTATATTCTACATTGAGAATATTAGACAATAACATAATAAAATATTAAAAACAAATTAGAAAATTCAAAAAATTATACTTTTTTACTAACAGATAATACATAGAACTTACTTCAATTTATAAATTGACGACGGAAATTTTGCTAAAACTTCGATTTGCTGATTGACGCCGAATGATTTTGCTAACACTTCAATTTACAGATTAGCGCCGGAAGATTTTGCTAATACTTTAATTTGCAGATTAACGCCGGAAGATTTTGCTAACACTTCAATTTGCAGATTAATACCGGAAGATTTTGCTAATATTTCAATTTGCAAATTAACGACGGAAGATTTTGCTAATAATTCGATTTGATGATTAATGTTGAAAGATTCTGCTAATATTTCAATTTGCAGATTAACAGCGGAAGATTTTGCTAATAATTCGATTTGAAGATTAATGCCGGAAGATTTTGTTAAGTTTTCCTAACAGAAGAATATAAGGCGAAGTCGCGTAAATTAAAAAAAATAGTAGGTGTATTTTAGTCAACAAAATATTACCGCACAATTTAGTGGCTAAATATCGTTGACCGGTGATTATGTAGCTATATTTCATTGACCAGGGGGAAAAGTGGCCATTTTTAAATTTCACGCAGTTTAATACCAAACAATAAGGGGAAACTTACAGAAATGTCTCATATAAGTTTTAACTTACCAACCTCTAGTCAATATTTCAAAAATTGAAACAAACAAGGAACTTTTTTAATGGGTATAGTCGAAATTTATTGAAAACATATAGATAAGTCAATATACAAAATTTGAGGAAGATTAGAGGTGATTTGGACAGGTTTTGTATCAAAATTAATAATTAAATCGATGTTAAAAAATTCTTTTGTGACACATATATCAAACATGTATCACACATGTATCTCACACACAGATATACATGGATATACATGTGATATACAATAAATACAAAATATGATACATATGTGATACATAGTGTGATACACAACAACAACAACAACAACAACAACAACAACAACAACAACTACCCAGTATACTCCCACCAGGTGGGGTCTGGGGAGGGTAATATGTAGACGAGCCTTACCCCTACCCGAAAGGGCAGAGAGGCTGTTTCCAATCGACCCTCGGCGCATAGGAAAAAGGGAAATCAGCTGTAAAACAAAAACAAAAACAAAAACAATAACAATAACAATAGAGCATTAGTATCACCTGCAGAAATAGCAGAAATAGCGGAAATAATTATCTAAACATATGGAACCTAAATACAATCGCATGCAATAATATCATACAGTAACTACGAATAACTCTAGGAGCCCCTAACCTACAACCCTGATCCTAGACCACCAGACTCTCCTATCAACGGCCATATCCTCGGAAACCTGCATTCTAGCCATGTCCTGCCTAATCACATCTCCCCAATGCTTCTTAGGCCTCCCTCTGCCTCGCCGACCACCAACAATCTCCAGCCGCTCGCAGCTCCTCACCGAGGCATCGGGACCCCTCCTCCGAACATGCCCGAACCACCTCAGCCTCGCTTCTCGCATCCTCTCATCTACCGGGGCCACCCCTACCTTCTCTCGAATAACTTCGTTCCTAATCTTATCTAGTCTGGTGTGCCCGCACATCCACCTAAGCATCCACATCTCCGCGACCTTCATTCTCTGAACATGAGAGTTCTTCACGGGCCAGCACTCCGCCCCATACAGCATCGCAGGTCTAACCACGGCTCTATAGAATTGCCCCTTGAGTTTGTGAGGAACTTTCTTGTCGCACAGGACCCCTGATGCAAGCCTCCACTTCGACCACCCCGCTCCTATGCGATGGTGACGTCCCTGTCAATCTCTCCGTCCCCCTGAATCACCGACCCAAGATATCGGACACTGTCCCTCTTGGCGATGGCCTGGGAACCAATCATCACGTCCTTGCCTACCTCATATTCAGTTTTTACTTCGAATTTTCAATTCAAACCACCTCAAAACTTCACCAAATCATCCCAAACTGAGATTCAAGCTCCTTAAGATATACCCAATGTATTCTAATAATACTCATTCAAAAGAAAGTAAAAATTTGATAATTTTTTGTTACAAATAGTTAATTGATCATTTTGGCTAATATTAGTAATATTTTATCAATTGGCCAATTTTTATGATAAGCTACTTCTAAATAAACATAACTGATAATTTCCCAACAACAATAAGTGGAAGAGAATTTTAGGTAAAGGGTGCACTCTCTCCCAACCTCTATAAAGTTAGGATAGTTGCTTAGAACTTAATATAATTATAACCTATAGAAGTAGAACAAAGCTAAGTTTGTTGAACGCGGTCAGTGTGCTGTCCGAAATTCCAACTAAGTTAGAATTATAAATATTCATAATATAGTTAGATCAGCTGCTGGTGCAATTTCGGTGTGCAATTCTTACCTTTCAATGTTTTAAAAGCCGGGGCGTAAGGCGAGGCATTTTACTTTTGACGAGACGAGGAGTAAGTCTTGAGAGATGAGGCGTAAGTCCCACGAATCATTAAATATTACTAATTTTAAGTGTATTAAGATACTATAAAATAAATAATTACAAAAATTACATTAAAATCACAAAATTATAACAAAATATGCAATAAAATTACATTGAAATCACAAAATTATAACAAATAATCTATTTAAAATAGTTATAAATATAATTCAACTATGAATAATGTGAAAAGTATGACATATATCATATTATGCAAATTAGTTGCAACGTCATTACAACTCAAACATCAAAAGTAATGTATTCGATACGAAATCTTATATGTATCTCTTAAGGAGTAATGAAACTTGAAAGAATTTTGATATTATAATTTTATATTTTTCTTAAAATACTTCTTTTATTTAATATGCTTTCTATTTGAAAGATAATTTATTTAAAAATATAATTCACAATTTAAATATGATTCTCTAGCATCATTTATTTTTAAGTTTTAAAAAGTTAATAAAGTAACACATAATTCACCACGCAATACCATGATAAAAAATTATTTGTAAATAGTTACTAGCTAATACTGAGCTATTAAATTAGTAAGTATTACATTCGTAAACATGTTAAAAATAATATTTAGAAAAATAATTATAAGAAAATTATGGACCATATTATATAATATAGACGTAACAAAAGTTAATAAACAAAATACTTTTAAAAATGAAAGATATATTTTAAATTAACTACTGTAGCAGTCTTAGTGGATAACGTGTGATAATTATTATTTTAATTATGACATAATACTCTCAACTTAATAATTTATGATTAAGAAAAAAGTAATTTTGAATAGTCAACAATTTATTTAGAAAGTCTGAGGATTTACAAGGTTAGTTATATACAATTGCATAAAATTCTATTAGGCGAGGCTAGTACGCTGGATATTGGGCGTGTCCGGGGCATAAGTCCCCATGACCAACGCGTAAGTCTCATGGAACTAAGCCCCATATATACGCCCAGAAGTATTTTACGAGTGCTCCGCTTCGGGGCGAGCTCCGAACGAGTCCTAGTTCTACCTTTTAAAATAGAGTTACCTTTAAGTAAGTCAAAAGAGTAATAAATTTGTGAACTACGATCGACCTTCCTCGTTCGCTCAGTTGAATTTGGTTTCAATAACTATACTACTATTTGTTAATTCGAGCTATATATAAAATGAATAAAGAAAAATTAACCTAAATCACCGCCCACACAACCGCTTAAAATACAAATACGTAATACATAACTCATATATAATATATGTTAATTGTGTATAATCAATGTATAACCTATATCGATATGTTATTTGTGTAAAGATCCCTAAAAATAGCAGATTCCCAAAAAAGAGCAACTCATGAATCATCATAGCATAATAGCTGTGTTACGAGGTCATATGCACAACTAGGGGTGTATATAGGTTGGGTTTGTTCGAATTTTACAATTACCAAACTAAATCAATTGTGATTGGTTATTAAATCTAAAGACCAAACCAAACCAATAAAACTTGTGTTTTTCACTCTCGGTTTTCTTGGGTTTTCGGGTTTTCGGGTTGTTTCGGATTTTATTTTATAAAATCTTCGTAGAACAAACCATACAAATTATGTTCAAAATATTTCTTTAGTCCTAGTAAGATACAACTATATAAAGTATTTCCAAGAAAATAATACAAAATATGAGATATGTCATGGCATTATCCTAAATCATTCAGCAATAAAGACAATTATATTATGTAATATAAATATTGCTAATTAAAAAGCCATAATAAAATAAACATAATCTAAAAGTACTAAGTCATGCTAAAATAAGTATACTTACGGGAGTATTAATCACATGACTAAACGTTAAAAAAAATAGATTGTTCATTTTTATCTATATTATTGCAAAATAAAAAATAGATATTCAATACATTTCCGTTCGTAGTATTGAGTTGAATGTCTTTTGTTAGTATTAATATTGATTTGATTTTGGTTTGGGCTTTTGTTAGCACTGTTTAATTTAGAAAAATTCTCATAAAGCACCATTTTTTTAGCCTAATTAGCCATTTATAGATAATATTTGCTATATTACGTGTTATAGATATCTTTTACGTTTTTATACAATGTATTTCATGTATTTAAGATGTTTTATTCAATAATACAACAAAAATATAGGCGTAACAACAGGAATGGCAGCTAAAGGTAGATATGTATTTACATGTATTCAAGCATATTTAATGTTAAATACAGTAACGTATCTGCACAATATCTGAAAGGTTAAACTTGTTAAAAATGGAAGGAAATCAAATCACACGATTCTCTCCTAATTTTACTCAACGAACTCAAACGATCCATCATTAATCTGTATTATGCGCTAAGAAAGAAACCCAAAAATGTGGAAAAAAAAACTAAAAAGCAGAGCAACAACTGATCGATTTTCTGCCATTCTCTTCTCCTTCTTTTCGATTGATACAAATTATATACAAAAGAAGGTATAACTCCTCAATACATATGTCAAGTTTAACATTTTGTTGCGTCATTCTGGCAAGTGGAACGATAAGGGCAATTACATCAACTTTTCAATTGAGGGAATACTGATAAAAGAGTATGCCTCCTTTAATGATCTAGTTGCTTCAATTTCGAATCAACTGGGCATCGATTTGAACTCAAATACAATACAAAGTAGAGGAAAATTGTACGCCAATGGAAATACAAAATGATATGGGTTACATAGTATATGTAGAATTGAAAAGGAAGAATAGAGAATTTGGGATGTATCCTTTATGCATAACAACTATCGAAAAAGATCGTATATCCCGATGCAGTTTAAATCAAGGGGATATTGTGCAAATAGACAAAACAGTTCAAAGGTGTGATTCTGATACAGATGATACAATGGCTCTAGATGTTTTCAATTCAAGTGAAGCGATTGGAGTATCCGAAATCCACAAGGATTTGATAATTTCAAAAACTGATCAAAAGGAGGTTATTGCTGGACAAGTATATAAGGATAAGGCTACGTTGAAAGAGGTGATGAAGAATTATACTATAGCTCAAAGTTTCAATTCCGGGTTGATAGGTCTAATGCGGTAAGGTTTGTACGTATTCAAAAAAACTTTCCATTGAATTTTCAATCACTGGATGGTGCTGTAAGTATAACTTGTTGTATTGATGTATATTTGTGTATTTTCAACACGGTGATCACATCTAAAGTAAACATGTGTATGTTAAAGGTCTTAAAATACATGTATTGAAATGTATGTTACTGATATAAAAACACAACAGTGGCTCTAATTATTTTCTAATAAAAGTCTACTGGGGAAGTATGTGTATGCATAAATAAACAGGTGTATTCAGAAGTATTTGAATATCCTATCTTGAGAATATATTTGTCTGTATATGAGTTGCCTTCTTTGTAAACGCGCATGCTAATATAATGTAGAATGGTTAATTGTTTGCAGTTATGCATTGTTATGTATTTCAGAAGATTGTCAATGGAGGTTTAAGGCTTCAAGCATTAACAAATCATAACTATTCAAGGTGAGAGAATTCAATGATAACCGTACATGCCCGCTGAAGGACAAGGTGTATGAGCAGCAGCAGGCTAGTAGCAGCCTTATAGGTGGATATATCTTAATTGTTTTCTGAATTAATGGCATGAATACAACTGAATAAAATCAGTTTTAAGTATTAATACAGTCTAGCATGTTTTTAGTACATATGAATACAATTATTCTAAAAATCATAAAACACAGGTTTTTTCGTAGATCTTGTGTCAATTTAACTAAAAACTGGATGTCAAAACTTTTGGAATACATCATAATACAACTTACAAAGTTGTATGTCAAAGAAACTTTAATATTTAATGTTAATACATATGATTCTAGTGCTTCTATTTGCATAATCTTGCATAAAGTAGGAACATGAGACTTTCTATAGTTTCATTACATTATATGTAATGTTTGCATCGTGATTCTAGTGCTTCTATTTGCATCAAGGATACAATATATGATGTATTCGTATATATGCAAATATTTCAGTTGTGTGCAACTTATTAATTCAGCAATATACATTTGTTAATGTTCAAAACTTATATTTCTATTTTAAAATATAGGTGGTACCATCAACTGAATACTTACATACGGTTAAAGATGGTAGGATAAACTACACAATTTGCTTGTTAGTGAGAAAATATGTTTGTGGGAGGTTCCAAGTTGATGAATTGTCACGCCCACATGCTTGGGCTGTATTGAAGAGCAAGTTTCTAATGCCAGAAGAATATTTCTCTAATTATTACAAACCAAATACAATTGTAATGACATATGATGTGCCAGTGTACCCGCTACCAGACATAAATGACCGGAATATATCACAACATGTTGCAGATGCGGTTGTACTACCTCCCAAATGGAAAAGACCTCCTGGAAGGCCAAAGAAGAAGCGAGATAAAACTTTAAGTGAATTGCTACAGCCGAAAAATCAACATTCATGTAGCATATATGGTCAGGGAGGACATAACAAGAGAACTTGTAGAAATGCTGCCCGTAATAAATAGTTTACAATATGACATGTATTGGTACTTGAACGGTTTGTCAATGACATTGTCAAGTATTATATTCTAAAATGACTTGCGTGAATTTTTTTCTGAAACATATAGTTGAAGTATTTTTATACAGTAAAATTTTTGTGAAATATATAGTTGAGTATACTGAGTATAGATGATTAAAAAAATAATATAATAAAAGGCTGATGTATTATTATGAAATAATACAGTTGAGTATCACTGTTAGTAAATGATTACACCAAACTACAACTTAATATTCAATTGAATAATACATTTAAATAGAACTAAATACTGCTGAAAAATTTACTCAAATACAACTAAGTACATCTTTTATATTACACTTAAGTACAAATGAATACATATGAAATAATTGACTACGTACAACCTGTGGAATACAAATAAAATTAGGATATATAATATGTATTATCTTAACTTGAAAGGTATATCTGAATGAATGATGCCGAATACAATTGAATACATCTGAATTTGACAGCTAAATACAGTTGAATACGACTGAATAATATACTTAAATACAAGTGAATACATATGAAAATAACTGACTACGTACAACATGTGGAATACAAATAAAATTTCTTTATTTAATATGTATTATATGAACATGAAAGGTATTGTAACGACCCGACCCGTCGTCACGTGAGTTACGCCCCATTTTTCCCATTTTATGCTTCTACATGTTTCATTATATGTGTTTGGAGAATTTGAAGTAATTCGGATAAAGTTTGGTTAGAAATGAAACAATTAGTCTCTTTATGAGAAGGTTAGTTTGAAAACTCAACCGAATAATGACTTATGAGTTACTGGGCTCGGAATGGATTCCGATGAATCAACTAGTTTCGGGTGGTGATTTATGACTTAGGAGTGCAATTGGAACTGAATTGGGAGGTCTGGTGTAGAATTAGTCTTGAATTGGCTAAGTTTGCATTTTGGCGAATTCCAGTTGATATGTGAGATTTTGATCCGGGGGTCGGAATAGAATTTCGACAGTTGTAGTAGCCCCGTTAGGCGATCTTCTATATGCATGCAAAGTTTTAGGTCATTCAGAGGTGTTTAAGTTGGGTTTTAAATCAAATGCAAGTTTCGGAAGTTTTAGTTTAACTTAGGCTTGAATCCGTCGCAAATAGTTGATTCTTGTGTTGTTGGATGTATTTTTATGACTGGAACATGTTTGTATGATGTTTTAGGATGGGTTGGCACTTTTTGTTAAGGTCCTGGAGGCCTCGGATGTGTTTCGGTTGGTCAACCAGACCATTTTGTGCCTTAGAGGATAGCAGAAATTGCAGGTTCTGTTGCAGGCATTTTGTTCAATGTGATCGCATAAGAGCTATTGCGATTGCGTAGAGCTTTCTGAGGGAAAGGCATTTTGTTTCAATATGATCGCAGGGGTGAAGTTGCGATCGCATAAGACGATTTGAGGGCCCAGGGGTTTTGTGCATTGCGTTCGCATCAGTGTGAGTGTGATCGCATAGGTCTGGTCAGTGAAGCTATGCGATCACAGTGAGAGATTCGCGATCGCATAGGTAATTTTGAAGGTCTGGGAATTTTGTGCTATGCGATCGTAGGGGCTTGGATGCGATTGCATAGGGTAATAACTTGGCAGACAGAAGGGCTTTTAATAACATTTCAACCGCGACCTATCTCATTTTTCCTCAATTTTTGCACCACCTTAAGAACTTGTTGGTGGATTTTGAAGGGGATTTTGATGGGAAGTGATTGGAGGTAAGTCTCGAGGCATAGAAATGCCATTTAATTGAAGATTCATCTTTTGATTCTCTGAAATTTGGGTAAAAATTGAAGAAACTAGGGCTTGATTTTTAAAATGTAAAATTGGGATTTGATGGCCCATTTGAGCTCCGATTTTGGTAAATTTTATATGAACGGACTCTTGGAGAGACGAGGAATCCAGTAATGTAAGTTTCATAATTTTTTGAGAAGCGGGTCCGGGACTCGGGTTTTGCTAGTTTCGAAGTTCTTGCTATAATTCGATAGTTTTCGATTGGGTATTCTCCCTTTTGCATATTGTGATGTATTCGCTCTATTTTTATCTAGACTCGACACGCGTGGATGCCTATTTGATGGGCAAAGGCATCGCAGGCTTGAGATTTCACCGGTTCGAGGTGAGTAATACTTGTGAATGATATCTTGAGGGTTTGAAACACCGGATTGGCACATCATAGTGCTATATTGTGGTGACTTGCATGCCAGGTATGAGCATGGGGTAGAGAACCATTGGGTTTTGTGACTTGGTCCGTCCCGGTTGTTGATTTAATTGCATGATTGATTGAAAACTACTTGATGTTATCATGATTTGGGCTGATCGCCATGTATTTCGGCATCGTGCTGATTATTTGAATCCTTCAAGGATTGATAACACTATTTTGTATTACAATGCATAATATTTGATCTCAGCTCAAGGATCTAAATACTATTTTGCAAACTCAACCATTTTTCTAAGATTTGAAAACTTAAATGATATTTTACTGACGTTTTTATTTGAGAACTGCTATTTTACTATTGCCCAAGGGGATTATGTGTATTGCTGGACTGAGCATGGATTGTGCTGCGCACGCAGTAGTGCTATGTGTGCATTTTGGGACTGAGATATTGGTCGGGCTGCACGCCGTAACAGTATATACATATACATGCATAGATCAGACTGCACGCCGCAGTAGTATATTATATGGATCAGACTGCATGCTGCAATAGTATATTATATAGATCGGATGGCACGTCGCCGTATTATAGCGCTTGGGCTATAGGAGCCCCTCCGGAGTATGTAAACACCCCTAGTGAGCGCAGGGTACCCAAATGGATCGGGCTGCGCACCGCAATGGTCATGTGCATTGCATTGCATTGGTGCATTCATTCCCGTTTGTACTACGTGGCATGATTTTTAGCACTCACATATCATTGGCATATATGTTATTACTTACCTTGTTTCCCAGATACCCTGGTGTTACATGTGGAGGAGTGCTGAGCCTGAGAGGCTGATGTTGTACTTTGTGAGTTGGGAGTGAGCCTGCGGGGCTAATATTGTACTGAAAGGTTGATATTGAGCCCGAGGGACAGATTTTGATTATTCCCTACTTGTGGAAATTATTTTTTCAACTGTTGAAAACGGCATATTTGCAAAAGAGAATTTTTTAAACTGAGCTTGAGATTTTCTAAAGGATTTTCTCGGTGATACTATCATTACTATTTTTTTTTTTAAAAGGGGTTGTACTTTTTGTTATAGCATTTTGGAGTGCTCATACGTGTATTCTTATCGCTCAGATATTATTTGCTCTTATTACCACTGAGTTGGAAGTACTCACTTTACTCCCTGCACCTCGCATGCAGTTGCAGGTAATGTTCACCCGATAGCGGTTAGTAGCGGATTGAAGGTATTGCTATTGTAGCTAGGCAGGGTGACCGCCGGCGTTTGCGGCACCGAGATTCTTCTTCTTCTTGTTTTTCAGATTTTACTCTATGTATTATAGACTTTAAAATTGTAATAAAGACCCTTCTAGATGCTCGTGACTTGTGACACCTCGTTCGGGCTTAGCTAGGCTATAATATTGATAATTAATGTTCTTTAAGTTGCATTTTCCCATATATTTATGTTTAGTAAGTGTTAAATAAATGAATTGGGTTAGTTGGCTAGCCTTGTCTTCACAAGAGACGCCATCACGATCGCGTATGGAGATTGGGTCGTGACAAGTTGGTATCAAAGCCTAGGTTACTAGGTTTCACTAGTCATGAGCAGGTTTAGTAGAGTCTCGCGGATTGGTACGGAGACGTCTGTATTTATCCTCAAAAGGCTGCAGAACCTTTAGGAAAACTTCACTTTCTTGAATTTTTATCGTGCGTCCTTGATTCAGCTTGAAAAGAAAACTCTTGAAATTCCTTCCACGTGATTGTATGCGCACGTGAGCACTCAATATAAGATGCACCTTGACGGCTTATGATTCCTCAATCGAGGGGAAAGACGTGAATTCTATGAGCTAATATTTGGCCAGTCTGGAGGACTTGAGGCCAGATCTTCGCTTATGGATTAAGCACTCAGGTGCTGATTTTGTGAGCTGGCGCTATGAATTTATATGTTCAGTATGGTCCCTAATTGTGGGAATGGAGGCTGGATAGCTGTGTGGTGAATATGTTGGTACTGCGAGATGTTCCTATATGGCTTGGGGGTGTTAAAGAAGGTCTGCTAGATGATAGATGAACCATTAGGTGTTGATTTTCATTGTGATTGGATGTGTTCCCCTGAGTTATAGGTGCGTGAAGAATCTTTCCAAGTATTCCAGTTGAGAGTGAAGTAAATAGCATGTTCCGGTTCGAGTTCAGACTCAGAAAGACTGTTCAACTATGTAAGGTGTATGACTGTGGAAGGTATATGGATATGTTAGGTTGAGGCGAAGCAGTTGGGCTATCTCCTGGGGAGTGTTCTAGCGTGGTATGGTCATTGTGTGCATGTTAAAATAATCTGTATTTCACAACTTATAAACGGTTTGGGCATATCCTCACTATGTTTTGTGGCATCAATGGAGTAAAAGTAATATGAGCTATTGAAAAATTTTGGTCTATGGCTTCGAGTCAAGTTGCGGAGGTTAGTTGATTGCACGGTCATGTGCTATGTTGGTTCCATTTCGAGATATGCTAGCGGACCAGTTCTGGTTGCAGAAATTGAGCCGAGGATGGCACGAGTGAAGCAAAATTATTACAAGAGTTATATGGTACTTGTAGATGTGTGGAAACAATAGGATGTCTTGAGCTATTGTGGATAAAGAATACTCAGTGTATTGAGGAGAAAGATGTTTGTTGGTATTTGAATGAGATCACATCCAGTGGTGTCAGGGTAATATTAAGGCACGAGTGGTTTTGTTCGCTAAGTCAGGTAAATTGCAGATCGAATATGAAGTAATGACTCTTGAGAATGGTTTTATTTGCTCAAGGTTCTACATGTAACAATCCGGTATCTTAAGGTGGTGTATGTGGGTAGTGACTCATTGGAAAAGGTCAAGACTTGTGGTGTTCTTATGTTGATTATGGGATCCGATGTATCGGTATCGGAAAGTCATGGTAACAAGTTCAGAATCACAAAAAGTTCTTCAAGTAATGTATTTTGGGAATGTGGTGTTCCTAGAAATATTGGAATGAGTATTGGGTGGCCTATGGGGCTTAGACAGTGTGGTCTTATGTTCGAATCTCCTGTGTTGAGCCTGGATTGAGTCATTGTGATGCTACGGTGAGGGAGAAATATCAAGTGGATGATGAATAAAAGAAAATTTTGATAGATGGAATAACTTGATAATAAACTGAATCGGTATGGTAAGGGTATGATTAATTCTTTGTATGTGTTCGAGGTAATGAGTTTTTTAGGCATTTTTGCAGCAATGCTCTTAGGTTTTGTCGGCTTGCTCAGCTTATGTTAGACAGATGGATCCAATCATGGTAGTTTAGCTTGTACAAATAGAGATGGTATAGAGGTTCTTGTTGGGTTTTACCGTGGTTTGAAGATGACTATATTTCGGTGGGTATGTGAAGCATGGAGTTTGTAATTATTTTCTTCTAAATGGGATCAATGAAAGTTCATTACTAGTTCAGTGCGTCGATGTCCGCGACGCGAAAGGGAGATAAAAGTCTTATGTTATCCGAATGTCGTATGGTAGATGCGATATGTTGTGGAGGATTGAGATTTGTGTGAGTAAAGTTTGGTTCAGTTCGAAATGGAAGTCATTAAATTCTTGAGCAGCACAGGCAACTTCAAGTGATTTAAGGATCGATCTTCTGATGATTAAGGAAAATGGTACTGCTATTCTAGTGATTTGACGGTTGTATATGTTCAGAAAAAGGAGAAAGGTAATGTAAACTGATAATACTTTGGTGGTATTGCGGTATTCTCTTGTTGCATCGACTGTTGATAATTGATTTGTTGATGGCTCAGGGAAATTTTATAATATCTCTCGTGGGATGAATGATACTTGATGTGTGATATGTATTCGTACGGCGGTGTGTGGAATCAGGTATAGTGATTCGTGTGTTATATTGGAGTTGGAGACTAGGAGTTCTCATGATCTGACTATGCAGTGGTTGTAGATCGTGTGTATCGGCACTGTTTAGTGGTTAATGGGAATTGGAGGTCCGAGTGAAAATTTTCCTTTCTTGGATGTTAGATTTTTCGTTATGATATTGGATTGTAGACTGGTTGTCTTAGTGTTGGGTTATTCTAGAATTTGGCGTTGTGAGCTATGCCGAAAAATGCCACATGTTGCGTGGAGAGGTGCATCGGATTATGTTCTAGCAGGGTAGTTTGTATTCCAAAGACCAACGGACGGCTGGCAAGTATTGCTTTATTAATTGGGCCTTCGTGGCGGATGTCAGTGCAGAGGTTTCTACTAATGATTCGATTCCGGTATTGAGGGACTTTTTTTGGATGCGTTTCTTTTGGCCGGTCATGAGATTATATGTGTTTATTGTAATGAGAAAATTTGGCTCGATGTACATCTCGTTTTGTGAGATATATGTATGGGTTGGGTGGAACTCCGCCACGGGTATGTTATCTAGATCTGGTCGCATGCCGCAATAGTGTGATGTTGAGAATAGTTTTCTATATGTTACTTTGTATGCCTTGCTTCCTGGTTCTGAGGAAATTCCGTACTGGGTGTTGCTCAGCGAATAGCACATTGGTTTTGTCCTTCAGGATTTAATAGTATATGCTACTTGCTTCACTGTGGGTGTGATGGATTGCTTGGTTTCAGACATCATTTTGTGTGTGGATGTCTCTTTTGAGCATGGTGACTTAAGGTGCCTCATGTGTAACGGTGTTGGATAGGATCGCGCGTTGTGGCAAGGCCACGTGAAGTTATGACCTTTCGAGGAGGATTCAGATGCTCTATTTTTATGATGTGAGACGGGGTCTCAGCATTATGTTATAATGGTACTGTTGAGCGTGAGGTACAGCTCTTTCATTGAGTCATTTTCATGATTTGAGTATGTTTGGACTGCCCATCATTTGGTGCATGGATTATGCAAGTTGTGGCTTAGGCCTATGATGAGGTTTCATATCACCAGAGTGGTGCGCTGAATTCAGGGTGATCGTTGGAGTAATTAATGGACACGATCATATTTGATTTCACCTTGTTGGCAGGATAATATTGAGGTTCGACTTTATTCTAAATATTGACGCGAGGTTCTGATTTTGAGTATGATCTCGGAAATCGGTTGTGGTATTAGTCAAAAAGGGAGTGGTTTCATGAGTGGTTGGATCTGAGAAATGGTTACGGTTTGCTGTGGGTTTCATTATCATTGATAGGATACGAAGTGTTGGAATGGGTCTTTTGCTATTGAGAGGTTTCTATCGGTATATAGTGCTTGCGGACAGCTGCTGTGAATAGAAGTTATCGTTTTGGGTGTTGTATTATGTGGTATGTCATGTGGTTTCATTTGAGGATGCAAGTGTGGTTTATTACAATTGGTTCGGGACTATTCAAAGTATAGTTACGAGGTTTGATCGTATTTATAGTTTCAGAAGTGAAAACAAATAGTTCTATGAATTATAGGCTAGACTAGATTGAGGAAATTTCAGCTATTTTGTGTTGTCAGACCTGTGCAAGATAGGGTGACGTGGGATCACCACGGGTGTATGCTTGGTAAGTTCATTCGGCTATTGGTTGGCTTCTAGGACAACTCTGGATATGCTCGAGGACGAGCGTTTGTTTAAGTTGGGGAGGATGTAACGAACCGACCCGTCGTCATATGAGTTACTGCCCCGTTTTTCCTATTTCATGCTTCTACATGTTTCATTATATGTGTTTGGAGAATTTGAAGTAATTCAGATAGAGTTTGGTTAGAAATGAAACAATTAGTCTCTTTATGAGAAGATTAGTTTGGAAAAGTCAACCAAATGTTGACTTATGAGTTATTGGGCTCGGAATGGATTTCTGACGAATCAACTAGTTTCAGGTGGTGATTTATGACTTAGGAGCGCAGTCGGAACTGAATTTTGAGGTCCGATGTAGAATTAGGCTTGAATTGGCTAAGTTTGCATTTTGGTGAATTCCGGTTGATATGTGAGATTTTGATCCAAGGTCGGAATGGAATTCCAACAGTTGCAATAGCTCAGTTAGGTGATCTTGGATATGCATGCAGCGTTTCAGGTCATTCGGAGGTGTTTAAGTCAGCTTTTAGATCAAATGCAAGTTTCGGAAGTTTTAGTATAACTTAGGCTTGAATTCGTAGTAAATAGATGATTCTTGTATTGTTGGATGTGTTTTTATGATTGGAACATGTTTGATTGATGTTTAAGGATGGGTTAGAACATTTGGTTGAGGTCTCGGAGGCCTCGGGTGTGTTTCGAATGGTCAACCAGACCATTTTGTGCCTTAGAGGATAGCAGAAATTACAGGTTTTGCAGGAATTTAGTTCATTGCGATCGTATAAGAGCTATTGCAATCGCGTAGAGCTTTCTAAGGGCAAGGCATTTTGGTTCAATGCGATCGCACGGGTGAAGTTGCGATCTCATAAGAGGATTTGAGGGCCCATGGGTTTTGTGCATTGCGTTCGCATCAGTGTGAGTGAGATTGCAGAAGTCTTATCAGTGAAGCTATGCGATCGCAGTGAGAGGGTCGCGATCACATAGGTCATTTTGGAGGTCTGGGAATTTTATGCTATGCGATCGTGGGGGCTTGGATGTGATCGCATAGAGTAATAACTGGGCATACAGAAGGGTTTTTAATAACATTTCATCCGTGAAGGTTTTTAATAACATTTCATCCGCAACCTATCTCATTTTTCCTCCATTTTTGAACCACCTTGAGAGTTTGTTGGTAGATTTTGAAGGGAATTTTGAAGGGAAGTGATTGGAGGTACGTCTCGAGGCTCAGAAACGCCATTTAATTGAAGATTCATCCTTGGATTCTCTGAAATTTGGGTAAAGATCTAAGAAACTAGGGCTTGGTTTTTGAAATGTAAAATTGGGATTTGATGGCCCATTTGAGCTCCAATTTTGGTAAATTTTATATGCACGGACTCGTGGAATCCGGTAATGGAAGTTTCATAATTTTTTGAGAAGCGGGCTCGGGGCTCGGGTTTTGCTTGTTTCGAGGTTCTTGATATAATTCGATACTTTTCGATTGGGTATTGTCTCATTTGCATATTGTGATGTATTCGCTCTGTTTTTGGCTAGACTCGATGCTCGTGGAGGCCAATTTGAGGGGCAAAGGCGTCGCAGAGATTTTGACGGTTCGAGGTGAGTAATACTTGTGAATGATATCCTGAAGGTTTGAAACCCCGGATTTGTACATCATAGTGTACTATTGTGGTGACTTGCACGCCAGGTATAAGCATTGGGTAGAGCACCATTGGGGTATGTTACTTCGTCCGTCCCGATAATTGATTTTACTGTGTGATTGATTGAAAACTACTTGATGGTATCATGATTTGGGCTGATCGCAATGTTTTGGGATTCGTGCCGATTATTTGAATCCTTCAGTGATTGATATCACTTTTTTGTATTACGTTGCACAATGTTTGATCTCAGTCCAAGGTTCTAAATATTGTTTTGCAGACTCAACCATTTTTCTAAGATTTGAAAACATAAATAATATTTTACTGACATTTTGAGCTGAGAACTGCTATTTTACTATTTCCCAAGGGGCTTATGTGCGTTGCTAGACTGAGCATGGATTGGGTTGCGCACCGCAACAGTATTATGTGTTCATTTCGGGACTGAGATATGGGTCAAGCTACACGCTGCAGTAGTATATACATATAGATGCATTGATCAAAGTGCACGCAGCAGTAGTATATTATATGGATCGGACTGCACACCGTAGTAGTATATTATATGGATCGGACTGCACGTCGCAGTATTATGGCACTTGGGCTGTAGGAGCCCCTCCGGAGTCTGTACACACCCCCAGTGAGCGCAGGATACCCAAATGGATCGGGCTGCGCGCCGCAACGGTCATGTGCATCGCATTGCATTCATGCATTCATTCCTATTTGTACTACGTGGCATGATTTTTAGCACTCACATATCATTCGCATACATGCTATTACTAGCCTTGTTGCCTAGATACCCTGGTGTTACATGTTAAGGAGTGCTGAGCCCGAGAGGTTGATGTTGTACTTTGTGAGTTGGGAGTGAGCCCGCGGGGCGAATACTGTACTGAGAGGTTAATATTGAGCCCGTGGGGCAGATTTCTGATTATTCCCTACTTGTTGAAATTATTTTCGCAACTGTTGAAAAGGGCATATTTGCACAGCATATTATAATGCTCTAACACCCCGGAATGTCTATAACAACTGCGTTTATGAAAGAAACTGTCAATTACAGGTGGAATAGAAGAAGGCTCTTCGGCTCTGCGAACGCGACAGATCCATACATCAAGCCTTCAAAGCTGCTCTGAAATCCTTAATAACGCGCCTGACCAGATGTACCTGGATCTGCACAACAAAAATGTATAGAAGAGTAGCATGAGTACACCACGGTGGTACTCAATAAGTGCCAAGCCTAACCTCAATGGAGTAGTGACGAGGAAGGTCGATGCCCTACTGAGAAGAACATAAGAAATAATGTAATAAATAAATAAACAGTAGATAATGAAATAAATCTGAATATCTAACAAGACAGTAATTAAAAACAGAGCGGCTACAAGTACAAACTCCAAACACAAAGCAAATCACTCAACAGTCAAGATCTCTACATGGAGCTCCAGGAATTGAACCCGCAATCCACTTTACCAATATCCGAGGATCTCTGGGAATCGAACCCGCAGCCCTTCATGCCAATATCAGAGGATCTCCGGGAATTAAACTCGTAGTCCTTTATACCAATAGCAGAGGATCTCCGGAAATTGAACCCGCATTCCTTTATACCAATACAGGGGATCTCCGGCAATTGAACCCGCAGTCCGTCATACCAATATCATAGGATCTCTGGGAATTGAACCCGCGGTTCTTTATACCAATAACAGAGGATCTCCGGGAATTGAACCCGCAGTCCGTCATACCAATATCAAAGGATCTCCGGGAATTGAACCCGCAGTCCCAAAAGCAAAATGCACCACAACAATTTAATATTTAATGGAAAGGAAGCCAAATGCGAACAACAAGAAAGTCGAGAATCTAACATGCTTCGCGAGAAAAACAAATATGGCAATTTAGTCAAATAGAGTAAATAAGTCCCTAGCATACCTCCCAAGGAAAAACAGTTATTTCAGTTAGTCAAATAGAGCAAGTAAGTTACTAACATGATTTCTCTAAATCAAGCAAGTGAATATTCATTTTCAACAGTTAAATCTGGAGTAAAAACACAGTCTAAATAAGCCAAAGTAAGGTGAATTTCCAACAACTAGCATAAGTACACGCTGGTCACCCCGCGCACCAGGCTTTTAAATAATGACAAAGATATCCTAAGGGGAGAGGTCCCACACACAATTTTAGAAAAGCCACTTACCTCGAAGGCTTCCAACTCGACTTACGCCTCTAGAATAGCTTTACCCCTCAAATTCGCTTCAAAACCGGTCGAATCTAACCACAATTTACTCAAATGTATCAACAAATGCTAGTTAAATAAATTGGATGCAAAAGAATGAAATTCTCAAAATTCCTAAAATTCCCCGGGCCCGCGTGGTCAAAACCCGAGGTTCGAACCAAAACCGAGTTACCCGTTCCCCCACGAGCTCATATCTATAACTAGAATTGAAATCGGACCTCGAATCGAGGTCCAAAAGCTCAAATTATAGAAAACTTAAGTTCTACCCAAAACCCCAAATTTCCAATTTTGAAAATCTTTGATTGAATTTGAAATTTTGTTAAAAGATGATAAAGAGTACAAAACTTAAGATAGAAATCACTCACCAATCGTTTTGGAGAAGGAAAGTTGCTTAGAAAATTGCCTCTTAGGTTTTGGGTTTGTGAACAGTGGGAAAAAATGGCAGATATTTCGGATATATATACTTTTGGGATGGGCTGGTGCGGACCGCACAAAAACGCACCGCAGCCGCACCGAGAAGGAAGAAAAAAAATGAGGCTCTCTCAACCTACCCAACGCGGACCGCACAGATTTGGCATGTGGCCGCACTGGTTGACCTGGAACTACCCACCCTCGGAGACCCAGCCAGGCGGACCGCATAGAAGGGCCCTGCGGCCGCATGGCTCCAGTCTGGACCGCACAGAAGTGCCTCGCGACCGCCTGGCTCCAGCGCGGACCACACAGAAGTGCCTAGCGGCCGCCTGGCTCCAGTGCGGACCGCACAGAAGGGCATGCGGCCGCGCTAGTGTCTGCATTATCTGAACCTATTTTCTTAAAGCCTAATACCTCTCGGACCTGGCTCAAAACTCACCCGATCCTCGGGGTTCCCAACCAAAAATGCACGCTAACTCAGGAACGTCCTACGGACTTACTCATGCATCAAATCGCTAAAATAACATCATTTACATAGGATCCAATCTCCAAACACATGATTTCAAATTTCTCAACATAAAAACTTTCCCGTTTCGCGCCTGGACTGCGCACACAAATCGAGAAAAATAAATTACTTACCGGCAAACCAAATTAGCAGAAATAAAATTAGGGGAAATAGAAAATGGGTAAACTGGGCATAAATTCCAAAGATGACCGGCTGGGTTGTCACATCCTCCTACACATAAACATTCGTTCGTCCTCGAACGAGCATAGAGAACATACCTGAAGTAGCAAAAAGATGAGGGTATCGGCTGCGCATATCCCGCTCGGTCTCCTAAGTCGCCTCCTTGGCCGGCTGATCCCGCCACTGCACCTTTACTGAAGCTATATCCTTTGACCTGAGCTTTCGAACTTGTCTATCTAATATTGCCACTGGCTCCTCAACATAGGACAAGTCATTGTCCAACTGGATGAAGTGAACTCTAACACGTGAGACGGGTCACCATGATACCTCCGAAGCATTGAAACATGAAACACAGGAAGAACCCCGGCCAAACTGGGAGGTAAAGCAAGCTCATAAGCAACCTTCCCAACCTGCCTCAAGATCTCAAATGGACCAATGTACCTCGGGCTCAACTTTCCTTTCTTTCCAAACCTCATGATGCCTTTCATCAGCGAGACCCGAAGCAAAACCCACTCACCAACCATAAATAAAACATCACGAACCTTTCGGTCCGCATAACTCTTCTGTCTGGACTGGGCCGCACATAGTCTATCCTGAATCACCTTAACTTTCTCAACCGCATTCTGAACCAATTCAGTGCTCAATAACCTGGCCTCGCCCGGCTTGAACCAACCCACCGGGGATCTGCATCTCCTACTATATAAGGCCTCGTAAGGCGCCATCTGAATACTGGACTGATAACTGTTGTTGTATGCAAACTCCACCAATGGCAAGAACTGATCCCAAGACCCTCAAAACTCAATCGCACACGCACGGAGCATATCCTCAAGAATCTGAATAGTGCGCTCGTACTGTACGTCCGTCTGAGGGTGAAAAGTTGTACTCATGGTCACTCGAGTACCCAACTCATGATGGACGGCTCTCCAGAACCGTGATGTAAACACTGAGCCTCTGTCTGAGATGATAGAAGCTGGAATGTCATGCATACGGACAATCTATCTGATATAAATCCCTGCTAACTGCTCCGCTGAGTAAGAAGTGCACACTGGAATGAAATGAGCGGACTTGGTCAGCCGATCCACAACAACCCAAATAGAATCAAACTTCCCCGTCGTCAGAGGGAGACCAGTCACAAAATCCATAGTGATATTCTCCCATTTCCACTCCGGAATCTCCATCTGCTGGAGTAACCCTCCCGGTCTCTGATGCTCAGCCTTCACTTGCTGACAGTTTAAACATCTAGCTACAAACTCTACTACGTCCTTCTTCATCCGCCTTCACCAATAATGCTGCCTCAGATCCTGATACATCTTCGCGGCACACGGATGGATTGAATACCGCGAGCTATGGGCCTCGGTCAGTATCAACTCCAAAATATCATCAACATCGGGCACATAAATACGTCCCTGCATCCTTAATACCCCGTCATCTCCAATAGTCACATCCCTAGCATCGCCATGCTGAACTGTGTCCCTGAGGACAAGCAAATGAGGATCATCATACGGTCGCTCCCTGATATGATCAAACAACAAAGGCCGAGAAACCACACAGGCTAAAACCCGACTAGGCTCTGAAAGGTCCAATCTCACTAACTGACTGGCTAAGTCTTGGACATCCATCGCCAAAGTCCTCTCTGCAGCTGGTAAATATTCCAAACTCCCCAAACTCTCCGCCCGACGACTCAAGGAATCGGCCACCACATTGGCCTTGCCCGAGTGAAAAAGAATAGTAATATCATAATCCTTCAGTAGCTCCAACCATCTCCTCTGGCGCAAGTTCAGATACTTTTGCTTGAACAAATGCTGCAAACTCCGATGATTCGTATAAATCTCACAAGGCACACCATACAAATAATGATGCCAGATCTTTAAGGCATGAACAATAGCAGCTAACTCAAGGTCATGGACAGGATAATTCTTTTCATGCACCTTCAACTGTCTAGACGTGTAGGCAATCACCCTACCGTCCTGCATCAATACCGCTCCAAGTCCAACTCGTAAGGCATCACAATATACCGTATAAGTCCCCAAACCAGTAGGCGAAATCAGAATAGGGGCTGAAGTCAAAGCTGTCTTGAACTTTTGGAGGCTCGCCTCACACTCATCTGACCACTGAAAACGAGCACCCTTCTGGGTTAATCTGGTCATAGGTGCTGCAATAGATGAGAAACCCTCCACATTATGGCGGTAATACCCCGCCAGGCCAAGGAAATTGCGGATCTCAGTAGCTGAGGAGGACCTGGGCCAACTCTGCACGGCCTCCACCTTCTTCGGATCTACCCGAATGCCCTCGCTCGATACCACGTGGCCTAGAAATGCCACGGAACTCAACCAATACTCACATTTTGAAAACTTTGCATATAATTTCTTTTCCCTCAGAGTGAGAAGCACTATCCTTAGGTGCTGCTCATAATCTTTCCGACTCCAGGAGTATACGAGAATATCATCTGTGAAAACAATGACAAAAGAGTCGAGATAGGGCCTGAATAAACTATGCATCAAATGCATAAAAGTTGTTGGGGCATTGGTTAGCCCAAATAACAATACAAGGAACTCGTAATGACCATACCGAGTCCTGAAAGCAGTCTTCGGGATATCTGGCTCCCGAATCTTTAGCTGGTGATACCCTGATCGCAAATCAATCTTAGAAAACACTTGTGCGCCCTGAAGCTGGTCAAATAGATCATCAATAAGAGGCAAAGGATACCGTTTCATCACTGTGACTTTGTTCAACTGACGATAATCGATACACATGCACATAGATTCATCCTTTTTCTTCACAAACAATATAGGAGCACCCCATGGTGAAACACTAGGTCGAATGAAACCCTTATCAAGCAATTCCTATAACTGATCCTTCAACTCCTTCAATTCAGGAGGAGCAATGCGGTAAGGAGGAATAGATATGGGCTGAGTGCCCGGCAACAAATCAATGCCAAAATCAATGTCCTGATCGGGCGACATGCCCGGAAGATCAGTTGGGAACACATCGGGGAAATCCCGTACTACTTGGACAGAGTCAACAGAAGGGGTATCCGCACAAACATCTGTCACATAGGCTAAATACGCAGCACACCCCTTCTCAACCATACACTAAGCTTTAAGAAAAGATATAACTCTACTGGGAGTGTGATCAAAAGTACCACTCCACTCAATATGAGGAATACCTGGCATAGCCAGCGTCATGGTCTTAGCGTGACAATCAAGAATATCATAATGGGCCGAAAACCAGTCCATGCCCAAGATAATATCAAAATCGACCATATCAAGTAATAAAAGATCTGCTCTGGTCTCAAAACCACGAATAGTAACCAAACACGACCGTACACACGGTCCACAACAAGAGAATCTCCCACGGGAGTAAAAACATAAACAGGAGACCTCAAGGCCTCTCGAGCTATACCCAAATACGGAGCAAAATAAGATGACACATAAGAATAAGTAGAGCCTGGATCAAATAGAACTGATGCCTTTCTTCGACTAACCAAAATAATACCTGTGATAACAGAATCAGAAGCGACAGCCTCGGCACGATCGGGAATGGCATAAAATATGGCTCGGCCCCTACCTTGAGGGAGACCTCTATCTCCCCGATCCCCGCCTCTGGCAGGCTGGGCAGGTAGGGTGGCAGCTGGAGCTGGAACAATGGCCTGCTGACCCTGTGGAGCATGCTGGTACTGTGGAGTCTGAGAAGGCACACCCCTACCACCTCTGGGGCACTCTCTAACCAAGTGGCAGGTATACCCGCACTCATAACAAGCTCTAGGAGGGCGCGGCGGCTGTAACTGACTGGATCCACCCCTGCTGGACTGACCTCTGGAGGTGCCCTGCGCAGGAGGCACACTAAAAATCGGGGGTGCATAGTTGTCACGACCCGGATTTACCTACCATCGGGAGTCGTGATGGCGCCTACTCTCGAAGCTAGGAAAGCCAACCCTTATAATCATTTCCAGAAAATTTAAGTCTAAAACAGGTTAAATGCCAAATAATTAATTAAACATTCGGAAGACGATAAATATCAGTAACAAAAATCAATATGCAGAAATCTAACAAGAATTCTCTACCCAGTATCTGGTGTCACTGCTCACGGAATACTAATAGAGTACTAAAAACAATAGTCTGAACGAAATTAAATAACATGTTTGTTCGGTACAATTAAACAAACTGAAAGAAGTAGATAAAGGAGACTCGGGGCTCGCGAATGCCAGCGAACTACCTCAAGCCTCTGGACTGAAAGATCACTCCCGGTCTAAAGCTGCGGTTCGTAGCCTGGGTCCTGACCTGTTCACAAAAAGGCACAGAAGCGTAGTATCAGCACAACCGACCCCATGTGCTGGTAAGTGTCTGCCCTACCTCTGTGAGGTAGTGACGAGGCTAAACCGGACCTATCACAACCAACCTATACAGATATATGTAATAACAGGAAGAAAACAAGAATTTAAGCAAGTAAGAGGGGAAGGGGACATGCTGGGGGAATAACAGTTCAATTATAACTTCAATAATCAAAAGATGAAACTGAATGAATGATAATCAAGCAAGAAAGCCAATGAATCAACAGCTTCACGGCATCACCCTTCGTGCTTTTACTCTCATTCCTTACCAAAATAGTCAAATATAATGCACGGCATCACCCTTCGTGCTTTTACTCTCGTTTCTCACCAATAATATCAAATACAAGGCACGGCATCACCCTTCGTGCTTTTACTCTCGATATACAGTGCACGGCATCACCTTCGTGCTTTTACTCTCTCTTCCTCTCCCAATCAATGGTCACAGTCAAATGGGAAAGAGGAAATATATATATATATATATATATATATATATATATATATATATATCGAGGGAAAATGTCCCGGCAAGGGAGAACAGTACAACAAGTGATCCCGGCAAGGGAAATACAACTCAACAATATGTCCCGGCAAGGGAATACAACTCAACAAATGGTCCCAGCAAGGGAAAAGTACCAAAAATTCCTTCTTAGTTCATTTAATTCTCAACTTTCACTTCATAGTTCTTATAACGAGAAATTATCACAATTGTTCAGTTACTTCAAAATTTAATAGCAATTATAACATCACAGTCATGCTTGACTCGGGCGCATAAGTCACTGTCACCATACTTATACACCGACCCACATAGCATATGACAAATAACAACATAATCCTATTCCCTCAAGACAAAGTTAGATTGAAAACTTACCTCGAAGGCTTCCAACTCAACTCACGCCTCAAGAATATCTTTACCCCTCGAATTCGCTTAAAAACCGGTCGAATCTAACCACAATTTACTCAAATGTATCAACAAATGCTAGTTAAATCAATTTGAATGCATAAAAATAAAATTACCAAAGTTTTACTCAGAATTCCAAAATGCCCCCGGGCCCACGTGATCAAAACTCGAGATTCGAACCAAAACCGGGTTACCCATTCCCCCGCGAGTTCATATATGCAATTTGTTCTGAAATCGGACCACAAATTGAGGTCAAAATCCCCATTTTTATGAAAACCTAGGTTCTACCCCCAAATCTCCCATTTTTAACCATGAAAGCTTTGATTTAAGGATGAAATCATGTTAGAATATGATAAAGAATAAAGAAAACTAGTAAACATTGACTTACATTTGGTTTGGGGACGAAAGGGTTCGAGAGGAATCGTTTATGGTGGTTTTGGGTTTTGAAAGATATGAAAAATGAGATTTAAATTCGTTTAAGTAACAGTTACACAGACGTAGATCTCGTAATTGCGAGAAAGAGTTCGATTGCGAACTGAGAAGCAAGAATGAGGATCTCGCATTTACGAGAAGACATTCGCAAATGCGAACATGGGTGGAAAAATAAGGACCTCGCATTTGCGAGAGGATGTTAGCAAACGCGAACTGGGCTTGGAAGGGAGGAACTCGCATTTGCGAGATAAGTGGTCGCAAATGCGAACTGGCAAGGAACAAAGAGGGACGCATTTGACAGATTAGACTTCGGAATTGCGAAGTCTAGTTTCCAGGGGAAATATCGCATTTGTGATGACCGAGCCAAACGGGGGATATTCGCATTTGCGACCATGTCTTCGCAATTGCGAAGACAACAGACACCAGCAGTGAAATGCAACAGAAAATGAGCCTAACACCTATCCGAAACTCACCCGAGCCCTCAGGGCTCCAACCCAAACATGCACCCAACATCAAAAACATCCTACGGACTTACTTGGTGATCAAATAGCCAAAAATAACATCTAAATCAAAGAATCAACCTCCAAAACTCATGGTTTTCATTTCAAGTTCGAAATTTTCAAGCTTTTCCACTTTTAGTCCAAAACACGTCAAACGATGTCTGATTCCAATGAAACTTCACAGATACTGCTTAACAATTATTTATGATTTGTACCGGGCATCGAAAACAAAATACGAGCCCGGTACCACTATGTTTTATCAATTTCTGTTTTCATTTTTACTTACGCATAATCATAAAACCATTTCACAAAAAATTTCCAAACTCGGGCCTGGGACCTCGGATTTCGATTCCAGGATTATGCCAGCGTCCCAAATTTAATTACGGACCCTCCGGGACAATCACATCACGGGTCCGGGTCCGCTTACCCAAAATGTTGACCAAAGTCAACCATAGCAATTTTTGTGTAAAAATTCATAGTTTTTAACACAGGATTCAAATATTTTCACATAAAAATCTTCCGACTTCGTGCCGGACCATGCACGCAAATCGAGGCAACCCAATAAAACGTTTTCAAGGCCTCACAAGCATAAGGAAAGGGAGAATTTAAGGTGATGACCCTCTGGGTCGTCACATCCTCCTCCTCTAATACAACTGTTCATCTTCGAACGGACAAAAGAAGGAAGTAACTGAGTCGGGGAATAGATGGGGATAACGGCTTCGCATATCAGACTCGGACTCCCAGGTCGATGCCTCAGAAGGCTGACCTCTCCACTGAGCACGCATTGAAGGAAAACTCCGCGACCTCAATTGTCGAACATGCCGGTCTAAAATAGCCACCGTCTCCTCCTCATATGATAGATCCTTATCCAATTGGACAGTGCTGAAATCTAACACGTGGGTGGCATCAGCGTGATATCTCCGAAGCATGGATACATGGAAAACCGGATGCACGGGTGACAAGCTAGGCGGCAAGACAAGTCTGTAAGCCACCTCTTCCACACGGTCAAGAATCTCAAACGGGCCAGTATACCTAGGGCTAAGCTTGCCCTTCTTCCCGAATCTCATCACGCCTTTCATAGGCGATACACGGAGAAATACACGCTCACTAACCATGAAGGCAACATCCCTGACCTTACGGTCTGCAACACTCTTCTTCCTGGACTGAGCTGACCGAAGTCTGTCCTAAATGATCTTGACCTATATCCAAGGCCTCCTGTACCAAATCTGTACCCAATAATCGAGCCTCTCCAAGCTCAACCCATCCAACTGGGGACCGACTCCGCCTACCATACAACACCTCATACGGGGCTATCTGAATACTAGACTGGTAGCTGTTGTTGTAGGCAAACTCTTCTAACGGCAAGAACTGGTTCCACGAGCCTCTAAAATCAATAACGCTGGCTCAGAGCATATCCTCAAGAATCTGAATGGTCCTCTCGGACTGACCGTCTGTCTGGGGTTGAAATGTTGTACTCAATTGGACCTGGGTACCCAACTCATGTTGCACCGCTCTTCAGAAATGCGAATTAAACTACGGACCTCGATCCAAAATAATAGATATGGGCACCTTATGAAGGCGAACGATCTCCCTGATATAAATCTTTGCATATCTCTCGAATGAATAGGTTGTGGCAACTGGTATGAATGCGCTGACTTATTCAGCCTATCAACAATAACCTATACAGCATCAAACTTCATACGAGTCATCGGAAGGCCAGTAACAAAATCCATAGTGATCCTCTCCCACTCCCACTTGGGAAGCTCAATCCTTTGAAATAACCCACCAGGCCTTTGATGCTAGCACATAACCTGCTGACAATTTAGACAACGAGCCACATATGCAACAATGTCATTCTTCATTCGACACCACTATTAATGATGTTTCAAATCCTGATACATCTTCGCGGTGCCCGGATGAATAGAATACCGAGAGCTGTGGGCCTCCGCTAAGATCAACTCTCGAATACCATCAACATTGGGAACACAAACTCGCCCCTACAACCTCAATATGCCATCATCTCCCAAAGTCATCTCCTTGGCACCTTCCCTCTGCACCATGTCTCTCAGGACACATAAATGGGGATCATCAAACTGCCGCTCCCGGATACGCTCCATCAATGACGAACGAGCAACCGTACAAGCTAACACTATGCAGGGCTCAAAAATATCCAATCTCACAAATCTATTGGCCAAGGCAAGCGGTCTCTGGCTGAGCGGAATGTATGCAAGACTACCCATGCTGGCGGACTTTCTACTCAATGCATCAGCCACCACATTGGCCTTCCCTGGGTGGTATAAAATAGAAACATCATAATCTTTCAACAACTCCAACCACCTCCGCTGTCTCAAATTCAATTCTTTCTTCTTGAACAAGTATCGAAGGCTCTTGTGATCCATGTACACCTCACACGTCACACCATACAAATAATGCCTCCAGATCTTCAAGACATGAACAATAGCTGCCAACTATAAGTCATAAACTGGGTACTTCTTCTCGTGGATCTTCAATTGCCTCGAAGCATATGCTATGACCTTGCTGTTATGCATCAACACTGCACCAAGTCCGATGCGGGAAGCATCACAACATATAGTATAAGGCCCAGATCCCGTGGGCAAAACCAATATCGGTGCCATAGTCAAGGCTGTCTTGAGCTTCTGAAATCTCACCTCGCACTCATCTGACCACCTGAACTGGGCACCCTTCTGAGTCAATCTAGTCATCGGGGCTGCGATGGATGAAAACCCCTCCACAAAATGTCTATAGTAACCAGCTAACCCTAAGAAGCTCCGAATCTCTATAGCTAAAGCTGGTCGAGGCCAGTTCTTGACTGCCTCTATGTTTTTCGGGTCCACCTGGATACCGTTTGCTGATACGACATGACCCATAAATGCTACTGAACTCAACCAAAATTCGCACTTTGAAAATTTGGTGTACAACTTACTATCCTTCATAGTCTGAAGAACAACTCTGAGGTGTTGCTCATGCTCCTCATGACTGCAGGAGTATACCAAGATATCATCAATGAATACAATCACAAATATATCCAAGTAAGGCCTCAAAACTCGGTTCATCAACTCCATGAATTCTGCTGGGGCCTTGCTCAACCCAAACGACATGACCAAAAACTCATAATGCCCATACCGAGTAAGAAAAGTTGTCTTAGGGACATGAGACGCCCTAATCCTCAACTGATGATAACCAGACCTCAATTATATCTTCGATAATACCTTAGCACTCGCTGGTCAAACAAATCGTCAATCCTCGGCAGTGGATACTTGTTCTTTTATGTCACCTTGTTCAACTACTGGTAATCAATGCACATCCTCATCGACCCGTTCTTTTTCTTCACAAACAACACTGGCGCACCCCAAGGTGATACACTGGGTCTAATAAAACCCTTATCAAGCAAATCCTAAAGTTGTTCTTTCAACTCTTTCAACTCTGGCGGGGCCATACGATATGGCAGAATAGAAATAGGCTGAGTGCCAGGAGCCAAATCAATATAGAAGTCAATATCCCTGTCAAGCGGCACACCCGGCAGGTATGAAGGAAAAACCTCGGGGAACTCCCGAACAATAGGGACAGAGTCGATAGATGTAACCTCTGCGCTGGAGTTGCGAACATACACTAAATATGCTAAACACCCCTTCTCGACCATACGTCGAGCCTTGACATACGAAATAACACTACGGGTGGCATGACCTGGGGTCCCTCTCCACTCACGTCGGGGCAAGTCTGGCAAGGCCAAAGTCACGGTCTTGGCGTGACAATCCAAGATAGCATGATATGGGGACAACCAATCCATCCCCCATATGACATCGAAGTCCACCATGTCTAGGAGCAATAAATCGACACGGAACTCAAGACCCTCAAATACCACTATACAAGAACGATGCACTCGGTCGACCACTATAGATTCACTAACCGGTGTGTACACGTATACAGGAATACCCAGAGCCTCACTAGGAATAATCAAATAGGGAGCAAAATAGGATGACACATAAGAATAAGTAGATCCCTGATCAAATAATACCAAAGCACCCCTGTCACAGACCAGTATAGTATATGTAATCACAGCATTGGGTGACTTCGGCCTCCGGCCTGGCTGGCAATGCATAACAATGGGGTTGACCCCCACCTCCCTGAACTGCATCTCTGGGACGATCTGTTACAGGTTGACCCCTACATCTGGATGTCCGGGCTCCACCTCTATGGTCTCTCCCTCCGCCTCTATGATCCCTACCCCCGCCTCTAGCTGGCTGGGCGGCCTGTGGATCACCTGCTTCCTGAATCGCAGGACAAGGACCCCGCTGCTGAGAACTACTTGAGGCTCGAGGGAAAAATCTGACAACATGACCTGTGTCACCACAACCATAACATACCCGCGGTGGCTGAGTCTGCTGGCCCTGTCGACCGTTATGTCCTCCCCTGAAGCTCTGAAGTGGCGGTGCACTGATGAGGGCTGGTGGTACGCTGAAAGACTGCTGATCTGAATAATATTGTTGATGGCCACCACTGCCTGGCATACCATGAGACACCCGAAGTGCCGACTGGAAAGGTCTCGAGGGATGTCCTCTATCATGGAAATCCCTACCTCCAGATGAGGTGCCACTAAATATGCCAGAATGTCGAGGCCTCTTGTCTGAACCCTGACCACCTTCTCGAGCCAAAGCCATCTCTACTTGGCGGGCCGCATTGGCGCCTTCTGAAAAGTAATGTCACTTCCAACTCCCACAGCCATCTCTAGACGAATGGGCTGAATCAATCCATTAATAAACCTCCGGACCCTCTCCCGATCTATAGGGAGTATCACTACTGCATCGCGTGCCAAGTCAACAAATCTGGTCTCGTACTGTGTAACTGTCATAAAACCCTACTGAAGATGCTCAAATTGTCTGTGAAGTGCCTCCCGCTGAGTGACTGGGAGAAACTTCTCCAAAACTAGCTCTGCAAACTGATCCCGTGTAAAAGATGGGGACCCTGCTGGTCTAGACAGACAATAATCTTTCCACCTAGTCTTGGCGGAACCCACAAGCCTAAAAGTGCAAAAATCAACCCCATTGGTCTCCACTACCCCATAGTCCTGAGGATCTCATTACAACTGTATTGAAAATCCTGGGGGTCCTCTGATGAAGCACCGCTGAAGGTAGTAGTGAAAATCTCGGAGAACCGATCAAGTCTCCACAAAGCATCTAAAGACATGGCCGACCCATCTCTGGCCTGAGCTGTAATACCCGTCTGAGCAGCCACTACGGGCTGAACCAAGGGAACCTGAGTCTGGGGAGCTACCTGCTCCGGAGTACGTGTAGTAAGAGTCTGGAGCCCTCCTCCAGCCTGAGAAGTGGATGGTGCTACTGGCAGCAATCCTACTCTGGACACACAACCCATAAAGCCTGCTATGCGGACAAGAGCATCCTGAAGATCCGAATAAAACATCACTCCTCCTGGGACCTGAGCTGGGCCCACTGGAGCTGGTAGAGCTGGAACCTCCTCATCAAAGTCAATATGAGGCTCCACCTCTGGAACTGCTGCCTGGGGCTGAGCTCTGCCCCTGCCACAACCTCTAGCACGGCCTCACCCCCTGCCCCTCGTGGGAGCTGCTATTGGGGGCTCGAGCTGCTGAGCGGAAGAAGAAGACGCACGTGTTATCTGCGAAAGAACAGAGTATAATGACAATCAATATTTGAGAAATAGAATCACACGACAAGAATGAACAAAGTGAAACTTCTAATAACTCTGTAACCTCTGGGGGATAAATACAGACGTCCCCGTACCGATCCCTCAGACTCTACCGATCTTGTCCGTGAGTTTTGAGACCCAAGTAACCTAGTGCTCTGATACCAACTTGTCACGACCCGGATTTACCCACCATCGAGAGTAGTGATGGCGCCTACTGTCAAACCTAGGCAAGCCAACCCTTATAATCATTTCCAGAAAATTTAAGTCTAAAACAGGTTAAATGCAAAATATTTAATTAAACATGCGGAAGAGGTTAAATATCAGTAACAAATATCAATATACGGAAATCTAGCAACCAATCTCTACCCAGTATCTGGTGTCACTGCTCACGGACTACTTATAGAGTACTAAAAACAATAGTCTGAACGAAATTACATAACATGTATGTTCGATACAATTAAGCAAACTGAAAGAAGTAGATAAAGGAGACTTGAGGCTCGCGAATGCCAGCGAACTACCTCAAGCCTCTAGACAGAAGGATCACTCTCGGTCTAAAGCTGCGGTCCGTAGCCTGGGTCCTGACCTGTGCACAAAAAGGCACAGAAGCGTAGTATCAGCACAATCGACCCCATGTGCTGGTAAGTGCCCGGCCTAACCTCAACAAGGTAGTGACGAGGCTAAACAGGACCTATCACAACCAACCTGTATATATATATATATATGTAATAACAGGAAGAAAACAAGAATTTAAGCAAGTAAGAAGGGAAGGGGACATGCTAGGGGAATAACAATTCAATTATAACTTCAACAATCAAGAGATGAAACTGAATGAATGATAATTAAGCAAGAAAGCCAATGAATCAACGGCTTCACGGCATAACCCTTCGTGCTTTTACTCTCATTCCTTACCAATATAGTCAAATATAATGCACGGCATCACCCTTCGTGCTTTTACTCTAATTTCTCACCAATAATATCAAATACAAGGCACGGAATCACCCTTCGTGCTTTTGCTCTCGATAAACACTGCACGGCATCACCTTTGTGCTTTTACTCTCATTAGACAGTGCACAGCATCACCCTTCGTGCTTTTACTCTCTCTTCCTCTCCAAATCAATGGTCACAGCCGAACGGGAACAAGTAAATATATATATATCAAGAATAAATGTCCCGGAAAGGGAGAAGTGATCCCGACAAGGGAAATACAACTCAACAATATGTCCCGGCAAGGGAATACAACTCAACAAATGGTCCCGGCAAGGAAAAAGTACCAAAAATTCCTTCTTAGTTCATTTTATTCTCAACTTTCACTTCATAGTTATTATAACGAGAAATTATCACAATTGTTCACTTACTTCACAATTTAATAGCAATTATGACATCACAGTCATGCTTGACTTGGGCGCATAAGTAACCGTCACCATACCTATACACCAGCCCACATAGCATATGACAAATAACAACATAATCCTATTCCCTCAAGACAAAGTTAGATCGAACACTTACCTCGAAGGATTCCAACTCAACTCACGCCTCAAGAATATCTTTACCCCTCGAATTCGCTTCAAAACCGGTCGAATCAAACCACAATTTACTCAAATGTATCAACAAATGCTAGTTAAATCAATTTGGATGCATAAAAATGAAATTCCCAAAGTTTTACTCAAAAATTCCCAAAATACCCCCGGGCCCACGTGGTCAAAACTCGAGATTCAAACCAAAACCGGGTTACCCATTCCTCCACGAGTTCATATATGCAATTTGTTTTGAAATTGGACCCCAAATTGAGGTTCAAATCCCCAATTTTATGAAAACCTAGGTTCTACCTCAAAATCCCTCATTTTTAACCATGAAAGCTTTGATTTAAGGATGAAATCATGTTAGAATATGATAAAGATTAAATAAAGCTAGAAAAATTAAATTACATTTGGTTTGGGATGAAAGGGTTCGAGAGGAATCGTCTATGGTGGTTTTGGGTTTTGAAAGATATGGAAATGAGGTTTAAATTCGTTTAAGTAACAGTTACACAGAAGCAGATCTCCCAATTGCGAGAAAGAGCTTGCAATTGCGAACTGAGCAGCAAGAAGGAGGATCTCACATTTGCGAGAAGAATTTTGAAAATGCGAACATGGCTGGAAAAATAAGGACCTCACATTTGCGAGAGGATGTTCGAAAATGCGAACTGGGCTTGGAAAAGGAGGAACTCGCATTTGCGAGATAAGTGGTTGCAAATGCGAACTGGAAAGGAACAAAGAGGGATCACATTTGCGAGATTAGACTTCGGAATCGCAATGTCTGGTTGCCAGAGGAAATATCGCATTTGCGATGACAGAGCCAAACGGGGGATATTCGCATTTGCGAACATATCTTCGCAATTGCAAAGACTACAGACACCGGCAGTGAAATGCAACAGAAAATGAGCCTAACACCTATCCGAAACTCACCCGAGCCCTCGGGCTCCAACCCAAACATGCATCCAACCTCAAACACATCCTACTAACTTACTCATGCGATCAAATAACCAAAATAACATCTAAATCAAAGAATCAACCTCCAAAATTCATGATTTTCATTTCAAGTTCAAAATTTTCGAACTTTTCCACTTTTAGTCCAAAAAACGTCAAACAACGTCTGATTCCAATGAAACTTCACAGATAGTGCTTAACAATTATTTATGACTTATACCGGGCGTCGGAACCAAAATACGATCCCAGTACTACTATTTTTTATCAATTTCCGTTTTCATTTTTCCTTACGCATATTCATAAAACAATTTCACTGAAAAATTCCGAACTCGGGCCTGGGAACTCGGATTTTTATTCTGGGATTATGCCAGGGTCCCAAATTTAATTATGGACCCTCCCGGACAATCACATCACGGGTCCGGGTCTGTTTACCCAAAGTATTGACCAAAGTCAACCATAAAAATATTGGTATCAAAATTCATAGTTTTTAACATAGGATTCAAATTTTTTCACATAAAATCTTTCACTTCATTCTTGGACCGTGCACGCAAATCGAGGAAACCCAATAAGTGGTTTTCAAGGCCTCAGAAGCACAAGGCAAGGGAAAATTTACGGTGATGACCCTCTGGGTCGTCACAATAGTAAGGCTCATAAGAGCTGGGAGAAGCTGGAGTGTTGCTGCATGAAGGAAGAGCTGAGTGAACTAGGCGACCCATATAGCCCCTACCATTACTTCCTACTCCTGAAGTACGGGTGCCTGAAAAATGACCGGACTCTTGAGACCTCTTGGCCTCTCTCGCCTCTTACTCTCTGGCATGCGTACCCTTTATCCTCCTGGCTATGCTCTCCACATGGTGATAGGGTATATCCATCTGCAACTCTCGCGCCATGCCGGACCTTATGGAAGGAATAAGGCCCTGAATAAACCTGCGAACCCTCTCACGAACAATAGCTACCAAGGCAGGCGCATGCCTGGCCAACCTAGTGTAATGGATGGCATACTCAGAAACAGTCATAGGGCCCTCGCACAAGTGCTCAAACCTCACGCGCCATGCATCTAGGAGGCTCCGAGGAACAAACTCCCTCTGAAACATATCTAAAAACTAGGTCCAAGTCAGGGAGGCAGTCTCGTCCGGACTGTCTATCTCAAAAGTACGCCACCAGTCATAAGCAGCTCCCCGAAGCTGAAAAGGGCAAAGGAAATCCCACTCGAAAAAGAAATACCCATGGTACAAAAAATGCGGTGACAATCCTCCTAAAACACCAAGGAATTATCTGTTGCTAGCCCACTGAAAATAGGAGGTCATACTTCTTGAACCGCTCCAATCTACACTGCTCATCCTCTTAAGCAGGTGCCTCATCCTCGGGCTAAACTGGTACTGCAGGCTGGGCAGGAAGAACATCTGGAGTCGGTCCCATGTGCACCCTCTGCTCTTGGGTGCGGGCTGCGGGAGGCTGGGGCCCTCCCCCGGCCTGGGACATAGCTGCAAGAAGTGAAAGCAACCCTGCCTGCGACAGTGTGGTATACATACTCATAAACTGCGCCAATGCCTCATGAACATCTGGAGTAGTAGTGGTTGTGGGCGTCTCTGGTGCCTGAGTCCTGACTGGTTTTGCTAGTGGAACCTCGGCGGCTGCTCATGCAGTTGCTCTGGCTGCACCCCGCGCACGTCCCCGACCCCTGTCCATGGCTACTTCAGGAGGGGGTGCGGGTGTCTAGTCATCTCGGGTCGTGCGTGTCCTCACCATCTGTGAGAGAATAGGAAATAATATTTTTGTATCGAGGTCAAAGCCATAGCACGAAAAAAATTCAAATTAAGTGAAAATTTTCCTAAACACTTACATAGCCTCCCGTAGATAAGTACAGACGTCTCCATACCGATCAGCGCGACTATAAATAACCGGCCTGTGTCTCGTGACTCCTATGAACCTAACGCTCTGATACCAACTTGTCGCGACCCTAGTTCACCAATCGTGAACCAGTCATGACGGCACCTAGTCTTCGCGACTAGGTAAGCTTGGCGCATTTCGGAAATTCAACAATCTTTGCGGAACATTAATTAAAACATAAATAACATAAGATAATGTATTGAGTGCCACTTGGCACATACATTTCGGCACAAAACAACGTAAGTAAAACTCCAAGACCCTGAAACCCACAGGAAACACAGGCTAAGAGTAAACATATTACAATGCTCTAACACCCCGGAATGTCTATAACAATTGAGTTGTGAATGAAATTGTCAACTACAGGTGGAATTGAACCCGCGGTCCTTTATACTAATAATAGAGGATCTCTGGGAATTGAACCCCCAGTCCGTCATACGAATATCAGAGGATCTCCGGAAATTGAACCCGCAGTCCTTTATACCAATAACAGAGGATCTCGAGGAATTGAACCCGCAGTCCCAAAAGCAAATGCACCATGACAATTAAATATTTAACGTAAAGGAAGCCAAATGTGGAAAACAAGAAAGTCGAGAATCTAACATGCTTCGCGAGAAAACAAATATGGCAATTTAGTCAAATAGAGTAAATAAGTACCTAGCATACCTCCCAAGGAAAAACAGATATTTCAGTTAGTCACATAGAGCAAGTAAGTTACTAACATGCTTTCCCTAAATCAAACAAGTGAAGTTTCATTTTCTACATATAATATGGAGTAAAAACACAGTCTAAATAAGACAAGTAAGGTGAATTTCCAACAAATAGCACAAGTACACGCCCATTACCCTGCGCACCAGGCATTTAAATAATGACAAAGATATACTAAGGGGAGAGGTCCCCCACACAAGGTTAGACAAACCACTTACCTCGAAGGTTTCCAACTCGACTCACGCCTCTAGAATAGATTTACCCCTCGAATTCTATTCAAAACCTGTCGAATCAAACCACAATTTACTCAAATGTATCAACAAATGCTAGTTAAATCAATCAAATGCAAAAAGAATGAAATTTCCAAAGTTTTACTCAAAATTTCCAAAAATGCCCCCCAAGACCATGTGGTCAAAACCCGAGGTTCAAGCCAATACCGGGTTACCCATTCCCCCACGAGCTCATATCTATAACTAGAATTGAAATCGGACCTCAAATCGAGGTCCAGAGGCTCAAATTAATAAAAAACCTAAGTTCTACCCAAAACCCCAAATTCCCATTTTTGAAAAATTTTATTGAAGTTGAAATTATGTTAAAAGATGTTAAAGAGTAGAAAAATTAATTTAGAAATCACTTACCAATCGTTTTGGAGAAGAAAAGTTGTTTAGAAAATCGCCTCTTAGGTTTTGGGTTTGTGAACAGTGGAAAAGAAATGGCTGAAATTTCGGATATATATACTTTTGGGATGGGCTTGTACGGACCACACAAAAACGCACCACGGCCGCACCGAGTTGGAAAAAAAATGAGGCTCTCTGAACCTACCCAGTGCGGGCCGCACAGATTTGGTATGCAGCCGCACTGGTTGACCTGGAACTACCCACCCTCGGAGACCGAACTAGACGAACCGCATAGAAGGGCCCTGCGGCCGCATGGCTCCAGCGCGGACCGCACAGAAATGCCTTTCGGCCGCCTGGCTCCAGCGCGGACCGCACAGAAAGGCATGCGGCCGCGCTATTGTCTGCATTACCTGAACCTGTTTTCTTTAAGCCTAATACCTACCGTACCTCGCTCAAAACTCACTCGAGCCCTCGGGGCTCCCAACCAAGAATGCACACTAACTCAGGAACGTCCTACGAACTTACTCGTGCGATCAAATCGCTAAAGTAACATCATTTACATAGGATCCAATCTACGAACACATGATTTCAAATTTCTTAACATAAAAACTTTTCGTCTTCGCTACCGGACTACGCACGCAAATCGAGTAAATAAATTATTAAGTGGCAAACCAAATTAGCAGAAATGAACTTAGAGGAAACAAAAAATGGGGAAACGGGACATAAATTCCAAAGACGACCGGCCGGATCGTCACATGAGGTGACTGATGTTTTGAATCTTGAGCCTGTTACTGTTTCAATTGATGTTTATCCATCCTTGCATATGGTAAAACTTTAATATTTTATCTATTTTTAGAAAATTAACAGCTTAAGACTCTTCTTTTCCTTTTTATTATATGTTTCTTGTTTCTTGTATTAGGATATTTGGTACCCTAGTCCAGTTGAGCTCCCTATTTTGGTTCCGGGTTCAGACAAAATTCAACGACATGCCCTTCTCCTTATGGGGTATGGTGTAGACGCATTTGGTATTCCTTATTACATTGGGAAGGGCGCTTGGACAGTTGATTCTTGGATGAAAGGGTACATCTAGGGGTGTTCAAAACCGATCCGAAACCGAAAATCGATCCAAACCAAAACTTAACGGCTTACTGATAACGGCTTAACGGCTTAACGGACGGGGATCGGATTGAATTCTTTTAATTAATGGCTTATCGGTTTGGGGATGTATTATTCAATTTTCTTAACGGCTAATCCGTTAACCCGTTAAGAATATAAATATATATTGTATTTTTTTATTTATTTATATATATTAAATATAAAAAAACTAAAACCCTTGAAAATGATTAAAAAAAGTTTATTTCTACTTCTAAGCATTTTTATTCTCGGGATCTAGAAATCTTTTGGTTCTATTTTTAATTTATTTTTGGTTGTAATCCTCCTGTTTTGGAAACATGCCGGAGATGGTAAAGCTAATTTCCTAATCACGGAAATCAAATTGAGTGGCTCTGGCAAAGAAAATTGAATGCATCATATTGCCTCTAAAGTATTATTTTTTATGGCAATTCATTATTTCTAAGACGAGGAGAATAAGAGATATTTAGTGAACATGTATGTTAGGCCGATAAACCGCCCATTAACCGCCCTATAAGAGCTAACCCGATACCAATCCGCCCGATATCTTATCGGATGGCTAACGGATTAATACATTTAAAAGTCGATAACCGTTAAGCCAAATCGTTAAGAGTAAAAAGCCGCCCAATCAGCCCGATAAACACCCGTACATCCGAGTTCGTCGTGACTTCGTGAAATTTGTTGTGAAGATGAGGGGCCAGGTATTTTGGAGGGTTTGAAGATGGAATCAGAGAATTTTGAAAGTGAATTCTGCTAGGTAAACATCTAGATCCAAATGTTGAAATTGATGTCCACTTAGTATTAGAAGCAAGTGATGCAAAGACTACTCAGAGCCCATTTGGACTGGCTTAAAAAATGGCATTTAAGTTAAGTACTTAAAAGCACTTTATTAGTGCTGGAACTTATTTTATAAATAAGTAATTACATGTTTGGATAAAAATTCTGAAACTTAAAAAACGGTTAAAGTATTTGGTAAAGAAGTGCTAACAAGTACTTTTTCTGTTAAAAGAAATAAATAACCCGGAATCCTCCGCCAGAGATGGTTGTATTGGAGAGTATGTATAGTGGATGTTATCAAAATCTAGAAGAGTATCATCAAGAGAGATGTCATTGACGGGCCGATGGAGGATGAGACATGGTCGGTAGGAACATCAGTATGGGTATTGACAGCAGAATCCTTAATCGGAGATGGTTGTATTGGAGAATAGGATGTATACCATTGGATGTCACCAAAATCTAGAAGAGGATCAAGAGATGACATTGATGGACTGATGATGGAGGATGTTACATGGCCGGTGGGATCAGCGTTTTGGGAATTGACAGCAGAATCCTCATGAGTCGGAAATGGTAGTATTGGAGAGTAGGATGCCAATCGCTTTTTCATATGATATTCCCAGTGGTTCTTCAGTTCATTATCGATTGTTCCTGTTGGGGCTGCTATCTTGGACCAGCTGAACACAAAATAAAAAAATTTTGGGTTCATTTTTAAGTACTAAAACTATTACTAAAATGGAAAAATAAAGGCAAATTACGTTTCAGAAGGAAAAAATAAAAAAAGATACGAAGTTTTAGATTTTTATTTGACTAAGGGTAATTTGGTTATTACAAAAATATATAATGGACAAGAAAGTAATATACTTGGTCAAACAAATATGGCTTTTAAGCAAATATAAAAAAGTTGAGTTTACCCAATTTCTTGATTTTGGCTTTTTTAAGCAGATTTTAACTTTTTTAAAGTTAGTTTTTTGATTGCCAAACAACTCCATTAGTTATAAATGGCTTAAAGCTGGTTTGACCAGCTTTTAAACCCATCCAAACAGGCTCTTAGTACATACAAAGTCAACTTAATATTTGTAAAAAGTCTAAAGTCCATCGTACAATTTTTTCACTGTTATACGCAAAGATGTCTTAATAAAACTTGTGGCCTAAAGCAAAATTTTAATACGGGGTCTTGATTGTATTTGTCTATAGTGTAATTATCTTCCAAAATATAGTTTTACAACCTATAGAATACATTAGTACCCTATTTATATTAAAATAATACCATTTTAAAATGTTACATCCTATAAATACCTTTTATAGTTTATTGCAAAAAATCTTAATATAGTTCGACCCTACAATTAAGGCACCACATATGCTACAAAATATTTTTCTCTCTCCTTTTTTATATTTTCTCTCACCTAAATACTGTATATCTCCTCTGACCAGCTTCTCTCTCTCTTCTTCCATACTCTTTACTCTCTTCTCCCACAAACTCGTGTTTCATAAATCTTCTCCCACCCTCAATCTCTATTTCTCTGCCATTATCAACCTCATGTTCAAAATCATCAGGGATTCACTGTTGTATTTTCGATTTTTATACGTCTGGTAATGTATTTTCTTTGAAATTGCTTTGTCTTTATTTTGTTTCTATAATTTTTATACCGATTTTACATAAATTTCTGAAACAATAATCATTAGTATTGTTAATCACCAGGAATCTTTGAGTTTTCTCTCCAATGGCGGATTCAACGCCACTCAACAGAGTACCCAGAGGTATACCACTAAAATTCTCAATTTTGATGGGCCCTCTTTCTCGTTGCAAACAACTCAAGCGGGGTCAGATTTTGCAAGTTTATCGGCATCCACAGTTGATGAGAGAAGAACTAAACTATACAATGAAAAGTTGAAAGAAGTCCAAGTTGATAAATCTTCAAAAGAAACCAAAAATCCAGTTGGCTGAAAGAGGAAAAAACCTATGAAAGATACACCAAACCAAAAGGTAATTGCTGTTTGTATCAATATGCATTCAAATATACTTATTTGTATTCATAATTATTCAATTCCTTTTACATGTATGATGTTGTATTCATATGTATCTCGTTGTATTTTTATACTTTTTGGTATATTGTATTATGTTTCTTCTGTAGTATGTATATGTATTCATGTGTATTTTGGTAGTTTCCAACTGTTTCAATTTTAATGTAAGTTTTACTTGTATTCATATGTATTCACATGTATTCGTGTGTATTCATCTTTAGTTATTTTTGTTTGCGATATTTCAATTGTCCAGTACATTTTCAAATGTATTCATATGCATTTATATGTATTCAGGTGTATTCATCTTAATTATTTTTTATTGTATCTGTGTGGTACCAAATTTGTTAACATATATTTAGCCTTATCATTGTATTTAGTCTTGTCTAAGTGTTTGTAGTTGTACTGACATGTATTCAAAAATTATTTAATATAAATATTTGCAATGTATTCATCTATATTAACATGTATCTTTTATTGATAATTGCAGAAAATTAATTTGTTTGGGAAACACCAGCCAAAATTAGCACCCCATATTAGTTTTTACACTAACACTATTATAGTCTCCCAGCTAAAAGATAAGCTTACTCCCGTTCAGTACCAACAATTTGGCAGTACATGTTTTGGCTCATTTCTTCAAATGAAGCGTTGTGATGTTCCACATCAACTCTTCATATGCTTCATGGCTCTCGGTTAGACGACACTCCTAACAATGTATTTGCAGTACACGTCAATGGTATTGAATTACATTTCACATTAAGGGAGTTTGCGCTTGTGACTGGCCTCAAATGTGTAGGTAAAGATGAAGATTTTGAGTTTAGTGAAACTCTTCCTAACCGGCCTATTGCGACTTACTTTGGGGGTGCTAATACTGTAAATAAGAAACATTTGATAAAATGCTTCGATGACAATACATGGGGTCCCAACAATGATGGTGATGCCTTGAAGAAATCTTTGTTGTATTTCATACATACCTTTATTTTTTTTCATACGAGAAGAATAGTGCAACTATACCAAGGCTACATTTTGACTTAGTAGAGAGTGAGCGCTATTCTGAATATCATTGGGCTAAAACGCATTTGAGTTGTTGATAAATTCGATTAGCAAGAAGGTGGATGTTGTGAAGAAGTATTACAGGATAGCTGGGATGTCCTAAGCTATGCATGTGTGTTTTTATGAGTGATGTTCTTCTGTTGATTCTAAAATTACCATCCGAGTTGCTGACGTGGTCCCCAGAATACTCAATTGGAGAACCACCGGAGATCAACCAACATTTTCTTATCTGACAAACAACATGTTCAATGACACCGGAAACACGGTAATATACAAATTTTATCAATATTCTGAATATACTTGTATACAAATACATCCATATTTTGCATACATTTGCATTCAAGAGACTGTATACAGTAATTGGAGATGCATACAGTAATATACATTGGATACATAAGATTACATAAATGAATACTTGTATGCATATTCAGGATATATTTATACAAATACATAGGGAATAATAACTAGCTGCAAGCACTTGTGTATAAAGTCATAATGAAAATGCATACATTTTAATACATCTATTACAAACAAAGATGAATACACCTGAATACAACAATATATAGATATGCATTCATATGTTTCCTGTAAGTCTTATTGTATTTTGGTTTTCAGATTGTGTTCAAGGACGTCAGTCCTCTAGATATAGAGCTTGCTATTATTCAGTTTCCTCATATAGGCGCCGATATTGAGAAAATGCCTACTCTTGCGTATTTAGACAAATCGAGACAGGATACGAATGACTTTTCTCCTACACCCAATCTTCAATCTAAGAAGAAATATGTTGAAAGTGTTGGTCCATCTTCATCACTGTCCTATAAGAAGGTCAAGGAACAGCCCAAGATTCATGCAAGAGAAACAGAATACCAGCCCAAAGTTCCTCCTGTTTGTGTTTCCAACATTGGACATAAACTTGTGCATGACAATCAGCTTCCAGAAGGCTAAAATGATGAAGTATCTTCTTTGAGGAAAGACCTAAATTCATTCAAAGAATACGTGAGTATTTAACCACGGATTAAACATTACAGTTTACTGCTAACTGTTTTAGTATTCTGCTAAGTGTTTTGTATTGCTAAGGTTGTGGGAGAGTTCAAGTCTCTAAGAACATTGATCAATGATAACTTCAAGATGCTTTAAGACCATCTTCAACAAAATTAGTAAACTGAACCCATAGAGAGACGCGATGATGGCATTGACACAGATGTCGAAGATAATCTTGAGCTTTAACATTCTCAACATATTGAGCATATGTATTTAGCTGTATTCATATCTGTGTTAACCTTAAAATGTAAATGCCATTAACTGTTGTATTTAAATGTTTTTCAGTTGTGCATAGTTGTATTCTTATTTGTACATCTTAACATACAGAGCATATGTTTTTAGTTGTATTCATATCTATGTTAACCTTGTTGGAAACACGTTTCAAATGCAATATACTAAACGTGTGTTCTTTTGTAGGTTTTGATGAATGTCAAACAAAGCAAAAAGCGATATATAGCAGTACTCAAGGACAAGCACAAAATGGATGCATTACAAGAAGCTCAAGACAAAGTTTAGAAATGTTATAATTGAGTCAATATTAATTGTGATCTTGATTCCTCAACTTGGCTCATAACATGGCTTCTCTACTAAAATTATTTTTCCAAAATCATGCATATTTAAATTAAGTGTCAAATGATTTTAAACTATGTATATTTACATTTGTTAAAATGTTTTCCAAGCATGCCTCAAAAATCTGGGCTAAGATAATCGATTATGTACTTATGATAATCGAGTATCTCTAAGCCAAGACTGCATGACAATCGATTGTGAATTAATGATAATCGATTGTGAGTAAGTCAGTTAACATCAGGTTTTTGCAAACTGCATAACAATCGATTGTGTACTTATGATAATCGATTGTTAACTGAGGCAAAGTTTTCAAAACTCATAAAAATCGATTATGAACTAATGGTAATCGATTAGAATGAGAAAAATGTCTCCCAGTGATTTTAAATAAAATGATAATCGATTGTGGCTTTTGATAATCGATTATATATGAGACAGAGAGTTTTGAAATTAATTAATAATCGATTATTCCATTTGATAATCGATTGTTGAAGCTGACCGTTGTCATATATTTTCAATTACCTTCAGGTAATCGATTGTTGATATTTAACAATCGATGTTTTGCTTAAAATCTGGAAAAGATTTTCTGAACGTTGTTAAAATAATCGATTGTTGATTTCCGGACAATCGATGTTTTATGCCAAAAATTGGAAAGGATTTCTTAACGTTATAAATAATCAATTATTGATTTGAAGTAATCGATTGTTGACGTAAAATCTGGGATTGAATTTTTAATCTGATAGGCAAACAATCGATTGTTTAGTCTTGACAATCGATTGTCACTGAGTAATTTCAGCAATCCTTAATTGGCAATTAGACAACGGTAAGACTGAGTTTTTCACCTATAAATACAGCTTCAACTCAGTGTTTTCACAACAACAACATATACACTTTGAGTATTTTCATTGCTAAAAGCTTTCTTACATTGATCATCATTTTCCATTCATCCATAAAGCTTTTTGAAGAGCCATTCTATTGAGCTAAGTTGTTGTGATCTTGAGCGTACTATTTCTACTCATATCTACTCATTAAGGAGTGCTTTGTAAAGTGAGTGTGTTTTGTGTTTGTAAGAGAATTGCGATTCTCGTTTGTTGAGGAACTTGTGATTCCTCGGTTGAAGTCTTTGGGATTGTTATCCCCGAGCAGTTGAAGTCTTTGGGATTGTTATCCCCGAGCAGTTGAAGTCTTTGGGATTGTTATCCCCGAGCAGTTGAAGTCTTTGGGATTGTTATCCCCGAGCAGTTGAAGTCTTTGGGATTGTTATCCCCGAGCAATTGAAGTCTTTGGGATTGGTATCCCCGAGCAATTGAAGTCTTTGGGATTGTGATCCCCGAGCAACTAGGTGAGGCTTGTGTCCTCAGCTGTAACGGTTTGTTAAGCACCCGTAAGCTTGACAAGTTTAGTGGAAATCTCGAGAGAGTCTCTCGGGGACTGGACTAACCACGTTTGTGGCCAACCAGGATACATCATTGTGTAAGTTTATTCTACTGCACTTGTTTTAATTTCTGCAAAGTTTTTAAATTCCGCACTAAAACGCTTAATATTTTTAAAACGCTATTCACCCCCCCCCCCTCTAGCGTAAAGCGTATTGTCCAACAATTGGTATCAGAGCCATACTCTCTGAAAGACTTAACCGTTTGAGAGAATCTTTCCATGGCTTCTACTCTAGACTCTTTTGCAGGTATTGATGAAGGACAGTGCCCCACAACACCTCCTTTGTTTAACGGGACTAATTATTCATATTGGAAAGAAAGGATGCAGATATTCGTCAGATCAAACAGCCCTTACTTGTGGAAGGTGTACACCAAAGGAAATGAGGTTCCTGTCAAAAAGGTGGAAGGAGAATGGGTGCCAAAATCAGAAGAGGAATTCAACGCCGAGGATAATCGAATGGTCCAAAATAATTTTAAAGCTATTAATTTATTACTTTGTGCTGTTAATGCTAATGATTACAGGAAAATCTCCTGCTGCAAAACAGCGAAAGAAATGTGGGACAAGCTTGAGGTCACTTACGAAGGGACTGACCAGGTAAGAGAAGCTAAAATTGACTTTTTAACTCATGCTTACGAATTGTTCCATATGAAGGAAGGCGAAAAGGTAGACGAGATGTTTGAGCGGTTCTCATCAATAGTGAATGATCTCCACGCGCTCAAGAAGACGTTCACAGACAAAGAACTAGTTCGAAAAATCCTTAGGAGTCTAACACCGGCATGGCGATCAAAGGCCGATGCGATTCAAGAGTCAATTGGAATCACGAACGTCACCATAGACGCTCTTAGAGGTAATCTTAAGACTTATGAATCCACTATTCTTAACCCTGTTATTGATGAACAAAGAAGGCAAAAGATTTCTCTAAAGGCGAGCACAAGTCAATCACCAATTGAAGAGGATGGAGATAGCGAATTCGGACTCATCATCAAAAAGTTCCAAAAATTCATGCGAAAAGAATATGACCGCAAAGGGAAAAAGCAAGGTGAGCAAGTTAAATGTTATGAATGTGGTGAAACAGGGCATATCAAAACAAACTGCCCAAATCTTAAAAAGGAGAAGAAACCCTTCAAGAAGCAACGAGCATACATATCTTGGGGAGGAGATTCTGGAGACGAATCCAGTGAAGAAGAAATTGAAGAAGCGGCAAATCTCTGCCTCATGGCACAGGAAGAAAATCAAAGTGAGGTAAGTCAAATCTCTTCTCAAAATTTTTATACTCTTGATGACATGAGAAATGCCTTTGATGAATTGTATGCTGAATTTCTCAAAGTTACAAAAACCGTCACTAGTTTAAGAGAAAGTGCTTCTCTAAAAGAACAAGATTTTCAAAAACAGTTTTCATTAAAAGAAAAGGAATTAGAAAAATTGGTTTTGGAAAATGAGAAGCTACTAGAACAAAACAAGTTTTATGGGAAAAGAAGTTCTGACAAGCCCGAGAGTTCTACAAAAAATTGTGCTTCTTGTGTAGACCTTAAGAATGAAGTAGGTAGATTAAAAGGCACACTAGATAAATTCAACTCCTCTCATAAAAACTTGAATGTGGTGCTTGATAACTTGAAATCAACCAAGCATGGAATAGGCTTCATAAATGAAGAAGAGGTTGATGCAAAAACCCAACCACCTAGAGCTCAATCTAGGATTAATAACAAAAATGCCTTTCCTAAAACAAACATGCATGCTAGACAAAATATTAGGAGACCTAGACATGACCTTCCGCCTAGCAATCGTCACCATAGACATGATGCATATTTTAGGCACAACAGTGATCATGCTAGAAGATCCCGAAATGTTCAACCTAGAAATGATTATGGTGCTCAAATTAGGAGAAATGAAAATAGAGTAAACAATGTGCATTATTCTAGCTACTATGAGCCTAGACGCATGCATAATCCAAATGTGACATGTCATTATTGTAGACGAATTGGTCATATTGCTCCCGCATGCTTTACTAGACATAGACATGCTACTCAAACATATCATTATAGTATGCATAACCCTCAAGGACCCAAAATGGCATGGGTACCAAAAGAGCATTGATTTGTTTTGCAGGTGTGCTTGAAGGAATCAAGTGTAGTGGATACTCCAAACACTTGACGGGAGACGAATTCAAAATTCCTTAAATTAAAGCACAAAGAAGGAGGAAGAGACGGAAAAGTCGATTTAGGCATTTTTTTTCAAAATCGGAAGTATTTTCGAAAAATTTAAAAGACAAAATACAAGGAAGACAAAGGCAAAATTGTGGAAGAAGCTTCTTAAATTGAAGAATGAGCCAAAAGACCAAAATGAACGGAGGATGTTCAAAATCAGGTAATTGGCAAAGTCGAAGGGAAGGTAAGTACCCTAAACCATCTTAAGAACATCCTAGGACAAAATTCTTAAGAGTTCACGTTTTTCTCCCGACTACACTAGTTTCAAAGTTATTATTTCATTTATAGATTACTGACTTGAGCGTCGGAGATGTTTAATTCTATTTTGCAGGTATCCCCCAAAAGGTAAGAGGAAAGTATAAATTGTCTTGATACAAGAAAAATCGATCATAATCGATTATTTATGCTTACAATCGATTATCAGTATCAATAATCGATTATTTGTTGATTCAATTTTTTTTGTCATGAAATCTTGTTGAATGTTTACATTGCTTGATAGAATTAAGTCTCATCATTTTAGCATCCCCCTTCCAAACAATCGATTATTTGTTCTGCCAATCGATTATTTGCCAAAATCCAAACTCTCTGTGAGTGAAATAATCGATTACTATATATTGACAATCGATTATCTGTTTTAAACTTATGTTACCGTTTTGGCTCTACAATCGATTCCTGTCAGGTCATAAATATGAAAAACAATCGATTACCAAGTTTGACAATCGACTATCTTTTTCAAATTTTTTTTACCGTTCTGGCGTGTAATCGATGTGTCAGATCATTTTCATTAATGACAATCGATTATTCTATTCAAACAATCGATTATTGAACGGTCAGTGAATTTATTTTTACCGTTTCAGACTTCAAAGCTCTTCAAATCTCTTCAAATCTTTTCAAATAAGTGTAAGATTCATTCCTTCTCTATATATAGGCTGCACATATGCTCTTGTATACTCACTCAAGCCTCCCAAGCATCAAATTATCTTGTTATCTTTGAAAATTCCTAGCACATCCTTTTCAAAAATGTCAAGCGGCAACTCCAAACGTGCTCGTTCCAAACAAGGTGCTTCTTCTTCTCGCCATCCATATCAAGATGGATCGGTTCTATTCTTTGAATCCGATGAAGAGCTCACCCGTTTCTTAACCAAATTTGAGAAACGCCTTATTCTCCCTCCTCGCTTTTCAACAAACGCTCTTGTTGCACCATTCATTCCAGCCGCGAATATGCTAAGAGAGTGCCAACTTTTCAATTTCCTACTCCTTACTCACCCCTACTACAACATTACTTTGGTTGAAGCTTTTTACTCCAACCTTCACAAAGATGATGAGGGTGAACTCGTTACCAATGTTAACGGCATTTCCATTCTAATTTCTGAAGATAACCTCCACCTCATTGCCGGCATTCCGCATGATGGTGAAGACATCTACCAGTACATAAATGATGCCGGGGACATGATTGATGAAGCTAATCTCTTCCGCCAAGCCGGAGTCGCCTATGATGAGTCTTCTTCCCGTCGTCCCACCATAAAGGGTATGGACCCGAATTATCGTTTCATTCTCTATTTCATCACTCGTGTTCTCAAACCCCGTAAACTCAATCACACCACCATTTCCCAAGAGGATGCCAAATTTCTTCATGCCATTATCACCGGTGTTAAAATCAATTGGTGCAAGCTTATTCAATCTCATATGTTCAATGCCACCAGAGATGACATACCTCTCCCCTATGCCCTCTTAATAATGAAATTTCTTGAAGCTTCCGGGGTCAATATTGCTAATGGTCCTCTCAAAAAGAGCACCAAAATCTGGGAAATTTCGGAGTCTTCCTTTCATCATGATGGTGATCATGCTCCCGCTCCTCCTCAAAATCGACAAGCCCGTCGTGCTCATCCTCCTCAGGAGCCTACCCTCCGGACTATCTCTGACCAAATTACTCAATTAACCCGTGAGGTCCATGGTTACTTTGATCACGTGCATTATGCCTATGCTCAGGTGGTGCCATATCAAGCGCCTCCCAATGATGATGAAGGGGATGGGGGTGATGAATGATGAAATTGTTGTTTTTGATGATGTGAAATTGTTGTTTTTGATTTGTTTTTCCTTGGTTGGTTAGTTGTTGTTCGTTTTATTGTGTTTGGCTCCACCCATGTAATGTTATTTTCCAATAAATAAACTTTTGTTTATTTCATATGTTTTTTTTGCATATTCTTCCCTTGTATATATTTTTGCTAATGGCAAAAGGGGGAAGAAACGGGATATCAAGAAGTATGCTATATCACTCTCAACTTCATTCATACTTAAAGTGAGGGGGAACATGAATTGAGGGGGAACATCAAATTGCATATATCCCGCTTATGTTTGCCATTATCAAAAAGGGGGAAATTGTTGGAAACACGTTTCAAATGCAATATACTAAACGTGTATTCTTTTGTAGGTTTTGATGAATGTCAAACAAAGCAAAAAGCGATATATAGCAGTACTCAAGGACAAGCACAAAATGGATGCATTACAAGAAGCTCAAGACAAAGTTTAGAAATGTTATAATTGAGTCAATATTAATTGTGATCTTGATTCCTCAACTTGGCTCATAACATGGCTTCTCTACTAAAATTATTTTTCCAAAATCATGCATATTTAAATTAAGTGTCAAATGATTTTAAACTATGTATATTTACATTTGTTAAAATGTTTTCCAAGCATGCCTCAAAAATCTGGGCTAAGATAATCGATTATGTACTTATGATAATCGAGTATCTCTAAGCCAAGACTGCATGACAATCGATTGTGAATTAATGATAATCGATTGTGAGTAAGTCAGTTAACATCAGGTTTTTGCAAACTGCATAACAATCGATTGTGTACTTATGATAATCGATTGTTAACTGAGGCAAAGTTTTCAAAACTCATAAAAATCGATTATGAACTAATGGTAATCGATTAGAATGAGAAAAATGTCTCCCAGTGATTTTAAATAAAATGATAATCGATTGTGGCTTTTGATAATCGATTATATATGAGACAGAGAGTTTTGAAATTAATTAATAATCGATTATTCCATTTGATAATCGATTGTTGAAGCTGACCGTTGTCATATATTTTCAATTACCTTCAGGTAATCGATTGTTGATATTTAACAATCGATGTTTTGCTTAAAATCTGGAAAAGATTTTCTGAACGTTGTTAAAATAATCGATTGTTGATTTCCGGACAATCGATGTTTTATGCCAAAAATTGGAAAGGATTTCTTAACGTTATAAATAATCAATTATTGATTTGAAGTAATCGATTGTTGACGTAAAATCTGGGATTGAATTTTTAATCTGATAGGCAAACAATCGATTGTTTAGTCTTGACAATCGATTGTCACTGAGTAATTTCAGCAATCCTTAATTGGCAATTAGACAACGGTAAGACTGAGTTTTTCACCTATAAATACAGCTTCAACTCAGTGTTTTCACAACAACAACATATACACTTTGAGTATTTTCATTGCTAAAAGCTTTCTTACATTGATCATCATTTTCCATTCATCCATAAAGCTTTTTGAAGAGCCATTCTATTGAGCTAAGTTGTTGTGATCTTGAGCGTACTATTTCTACTCATATCTACTCATTAAGGAGTGCTTTGTAAAGTGAGTGTGTTTTGTGTTTGTAAGAGAATTGCGATTCTCGTTTGTTGAGGAACTTGTGATTCCTCGGTTGAAGTCTTTGGGATTGTTATCCCCGAGCAGTTGAAGTCTTTGGGATTGTTATCCCCGAGCAGTTGAAGTCTTTGGGATTGTTATCCCCGAGCAGTTGAAGTCTTTGGGATTGTTATCCCCGAGCAGTTGAAGTCTTTGGGATTGTTATCCCCGAGCAATTGAAGTCTTTGGGATTGGTATCCCCGAGCAATTGAAGTCTTTGGGATTGTGATCCCCGAGCAACTAGGTGAGGCTTGTGTCCTCAGCTGTAACGGTTTGTTAAGCACCCGTAAGCTTGACAAGTTTAGTGGAAATCTCGAGAGAGTCTCTCGGGGACTGGACTAACCACGTTTGTGGCCAACCAGGATACATCATTGTGTAAGTTTATTCTACTGCACTTGTTTTAATTTCTGCAAAGTTTTTAAATTCCGCACTAAAACGCTTAATATTTTTAAAACGCTATTCACCCTCCCCCCTCTAGCGTAAAGCGTATTGTCCAACAAACCTTAATATGTACATTCAATTAACTGCTGTATTTAAATATTTTATGTTTTATGTAGATGTATTCTGACTTTTAAATCTTTAACATATTGAGCATATTTATTTTCTTGTATTCGTATCTGTGTTAACCTTAATATGTAATTGTACTTTAACTGCAGTATTTATATGTATTTCAGCTGTATTTAGATGTAATTTGATTAGGTCTTCAATTTGTGTAATATATTCAAGCTACTTATATGTATTTAACTATTTTCTAACATTAAGTTACTATACTAACAATGATACATACAACTACCAGAAAACTACATCAGAGGTATCGTCTAACATACCATCTACAGTTCAAGAGGGTGTATCTAAAAAATTCTATGTATCTCAATTTGAATTGGATGACAAATTTCTTCCCAGTTAAATTCCAGAAACTAGAATAGTGGTTCACGCCAGTGCAAACAAAGTTGAAGCCACACCAATGCAATCTCATAGCAATCGGCGACCAAGTAGATGGAACTCTTCGCCTTATGAGTCTAACTTCGACTCATGAGGTAAGTGATTTTACAAACGTAATATTCAATGTTCATCGTGGTTTTGTCATTTATAATAGTCCCTAATCACAAATTCAATGTACATCAGGTACCTCTGTAAAGTTGACACCTATTTTTGAGAAAAGACACCCGTTTGAGGATGATTCAATAACGGGGCCACATTTTATATTAATCATTCAAGAATATGACAAGTGGATTTGTAATGGTCTTCTAGCTAGACATGATCAGAAGTGAGTTTTTCCCCATTCATTATATTATGTTTTTATTTTTTTAGAAATGTATATAATGATTTTATACCATACTTGTAGAGGTAATTTGGAAGACCATTACAAGAAGAACAAGTCTATACTTCACATTCCGTTGAATTTTGGAGTTGATCTAGTTAATTCCAAAAATTGGTTTTACCTTCTATCAATTGACGGGAGGTTATGGGATGACAACGTAAGCTTTTCCCAAAACTAACTAATTTTCTTTGAATAATAACATGTTGTTTCAACCAAATGTGTTCTATTGTTTTACTTAGCTGTATTAATTTATATTGTAGTGTATTCAACCATATTCATCTATGGTCAATTGCACTGAGCTTTATTAACACCTTGTGTCAGTTGTATTTAATTACTATACTCAGTATTATTCAACATATGTATTCATCTGTATTCATATTTTTTCAATTAAATTCATCTGTTTTAAAACCCCTGAATTCGTTTGTAGTCAAGGGCATTTGCATATAGCCTTATTAAACAACTGTATTCATGTGTATTCAGCTAATTTTTGTATGCATTTGTGTTCAACTTTCTTGAACATCTGTATTAAGGTATTTTTAATCAAATTCAACTATTTTAATCCCCTGAATTCCTTTGTAATCAATGGCACGTGCATACGGCCTTATTAAACACATGTATTCAACTAATTTCTGACTACATTTCTATTCGACTTTATTAAACATCTTTTTTCATCTATAGTATATATATTTCATTTGAATGCATATACTTTATTGAGTTGTAGTCAGCTGATTTCTACATGTATTTAGCTTCAGCTTTATTCAACTACTAAATAGAGAAATATTTCTACACATGTATTCATATATAGAAGATATGTATTTATCGGTATTCAGCTATATTATTTCTTAGTTCAAGCAAATAAACTCACACCACCTACCAACCTCTTTTGTTTATAGCATATGGACGTCATATTCTATGATTTGAGAAAGATGGGAAAGTACAATCAGCATGTGGACTTTAAGTATACAACTGTTGATTGTATATTCAAGACAAGAATCGCCAAAATATATGACAGGTATGAAGAATAGTGATGCTAATGTATCCAAACAAGAGGACGTGATATATGAGTATATTAGGGGCTACAGATTTTATGCTAATTTACCTTGGCATACTGTGGATAATGTCTTGATACCAGTGAACTTGAAGGAAAAACTACATTGGGTATTGGTTGTTGTCACATTCAAAGATAGATGTATCAAAGTGTAGGACTCGTACAGTTCTTCAGGTCATGATGCCTACGTAGTCTCTGAGATTGTTAAGCTAGCTAAGCTTCTACCTCTGTATCTATCAATTAGTGGTTTTTACAGAAATAGTCAAGGCATAGACTGATCTGCTTATCTAACGTACACTGACAAGTCACATAACGATCCCTTTGAAGTTATTTTCATTCTAGATCTGCATCAATAGAAAGCGGGAAGCATGTAACTATGAAATCATCATTCTTATATGTTTTATACAAATCTAATTATATTAATTATTTTTAATTTTTCAATCAATTATTTTTTAGGGATTGTAGAGTGCATGTTGCAGGCTTCACGGAGTTTCTGAGAACTATTGGAGAGATTCCAAAAATAATATTTGATTCCACTCTTCTCCGTCAAAGATATGGTGATCTCCTCTGGGACTATGCTATGCGCAAGAATGACGCTGATGCCATAAGTGAGAATGAAGCACCTTTAAAGATTGCTAGGCAAATCAACGACTCAGAGGCAAAGATGTAGATAGTTTTAGAATAACATTAGGTTAATTTTGAGTGTAGTTTCAAGAATGATCCTTATTTTAGTGGTTTTGGGTGTAGATGCTATTTAGTTTGCTTAAATATAACTAAGTTACATGCTTAAATTGGTTAAGTTTGCTTGAACAGTTTTTAGTTAATGATCATGCTAATGATAATTTCTGAAACTTTATGTATGCTGATGATAGTTTATCTAACACAATTGAATTGTATGTTTTAGTTGTATTCAGCTACATTCAATTGTATTCAGCTGCAAAAACTCAGATATATCTTTTAGTATTAGCTAGTTGTATTTAAGTGTATTATTTAGTATTAGCTAGTTATATTTAAGTGTATTATTTAGTATTAGCTATTTGTATTTAACTGTATTATTCAAATGAATTCAGTTGTATTAAAATTTATTACTCAGTTGTATTCAGTTAGTATTCAAGTATATTCAGTTGCATCCATTCAGATATATCTTTCGGTATTAGCTAGTTGTATTTTGGTGTATTATTCAGTATTGTCTAGGTGTATTATAAGTTGTATTTAGGTGTATTATTCAGTATTCGCTATTTGTATTTAACAGTATCATTCAGATGAATTCAGTTGTATTAATATGTAATCTTATGTTATATTCACTTGTATTCAACTGCATCCATTCAAATATATCTTTCAAGTTAAGATAATCCATATAAAACAACACAACATAGGATGTATCAAGCATATTGTACATAGTCCGATGTATTAAATGTACTCAGTATTTGCAAGTTGTATTAAAATATCTTATTCGTATGTATTACTAGTATTTTTGCGTATTAACTTTACTAAAAGTGCTTCTGTACATTATTATTTTTTCAAATATAGTTGTGTCCCAGAAATATTCAACTATACTCTCTTACACTCAACTATATACTTCATATTTATTTATATGTATAAAAATACTTCAACCACATGAATTCAGAAAATATTAACGAAAGTCATTCCAAAATATATTACTTCCAAAGAGAATTTATTGACAAATCATTGAACCACCAATACCTGTCAGAATACAACTATTTATTATGTGGAGCATTTCTACAAATTCGCTTATTATGTCCTCCCTGCCCACATATGCTACGTGAATGTTGATTTTTCGGCTGCATCAATTCGCTTAAAGTTTTATCGCGCTTCTTCTTTGGCCTTCCAGGAGGTCTTTTCAATTTGGGTAGGAGTACAACCTCCTCAATAACATGTTCTGGTATATTCCAGTCATTTTTTCGGTAGCAGGTATACTGCCACATCGTATATAATTACAATTGTACTTGATTTGTAATAATTAAAGCAATATTATTCTGGCATTAGAAACTTGCTCTTCAATACAGCCCAAGCATGTGGGCATGGCAATTCATCTATTTGGAACCTCCCACAAACACATTTTCTCTCTAACAGGCAGACTGTGTAATCCTCCCACCATCGTTAACAATATGTATTCAGTTGATGGTACCACTTATATTTAAAAATACAAATATAAGTTTTGAACATATTTACCTGAATTACTAAATGTATACTGCTGAATTAAAAAGTTACATACAACAGAAATATTTTCCATATATATGAATACATCATATATTTAGACCAAAAATATATCAACTTCGATAATTGCAGAAATTATCAAAATTTTGATTTACTTTAGGCAACAGTATGCTAACAAAAGAATTAGAAACATACATATTCACAATATATATGAGAATTACATATCAATGTATCAAAAGCATTAGGCAACAGTATATCAAAAGTATTCACAATCAAAAGCATTAGGCAACCGTATGCTAACAAAAGCATTAGGAAACAATATATCAAAAGCATTCACAATCAAAAGCATTAGGCAACACTATGCCAACAAAAGCATTATGATATATTCTAAGAGTTTTTCAGCAATAACTCAGTTATATTCAGTTGTATTCATACCAGATATATGAAAAATATGTCGTTTATGTGCTTGAATGTAGTTGTATTCATATATATATATATATATATATATATATATATATATATATTAATGTTAGTTCTGACAAAAAAAAGATTGTATTCAGTTGTATACAACAACGACATTAATATTTAACTTACAGTCATACGTGTACACATTGTCTCATTCAACTCCAGCAGCTTCTAGTATTTTTTCCCAAGCGTCTTGTATGTCTGTGTAGCTTCTTTATGGTTACTACAATTCCAACGTCCAAACATCTTCCTAACTTCTTCGAGGAAGTTGTATATTGGCAATTCCCTTGCTGAAACTAGTGCGCCATTGATTGACTCCGCAATATTTGATGTCATTGTCCATCCCCTGTTAACAGGTGCATACAACCTAACCCACTTTTCGTAACCAGCTAACTTTAAGTATTTTTTTACCCTAATATCTACCTTCTCAACCTTCTCCATCAGACTGTCAAATTCAGTTGTGTGTATGTTTTTGCCATCAGAAAGTATATCTCGCTCAACTTGGCATGGCTCTTTTTGAATTTCTCATATACGTTATTTCATAGTAAGCAAAATGTGGTACATCCGGATACACTCTCCATATAGATTTAATGATACTCTCATTTCTATCTGAAATAATGCACATGTTTTCCCTTACACCATATGCTATCTTGAATTGCTCAAAAAACCACGTCCAAGCAGCATCGTTCTTTGAATCAATAACACCATATGCTAATGGAAATATATGACCTGTTAAATACAATTGAATATAATTATTTTTAAATATATATATATATATATATATATATATATATATATATATAAATATTAACAGATTATATTATAATTAAGGTACTCACCTGCACCATCCAACGTGCTTGCCGAAACGAATGTCCCGCTGTAGTAGGATTTTAAGTGACTTCCATCCACTACAACAATTGGTCTACAATGATCAAACCCCCTTATAAAGGCATACAATGATATATACACATACATGAATTCATTCTTTGACGATTTTTCCATTCTGATGTGGGAGTCTGAATATGTCATATCCATTGTATATAAGTATCCTGGTAATTTTTTTGTATGAATCAGTCGGTTCACCTATAAGAAAATTTATTGCCTTTTCTTTAGCCCTCCACACCAATATGTAGCTAACACATACACCTAAATCTGATTTTACATCATCAATAATATCCCTCGGAATATATTTCCTCTTATGATTTGTAAGCTTTGGCCTTATAATATCACTTATAAGGCTGCTACTAGCCTGCCGCTGCTCGTACAACTTATCCTTCAGCGGACATGTATGGTTATCATTGAATTCTCTCACCTTGAATAGTTTCGATTTGTTAATGCTTGAAGCCTTAAGCCTCCATTCACAATCTTCTGAAATACACAATAATGCATAGCTGCAAAGAATTAATCATTTTACTATTTGATTAGCGTACTTGTTAACAAAAAGTAAAGCTCATGCATCAGACAAATGGAATCTGACATATATACTTCCTGATTACAACCTAACAAATTTACAATTGTATATATATAATTTTGTATACTACAGAATTCCAATATGGTTATATGCGTTTAAATACAACTGAATACACTTGTATGAATATCCAAACACTTAATACCACAGTTGACAGAATAAGAAAATAACTATAGCCACTGTTGTATTTTTACAACAGAAAAATACATTTGAATACATGTAATTAAGCATCATAAACAAACATAAATTTTCATATGTGTTCACCATCTAGAGGGAACACACAAATACAAATAAATACAATAAAGTTAAACAAACAATAAACATGACAGCATTAGACCGATCAACCCGGAATTGAAACCTTTGAGCTAAATAGCATAATTCTCCGTCACCTCTTTCAATGTAGCCTTATCCTTATAAACTTGTCCAGCCATAACATCCTTTTGATTAGTTTTTGAAATTATCAAATCCTTGTGGATTTCGAACACTCCAATCGCTTTCCTGAAATGACAAATTCTATAGCCATTGTGCCATCTGTATCAGAATTATTCATTTGAAATGTTTCGTCTATTTACACAATGTTGCCTTGATTTAAAACATCTCCGGAGATAAGCTCTTTTCCGATAGTTGTTATGCACAAAGGATACATCCCAAATTCTCTGTTCTCTTTTTTCAATTCTACATACACTCTGTAACCCATATCATTGTGTATTTCCATTGGTGTGCAATTTTCTTCTATATTTTATTGTATTTTAATGGTCTTTGTGCTCAAATCTATACCCAGTTGATTAGAAATTGAAGCAACTAGATCATTAAAGGAGGCATACTTCTTAATCAGTATTCCCTCAATTGAAAAATCGATATAATTGCCCTTATTGTCCACTTTCCAGAATGACGCAATAAAACTGTTAAGCTTGCCATATGTATAAAGGAGTTATATATTTTTTGTATATAATTTGTATCAATCGAAAAGAAGGAAAAGATAATGGCAGAATATCGACGGCTGTTGCTCTATTTATTCGCTTCTTTCACGTTTCTGGGTTTCTTACTTTGAGAAGAATACAAATTGATGAGGTATCTTTTAAGTTCGTTGAGTAAAATTAGGGAAATCAAATTTGATTTGATTTCCTTTCGTTTTTAACAGGTTTAACCTTCCAGATTTTGCGCGGATACGTTACTATATTTAACGTTAATGGCGCTTGAATACAGGTAAATACATATCAGAATTAGCTGGCACTCCTATTTGTACGCCTATTTTTTGTTGTATATTGAATACAACACCTTAAATACATTGTATAAAAGCATAAAAGATATCTATAAGACGTAATATAGCAAAAGGTATTAATGGCTAATTAGAACAAAAAGATGGCGCTTTGTGAAAAAATCTCTTAATATTACCTTGATTCCTTTTTTTCTTTGTTATCTTATAAAATATAATACTAATATACCCAATGGTAAGAAAATTCAAGTTAATAAGATGTTAGCTACGTATTTATATTTGGTTACCTTGGATCTTATTGTAAAACAAATATTATTTATCAATATGAAGATTTGAGTTTCTTAATTTAAAGTTTTAAAATATTTCTATTGTTAAAAAAATAGACAATCCTTTTTATTTTTATAAGGATTTAGTATTTTTTTATCCATACACTTTAATATTATCTAAGCGAAATAGTAACAATTAAAAATATTTTTGGGACCCCAAAATTTAGGGGCATAAAGCAAAGGTTCTACTAGCCTCCCCTTGAGCCACCCCTGTCCCCTGTTCTTATAGTTCCTAAGTTCTAACTTCTGTACGTGTTTTGACTGGATAATTCTTCACCCATCCAACTTTTATTTTCTTTCTCTTTGTTGCTTGTTTTCCACTTTTCAGATAGGCAAATAATGTAGACTGATGACTCCCATATTCCATTCCAGCAATTCCTTCATTTTAATCCAAATATTGACACGCCCATGCCCTGAATCTCCTCTTAACCTATTGCCATCGTCAGATTCAAAGTTCTATCCCACATCCTTAAAAGAAGAAAATTCCTCATTCATAAAAGATTATATAAAATAAGTACAGCTGTGGCTGCAAATTAGACCTTATAATTGTACGGTTGTTCCTTATTTATCTTGAACTAATACATATACATTTTAAGTCAACAGAAGAAATTTTTGTTAATTCTTTCTTCTTTCCAACTCCAAAATGTGTTAATTTTAATATGTTGCAGGGTCAAACGATTTAATACTAAAATTTAACAAAAAGATTAGGAAGAAGAATTCAAAAATTATACACAAAGTCCAAAAGATGAAAGTCAACTAGGAAAACTCATAAACTTTTCATTAGATTCATGAACCAGAATCAGAAGTGTTCTTCACTGACTTATTTAATAAGTAGTAAGCAAATATCTTTACTTGGGGCTTTTGCTTTTGTTACACGGCGGACAACCTGCTTTTCTTGATAATAAAGAGACTTCTTCTAGGATTTCTATTACAGTTGCAAATGATGGCCTCGTAGAAAGAAGTGTGCTGGTGCAGTCCTCTATTAACCTGCAGATCATAACAATATGCGTGGTATCAATGCAGCTAAAAAATCCTCATCCAATATTTTCAGCATCATCTTCTAATAGCAAAAACATCGAATGGATACCCTTATGAAAGGAAGAAGGATGATATCAAATAAGAGTTAAACTATTGTGCCTTCTGCATTCATGTGAATCTTAAAATGTTGAATGTTTCAAGCACCAGCATAGACCAAACTTTGACACTATAACACTTTTCAAATTTCTCTACTAACTTCTACCAAATGATTCTGTTGACGTGGGGCGCTTATGACACATTCTATCATCTCATAACGCAAACAATTTAATTCCGAGTCAGCAAAATGCAAATCTGGGGCTATTGGTACTTATTAGGATTCCACTTAACACTATCCTATCAGTCTTTGTTAAACCTACAACTTTAATGCATGTTCGAGCGAATAGTGTTAAGTTACATTCCAAGGTTTCAATGATGACAATATTCACTTACCTATTTTGCAAGAATCATCAAAAGGAAGAAAATCAGTGAGAAGGTGTCCTAAGATGTGATTGCTAAATTAATGGACAAGAAGAAGGAATAAAAAATCAGCAGATCTATTAGGCCTCAATCAAGGAAATCAGATTACAAATCAAGGAGCTATTGCCAGCAAATATTCAGTATCCTTAATTAAGCTCAATCAAAGGCTTGATTGTCACGTTCATGAAAGCTGTGACAAGGAAAGACACGATCGAATCCGGCCCTTCCCAAGAACAGGATTTGAAGAGGAACCCCTTGGGTCAAATACTTTTAATGATCTCGTGTCTCTATTTTTGGTCAAGGCTCAACATCTCTTTCCTCTCCTATAAGAAGTTTGCTAAGATCAAAACGGAAGACTTGTGCAACTACACACATTGTTTTCTAAATCTCTCTTCTTCTTAGCCTAAACATTGTAATCCTTAGTTTATGTCACTATTCGAGATTCACTATTGATGTACTACATTGGTGGTGAACGAATCAAAACCATCTGTACTGTAATACTTTCAAGATCTAAGGGAACCCTTGCGATCCAAGGGAAACTGGATGTAAGTACTACACCGGTACCGAACCAGTATGAAATCGTTGTGTTTCATTCTCTTTTCATTTATTATTATTTTACATTCTGCTCTCAATCTAGTCAACTAAAATCATCGTTAGTCGACTAATTTTTAATAGTTCATAATTCACCCCCCCCCCCCCCCTCTTTCTTGTACTTTCAATTAATAACAGAGCGAGGCTCACAAACTTTGCTTAACAGCTAATGAGGAAAAGATCATGGGATCAAACACAGTTGTGGTGCACTATATCAAGAGGGAACCTCTCAAGTTCGACCACCATACTTCAATGGACAATACTTCTCTCATTGGAAAGTGCGTATGGAAACATAAATCATGTCATATGACATCAAAGTCTCGCGGGTGATCAAAAAGGGAAATCGTCCAATTCCTCCAAAGAAAGAAGAGAATGGTCTAGTAATAGTATCCACTGATCCACTTGATTTGGATGAATACGCTGATGAGCAAGTTGTTGTCATAACTATGAATGCCAAAGCAAGAAATATGATGTACAATGCTATCAGTGGTGAAGAGTATGAAAAGATCTCAAGTTGTGAAACTGCTATGAAAATGTGGAACAAATTGAAAGTCACATAATACGGAACTAACAAGGTAAAAGAAACGAGGATAAATCTCTTAGTTCGTGAGTATGAGCTATTTCAAATGAAGGACGGAGAATCTGCTGAAGAAATGTTCTCGAGGTTCAGCAAAATTCTTGGAGATCTCAAATCTTTTGGTAGAACAATAAAAGGCCGAGAATAAGTCAGATAGATTCTTAGAAGTCTATCTACGATTTGGCAGCCAAAGGTCATCGCTTTCGAATGCTAGGATGCTAGGATCTTGACAAAATATCCTATGATGAATTCAGAGGTGACTTAATAGCTTTTGGCAAAACTCACTTAGATAGACAAATTCAATAAGAAAAGAAAAAAAATAGTTGCCTTCAAAGCAACTGTGGCTAAACCAGAAGATGAAGAAGAAGGAAGAGGAGAACAAGATGAAAATATAGTCATGCTTTCTCAAGTTGTAACTAGCATGATGAAGAAAAATAGAAATAGCAGAAGAGGTAAACCAAACTTTAGAAAGGTAAAGATAAACAATAAAAATGATGGAAGATGCTACGAATGTGAAAAACACGAACACATTCAAGCTGACTATCCAGAACTAAAGAAGAAGCTGAGCAGGAACCTTCAAAGGAAGAAGTTTTTTGGAGCCTAGAGTGATAAAGAAAAGTCTGATCATGAGTAAATTACCAATATGTGCTTCATGACCATAGAAGATGATAACAATGAAGAATCAGGAGAGCGTGGATTCTCAAGAAACAGAGGAGAAAATGAAGTAGAAGACTTAGATCAACTTGGTCTCATGGCAGACGAGGGAACTAGTGAGGTACGTCCCCCCAATTACCCTAATTGTTATGTACTTTAAGAACTTGTTGATATTTCTCTTCCAGATATTGAAAAAGTTCTAAATGAACTCAGAAAGATTCAAAGAGAAAAGAAAGAGTGGGCCCTGGAGCTAGAAGTTTGTGAAATGAAAAGTTAATGAACTCCAACTTAATGGATTGCAAAAATTCACTATTCATGGTTCAGCCAAATCAAATCATATTGTTCATCACAAACAGAAATTTCATCCATGCTCCTTTTGTGGTAAAAATGCCCATAGTACTAACCAATGCAGGAACATAATCAAAGCAGAAAGACCCTGAAATTTCAATAGTCTGTCTTGTTTTTATTGTGGTAAAAGGGGTCACGCCTCAAGTCACTGCAGTCAAGGATGACAGGAGATGGGTCTGGCGACCCAAATCTTCACATTAAACTAACAGTCAGTATTCTAACCATTCAGGATCCAATCAAGCTTGGTTACCTAAAAATAAGTAATTTTATTTCGAAAGAACACCGCAAGAAGAATCGAAAAAGAAAATGCTATCTCGGCAGCGCGTGTTCCATACATATGACTGGTGTTGTTCAAGACAGTCACCAAACTAGATGGAGGAACAGTCACATTTGGAGACAAATCCAAATGAAATGTAATTGGTGTTGGTAAAGTTCCTCTGACCGATACATGTGATGTAGATGAAGTCTACCTGGTTTATGAACTCGGCTACAATCTTCTCAGCATAAGTCAACTATGTGACAATGACTACGAGGTTCGTTTTAAGAAACGTGGTTGGTATATAGAAGATGAATCAGGTAAAGTCACTTTTTCAGGTAATAGAGATAGAAATATCTACACTATTAGCAACTTAGATAATCTTGGGATCAAATTTGTCTTGCTTCCATAATTGATGATCCATGGGTCTGGCATAGGAACCTTGGTCTTGCCAGCATGCATACTATTCAAAAGCTTTCTAAACATGATCTCGTTATTGGACTTCTAAAACTAGATTTTTCAAAGGATCATATTTGTGATGAATGTCAACTAGGAAAACAAACTCGCTCTTCTTTCAAAATCAAGAATATTGTTTCCACCTCAAAACCTCACCAACAATTGCATATAGATTTATTAGGTCCAACTAGAACTGCTAGCATAGGTGGTAGGAAATATGCTTTTGTCACTGTGGATGATTTCTCTAGATTTACCTGGATTATGTTTTTAAGTCATAAAGATGCTGCTCTAAAGAATTTTGAAATTTTCTGTAACAAGGTTCAACGAGAAAAGGGTTACTACGTCCTCATTTGTTTGCACTTACCGGAGGTCTGAATCTTAATCATTCACATCTCAGATATTAAGTACATTTATTTTCAAAGTCTGAATCTTAATTATTCAGATCTTAATCATTAAGTGTGCTTGTTATTTTTCTTCACAACCACTTAATAGGTCTGAATAGTTATGTATGATTAAGACCTATAACATAGACTTAATTTTATTAAAATGCTATCACATATTCATTATTAATTGCCGTCACCGTCTACCATTATCAACTACCACCATGACGCCGCCGCCGCCACCCCCACCACCACCATGACGCCATTTTCCTCAATCATAACCACTATCATTATCGACCATCACCACCCACTATCCCCACCATTCCGACCACCATCATTTTCACCCACAATTAACACTCATCCACCTCGACTACCACAACTGGCCACCCCATCACCATCAACAACCACAGCCGGCAGTGCCCATCATTATAACATACACCACCCACCCACCACCTTCCTTAGTCACAACTACTATCACTACCCGCTATTATTAACTATCACAACCACCATCCTCAATCATAATCGCCACCAGTACCAATCACTACTTGCTACTAGCACGAAACACCAACATCAACCAAAACTACCACCAACCACTGCCTCTAGTCGACATTCACCTGTTAGCCATCACAACAAACAACTATCATATTATAAAAAGCTATATATTTTATTGATAGAATATTAGTTTGTTAGTATTTCATTTAAATTTTATGTTTATTAATTTTCAAAATAAAGATAAATTTTATATATTCATATGTTAAAAATCAAACGTTCTTAATTATTTCGTATTCAGATCTTAATACACATCTTAATATATTCAGATGTGTATTCAGATTTAGATGTTTTAATCTTAATACAGATCTTGATATTCAAATGTGTATTCAGATTCAGACGTCTTAATTTTAAAAAAAACAAACGAGGCCTACATCTCTTCTATCAAAAGTGATCATGGAGGAGAATTTGAAAGCAGAGCCTTTGAAAACTTTTGTAACGATCAAGAAATCTCTCACAACTTCTCTTCACCAACATCTTCGCAAAAAATGGAGTGGTAGAACGTAAAAATAGTACCCTATGAGACATGGCAAGAACCAAGATTGTGAAAAATTCTCTACCTCACCATTTCTGGGCAGAAGCGGTAAACACAACATGCCATATCATCAATAGGTGTCTGATTCGACCATTCCTCAAAAAGACACCGTATGAAATGTGGAACGGTAAGGAACCCAATATTAGCTATTTTTACCCTTTTGGATGCAAATACTTCATTCACAACAATGGAAATGAAAAATTGGGTAAGTTCGAACCTATAAGTGATGAAGGTATATTTCTTGGTTACTCTCCTGCAAGTAGAGCATATAGAGTTTATAATAAAAAAATGATTTGCGTTTAAAAATCAATTCATGCTGTTTTTATGATACTAACCCTCGCCCAAGGAATGAAAAACTTCCTGAAGATGAGGAAATTCCCTTTGTCCCTAAATCCATCATTACAGGAAAGGATCATTAAAGTGAGTTAGCTGATCAGCAAACTCAACCAGCTGAATAGTCGGTAGAAATTCATGAACCATCTCAAACATATTAGTCGACTAAAGATCCTCCTTCAATCCAAATGAATGGAAAAACGAACATGGCTATCGTCAGAAATTCATTATAGGAAATCTACAGGAAGGAATCACTACAAGAAGATCACAAAAGAACAAACTCGTGTGGCTCTTATTTTCAACTTGAGCCAAAGAAAGTGGATGAAGCTCTGAAAGATACTTACTGGATAAGTGCTATGAAAGAGGAACTAGATCAATTTGGAAAAAATAAAGTATGGAAATGGGTTCCAAGACCTTCAAACTCCTCCATCATTGGAACTAAATGGGTATTCAGAAACAAATTGAATGAATCTGGTCAAGTGGTTCGAAATAAAGCAAGATTGGTTGTGTTGTACACAAGTTCTATGGATTATGCATCAACTTCTCGACTATGATTTATCTTTTACCTCTACCGCTATATTTTGTGATAATACCAGTGTTATTTGCTTATCAAAAGATTTTGTGCATAATTCTAAAGCAAATCATATAGAAATTAAGCATCATTTTATCCATGATCATATTGCTAAAGGTGATATTGTGTTAGAATTTATTAGTACTGACTCTCAATTGGTCGATAACTTTACAAAACCACTTTTGGAAGAAAGATTTTGTTTTCTCAGGAAAAAGATTAGCATTTTGCCAAATTTGTAAAAACAAATCATTTTACCGTGTTCTAGAATATTTTATTTCCTTAAGTATGTGTGGATTAATTAATTTTCGTGGAGGTATAATAATTGCTTTTTCATCAGTACCGCCGATCAGTCACTTCAGAAGCATCACTTCCTTTTGAACCCGTCTTTTCCTTTAATCAAGGTAACCCTTCGTTCCTCCCAAAAGTACCGATAAAAACCCTTCCGTCCCTGTTACTCTCTCCATTCTTATCAAAGTCAACCCTCACCATGGCCAAAAGAAACCTCTCTTCCTCGGTTCCTCCACTGCAACCAGACAAAGACGAAGGTTTCAAAAACCCCTCAATCCTGAAGAACCTCGGTCCATTGACTCAGATTTTCTCAAAAGGGATAATGTGAGTAGTGGATCTTCCGAAAATGCTCCCATTAGACAGAAAAAGGCAGGCAAAAGCAAACCCCAAAAAGTCTGCATGCAAGAAAGAAAAGGTAGAGAACACTGAATTCGAACCTGAGGACAAGTTTCTTTTTTGGCCCCAGTGAAAAAGTAAGGTTTGATTCCTACAAGTCAAAATTTATGGCTTATTGATGCTATGTAAGTCTTTCTCTCATGAAAAATCTGCACTGTGATGTGACCTTTATATTTGATTCACGGCATCTTTCTTCTCTGTTTGACACTAGTAGTAACTCTGTTTATGAGAAACTTGTGAGGATGTTTTATGCAAACCTGTTTGTGAATGACAAAGATGATTTGGAATCTATGGTGCTAGGCACTAGAATTGTTCTGGACTCTCAATTTGAAAAGATTTTCTCTGCTAAGTTTAGTGGGTTTGATGTTTTTGAACAAAATCTTGGCCAAAAGATTTTGAAGTATCTTTTGAAGAAGCCAAAATCTTTTTATCTGATAATCGTCCTGATATTGTCCCCAAGAACCTAAAGTTTGAACATCGTGTCTTGGCCCACATGATTGCTACTATTTTACTCCCCAGAACTAGGTCCCTTAGCTCTTTATCCACCAGATATGTTTTTGTCCTTTACTGTCTTGTTAATAATAAAAGACTAAATTGGTTTGTGTGGATTCGCCAATACATTCTTGAAAGTAATAGAGATATATCTTCCTACGCTGCATGTTTACCATATGGTCAGCTCATCTCACACATTCTCGAAGTTATGAAGGTAGACTTGGCACCCTTTACACCAAGCACATTACCAACACTTATGATAAGATAGCCTTTTTAATGATGGGTACCTTGGGTGATAATGGATGGGTTAAGTGCGCCAAAGTTGAGAGTATTCTAGTGCCAGTTGAAGCTCAAACTAAACAACGAGCATCTCAGTCGACTGCCTCTCAAAATCTTGAACAGATGCAGAAATATTTAGATGAGGTAAAACAGCTAGTAGTTGAGATGAAGAAACAGGTCGAAAAGATCAGAGAAGACACTAAGGTGACATGTATAGATGTGGCTAAGCTCATTATGGATATAGGAGCTACCCTGAGACAAGGAACTAGGACATTTAATTCTATGACTGAAAATATAGATAAGCTTGTCAAAGAAGTCGAGAATTCCTATGACTCCTTTTGCACCAAAGTGATCAACACTCTCAAGTACTTCCTGGGAAGAAGCTAATGTGCATTTGTGTGATGGTGTTCAAAAACAATTTTTTCTCTTTTCTTGTTTTTAGCTTGCTTGCTGATGGTTCTAACAAACATTTTTAGGGTCTGTATAAGATATGCCTCTGTTGAAGGCATTATTTTTGATGCGCTATCTCGCTAGTTATTATGTATATTACTTCCTATATTACTTGTCTTGGTTGTTTTCTTTCCCTTTTTGATTGATGTCAAAGGGGGGAGAATAGGTAGAGAAGTAAATAGGTACAGAAGTAAATCAACCTCTCAGGTAAGCAAGCATCAACTCAGGGGGAGCAACTTGGAAGTGAAATAAAAAGGGAAGTCTCATAATTAATGTTTACTCTCTCTTGATTGTCATCATAAAAAAGGGGAGATTGTTAAGTTAAATTCTAGGGTTTCAATGATGACAATGTTCACTAACCTGTTTTGTAGGAATCATCAAAAAGAAAGAAAATCAATGAGAAGTTGTCCAAAGATGTGATTGCTAAATTAATGGACAAGAAAAGGAATTAAAAATCAGCAGATCCATTCGGCCTTAATCAAGAAATCAGATTACAAATCAAGGAGCTATTGCCAGCAAATATTCAGTATCTTTAATTAAGCTCAATCAAAGGCTTGATTCTCTCGTGAATGAAAGCTATGACAAGGGAAGTCACAATCGAATCCGGCCCTTTCCAAGAGCAGGATTCGAAGAGGCACCCCTTGGGTCAAATCCTTTTAAAGATCTCGTGCCTCTATTTTTGGTCAAGGTTCAACGGCTCTTTCCTCCTATTAAGAAGTTTGCTAAGATCAAATGGAAGACTTGTGAAACTACACACATTGTTTTCTAAGTCTCTCTACTTCTTAGGCTAAACATTGTAATCCTTAGTTTACCGGTGTCTCAAAAGATAGGAACAGTTAGAACACAAAAGAGAATTATGTCATTATTCCAGATTCATTGTTGTTGTACTTGTGTCATTATTCCAGATTCATTGTTGTTGTACTTCGTTGGTGGTGAACGAATCAAAATCATCTGTACTGTAATACTTTCAAGATCTAAAGGGTACCTTTGTGACCCAAGGGAAACTGGATGTAAGTACCACACCGTTACCGAACCAGTATAAAACTGTTGTGGTCATTCTCTTTCCATTTACTGTTATTTTACATTTTGCTCTCAATCTAGTCAACTAAAATCATCGTTAGTCGACTAATCAATCCCCCCCCCCCCCCCCGTTCACTCTCAGTCTCTAATGTTATGGTCATCTCAACATATGTTGAATCACTGAGTTGCAATTACGAGATTGTATAGTATCACTAAGCTTCTTATCAAAATGGGCCCTGGCGTCTTTCCATTTTCAATAAGGTGAGAGTGATACAACAGATGCTAGAACATTAATGTGATTCATTACTACACATTAATTAGCTCATCGCTATATTCTTATTTTGTATGAGTAACTTGGAAGCCGAGTTACTAGCTCATGCACATTCTCTGGACAAAAGAACACTTATGCACACTTGAATAAAGAAAATTATAGAAGACATATGTTTAGACCAAAAAGAATACTAGGTTGTGGTATCAAGAAAGCAAGATAAAGGCCAGGATTTAAACAGTTCAAGAACCAGTGAAAAGAGAAGAAATGGAAAGTTCGGATGTTCTGGTGATGCAACCAGAACCATTTGTGTATAAAGTTAGCTCAGTGCAAGGAAATCCTTCAGGCATTAACACAGCAATCACTTGTAGATCAATCATACTTAGTTCCTTTATATGGGGAAAAAACATGTATTGGAGAAGTTAAAGAAAGTATCAAATTGAGTGCATTGACTTACTGAAGAATTCTGCTAGGGTATCGACCTGTATACAACTTTTTCTCCAAATCAGAGTTCCTGTCAGTTATTTGTCTTCCTTCAAGCATCTGCAGCAGCTTCAGATTTAGTGTTGAATCTCAATGGAAACACAAAAGATAGCGGTCAATTCAAGTAAGAAGAGCAAACAGAAAGATAACTTGCTGAATATTCGAGGCATCAATTTTGATAAATGCAGGAATAGGATAACATAACTCCTTGAATCTACCTGATAAAATATGAGACCAAATGAATAAATATCTTTGCTAATGTCATGAGACAAATGGCTGATAGAGTTACATCCGTTGTTTAATTGGCCTGAAAAAGAAAGACATCAGTTATAAATAACAGTACCGTGACAAAAAGTACATTTTTGAACAAATAAGAGAAAACCAAAAAGTATTCATACAACATTCTTGATTTGCATATATCCGGTTATCCAATATTTGAACCCAATATTCGCCAATCTTCAAGTGGCCACCTTCATCTAGTAACAAGTTCCTGGGACAAATTAAACAAAAGACTTCAGTGAAGGTACCAGCTAATAACTCAGGAAAGACATATTCTACAAAGCTTAACTTAATTCTTTAGAACTTGCTTCATAACCTATGTATATTACTTAGTTCTCATGTGAGCATAAATTAAAATGGTTCGAACGGTCTGCGCTTGCTGAAATAATGTTACAAACAGAAGAACTCTCTAGAATCCACTGCAGAAAACTATAGAAAGACTGAAAGAAAAGAAGCATACATTCATGTAGTAATCATAAGAATTCAGCATAGAGAAAGATCTAAACTAGAAGTAATTGTATTCTCTGATCCTATTGTTAGAACGCGGACTAAGTTGCAGTTCCCAAGTATGCAAGATAAATAAATAAAGAACAGAAGTAAGATGTCAACAAGGAATCAAAAAGGGAAGAAACGTACTTTGGATGCAAGTTATTGTGAACTATAGGCAAAGGCTTGTGCCGATGGAGGTAATTCATTCCCCTGTCAGTCAACTTAAGCACTAAAATGACTTGCTCTTTCACATAATAAAACAAAATCAACTGAATAGAAATCAAATGAAAAGAAATGTTCTACCTAGCAATGTCAAGTGCATAGCGCAAAGCAGTTGGGGGGTCAAGGCGCTTTCTCAAAATATCTTGCAAATTCCTCTGACAACCGAGAAACAGAATAAGGAGTGTATCATGTTTATTGGCATTGCTTAGCTCCTACAGTAAAAAAAACATCTGTACTGTTTCTGCCTACACATTTGATTGAAAAACCTAAGACACTTACTTTTGGCAAATACTCAGTGATCAAGATCATTTCGTCTCCATGTACAATTGATCCAAGAAACTGTAGAATATTTGGATGTCGAAGTTCCCGCAGCAAAGTATTGACCTTTGCAGAGAACACCCTGCAGAAATTATATTGAAGTAAAAATTATAGGAAGAATTATCCAGAAGGCCCTTTCAAAATCATTAAAGTAAAAACAAGAAGAATTGAATGCCTTTTGATTGCTGTTTTGACCACCCATGTTCCACGCCATTTGACCTTTTCCGACTCCCCAAATAAACCCTGTGAAATAAAAGAAGTTTAAGTTCCTTGAAAGTAACATGCTAAGTAAAAGAAACGGCCCTTCTTCTGGCACAGTTCTCATTTTCTATATGCTTGACAATAGTTTCACTGGGAGACCTTTATGTATTTTCTTGAGAAAATTCTTTAGAAGATATTTAACAGCATGACATTCCAAGCTTTGGATTTCCATATTAACACCTGCTCAATCATTGATGAGTGCTGCAAGTTCAGTTCAGATATGTCAATGTTCACTTCAATTGAATCTTCTTCACGCCGAACAGTCTGCATATACCAGAATTTAAGCTTAAAATATCTCATTCAGATTGATTAGCAAAAACAGTAAAGGAGTAAACGGAAAACACAGTGTCATGAGTAAATTGGATTTTCATTTACTGCATCAATCTACTTGGCATTTTGCTGAGTGAAACATTATTCTAGTATTGGAGCTAATTCCAAATTTATTCCCAGTATTATTTGCCTGTGTTCATCTGTATCTCTGGAAAATAAGCTAGTTAATCCTTCTACTAGTGTAAATGACAGAACTCAAAATAAAACATGCTTAGATTCTGCTACCTCAGCCGCCTTTTCAATATCCTATCCCACCCCTATTTAAGTATGCAACTCCAATCCCAGGCCTGCCAATCTTACTTGCAATAATAGTGTGATGTTCCAAGGTGTACAGATGAATTGTATGGCCCTAGAAAGGGGTGAATTGAGAAGTTTATGTGAAAGTAATTTGATTGGTTGCATTAATGCAACAGGTGAAAGAAAGCTAAATAGCGAAGCAATGCATAGGACGAGAATAAGTACTATGCTTATTTTGACGATACAAAGTGCAGTTCATGCATCCCTTTATAAAGGGTAGATTCACAAGTTTATATTTTTCTATCACAAGCAAACTATCAGTTGAAGCCAGTCATGCTCTGAAAGCCAACATATAAAGATGAAACTCTAATGGACGCCCATTTCACCAGCACAACCACCCGAGGCGGATCCATAACTTAAACTCTATGTGTTCAACCTTTAAAGTTTTAGCATTGAACCTCTTATATTTTTTAAGCTATGGGTTCATATATATTACTATATTTATTGTAATTTTAGTAGATTTTACATCGAAAGTTACGGGTTCACCCGTAGCTTAAATGCTACATTCTCCTCTGACAGCCACCACCAAAGCCAAGCAAACTTAACAAATTTAAAAGTTAGACATTCATTGCTTGAAATCTCTAATGCATTTGCAACTTAAACCATGAATAAGTTACCAAAGGATGATCGCTGTTGGAATCCTTGCCTCCATAAACCTCAAGGATCCTGCATATGTCACGATGCCCATACAATTTTGCATCTGTCAAGGGCTTAACATCAAGAATTGAAAGGAAAAAATGTGATGGTCAATCCTTCATCAACTAATTGAAAAGCATATGCATTCGAAAAGACAATAAGAGGCCCTATGTATTAAATCTAAAGCAACACGTTTCTTATGATTAGTTCAGTAGAGTTAAACTACATTTCATTTATGTAGTGTGAAAAATCATTACATTGTCGTATATAATTTGGTTACTTTATGAGAAAAGAAAAGCAGAGAAAATAATTACTCAAGGTACTCACAGTGCGTCGCCATCTATCATTGAGATTAACATCAGCCTTGTAAGCCAGAAGAAGCTCAACAATGGAAGCGTGTCCTTCACTAGCAGCAAGATGGAGAGCAGTTCGTTTATCATAGTCCTGCACATTGGGAGAAATACCCTGCCTCAACATCTGGTTTAGCCCTACTCTATCCCCTCTTGACGCGAAACTCAAGAACGTCCCTATCAGCTGCATGTCTAAACGCCCAATATCTGATGAATCTTTAATTACTGATGGACTCTCCATTAATCGATCTTTACTCTTAGAACAAAGGTTCAAACTATATATGCATGTACAAGCTATATATAGTAAAGGTGGCGGTTTAGTCGAAGAAATGAGGCTTGGGTTTTAACGATTTGCTTAGTTCTTACACCCCACGCTCCGGTCCTGATTCCTTAGTTTCATGTTCATTTTTGTGTTTTCGATTCGTCGCACTTTTTTTCCACATGTGTGCTTAGGATCATTTCAATAAAGCCTGAGGGTAATTAAGTTATTTTATATAATTTTTATATGTGGTCTTTTTCTAGCTACACAAATACTACGCGTAGCTTTACACTATGTTACCAATAAGGGTTATGGTGGTGGTAAGTACTCCTTCATCCTTAATCAGAGGTATCGAGTTCGAGCCCTGGGTATGGAGTCGCTTTACCCCCGTTGTGGGACTTCTCGGCGCGAATCCGGATTTAGTCGGGCCCCAATGTGGAACCGAACATCGGGTGGGAAACCAAAAAAAAAGCTTTTACACTATGATTAGATCATTGTTCCCTAGACTGTATCGTTTGCTGTTATTAAATAACATCTTTATTGTTTGGCTTGACTGCATTATATTGTACTGCTAAGTTTACTAAAATACCCTCAATTATTTTATTAAAGGTTAAAAAGAGGTATAACACTTGAGACTAATGGTAGGATCGAAGCATCTATATCTATGATTATTTTTTGCTATTTACATGTTAAATGCCATGTACTTGTCAAAATATGTAGTACTAAATGTTATTCTTTGAAAAATGATATATCAGATCTAATACGGACACAAGTAGAAGATAACTAAACAACAACAATATAGAGAAAACACATGAAGTGGAATGATATTGTTCCATATCTCAAATAATTCCAAACTTAAAGTGCATAATATAATAAAAATTTCTAGCAACATGACATATAAAATTCATATCGATCTAGTCAAAGTCTATAAAATTCTCAATAGCTAAAGCACAAAAAATATTTATTCTAACCCAATTGCAGGTGACGACATCAAGGTCAGTAAAAGAAATTTGATGTCTTCCAATGGACACCCAATCAGTGTACGGCACAAGTCTGCATGTTTGCAAAGAAATATATAAGCTTTTATGTGCATAATAGGTTCTAAATCCAACACTTGTACCATTTGTCATATCTCACTATCAAGAATAGGTGGCATAGTTGAAAGGCAATTAATTGCATTAGCCAAATTATTCATTCCACCTCTCAACATATCAGCCATGCCTTCAAGATGATCATGTTTAGATTTTTTATTCCTGCAAGAAGTCGGTACCTCTGAATATGTATTATATTTACGTGCTTCGTGATTGATATTGCTCATGATATCCATGTTCCTCGATATTTTCCAAAGAGGCAGCATTCATGAAAATCAGTTCATCTACTTCATCAAAAGTCAATGGACTATCACGTGATTTTCTCAAATTATTACAAGCACCCGTTTTACCATATCTGCTCCAGTCTCAGCTAGCTTTCTAGTAGCTCTATCCCTTTCATATAGCTCAATTAGCTTATCATAATTTCTAATCGGCTTGTTTCTCCATTTAGTATCTTCAGGCTTAGCGGGTCTATTTAACTCTCCTGTCATGATTCTTGAATCAGATGCCGTCCCTTCCCAACCAGCTAACACATATGTGAATTTTAAATCAAATGTGCATGCAGTCAATACATTTTGTGTTGGATAATCTTTTCTTCTACAATATCTAGGTGCTTCACGTTGTGAAACTTTAACACTTATATGTATTCCATCAATTGCACCAATACAATCCTGACATTGTTATAATAAATTATATGCAATCAACCTTGGCTAAAAGTTCAACAAAATTGTATTTATGTTCACCTTAAAATATGGGTAGAATCTTGGGCTGCTGGCAATTTCAGAAGGAATTTAAGAGCCATCAGGTTGTTTAATAAATTTTTCATATAACCCCAATATTGCTCGTAGGACAATATGAAAATGACGACTAACCGACTCCCCAGATCGTCGAAAGATAAAAACTAACTCGCGATTTGCCGTATTATGCGCTAACAGGTAAAGTGTTTTTGCAACTTGCTCTTCAACTGTAGTTTGAAGTGTTGGTCTAAGATCACCCTCTCTAACTAACATCTCACATAAATCGGTAAAAGCTAGATGTCACGACCTGAATTTTCCACCATCGGGAGTCATGATGGCGCCTACTGTCGGAGCTAGGGAAGCCAAACCATATAACATTTCTACTGCTTTTCTTTAAACAATTATAATAAACTGAAATAATAATCAAATGCGGAAGACTTATAAATACTTTAGTTAACTGCGAATGAAAAGTATGAAAGTGTCAAAATTCACCTCTACCCAGTATCTGGTGTCACTACTTACGGACTACTACTGAATACAACAAACAAAGTTAGAAAAAGAAATGCATAGTGTTTGCCAGATACAAGATGAACAAACAAAAAGTAAAGAAAGGGACTTCGGCCTGCGAACGCCAGCTAGGCAACCTCGAGAGTCCCTGGACTGAAGATAGCTCCGAGAAAATCCTACCGCTACGGTCCGTAAGCTGCATTCTGATCTGTGCACAAAAATGTATAGAGTGTAGCATCAGCACAACCGACCCCATGTGCTGGTAAGTACCTGGCCTAACCCTGAAGAAGTATTGACGAGGCTAGATAGGACCTACCAAAATTAACCTGTGCAGATATATCTATATATATATATATATATGTATATATATATATATATATATATATATATATATATATATATATATATATATATATATATATATATATGTGTGTGTGTGTGTGTGTGTGTGTGTGTGTGTGTGTACGTATGTATGTGTGTGTTTGTGTGTGTGTACGAGATAGCGAAAATAACAACAAAAAATACCAACAATAAAAGGAAAAGGGACATGCTCGAGGAGATACAGTAAAGAACAAATCAACGGATATAACAATGTGTTGGCCCAAGTTTCAGTTGAGTTTTGAAGATTGACAAATGAACTGATAGAAGGACCTGGTCCATCTTGTACTACACAGTCTGAATCAACGAGGGCACATGCAGAGCACGTGAGGAAGATAATGCACCAAAGATCACGAATCAATATCTTCTGATCATAATCGAAAAGGTTGCATTGGGATAAGGAGGATAGTCTCCTTATATAAAGAGAACTTAATCCTAAGTTAGGATAAGAGTTGGAGTTTGCATTGGCCAAGGACTCGAATTGTGAACGGGTAAGAAGTTGAGTCTTAATCAAACTCTAACTGTTAACTCAATATATGATTGCGGTAGTTCTCTTTTACAGGCAACACACACAAGCAGACGTAAAAGCATATTTGAGAGCAAAAAGAGCGAGTCTGATTTGCAAGAAATATATGCAAGTTATAAGTGTGGACGCCTACAGCTACATGAACCTAGAGAAGAACTAGTCCCATCTGATTATTTTATTTCTAGTTCAATTGTAGTAGGTTTTATATTGTACCTTTCAGCTTTCCTAGAAGCAATTGTATTAGGTACATTGTTTCATCAAGTTAGAGTTAACTTGATAGTGTCGCAGCAACTGAAGCTGTGTGCCACACTGGATTAGAGTTTAATCCTTAGGTTTACAAAGAGTTTTGTAAATGTTGTTTTGGCTCATTGATTTTAGTGGAGTTTGGGGAAATTCCATTGAGTAGTAGGTCGTGGTTTTTTCACCTTTTGAGCCAGGTGTTTTCCACGTAAAAATATCTGTGCATTTTACTTTCAGTATTTGTTATTTCGCAAACTGCAATAGTTAGAACACTTAGAAGAACCTTCTTCTAACGCGAAAATTAGGTACTACACAAATCACCCCCCCTTGTGCGGTATTGACATTTATTCACATCAATTGGTATCGGAGCAGGTTATCCTTGAAGAGGTTAACACCATAGGAAAAAGATCAACATGAGTGCACCACCTGGGAACTGGGAAGGACAGTTTTCTTCAAGGTCTCCACTCTTCAATGGGCTCTACTACTCTTGGTGGAAAAATAGAATGAGAGACCATATCATTGGTGAAGATTATGAACTTTGGGAAATCATCACTGATGGTCCTCTTGCTACAACCAAGAAGAATGCTGAAGGAATGGATGTTCCAAAAACTAGAGCAGATTGTACTGCTGAAGATCTAAGAAAATGGGAGAAAAATGCTAAATCCAAGAAATGGCTAGTGTGTAGACTTGTCCCTGATGAATACAGTAGGATTCAGGGATGTTCAACTGCCAAGGAAATTTGGGACACTTTACAAGTGGCTCATGAAGGAACATCTCAAGTGAAGAGGTCCAGAGGAACTCTACTGTTTTCTCAATATGAGAATTTCACTATGAAAGATGGTGAAACTATCCAAGAGATGTATACTAGGTTCACTATACTGACAAATGAACTTGAGTCTCTTGGAAGGGTTATTCTGGAAGAAGACAAGGTAGAGAAGATTTTAACTAGAGTTTTGCCAATCTCCTAGGAAATCAAAATCACTTCCATTCAGGAATCCAAAATTATTGCTACTCTGAAATTGGATGAACTAATTGGAAACTTGACTGCTTATGAATTGAGAAGGCAAACTATGAAGATGGATGCTCCAAAGAAAGAGAGAAGTCTGGCTCTTAGTATCTCAGAAGGATCAGATCTTAAAGATGATGAAATGGCAATTATAACTAGAGACTTCAAGAAATACCTTATGCGAGGCAAGGGCTCTTCAAGAGGACCACCATTCAACAAACCTATGGCTTCTGAGAAGTAGACAAATGATGGTTGATTTAAATGTGGAAAGACAGATCACATGATCAAGAACTGCCCTCAATGGGAGATTGAGTGGAAGAAAGAAAGGGCAGAAAGAAGCAACAAGAAGAAGGAACAGGTTCAACTAAGGAGAAACAAAGGTACTGCCAAAGCCATGGTTGTTGCATGGGGAGATACGTCAGATGAAGACTCAGAAAATGAAGCTGAAAATGAGCAAGCTCTTATGGCCATCGGAGAATCAGAAGATGAACATGAGGTAAGTGTTCTACATCTTAAAGAAAAGATTAAATTCCTATCTAAAGAAAAATTGGATGAACTCTTGATGGACTTCATAGATGAGTCTAAAATAATAAACCGTAAGAAAGATGTTCTGTCTAGGGATTGTGCAATACTAGAAGAAAAATGCAAAAGACTAGAATCTAGGGCTGATGAGAGCAATAACCTAAATGCTGAGTTGAAGAACCAGGTTCTTCAGCTGGAAAACAGTTTCCTAGAACTCAAGTCTGAAAATTTGAAACTAGAAATAGGGACAGGAAAGAAAAAGGCTGATCAATCATTTTTCACTCTAGAAGAAAATTTAGGAAAAATGAAAGATTAGTTGTATGAGAAAGATGAATCAATCAAGGTCCTTAAAGAAGAATTATAAATGGTGAAGCATGAACTAGACAAAACTTGCAAATGGAATAAGGCTTCCGATGCACTCTCCTAGCTACAAGAGCACCACAACAGCAACAAGAGAGGACTTGGGTTAGGGACTCAAGATCCAAAATGGGATCCCAAAATCAAGTATCTCACTCTTTCTAAGAACAAAATCTGTACACATTGTGGTAAGACTGGCCATTACAAAAATGAATGTAATGCAAAAGAAAATGCCAGTCAAAGGAAGAAACGTTTTGTTCAAGAAAAACACAAACTGCCTGGATGGGTAAAGAAAAATCTAATTCATCCTTTTGCCCATAGAAAGGGACCCAAACTAGTTTGGGTTCCTAAGACTAACCCCTGATTTCATTTTGCAGGTCCAAGTGAAAGGAAGTAGCCAAATTTGGTACATGGATAGTGGCTGCTCAAAACATATGACTGGTAACAAGGACCAGTTTCTTTCACTTGAGAACCTAAAAGGAGGCAATGTTTCCTTTGGAAATGGAAAGAAAGGTGAGATCATTGGGGTTGGAAAGGTAGGAAAGACATACTCTCATTCCATTGAGAATGTCTACTTGATAGATGGATTGAAATATAGCCTGATAAGTGTGTCACAACTATGTGAGAGAGGTAATCTAGTGGCTTTCAATTCCTTAAAATGTTTTATGATTAACCTTACTATAGACAAGATTGTTTGCAGGGAAGAAGAGTTAACAATATTTACATTGTAGATTTGTCAACTCTTTCTGAAAATGAACTCACTTGTCTGGGTGTGTTAATAAATTATCCCCTCCTTTGGCACAAAAGACATGGTCATGCTAGTCTAAATCAATTAAACATATTAGTCTCCAAGGACTTGGTGATAGGGCTATCTAATATCAAGTTCAAGGAAGACAAAATTTGTGAGGAATGTGTAAGGGGGAAGCATTTAAGGTCATCTTTCAAATCTAAGAAAATGGTAAGCTCGTCCAAGTCGTTGGAACTGGTTCAAATGGATCTTTGTGGTCCAATGAGAGCCATGAGCAGAGGTGGTAAAAGATATGTTATGGTGCTGGTTGATGATTTCTCTAGATTTACCTGGATGCTATTTCTAACTTCTAAAGATGAAGCATTTGAAATGTTCAAAGCTTTTGTTAGAAAAATCCAGAAACAATTAGGAAATCAACTTGCATCCATTAGATATGACCATGGAACTGAATTTGAAAAAGCAAAGTTTGCTGAATTTTGTGATGAAAATTGAATAGATCATAATTTCTCTGCCCCTAGAACTCCTCATCCAAATGAGGTAGTTGAAAGGAAGAACAAGACCCTTGAGGATATGGCAAGGACTATGTTACTTTCCAGTAAACAACCTCATAGCTTTTGGGCAGAGGCAATAAATATAACATGATACATAATAAACAGGTGTATGACCAGACTACTGGTAGAGAAAACTCCCTATGAGTTACTTAAAGGGAGAAAACCAAATATATCCCACCTAAGGGCTTTTGGTTGCAAGTTCTATGTGCACAATAATGGCAAAGATTCCCTTGGTAAGGTTGATCCCATAAGTGATGAGGGAGTATTCTTGGGAAATTCTTCACATAGCAAAGTTTATAAAGTATTTAATAAAAGAACTCTATTTATAGAAGAAAGTGTACATGTTATTTTTGATGAAACTAACACTCTTTCTGAGAGACAGGAACATGAAGATGAAGCCATTAGACTGGTGAGACAACTGACTGAAGCTACAGCACAAGTCAAGGAGGCATCCAAGGAAGAAACAGCTGATGGAACATGTCCTTTTACCCTGGGCAACCTGACAAGGGGAACAAATTTGAGAGAAAATGCACAAAATTCTCTAAAGGAACTTGTACCTGAACTTCTGCCTCTACAACATAATAATGAAGGAGAAGCTAGCAGAAACCAGCTGGTAGAAAAATCTTACAGGTACCTGAGTTCTCACCCCCATTGAGAACATAATCAATAATCCCACATCTGGAGTCAAGACTAGATCACAACTGAAGAATATGTGTGCATTTGATGCCTTTTTGTCCCTGATTGAACCTAAGAATGTGAGTGAAGCTCTACAAAATGCAGACTGGATAAATTCTATGCAAGAAGAACTCAATCGATTTGAACGAATCAAAGTCTGCCACTTGGTTCCAAGACCTAAGGACAGGTCAGTCATTGGGACAAAATGGGTCTTCAGAAACAAGTTGGATGAAGATGGAACAGTTACAAGAAATAAGGCAAGGTTGGTGGTTCAAAGTTATAGTCAAGAGGATGGCATTGACTATGATGAGACTTTTGCCGCAGTTACCAGACTTGAAGCAATTAGACTTCTCATAGCCTTTGCAGCACATATGGAATTCACTCTTCATCAAATGGATGTGAAAAGTTCCTTCCTAAATGGCTATCTCAAAGAAGAAGTGTTTGTGAAGCAACCTCCTGGATTCCAAAGCAAAGAATGTCCTGATCATGTATACAAACTGGATAAGGATCTTTATGGTCTCAAGCAAGCCCCAAGAGCTTGGTATGAAAGATTGTCAAAATTCCTTCTGGAGCATGGGTACAAAAGAGGTAAAATTTATAGTACTTTGTTCCTAAAGGAAAAAGGGTAAAGATCTTCTAGTTATTCAGATTTATTTCGATGACATACTTTTTGGGGCCACTACAGAGAGGTTGAGCAATGATTTTGCAAAACTAATGGGCAGTGAATTTGGAATGAGTATGATGGGAGAACTCAATTTCTTCTTAGGGTTGCAAATCAAACAAAGTCCAAACAGTACCATGATTCACCAGCAGAAGTACACAAAAGAACTAATCAAGAAATTTAAAATGTAAGAATCCAAAGAAATAGATACTCCTATTGCAACTGCCACAAAGTTAGACGCTGATGAACCCGATTCATCAGTTGATCAAAAGTTGTACAGGGGTATGATTGGTTCACTTTTATCTTACTGCCAGCAGACCCAAAATTTTTCCAGTGTAGGACTTTGTGCTCGTTTCCAAGCAGATCCAAAGGAGTCACACTTGTCTGCAGTCAAAAGAATATTGAGATATCTAAAAGGCACAACTGATATGTGCTTGTGGTATCCAAAAGGTAGTAATTTTGACTTAATTGGATATGTTGATGCTGACTATGCAGGTTACATAGTAGACAGGAAGAGTACTTCAGGTATGGCACACTTCCTAGGATCTTGTCTTGTATCTTGGGCTACCAAAAAGCAGAATTCAGTGGCCCTCTCCACTACTGAAGCTGAGTATGTTGTTGCCGCCTCATGTTGTGCTCAGCTACTATGGATCAAGCAACAATTGGCAGATTTTGGAGTTGAAGTGGGATGCATACCTATATTTTGTGATAACACTAGTGCAATCAGTATGACAAAGAACCCTGTTCATCACAAGAGGACTTAGCACATAGATGTTAGACACCACTTCTTAAGGGACAACTATGAAAACGGACTAATTTCTATAGAATGTTGTGCTACTGATAAACAAATAGCTGACATCTTCACCAAGGCACTAAGTAGAGAAAACTTTGAGAGGAACAGGTTGGAATTAGGGATGACTAAGATCACCTGAGAGGTCATGTTCAGAATGCACAATGAAAAAAAAAATTGAAAAGAAATTTGGTTAGTAGTTCTTAAATCTGTGAATATTAGACTAATTCCTACTCAGCTAAATATTTTTGTAAATAAGTATACTCCAGTTACATGTGGTTATGTAATTCACTAATCTCTTACAAATTTTATATTCTGATATTTGAGGCATGATCAAGAGAAGTGTCATATGAAGAACCTGGTTCATTAATATGTACTCGTGAGGAAAGTCAGGTATGTTTCCATACTTTGCACAATTAGAAAAATTTAATTTTCAATCATGAGCAAGAGTTCTAGAAATTCCAATCGTCTCAAAATTCTATCTGCTGGAAACTAATTGAACCAGTTTCTTGTAATTAGAATTCTAAGAATAACGGAACTCTTTTCCCAAACCTTAGCAATTTTAATTAATAGAGAGACCAGAAATCTACATTGATAAGACTCATACTGACGCCTGAAAAGTGCTTTTTCTGATGCAATAATTACCCCTCTTTAAAAATCCTCTTAAGTCATTTTATAATTTTCATTAGCCTCTAAATCTCTGATCATCTCCTTCATCTCAAAAACCCTCAAAAATTTCCCAAAATTTCTTAAAGCCTTCCATAAATTCACCATCCAATATGACTAATCCTCAAGACAATCCATGAACCCCACCGCCAGTATCACCCAACACCACCTCATTCTCTACCCCTCCTGTTGAATCCCTAAAACCAAGGTTTCGTTGAACAAAAATGATAGCAAGAAAAGCAGTGGCGACTGGACCTTTAAGAAAAACTTTAAGCAAGAGGCTAAAAGCAAGTCAAAAGAAGGAACCCCAAGTAAAGGTCACTGAGTCCAGCTCTGAGTCGAATCAATACATCTCTGCAAGCGAGGGAGATGAACATGGGTCTTCTAAAAATTCTCCGCCTCAAGAAAATCCAACAGAGGTAAAATCTTGTTTTGTTTCGGTGGATGTAGGTGAAAAAGTAGAGAATAGATATGTTTTGGTGGGGGGGTTAAGAACATTTCTGGATATGAGTCTGTAGAACAAATGAAGAAAAGGAGGAAGAAGGTGTTATCTATCTGTGGAAGTGGGGGTAATGGGGTACCACATTCAGGGGGAAGTGAATCTGGGGAAGCTACTGAGGGGTTGGTAGATTTAAGTAACCAAACTGGTCCATCAGTGGAGGAGACGTTGCTGACCTGATGAAGAAGTTAGGGATAGCTATGAACCCAAGAAACGAAATTCCTCTTCCCTTAAAACTTATGCTGCTGCAAAACCATCATAGAAATCCAATACTGCATCTCCCGAGGTTGCACCTAGGGCTAGAACAACAAGAAGCAAAGTGAGAGAAAGTGAAGCTGAGTTAAAGAGGACACTGGAAGAAAGTAAGAAGAAAAGACTAGAGAAAGGAAAGGGGAATGTTAGTGAGAGTTCATAAACTATGGCTGAGGAGGACGAAGAGGTGATGGAACAAGTCCATCCAGCAAAACAAATTGAGAAGGCTCCTATTGCAAAACCCAAGGAGACTAAGACTTCTTCCAAGAAGTCTTCAAAAGCTGTACCTGCTGAGTCCTCCCTTGCAAAGAGAACAAGATCTGCCTCTAAAGGCAAACAAGTGAAAAAGGTTGTAGAAGAAGAATAAAGTGATGAACAAGAAGTAATTGATTCTGAGAATGAGCATGATCGATTTGCCAATTTTGGCAAAAGAAAATTTTATAAGGGTAGGCTGCTGAAAGACCTGGAGGAGCCAGGCATGCTGAGGCTTATAACATCTCTGGAAGCTCAAGGTTGGAAGGACATGGTCCTTCAGTTAAATGGGAAACTAGCTAGGAAGGAACTGGTTGAGTTCATGGCAAATGGGTCAGTGAAGAATGGTATGGTGACAAGTTCTGTTAAGGGGGTCAAGGTAAACTTTAATGCTGAGAAGTTAGGTGAGATCTTGAATATCCCTTGTGAAGGATATGATGATTACACAAGGCAAAGATGGCTTTATTTAGATGGATTACCTTCAAAGCTGCAGATTACTAGAAATTTTTGTGATACCACATCAGAGGCAGAAGTACCTGAGGCCAGGGCAGTGCAAAAGAGTGAGATGAGGCCTGAGCACAGGGTTCTCTTTGAGTTAGTCAACAAAGTCCTCCTACCCAGAAAGTAAAGAAGGCATACTGCTAATTATATGGACCTTGTGCTCATGCAGTGCTTGACTGAAAGTAAGCAAATAAACTGGCATGTGTTCATGGTGAAGCTGCTGGAAAGGGTAATCATTGGTTCAAAGGCCCATGCCATCCCCTATGGATTTATTCTGACCATTGTGCTTGAACGACTACATGTTCCCTTTAACAATTGGGAGATGGCATCTAGCAAGGAACACTTTGGCATCAAGACTCTTCAAAGCTATGACTATCTGCTTAGCGCTGTTCCTATTGAACCTGGTTCATCTGCTAAAACTCATGTAAACAGCAAAGTCAGGTCCTTAGTTTAGGAGGTTGGACTGAAGGATGCTGAAATAACAAGGCTTAGTGCTAGGGTGGCAGAATTGGAGGAAGAAAAGAATGGACTTAGAACTGAGCTTGCCAAGGAGAAGGAGAAGAATGAAGGCATGCTACAACAAATGCTTAACCTGCTAAAAGTCCAACCCTCTAGCTCATCCAAGCCTTAGGAGTCCTGTGTCTAGTATCTAGTCTAGTTTCCCGGCTTCAGTGACAAGTTTATATGGTTCTTGGTCTGTTTTCTCTTCTGTTTTTTTTTTGCTCATGGTCGGAAGTTTCATGTTTCTTTTTGTGGACTGCTTAGTAGGAACATTTCTGTAATCAATGAATGGAACTTTTCTGGTTCTTGTTAATCTTGTTCTAAATAGTTATTCTATGATGATTTTTATTAACTTGAACATGTGTTCACTTGAAGTTGCCCTAGAGGCCATGCGTATATATTAACTTCGAGAATTCACATCATGTATGCAACTTTTCGATGATGCCAAAAGGGGGAAGATATTGTGCTTAAAAATATTATTCTGAACTAGTGATGTTTATGACCTAAATCTGACCTCCTTAATCATAAGTTAAATAATTTTCTTAGTGTTGATTTCAGCTAAGTCTACAGGTTCCTAATCACAATAAGTACAGAATTTCTCATCATCAAAAAGGGGGAAATTGTTGGCCCAAGTTTCAGTTGAGTTTTGAAGATTGACAAACGAACTGATAGAAGGACCTAGTCCATCTTGTACTACACAGTCTGAATCAACGAGGGCACATGTAGAGCACGTGAGGAAGATAATTCACCAAAGATCATGCATCAATATCTTCTGATCATAATCGAAAAGGTTGCATTGGGATAAGGAGGACAGTCTCTTTATATAAAGAGAACTTAATCCTAAGTTAGGATAAGAGTCGGAGTTTGCATTGGCCAAGGACTCGAATTGTGAACGGATAAGAAGTGGAATCTTAATCAATCTCTAACTGATAACTTAATATATGATTGAGGTAGTAATCCTTTACAGGAAACACACAAAAACAGACGTAAAATCATATTTGAGAGCAAAAAGAGCGAGTCTGATTTGCAAGCAATATATGCAAGTTACAAGTGTGGACGCCTACAACTACATGAACCTAGAGAAGAACCAATTCCATCTAATTGTTTTATCTCTAGTTCAATTGTAGTAGGTTTTGCATTGTGCCTTTCAGCTTTCCTCAAAGCAATCGCGGTGAGTAAAATGTGAGAAAATTGCCAGTGCTTCGCGATCGCGTACAGTGATTCGCGATCGCGAAGAAGGAAACTTTCTGCTGCATTGATCCTAATTTTGAAGCTCATATCTTTTATCTACGAGGAATTTTGAGGTGATTCAAAGACAAAAGATGTAGCCCTTTTAATCTAGTTTCAAGAAAGATAAAGAAATAGTAATTTGGACATCTGTAGCAAAAGTTATGGATGTTACACTATAGGCTGTCCAGGAAGCATCTCTAATACACATGGATGAATATGGAAGCTTATATATATCCCAATGTATAAAGATTCAGGAAATGAGTAACATATGGCAAATATAGATCTTTGTGTCTAGTTTCCACAACATTAAACCATTTGTTATTTGGAGTTTGTGTGCAAAACGTTATGGTCATTATATTGAAGGCTGTCCGGAGGAGTTGGAATTGCTCTCCGCGATCGTGAAGCCTTTTACGCGATCGTGAAGGGTAAAATTTGGGCTGGAAAAATTTTATCTCCACGATCGCGAAGCAATTTCTGCGATAGCGATGAAGAAATACCCGTGCAGAATGATATTTGAGTGTGTTTAGCTCATTTTTCTTTATTTCTTCAAAGTATGGACGATTTTTGGGAAGCTTCAAGATGGGATTTTCATCATCAATGTGAAGGTAAGTTATCCCCACCTAGTTTGAGTTAAGTACATCAATTATGTATGGATTTGAGCATGAAAATCGTAGAAAAATTGAGGACTTAGGCTTAGGGATTTGAAAATAAGATGGAAGATTTGAGGGTTCATTTGAACTCCGATTTTAATAAATTTTATATGTACGGACTTGTGGCGAGAAGAGGAATCCGGTGATTTGACTTTCGTAATTTTTCGAGAAGTGAGCCCGGGGATCGGATTTTGCAAACTTCGTAATTTTTGATATTTTTCGAGTCTTTTCAATTGAGTTATATTCCTTTAGCCTATTGTAATATATTCATTGTAGTTTTGGCCAGATTCCACGCGCGAGAAGGTCGATTCGAAAGGAAAGGGCATCGCGGAGTAGACTTTTGGCCGTATTGAGGTGAGTAATGATTTTATATGATGCACTGAGGGTTTGGAACCCCGGATTGCACAACATACTGCTATGTTGAGATGAGACACGTGTTGTATGACGAGCACGTGATCATTTACTATTGGGGATTGTGACTTGATCCATCCCAATTGGTATTTCTACCGCGTATTTGATAAAGATTTATTGTTATTCACTATGATTGGGGCTTATTGCCATATTTGGGCTTCGTGCCAAATATCTGAAATCTTTTGTGAATTTACATCACTATTTTCCTCACGAATTGAAATATTATTTGAACTCAATCCAATTGAATTATATTATTTTGTGAACTCAGCTACATTTATACTCAACTCGAGACTTAATGATATTTATAATGTTGTTGAGCTGAGCACTATTGTTTTTATGATGCCAAAGAGGCTTATGATTATTTTTTGGACTGATTGAGGCCGATGGCCATACGTGAGGATATGTTGAGTGATGTGAGGAGGCTTTCAGGCCTCGAGTGTTATGTGAGGAGGTTAGGTGTTATGTGAGGAGGCTTTCAGGTCTTAAGTGTTATTTGAGGAGGCTTTCAGGCCTCGTGTGTGATATGTGAAGAATTTTAGGCCTATTGATATTGCGCTGGGCTGTAGGAGCCACTCCGGAGTCTGTACACATTCTCAGTGAGCGCAGGATACCCGGGTGAGTTGGGAGAAGGCCCGAGAGGCCGTTGTTTGTGTGTGGTGAGTTGGGAGTGAGCTCGAGGGGCTGATGTTGTGTGCTGGTGAGTTGGGAGTGAGCCCGTGGGCCTGATACTGTACTGTGAGTTTGATATTGAGCCCGAGGGTCAAGCTTTTTATTATTTCTTACTGTTTAAATTATTTTTCTTCACTGTTTTAAAAAGAGAATTATCTGATATTTTATGGCTTTATTTTGTAATTGATTTTACTGCTTGAGATAGAGCTATATTGTGCCTTTATGAGATTTCATGCTTTCAGTCATTATTTATTTTTATTACTCACTGGGTCGGAGTACTAACATTACTCCCTGTACCGTGTGTGCAGATTCAGGCATAGCAGATTTTTCATACCTGAGAGCTGACCTTTCCAGTCCAGGTGGTGTTCGGAGATTACGAGGTAGCTGTTGGCGTCCGCAGCCCACGTGACTCCTTTATCTTATAATTCCTATGTTATTTGAATTATTTTGTCGGATTTCGTATTTAGTAGACTTGTGTCAGGATTTCTGAGTTGCTCATGACTTGTGCGCCCCGGTTAAGACCATATTGGGTTGGATTTTCCGCTAATGGGTGTTATTAAAACCATGTTGCACTATATCTTTGTTATATAATTATTTTAAAAGGACTAATTGGGTTGACTGACTGGCTTTATCTTCACGAGAAGTGCCATCACGACCAAGTTCAGGATTTGGGTCGTGACAAGTTGGTATCAGAGCCTAGATTACTAGGTCTCGTGAGTCATGAGCAGGTTTAGTAGAGTCTCGCGGATCGGTACGGAGACATCTGTATTTATCCTCGAGAGGCTGCAGAACCTTTAGGAAAATTTCACATTCTTGAAATCATATTGTGCATCCTTGATTCAGCTTGAAAAAGTAACTTTTACAGTTCCTTCCACATATTCGTATGCGCGAACGAATGCTCAATATTAGATGTGCCTTGATGGCTTGTAATTCCCCGATCGATGGGCGAGGTGTAATCCCTGTGAGTTTGATGTTAGGCTAGTATGGAGGACTTGAGGCCGGATATTTGCCTATGTCTTGAGCACCGAGGTGCTGATTATGTGACCAAGTGTTTGAACTTATTTGTTCGATGTTGTCCCTATTAGTGGGAATGATGGATGGATAGCTGCGTGATGAGTATGTTACAACTGCGAGATGTATCTATATGACTTGGAAGTGACGATGGAGACCTGCTAGATGATAGGTTGACTATTAAGTGTTTAATTTTTATTGTGATGCTTTGTCAAGTTGTGGATATGTCGTTCGGATAATTTTGGTGATTCTCTGGCAGGTGGATAGACCCCAATTACAAAGGAAACTCTGCCAAAATTTTTGAAAAAAAAAATTGTTGCCTAAAGAGTGGGCAGAAGAGTTAAAATTTTCGATGATTCGTGTTTCCACAAGCTTATGAAGGAGTGAGTTCAATCTCACCATGGTATTACGGCAACAATATAGTATATATGTTGTTATCTATGGCTTCGAGCCAAGTTGGGGAGTTATTATTGAATAGATAATTGTACAGTCATGTGCTATGTTGGTTCCGGTACGAGGCATGCTGGTCAATCAGCTCTGGTTGCAGAAATTTGTCGGAAGATGGCACGGGTGAGGGAGAACTTTGACAAATGCTACATGGTGCTTCATAGATGTGTGAGAATCATAGTATGTCTTACGTTGTCATTGGCAAAGAATGCTCGGTGCATGGGGCAAGAGAATGTTTTGCTGTATTGGAATGAGGTCATGCGCTGCGATGTCAGAGTGCTAAAGAGGCACAGGTGGTTATATTCGTTGGATCAGGTGAATTGCAGTTTGAATAAGACTAAATGACTTGAGAGAATGGTTCTAATGTGTTCTAGAGTCGTGTAATAGTGGCTTTGAGTTAAGTGGGAGAGTACCATCGCTTACGATTGGGTTGCATGGTTAGTTACCTGCGTGAATTCTGGTTATTAGCGTATTGATGGGTTATTGCAGCTACGGGAAAGGACCATGGGTGGTAATTTGAGTAAATGAAATTGATTAATGCATGATATGGTTAGCCTTATTGGCTCATGTTCAGACTTGAGGGAAGATTCATGATTTATGCCTCGTATAGGTGCAGGCTTCGAGGGAAGTGATCCATCTGGGTGCTTTATCGAGAGGGTATTCATATTTTATAAAATTCAGTATATTTGGTTGCATTCGGGGCCAAGTCAGATCCTGGTGGCCCTCAATAGCAGTCCTAGTGACTTCAAGAAGTAAAGTGTGGTGCCTAATGATTTTGAGACTATAAGTACGGTTAAGAGTCAAGATTTTGAAGCAGCTTATGAAGAAAGGCACAAAATGTTCTATAGTGTTTTGACTTGCAGGGTAGCATTTGAGAGACATGAAATGGTCATGTGATTTGAAACATCATGGTCTCACGATTTAAGGTCACTCGGGGTGAGTACGATTGGAATAAGGTAGGTGTTGAATGGATTTATTATTATTCCTAAGGCAATAAATGATAAATTGGAAGGAAGTAGATTGATTATCCATAGTTGAATTGGCATATTGGTGTCAGTGATAGGTACGTTCAGCGTGATCGAGTTATACATGTGATCTGTGGTGGTACGTGTGAGGCTTGTCGGCTGCAATTATTGATGTTATTTAGAAGCATTCTTCTATTATGGCCTGTTATGAGTAGGCAGATCCCGGAAAGGATTATGGTGGCTTGGACCACTATCTAGAGATTTGCATATTCGATGGTTATGAGAATTCGCCTGTATGTTGCTATAGTTCTCCTAAAGGGAGTTAAAATGAAAAGTTTTATGTGATGAAGTGTCAGCCTATCAGAGGTTCCAGAGTTGTGATGGAAATCGCTTCTATCGTATATCAGTACGTGAGGTGCAGTGAGTGGTATTGAATTTGAAGTAAGGACCAAGGTTGCAGTTTGGACAATGACTGTGATGTCACGTGCTCGGATGAGCAGGAAAGGAGTTTAATGTTTTGAGTAAGATGGGTATTGATGTCAGTATCACCTTAGATCGATGTTCTGTGAGAAAGGCTTTGCATCCTGGTTAGGGATTCTTAATTGCTTTTCAGCGTAGTGCAGCTGGTGGTTTGAAGGTGTGAACCCGTTAAATTATTTCGGAAGATGGTGGGAGCTTGTCCCACTGGAAGAATATATAAGTGTGACATGTAGTCACTTGATTAATTAGAAATTTAAACCATGTATGAGGATTTTGATAGTATCATCCATTTGAGAATTTATGCCTCGAGGGCACTCTGTTTATTGGGTTATAGACCTGTGAAAGATTATTGGCCTAGCTTGGCACGATCAGGATTGACTTGAGGTCGGTGGATAGATTCAAATGTGGAAGTGAGCCTTACGTCATGCCAGTTGTGTTTATTTCAGCAATGCATTCTTTATGGAAGGATAGTCGCGATCTTATTTCGTGGTCAGCTAATTCATGTAATGATATATTGTGACGTATGAGTTGTGAAACGGCTTGGTAAATTTCTTATGTGTTGAGGTTACGCTCAGTGGTGATGTTATATGAGCAGGATGGCTCTTGATATTCGGATCATGTATCGCACCTCCGTTGTGCTCAACTTTTGTAGCCTATAGCGCTATGTGTTCCATTACATATGGTATTATGCACCTTAGTGTGTTTATGACCGATATCCAATGTTTTTATGTGATGAGCTTTTCAACTCGACGTATATCTCCTTATGTGAGTTCTATAGGTGGATCGGGTGGCACGCCACCATGGGTAAGTTGTTTGGATCGGGTTGCATGCCGCAACAGTATGATGTTCAGTGTATCCCCCCCCCCCCCTATTTGCTTTTATGTGTTATGTCTCTTATTTTTCCCAAAATTCTAGTTCTAGCTGTGAGCCCGCGTCGCATGTATGATTCGCGAGCGGGTTAATTAGATCTCTTTTTCAAAGTTTGACTTCCTTTTTGTATCGCATTCTGAGTGGTATCCCCTTGGCACATTGTGGCATTATATTGGACTTTTGATTATGTTTGAGGTGGCTTATTGCCTGAACAGTTCGTACCGGGATGAAACGAGATAATTGGATTTAGGATCAGTGCAAACTGATTATATGAAGTATATTATATAGCAAAGATCATTCTTTTGTTTGGGACAAGGTAATGGATCTTTTCAGGAGTATAGATCCAACGATTTATTGATTCAGCAGTTGGTTATGAATTTTGGCACATCTCTTCTGTATCAGTGTTGCAAAACCTAGAGCAAGACCTGTGTAGGTCATGAGATGCAATGGGAGCATTAGATTAGTGGAATTTCGACTATTATGTTTAACGAATGTTATTGTAGTCATATGAGTAAAGTGATGCAAAGTGTGAATTCAGTAAAGTTATGCAGTCATATTTGGGTACAGCGTGTGGAGATTGATATGGTGGTCGTATGATGGAAACAGGCTTGGCATGAAAATTCCGTATGTTGCAATTGGCCCTAATGACTTATTTGCTTGAATAAAGCAGTATATCTACAGAGTTATCGAGCTAATGTGCTCAACTGAGTTGTGGTAGCAAAGGAAGGGGCATGAGGTGTTAAAAGTGTGATTTCATACTACTTCAGTGTAGTTCTTAGCACGTTCGAGGACGAACGTATGTTTAAGTCGGGGAGGTTGTAACGACCCGACCGGTCGTTTTGAGATCCGGCGCTTCATTCAGCAATTTGAGGCCATGAGCACCTTCATCTCGGGTATATTGACTTTTATGTATGGTCAAAATTAAATTCAGGAAGTTTGGATCCAAATCTGAATGAAAATTCTCATTTCAGAAGCTTAAAATTGAAGAAATGAACTAAGATTGAAATTTTGAGTAAACGACCTCGGAACTGTGATCTGAAGGTTCCAGCAGGTTCGTATGATGATTTCACACTTGGGCGTATGCTCGGATCGGCTTTGGATAACCCGGGAGCATTTTGGCACCTATTATGGAAGATAGCATTTTAGAAGAAATTGCATCAGTTTGGCTTAAAATTCATTCCCGTATTATTGATGTTCGTTTGGGATTCCGAGACTGGGATTAGCTCTGTATGGTGAATCTAGATTTGGGAGCGCGATCGGAAGTGAATTTGGAGATCTGTAGGTCATTTTGAAGTCGTTTGGCTAAAGATATAATATTAAAGGTTTTTGAGAAAAATTCGACCGGAAGTGGAAATTTTGATATCGGGCTCGAAATGTGACTTTTATGGTTCGGATAGCTTTGTTAGGTGATTTGAGACTTAGGAGTGTGTCCGGAATATTTTTGTGATGACTGGTATAGAATTTAAGCTTTAATTGGCAAACTTAGTATTTTGGCAAATTCCGGTTGATAGGTGAAATTTTGATCCAACGATCACAATGGAATTTCGAGAATTTCTGTAGCTTCGTTATATCATTTTAGACTTGTGTGCACAATTTAAAGTTAATCGGACGGGATTTAATAGGTTTCGGCATCGGAAATAGAAGTTGGAAACTTCAAAGTTCATCAAGCTTGGATTGGAGGTTAATTCATGATTTCAACGTTGTTTGATGTGATAAGCCTCGACTAAGTCCGTGACATGTTTCCAGACTTTTTGGCACGTTCGGACAGGGTCCCGAGGGGCTTGGGTGAGTTTCGGGGTAGTTTCGGGCCATTTCTATGCCATTTTTAATTGTTGGTTTTTGGCCACAGCAGTGCTCTACGCGGTCATGGGGAGTTGGTCGCGGTCGCAGTGAGTAAAATGTGAGAAAATTGCCAGTGTTTCGCGATCGCGTACAGTGCTTCGCGATCGCGAAGAAGGAAACTTTCTGCTGCATTGATCCTAATTTGGAAGCTCATATCTTTTTATCTACAAAGAATTTTGAGGTTATTCCAAAACAAAAGTTGTAGCCCTTCAAATCTAGTTTCCAGAACAATAAGGAAATCGTAATTTGAACATCTCTAGAAAACATTATGGACGTTACACTATAGGCTAACCAGGAAGGATCTCTAATACACATGGATGAATTTGGAAGCTTATATATCCCAATGTATAAGGGTTCGAGAAATGAGTAACCTGTGAAAGATATAAAACTTTGTATCTAGTTTCCAGAACATCAAACCATTTGTCATTCGGAGTTGTGTGTAAAATGTTATGGCCATTATATTAAAAGTTGTACGGAGGAGCTAGAATTGCTCTCCGCGATCGCGAAGCCTTTTAAGCGATCGCGAAGGGTAAAATTTGGGCTGGAAAAATTTTCTCTCGCGATGGCGAAGCAATTTCCGCGATCGCAATGAACAAATACCTGTGCAGAATGATATTTTAGCGGGTTTAGCTCATTTTTCTTCATTTCTTCAAAGTATGGACGATTTTTGGAAAGCTTCAAGAGGGAATTTCCATCATCAATGTGAAGGTAAGTTATCCCCACCTATTTTGAGTTAAGTACATCAATTGTGTATGGATTTGAGCATGAAAATTGTAGAAAAATTGAGGACTTAGGCCTAGGAATTTGAAAATAAGATTTGAAGCTTTGAGGGGTCATTTGAACTCCGATTTTGGTAAATTTTATATGTAGGGACTCGTAGCGAGACAAAGAATTCGGTGATGTGACTTTCATAATTTTTCAAGAAGTGGCCCCGGGGTTCGGGTTTTGCAAATTTCGTAATTTTCGATGTTTTTCGAGTCTTTTAGATTGGGTTATATTCCCTTAGTCTATTGTAATATATTCATTGTAGTTTTGGCCAGATTCGACGCACGAGGAGGTCGATTCGAAAGGAAAGGGCATCGCGGAGTAGACTTTTGGCCGTATTGAAGTGAGTAATGATTTTGAATAATGCACTGAGGGTTTGAAACCCCGGATTGCACAACATACTACAATGTTGAGATGAGACACGCATTATATGACGAGCGCGAGGTCATTTACTATTGGGGATTGTGACTTAGTCCATCCCAATTGGTATTTTTACCGCGTATTTGATAAAAATTTATTGTTTTTCACTGTTATTGGGGCTTATTGCCATATTTGGGCTTCGTGCCAAATACCTGAAATCTTTTGTGAATTTACATCACTATTTTCCTCATGAATTGAAATATTATTTGAACTCAGTTCAATTGAATTATATTAACTCAGCTACATTTATACTCAACTCGAGACTTAATGATATTTATAATGTTGTTGAGCTAAGCACTATTGTTTTACTAATGCCCAAGAGGCTTATGATTATTTTCTGGACTGATTGAGGCCAAGGGCCATACGTGAGGATATGTTGAGTGATGTGAGGAGGCTTTCAGGCCTCGAGTGTTATGTTTTCAGGCCTCAAGTGTTATGTAAGGAGGCTTTCAGGCCTCAAGTGTTATGTGAGGAGGATTTCAGGCCTTGGGTGTTATGTGATGAGGCTTTCAGGCCTCAAGTGTGATGTGTGAAGGCTTTGAGGCCTATTGATATTGCGCTTGGGCTATAGGAGCCCCTCTGGAGCCTCTACACACCTCCAGTGAGTGCAGGGTACCCAGGTGAGTTGGGAGTAGGCCAGAGAGGCTGTTGTTTGTGTGTGGTGAGTTAGGAGTGAGCCCGAGGGGCTAATGTTGTGTGCTGGTGAGTTGGGAGTGAGCCCGTGGGGCTGATACTGTACTATGAATTTGATATTGAGCCCGAGGGACAAGCTTTTGATTATTCCTTACTGTTGAAATTATTTGTCTTCACTGTTTTAAAAAGAGAATTATTTGATATTTCATGGCTTTATTGTATAATTGATTTTACTGCTTGAGATAGCGCTATATTGTGTCTTTATGAGATTTTATGCTTTTAGTCATTATTTATTTTTATTACTCACTGGGTTGGAGTACTCACATTACTCCCTGCACCGTGTGTGCAGATTCAGGCATAACGGATTTTTTATACCTGAGAGCTGACATTTCCAGTCCAGGTGGTGTTCGGAGGCTACGAGGTAGCTGTTGGCGTCTGCAGCCCCCGTGACTCCTTTATCTTATAATTCGTATGTTATTCGAATTATTGTGTCGGATTCCGTATTTAGTAGACTTGTGTCAGGATTTCTTAGTTACTCATGACTTGTGACGCCCTGGTTAGGACCATGTTGGGTTGAATTTTCCGCTGTTAGGTGTTATTATAACCATGTTGCACTATATCTTTGTTAAATAATTATTTTAAAAGGAGTACTTGGGTTGACTGGCTAGCCTTGTCTTCACGAGAGGTGATATCACGATCAGGTTTAGGATTTGGGTAGTGACATTTAGATGGAAAGCTAATTTTATTAATTGGTGAATTTTATGATTTTAACTTAGGATTCTAAGTTGGAGATTTTATTATTGTTTTAATATTTAATATTCTGTGGTTGTAATAGTTGTACATTTTCCTTCGGAATCGAAGGAGTGCAACTTCTAATGAATATGTTCTCTATTTTCTGGATGCCAATGCATTTTTTTCTGGATCTGCTGTCTCTGAAATTCAAAGTAAGCATCATTCTCACGTCTTTGTTTTTCAATTTTGTAGGTTTTACTTTTTCGTCTTCAATTATTCTCCCTTTTCTTGGAACGGAATAAAAATAGCTAGCATATTCTGTTAAAATTATAAAGTGTAACTTTTGGAAAATTATAGAATAGTGTAGAATATTATAGAAGTTAGGAGATATTTGTAAGAGATATTTCTAGATTAGTGTAGGTGATAAAAATATCCAGATATTTTGTAAGAAAAGTGTGGAGTATTCTAGAAGACGAAACTCCACTGTAGGATTAAATAGATCATGACCGTCCATTAAGGAGGTGGAAAGCCTATATATACCCACCCCCTCCTCCACATTTGTATCATCCAAAAAAATCCAAGTCTTCTTGAGTTAATAAAGTATTCTCCAAGTTATTCAAGTAAGTCTTCCACTTTCTTAGTTCTAGTATTTTTGGAGCTATATTTTCTTCTTCGTTCTTCTTCAATTGTGGTTGTGAGTCTTGGGCTAGTGAAGCATAATTCACTACTCTAAGGAAGCAATTTCCGGAATTTGGGAAGTTGTTTTTCTTCACATGGTATCAGAGCTACAAGGGTGTTAGCTTGGAATCTTGTCAAGTCACTCCTGGTGAAGAAGTTCGTTGGCGTTCCAAAAATGGATTCAAGTGGAAGAGTTGTCGGCCTTGGAATTGAGGTGCTTAATCAATCCAATTACAAGGTATGGAAGTCTTGCATGGAATCTTATCTTCTTGAAGAAGATTTATGGGAGGTTGTTGGTGGAGACAACAAGGTTGCCCCTACACCCACGGATACTAATGCCGATGCCGTAAAGAAGTGGAGGACTTCAAACGCAAAGGCGGAATTCGTGTTGAAGAGATCAATCTCTCACGATCAATTTGATCACATTGTTGTGTGTAAGTCTGCATCTCAGATTTGGAATACTCTAAGTGCATTGCTTAACAAGAAGAACGTTGCTCGGCTGCAATACTTAGAGAATGAGTTGGCACGAACTACTCAAGGTGAGCTCTCAATCTCCGATTTTTCTACAAAAAATTAAAAATATTTGTTCAGAAATTTCTGCTCTTGATCCGGAGGAACCTATTTCGGAGGCTCGAATGAAAAGGAATATTATTCGAGGATTAAACAAAGAATATATTCCTTTTGTCACTTCTATTCAAGGGTGGGCTAATCAACCCTCCCTTGTTGAGCTTGAGATTTCTCTCTTCTCAAGAGTCTCTAGCAAAACAAATGGCTGGAGTCTCCTTATCCTTTCAAGGTGACGCCTTATTCTCTGGAAAGAAGAAAGTCTATAGACCAGAGAAGAAGAATGAAAGAGAGAGAAGAAAAGATGAAGGGGGAGAGCCACAAAAGAGTGCCAACGGGAAAAGAAGCACTATTCGATGCTATCGGTGTAACTTGCCTGGACACATCAAGAAGAATTGTAAGGTGAAGCTAAAGGGAGGAAATGTTGCTGATAAAGCAGAACAAACCGAAGAGAATTGGGGTGGTTGCTTCTCAACGGAAACTACCTCGGTAAATGCTTACGCTAGCATCAACTTCAAGTATGACTGGATCGTGGATTCTGGTTGCGGTCATCACCTTACCGAAGATGACACAAAGTTCACATCTCTTCAGAAACATGAAGGTAACGAAGCGATTCTCACCGCGGATAATACCGTTTATCCGGTAGAAAAGGAGGGTACAATCATTCTCAACAATGGCGGAGATCCTATCACTATGAAGAGTGTGTATCATGTACCTGGGATGAGGAAGAATCTTTTCTCGGTGGCTAACACTGTGGATGCTGGGCACTACGTTCTGTTCGAGCCAAATGGAGTGAAGTTCCGAAATATCACTAAGGTGGAAGGAGATGTCGTCCACACCGGTAAGCGAGTTAAAGATTTATTTGTTTTGTCAGCATCTACATCTTATGTTGATAAGATGAGCACAAATGATAATGCATCACTTTGGCATGCTAGACTGGGGCACCTTAATATGGATAAGTTAAAAGTCATGGTAAACAAAAATTTGGTTGATAGTTTGCCTCATATTACTACTTTTGGTAGTGGAACATTATGTGAAGGGTGTCAATATGGTAAGGCGCATCGTCTTCCATTTGATAGATCCCAAACAAGATACGAGGCACCACTAGAACTCATTCACAGTGATGTGATGGGTCCTACACGTACACCTACCTTCTCTGGTTATCGCTATATGGTGGTATTTGCTGATGATTACACACGATATACTTGGGTATATTTCGTGGTGCAAAAATCTGAAGTATTTTCCAGATTTTTGGAGTTCAAGGAGAAGGTCGAAGGTGAGTTTCAGAGGAAGATAAAACGGCTGAGGACTGATAATGGGGGAGAATATACTTCCCGGGAGTTTAATCAATTCTGCTCGAGGCAGGGAATACGAAGGCAGCTCACATGTGCAGACACTTCTCAGCAAAATGGCATTGCAGAGAGCACGATTCGACATCTTACTGAGACATGTAAGAGCTGGTTATATGCTAAACATTTGCCCAAAGTTCTTTGGGCCGAAGGTATGGCTTGTGTGGCATATGTGATTAATCGGGTACCACTCAGTCCGATTAATATGAAGTCCCCGTACGAAATGCTCTACAACGAGAAGCCAAATGTGAAAGACTTTAAGGTCTTTGGATCGATCTGCTACGCCCACATTCCAGATTCACAAAGAACTAAACTAGATCCTAAGGCAAGGAAGTGCATATTCATCGGTTATGATGAAAGGAAGAAAGGCTGGAAATGCATGGATCCCGAGACAGGCAAGTGTAAAGTATCTCGGGATGTAGTATTTGATGAAATCTCTTCCTACTACAGTCCCGGTGGTGTTCCTGGAGATGCTCCTTCACCAGCTATAGAACATGAAGAGATGCCGGTAAGTTTTCCGGTGACTTCTTCAGCTCCTTGCTCTAATATTTCATCAACGCCATCATCACCAATGACGTATAATAGTACGTCATCTTTAGAAGCAAGAGATTCTGGTGATAGGGGGAGCAAGGTTACTTCTCGCGTGGATGAACAAAGGGAAAATATCAACCTGGAGGAGACAAATGGTGAAAGAACAACTCGATATGGAAGGCAAGTCATCAAACCTATTCACTATCGAGATGGCAACATGGTAAGCATCTATCATTGCTTCAGTGTCGGTCCTATTTATGAAAATGAGCCTTCTTCCTATAATGAAGCAAAAGGTGTTAAGGAATGGGAAAAAGCTATGAATGAGGAGATGCACGCACTTGTGAAAAATGAAACTTGGGATCTTGTGCCAAAGCCCAAGGATGTGAAGCCGGTATTTTGCAAGTGGGTGTATAAACTAAAGAAGAAGGCAGATGGGAGCATTGATAGATATAAAGCAAGGCTGGTTGCACGAGGATTCTCTCAAGTTGATGGAGAAGACTATGAGGAGACTTTTAGTCCAGTGGCGAAGATACATCAGTTCGAGTTGTGATCTCCTTGGCGGCATCACTTGGGTGGAAGCTATGTCAGCTTGACGTGAAGAATGCTTTCCTGTATGGCGAGATTGATAAGGAGATCTACATGGAACAACCTTTGGGCTACATTTCTCCTACTCATCCAGACTATGTATGCAAGTTGAAGAAAGCGCTTTATGGACTCAAGCAAGCTCCCAAAGCATGGTACGGAAAGATTGCTGAATACTTGCAATTTTGTGGCTATCTTGCATCAGACTCAGATTCTAGCCTGTTCGTGAAGAAGCAAGGTACGCTCCACATGATTGTGCTACTATATGTGGATGATATGATTATTACAGGTAATAACGAACTGGAGGTTGCAAAACTGCGAGCTGAACTCTCGATCAGATTTGAAATAAAAGATTTGGGAGAGCTTAGTCACTTTCTTGGTTTGGAAGTGAAATATGTGAAAGATGGAATATTTCTTTCACAAGAAAGCTATGCGAGGAAGCTTGTGGACAGGTTCGGAATAAACACAAGTAAGCATTGCTCTACTCCTCTTGAGCCTAACATAAAAATTAGGCGTGATGAAGGAAAGCTTTTACCAGATCCACGTCCTTATCGGGCTCTTGTTGGTAGCTTGATCTACTTGACTATTACAAGGCCAGACATTTCATTTTCTGTTGGACTTGTTAGTCGCTATATGCAAGAGCCACGGAAACCTCACTTTGAAGCGGTGAAGTGCATATTGAAATACGTGAACTCAACATATGACATGGGGCTTCTTTACAAGAAAGGAGCTGAATTTTCACTACTTGGGTTCACTGATGCTGATCTAGGAGGTGACTTAGATGATAGAAGATCAACTTCCGGTTATGTATTCTTCTGTGGTTCAGCATGTGTTTCTTGGTGCATTAAAAAGCAAGACTCGGTCTCGCTCTCTACTACTGAAGCGGAATACAAGGCTTCTACTCTTGCTGCTCAGGAATGCACGTGGCTTCGTCGGCTTGTTGGGGATGTATTCTCACCAATTCATAAGCCTACAAAACTTCTTGGTGACAATCAAAGCGCTATAAAGTTGGCTACTAATCCGCTGTGTCACGCAAGAACAAAACATATTGAGATTGCGCATCATTTCATCCGAGAGAAGGTTCTAGATGGTACCATTGAAGCATTGGAGGTTCGGAGTAATGATAACGTTGCAGACATCTTTACAAAGTCTCTTTCCAAAGGACCATTCGAGGATCTCCGTGGCGAGCTTGGACTTGTCTCCAAAAGTTCACTTTAAGGGGGAGTGTTAAAATTATAAAGTGTAACTTTTGGAAAATTATAGAATAGTGTAGAATATTATAGAAGTTAGGAGATATTTGTAAGAGATATTTCTAGATTAGTGTAGGTGATAAAAATATCCAGATATTTTGTAAGAAAAGTGTGGAGTATTCTAGAAGACGAATCTCCACCGTAGGATTAAATAGATCATGACCGCCCATTGAGGAGGTGGAAAGCCTATATATACCCACCCCCTCCTCCACATTTGTATCATCCAAAAAATCCAAGTCTTCTTGAGTTAATAAAGTATTCTCCAAGTTATTCAAGTAAGTCTTCCACTTTCTTAGTTCTAGTATTTTTGGAGCTATATTTTCTTCTTCGTTCTTCTTCAATTGTGGTTGTGAGTCTTGGGCTAATGAAGCATAATTCACTACTCTAAGGAAGCAATTTCCGGAATTTGGGAAGTTGTTTTTCTTCACATCTTCAACATCAACAATCCCGTGGTTTATTGCTGAATGCAAGATGTGTCAAGATGAAGAATAGGACTAAAATTTGCAACCTTTTTCATCTTATGCAAGGTTTTCAGAGCCTTACTACTATGGTCTCATTTTTGTTTTATATATAATATGCTATCAATTGGTGTTTTTATTTTTCGTTCAGAATTGAAGCCAATATGCTTCTGCTCTTTCATAGATTTTACTGATATAAATTTTTATTTTTGGTCTTGGTTTGACTCTCTGCTTTAGGTATAGTAATTTTTTTGTGTTAGGAGCAAAGTAAAATTTTTGTACTCTTTTGCATCTTCTTGATGGCGTAATATGACATCTTCATTAAAAAAAGACGAAATTTTGAGTACATTTGTGATAGCCATATAGGTCTGGTCTATTTATGGTCCCACTACACTAGAATTATTTTATTTTGATTGATGTGCACAGGGATCTTTACTTCTACAAGGACATGTTAATTCCAATAAGAGATCAAAAGAAGTGGTCGTCTTATGATGAATATGAATGAGTCACTATTGGTTACATATGTTTGAGAATCCAGGTAATTGATCAACAAAGCTGCTGAACTTCTTATTCTTAAAGACAAGGATGTTATTTGTATTTCATTCTTTTACCTCTTTTTTATGTAAGTTAAAGTGGTAAGATCATTACATGATTTGCTATTTTAGTTCTATCATGGTATGTTTCCTTTGTTGAGCTGCCTGTTACATATGATTTTACAATATGGAGTATTCCTCGAAAATATAGCTCACTTCTTCAAGTGTTTGTTTATATAAATATTTCTGCTTGTAAAATATGGAGCTCACTTTATTGTAGGTTTCTAGTAAATCATTATGACATAAATCTATTCTCTCTTCTTATTAGATTGATTTGACATTAGAACCGCACGTGTTTGACGCAAAAAGCATTTAGAATTATCTCAAAGCTCAACATGGTACTTCATTGTTGTATTCATCAGCTTGTCGCATTTCTCTACTGCTCGTAGTGAAAGCATATCTACTATTGTGACCAAGAGTATCGTAGAGATCATGGTTCCTAGAGATGTTTTCAACTCCGAATATGACACACTAAGCAATTGGATCATCTATGATATGTATGTTAGCATTTTTCCTTTATTAATTGATGTTGTGGAAAGATACCGTCACGACCCGAATTTTCCACTATCGAGGGTCGTGATGACGCCTACTATCGGAGTTACGCAAGCCAACTATTTAGACATTTCACAATTTTTTTTTACTTAAGACAATATGATAAACTGAAACAAATACTAAAATACGCGGAAGACTTTTAAATACTTTAAACAGAAAACATAGGGTATGAAGGTCTCCAACTACAAGTTCTACCCATTATTTGGTGTCACCATTCACGGATTACTAAGCAGTACTAAAAACATCAGTCTGAAAGAAAAAACAAAAGAGTCTGTCTCGATATAAATAAACAAACTGAAATAACATAGATGAGACGCTGAGCCCGCAGACGTCAGTTAAGCTACCTAAGAGTCTCTGGACTGAAGGCCGGCTCCCGGTCTAGAACTTCTGCGGCGATCCGTAAGCTGCTCCCTAATCTGTGCACAAAAAGGCACAGAAGTGTAGCATCAGCACAACCGACCCCATGTGCTAGTAAATGCCTGGCCTAACCCCGGCGAGGTAGTGACGAGGGTAGACAGGACCTACCACAAATAACCTGTACAAATATATGCAATAGCAGGGGAATACGCTAATCTAACACTTAACTACCAACAAATTTTAGGTCGAGCCAATGCTCCAATAATTTATACAAGTCTCTATAAATCCTCAATCGGTCATATTATGTGGACTCAATCAATTTAAGCAACAAGTCAAACAACATTATTCGAATTGAAGTAATTTAAGACCCACGGTCATGCTAGACTCGGGCACATAGATAACCGTCACCATACCTATACACCGACTCCACATAGCACATAGCAAATAATGTCCTAATCCTATTCCCTCAAGCCAAAGTTAGACCAAACACTTACCTCGATCGGAAAATAGCAATCAAAGCTCTAAAATCGCCTTTCCTCTAGAATCTGACTCCGAAACAACGATATCTAGGCATAATTAGGTTCAATATTATAAATAATATCTCAAAGACACAATTCCATAGCTTCGAAATGAATTTCCTATCATTCTTCCAAAAATATCAAAATCCGACTTCGGGCCCACATGGTCCAAACTCTAGGCTCGGACCAAATTCCAATCACCCATAACCCTACGAGTTCAAATATAAATTTGTTCTTGAGTTCAATCCCAAAATGAGGTCTAAATCACAAATTATTTGAAAACTCTAACTATACCCATTTCTCTAATTTTTCTACCCATTTTCACATGTTTAGGCCTAAGAATTTGAATAAATATTGATGGAAGTTGGAGAAAACGAGTCAAGAATCACTTACCCAAAAATTTTGATGAAGAATCGCCCAAAAATGCTGTTGGAGAAGAGAGAGTTTTGAGAATTGGGAATAAATCCTGTTCTATTATGTTTTTCGGACTTAAATTAACTGGACAGAAATTTACTCTTCGCGTTCGCGACACAGGGCCGCATTCGCGAAGAGTGGCCAGTTCTGGGCATCGCGTTCGCAATATGGGCATGCAAACGCGTATAAGGAAATATTGGGGGACTCACAAAATGGTCTACGCGAACGCATAGCCCACACGCGAATGCGTAGGGGAAAGGATGGGGGCCCTAGGCAGACTTATACGTGAACACGAAAAGCATCCGCAAATGCAAAGAAGGGGGGCAGGCTGGGCATCGCGAACGCGAGGCATGGCCGCGTTCGCGAAGAAGGAGAAGCCTGTGCAAAAATAGCAGCAAATCTGCCAGATTTTCTAAGTCCAAAACACCCCGAACCACCTCCAAAAACACTCCCAAGCCCTCGGGGCTCCCAACCAAACACACACACTATCTCAATATCATCCTACGAACTTGCTCGAGCGATCAAATTACTAAAATAACATCAAAATCAAAGAATCAACCCTCAAAACTCAAAATTTTCATTTCAACTTCATAATTTTTAACTTTAGATTTCTAGGTCCGAAACACGTCACACGACGTCCGATTTCGACCAAATTTCACAGAAAGCGTTTAACGCTCATTTAAGACCTGTACCGAGAGTCGAAACTAAAATACGAGTCCGATACCATTACTTTTTGATCAAATTTTATTTTTATTTTCCTTAAACATTTTCAGAAAATAATTTTACGGAAAAGTTCTTTTCTCGGGCCTGGGACCTCGGATTTCGATTCCGGGAATACACCCGAGTCCCATATTTTCCTACGAACCCTCCGGGACCGTCATATCATGGGTCTGAGTCCGTTTACCTAAAATGTTGATCAAAGTCAATTATATAAATATTATTATCAAAATTTATAGTTTTTAACACAAAATTCATATACTTCCACATAAATACTTTCCGGTTTCACGCCCGGACTGCGGATGCAAATCGAAGTGACCAAATAAGAGGTTTTCAAGGCCTCAAAAGTACGGTAAAAGGGAGAATTACGTTGGGTCGTCACAGTGATAGGTTAAAACTATATCTTGATTTCTGAGTTTAAGAACTTGAGAAAGCAATAAAGAGATAGACTATCTTATACTTCTTTTTTTATATTCCATTTTTCTTTTTCTTTGGTATTAATCTTTTCACTGCATGCATTCAGATTTGAGGAGCAAGGGTCATGGTACGCTAGCACCGTCCTAAAATAAAGGACAAATTCATTCTAATCTTTGGAACACCAGATGAAGCAGAGATAATTCAGAGCGTCTTTTAGGCATTCATGCTTTCGCTCTTTTATATCTTCTTTAGGTAAGTTAAAGATTACTGATTTCATCAAATAAATTTGCTATTTTGATTTTTTTCCTATTTTGATTTTATCATTGCATGATTCCTTTCTTTTAGCAATGTCTGTCACCTAAATATGATATTTATAGTATGAAATGGGGAATTCTGAGTCGGGCGGGGTCATAGAAATAATGAAGGTGAAATGTTAAATGAAATATTGTGGTGTTTATTATTATGTGGCCGTATTAACAAGGTTGGACATTTGTTTCTACAATTATTTTCCCTTTATATTTTTGAAAGTAATGTTTATACTAATAGAAGAACAGATGTAGCGAGATATTTCTTTTAATGCATAACAATATTACTATGCATTTAAAGAAACTGTTTCTTTGCATAACTTTTCTTTCATTTTGTTTTTATTGTTATTTTTGTTTTCCTAATGATTCTCTGTCAATTCAAAGTCACTTCAAGAAAGAGTTGGCGGGATAATGTCACCTAGCAAACATTCGATTTAACTGCACTGGAGCAGGTGTCTTAAAAAAGTCTTGCATCCAAAATACGAATGGATATATGTAAGATAGATATTGTAAGCAAGAATCTGAATGCAATATTCTTTACTCAATTAGTTTTATTGCTTGTGGACAAATACTTGGCCACTTATGATATAATTGCCAACGATACAGTTAAGTTTAGTTGTAGCAGCAGCTACGTAACGACCATATTGACATGTGTTATTGCCAAGAAAATACGAGCAATCATTCATGTGAATGTTGCTTGTTTACCATGACTTACGTTCAGCTTGCATAGGAATGTTAAACGGGCGGGGCGGGGCGGATATGATTAGGATCGAAAGTGGATAATGAAAAAATTGATGAATTACCCGACTTGATCCATATTTAATACGGATAAAAAATAGGTTAACCGGTGGATAATATAGGTTACCCATATTATCCATAACTTCTTGTATATGATCACTTTTTGGAGAATTCTTAGTTTCCCTAACTTGAGGAACCCTCAATTTGAGGCTTCACAAATGTAAAAGTTAGATTCATAGGCTATCCATTGGTTATTCATTTTCTAAATAGATAATATGGTTCTTATTCATATTTGACATGTTTTTAAAAAGGTCATTATCCAATCCATTTTTAATGGATAATATGGGTGGTTAACTATTTTCTTTGAACCATTTTGCCGCCCCTAAGCGTGCATTTGCATATAAGTATCATCATAATTGTCTTAAGTTGTTGAGTCCGTGCTGGCACGGGCTAACACCACCTAATCTATCTTTAAACTAGTGAATATATTCGCGCGATTATAAAACGTCTTATTGAATTTTGATTTAATCTTTTTCTGATATCTGAATATTAAAAATAATTTGAAATATAATTGTGTAAACAAAAAGTTACCTTTAATTTTCTTTTAAAAGATAATGTGGATACACAAGATTACATTTCAATCCATATGCATTTTGCATAAAATAGAAACCAACTTAAAGAATTACATGAGAAGCAAAAATTGTAGTCATGCATCTCACCGGCCCAAACAAAAAATTCACACAATCCACCTCACATACAATCCTTGGCTAAAAAATTATTTTAAACAAAGAAGTAATCACGATGGCGCAACAACAAATGAAGTCATCTGAAAAAGATTACTTATTGTTCAATTGCAGATAAATGAGCAAGTAAAGAGACTTCATAACTATGAAATACAAAACTACTTGCAGATAATTGAAATAACAGTAGATCTTTTATACTTCATGAGTTGGTATATAAACTGTACTAAACTCCTTGTAAAAGTACATTGAATACCCTATCTTTTCCTCAAGCAAGAAGGTCAAAAGCCATGAAAAAAAAATCAAATCCAAGTATGAGTCACTTTAAATGGAAGATACTCCAACTTGAAAGTTACTGAATAATTTATCCTCATAAATGATAGAAACTGAAATTGAGCAAGTACAGCATTCATGTGGAAATTGTGGAGAGCTTAAAGCAATTAGAGATGATAAAGCCCCAGGAATAGATGGTTACAATGCTGTCTTCTTTAAAAAGTCTTGGAACACTATTGGCAGGCAGGTTACAAGTGCCATCAAGGAGTTTTTCTTAAAAACAGTTGTGCCACTACCACTCTAATTCCTAAAGTATCCAAGCCAAGTACAGTCAAAGAGTATAGACCAATTGCTTGCTGCTCAGTCCTCTACAAAATAATTTCAAAAATCCTGGCCAATAGAATGCAGAAAGTCATGCCAAGCATCATCAGTGAAGCTCAAGCAGGTTTTATCCCAGGCAGAAAGATAGCTGATAATATCATCCTAGCACATGAGTTAATCAAGAGTTATACCAGAACACATGTGACACCTATATGCACGATTAAAATTGATCTCCGAAAAGCCTATGATTCAGTGGAGTGGATATTCCTACAAAATGTTATGGAGCAGATTGGTTTCCCAAGAAGATTTACTAACTGGATTATGGAATGCATCACAACAGTTAGCTTCTCTGTCCTAGTCAATGGAGAGGCAACATAGCCCTTTGTAGCTACAAGGGGACTTAGGCAAGGGGATCACATTTCCCCCTTCCTATTTGCACTTGTCATGGAGTACCTGAGCAGATCATGTAATGCACTAAAGAAAGAACCAACTTTCCAGTTCCATCCTAGATGCAAAAAATTAGGAATTACTCACATGTGCTTTGCTGATGACCTGCTACTGTTTGCTAAAGGGGAAACTGCCTCTATCATAGCCATATCCAAATGCTTCTCTCAATTTTCTGAAGTCTCTGGTCTGCAGGCAAACCTGAGCAAAAGCTCAGTATATTTTGGTGGTGTTACAGTGGAAGTGCAAAAACAGGTTATAGACCACCTTGGTTATGTTCAAGGTGAGTTACCATTCAAATACTTAGGTGTCCCTCTGTCCACCAAGAGGATTACCTTACTCCAATGGCAACCTTTAGTGGAGAGGATCACTGCTAAGATCACCTCATGCACTGCCAAGAAACTGTCTTACACTGGGAGGATCCAACTAGTCCAATCTGTTCTATTTGGTATTCAAGCATACTGGCCCAACTCTTCATCTTCCCTGCTAAAGTCCTTAAGATGATCGAAGCTATATGTAGGAGTTTTGTGTGGTCTGGTTTAAACTCCATCATCTAAGAAGGCCTATATCTCTTGGGACAGAATGTGCACTCCAAAATCAGCATGAGGGATGAATCTTACCAACCTCAAGCTCTGGAATAAAGCTGCTATTGCAAAGACTTGCTGGGATCTAGCTCACAAAAAGGATAAATTATGTATAAGGTGGATAACTGTATATTATATAAAGAGCAATCCTATAAAAGCCATGCCAATTCCTGCATAGGCAAGCTGGATGGTCAGGAAAATTATAGCCTCTAGAGAGGTTCTGCAGAAGTTTCAACACTGGAAGGAACATGCCTGCTCAGTTAGACAACTATATCACTTGCAGCTTAGAGACCTGCCGAGGGTACCATGGAAGAATCTGATCATAAAGAATCATGCGAGACCAAAAGGCAGTCTTTAACCTGTGGCTGTTCTTACAAGACAGATTGCCAACCAAAGACAGATTAGTCAGCTGGGGAATGAATGTTGATCAACAGTGTATAATGTGCCAGAAATACATAGAGACCATCTTATGCTATCATGTCCAGTTACAACTGAGTTGTGGGAACAGACAATGCAGTGGCTACATGAGAGTTATCCGCAGTTAACTACTTGGGACCAAAACCTCCAATGGTTCATAAGTAACGCCAAAGGCAAAACTTGTCGAGGTGACATCTTCAAAATGGTTGTTGCTGAAGTTGCATACGTTGTCTGGATGGAAAGGAACTCGAGAATCTTCAACAACGTTTTTCGTAGTTGTGCAGAACTGCTGAGGGAGATAGTATACATTTGTAATGTTAGAGGAACCCCTAAAACTAGAAAACAGTTGCAACAATTCCAACTTTAGTAATCTTAAGAATTAGTTTGATTTAAATATAGTCAAATAATGCATTAGAGATAGTCAGCTGCGTATAAGCTAGACTATGATTTGTAATGCTATTTCATTGGTGATTAATGAAGCTTTAATTACCAAAAAAAAAACATTCATGCTATTTTTGGGATTGAGATTCAGCCAACAGTACATAATGTTTTATAGCCTCCCCCTTCCTACCATTCTATCAAATGAATTTCTTTTACCATTACTGAGAGAGAGTTGGAGAACATCCTCTATATCCTCCCCCTCTCCCGGGGAAAAAAGAAAGAAGGACAAAACCAGAAAAAGAACATCTTTCCTTATCTCTTTTACCCATTAGTCTACTTTTTTGTGTACTGTTCACTTAAATTAACCTTATACTCCTATCGTGCTTCTGCTGCTGTGGTTTACAAAGATCATGTCTCTTTACATAGAGGAAATGTTATCAGTGACCCTTGATATTCTTGTATAATTTCACGGCAAATTAAGGGCTTTGAATAGGGACTTAAATATATCAATAAAACTTCATCCGTTACTTGGTAAATTAAAGAATTAAAAAAGAACCAATATAATTACAGATCTTTGGCAACATCAGAGGAAAATAAAAGCAAAATTGCCAAAAAAAGGAGAAAAGAGATAAATACAATTGCTGGGCATAGGAAAGTGCCACATCACCTTTCTCATTCCTAACTTTATATAGATATATAGATTTAGAGGAATATATCTTGTTGACTTGTACCTAATTATGTTTTTTCACATTTTCATTCTCACTTTTTCACCCTCACTTCCCCTTCCCCTCATGTACTAGAAGAAAGTGAAAAAAGAATACACTTTTTAGGGTGTAAATGTGAAAAAACATAACTAGGCAAGATTTAACGAAAATCTGTAAACTATAGCAACATTAGTTAATTATCATCCACGGCACCTAAATATTAACATATCATAATAGCTTTCAAATAAATGTTCTTAAATTTCAGCCGGACAAGAATCAACTCCATAGGAAACTGTTCCTATTTTTTTGCTCAGATTTTTTTATCTTCCATAACTCCTATAATCCTTCCATTCTTTTTTGTCTTCCCTTTTCTTATGCCTTTCTTCTTATTTTCTTTTTGTATATGCAAAATTCTTCTTTTCGTTTCCTTCTTTGGAGTTTAAATTTGGATAATAATATATTATTTTAACATGTTATAACTTTGACCGGCAGTTCGTATATATTTCTATTTCAATGGTATATGTGATAAATAATATAATGGTGGTATATACAAAGTATAACACACAACTATATATATATATATATATATATATATATATATATATATATATATATATATATATATATATATATATATATACATACATATTATCATAACATTATATATTTGAAATATATTAAAGGTATATATTGAATAAAAATAAAATTATATAGCAAAAAAATTTTAAAACATAAAGAAACAAAAATACTAAAATTTTCATTATTTTCTTTAGGATCTTTGATATATTTGGCTAAATGTTATTTATGCAAGAGAAAAAAAAATATTAAAGAGAGGAAAATGAAATGTAATAAAATGTGTATTGAGATAGAGGGATCCCTTAGTTCATGGACTTACCAACGTGAAAATGCTAAAAATGTAAAAAAAAGATGTGCCATTTTTGGAATAAACAAAGATTGCTATCATTTATGAGAATAATTTTTAGGCCAAAAGGCTTCTTGGCTACTCAAACTTGCAGCCGATTTTAAAGCCGAGACACCAACTTACAAGTTTCTCATTTGAACACTCCAACTCAATAAAATAAATATCAATAAATACCTCTGACCGTTGACTATGCTTATGTAGCATTGCCATTGTCTATATATCAAAAATATGTACTATTCACACTTAAAAGGCGCTTTGAAAGAAAAAAATTGATAAATTATTGAAATAGAAATAATTATAAATAAGGTAACTAAAAAATAAAAATAAAGAGCAACTATTACAAATCAAATTCTTCCCATCTCCCCCTTTCTCCGTCCCCCCACCCCCAACGCCTGAATCTCCCCGTCGTCGTGAGCCACTCCAAACAGCCCCCCACTGTCCGCAATAACCAGCTTTACCAAGCTCCAAACGCACCACCTCGCGACCAGCTGCTCCGTCCGTCCACCACCACCTCCATTCCTCTTTCGCTAACCAACCAAACCAGTCGACCACCCCACGTCAAACCAGCGGAAGCAACCAAATGAACCTCTTCTGCTTCTGCTAAAACAGTCCACGCCCAGCTCACAAGTCCGGTCGACCACCCTAAACCCCGTCGACCACCCAGCGAACCAGCGAAGTGAACCACCCCCCAATGACCCTCCATCTCCTTCTTCTTCAACCAGCCCACCCTGTAACATGACGAACATCCCGTCAAGGTCGAGTTAGAGAGGTCGAAGTTTAAGGTCCGTTGGAAAATTTGATAGAGAAATTGAAGAAGATGGGTCTATTAATGGATAGAGAAATTGATAATAGGAAGAAATTATATAGAGGATAAAGAGAAATAAAATAATAAATAAGAAATCTGGTAAATTGGCACTATATTGTACCCATAAATTACACGTGTCGCTTAATAAAACGTCACAGAGTGTGACTTGTCATTCTTGTTAGGCAACTGAAGCTCACGCTCGGATGGATGTGTTTATTGATATTCATTTTATTGAGTTGGAAAGTTCAAAAGGGAAATTTATAAGTTGGTGTATCGGTATTAAAATTGAATGTAAATTTGAGTGGCCAGAAAGCCATTTCGCCTAATTTTTAAAAAGGGAGCAACCATATCTCTTAACTTTTTGATAACTAAACAATGAAAAACTAGAAGTGCAAAGAAAAAGTTTTTGGGGCATTTGTATTTATACCCGCTTTTTATGCCACATTTTGACTTGTGCCCTTTTATAAAAAAAGTTGCAATCGTATCCGTCTTTTCACATAACTTCAGCATACGGAGTTGAAGTAGTAAAGGCAATCACGCAAAACTTTAGCATTTTAGTAGCCGGGCCTGAAATTCAGCTCTAGAGCTGAAGTTTTTCTTTTGTAACTGGAAAATTTCAGCTTTAAAACTGAAATTTTTGTCTTTATAACTGAAAAACTTCTGGTCTAGAGCAGAAGTTTTTCTCTGATATTTTGATTTTAGAATTTCATGTGAATCTGCAGGTTTCTTATTCTGTCTCTAACTAAAATTATTTTTTTCCTTTGAAAGGAACATTCTAGCTAATTAAATTCAGTAGCATAAGACAATTAAAGAAAGGAAATTAAACCCTAGGATTCTCGTTTGAAAGTGAAAAAAGTTGGTATTAATATTATATCCTACTACTATTAAGCCGTTATTTATATTTCTACCTTGTCGTGTAACACGACTCAATATCATAAGGCAATTTCTTGAAAAATACAGGACTGTAGCAACAGTACTTGCTACAGCTTCAGCAACACCCTTTACGATAGCAGCAACAACGCAGTGGAGAAAGCAGCAGCAAGGACAAAACGATAGCAGAAGAGAGAAGGAAAGCAAAAGAAGCACAAGCTAAAATGGAGCTGGAAAGGAGAAAGGGAGCCGAATTTTTTTCAAAAGTGAATACAAGTTAAAAATTTTAGAAAAAATTGATATAGGTTAAATGGGGCGACCAAATAGGACGTCCCGTACAATTTCTACAAAGTTTTCACTACTCAAATAATGCGGACCAGTTATTTGAACAGAGGCTGTTGGGCTGGGGCTAAACGGCAAAGAGGCCCAAGAGTTGGACAATCCAATAAGAGAATTGTGTGGGAGCTGGGTTAAGGAGCACGTGACAAAGGGAATAACAGGGGTTATCGTCTGTGGATTGTGGATTAGGCATATGTTATGTGAAAAGCTTTGTAATTTTCATCTATTTCTGTGGTATTTTTCTATCTTGTCATACCTCTTTGTTTCTCCTTTATCGTTGTATTTAGTTAGTATTTCTAATTCCTATAGTATCTTGAGTTGAGTTGAGTTGTAATTTTCTTTTGATTGCTGAAGGAATACAAGTGTTGAGAAATTGGTTTGTTTCCCTGCACATAATTTGAGACAATCTGTAGACTCTAGTACAAAATAAAAGAATTAACTAGAAAGGAGTACAAAAATATAAGTAAAAAAATTCTTTGAATTTATTTTTTTCGTTGTTTAAACAATAATATGTTCGAACATGATGATAGTAACGTATACACCAACAATATATTAATAACAAATGATGTAACTTAATATATTAGGATATTAGTATTACATATCCTTCATCAGAAGCGGACCCAGGATTTGAGCATGACGGGCACCATTATATGCTAATTTTTAGCGATAAAATTTGGCAGGTAACTCTTTGAAAACTCAATGATTATAATAACTTATCATCTAAGTACAAAAAAAAGGTTCTAAGAAAAAATAGAAAACATCGAACAAAGAGAGATGTTTCTTTACAAAATATGTGCTACGGAAAGGGAAGATATTTGATTACAGTTTTACACTTTAAAATTTCGAACTTTTTCTCAGTTAAAAAAAGGTCTATGATCAAAGGGTGTTCAAACTTCAAAAATTATGAAAAAATTACTAAACAAATCAAGATTAAGGGCGTGCTAATAGTTAAAAAACTGGAAAAAAAGCCTCAAACTCTTAATTAGTTGTCATTGACGAATCAGAGTTGACGGATAACCACTACTTTTTAAAAGTGATTGTTGAAAAAGATTGTGGAAGAAGGATTTGTATTTTTCTATTTCGGAAGAATGATAAATTGCAATTTAAGGCTTTTAAGTTTAAGGAAGGGATTTGAAAAAGAATAAAATTAAGTTGATTGTTATTTATTAAAACAAAACTATATTTGAATTCAAAACAAAAGATAAAAGTAAAAAGTGAAGCAATTTGCTATAAAGTGCAAACTAGTTGAATTCAAAAAAAGTAAAATAAAAAGGAGAGGAGAAAATGGTGAAATGGATTTTGAATCCACGACCTCCAGCAAAGCTGGAAACTTTAGCGCCCTAAAAATCACTCCTCCAATTAGCCTATTTGTGTCTTGAGGCACGCGAAAATAACATTTAAGGGGTCCCAGCTATATCTAAAATATATATACATGATTTTTGCCGAGGCTAACGGGGTCTCATGACCCCTCAACCATCAGCATAGGTCCGCCTCTGCCTTCATGACAAGTTGAAAAAATGACATCCGATCGGGCTGCCTTTGGACATTCTCTCCACTCAAATGCAGTTTACCATGTATTTTAGGAAGAAATTCAGCCAGATTTACAACTGGTCGTTAAAAAATAGCCAGTTTCAAAAGTAATCGAAATTTAACCACTTTTCATGTAAAGATAAATCTGAGCGAAAACATTGTTCAAAACCCGTAAAATACGCCAGCATATTATACTGGAGTTCTAGCATAAGTATGCTAGAACTACAATATATTATACTGGAGTTCCAGGATAAGTATGCTGGAACTCCAGCATAATATACTGGAGTACTAGCAAATATAATTTTCCAGTATATTATACTGAAATCAGTAAAGTATACTAATCCAGCATAAGTACACTAGAACTCCAGCATAATATACTGGAGTACAAGCAAATATAATTTTTCAGTATAATGTACTGCAGTTTGGAGCACCAGTACTCCAATCTCTAGTATATTATACTAAAATCAGTAAAGTATACCGATCCAGCATAATATATTGGAGTTCATACACAGGTGCAATGAACTCCAGTAATTTTTACGAATAGGCCAAAACTAGGCCCCCTAGGTCCATAAAAATAGTAGGTACATTTTTTTAAACTTTTCTTTTGTTGCTATACATTGCTTTTCTTTTCCAAAACATCAAATCATGATGTATCAATTGTGTACTAGAACTTATGTCATACATATTTTATAAAGATAAATACGTGTGGTCCATGAAATGCTATTTGTGTTTGTATAACACTAATTATTTGCGATCCTATATATAATATATTCACCACGTCCCAAAGTGAAAAGCGGCCGTTGGGGTCAATCAATGGGAGAGGGTGGAGACGAAAATTTGCGGTCCGTCATATTGAGCATACGATAAATATTATAGTAAATTGTATCCCACAAATAAATAGAAAGATAACATTTAAAAAAGTAATCGAAGATAATGTTAGGAGAAGGGATGAGAGAGAGGAAGGATTTTGGTCCGCCAAATTAAATATCCCTTAAATATTAATATATTTTCACATAGAATATAAATAAAAGATAACGAGAAGAATCAAAATAGCGTTATTACAAAGCGTTCAACAGGGAATCTTGAAATAGTTCAAATATTTATTTTTTTTTGGTTGCATACCGTTAACATGGCGAACCTAGGTCCATTAGATAGTAGTGACCAAACTAATGAGATTCAAACTCCTAACACTATAATTTGAGTTATGGCATCTTAATCATTAGTATAGTTCTCTTGAGAATCCTCAAATTGTTACCGCCGATGAACATGCAACAAAATTTCACGACTTATCTGTATTGGGAAAAAATTAAATTTGAATTAAAGATAGCGTGTCGTGACACGTGGACTGGTCAATCAGTCAAAGAACAATAAATGATTAAACGGCACGGAAGACAATAGGCACGGGGAAAGAAAAGGAAACAGACACGAGAGGGAATCTTACATACGAGTCTCGTGTCTATTCAAGTCATTTAATATCAACGGATAAAAAGGGCACTGAAGACAAGAATCTGATGACAAAAAGTAGTCTACGTTCATTATTAAATACCGAAAACGCTAGTTAATCAGTATTTAATAGCAATGAGTATGTAATGTCTCATTAAATGCTATTATTTAGATCAGTACGTTACTCCTTGTCAGCTATAAAAGGAGGAAGTTTCATCATCTGTAAGGGGACAATACATTCTTGACATCATATGTAAATTCGAGCTTTGACCAAATTATATTGGGAAAATGCCTCATTACCTCCTGTCTTATACCCAAAGTTCCAACTACACACTTTTTCTATACGGGAATCCTAATACCCCCCCTAAACTTTTTGTTACCTTAATATTTTGCACCTTTTGTGCTGAGCTGGACCAGAACCCCAATTATTGTACATGCGGTATACACACGCGCATCATAAACCGATGCCCCCCCCCCCCATTCCACTCACATTTGTCCCTTTATCTTTTTATCTCTCTTCAATTAAAACATAAGGGACCATCTTAGACCCAAAAAAATTTCCCCTTTCTTCACTACAATCTTTGATCCTTTAACCAGATCATCAAGAAATAAAAAATTTCTTTGTTCTTTTGCCTAATAGATTGAAAACAAGTATAAAGCCCCATTTTAATGGTTCGATTGAAGGAATGGGAGGTCAGATTCGAAGTTTAAACTAGAATATTGTTCTAGGGTTTTTCGTGCATCGATTGAAGGTCAGATTGGAAGTCTAAATTTTTTATTCGTCACAATCCAAGAGGAAAGGTTAGTTCTTTACTGCATTTAATTACTTTTGTGTTTGTTTTAGGGTTTTGAAATGTTTTTAGCCATTGCGATTTTGTGATAGGCAGATAAAATTTGAGGTTTCTTGTCCGAATGCTATTTTTCTAGATTCGATTGTGCATGGCTTCAGTGAAATAAGTACTTTTATAATACAAGTATGCACAGTCTGTCGATTTCTGCTGAATTTTGTGTTATCGCTTTGTTTTTGCTTTGTTTGCATATAGGTATGAGTGGTTTGCTTTAATCACTTTAAGACTATTTCATGGTGGGGTGTTAGACCTTGAAAATGGGGAACCAAAATAAGTTGGTGGGGTAATGTCTGAATACTTTGATGTTGATGTGGATACCATTTCCTATTTTGAGTTGAAGGATTATATTAAAAAATTATGGTACAACTCAGATTGTAAATTTAGTATTCGACCACCTAACTGTGGCATTTTAGGAGATATTGAAATGATATGGCTCTTTTAGTAATTGGTAAGTCTTTACAAAATGGGGCTGTTTTGGAAGTATATGTGCACGTGTCTGGGGAGGAATCTTGTTCATCTTTTAATAAAAGAGTTGCTTTTAATGGTTCTGCTGCTCCTCCAAACACTTAACTATTTTCAAAAACTATTGCTCCTTCAATTAATGTTGCTCCAACCCAAAACACTTCTGCTCCTCCACACATTTCTGCTCCTCCACACACTTCTACTCCTCCATACACTTCTGTTCCACAGACAGCTGCTGCACTTTCAGATCCAGAATCTTCTCCAATTGAAGATTACTCAAGTGATACTGGATCTGATGAATCAACTTAAGATAGTGTTGACTCTGATGATAGCAACTTATTTGGGAAGGGGGGGGGGGTTATGGAAATGATGTACATGAGGAGTACATAGAGATTATGAAGGAAAATAGGTCATTTCAAAGGAGAAAAAGAAAGGAGAAAGCTGTTGTTGATACTAAAGATGTACCATGTGGTGAGGCTGGGCAAGATATTGGTTTTGATGAAACTGAAATAGATTAAAAAAAGTGTAGACGGCATGCTAGGTGGTGATGAGCCATATTTTGACAGTTATGATGCTTGTAGCTTTGAAACTGGTGAAGATGAATGTTGGGATGAAGATGGGGAAGACAAGAAGGTAAAGCTAACAAAAATGAAATGCAAATCTACAAAGAGTGTAAAGTTTGATAAAACATGCAAAAAGATTGTATGGCAGTTGGGTATGATCTTTGAGGGTGTTAAGGAATTTAGAGATGCACTAACTAAGTTTTCACTACAAAGAAGAGTTCTGATTGAAAAGTATGTAAATGAGCCAACTAGAGTTTGGGTGAGGTGCACCAAGGAAAACTGCAATTGGCTGCTGTTTGCAAGCTTGGATAGTGTAACCAATAATTTTGTAATAAGGACATACAATCCAGTTCAAGAGTGTGAGAGGGCCTCTAGAAATTATTTGTGCAATGCTAAATACTTGGCCAAGGTCTTCAAAGATAAATAACTGAACAACCAAACATAAGAGTGTTCAAATTGCAAGAATTAGTCAGGAAGAAATTCAAATTTCATGTTGGTAAGACCACAGCTAAGGGAGCAAGAGCTAAAGTACTACAGCAAATAATGGGTGATCATAAAGTGGAGTTTGGTAGAATTCTGGATTACAGGGATGAGTTGCTAAGGACTAACCCTGGGAACATTTGTGTTGTGAAGCTTGGTGAACCAGATGAACAGGGTAGGCCAATGTTTGTAAATTTTTACATCTGTTTTGAGGTACTAAAAAATGCATTCTTGTGGTGTAGAAAATGCATAGGCTTGGATGGTTGCTTCCTGAAGGGTGTAAGTAGGGTGCAACTACTAGTTGCTGTGGCAAAAGATGGTAATAACCAAATGCTTCCACTAGCTTGGGTTGTAGTAGAATATGAGAAGAAAAGTACATGGTCATGGTTCTTAACTGTGCTTAAGGAAGACTTGGGATTGGGTGATGGCACAGGCTGCACTATGATCACTGACATGCAAAAGGTATATTTCACTTTCCTTCTTTAAAACTTTTCTGTTTCATTAGCTTCACTTTTTTATTTCATTAGCTTCACTTTCCTTATGTAACATGTAACTGTCATTTACCGGGATTGGATTCAGCAATCAAGGAATTATTTCCAGCTTGTGAGCAAAGAATGTGTGCTAGGCTCATCTTAGCTAATTGGCCAAAGAAGTGGAGAGGGCTCCAGAGGAGGATCTTATTCTGGAAGTGTGCTAGAAACACTTATGAAGCTGAATTAAAAAAAACCTGAAAACACTGTCAATGCTTGGTAAAAACATAATGGATGATCTACTATACTATGACAAGGAGTATTTGGTGCAAAGGTGTATTTCAACTGTGAAGTCAAATGTGATGCAGTGGAGAATAACATGTCTGAGAGTTTTAATGCTTGGATCTTGGCTGCAAGGCACAAGACTATTATTAGCATGCTTGAGGAGATTAGAGTCAAGATCATGATAATAATAGGCAAGTTAAGGGCATTTGCAAAGACATGGAGCAGCAGCATCTCTCCAATGGCCTTAAAGATATTGGAGGACAATAGTGAAAATCAATGACATGTACCATTGAGTTTAATGGACAAACAGGATATGAATTCATGGATGATGGTAAGCAACACATTGTGTGCCTTAGAAAGTAGGTTTGTAGTTGTGGATCTTGGATGCTAAAGGGGATACCATGTCCACATGCTATATATGCAATGCATTATGACAAGTTTGAACCAATTGACTTCATTGATAGCTGCTACAACAAAGATACATACTTGTTAACTTCTTCTAATTTCATCCAACCAGTGAGTAATATGCCAATGTGGCCTGAATCTGCCAACCCTTCTGTTGCACCTCCAGTTGTCAAAAGCATGTCTGGTAGACCAAAAAAGGTTAGAAGGAAAGGGGCAAATGAAACTAAGAAGTATGGTAACTTGCCTAAAACTGGTGTAGTTATGACATGTAGGCTCTATCATGAGAGAGGTCACAACAAAAGAGGATGTCCAAAGAGTGATACATTTGGTGCTAGTTCATCAACAGCTGCTGCAAAACCAACAGTTCCAGGAAAGGGAAGAGGCAGACCAAAGGTAAGACTGTATTTTGTATCAATTTCTTTTCAATTTAGTTCATCATCTAACATGTTTTTTTTTTCAGAAATCAACTACTAATGAAGGTGATCCTACTGCAAAAAAAGGAAGAGGTAGACCAAGGAAAACAACTGATACTGCAGCTAGTACTTCTGTGGGTGCTGAATTTCCATCAGCTTCTTCACTTGGTAGTTGGTTTGCATGTTCTGCTCCTAGTTCTGCAGCTCCTGATACAGCAGCTACTGCATCTACTACTGATAGAGGCAGGGGAAGAGGAAGAGGGAGGGGAGAAAGTGGAGGAAGGGGGGGAGGTGGAGGAAGGGGAGCAACACATAATTCACTTGAGAGTTGGTTTTCATGTTCAGCTCCAAATACAGCTGATAATGTATCTGTTTCACCTGTTTCTTCTACTGCACCAACTTCAACTAGAGGAAGGGGAAGGGGTATTTGGAAGTTCAACACCATATAAAAGGCCAAGACTGTGGGAATGGGTGTCTTTCAGGCTGAGAATGGCTTCACAGCTATTAATGTAAGTTAAGATGTAATCAGTTATGTTATCTTCTGCTGCACCTTTACTTAAACTAATCGGTTAGTTTTTGTATAGCCTGGGCTGGCAAGTAGCAGAATAGTGTCCACTAGATCATCAACAAAGATAACAAGATCAGCTGTTGTTACTGGTGATGTTGGTTTCAAACCCACACGTGGACTGAAGTGGAAAGGAAAACAAGCAATTACAATAAGAAGACTTCAAGAAATTAGTCTGAGATCAAGGAATACTGGTTCAGAGCTCCAAGAACCATGGAAATTATAGTGTTGATAGGGCCTTATGTGTGTTTTTTGATAAGAAGTTGCTGGAACTTTTGTTGTTATTAATGCCCGAATCTTGGCATACTTGTTAAAAACTAATAGTTTGCTGCTAGAAATGATACTATAACATATGTTGGAAACGTTTGTTTTGTTATTATATTATTGGTATTTGAATGTGCTTTTGCAATGATTTGTTACAAGTTATAATAGTTTTCTTCATATGCAATTGGTTTGGATGTTTTGTAAGTCGTGGACAGTGTTGCCAAAATGATGTATCATTCTAATTCAATACCATAACTATGTTTCATTACAACACCAAAATATACACAACCAAACCATCTAACTTACCCTATCCGACGTTAATAACAAAATGATCTTCTATTAGGACAACAACCAAAATGATCTTATACTACTACAACAACCAGCTATTATGGCAACTCTAATTGATTTTTCTTCAAGTTTCCAACTTGGATTAAGCTGCTAACAAACACAACGAGTACCAAAACCATAATACACCAAGTCATTTTTTCACACAAGTTCCTTCTATTTTTTCCTTCATAGTCTTCTCTTTCACATTAACATTCTGTTTTGAATCTTCAAGCTCATCCAAATGCAGTTTAAGTTAGTAGTAATTTTCTTCTAGCTCTTTGATTTTGTTTACCAATCTTGGAAGAATAAACTTTGATCTTTCATCAACTCTTTCGTTGTCTCTCCATTTGAAAACTTGCAATTTGCGGCCTGAAATTTAAAGAATTCAAAAACGACCCAATTAACATTAATTTTCAAGTTAATGAGTTGGGTATAGAACAAGAACACATACCTCATAGTGAGGACAAGACCAAAATCGTCTTCCGGGATTCCGAGATGACCAAGAAGTTTGCATTTGCAGCAAAATACCATATTTGCATCGCACTTCACCATTGAGCATTGGATCATCTCCGTCCATGCACAAGTTATTCAATTTGGTGTTTGCCATTCCTAACCCTAACATTTTATAGACTGAAATTAAGGAAGAAATTAAAAAGCCCTTAACAGAATAAAGAGCCAAACAGAGATATTTAAGCAAAGAATTCACTTACCTCTTCAAACCAAAGAAAATTCCAAGTCAAAATCCACCTTCAAAGCTCTCGAAAATAGCTGGTATAATGGGGGAGAAGAACATTTTTTTATGTTTAGAAGAAGGGGCCTTCCCAATCAACATTGGGAATGACACATGTTGATTTTTTATAGGCTACAGCCTTTTTATTTAATTTACTACGCGCTGGGGAAGGTGGGTTAACGTTTTGGTCCAACTCAGTACAAAAGGTGCAAAATATTAAGGTAAAAAAAAAGTTTAGGGGAATACTAGAATTTCCGTATAAAAAAAATGTGTAGTTGGAACTTTGGGTACAGGACAGGGGGTAATGAGGCATTTTCCTTAAACATTACCACTTTTATTTGGAGTAATATTTGATGATAACACCATATTAATTCTTTAGTTTCATTTTATCTTTTTTCATGCCGTAACCAGAAAAGAAAAGAGAGAGGATATATAGTATGAGCATAATGATTGGTGAATTATGATATGGGAGAAGGGAATCTATTTCCCATTCTATGAAGTTTACAAAAAGACAATTGTTGTACTGCAACTTAGCTTGACTCTACGTTTTCAGTGAACTTCCATCCCCTATAGGCTATAAATATAGCATGATACTCTCTAGCTTCTGAAACAAACAGTTTTCGACCCAGAAAAGGCTCAAATATATATTCTCCACCAAATTTAATTTTAATAAAAAACACTTAGCAAGTATGGATGACGGGAAAATTAAGGATCTGCCAAGCAAATATCACATGAATGGCGGTGATGGCCCTAAGAGCTATGCTAAGAATTCTGAATACCAGGTTCAATTGTATCCATTCAAATCATGTATACATATAGACAAAATTTCTTAAAAATTATGTACATATCTTCTTTTTTTCCCACCAAAAACATGTATGTATATAGTTTGGATTCAACTTTGTTGATGACCAGAACCCATGTATACATGTTTTTGCAGAAACAACTACTTGGATATTCAAAGAAAGTAATGAATGAGTTGATTCAGCAGCAACTTGATGTGGGATTAAACCCTCATTTTGATCCTTGTAACCCATTTCGCATAGCAGATTTTGGGTGTTCTACTGGACGAAACACCTATCTTGCAGCTCAGAATATCATTGAAGCAGTGGAACAAAAGTATAAATCTAATGAAGAAGATCCTCAAATACCAGAATTCCTTGTGTTCTTTAATGATTTAGTCCAAAACGATTTCAACACTCTCTTCAATTACATCCATAGCAACAAACCTAACTACTTCGGTGCAGGAGTCCCAGGTATATATATTCACCATCTATTTAGGTAATTATGTTTTGTATGCAGAATTATAGTGAAAACCATAAAGATTTTTTAATACAAATCTATACACGAGCCAATAGAGTTTAAAACCTTAGATAATCTAGCTAGTTTCTAATAGGTTGTTGTCAATGTGAACTTATAGCTGACAACAAAATGAAAACATGTATTATCTATCAATATATATTATGTATACCATATGAGGAGGATCTAGAATTTCTAAAATGTGAAGGCACCTAAAAAAACAAGAAAAAAAATAGTATGGGAATCGATATGCATGAGTTCCTTCAACCAAGTGTATCTTTCAACTATTTTGGAGAATGCATTGGGGCCCAACAAATAATATTTGACAAATTCTAGAAAACAACAACAACAACAACTACTACCCAGTATATTCCTACCAGGTGCGGTCTGGGGAGGGTAATATGTAGACGAGCCTTACCCCTGCCCGAAAGGGCAGAGAGGCTGTTTCCAATCGACCCTCGGCGCATAGGAAATTAGAGCATTTGACAAATTCTAAAAAATACATACATAAAATACCTAGTTTCATGGAAAGACCATGGGTTTATGTGCCCTATTATCTGAGCAAAAAATCTGTCAATGACCATATATATGTTTGGTTCATATTGAGTGAAAATTTTGTGCATATTGAGTCTAACCGTACATAATTCAGGTTTCTTGTAAGATCTTATGATAAATAAAATGTTTATTGGTAACTTGGCAAAAATATTGGTAATTGACATGCTATAATAGGATATACCTCACGGATCATGTAAGAAATTCTGCATTGTACTGTTAGTGTATATAACTTATAAAATCCTTAGATATTATATTTAGTCATCTACCATGTCTAGGTTCATTCCATGGACGAGTATTTCCAAAGGCGTTCCTAAATATTGCCCACAGTTCCATGGCACTTCTATACCTGTCAAGAATTCCCGAGGAAGTCAAGGAAAGAAGCTCAGCAGCGTGGAACAAGGGAAGAATTCATTACAGTTGTAGTGGAGCAGCAAAAGAAGTAGAGGCGGCGTATTCAACTCAGTTCAGAAAAGATATAGAAGCATTTTTGGATGCAAGAGCAGAAGAGCTTATTCCGGGAGGATTAATGGTGATTATAACTCTTGGAATTCTTGATGGTGTGCTTCCTTCTGAGTGTTCCATGGGGGTCAATTTCAGCATTCTTGGATCTTGCCTAGAGGATATGGCCAAAATGGTAATCACTTAATTAATAATAAATTAATATATCCTCCTCCCCCCACTTCGAAAACGAAACAAATATAGTTTAAGCTTTGTGCAGGACACGATAAGTATGATCATGGTGGAAAAGGAATCGACGAGCAGTTAAAAAATAATCGGACAAACTACTAAAGTACTATATATAGGAGTAGAATATATTAAAAATAAGCGGACAAACTACTAAAGAGGAGTACAATATAAAATAAATATTAAGAGCGTTTTTGAAGAGTTATAGTAGTAATTTTTATGCATTAAAGGGGCCGGGTAAATATTTGCACAATCAGGTCAATTATATATAAGGTATTATAGGTACATAATTATACTTGATAATCTGTTAAAATAGTGAGTAATAATTAGCATGATACCACAAATTAAAATATACTAATAGTATAAAAGAATTTACACTATCAATCTATGTAATTCAAAGTCTTCTTGCACCTGATTAGTGGTCAGTGGAGTGCGATAAAACCATTGGCATTCAAATAAAAATGATAGGTTATTTCTTCTTATCTACCTAAGCCTAGATGGACAAGTTATTTAATATATATGGTGGAAGATAGCTAATAATCAATGGAATATTCGAGTTCGGTGTACCACCGTTATCCTATTAACTGGAGATGCATACATCCCTGTAACAAATCATATCAAATATTAAGTTTTTTGTCTGTCCCCTCCACGGGTACTTGAAAAAAATGATGAATCTTCCATTTCAGGGCATCGTATCGGAGGAAAAGTTGGATTCGTTCAACCTCCCATACTATTACACATCACATATGGAACTGGAAACACTGATAAAGGCACATGGATGCTTTGACATCGCAAGGTTTGAGAAGCTACCAACTCCCTTCAGACAAGTTGTACACGATATCCAGACTGTAGTCTTATCTATACGAGTGGTAACAGAGGGATTATTTGAGGAACACTTTGGGAAAGACATCATTGAGGAATTGTTTCAACGTTATGCTGACAAAGTTGGTTCACATCCAGTTCTGTACGATGACAAATATCGAACAGAGGCCAGCTACTTTGTGTTTCTCAAGCGCAAAACTAATACATCCAAACCAGGAACCTAGTTTGGTTCTTAGAACTTACCATGTGCCTCGAAACAGTTATGCCAGAAAGAGGCATTTGCAGAACTTTGTGATTGTGCACTTGTTTGTATAAACCAAGGGAGATAATCCCCTGCACATTGAAATTTTTATATGGCAATTCAAAATCTTCTGGAAATTAAAAACAGAAAATTAAACACTGCCACCAGAGAATGCTCATGCTGAGCTAAGTATATAATGTGTAGAGAAACTGTGATAAAAGGACATGGAAACCATCATGATATTGTCTTGATTTCTACCAAAGCAGAACCAAATTTTGGACCCAACATAAACAGTTGGATAAAGGAGGATTGAGAAATCCTCATTCGTCCCAGATTAATGCTACATTCTGGACTTCAAATATAGATGTTTCAAGAACATTATTCAGCAGGCAGAAAAGGTCAACACGAAGAGATCCATGGTATTGAAGAGTATCGTGGAAAACAGGCAATGACCTTCTGATATCCTGAAACTCATTTCAATCAATTTAGGTGGAAAACTAAGAGGAAAGAGAAGAATACTAATGCTTAGTCTAGACTAACTCATAAGAATAATAAAGCCGTTTAAAAATCTCCAGTCTCTGCCATTTAATGGGCTATCTATCCTAATAGAAGAAACAAAACAAAAAAGAGAAACAGAAACTGCAGCTAAATAATCAACTAGTAGCTGACTCCTTCGCAATCTTCTCAGCCTTAGCAATGACTTCTTCTATACCCCCAACCATGTAAAACGATTGCTCTGATAGGTCATCATATTTCCCGTCCAGGACACCCTGCTTAAAATTAAAATGAAGGTTAAAATTATATACAGAATGAGAATTTCTGGTCAAAGTAAACAAGAGCAGGTGATAAAGTTCAGCAGAAGAATGAAGTACATATGTTTGTTCCCAAATGGTACTTCATATGAGCGGTGACGGTAAGAAAGTTGCTCCCGATTACCTGAAAACTTTGGATGCTCTCTTTCAAATCCACATACTTTCCAGGGGCACCAGTAAATACTTCTGCAACATGGAAAGGCTGGCTCAAGAACCTCTGAATTTTACGAGCACGAGCAACAGTTAGTTTGTCATCTTCACTCAGTTCATCCATTCCCAGAATGGCGATAATATCCTGGAGATTCTTGTAGTTCTGGAGAACCTTTTGTACACCTCGTGCAGTATTATAATGATCTTCCCCTAGAATATGAGGAGAAAGCATACGGGACGTAGAATCTAAGGGATCCACGGCAGGATAAATACCAAGCTCAGAAATCTGCATTGGAGAAGAGCGACGATGTTAATAAAATAGCATGAAAAGTGTTTTTCTGAAACATAATTGCTAATATAAGAAACTAACCTGCCGAGATAACACGGTTGTAGCATCAAGGTGAGCAAAGGTGGTAGCAGGGGCTGGATCAGTCAAGTCATCAGCAGGCACATAGATAGCTTGGACTGATGTGATAGACCCCTTCTTAGTTGTAGTAATCCTCTCTTGAAGCCCTCCAAGATCTGTAGCTAAAGTTGGTTGGTAACCGACCGCAGAGGGAATACGACCAAGCAAAGCAGACACTTCAGAGTTGGCCTAGAGCAATCCCAGAGATGGAGGGAAAGAATTAGAAATCATTTTACAAAAGTTTAAGCAGTTAAAAAGTAAAATATACTCAAACTAAGGTATTTGAAAAGATAGCTCACTTGAGTGAAGCGAAAAATATTATCGATGAAAAGGAGCACATCTTGCCCTTCAGCATCTCGGAAGTGTTCAGCAACTGTCAGCCCAGTGAGCCCAACACGAGCACGAGCACCAGGAGGTTCATTCATTTGACCATATACCAAAGCACATTTGCTTTCACCCTGCGGATAAATATACGTGCAAAATCAGCCAATTGCAAGAAATGTACGTGCTATGTTTTGAAAAGCAAATGTTATCTACAGAGACCTGCTTATCACCAAGCTTAATAACACCACTCTCAATCATTTCTCTGTACAAGTCGTTACCCTCCCGAGTACGTTCACCAACACCAGCAAACACTGAGAAACCACCTGAGGACGAGAAGTGAATATAAAATTAATTCACTTAAAGAACGAGAATACATGATGACTCTCTTTCATTCCTAGTGCAACTAGTAACAAACCATGGGCCTTGGCAACGTTGTTAATAAGCTCCATAATAAGCACCGTCTTTCCAACACCTGCACCGCCAAAAAGTCCAATCTTTCCACCTTTTTGATAAGGAGCAAGTAGATCCACCACCTGTCATCAAAAGCAAGTTAAATCATACCCAGAGACAGTAGACAACAGCATCATTTATGCATTCAACAGCAAATGATTTGTATATTGTATTCCAAAAGCATTTACACATGAAAATGTTGGAAACACGTTCTCAATGCAATATACTAAAACGTGTGTTCTTTTGTGTAGGTTTTGATGAATGACAAACGAAGCGAAAATTGATATATGACGAAGTTCAAGAAACAAGCGCACAATTGATATACAACGAGATTCAAGCTCAAGACAAAGTTTTATAAGTTTAATTGAGTCATTCTTATTTGTGATCTTGATCCTACAACTTGACTCGTAACATGGCTTCTCTCATAAAACTATTTTCCAAAATTATGCATATTTAATTTAACGTCAAATGATTTTAAATCATGCATATTTACAGTAGTCAAAATAATTTTTAGACATGCCTTAAAAATCTGGACTAAGATAATCGATTATGTACTTATGATAATCGATTGTTTTTAAGCCAAGACTGCGTGACAATCGATTGTGAACTAATGACAATCGATTGTGAGTAAGACAGTGAGCATCAGGTTTTTCAAACCTGCATGACAATCGATTGTGAACAAATGACAATCGATTGTGATGAGGCAGTGTCCATCAAAGTTTTTCAAAACTCAGAATAATCGATTGTGAAGCTAATGACAATCGATTGTGAAGAGACAGTGTCCTTCAGATTTTTCAAAGTCACAAAATAATCGATTGTGAACTTATGACAATCGATTGTGTTGAGGCAGTGACTTCCAGACTTTTTCAAAACTATTAAATAATCGATTGTGAGTATATAACAATCGATTGTCAAGAGGCAGTGTCTAAAATGATTTTCAAAAACTGATAAGTAATCGATTGTTGACTTTGTGCAATCGATTGTGAAGCTGACCGTTATCATAAAGTTTTCAAATACCGTCAGGTAATCGATTATTGATTCTGTATAATCGATTGTTTTGATTAAAATCCGGAAAAGATTTTTTGAACGTTATTGGGTAATCGATTATTGATTTTGTATAATCGATTGTTTTGATTAAAATCCGGAAAAGATTTTTTGAACGTTGCTGAGTAATCGATTGTTGATTCTGGACAATCGATTGTTTGTGGTAAAATCTGAAAAGGATTTTTTGAACGTTGCCAGTAATCGATTATGGATTGTAAGTAATCGATTATCAAGCGTAAAATCTGGGATTGAATTTTGATCTGACTGGCAGACAATCGATTGTTGGGGTTTGACAATCGATTGTCAGTGAGTAAAATCAGCAACTCTTAATTGGCAATTAGGCAACGGTAATGCCAAGTTTTTCAACTATAAATACAGCTTCATTTCAGTGTTTTAAACACAACAACATACTACAACTGATCATTACATTGCTATAAGCTTGCATACTTTTGTTTATCATTTTATATTCAATTTCATAAAGCTTTTGAGAGCCATATTCTTGTCCAAAGTTGTTGTGATCTAGAGCTTACTTCTTTTACTCATACCTACTCATAAAGGAGTATTTTGTTTGAGTGTTAAGTGTTTTACACACTTGTAAGAGAATTGTGATTCTCTTGTTGTAAGGAACTTGTGCTTCCTTGGTTGAAGTCTTGGAGTGTTGTATCTCCGAGCAAAGGTGTTAAGGCTTGTGTCCTTACTTTGTAAAGGTTTGTTGAGCACCCGTAAGCTTAACAAGTTAGTGGAAAATCTCGAGAGAGTCTCTCGGGGACTGGATTAGCCACGTGTTGTGGTGAACCAGAATATATCGGTGCGTTCTTTCCTTTTATTTATTTAACGCACTTAATTATTTCCTGCAAAAATTAAATTCCCCAAGTTTACGCTAAATTTTATTATAACGCTATTCACCCCCCCTCTAGCGTTAAGCATATTTTCTAACAATTGGTATCAGAGCCCAACTGTCTGAAAACTTAACAGTTTGAGAGAACCATCCATGGCTTCTACTCGTGATTCTTTTGCAGGAATTGATGAAGGACAGTGCTCCACACGACCACCTCTATTCAACGGTACAAATTACACGTACCGGAAAGAGAGGATGAAAATCTTCGTTCAGTCCAACAGCTTTCACCTTTGGAAGGTGATAATAAAGGGAAACCAAATTCCAACAAAGAAGGTGGAAAACGAATGGGTTCCCAAGTCCGAGGATGAGTATGACGCGGATGACATCCGAAAGGTTCAAAATAATGCTAAAGCAATTAATTTATTATATTGTGCTGTTAATGCTGACGATTACAGGAAAATATCGTGTTGCACAACGGCTAAGGAGATGTGGGACAAGCTAGAAGTTACGTACGAAGGTACGGACCAGGTAAGGGAAGCAAAAATTGATTTCCTAACCCATTCTTATGAATTATTTCACATGAAGGAAGGTGAAAAGGTGGACGAAATGTTTGAGCGATTTTCAATAATCGTAAATGACCTACATGCTCTCAAGAAAACATTCACGGATAGAGAGCTCGTGCGAAAAATTCTTAGAAGTCTCACACCGGCATAGAGATCAAAGGCCGATGCTATTCAAGAATCCATTGGCGTTTCAAACGTCACCATCGACGCACTAAGAGGTAACCTTAAGACCTATGAATCTACTATTCTTAACCCTTTTGTTGATGATCAAAGGAGGCAAAAAATAGCTCTAAAGGCGAGCACAAGCCAACCGCAAATTGATGAGGAAGGAGACAACGAGTTTGGACTCGTTATCAAAAGATTTCAAAAGTTCATGCGCAAGGAGTATGAACGCAAGGGCAAAAAGCAAGGCGAACAAATCAAGTGCTATGAATGTGGTGAAACCGGGCACATCAAATCAAATTGCCCAAACATCAAAAAGGAGAAGAAACCTTTTAAAAAGCAACGTGCATACATTTCTTGGGGAGGCGACTCCGGAGATGAGTCAAGCGAAGGAGAAGAAGACGAAGCAGCAAATCTTTGCCTTATGGCACATGAAGACAACAAAGATGAGGTATGTCAAATTTCGTCTAAAAACTTCTTTACTCTTGAAGAAATGCGAACTGCTTTTGATGAATTATATGCTAAGTTTATTAAGGCTTCAAAAACTGTTAAGGGCATAAAAGAAAATGCTTCATTAAAAGAAAAGGATTTTCAAAAACAGCTTTCTTTGAAAGAAAAGGATTTAGAAAAACTGGTTTTAGAAAATGAAAAGCTGAAAGAGGAAAACAAGTTTTTTGGAAAAAGAAGCGCCGATAAGCCCGAAAGTTCTACAAAAAATTGTTCTTCTTGCTTGCATCTCAAAAATGAGGTAGATAGACTCAAAGGTACCTTAGATAAGTTTAATTCTTCCCACAAGAATTTGAATGAGGTCCTTGTTAATTTGAAATCAACCAAGCATGGCATAGGATTTAAGAATGAGGTTAAAGTAAAGGTTGAAGCCAAACCCCAACCACCTAAGGCTCAACCTAGGACTAATAAAACAAATGCTTATCCTAGAAATAGCAATCCTAGAACCAATATGCATGCTAGACAAAATGTTGAACATTTTAGGAGACCTATAAATGACTTACCACCTAGAAATAGTTACCCTAGAAGTATGCATAACCCAAATGTGACTTGTCATTATTGTAGACGTATTGGTCATATTGCTCCTGCATGCTTTACACGTCATAGACATATTACTCAATCGCATCATTATAATATGCCTAACCCCCAAGGACCCAAGATGGCATGGGTACCTAAAGAACATTAATTTGTTTTGTAGGTGTGCTTGAAGGGATCAAGTGTACTATGGTACCTTGATAGTGGATGCTCCAAGTATATGACGGGAGACGAATCCAAATTCCTTCAATTGGAGCACAAAGAAGGAGGAAGTGTTATCTTCGGTGATAACAATAAAGGAAAGATCATCAGCATCGGCTCGGTCGGTAAGGATGAAAATTCCTCTATTAAGCATATATTACTTGTCAAAGGATTAAAGCATAATCTCTTGAGCATAAGCCAATTGTGTGACAAGGGAAATCTTGCTCTATTTGATTCGGATGAATGCCTAGTATTTAGACGTAGTGATTTCAAAATCATACTCCGTGGTTTTAGAGTGGATAATATTTACATGGTTGATCTTGCTAATTCCTCACCCGATTATGTTGATTGTCTAATGAGTAAAGAGGATGATACTTGGCTATGGCATCGTAGAGTAGCACATATCAATATGCATCTTTTGAACAAATTGATTTCTCAAAACTTAGTTGTTGGTCTTCCTCATTTAAAATTTGAAAATGACTCTATTTGTGACTCGTGTCAAAAGGGGAAGCAAACAAAAGCATCTTTCAAATCTAAAAACATTGTTTCAACTTCTAGACCATTGCAATTGCTTCATATGGATTTATTTGGTCCCTCTCGCATTGAAAGTCTAGGAAGAAATAAATATGCTTTTGTGATTGTTGATGATTACTCGAGATTTACTTGGACTTTATTTCTTGCCAATAAAAGTGATGCTTTTCAAAATTTTAAATATTTTCTTAAGCGTGTTCAAAATGAGAGAGAAACAACCGTCACTTCAATTAGAAGTGATCATGGGGGAGAGTTTGATCACAATCTCTTTGCGGACTTTTGTGATGAACTCGGAATCGGGCATACCTTTTCCGCTCCACGTACACCACAACAAAATGGGGTGGTGGAAAGGAAAAATAGGTGTCTCGAAGAGATGGCTAGAACCATGCTCGACGAAGCTAAGATACCCAAACATTTTTGGGCGGACGCCGTGAGTACCGCTTGCTATGTTCTAAATAGAGTAGTAATTCGGCCGATACTCATGAAAACCCCCTATGAACTTTATAAGGGAAGAAAACCAAATATTTCCCATTTTAGAGTTTTTGGTTGCAAATGTTTTGTTCATAACAATGGCAAAGACCAATTGGGTAAATTTGATGCTAAGTCGGATGAAGGTATTTTCATTGGATATTCCTCACGTAGTAAAGCATATAGGGTCTTTAATAAAAGAACCCAAATTGTGGAGGAATCCCCTCATGTTGTATTTTCCGAAAATAATGCTCGCTTGGCGAGAAAGGATTCCGGTTTTGATCTTGCAGGTATCTTAGATAGCTTGAAAGACAAAATACAAGAGGAACCACCAAAGGAAAATAAAGATGAAACTGAGGAACAACCAACGGAAGAAGCGCCACAATTGGAAAAAGAAACAAAAGTGCCAAATGAGTGGAGGACGATCAAAGATCACCCTCTTGAACAGGTAATTGGCAACGTCGGAGGAAAGGTAAGTACCCGAAACTCTCTTAAGAACACATTAGGACACACTTCTTAAGAGCTCACGCTCTCACTTGGCAACACTAGTTTAAGTTATTACTTCTTTACAAATTACTGACTTGAGCGTCGGAGACGTTTAATTCTATTTTGCAGGTATCGCCCTAAAAGATAGGGGGAATTATGAAGTTTTGGCACAGAACAATCGATTGTTCCAAGCAAATAATCGATTATTTTACAGTGCTGAAAATCGATTAGCAGTATCACTAAACGATTGTTTATGGTTCATGTTTATTATGCAGTTTCGTTAAATAATTGATTCCTTAAACTGCAAAATCGATTTCCGTCTCAATCATTCATCAAGGCTTTTCCAAAACAATCGATTGTTTCAAAATATAATCGATTATTTTCAAAATCAGAAAATTTCTGTGCTCACTGTAACATAACAATCGATTACCATATTTTGACAATCGATTATTTCATGTCAGAAATTTAAACTCTTGTTACCGTTTGGCTCCTCAATCGATTTGTGTCAGTTCCAAGTCAGGTCATAACTCTTCAACAATCGATTATTGCATCTCAACAATCGATTGTCTAACGGTCAGTGAATTTATTTTACCGTTTCTGACTGATTTGGCTTTAAATTCTCAGCAGATTTCTTCCATAAATGATAAGCCACTCTCCCCTCTATAAATAGGCTTCATATATATTCATATGCATTCACTCAAGCATCAATTGTAGCTTTCAAAATATCAAATTCTCTCTAATCCTTTGCAAAATCCAGCACCTTTCATTAAAAATGTCGGGCCGTCACTCAAAACGTTCCCGTTCTGCTAGGCACGGCGCATCCTCCTCTGTTGCCCCTCCTCGTCCGAACTATCCCTATCAAGATGGTTCCGTTCTATATTTTAATTCCGACATCGAGCTTACTCGATTCTTAACCAAATTTGAAAAGCGCGACATTCTTCCACCCCGTTTTTCAACCCACAAGTATCTTGAATCATTTGGGTCTGCTGCAAATATGCTTAAAAATTCTCAACTTCTTGACTTTTTACTCCTTACCCATCCTTACATCAATACTACATTGGTTCAAGCATTTTATTCCAACCTCCATGAGGATGATGATGGTGAGCTTGTCACCAACATTAATGGTGTTCAAATTCTTCTTTCCGATGAAAATCTTCATACCATTGCCCGTCTTCCTCATAATGGTGAAGACATTTTTCGGTACACCGGAGAGGCCGGAGCCCTTTTTGATGAAACAGCCCTCTACACCAAATCGGTCTTACTTCTTATGATCCAAATCTTTCTTCCCGTCGTCCTACAATTACGGGAATGGATCCCAATTATCGGTTGATTTTCTATTTCATCACCCGAGTCCTCAAGCCTCGTAAGCATAACCATACTACCATTTCTCAAGAGGACACTAAGCTCATGCATGCAATAATAACCGGAGCTAACATCAATTGGTGTCGGCTTATCAAAATTCACATGCGTGACGCTATCGGAGATGATAGACCTCTTCCTTATGCTCTCCTCATCATGAACTTTCTTGAAGCCACCGGATTCGTCACTGGAAATGGTCCTCTCAAAAAGAGTACCAAAAAGTGGGAAATTTCGGAATCCTCCTTTCATCATGACAGTGATCATGTAGCGCCTGCTCCTCCTCCATCCCGTCGAACTCGTCCGCCTCAAGAACCCACTCTCCAATCCATTTCCGACCAAATTGCTTCCCTGACCACCTCTGTCGGTCAATTGACTCACGAGATCCATGGATATTTTGACCACATTCATTATCCATATGCGGGTCTTGTTCCATATGAAGCAGCGCCGGATGATGAGGCGGAAAATGATGAATGAATAATTGTAGTTTTTAAGTTTGTTTTTATATGTCGTATTGTCTTCCCTGTTGCTGTAATTTTCTTTCCAATAAATAAACAAGGTTTATTTCATCTTTGGCATCTTATTATTATTTTTGCTAATGGCAAAAGGGGGAAGATAACGGGTATGCACTCTCAATATTCATAAGCTTAAATTGAGGGGGAATTCAAAAATTGAGGGGGAACAAATTGCATACTTGTTACATGTATATACTTGTCTTGAATCGTCAATATAAATTGCTTGTCTTGCATATCCCGCTTAATGTTTGCCATTATCAAAAAGGGGGAAATTGTTGGAAACACGTTCTCAATGCAATATACTAAAACGTGTGTTCTTTTGTGTAGGTTTTGATAAATGACAAACGAAGCGAAAATTGATATATGACGAAGTTCAAGAAACAAGCGCACAATTGATATACAACGAGATTCAAGCTCAAGACAAAGTCTTATAAGTTTAATTGAGTCATTCTTATTTGTGATCTTGATCCTACAACTTGACTCGTAACATGGCTTCTCTCATAAAACTATTTTCCAAAATCATGCATATTTAATTTAACGTCAAATGATTTAAATCATGCATATTTACAGTAGTCAAAATAATTTTTAGACATGCCTAAAAAATCTGGACTAAGATAATCGATTATGTACTTATGATAATCGATTGTTTTTAAGCCAAGACTGCATGACAATCGATTGTGAACTAATAACAATCGATTGTGAGTAAGACAGTGAGCATCAGGTTTTTCAAACCTGCATGACAATCGATTGTGAACAAATGACAATCGATTGTGATGAGGCAGTGTCCATCAAAGTTTTTCAAAACTCAGAATAATCGATTGTGAAGCTAATGACAATCGATTGTGAAGAGACAGTGTCCTTCAGATTTTTCAAAGTCACAAAATAATCGATTGTGAACTTATGACAATCGATTGTGTTGAGGCAGTGACTTCCAGACTTTTTCAAAACTATTAAATAATCGATTGTGAGTATATAACAATCGATTGTCAAGAGGCAGTGTCTAAAATGATTTTCAAAAACTGATAAGTAATCGATTGTTGACTTTGTGCAATCGATTGTGAAGCTGACCGTTATCATAAAGTTTTCAAATACCGTCAGGTAATCGATTATTGATTCTGTATAATCGATTGTTTTGATTAAAATCCGGAAAAGATTTTTTGAACGTTATTGGGTAATCGATTATTGATTTTGTATAATCGATTGTTTTGATTAAAATCCGGAAAAGATTTTTTGAACGTTGCTGAGTAATCGATTGTTGATTCTGGACAATCGATTGTTTGTGGTAAAATCTGGAAAGGATTTTTTGAACGTTGCCAGTAATCGATTATGGATTGTAAGTAATCGATTATCAAGCGTAAAATCTGGGATTGAATTTTGATCTGACTGGCAGACAATCGATTGTTGGGGTTTGACAATCGATTGTCAGTGAGCAAAATCAGCAACTCTTAATTGGCAATTAGGCAACGGTAATGCCAAGTTTTTCAACTATAAATACAGCTTCATTTCAGTGTTTTAAACACAACAACATACTACAACTGATCATTACATTGCTATAAGCTTGCATACTTTTGTTTATCATTTTATATTCAATTTCATAAAGCTTTTGAGAGCCATATTCTTGTCCAAAGTTGTTGTGATCTAGAGCTTACTTCTTTTACTCATACCTACTCATAAAGGAGTATTTTGTTTGAGTGTTAAGTGTTTTACACACTTGTAAGAGAATTGTGATTCTCTTGTTGTAAGGAACTTGTGTTTCCTTGGTTGAAGTCTTGGAGTGTTGTATCTCCGAGCAAAGGTGTTAAGGCTTGTGTCCTTACTTTGTAAAGGTTTGTTGAGCACCCGTAAGCTTAACAAGTTAGTGAAAAATCTCGAGAGAGTCTCTCGGGGACTGGATTAGCCACGTGTTGTGGTGAACCAGAATATATCGGTGCGTTCTTTCCTTTTATTTATTTAACGCACTTAATTATTTCCTGCAAAAATCAAATTCCGCAAGTTTACGCTAAATTTTATTATAACGCTATTCACCCCCCCTCTAGCGTTAAGCGTATTTTCTAACAGAAAATATATACTACTTCATAAATTGCATGTGCTAATCAAATATTTGCTACTCCTGTTTTGCTTCCACCAAAAGTATAGAAATGAGGACAGATACCTTGAAGCTATCACACTGAGATGTATTCAGTTCCTAATATACAGAAAAGTAGTATCACGTACCTTAATTCCAGTCACAAGGATTTGTTGCTCAGTTGCTTGTTCAACAAAAGATGGAGCTTCACGGTGAATCGGGAGATAATGTTCCGTTTCTGTGGATCCACAACATCTCAATAAAGCAAATATGAAAAAGAAAAGACAAAAGAGCTTGTCCCTCAAGATGAAAAATTGAAATAGGAAAGCAACATTATGTACGTAGTGCCATTAACAGGAAAAAAATGATTTTAGCCAAGGGACAGATTCTTACTTATATCACCCCTTTCATCAATGGCCTCTCCAATGACATTTATGATACGACCAAGTGTAGCCCTGCCAACAGGCACCTGACATTTCAAAACCAAGATTAGAAGGAGTATGAACGTGTTAATAGAAACTTGCAAACATCCTATTCAGGGGTAAAAGACCCCATACAAACTCTGAAATTAAACAAATGCGCAGCGAAACAAAGTGTTTTTCGACACATTTTTAAGAAGAAATTCAGACCGACAAAATATCAGAAAAGACATTTTAATTGTCAATTGAGAGACAATATACCATAACTTAAGTTATAAATGGATTCTTTTACGGTGTATGTAAATATATGGTATGACCGTATGAGTAAGTATAAAATTTTACCAATTTTTAGTGTATTTTGAAAAATCCGAAGAATCCATACCCAAATCAATTCTATCTGACACGGGTACTTCAAGGAAGATTAAGGATCCGTGTAATGTAATGTAATGTATGTAATGTAGCGTATGTAAATAAACTACAATGTCAAGTTTAGATAAAGTTGCACATATATATAGAGCTTAAAAGCGAGACAAGAAAATTACAGTAATAGGGGAACCAGTATTGAGGACTCTTTGACCACGCACAAGCCCCTCAGTCCCATCCATAGCAATAGTCCTAACCATATTTTCTCCCAAATGTTGAGCTACCTCTAGCACCAACCTTATATCATTATCCATCACTTCTAACGCCGTCAAAATCGGCGGCAGACCTTCATCGAACCGGACATCCACAACAGCTCCGATCACCTGACATACGCTACCAATGGCACCGGCGCCGGTGTACTCATCGGTGATCTTACCGCCAGTTTCCTTAATTTTCGGAGGAGAAGTTTTTTTCTGAGGCGCCGGCGTCGCCTTTGCGGCGGCAGATGTGGCGTAATTGACGGCGCGGTGGAGAAGGTGGCCGGCCGGAGAGGGGCGATGGATATGGGTTGTGAGTGAGGGTTTTGAAGAAGAGTGACGTATGGATGAGCGGAACATGCAGGAAAGGAACCTTCGAGCAGCCATGGGTAGTGTGATACAGTTGATTTTACATTTGCATATGAATGAAGGGAAGTGAATGAATAAAAGAAAGAGAGAGTTGTGTTTCTGTTTGAAGAAAGAGAACGATATATTCTGCGTCCGACGAGTTCAAACAATGCTGAAGCACCACGTGTTGGGTACCATTGGCTGCTTATTCGCCGCCGTTTTTTCCTTTTTCAGTTTAGCTGCACTTTTTTCTTTTTCCTTTTTCCTTCTTTATTATGGACGATTCAAAAGGTGGAGATAATAATGGATAAAAATCTCCATTAATTTTGTCTTACAAATTGAACTCATTTTTCAATTTTAGACAACAAATGTTATACTCTGATTTTAATTTAATTTGTTAAGTACACATACATACTTTAAATTATCACTATTTGTGTTTTTATTCAAATATCAATTATATTTTTTTCTTTTTATAATTTGTACGTAAAATTATCTCGAGTTGCAACATATACTGAAACTCCCTAGGATACTCTTTATTGCCAATGTATTATTTCTTATATATCTATGCAATTGTATATATCAAACTTTATGTTGAACTTCTTGTGTTATAACTATAGCTTTGTATTTTTGTTTCTACAATTTTTTTTTCTATAATAGTGATTTGATGTTCATTCTTCTTGTTGGTTATGAGTTTTTCATTGATATCGAGGTGTTTGTGATATTGAATGTGTTATATTGTGCCCATAGAGAACTAACAACTTTAGACTATTTTTTGTCCTTGATTCTCAATCTTAGAAGGTTAAGAAGATATCAATTTTTGACTCAAAAGATATTAAAACTTTTTTGAACAAATCAATAAAAAAATGAAGGAGTAAATCTTAGCTGGTATAATAATCTCCAGAAATAATAATAGATAAAGAGAAGTTTTAAAGAGAAGGAGTAAATCTTTAACGATTCTACTTTCATAAAAATCTTTTAGATATCTTTTCACTCGTAAATAGTAGTGTAGCCAAAAAACTCGGAATCCCCTTTATAAGGATATTGTCCTCTATATATACAAAGAGTAAAACTCATCTAAGTTGTAAAAAACTAATTACAAAGAATATTCTCAATGTCCCCTAATGGACCTACACTATTACAAGGGTCATATAGTCTTCCTCGGGACATAGACCCAAGGAGACCATGTCATTCGTCGTACTCATCGTTGGTCGTGATTGGTCAAATTTGAACCCATACAGTTAGCCCATCCGCTTGTCGGGGGTTGCAACTAGGTGCGTCCTCGATGAGCGGACATCATGCGTTCTCATGGAGAAATTTGATCCATTGAGACGTTACGACGTCGCCACCCGGGGATCGTCAGTGTGCCTCCAAGCTACCGGATAATAGACTTTACCAGGAAATAATGTCATCTTCACGTACGTCATCATCACGCATGTTTTCGAGGCAGGAGTTGATGGCTTGGTGCTTCAATTCTAGCGCTACTTTGTGGCCCTCCATTTCGCTAATAGGCGCCACCCAACCCTATAAATAGGTGAAGGGTTTGTTTTTTCGAAAGTTCTTGGCCATTCCACTCCCGATAACCTCCTTCTCTCTCCGAGCTAACACAGATAACTTTTTGCTTCTTCTCCTCATATTCTTCATTCACAACTTCATCTTCTTCTTTTGCTTCTACGGTATCAGCATCTCCTATCTCTTTTAACAAACGCATGCAGATAAAACACTAATATCGCGAAGGGATTCCTGAAGCCATTCCAATGTCCATGATTCCCCCTTCGGGCGGTGAAGATACGGTGGTAGAAGAGGGTGACAGCCTTCCTATGGTGGAGGAATTACTGCCAAGACACCCCTTCCTCAAAGATCCCTCTCCTACTCCGGACCTCGTGCTCTCTGAGATGGAGCAAGTTCACATTGACGCTCTTCATGTGAAGTATGGTATTCCCGCTCATGTAGATATGGTTTCGGCGGGGAGAGATTTTGTTAGATGTCCACAGACCGGGGTACTACGCTTTCTATGAGTACCCTTTCATGATTGGCTATACTTTTCCTCTCTTCCCCTTAGCGGAAGAGTTCTGTAGGTTCTACCAAGTTTGTCCGGCACAACTTTCGCCATATACGTTCAAGATACTTCTATTGCTGACCAAGTATGTGGAGTTGGTAGAGTGTAACGTTTCTATCCACCACCTTCTGCACATGTTCACGCCTGGCTTCCATAAGGGTACCATGGTGCATTTGAGGTTCCGTGACACGTAAGGGCTGGTGGTCGGGACAGACGATCGGGCAAGTCACAAGTTTTGGCACAAGTACTTCTTTGTCAAAACTGAACATATCATTTTTTACTCCATTAGGTTCCTAGAGCGATGAGAATGAGACTCGTAAGTATCGCCACTCATTTTACACTTCCTTCGTCTATATTCATTTTCCTTATAAAGTTTGTTTGCTTCCCGTTTGCAGCTATTGGACATCCACCTCGCCCTATTGCGGATATCAGGAATTGGGTAGCCTATCTGTTACCTCATGTAGCAGAAACTCGAGATTGGCCCACTTTCGTAAAACGTTATGGCCCTAAAGTTCCATCTGGTAAATGTTTTCCTTTTCACTTCATTGGCCGTATGACATTTTTTAGTAATACGACCCTTCGTGATAACAGGTCGAGGAGCTTCCCAGCGGAGGGCGTCAGTCCGAAAGGGTCATCCTCAACCTATTCAATTAGAAGGTCCCTCTCGAGTTGTGGTCATGAGGGAGGAGGCTTCTTCAGTACCGGCCTCACACCCTTTGGACGAATCCTCTAATAGGGACGAGCCATTATCGAGAAAAAAGGAGAACGATGGAGATCAAGAAGGGCATGAGCGTGGATGCTGATAGAAGCAGGGCATCACAAACGGCACTCATGCCCGTATTTATGGCTGATTCCATTTTATCAGGGAGATCCCCCAAAGTGGAAGAAGTTTACCTAGGAGCCGGCTCCGTGTTGGGGTTCATCGTGTCGAGGGTGACGGCTCAGGTTCAGATTTCGACCCAAAGGATGTCAATGAATTTGTGGGTCACCATACTCACATGGAGGTCATAATGGAAGGGTATGATCATCATATAGTCGTCCCGAAGGACTACAACCTGCTACTGAACCGCGAGCAAGTGGCGTCTGTTTTAGCTCCTCTATGTGTTGCCCCTGAAAACAAGGTTCTTAGGGCGATGAGCGACGTAGATTTGTTTCAGAAGGTCGCTTGTATGGCCTTGCGCGTAGGTGCCTTTCCTTTCCTTTTCGTAATTGGTTTTGTGTTGTGATCATCGACCTGTACTTTGTTTCTAACTTCTACTTTTTCCTTGTGCCATGCCCTGATTATGGATACCGAGTAAGAGCATTGGGACAGGAAAAGGACGACTATTTACGAGAAGATGTTATCCAAGTATCAATAGTATCGTGCTAAGCATCACGTGATGGCCGGTTTTTATAACCAGGACCTTGAGTTTTAGTTGTTTTGCGTTGTGCCTAAACAGAAAGAGGACCAACTGGAGCGTAAGATTGAAGAGTTAAGGAAGCGGGATGAGGAGCTCGTGAAGGTTGTTGCCCGTAACAGTGAACTCGAGGCTTCCCTTAAAGTGAAGGAGGACGAGCTTGAGTTGAGCAGGGGTGATGGTCGAAAATGCCGACTTGCAGGATAAGGTAGCCAGTTTGACCGCCAAATTGAGTGCGAGCGCGATGGAGGTAGAGTGGCTTAAGGGCGAGCTGAGTCGGTACTGATAAGTTGGCGGCATCTATTTCTGGAACTGCATATTTGGAGAATGCCATCCGTGTTTGTAGGTCGGAGCTGGCCAAAGAGAAGGAGGCCTCTAATCATAAGGTCGCGAGGCTCGATGGGCGTGTAAAAGAACTGGACGCGGAGTTGTTTGCGTTAAATGGACAAGTGGCCTTGTTGAGGGAGGAAGATGCAAGTTGACATTCTCAGCTTTTTATGTCTTGTGCCTCGGCCGACCCAGTCGTGCCTCATCGTTTATATGAGTTGTGGGTCTATGTTGAGGCTCGACTTGACATGTACAAGGCTTTTCATGCCGAGGAGAGGGCAACTAAGGCGGAGCTTCAGGCCGTGCACACCGAAGCTCGTGCAGCTCGGGAGGCATGCGAGTACGACCATCTTACACCTGACATGGATGACATCAATTCTGATAATGCGAACCGTCTTTCTTCGGACTCGTGGTACGGAGATGCTTACCCCAGCAGGGATGATGTGTAGTCTTTTATTTGCACTTGCTTTTATTTTTGGATTTTTGTAGGGGGGCATACTTGAGCCTGTTTGTAAGGACAAGTGTAAATAATTTTTTGATGCAATGTAAAATTTCTTTTTGTTGATTTGTTCTTCTTTGCAATGTTTATGATATCCGGAATACCTGTCGAGACTTTAAGTCGATTTAGCTTTTGGGCGAAGATTCCTTTTTTGATGTTGATTCGGAATATCGTCAAAGTAATATCCCATTGTAGTTCAAACGAGGTCTAACCTATGTTATCGTCGATGGCCTTGGCCACTGGGATGTTGCTTCAAAGTATTATCAAAGTAGGATCAGTCATAGTTTGAACAAGGTCGAACTCATGTTTTAGTCGATGGCCTTGGCCATTGGGATATTGCTTCAAACTGTCGTCGAAGTATGATCCGTCGTGGTTCGTACGAGGTCGAACTCATGTTTTAGTCGATGGGCTTGGCCATTGGGATGTTTCTTCTAAGTATTGTCAAAGTAGGATCCCATCATGGTTCGTACCAGGTCAAACTCATATTTTAGTATATAGCCTTGGCCATTGGGATGTTGCTTTGAACTGTCATCGAAGTAGGATCCCTTCATGGGTTGTACGAGTTCAAACTCATGTTTTAGTCGATGGCCTTGGCCATTGGGATGTTGCTTCGAACTGTCGTCAAAGTAGGATCCCATCGTGGTTCGTACGAGGTCGAACTCATGTTTTAGTCAATGGCCTTAGACATTTCTCGTTGGATATTTGATCGTATTCTCGTAGGAAGATATGTCGATTTTATTCATGCAATGGAGGTTTGATTATATACTTGAAAGAATCACATGTTGACTCTGTACATATAATGGAGATTTGATTATATTCACATGTCGACTATGTACATAGTTCATATAATTTAGACTATCTATATCCAGTCCCTTCATTACTTTGCTCATGAGACCATGTCGTAGGCCGGGGTAATGAACAACACTTTGAACCTCAAGAGGTCTCCCTTGACGCCTCATTAAAAACCTCCCCGGGAAAACTCGATGGGGACAAAACCCGATTGGCCCTCTTGTTGTAGTACTTTTCCACTTGTTGCTTTTGGGCTACCATTCTTATGTTGGCCATGTCTCTCCGTTCTTCGACTTCATCCAGATCTTGTAGCCTACTTTTGTCATTGCTTAGTCCGCTCTCATTGGAGTATCTCAAACTAGGCTCTCCGACCTTGATGGGTATAACTGCATCAGTCCCGTAGACCAGTGAATATGGCGTCTCACTTGTGCTGGTTTTTGGCATAGTGCGGTATGCCCATAATACTTCCGATAGTAGTTCAGGACATAGCCCTTTAGCATTCTCAAGCTTATTTTTCAATATATTTAATACTAATTTGTTGGAGGATTCGACTTTACCATTACCGGCAGGGTGATATAGCGTGGAGAGTATTCGTTTGATGTGCCGTTTTTTGAAAGACTCAGTCATTTTCTTTCCGACGAACTCGGTTCTATTGTCACAGCTGGTTTCTTTGGGGATGTTGAAATGTCATATTATCTTTTTCCATATGAACGCGATGACCTATTGCTCACGTATATGAGTGTATACACCTACTTCCACCCATTTAGAAAAGTAATCAGTTAAAACCAAAAGGAAACGCACCTTACTGCATCATGCTAGGAGGGGACCGACTATATCCATACCCCACCTTATGAATGGCCATGGTGAAGTGATGGAATAAAGGAGTCCTCCTGCTTGATGTATCATAGGGGCTTACGTCTGACAGTGTTCCCATCTCTTGACATAGTGTACGATTTCTTTTTTCATGGTGGGCCAGTAGTATCCGGCGTGAATGAGGCATCGGACGAGGTCACAGTTTGCTGTGTGGGCGTCGCAGTGCCTTTCGTGTACTTCTTCTAGTACTATCCTTATTTTATTTGGCCCAAGAGATTTGGCTAGGGGCACCGAACATTTTTTGTAGAGATTGCCGTTTACGAGGCTGTACCTGGTTGCCTATACCCGGAGTTTTTTGGCTTCTTTTTTATCTTACGAGAGCGTTCCATCGTGAAAATATGCTACGAGGCAGTTACGCCAGTCCCAAGTTAGGTTTACAGAGTGTACCTCGGCGTAATCTATTGCGGAATGGAGAAGGGTGACCATGTTTTTTTTGTTGATATTTTTGGTAGCCGCCGCTAGTTTAGCGAGGCCATCTGCTTCGATATCTATGCCATGGGTATTTGGTTGAGGCGCCATTCATCGAATTCTGGTAGTAGTTTGTAAATTTTTGACTGGTACTTTTGTAGTCTTTGTTCTTTGATTTGGAAAGTCCCGGTGACTTGGTTCACCACGAGTTGAGAGTCGCAATTGAGAACGAGTCGTTGAGTGCCATATTTGAGGGCTAACTTCAATCATAGGTTCAAACTCGGCCTCGTTGTTAGTCATCTCGGAGTATGGACTGGCAAATTACTTTGCCTGTAGGGAGTTCGAGGACGAGTCCCAGTCCTGATCCCGAGGCATTAGAGATGCCATCACTGTAGAGGATCCAGAGGTCGGTGTGTGGAAGCACGGATCACTTCCTGTTCTATCTTGGGAAATATTTCCGTGTTGAAATCAGTGACGAAGTCGGCGAACACATATGACTTAATGGCAGTTCGCGGTTGGTACGTTATGTCATTCTCACTTAGTTCTATGGCCCATTTGGCTAGTATACCAAATAGTTCGGGTTTGTGTAGGATATCTCTTTGGGGGATGGTTGTCACCACCTTTATGGGGTGACATTGAAAGTACAGTCTAAGTTTTCGTGAAGCTACGACTAATGCCAGAGCTAGTTTTTCAACGTGAGGGTACCTTGTTTCACTGATATAGTAAATCAGAGATTTTGTACCTTATTTTCACGGACCAAGACTGTGCTTACCGCAACTTCGAAAACTGCTAGATACATAAGTAGACATTCAACCGGGTCCGCTTTGACGAGTAGTTGTGGTGAAGATAGATACACTTTCAGTTTTCTCAGGGCGTCCATGTATTCTTCATTCCATTGTAGTCTATTGTCTTTTCGTAGCACATTGAAGAATTTGCGACATCTATCCGAGGATCGTGAAATGAAACTTGATAGGGCTGTTATTCGTCCTGTTAATTTCTGCACCTACTTCTTGCTGGTCAGTACCTCCGGTATTGGACCGATGGCCCTGATCTTATTCGGGTTGACCTCGATACCCCTTTGTGACACTAGGAAACCAAGGAACTTTCCTGAAGTTACATCGAAGGCGCACTTTTCAGGATTTAGTTTCATCCCGTATTACCTTAATATCTCGAAGGCTTCCTTCAGATGGCCAATGCGATCCTCTTTCTTTGTCGAGTTGTTCTTTGAATATCTTGGTGACTAATCTTTGATATGTGGCCCCTTTATTCTTGAGCTCGAACGACATCACCTTATAGTAGCATGTTCCATGGTGAGTGATGAAAGTTGTCTTTTATTCATCTTCTTCATCCATTAGGATTTGGTTATAACTGGAGTAGGCATCCAATAAGCTCAGCAGCTCGTGCCCTGCTATTGTGTCGATAAGTTGGTCGATGTGGGTTAACGGAAAGAAGTCCTTCGGGCATGCTTTTTTCAAAGTGGACACACATCCGCCACTTCATGTTCTTCTTTTTGACCATGACGACATTGGCGACCCATTGGGGGTATTTCGATTCTCTGATGGAATTATTGGCGAGTAATTTATCAACCTCCTCGCTGACCGCCTCATTGATTGCAACATTGAACTTTCTCCTCATTTCTCGTACCGGAGGGTAAAGTATATCGACATTCAACCTGTGTGTGGTGATATCCCTTGGGATTACTGGCATATCTGAGTAGGAAAAATCAAACAAAGTTGTTAGTTAAAAACTCACGATACTTACCTGGCTCCAAGAGATTGTGTCCAACATAAGCCTTTTTTGTGCTACCGGTGTTATCCAATTGGACGGGATCGAGATCTTCTATGGTCGCTTTGAAAGCTTTTACGATGTTCGGGTCTTTGATATTCTCGACTTGTATGTCGGGTTTGATTCCCCACATGACAGATTGTTATGCCTCCGCACTTGCCCCTTTTAGTTGTTTGGTGTGTGTGCAATCTTGGTCAATCTGGTACCATTCTTGGGCGGTGTGTGGCTTGCCTCAGATGTTGAATATCCCCCATAGGGTGAGAAATTTGATTATTTGATAGAAACTTGACGGGACGACTCACATGACGTGTATCCATGGACGTCCTATGATAGTGTTGTAGGCTATTTCCTGGTATGACGTGGAATGTCAGTTCCAGGGTGACCCCTCTTGCCAGGACGGGTAGCACTATTTCTCCAGATATTCGCTCCACTACATTATCAAAACCCATTAGTGTTATGCAACGCGATATTATTTTATCCTTGAGCCTCATCTGCATAAGAACGTGTGGGTGAACAATACACACGCCGCTTCAGTCATCCACCATAATTTTTTTTCATCGGTATCTGCGATGCATAAAGTTATAACCAAAGCATCATAGTGGGGGAAGGACATACCGTCAGTATCCAACTTATCGAAGATGATACTATCTTCGGGGTCGTCATACCGTTCATGGGTGACTGTCTGTTTGAGTTTATGTGTGGTGGTGAATTTCACATGGTTGATTACCGTGTTGTCGCCTCTTCCAATGATCATTTGTTTAGTATCAGCCGGTGATGGTGTTTTGGAGGTCCTTGAGGTTGATCATGCCCTCGAGCGAAGTTGGCCCGTCCTCTGTTGCTCAGCAGTTCTTTCAGGTATCCCTGGTTTAAAATTCTTACTACTTCTTGTCGCAGACCTATGCAGTCCTCGGTCTTGTGTCCTCTTTTCTGGTGAAATTCACACAGGATATTTGACCTCCGTGTCGGGTAGGACTTCATCTTTTGGGGTCAATGCACCTTTATCCCGAGCTTTTCCAGTGCGTACACTATTTTTGAACAGGAAACACAAAAATTATGAGCAGATAGCAGTGGAGTCACACCTCTTTTGTTTTAAGGGGGAAGGTATGTCGAAGCGCGACATTTGCATATTGTGGAGGGGGAGGATTGGATGTTCGGATATAAGGCTGGTGTCTTTCTCGATTGAAACGTAGTAGTTGATCCCTTTCGCCCATCATGGCGGAGTTCTCTCCTTGTCTCGGTCTAGACTGATGTTAATCACTGAAGCGGGCCATTTCAGGTCATCATCATCTGCCCTTGTAGATGCCCCATTTTTCAAAAGCGAAATCGGGTTTTACGACATTATGGTCAAAACAACTCTATTTCCCGTTTGGGAATTGGGTTACGGAATTGGAAGAGTCGCCACCTAATGATTATATTGCATTAGAACACTTAAGATGAAGAGAGTGTTTTTGAGAGAAAAACCATAGTTGGGTAAGGGCTTGAAATTATCTCGAGGGGAAGGTGTTAGGCACCCCTCAAGATCCACAAATGTGGTTTCCGGCCGTGCTAATTGTGACTTTATAAAGAGACGAAGCAGTTAAACAAATAAGGTTCACATATAAGACATTCACATAACTTGAAAGCTAAAAAAAGGAAGGACATAAGTTTGAAATAAGAGAGAGGATTAGTTTGAAAAGCATCAAGAAAGCATTTAAATAAAGCACATAAAAGAAAGAGGGTCCTAGGTTTAACTATAATATGGATCATTCGATGCAATATATCGCACATACTCCCAAAGAGGGGTCGCTTTATGATATTATCGCATCGTCATCATCTCCATATTCTACCCTTCCCGCCCCTTAGAGGTTATTTAAGCGTGTGAATTGGTCACGGATGCTTATTGCGTGCTATTACCTGTCCCGTCCTATAGATCCTAGAGGGCATTTAGGATCACTATTCCTTTAAGGTTGGAACAAAGACGAACCCTTAAGTTTAAAGGTTGAAATACTAGGTGACATACAAAAACAAATAAGACTTTCATATAAAGGAACCACATAAGACATGTAAAGGCTCAATTAACCCTCTACAAGAGAACACGTAATTAGCACTTCTCAAACACATGTAAGGTCTAAGGAAGGGGGAGAGTTTTAAAAACTGAAGTATGAATTGAAACAGAAACGATGGAGTTTGCAGAAAAATGTAAGAGAGAAAAAAGTTGAGATTTTAAGGGAGGCAATATAAGTTATTATCTTTAGAAATCTGCAGAAGTCTTTTAGGAAAATTTGAAAAGCTTAGTAAAATAGTTTTAGTCAGGCAGAGTAAAAGAATGAGCGTGGAAGCATTTTGAAGTTACAGAACAGTAAACATACAGGCCTTTTGAGTTTTTAAAAAAAGAATTAGTACGCAGACAGTTGAAACAGGGGTCTAATCTGGGCAGGAAATGCAGCAAAACCTTTTTGCATAGATGATTTTAAAAATTTGATAGAAGTTTGTAAAAAATAGAGAGGGCTTTCAGAAACAAACAGATTCAGATTTCAGACGGAACGAATTAACTTGAACAAAACTTGAAAGTGATTAGCCTATTATATCATTTTATCCAGCCTAAGATCTGCCTAGGCGTTATAAAAAATAGTGAGCATGCAATAGTTTCTGAATTTTAACAGGGAGTTAGCTAACCAGTTTTACATTTTTTATTTAGCAAGATTAGTGAGGCATTCAATAGTTGCAAAAGAAGACCCTAAGCAAATGATATCTAATGCATATAGAGGTCCTAAAGCATGATATCTAAATGCGAGGCAATAATTTTGATTATTAACTAAAAGATAGCAAGCTGAAAGTAAAAGACCTGAAAACAGGATTTCTATGTGTAAGATGCATGCCTTATTCATGGTTTCTATTACGCAAATAGGTAAGTAAAACCCTATAACATGCTTTCTACCCATATCTTTAATAATCATGCATAACCCTCCCCAATTTCACTATAATCCCCCACTGTTCTTACAAATTATTACAGCCAAGTAATTAAAAATACAACAGTGATAAAAGGAAAATAAGAAGTTATTCTATAGAGAGCCTTCAGCCAAGCCCAAACATCTCCAACCTCATTCCTTTAGAGTTTCACAGTACCAAGGCTTGGGTGCGGCAAAGTTCCCTAAGGGTTCGTTTGAACCCCTGGCCAATACCAGGCACCCAAAGATGTCCCTATTAGACAATTTCAAACATTGGAAGCACCAGCCTTGTGCATCAGTGTTCCACGGGAGCTCAAGGCTCCCATGGCAGTGCTTACACGAATGGGGCAGACCCTAAAGCTCTAAGAATGAGATTGTAATTGAGAGAGTTGAAAATAGTTGAGAGACAATTTAAAAGAAATAGTTGGGAAAATTGAAAAGTTGAGGCAGTTTGAAGAAACAGTCGAAAGAGTTGAAAATGGCTCTTTTGAAATTATTTTAGAATGCTCAGTTTTTTAGGACATCAGGGCATCGCACAAACAGGGGGAGGGGAAAGGGGACACACATAAGTAAAGTGAACTACATACATACAGACAGCATGATGGAAGAAGTAATCAGATGTGATTGTAAGACAAAGGTTCAATTTCTTATTTCATCAAATTCTAATTCACTAAGCTTCAAATAGAGATTTTAGGTTAAACAAGTAGTCAAACAGACATGGATGCATGGTAGCAGTGCTCAAAGAAAATATTCATTGAGACATGGAGGGGATAAGAGAGCAAATAAGTAAAGTGCAAATAAGTAAAGGGAACAAACAACATGATGGGCAAAAGTAATCAGACCTTGTTAAAACAAGAGTTTAGCTCTTATTGTACTAAACCCCAAATATAGCCAACCTCATGGAGTGGTTTCAGAATTGTTAAGTAGCCAAGCAGTAGTGCACATAGAAGAAGAACATGCATTGAGACATGGAGAGGGGATAGGGGAAAGACATGCTAAGTTAAACTAGTATACCAGTAAGTAACATGCTAGTGACAAAGATAGCAACAAAACCATAGATAAAAGCACACAAGAAATTATATGAATTGCAAAATTAATAGGAACATGTCATTTTGGAAACTGTATCTCAAATAGGTGACATACCAGTTGCAGAAAATAGGATACAATAGCAATGTAATAGTGGACAAAGGGAGAGCAAAGTATGCAAAGGATGGGGGCAACAATATGGGAATAGCAGCAGTAATGTGGTAATAGTATCAGCAACAAACCCAATGTAGACAAATAAATAGAACCCACCAGTGCAAAGTAACCAATCAAGTTACTCAATCTTCGCTGTTAGCCGATTGAGTGTTCAAAGAAGGGAATGAGAGAGTATAGTAATAGCAAGAAAAGAGAAAGTTCAGAGAGTTTTTGGTGGTGAGAGCAGTGTGTGTCCTTTTAAAGAGAGAACTGAGAAGTATTTATAGTATCAGACGAGTAAAAAAATAAGGTGTTAATCCCTATTTAAGGAACTGATATCAATTATAATCAAATAAGTGTGTGGACTCCCCTTTAATTAAGTAATCATTGTCAAACGGTACCAAGCAGTCATTCAAAAGGAAAGGAACCACTAGATATGGCTTGACCACATAAGGAAATAAAAATAACATAAAGTATACAATGCAGACTAGGTACATGAGGCTTTAACCAGGGAAATCTGTCAAGCAAATAAGTAGACATACTCATACACATATATAAGGAAAAGTACCAATCTAATTCTGGAAAACAATTTTCGAAATTGAAAACTTGGGAAAGCAGTTATTTCATTGGGGAATGTATCACACTGATTGAGAAAAATCAATACCAAACTGTAAAGAGAGTACAAGTCACAATTTAATGCCAGTAATCATATCCTTAAAGAGATGGTAAGAATCAGTATAAAGTCACCATATAAACAACCAAAAATGTCAAAAGAAGAAGAACAACATGGTATGGGAATGAAACATTGGCAACAAAAATCAAAGCAAAGGGCACAGAGCTCATAGAAGAAACATGCAAATAGGAAAACACAGATACAAACATGTAGGGTTAGGGGTTTTTATCAGATTTTGACAAAAAGTTCAGAGGTAGTACTGAAAGCCATGGATTAGTGCTAAAAATCAGGAAAGTAAAGTACTTTAGAAGGGGGTTATGAAACCCTAGAAATAGAAATTACAGCGTGAAACCCAAGTTGACAAAGAAACAAACAAACAAGTAAAATAAACAAACACAAACGAATACATAGCACTCAGAAAGAGTAGAAGAACAATTTCGAAGAAGGGGTTATAAACCCTAATTTGGAAGAATGGTAATCATCGAAAAATTTGAAATAACTGGAGAAGCTAAGTAGAAATAGAGTAGAAAACAAAACAAAAAATCAAACTAAGAGTTATTTAAAAGGGTAGAGATTAAAGAGAAAAATTAGGATTTTCAAACAGATTAGGGAAACGAAAAACCTGGCTGTGAAACTCTTATACAATGCCGTAAAAGGCATCATCATTCAAAGATCACCAGAGAAACACCGGAAACAGACCCCAAATAGAGCTTCAGTGACCGTCTTCCATGGCGGAAGCTGCTAGGCTTCAAGCTTGAGAGAGGAAACCACGATATAAGATGCCATGGTTGCTGGAAATCGAGAGGAGTGAGGGAGGAGTGAGCTGGTATGGCGATGAAGGCCATGAGAGAAACAGAAGGTTTTAAGGAGATGAAGGGTTAGAGAGTGTCTGAGAGTGAAAGCGGATACAAAGGCGGCGGATTGAGAGAAATGATTTAGGGTAAAGGGGTTATAAGTTTAATTAAGGCAAGGTCAATCGTGGACCGTTGATCAAAACGATCAACGACCACGATTTTAAACGGGGATCCTGGTGGGTTAGTCCAAATAGGTTTGGGTCGGGTTATCTTGTAATTGGGTCGTGATTTGGGGGGGGGGGTGGATTTAAGTTAAAATGTGGCTAAATTTGAAAGGTTAAAGGGCTATAATTAAATACCTAAATTTCCCTTAATTTAATTTTGTAAAAATAGCAACAGATTTTATAAAACTCCAATAAAAATACTAAGATAATAAAATATGTTTGGAAATTAATTAAAAATACCAGGAGCAATTTTTCACTTGAAATACTCATTAAATAGATAAATAGGCTAAAATTGCAATTTAATGCAATTTTAATTTAAAAAATACCTAATGGCTTCGTAAAATCCTTTAAAAATTACATAAATTATATTTTATTTATGTAAATGAGAGAATAAAATAATTTATTTATTAAAATAATAAGATTTTATACTAAATATTAGATTTTACAGTACAAAATAAGTTATAAATTGGTTTTAAACTTGAAAAATTATAGAAAAGTACCAAACCTCTTGTGGATGTTTATATATGCATTCACAAGCTATTTTGAAAGTATTTTGGGTACAAAAATATATAGAGAAATATTGGGTATCAACAATCCTCACTTTGGAGCAATAGGCATTATGGATATCTTCCCACGTGGTAGATGGGGTACTTCATGAGTCTACTGAGTAGCTTTTTTGTTGCTTTTGACCCATTTTTGCTTAGCCCATTTTGAAAGGCTACTACTTCCATCCCTTCTGACACGTTTGGTAGCTCATCCTTACTCTGTTGAATCGGGATAGGAAATTCCGAAGTCCCTCGCCCGTCGTTTGCCTAACGGCGAAGATATCATTGACCCTAGCCTCTGCCTTTTTCACTCCCACATGCGCGTTTATGAACTTATCTGCCATATCTTCGGACGTTGATATCTATCGTGCTGGTAGTTGGAATATCATATCAGTGCTCTCTCTGTGAAAGTTTCGCTGAACATTTTCAGCAGTACAGATGACACAGGTTCCTTTGATAAATCGTTACCCTTTACTGCGGTAACGTAATGGATTATGTGATCTTCTGGGTTCGTGGTACCATCATATATTTTCAAATATGGCGGTTTTTGAAGGTCTTTGGAATAGAATGGGGACCTGCCCCTTTGCTATACGGTTGTTCGGCGAATTAGCCCACATCGCATTTTGGTAACAATTTCGGAGCGCCTGGTATTTTATCGACCCTTACCTGATGTTCCTTCATCTGGTCGCGGAGTGTTTTATTCTCATTTTCCATCCCTGCCATTTTCTTTAAGATGGTCGTACGTGTATCATCGCCTGCATCAGTAACAGTACGGGTGTTACCTGTTCGTGTAGCGTTTGGCTCATCGGCAGCAGCTGCGATTTTTGTGGGTAGCGCGTCTTCGATACCTCTCTGAACGGGTTTCTCGAGCATGTTGCTCGAGGTACTCGTTAACCATTCTTCTAGTAGCCTCTTGACAGCCGACGGTGCTTCTCCTGGTGCGGATGTTGAGGTTTCCCTCTCGCGCAAGATCGTTAGATCCCCGTGCGGAGGAGGTGAGATCTCTCCCTCAAGTATAACACTTGGTATTGCATTTTCATTGTCTTCTCCACTGGTCTCGTTGAGGGAATTCAGGAGGTTGTTTGTGACACCCCCTATTGCTTTTAGCCTCGCTTCTCCCTTTCCTGCCATTGTTGGCTTTTATGAAGCTGAAGAAAAGTGATTGTTTCTTTCAAGAATCTAGATAAAAAGTACGATTGTAGGTATAAAAATCTCTACAGACGGCGCCAAATTATTTAACCCAAAAGATGTTGAAATCTTTTTGAACAAATCAATAAAAAATGAAAGGTAATCTCCATAAAGAATGATAGATAAATAGAAGACAAGACACAAAGTTTCTTTAATGATTCTACTTTCATAAAAATCTTTTAGATATCTTTTCACTCGTAAATAGTAGTGTAGCCAAAAAACTCTGAATCCCATTTACATGTTATTATCCTCTATATGTACAAAGAGCGAAACTCATCTAAACTGCAAAAGACAAATTACAAGGAATATTCGAAGGAATATTCTCAATGTCCCCTAATGGGCTTACATTATTACAAGGGTCATACAATGTTTCGTTTGCCTTAAGGTTGTCTTCCTCAGGACATCGACTTAAGTAGACCCCGTTATTCGTCGTACCCGTCGTTGGTTGTGCTTGGTCAAATTTGAACCCATATATATATATATATATATATTATATATATATATTGTTATCGATTGTCCGTGTTCAAAGCAACGAGAAACTGGAAACCAGTAAGAAGAAGAGACACAAAAAAAAAAAAAAATCACAGAAATGAAGAAATCCGAGACCACAGAATTCACTGTGTGTCCTTAAGGAATCTAACCCCCTCACTGTACCCGAGGTTGTGGATTATTTCCTCCCAGGATATAACGGATATACCTGTCGTAGGAGTGGCGGTACCTCAAACGCGTACGATTTCGACGAACTCAAATTCGGGAACGAAATCACACTATGACTCGATATGTTTCAGTTTGCAGAAAAGAATGCAGAATTTTTAATGCACGAATAATTTTTTTTTCCAGTACTCGAAAATGAGGCATTGCCTCAATTTATATAGCCTCGAATTGTGACTGTTCGGAAAGGCTTGGTGCCTGTTCGGGAAAGGCCATGCCTTTTTTCTGAAAAATAAGAACGTTGGGAAGTTTACAGTTAACAAATTAATATTTTTCCCGCGGGAATTAAAAATAATTTTAGAAAATGAAGATTGAATTTTAAATAAATTTGGTCCAAAAAGATTATCAATCAATCAGATCATTTGACCAAATCCAAATCCAAATCCAAAGCCGAAGCGGAGCCGAGCGACGACGACGGCGCGAGGGGAGTCCCTCTTCTTAACCCTTTAAGAGCTAGAAGAAGTGCTTTCTAATATAAGCACATAACTTTCCCTTTCTACCACCAATGTGGTACAAAGCTCCTTTTCAAAGGAACTTTGCTTTGAAACTTCATTTTCCTTCTATTGTCTTCTTCCCTCCATTTCTCATTCACACCAACTTAGCTAGCTTTAACAATCCCCCACATGAATGGGGAATGGCTATATGATGAAAAACATGCATGACAAAAAAAACTGTGTGATTCGTAAGCAAGGATTAATTGCATCTGGATAAGTAGATTTCTCTTTGAACTTTCCGTAGTAAGCATATGTCGGATATACTCGGTCAATCGGTAGATTTGATATCTTTGAACCGTCGAGCTTTGGTGTATACCTAGACAACCACATGTCACACAATTAACCCTTTAACCGTTTTTGGTTCTCATTGTTTTGTTCGTTTCAGCCATGAACACTTCCTGGTTCATAAGTGCGTAGAGAGCTGGCCTTACAGAGTTCTCCTTGAAGCGGCTTACACTTCACACTTACGTAGGTGATTCCTAAATGTGTCATCCCGTAGATACACTATTTGATATACCCCGTATCAAACTTAGAAACCATTAAAAAGCCTTAATGCTTTATCCTGGTACTGAACATTGTCTCATCACGAGAATGGACCAAAAAGTTATTGTGACAATGTTGAACCGTCATCAATGACTTTGTTTGATCTCTTTGAACCTAGATCTTGGGATCTCATGTCTTCTAGGTAGAGTTACCGCCACGATGACTTGTCCTCGGCCATAGTCCCATTCCGCTCGATGATCTTTCAACCACTTCTCTAGTTAGGCCTTTAGTTAGTGGATCCGACACATTATCTCTTGACTTAACATAGTCAATTGTGATAATTCCACTAGAGAGTAGTTGTCTAACGGTATTATGTCTTCGTCGTATGTGACGAGACTTTCCGTTGTACATAACGTTCCCGGCTCTTCCTATTGCCGCTTGGCTATCGCAATGTATGCATATAGGAGCCCACGGTTTGGGCCAAAATGGAATATCTTCTAAGAAATTCCGGAGCCATTCAGCTTCTTCACCGGCTTTGTCTAGAGCTATGAACTCAGATTCCATTGTAGAGCGGGCGATACATGTATGTTTGGATGACTTCCAAGACACTGCTCCTCCACCTATAGTAAAAACGTATCCACTTGTGGATTTAGTTTCAGTTGAACCGGTGATCCAATTTGCATCACTGTATCCTTCAATAACTGCAGGATACCTGTTATAATGCAAAACAAAGTTTTGAGTATGTTTCAAATACCCCAAAACTCGTTTCATTGCCAGCCAATGATTTTGGTCGGGATTACTCGTGTAGCGACTTAGTTTACTTATAGCACACGCAATATCAGGTCGCGTACAGTTCATAATATACATCAAACTTCCCAACACTCTGGCATAATCCAATTGAGAATGACTTTCACCTTTATTCTTTGCAAGAGCAAGGTTCATATCAATTGGCGTCTTTGCAACTTTAAAGTCCAAATACTTGAACTTTTCAAGTACTTTTTCAATATAATGAGATTGAGACAATGCTAGACCTTGAGGAGTCTTATGGATTTTAATTCCCAGAATTAAATCGGCAACTCCTAAGTCTTTCATATCAAACTTACTAGCAAGCATGCGCTTAGTAGCATTTATGTTAGCAATGTTGTTACTCATTATTAACATATCATCCACGTATAAACAAACAATGACGACGTGGTTCGGAGTGTTCTTAATGTAGACACATTTATCACATTCATTTATCTTGAATCCATTTGACAGCATCGTATGGTCAAATTTTGCATGCCACTGTTTTGGTGCTTGTTTTAGTCCATAAAGAGACTTAACAAGTCTACATACCTTCTTCTCTTTCCCTGGAACTACAAACCCTTCGGGTTGTTCCATGTAAATTTCTTCCTCCAACTCTCCATTTAAGAAGGCTGTTTTCACATCCATTTGATGGATTTCAAGACCGTACACGGCGGCTAATGCTACTAACACCCGAATAGATGTAATCCTCGTTACCGGCGAGTATGTATCAAAGTAATCAAGACCTTCTCGTTGTCTAAACCCTTTAACAACTAGTCTTGCCTTATATTTTTCAATAGTGCCATCAGCTTTCATTTTCCGCTTGAAAATCCATTTGGAACCTAAAGGTTTATTCCCTGGAGGAAGATCAACCAATTCCCAAGTATGGTTGTTCAATATGGATTCTATCTCACTATTGATTGCCTCTTTCCAAAATTGAGCTTCCGATGAAGACGTAGCTTCGTTGAACGTTCGAGGCTCATTTTCCAACAAAAATGTTAAAAATTCTGGTCCAAAGGAAGTAGTCGTCCTTTGACGTTTGCTACGTCTTGGATTTTCCTCATCAGGAATGTTTTCCTTTATTTCTTCCCGAGGTCGTTTAGATTCTTTGCTAGACGACGCACATTCCTTTTTATACGGATATATGGTTTCAAAGAAGTCAGCATTATCTGATTCAATTACCGTATTCACCTGAATGTCGGGATTTTCTGATTTGTGAACCAGAAATCTATATGCCTTACTATTTGTGGCATATCCTATGAAAACACAATCAACGGTTTTAGGTCCTATTTTTACCCTTTTGGGTTTAGGAACTTGCACCTTGGCCAAACACCCCCACACTTTGAAGTATTCCAAATTGGGCTTCCTTCCTTTCCACTTTTCGTATGGAATAGATTTTGTTTTGCTATGGGGCACTCGATTGAGTATTCGGCTAGCTGTTAGAATGGCTTCCCCCCACAAGTTCTGGGGTAAACCAGAACTTATTAACAGGGCATTCATCATTTCTTTCAGTGTTCTATTTTTTCTTTCCGCAATTCCGTTTGATTGTGGCGAGTAAGGAGCAGTTGTTTGATGAATAATGCCATATTCCAAACATATTTGTTCAAAAGGAGATTCATATTCACCGCCCCTATCACTCCTTATCATTTAAATCTTTTTGTTAAGTTGAGTCTCAACTTCAGTTTTGTATTGCCTGAACGCTTCAATTGCTTCATCTTTACTATTAAGTAAATAAACGTAGCAATACCGCGTACTATCGTCAATAAAAGTTATGAAATACTTCTTTCCACCGCGAGATGGAATTGACTTCATGTCACAAATATCTGTATGGATTAAGTCTAAAGGACTTGAATTCCTTTCAACTGACTTATAAGGATGTTTAGCATACTTAGATTCAACACAGATTTGACATTTTGATTGATTGCATTCAAACTTAGGCAATACTTCCAAACTAATCATTTTTCGCAAGGTTCTATAATTGACATGTCCTAAACGTGAATGCCATAAATCATTTGACTCAAGCAAGTAAGACGAAGCAGAAACTTTATTATTATTAGCAACAACCATTACATTCAGTTTGAAAAGGCCCTCTGTGAGGTAGCCTTTTCCTATGTACATTTCGTTCTTACTTATTACAACCTTGTCAGAAACATAAACACATTTAAAACCGTTCTTCACTAGAAGTCCGGTAGATACAAGATTTTTCCTAATTTCAGGAACATGACAGACGTTGTTGAGAGTCACCACCTTGCCAGAGGTCATCTTCAGCAGTATCTTTCCATAACCTTCAATCTTGGCCATTGCAGAATTTCCCATATATATTGTTTCGTCGGGCCCGGCGGGAGCATATGAAGCAAAGGCTTCTCTAACAGCACAAATGTGGCGAGTGGCGCCAGAGTCAATCCACCACTCTTTCGGACTTCCCACTAGGTTGCACTCGGACAACATAGCGCACAAGTCATCAACCTCCTCGTTTGTTTCAACCATATTAGCCTGACCCTCCTTCTTTTCCTTTTTCGGAGCACGACAGTCTGCAGCTTTGTGTCCGATTTTTCCACAATTATGGCAGTTTCCCTTGAATTTCTTCTTGTTGGGATAGTTCCTTGGTCCCGATGCCTTTTTCCTCTTTTTCATATTAGTTGGGGCAGTTTCAACTATATGTGCTCCCCCTATGGTTGATCTCCCATTTGCCTTTTTCTCCGCTGCCTTGTTATCTTCCTCGATTCTCAACCGGACGATGAGATCTTCCAATGTCATCTCCTTTCGCTTATGTTTCAAGTAATTTTTGAAGTCCTTCCATGAAGGAGGCAACTTCTCTATCACTGCCGCAACTTGAAACGCCCCACTAATCACCAAACCTTCAGCGAGGAGATCATGGATGATAACCTGCAACTCTTGAACTTGAGTGACAACAGACTTGCCATCTACCATTTTGTAGTCCAAAAACTTGGCAGCGATAAACTTCTTTAAGCCAGCATCTTCTGTTTTATATTTCTTTTCCAACGCATCCCATAGTTCTTTTGATGTTCCCACATTACTATAGACGTTGTAAAGATCATCCTCCAGTCCGCTAAGAATGTAATTCTTGCACAAAAAATCGGAGTGCTTCCACGCCTCAATTACAACAAATCGTTCATTTTCAGGTGTTGATTCCGGCGGAACCGGAATATCCTCCTTAATAAACTTTTGAAGGCTTAAAGTAGTTAGATAGAAGAACATCTTTTGTTGCCATCGTTTGAAATCAATCCCGGTGAATTTTCCGGGCTTCTCTGCCGGAGCCGGTGCTGGTGCAGTACGACTGGAGGACGCAGCATTGCTCGTAGAACCAACCACGGGGGCTGGTGTGGCAGTAACAGTAGCAGTAGCATTCAAATTTGGAGTTTGGTCTCCCATTTCTGTCGTAGGAAATAACAGAACACTTTAATAATCGGTGAAGATTTTATTTCTTCAAACCGAATCAAATTTACACAAACAGAATTAAAACAAACTTCAAATAGAATGTAATAAACTGTATGTAGTATACTTGATGAAGTTTTTATATCTTCAAATCAAGTACCCAAATGAGTAGAAAGTTCTGAAAACATTAATCTCAACCGGAGTAGAAAATCCGAAGATTTAGTCTCCAAACAACATACAAGTTCGTTACATGCAAACAACAAAATTACAAGTTTCTTTTATTTTCCGGACAGTCACAATTTTATGTTAGGAAAAACTGTATGTAGTCACTGTTTTATGTAAGAAATTTTTTTTTTCTGTACTGTTGTATCGTTTTGTAACGTTTTAATCAACAGCAGATGAACACGGAAATAATAATTTAAATTCCTTAAGCTTGTTATCGATTGTCCGTGTTCAAAGCAACGAGAAACTGGAAACCAGTAAGAAGAAGAGACACAAAAAAAAAAAAAAATCACAGAAATGAAGAAATCCGAGACCACAGAATTCACTGTGTGTCCTTAAGGAATTTAACCCCCTCACTGTACCCGAGGTTGTGGATTATTTCCTCCCTGGATATAACGGATATACCTGTCGTAGGAGTGGCGGTACCTCAAACGCGTACGACTTCGACGAACTCAAATTCGGGAACGAAATCACACTATGACTCGATATGTTTTAGTTTGCAGAAAAGAATGCAGAATTTTTAATGCACGAATAATTTTTTTTTCCAGTACTCGAAAATGAGGCATTGCCTCAGTTTATATAGCCTCGAATTGTGACTGTTCAGAAAGGCTTGGTGCTGTTCGGGAAAGGCCAAGCCTTTTTTCTGAAAAATAAGAACGTTGGGAAGTTTACAGTTAACAAATTAATATTTTTCCCGCGGGAATTAAAAATAATTTCAGAAAATGAAGATTGAATTTTAAATAAATTTGGTCCAAAAAGATTATCAATCAATCAGATCATTTGACCAAATCCAAATCCAAATCCAAAGCCGAAGCGGAGCCGAGCGACGACGACGGCGCGAGGGGAGTCCCTCTTCTTAACCCTTTAAGAGCTAGAAGAAGTGCTTTCTAATATAAGCACATAACTTTCCCTTTCTACCACCAATGTGGTACAAAGCTCCTTTTCAAAGGAACTTTGCTTTGAAACTTCATTTTCCTTCTATTGTCTTCTTCCCTCCATTTCTCATTCACACCAACTTAGCTAGCTTTAACAATCCCCCACATGAATGGGGAATGGCTATATGATGAAAAACATGCATGACAAAAAAAAACTGTGTGATTCGTAAGCAAGGATTAATTGCATCTGGATAAGTAGATTTCTCTTTGAACTTTCCGTAGTAAGCATATGTCGGATATACTCGGTCAATCGGTAGATTTGATATCTTTGAACCGTCGAGCTTTGGTGTATACCTAGACAACCACATGTCACACAATTAACCCTTTAACCGTTTTTGGTTCTCATTGTTTTGTTCGTTTCAGCCATGAACACTTCCTGGTTCATAAGTGCGTAGAGAGCTGGCCTTACAGAGTTCTCCTTGAAGCGGCTTACACTTCACACTTACGTAGGTGATTCCTAAATGTGTCATCCCGTAGATACACTATTTGATATACCCCGTATCAAACTTAGAAACCATTAAAAAGCCTTAATGCTTTATCCTGGTACTGAACATTGTCTCATCACGAGAATGGACCAAAAAGTTATTGTGACAATGTTGAACCGTCATCAATGACTTTGTTTGATCTCTTTGAACCTAGATCTTGGGATCTCATGTCTTCTAGGTAGAGTTACCGCCACGATGACTTGTCCTCGGCCATAGTCCCATTCCGCTCGATGATCTTTCAACCACTTCTCTAGTTAGGCCTTTAGTTAGTGGATCCGACACATTATCTCTTGACTTAACATAGTCAATTGTGATAATTCCACTAGAGAGTAGTTGTCTAACGGTATTATGTCTTCGTCGTATGTGACGAGACTTTCCGTTGTACATAACGTTCCCGGCTCTTCCTATTGCCGCTTGGCTATCGCAATGTATGCATATAGGAGCCAACGGTTTGGGCCAAAATGGAATATCTTCTAAGAAATTCCGGAGCCATTCAGCTTCTTCACCGGCTTTGTCTAGAGCTATGAACTCAGATTCCATTGTAGAGCGGGCGATACATGTATGTTTGGATGACTTCCAAGACACTGCTCCTCCACCTATAGTAAAAACGTATCCACTTGTGGATTTAGTTTCAGTTGAACCGGTGATCCAATTTGCATCACTGTATCCTTCAATAACTGCAGGATACCTGTTATAATGCAAAACAAAGTTTTGAGTATGTTTCAAATACCCCAAAACTCGTTTCATTGCCAGCCAATGATTTTGGTCGGGATTACTCGTGTAGCGACTTAGTTTACTTATAGCACACGCAATATCAGGTCGCGTACAGTTCATAATATACATCAAACTTCCCAACACTCTGGCATAATCCAATTGATAATGACTTTCACCTTTATTCTTTGCAAGAGCAAGGTTCATATCAATTGGCGTCTTTGCAACTTTAAAGTCCAAATACTTGAACTTTTCAAGTACTTTTTCAATATAATGAGATTGAGACAATGCTAGACCTTGAGGAGTCTTATGGATTTTAATTCCCAGAATTAAATCGGCAACTCCTAAGTCTTTCATATCAAACTTACTAGCAAGCATGCGCTTAGTAGCATTTATGTTAGCAATGTTGTTACTCATTATTAACATATCATCCACGTATAAACAAACAATGACGACGTGGTTCGGAGTGTTCTTAATGTAGACACATTTATCACATTCATTTATCTTGAATCCATTTGACAGCATCGTATGGTCAAATTTTGCATGCCACTGTTTTGGTGCTTGTTTTAGTCCATAAAGAGACTTAACAAGTCTACATACCTTCTTCTCTTTCCCTGGAACTACAAACCCTTCGGGTTGTTCCATGTAAATTTCTTCCTCCAACTCTCCATTTAAGAAGGCTGTTTTCACATCCATTTGATGGATTTCAAGACCGTACACGGCGGCTAATGCTACTAACACCCGAATAGATGTAATCCTCGTTACCGGCGAGTATGTATCAAAGTAATCAAGACCTTCTCGTTGTCTAAACCCTTTAACAACTAGTCTTGCCTTATATTTTTCAATAGTGCCATCAGCTTTCATTTTCCGCTTGAAAATCCATTTGGAACCTAAAGGTTTATTCCCTGGAGGAAGATCAACCAATTCCCAAGTATGGTTGTTCAATATGGATTCTATCTCACTATTGATTGCCTCTTTCCAAAATTGAGCTTCCGATGAAGACGTAGCTTCGTTGAACGTTCGAGGCTCATTTTCCAACAAAAATGTTAAAAATTCTGGTCCAAAGGAAGTAGTCGTCCTTTGACGTTTGCTACGTCTTGGATTTTCCTCATCAGGAATGTTTTCCTTTATTTCTTCCCGAGGTCGTTTAGATTCTTTGCTAGACGACGCACATTCCTTTTTATACGGATATATGGTTTCAAAGAAGTCAGCATTATCTGATTCAATTACCGTATTCACCTGAATGTCGGGATTTTCTGATTTGTGAACCAGAAATCTATATGCCTTACTATTTGTGGCATATCCTATGAAAACACAATCAACGGTTTTAGGTCCTATTTTTACCCTTTTGGGTTTAGGAACTTGCACCTTGGCCAAACACCCCCACACTTTGAAGTATTCCAAATTGGGCTTCCTTCCTTTCCACTTTTCGTATGGAATAGATTTTGTTTTGCTATGGGGCACTCGATTGAGTATTCGGCTAGCTGTTAGAATGGCTTCCCCCCACAAGTTCTGGGGTAAACCAGAACTTATTAACAGGGCATTCATCATTTCTTTCAGTGTTCTATTTTTTCTTTCCGCAATTCCGGTAGATACAAGATTTTTCCTAATTTCAGGAACATAACAGACGTTGTTGAGAGTCACCACCTTGCCAGAGGTCATCTTCAGCAGTATCTTTCCATAACCTTCAATCTTGGCCGTTGCAGAATTTCCCATATATATTGTTTCGTCGGGCCCGGCGGGAGCATATGAAGCAAAGGCTTCTCTAACAGCACAAATGTGGCGAGTGGCGCCAGAGTCAATCCACCACTCTTTCGGACTTCCCACTAGGTTGCACTCGGACAACATAGCGCACAAGTCATCAACCTCCTCGTTTGTTTCAACCATATTAGCCTGACCCTTCTTCTTTTCCTTTTTCGGAGCACGACAGTCTGCAGCTTTGTGTCCGATTTTTCCACAATTATGGCAGTTTCCCTTGAATTTCTTCTTGTTGGGATAGTTCCTTGGTCCCGATGCCTTTTTCCTCTTTTTCATATTAGTTGGGGCAGTTTCAACTATATGTGCTCTCCCTATGGTTGATCTCCCATTTGCCTTTTTCTCCGCTGCCTTGTTATCTTCCTCGATTCTCAACCGGACGATGAGATCTTCCAATGTCATCTCCTTTCGCTTATGTTTCAAGTAATTTTTGAAGTCCTTCCATGAAGGAGGCAACTTCTCTCTCACTGCCGCAACTTGAAACGCCCCACTAATCACCAAACCACGGGGGCTGGTGTGGCAGTAACAGTAGCAGTAGCATTCAAATTTGGAGTTTGGTCTCCCATTTCTGTCGTAGGAAATAACAGAACACTTTAATAATCGGTGAAGATTTTATTTCTTCAAACCGAATCAAATTTACACAAACAGAATTAAAACAAACTTCAAATAGAATGTAATAAACTGTATGTAGTATACTTGATGAAGTTTTTATATCTTCAAATCAAGTACCCAAATGAGTAGAAAGTTCTGAAAACTTTAATCTCAACCGGAGTAGAAAATCCGAAGATTTAGTCTCCAAACAACATACAAGTTCGTTAAATGCAAACAACAAAATTACAAGTTTCTTTTATTTTCTGGACAGTCACAATTTTATGTTAGGAAAAACTGTATGTAGTCACTGTTTTATGTAAGAAATTTTTTTTTCTGTACTGTTGTATCGTTTTGTAACGTTTTAATCAACAGCAGATGAACACGGAAATAATAATTTAAATTCCTTAAGCTTGTTATCGATTGTCCGTGTTCAAAGCAACGAGAAACTGGAAACCAGTAAGAAGAAGAGACACAAAAAAAAAAAAAAAATCACAGAAATGAAGAAATCCGAGACCACAGAATTCACTGTGTGTCCTTAAGAAATTTAACCCCCTCACTGTACCCGAGGTTGTGGATTATTTCCTCCCAGGATATAACGGATATACCTGTCGTAGGAGTGGCGGTACCTCAAACGCGTACGACTTCGACGAACTCAAATTCGGGAACGAAATCACACTATGACTCGATATGTTTCAGTTTGCAGAAAAGAATGCAGAATTTTTAATGCACGAATAATTTTTTTTTCCAGTACTCGAAAATGAGGCATTGCCTCAGTTTATATAGCCTCGAATTGTGACTGTTCGGAAAGGCTTGGTGCTGTTCGGGAAAGGCCATGCCTTTTTTCTGAAAAATAAGAACGTTGGGAAGTTTACAGTTAACAAATTAATATTTTTCCCGCGGGAATTAAAAATAATTTCAGAAAATGAAGATTGAATTTTAAATAAATTTGGTCCAAAAAGATTATCAATCAAATCATTTGACCAAATCCAAATCCGAAGCCGAGCGACGACGGCGCGAGGGGAGTCCCTCTTCTTAACCCTTTAAGAGCTAGAAGAAGTGCTTTCTAATATAAGCACATAACTTTCCCTTTCTACCACCAATGTGGTACAAAGCTCCTTTTCAAAGGAACTTTGCTTTGAAACTTCATTTTCCTTCTATTGTCTTCTTCCCTCCATTTCTCATTCACACCAACTTAGCTAGCTTTAACATATATATATATATATATATATATATATATAGAATGTTCAATGGTGCTAAATTCAAATTTTGAATGGTACAACAATATATATATATATATATATATATATATATATATATATATATATATATATATATATATATATATATATATATATATATATATATATATATATATATATATATATATAGAATGTTCAATGGTGCTAAATTCAAATTTTGAATGGTACAACAATTCATAAATCAACTATGAGGGAGAACATGAAAATTTTGGTTGGAACTTAGATTTGTTCAAGCAAGTCAATGGTAACATTAATCAATAGCTAGGCGTAACAAGTATCAATGACAGCAGGCGAAGTTCCTTACTAGCTGTGCAAATTGTAACCACAAGGTTAATGTCTTATTTTCGAAAGAAAGAGGACCAGATTACCAAATCGCAAAACAACGAGAGAAGTCCGACAGAAGCCTGTAGTTCTTATGGCGCCAATCCAACCGCCACGAAACATAAAAAGCAGCACCCAAGTCCTCTTTCGAGTCGTTTAATTTCCAGTGTAATCATCTGTTTCACCGGCGGCCATGTCTCCCGGTGCCGGAGCCCTATTTCTTGACTCTACCACTCTCTACTCAACCGCTCTCAACTCCCTCCCCGGCCAATCTTCCTCACATTCAAACCCACAATCCCTCCCTCTTTCCCCTATCCCTCCCTCAGTCCCCCAACCGAAACTGATTCCAAAAACTCGCTTTATCATCGACGGTTTCAAATACGCTGGGGATTTCTCAGTTTCGTACTTCCTCTCTCATTTCCACTCCGATCACTATACTGGCCTTTGCCCTAATTGGTCCAAAGGTATCATTTTTTGCTCCTCCATAACCGCTAACCTTCTCATCCAAGTCCTCAATGTTCCCGCGCAATTTGTAGTGTCTTTATCGCTCTCCGAAGCCGTTTTAATAGACGGCTCCGAGGTATTTCTCATCGACGCCAATCATTGTCCTGGTGCTGTGCAATTTTTATTTAAAATTCCAGTTAATTATGGCAAATTTGAGCGGTATATTCACACAGGTGATTTTCGTTATTGTGACAAAATGGAATTAGAGCCTGTTTTAAATGCATTTATTGGTGCTGATGCTGTATTTTTAGATACAACTTACTGTAATCCCAAATTTATATTCCCTAGTCAAGATGAGTCAATTGATTATATAGTTGGTGTTATAGAGAAATATGGAGTTGAGAATGAGGGTTCATTGAAAAATATATTGTTTCTTATTGCTACTTATGTTATTGGGAAGGAGAAGATTTTAGTGGAGGTTGCACGGAGATGTAAGAGAAAGATCCACGTTGATGGCAGGAAAATAGCAGTCTTGAAGGTATTAGGTCATGGGGAGGATGGGGTGTTTACTACCTTTGAATCTGAAACTGATGTTCATGTTGTTGGGTGGAATGTGTTGGGTGAGACTTGGCCATATTTCAGACCCAATTTTGTGAAAATGAACGAGATCATGAGAGAGAAAGGGTATTCCAAGGTGGTTGGTTTTGTCCCAACTGGCTGGACTTATGAAGTGAAGCGAAATAAGTTTTCTGTGAGGAAGAAAGATTCCTTTGAGATACATCTTGTTCCATATAGTGAACATTCTAATTACGATGAGCTTAGACAATATGTGAAGTTTCTGAAACCAAAGCGTGTCATACCAACAGTAGGCATAGATGTTGAAAAGTTGGATAGCAAACATGCTAATGCCATGCGGAAGCATTTTGCTGGCTTGGTCGATGAGATGGCCATTAAGCAAGAATTTCTAAAGGGTTTTCACCCTTGTGTCCAACGGGAGGAAGATATGGATGCAAAAGAATCTCTTAATGCTTCAATTAGTACCACCAATCAAGAAAACACGGGCGAATCTGCTCATGCTTTAGTCAGTATCACCAAGCAAGAAAATGAGGATACTTCATTGGATTCTAAGATCTGCAATAATGGTGATAGGGAGGATATTATCCATTCATTTCCTCAAGGAGAACCTGAGTTGCAAGATTTAGAAAAAGTAAGTGAAGGCGATGTGGAAGAAGAGCTGAAAGAACTTAAGGACTGTTTACCCATTTGGGTCTCTAAAGACCAGATGCTGGATTTACTTAGTATTTCGGGGAAAAATATTGTTGATGCAGTCACTAACTTTTATGAACATGAAACCGAGTACCGCGAACGGGTCACTGTCAGTAATTCTCCTACCTCTTCATTTGAGCCAAATTCACCAAATGGGTTTGCATTGCCTTTTAACCCAAAAGGAGATGAATCAATGCTGTCTCCCAAACCATGGGTTGGTAAAAGCCCGCAGCAGGGTGAGACTACTGCATCAAATAAAACCTTTAAACTGCCCAACATGAACCGTTCCAGTTGCAAAACTATTTCTCCAGGTAAAAGGAAGAGAAGTGCTGAAAACAAGTCGCTTAAAAAAGCAAGAGGAAATGTAAGTATGGAACCTGGTGGATCGAAGCAGTGTACTATAACAAAGTTCTTCAGTAAAAAGCCTCCATCCGTGCAGAATGGTAATGGTGCAACTGCTAGTAGAAATTCCCACGATGATAACAGTATGCTACTAAGTGCCTCCGTGGAGTCTTATAAAGAGGAAGCTGATCGGTTTATTCAGATTGTGAATGGGGATGAGTCTTTAAGAAGTTATGCTGCCACAGTACTAGCAAAGACTAAAGGAGACATAAGTATGGCACTTGATATTTATTTTTCAGAACACAAAGATGTTGGAGAAACTAATGGATGCGGGATTTCTGAAAGCAGCAAAGTGGGGCAACCTGCTAAAGAGGTTTTCCCTTCTTCCAAAGATGAAAAGTTGCCCAAAAAATTAGGAGATGACCCGGATTTTTCCTTGTCTGGAGTTCCCTTAGCCGATACTGCTGTAAATTATGTATCACTTCCACCTGAGAAATATTCTCCTTTGGAACATGGTTGGTGTCTTGTAATTACCATTTCTGATGTAATTATTTGGATATATTCAAGCATAAAGTCCAACTTTGTTATCCAAGTAAAATCTGTTCGCCAGTAAAATATTACTTTTTTTCCTTTCTTTTTTCTTTCATTCTATTCCCCAGCTAGCTGGAGCCAGGGGCAGGCTGCTCCATACCTACATCTTTCACGGACTTTTGAATTGGTAGAGGAAGAAAAAGGCAAGATAAAAGCAACATCAATGTTATGCAATATGTTTCGGAGGTTTGTTGCTACTACCCTTTAACCCTTTAGGCATCATTTTCTTTTCAAGGGTTCTAAGATAGTTGGGTTATACTGAGGGGCATTTGTTAAGGGTTTAAGCATGGGATGTTCTTATAGATTTTATTATGCCATTAATATACTTATCCTCAAAAGTAACAGATCAAAACCAGAAAAAGACAGGGTTCCCTTTTTTTAAGGGAGCAGGGGTAGTGGGATGAATGAGAGGTAAAATGGTAGTTTATGCTAATTTGGGAGAATCCAATCCCGCAGCTCCACCACCAATAAATAATACAATTCCATGAGTCTACAGACTTAGGAATAGCGTGGATTCAAAATCTTCATCCATCCACCCTCTAATCTCGAAGAAAGTATGGCTGTATTAGTTGATCAGTTACTGCTCATTCACAGCTTGCTTGCATTGTCTCCTGAGGATGTGCTTCCTGCAGTGTACTTGTGCACAAACAAGATAGCTCCTGACCATGAAAATACGGTTAGTCTAATACCATAATTGTCTATAAGATTTTGCCTATTGGTTAGTGGTTGAAGTCTAACATTGCGATGCATTTTCTTCTTATTGTTTTTGTGTGCCAATTATTTCGATTTTCACTAATGCCCTGGAGTGTGTATTCGTTGACTACTTTGACATAATTACCTCAGTTTTGGCCCATGGTTTTATATTTTCATATGTTAACATTGCTTTAAGTTTCTTCTTCCATTGCAATTCCTTTTTTTTCCTTTGTCCTTTTGGGTAAGCAAAGTGATATACTTTGATGTTTGAATTCCACAAAAAAGGTACTTGTGGAATTCAATCCGTTAAACATTTAAGTCCATGGTTTCCATTGCATCATCTAGTCCATCTGCAACTTTTCGGTTACACCAAAGGTGTAATCTTATAAAATATTCCGAGTTTGCAAAAGATAAAGATAGAAAGCTATCCTCAAGACGCCTATTGTTCCTTTCTATCTAAATCCGTAAAGTGAAATGTCTTTGCAGCAATTCTATAGGTTTGTTGTTTGCATACTATCTCATTTAAGCTTGTTCTAGAAGTGACATTTGGGTCACATAATGGATTCATGATTCATTATTACCACCTTTGAAAGGAAAAAGTTGGTAAAAATTTTCAAGGTATTACTTGTATATGTTGTAATGATATTTGTAGTCACAAAAGGGATGATTTAAAATTAGACCCCAAAAATAAAATAAACTAAATTAAAGGCCGTCACCTTTTCTTTTGAAGCTTCATTACTATCCTTTTTTTGATAACCCTAGTGTTTAGGTCAAGATGCACGCACTTCACTAATACCAGGTGGATATTGCTAAAAGTCTATACACAGTTGTTGTTAGCTTAACTCTGGTCATCTACCAAGCTATCCCAAATCCCATTAACAAAAGGCTTGTTACTTTAACTAGGTTTCTTATTTTTAGTCCAAGAAAGGATATACTATAAGAATATATAAACTAAGGATCCTATTAGTGAAATTGCAAATTAGAGCATTGTTGAAATTAAATTCACATTTTAAAAGCAATCTAGAGCAAAACGGGCTATAAAGAGAAAGAGATTTTTTTTGGGGTTTGTGGGGGTGTGTGTGGTTGGGGGGGGGGGGGGGGAACATGGACAGTGAAGGGGTTGGGAATTGGAGGAGAGGAGCCAAGATTGGGCTGGAAAAGTTGAGTTGAGGAATGGAAGTATGATGGTAGGTTAATAGAAGTTGGTGGCAAAGAGGGAGAGCGGAGTGTGGGAAGGGGCAGGACCTGGTTGTTGGGAGTGGGGAGTGTAGTAACCAGAAGGTTAAAGGAAGGGGAAAGGTGAGTGAAGGGGGCTAAGGCAATGGGAGATGTGGAGTGTCCAGAGGTTCGAGAAAGGAGAGAGAAGTGACTCAATGTGGATTCAGTTAGTTGGATTGACCCATTTGAAGATTGCAGACAACTTTTTCATTTTATTGTTTGCCCTATATTTTTCTGTAAATACTTTCGCAGGAGAGTAGAAGTTTAAATTAATTGCATTTTGGATGAGATCACTAGCTTTTAACTGTTTTATAGAAGTAATAGACTATAAGGGAGGTCCTTCTAGTGACATTAAACTAAAGGTTGGTCTAATGCATATCTCAAAGTGCAGGGAATTTCAATTGTGTTCCATGAAGCAAAGGGGAGTCTAAATGACTCGACCTAGTCATAAATAAATGGGTTTTGTCCTTTATAATGTTGTTCTACTGACATTCTTCACATTATATATTGAAGAAGACTTTCCTGCCATTTTTTTTAAAAGGTAAAGGTTTAAAGAAGACTTTTCTGCCATAGCTACCCAATCATACTAAAATTTGAAAAAGACCCATCCTTATAATTGAGAATGCATCAGCTAAACAACAACAACAACAACCCAGTATAATCCCACTTAGTGGGGTCTGGGGAGGGTAGTGTGTACGCAGACCTTACCCCTACCCTTGGGTAGAGAGGCTATTTCCAAATAGACACCCGGCATCCTTCCCTTCAAGAACTTCCCACCTTGCTCTTGGGGAGACTCGAACTCACAACCTCTCGGTTGGAAGTGGGGGTTGCTTACCATCAGAGCAACCCCTCTTGTCTCATCAGCGAAACAACAGTTGTTACAAAAAGTCAGGGCCTTTCACAATGTCATATCTGTTGTCGCTTCTTGCTTTCGTGGTGGGCAGTAGATTGTAGAGATTAGATGTGACAATAACAACCATATTTGTTAGTGTTATGGTCATACCAGTGTTTAGAACCCGCGTGGTGCGCGGATAATATGATAAAATATTAATCTTATAAAATTATAATTTAATATATCATATTAGTTGTTATTTTTTATTTTAGTTTGTTGTACAATATTTTAATATTTTTCATTTAGTGTTTGCCTATAATACGAATATTGTTTTATTGTTTTTCTAAATGGATAGTGTTGAATTAGTTCAAAGGTTAAACAGAGAAGTTCTTTTATTATATGTCATAAATATGCTAATAATTGTAATAATTATTATTTTTGGATTATTTTCAATAAGAAATTAAATTGAATTGTTCTTCCCGTTTATATTTAATATGAAAGTTTATTTTTTTAATTAAAATTACGACATATTGGAAACAGCCTCTCTACCCCAGGGTAGGGGTAAGGCTGCGTACACACTACCCTCCCCAGACACCACTGAGTGGTATTGTACTGGGTCGTACTTTTTTTAAAATTACGACATAATAAGTTCAATTATATTATATCTTTATATATTTTATTTATTTCTTGAAATTATTGTTTATGTTTTTTTCTTTAGTTTTATCTATTATAATATATTTAGTTACATGATCTTATCTACATAGCATGACCATATGAATTTTATTCAAAAACTTTCTCATCTCAAAAATGAGTTAGTCTTCACATTTTATATATCTCTATATTGAAGTTATTTATTTAGATATTTTGTTTTATTTTATAATAGTTTTCTTAAAAATATATAGATATTTAATTATTTTAATTCAAATTAAAAAGAGTAATTAATTATTAACTAACATACTATTTTTGTCCTAAAATCTTACACTTGTTGAATTACATGACAAAGTGCGCGGAATATTACAAAATATTAATATTATAAAATTATAATTTAATATATCATATTGTTAGTTGTTATTTTATTATTTTAGTTTGTTATACAATATTTTAATATTTTTCATTTAGTGTTTACCTATAATACGAATATTGTTGTATTGTTTTTCTAAATGGATAGTGTTGAATTAGTTCAAAGGTTAAACAGAGAAGTTCTTTTTTTATATGTCATAAATCTACTAATAATTGTAATAATTATTATTTTTGGATTATTTTCAATAAGAAATTAAATTGAATTGTTCTTCCCGTTTGTATTTAATATGAAAGTTTAATTTTTTTTATTAAAATTACGACATAATAAGTTCAATTATATCTTTATATATTTCTTGAAATTATTGTTTATGTTTTTTTCCTTAGTTTTATCTATTATAATATTTTAATTACATGATCTTATCTACATAGCATGACCATATGAATTTTTATTCAAAAACTTTCTTGTCTCAAAAAACAAGTTAGTCTTGTTATTTTATATATCTCTACATTGAAGTTATTTGTTTATATATTTTATTTTATTTTATAATAGTTTTCTTAAAAATATATAGATATTTAATTATTTTAGTTCAAATTAAAAAGAGTAATTAATTATTAACTAACATACTATTTTTGTCCTAAAATTTGACACTTGTTGAATTTTTGTTGTGACATTTGGTATCATCACATGTATTTGCTTCTCCTATTCTATATAGATATATAGATATGAGTGCAATTTACAAATGTCCTTTCTATTTTGTGATTAAATTCTTTTTATATATGTGCATGATTTTATACATCATTACTTCTATTTTACTTGCTATTATTTGAAATTCGAAGAGTATCATCCCAACTGTGATCTTATCATGCTCCAGGAATTGAATATTGGGGGCAGTACTGTTATAGCAGCACTAGAGGAGGCATGTGGGACAAAGAGATCGAAAGTACGAGAACTATATAACAGCCTAGGTGATCTTGGTAGGAACATTTGTCATTCTAGGTTTCTGGAGAATGGATAGCCAGTGCTTTGTCTTTTCTCCTCTCTTTGGTTGGTGGATGCTTTTTGTTGCAGGGTTGAGTTTTATTTCCTGTTTGTTTGGGATTAGGTGATGTTGCTCAACTTTGCCGACAAACACAATCGTTACTTGCTCCTCCAATGGCACTTACAATTAGGGGTGTATACTCTACTCTTAGAAGGATAAGGTATGATTTTGCCTCCTTTTGGTATGCAATAGTTGTTGCTGATCGTTTGAATGAGATCATGTAGTCTTTTCAGTATTCAAATAGGTTCTCTTTAGTCTTTATTGGGTTTTTTGACTCGTAGGCCAGAACCATGCCTCCCTCCCTTAGTCCACTGTGTTCCTGCATCATTTTTTTTCTTTTTCTGTCATGCACATCCTTTCGTGAATATCAAGACTATGGTTTCCTTCTTTTATGGCAAGCTTCAATCTGTACTTTTCTGTATCCTTTCTCATTTATACACCGAAGTCTGTCTAAGATGAAAGATAATAGAGTGTTGCAAAAATGTTAGATGTTTTACGTAGTAAATGGATGCTATCCACGGCAACATAGCTAGTTATTTGTGTGAGAAGGCACGGGAGAAGAATATATAATTGATATGTAAACATAATACAATGAGCCCTATATATAATACACATAACCTAGCCTACTCCTAATACAGTTTAGACTAGACTTCTAATACAGTTAGACTTCTAACACTCCCCCTCAAGCTGGTGCATATAAATCATATGTACCGAGCTTGTTACATATGTAGTTAATACGAGGACCAGTGAGGGACTTGGTAAAAATGTCTGCAAGCTGATCATTTGACTTTACAAACTTTGTAGCAATATCTCCCGAGAGTATCTTTTCTCTGATAAAGTGACAGTCAATCTCAATGTGCTTAGTTCTCTCATGGAACACTGGATTTGACGCAATATGAAGAGCTGCTTGATTATCACACACAAGTCCCATCTGACTAACATCACCAAATTTCAGCTCTTTGAGCAACTGTTTGACCCAAACAAGCTCACATGTCGCCATAGCCATTGCTCGATATTCTGCTTCTGCACTAGACCGAGCAACCACATTCTGTTTCTTGCTTTTCCAAGATACCAAATTTCCTCCTACTAAGACACAATATCCAGAAGTAGAACGTCTGTCAGAAGGCGATCCTGCCCAATCAGCATCGGAGTATCCAACAATCTGCTCATGGCCTCGATCCTCAAACAATAAACCTTTACCTGGAGTTGATTTTATATACCGAAGAATGCGAACAACTGCATCCCAATGACTATCACATGGCGAACCCATAAACTGGCTCACAACACTCACAGGAAAGGAAATGTCAGGTCTTGTCACTGTAAGATAATTCTTTCTTTCTGCAACCCCATTTTGCTGAGGGGTATAAGGACAAGAGGTCTGATGAATAATTCCATGAGAGGACATAAATTGCTGAAATTGAGAGGACAAATATTCTAAGGCATTATCACTGCGAAGGGTGCGAATAGAAACACCAAATTGATTTTTAATTTCAGCACAAAAATTTTGGAATATAGAAAACAACTCAGAACGATCTTTCATTAAGAAAATCCAAGTACATCTTGAATGATCATCAATGAAACTAACAAAATAACGAAATCCTAAGGTTGAACATACTCTACTAGGACCCCATATATCCGAATGAACTAAAGAAAAAACAGACTCTGCACGACTCTCAATACTACGAGGAAAGGAGGTGCGGGTATGTTTCCCGAGCTGACATGACTCACACTCTAATGTGGATAAACTGGACAAACGAGGCACCATCTTCTGAAGTTTGGACAAGCTAGGATGTCCTAAACGACTGTGAAGTAGGTCTGGAGGATCTGCAGCTAGACAGGCCTTAGAGGATGTTAGGGAGTGAAGGTAGTAGAGTCCGTCTGATTCAAGTCCTGTTCCAATCGTCTGTCCCGTACTGCGGTCCTGCATAATAAAAGAGTCATCAATAAAGTATATTCCACAATGGAGGGCACGAGTCAAACGACTCACAGATGCAAGATTAAAAGGACAGCCAGGGACATAAAGGACGGAATCTAGAGTGACAGAGGGTAGAGGAGTTGCTTGTCCAACTCCTTTTGCTTTAGTTTGAGACCCATTAGCTAAGGTAACGTTGGGAAGAAACTGTGAATACGTAATATCTGACAAAAGGGATTTATTACCAGAGATATGATCAGAAGCAGCTGAGTCCACCACCCATTGTTCAAGAGGACTAGACTGGGAAACACAAGCAAAAGAATTACCAGCAACAGAAGTATCAGGCTGAGCAACAGTGGCTACTTGTGGAGACGTCTGCTTACTTGCTCGATATTTAAGGAACTCATTATACTCCCTTTCAGATACAGAAAATCCCTGGTTACCTGTAGGCTCGGTCTGAGCAACATAAGCATTTTTTGTTGGTCGACCATGTAAAGAATGGCACACATCACGAGTGTGACCAAGTTTATAACAATAAGAACACTTGGGTCTAGATCTTCCAAAACGACCTCCTCCTCGTCTATACTCCATAGTATGAGAAGCCCGATTGTCCACGGATTGGGAGACGAGGATAGATGAATCAAGTGTCTGTGATGAACTCACTGGGTGACTTGGTGCTGCAGCAAGGCGAAGTAAGCGAGAAAATAATTCATCAACTGTGGGGACAGTCGGACTAGCCAAAATCTGATCGCGTACTGAGTCAAGATCATTAGGAAGCCCAGCAAGAGTAAGAACTAGAAACAGCTTTTGTCGTTGCTCTTGCTGCTTTGCAACGCTAGCAGAAACTGGCATCAACGTCTCAAATTCCTCCATAACTGCCTGCACTTGACCCAAGTAAGTAGACATATCCAATTCCTGTTTCTTCAAATTTGTCATCCGCGATATCACGTCATAGAAACGAGATATGTCATTAGTGTATAAAGTACGAGCCTTTTCCCAAACCAAATAACATTTTTGGAATGGACGAAACAAGGGCATCAACTTGGAATCAATAGATCGCCACAAAATACTGCATAACTGAGCATCAATCTTCTCCCAATGTGCTTTGGCTTTTGCATCTCCGTCACTAGACTCTTGGGTTAGATGATCCTGAACACCTTGGCCTTTACACCACAACTCGACAGACGAAGCCCAAGTTAGGTAGTTTGAACCTCCCATTAAAGGTTCTGAGGTAATCATAATACCGGAACTGCCAGAACCCTGGTTTTTAGGCCCGAAAGCATCTAGTCCCAAAGACATCGTTGGATTATCAACTGAAAACTCGCTGAAACTGAACAGAGGACTGAAAACTGTCGCTGCCGGAAAACAGGATTACTGTAGCTGCCGGAAAAGCACTGTAGCTGCCGGAAAAATACAAAGTTGTCGGAATTGAAAAATAAAAATATGGATAGGCTCGGAATACAAGGTTGAGCAAACTGTCCTGAAGAAATTCTGGCCGGAAAGTACTGTAGCTGCCGGAAAATTCAATAAAGTCGCCGGAAAAAACTGAAAGTTGTCGGAATCGAACGAAACAAGGATGGGTAGGGTCGGAATTGAAGGCCGACCAAACTGTCCTTCTGGAGCAAACTGAAAAAGTGGCCGGAAAGGCCCTCACGCGCCGGCGCGTGGGCTCACGCGCCGAGGGTATTGCCGGCGCGTGGGGGCGCGTGGCTGGCTGGTTTCCGGTGATTTTTTCTGGGGTTGGTCGGAATTCTCTTCCGAACCTCGTGGTGGTCTCGGATTTTGCACAGAACCAACAAAAAGGGTAGTTTTAGTTACGGACAGCCTCTTAAGTCGCCGGAAAATTGCACGGCGACGAGGTCTTTCTTCCCGGAAGTAGCTGGAATGACGCACAGCTATAATATTCTCACCAAGGCTCTGATACCATGTGAGAAGGCACGGGAGAAGAATATATAATTGATATGTAAACATAATACAATGAGCCCTATATATAATACACATAACCTAGCCTACTCCTAATACAGTTTAGACTAGACTTCTAATACAGTTAGACTTCTAACAATTTGGTTCTGATGATCTTCTTGCGGGCTTATTTTTTATTGTTCTGGATGGGGCGTAAGGTTGACCTTTGTATAGTCAGAAGTATACCAGCTTTTGCGATATGTATCACAATTTCATTGTAATGCGGGGAGTTGTCTACCCACTTAACAGGATTATTTTACGCTTTTTGATAAGCTTACTTCATTATTCCTTTGGCTTCTCTTACAATTGTCTTGGTTTGGTTTGCGTAATGTGTGTTTTTATATCGTGTCCCCCCCCCCCCCCCCCCCACCCACCCCGAAAAAAAGTAAAGAAAAAAAAAAGAAATACTCACACACGTGTATGTATTATATGTATTTATAATCATTGATCAGATGATAAAGGGGGCAAACCTGGATTTGTGCACTTTTAATTTTTTGGCTTTACTTGAAAATATACTGCTAAGATAGTTTATCTTGAACTTATTTTGTTGAAAAGTATCAAAAAGTTCAGTTCAACTCTGTAATACATTTTGCCATCCTTTTTTATTTCTTATGGTTGCTGTATGCTTTCTATGACAAAATGATAATTGCTATATACAATATATCAGTTTACAGGCAGGTAGTGGGAGTGGCATCCGAAAGAAAAGCCTCATTGTCAATCTCATGTGTTCATGTAGGGAGAAGGAGATGAAGTTTCTTGTCAGAACTTTGGTATGATTCACAGTTTCAGTCTTCAAAGAATAAAAAGCCCTTCTGTGGTATTATAGGCTCATAAACGTGTAAAAGAACTGATAATTGCACTTTTGTAGTTGTATCCCTGCACACCTCATCTCAAACAGCATAAGCAAAATAAGAATAGCTTTCTATGTGCATTTTTTATTTCCTCCAAACCAGAAGGCTCCAGATTTTTTCACAATAACTTGGTCTTGTTTGCAAACTCAACCTAATAGAATATTATAATCACCAGAGGACTTTGAAGTCCACACGATATTTGTCTCAAATCCATATTTGATGCAGTAGTTTTCCTTTCCTGATTCTGTGGTAAAATATGGGTTAATACTCTTTTTTAACATATCTAGAGTTGGAAGTATGCTACTTTCTTACTTATGAAAGAACAATTTTTGTTCTTGCACTTGATGTGACTGTTAAGAATTAGTTCTAACTTGATGCTCGAAAAAGAAGAAGAATTAGTACTGATTGCTTTCACTCTTGTGACAATTCTATTCTTCGTCACCTTAATAATTAGTAAATAGGATTACACAAGGTTATATAGCATCATGTTATTCAAAAGTTAAGAATATTAAAAGAATTTTCTGCTATCCACAACTCTTTTTTTTTGTTGAGAAGGTAACATTTGTGTGTATTGATATATAACAGTACATAGGTTGTACTGAAACCATATTTACATTATGCAAAAGGATAGACTACTGAGCTACAATCCTAGCAGTATTCTAGGATTGATACAGTATCTTCTGGCCGCTTTTGTTTACACCAAAAATAAAAAAGTAGGACACAATTCATTTTGATCTTTTGTATTGAATTCCTACTATCCTCAAAACATCTAGAGTTTCTCTCCTTCCATATTGTCCACCATATACATGGGGGACAGTCCTCCATGTATCTCTGCTTCCAGCTCCAGTTCCAGCTTCATCCCAACTAGTGAGCACTTCAGTAATCTTAGAGGGCATTGTCCATAAAATACCTCTGAGGTTAATGAATATCTTCCATAGTTGATCTGTGATTCTGCACTATAGAAATAGATGGCTAACTGTCTCAACTGTTTCCCCACATAAAAAACGCCTAGAGCATGGTGGGATCCCTCTCTTCATAAGATTATCCTGAGTTAAGACTGCCTCCTTTGCAAGTAACCAAGTGAAACAAGATACCTTGTAAGGTATCTTAACTTTCCAAATGTGTTCCCATGGCCGGTTAGTAATCTGTACATTAGTATGATTTAGCATTTTGTAAGCCTCATTCACCTTGTAGATTCCTCTGTTGTGGCCGTTCCACCATAGTGCATCCCTACTATTCTGAAGGCCTTTGAATGCTTCCAGTTGCTTGTAAAGTTCAGTAAACCTCGTCAACTCCCAGTCATTGAGCCTTCTTCTCAGTATAGATCCCAACCTTGAGGGGTCCACGTTTCAGCTATTGTCTTTTGCTGGTGTTGAGCTAAACCATACATATCAGGAAATAGTTCCTTCAAGCTTCCAGATCCCATCCAATCATCCTTCCAGAAAGATGTTTAGGTACCACTCTTCACTCTGATGCAGGATTGGCTCTTCGCTATAGGCCAGAGTGTTCTGATGGATCTCTATAAACTAACCTCATATGTTGTATTGGCTTCCTTTGAAACCAAGCTTTTTTCCTCTCCATACTTAGCTTTGATGACATTACACCATAAGGATTGAGGTTCTTGAGAGAATCTCCATAGCCACTTCATCTTAAGAGCTTTATTTTGATTTTTAAGTTCGTGATGCCTAGCCTACCTTTGTTTTTGCCAATCGTCAGAAATTTCCATTTCACTAAGATGATACCCCTTCTTTTCTTTGTTTCCTTGCCAAATAAAAGATCTTCTGAGTCTATCCAGTCTCTGAATAAAACTTAGAGGGATGGGAAAGAGTGACATGTATGTAGGAAGTGAGTCAAGTACCGAATTGATCAGAATCAATCTTCCTCCCATAGAAAGGTACTGAGCTTTCCATCCGGATAACTTCTTCTCACATTTTTCAATGACTGTATTTCATATCTCCTTGGACTTGTACTTAGCACCTAAAGGCATGCCCAGATAAATAGCAGGAAGAGATCCTACTATACCTTCCAACATCAGTGATAATTGCTTCATCTCAGGCAAATCATTGATTGGATTGACTCTTTTTCCAATTGATATGCAATCCTGAGATGCCTTCAAACAAAACCAGGATGATTCTTAAATACCACAGCTGTTCTTCTTTTGCATCACAAAAAATGAGAGTGACATCAGCATATTGGAGATGTGTAATCTCCAGATTGTTGTTGCCCCTTCTTGCTACCTCGAACCCTTTGATCCATCCATTGATTTTTGTAGTTTTGATCATATTGTTCAGCCCCTCCATAACAATTATGAAGAGAAAAGGAGATAGGGGATCCCCTCTGTGTATAGGGAAGAAACCTTCTGGGATCCATTAATGAGAATAGAGAATTTAACTGAAGATATGCTAGCTGTCATCCAGTTGATCCATTTATTCCCAAAACCCATTAGTTCCAGCATTTTCAACAAGAATCTCTAATTTCCATGATCATATGCCTTCTTAATGTCTACTTTGCACAAAATTCCTGGTTTTTCCTGGTTTTTTAGTTTGTTTCTTGAATCTACCGTTTCATTGGCTATTAGAACATCGATTATTTGTCTTCCTTTGATAAAAGTCATCTGCTGTGCATCCACCAATTTGTTAATCACCCTTCTGAGTCTCTCTGTTGGAATCTTCGAAAGCAGCTTATAAAAGCTGCCTATTATGCTTATAGGCCTGAAATCCCTGAGTTTCTTGGCTCCAATCTTCTTAGGAATCAAGGCCATGTATGTTGCATTGAAACTTCTTTCAAACAGTTCCTGAGAATGGAAATTATGGAGAGGCTCCATGATACCTTGTTTCAAAATATCTCAACATTTGATGATGAAACCCATAGTGTATCCATCAGGCCCCGGAGCCTCATCTACTGCACATAGCTTCAGACAAGATAGCACTTCTTGTTCTTCAAAGTTGCTTTGTAAAAGCTCTTTTTCTTCTTCTGATATTATGGGGCACTTGTCGAAATTGAGTTCAGGTCTCCATTCCATAGCTTCTGAATAATGATTCTTGTAGAATTCAATGATCTCAAGTTTGATTCTCCTTGGTTCCTCAATTGTTTCATCACTCACCACTAGTTGATTGATGTTGTTGCATATTTTATGCGCATTAGCAGTTTGGTGAAAAAACTTAGTGTCTGTCTCCTTCCTTAAGCCACAGAGCCCTAGATCTTTGCCTCCATGCAACTTCTTCATTTTTCAGATGTTCCTCATAATCCATGAGGGTAGAAGCATTCCTTACAGATTCCTCCTCGGTCAATGCTCTTGTTTCTTGAATGGCATCAAAGACTGCCAAATGTTTTAGAAGCTCGGTTCTTTGAACCCTCAAGTTTCCTTGGCTACTTTTGCTCCATTCTCTGAGTTTACCCTTTAAAGCTTTGAGTTTGCATGCTAACACATAATCTGGCCTCCCGTGAAATCTAAAAGAGGTCCACCATTCTCTGATCCTGTCTACAAAGCCTTCAGTATTCAACAACCAGTTATCAAACTTGAAGTAGGATTTAGTTTGCTCCCAGGACCTACACTGTAGTGAGATAGGAACGTGGTCTGATATCAGCCTTTGTAGAACTACTTGTTTTATGTTTCTGAATTATCAGCCCAATCCGCTGAAATTAAGATTCTGTCAGTTCTGGATGCTATGATCTGATTATCTCCTTTGAACCAAGTATAAGTTCCCCTTCTAATTGGAGATCAATAAGTTCCATGTCTTCGATAAAATCTGAGAACTCCACCATAGCTCTAGACCTTCTGTTGCAATTCCTTTTTTTCCGAAGGAAATCTAGTGACATTGAAATCACCACAAACAACCTATGGCCCTTCCCTCAATCCTCTTACTGCCCCTATTTCCCCATACAGCTTTCCTCCCAATGTCACAATTAGAAGCATATTCCCGTGATATGACATGCAAAATTTTGCAAAAGAGCCTTGAATTTACATGTCAATACGCTTCTATTTGTAACACCTCCTCCCCAAACTCTACAATCCCAGAACATTGCGATACCTCCTCTAGTACTACTGGCTTCCAGACATGCATACCTCACCTATCTCCCTCCCCAAACTTGACTAATAACCTCCTTTATATCCCCCTTTAATTTTGTTTCCTAAAAGCATATAATATCTGCCTTCCACTCCCTCGCCAAACTTTTTATAATCCTCCTCTTAGCCAAATCGTTCAAACCCCTGACATTCCATGATGCTAAATTAATCAGCATGATTCAATAATTGGCAAAATGTTTCCCCTACTTCTTTTTCCATTACTTTTGAACTTGACATAAAAAGAAACTAGATCTTTCAACTCTTTCTTACCTTTAAATCTATTCATTTTGATTTCTGAATCTGATTCCATCCTTCTACTTTGTCTACAACTGTCGATTTGCAGTAGAAGCTCCAATGCTTCTTCTTCGTGCCCCTGAAAATCCACCCCAAACATCTTACTCAATCTGATTAAATTCTGATGTACCCAAAGTGTTGCATTCATCTCTTTTTCTCTGGAAAAGAATTGTGGTGCTGAACAGAGATAGGAGTAGCTTCTTTGACTCCCCATTCTTCATCATTGATCCCTAAATTAAGTTGGCCAATTGTAGTTGTTGCCCAGATTCTACTTTTGATTGGTCTTCTCCCACACTGATAATGGCCATAGCATCTACTACCTTATCTCCCTGTAACCCTGCTCCAGTTTCTTCTTCTGTCACCATGCATGTAATTGAATTTTCAGTGTGGCTTGCCGTTCTATCAGAGTGCTCGCCAGTCGATTGTTGATTTTTTAGAGAGGGGGGCTGGTTTACGTTAGATACAGTCTTCAGTTCTTCTAAGCAACAGTCATAAGTTAAGTCTTCTGAGGGGCTTTGTTGAAAGTCATTACAAATGACTTGGGCTGAAAAATCAAGCCCAAATGTTGATACTAGCCCAACCCTAGAAGAGCCCAACAGGTTTATTTCCCCTATCCCATCTGCATGCCTAGCACGTGCCTCCACAATACATTCAAAACAGCTTTTACTGCTTCCAACGTTCACAGCCGTTGGCTGTCCTTCCCATTAATTACGCATGGGGTCTTTGTCCATAGGTCTTTCAATGGTTTCGACCCATTGAATATATCATTTGCCTTCAGAGACTCCGGCGACTCTTCCTTTTCCGGCATGCTTAACTCAAATCGAGTTTCCTTTTCCGCCCAGATTGGAATAAAAAATTTAACCCCTTCTCTTTCTATGATAACCTCTGATGGAATATTCCGACGGTCTCCAACAATTTTGATCCTAGCCCACTTCATATGATTCTTGAGCTTTGTCTCTTCCTTGGTAGCTATTTACCCGCCACAAAGTTCACCTATTTCTTTGAAAATCTTTTGTGACCACAGGTGCATATGTACTCCCATGGCTCTGATCTAAGTTATTTTAACTGGAAGAGAGTTGGGAATGCAACCAGCAATGAGGTTCCATCATTCTAGAAAAAGCCTTTGATTCTTCCATCTCCATTCTCCTTGAATGATTTGTTTAGCCATGTTCCTTTTTGGGAACTCGAAGAGATACAAGTCCCCAGCCATGAGACGTCCATATTCACCCCAAAAGCTTTGCTCCATGCGACAGAAACCCATCTTCTGATATCTGCTAGGGTGGGTCTCTCCTTGACTTCCTTCCCAAAATATCCAATGATGCATATGTTAGATATGTAAATAGTAGAACCCTAATCCAAAGTGTATTAGGAGTAGGTTAGGTTATGTGTATTATATATAGGACTCATTGTATCATGTTTAATATCAAGATATATATTTTTCTCCCGTGCTTTCTCACATGGTATCAGAGCTACAGTGAGAATATTATAGCTGTGCGTCATTCCAGCTACTTCCGGGAAGAAAGACCTCGTCGCCGTGCAATTTTCCGGCGACTTAAGAGGCTGTCCGTAACTAAACTACCTTTTTTGTTGGTGTTGTGCAAAATCCGAGACCACCACGAGGTTCAGAAGAGAATTCCGACCAACCCCAGAAAAAATCACCGGAAAAGAACCATTCACGCGCCCCCACGCGCCGGCGCGTGGCACCTCTTCCGGCCATTTTTTCCGGTGACTCCTTCAGGACAGTTTGCTCTCCCTTCAATTCCGACCCTACCCATCCTTTTTTTGTTCTATTCCGACAACTTTCAGTTTTTTCCGGCGACTTTATTGACTTTTCCGGCAGCTACAGTACTTTCCGGCCAGAATTTCTTCAGGACAGTTTGCTCAACCTTGAATTCCGAGCCTATCCATATTTTTATTTTTCAATTCCGACAACATTGAATTTTTCCGGCAGCTACAGTACTTTTCCGGCAGCTACAGTGTTCCAGTTTCCCGGCAGCGCCAGTTGTCAGTTCTCTGTTTCAGTTTCAGCGAGTTTTCAGTTGATAATCCAAAGATGTCTTTGGGACTAGATGCTTTCGGGTCTAGAAACCAGGGTTCTGGCAGTTCCGGTATTATGATTACCTCAGAACCTTTAATGGGAGGTTCAAACTACCTAGCTTGGGCTTCGTCTGTCGAGTTGTGGTGTAAAGGCCAAGGTGTTCAGGATCATCTAACCAAGGAGTCTAGTGATAGAGATGAAAAAGCCAAAGCACATTGGGAGAAGATTGATGCTCAATTATGCAGTATTTTGTGGCGATCTATTGATTCCAAGTTGATGCCCTTGTTTCGTACATTCCAAACATGTTATTTGGTTTGGGAAAAGGCTCGTACTTTATACACTAATGACATATCTCGTTTCTATGATGTGATATCGCGGATGACAAATTTAAAGAAACAGGAATTAGATATGTCTACTTACTTGGGTCAAGTGCATGCAGTTATGGAGGAATTTGAGACGTTGATGCCAGTTTCTGCTAGCGTTGCAAAGCAGCAAGAGCAACGACAAAAGTTGTTTCTAGTTCTTACTCTTGCTGGGCTTCCTAATGATCTTGACTCAGTACGCGATCAGATTTTGGCTAGTCCGACTGTCCCCACAGTTGATGAATTATTCTCTCGCTTACTTCGCCTTGCTGCAGCACCAAGTCACCCAGTGAGCTCATCACAGACACTTGATTCATCTATCCTCGTCTTCCAATCCGTGGACAATCGGGCTTCTCATACTATGGAGTATCGACGAGGAGGAGGTCGTTTTGGAAGATCTAGACCCAAGTGTTCTTATTGTTATAAACTTGGTCACACTCGTGACGTGTGCCATTCTTTACATGGTCGACCAACAAAAAATGCTTATGTTGCTCAGACTGAGCCTACAGGTAACCAGAGATTTTCTGTATCTGAAAGGGAGTATAATGAGTTCCTTAAATATCGAGCAAGTAAGCAGACGTCTCCACAAGTAGCCACTGTTGCTCAGCCTGATACTTCTGTTGCTGGTAATTCTTTTGCTTGTGTTTCCAAGTCTAGTCCTCTTGAACAATGGGTTGTGGACTCAGCTGCTTCTGATTATATCTCTGGTAATAAATCCCTTTTGTTAAATATTGCGTATTCACAGTTTCTTCCCAACGTTACTTTAGCTAATGAGTCTCAAACTAAAGCAAAAGGAGTTGGACAAGCAAATCCTCTACCTTCTGTCACTCTAGATTCCGTTCTTTATGTCCATGGTTGTCCTTTTAATCTTGCATCTGTGAGTCGTTTGACTCGTGCCCTCCATTGTGGAATATATTTTATTGATGACTCTTTTATTATGCAGGACCGCAGTACGAGACAGACGATTAGAACAGGACTTGAATCAGACGGACTTTACTACCTTAACTCACTAACATCCTCTAAGGCCTGTCTAGTTGCAGATCCTCCAGACCTACTTCACAGTCGTTTAGGACATCCTAGCTTGCCAAGCTTCAGAAGATGGTGCCTCGTTTGTCCAGTTTATCCACATTAGAGTATGAGTCATGTCAGCTCAGAAAATATACCCGCGCCTCCTTTCCTCGTAGTATTGAGAGTCGTGCAGTGTCTGTTTTTTCTTTAGTTCATTCGGATATATGGGGTCCTAGTAGAGTATGTTCAACCTTGGGATTTCGTTATTTTGTTAGTTTCATTGATGATCATTCAAGATGTACTTGGATTTTCTTACGAGTGGTACTTGGGAGCTCGTCCCTCTTCCTTCAGGTAAATCTACTGTTGGTTGTCGTTGGGTGTATGCAGTCAAGGTTGGTCCAGATGGTAAGGTTGATCGTCTTAAGGCTCGTCTTGTTGCCAAGGGATATACTAAGATATTTGGGCTTGATTACAGTGATACCTTCTCTCCTGTGGCTAAGATAGCATCAATCCGCCTTTTTCTCTCTATGGCTGTTGTTCGCCATTGGCCCCTGTATCAGCTGGACATTAAAAATGCATTTTTACATGGTGACCTTGAGGATGAAGTTTATATGGAGCAACCACCTGGGTTTGTTGCTCAGGAGGAGTCTCGGGGCCTTGTATGTCGCTTGCGCCGGTCACTTTATGGTCTAAAGCAGTCTCCTCGAGCCTGGTTTGGTAAGTTTAGCACTGTTATCCAGGACTTTGGCATGACTCGGAGTGAAGCTGATCACTCTGTATTCTATCGGCATTCTGATTCACGACTCTGTATTTATCTAGTGGTCTATGTTGACGACACTGTTATTACCGGCAATGACCAGGATGATATTACTAAATTGAAGCAACATCTCTTTCAACACTTTCAGACTAAGGATCTGGGCACACTAAAGTATTTTTTGGGTATTGAGGTCGCACAGTCTAGCTCAGGTATTGTGATCTCACAACGGAAGTATGCCTTAGATATTCTTGAGCAGACAGGAATGACAGGTTGTAAACCTGTTGACACTCCAATGGATCCGAATTCTAAACTTCTTCCAGGACAGGGGGAGCCTCTTAACGATCCTGCAAGATATAGGCGGTTAGTTGGTAAATTAAATTATTTTACAGTGACAAGACCTGACATTTCCTTTCCTGTGAGTGTTGTGAGCCAGTTTATGGGTTCGCCATGTGATAGTCATTGGGATGCAGTTGTTCGCATTCTTCGGTATATAAAATCAACTCCAGGTAAAGGTTTATTGTTTGAGGATCGAGGCCATGAGCAGATTGTTGGATACTCCGATGCTGATTGGGCAGGATCGCCTTCTGACAGACGTTCTACTTCTGGATATTGTGTCTTAGTAGGAGGAAATTTGGTATCTTGGAAAAGCAAGAAACAGAATGTGGTTGCTCGGTCTAGTGCAGAAGCAGAATATCGAGCAATGGCTATGGCGACATGTGAGCTAGTTTGGGTCAAACAGTTGCTCAAAGAGCTGAAATTTGGTGATGTTAGTCAGATGGGACTTGTGTGTGATAATCAAGCTGCTCTTCATATTTCGTCAAATCCAGTGTTCCATGAGAGAACTAAGCACATTGAGATTGACTGTCACTTTGTCAGAGAAAAGATACTCTCGGGAGATATTGCTACAAAGTTTGTAAAGTCAAATGATCAGCTTGCAAACATTTTCACCAAGTCCCTCACTGGTCCTCGTATTAACTACATATGTACCAAGCTCGGTAGATATGATTTATATGCACCAGCTTGAGGGGGAGTGTTAGATATGTAAATAGTAGAACCCTAATCCAAAGTGTATTAGGAGTAGGTTATGTTATGTGTATTATATATAGGGCTCATTGTATTATGTTTAATATCAAGATATATATTTTTCTCCCGTGCTTTCTCACAGCATCTTTTCAGAAGCCCATTATCCTTCACTCCAGGTATTTCCGCGATCTTTATAGTTCCATTTAAAGTATTGCCCTGAACTCCATGAGGAATGTGAGGTTGCCATTTACTCTCTTTATCTGCTTTGGCATATGGATAGTTTGCTTCAGTGATACTGGGTGGGGCTGGGATAATTAATTGAACTTCACATTTAATAAAACTTTCTATCTTAAATGCTACATCCTTCCATCCTACATTTATGACCGACTCTGGAATAATAAAACTGACCTAGCTACCTCTTTAATGACAAGATGCTCATATATCTCCCATGTTCATTGTACTTCCTGGTACAGAAGTATTCTGAAATTCTGTCCTTTGTTTTCCATCTCCTTACTATATTCTTTTGGTCTTTTGAAGCCTCTTTGAGTTCAAAAGAGATCCATTCCATAATATTTTCGCTCATTGTTGATCGTCTCATCATGTTTCGACTTCTTTCCACCCAGTCAAACCAAGTGTCTTTGTTGGAGTACCATCTGGTAATGTCAAAAGATTTAAAACCAACATTGAAGCAGATTCTGCTTTCCCCCATTTCAAGTCTTGTTTTCCTGCTATGAATTCAAAGAAAAGTATCGGTTTTATAGTCTTTACAGTGGGTGAGAACTAGTATAGGAGGAGTTTTAGGAAGAAAGGGATGTTTTCCGGCAACTAAATCCACCGGAAAAAGGTTGTTCTACAATCCTAGAAAGTAGGAGAGAGAAGGATCTCGGAAACCGTGTCTGGGAGCATTTTTAATCCGTTTACTCTTGATTGGTCTTGTTTGCAATTGACTTTAGGAGAGGGTCTTAGTTTTGTTCAGGTGACATGGTGTCGAACCAATCCCTTGAGGATACTTTAATCTAAATAAAGACCTAAACAAGCTCTTTTTCCTGTTTCTGCCGATATCAAATTACATTGTATGCTGATTTGTTGTGAAAGATGATGTGTAGCAAGATATCTTGCTTTCTTCTAACTGTTTCACCGCTGCTTGCTTTTTTCTAACTGTTCCACCTCTGCTTACTTTTTCTGCTGTAGGTCAGGAATTTGCGGATTGGAGCCATGATGAGAACTGTTCTTCCTGCATTAGCTCAAGCTATTGTCTTCAATTCTCTTCTTTATGATGGACCAGTCGAAAACATGAAAGAAAATCTGCAGGTTTGTTCATAGGAGGTTGACAGGATGGAGATAGTAGTCTCTATTTAATTTCATTCCATATGTAGGGACATTCTGTTAGATAATACGCTTAACGCTAGAGGGGGGGTGAATAGCGTTATAATAAAAAATAGCGTAAACTTGCGGAATTTGAAAATTGCAGGAAATAAATAAGTGCGATAAGTAAATAAACAAGAATGTACGCACCGATGTATCCTGGTTCACCACAACCCGTGGCTAGTCCAGTCCCCGAGAGACTCTCTCGAGATTTCCACTAACTTCGTTAAGCTTACGGGTGCTTAACAAACCGTTACACTTGCTCAAGGATACTACACCTTAAGACTTCACTTGCTCGAGGATACCTTACCCCAAGACTTCGCTGTTAAGCTTACGGGTGCCTAACAAACCTTTACAACCAGAGGACACAAGCCTCAACACCTTTGCTCGGAGATACAACACTCCAAGACTTCAACCAAGGAAACACAAGTTCCTTCTTACAACAAGAGAATAACAATTCTCTTCAAGTGTACAAAACACTAAGCACTCACTTAAACAAGACTCTCTTAATAGAGTGGATATGAGTAAACAAATACGCTCAAGAACACAACAATAAATTCAAGACCTTGGCTTTCAAAATATGATAAAAATGATCAATAAATGATATTGGAAATGTATCAAAAGCTTAAGAATGTTTTTGGTCAGAAGTTGTGTGTTTAATGAGTGATTTTGAGATGTATTTATAGCTCCAAAATCACTCCTAGCCGTTGCTATGATCATAAATACAGATTCTGAAAATCTGTTAGATAGTCGACTATCCGATATGGTTATTCGACTATCTTGGCAACGGTCACAAGGATAGTCGACTATCTGATATGGATATTCGACTATCTTGGCACGACTATCCAATATCAGATATTCGACTATCTGACCTTGCGGAAATGGTCCGTTTTTAAAACAACTAACTTATTGAAAATAAGTTATAAAATGTTTTTCAAAGCTTTGTTTGAATATATAAATATCTTAAACATGAAAAACAATTGTAATGACCATTCCGAATCAATAAAAACATTTAAAATCATTTTGTTTTAAATGTATTGAAAATATTTATTATATAACATTTAAAACCAATAAAAATATTTTTATCACAAATAAAAATATTTATGATATGCATATATTGTAAAACCATTTATGATATGCATATATTGTAAAATCATTTATGATATGCATATATTGTAAAACCACTTATGATATGCATATATTGTAAAACCACTTATGATATGCATATATTGTAAAATCATTTATGATATGCATATGTTGTAAAATCATTTTATGAGAGAAGCCAAGACTCAAACTTAAAGTCGGATCAAGATCACAATAAAGACAATATAAATAAGACTTAACAAAAGGTCTTCATTTATTTTCATTGCTTCTCTCGATCTTGTCTTGAACTTCTTGGACTCCAATTCTTGTCCGCTCAAATAACGTTGCATAGCCTTTTCTTCCTCTATGCTCATTGTAATTTTGCATATCAATTCTTTATCTTCCTTTTGCATATCTACAAAATGAATAGCACTTTAGTTAAAATATAAATTAAAGTGTATTCAATAATAACTCACATTTATTTGGCATATATTATTTTTCATTAAATTGGTTTGTCAATTATCAAAACATATAAGTATGAACATATACATATGTTCCAACACATTCTTCCTGAATGTTTCACCCTGAGTCCCATGCTTTTGTTTTGGTGGACTACACTCAAAGATGCTACTCCTTTGTGGAGATGAGTAAGAGTTGCTGGCATTTGATGTTTGGTGTTCTGATCTGCCTTTTTGTTGATTGAAGTGGGGAAATTCTCTTGATAGCTTGAATTTATGTTTCTACCTTCCATGTCTGCTGATTTTCCCCTTTTTTCTGAACTCATTGATACTGCCTTAATGGTTTTCCTACTAACTAGTATTCTTTATTTCCTTGATTAGCGACTTTCAGCAGAAGTAGTTGAAGCATATAACATCCTTCCCAGCTTGGTAAGCGTTATTCTTCAAGTTTAATGGTTTTATTACAAGATTGGTATTAGGTTCTATGTGTTCATGCACTTAGAAGTAGTTAGTCGTGTGTGTGTGTATCTTTGGTGATTCTACTTTATGTTAATCATTGACTGGGTCGTATGTTTTTTACTTCCATTTCACTCAACTGTTTCCAAGTGCTTACAAAAAAAAAGAAGGAAAAACTACTATTATTTTTTTTATATTTTTTCTTTGGTGAGCTAAATATGCCATTTTAAAAGCATTTCAATTTATTCAAGATAATTAGTCACGTATTTCCTTCTGCAAGAGGCTATCGATGTTTGAGTATGATTTGCCTAGAATTATCTAATTTTTATTGTCTTTAATTAATTTAGTGCTCTGTTTTGACCAGGATGTACTTGTTCCTTCTTTGATGGAAAAGGAGATTGAGTTTTCCTCAAATACGTTGTCGATGGATCCAGGCATACCCATCAAACCAATGCTTGCAAAGTACAGATAAATGTGTACTTGCGTTTATGATGCACTTTTTGTACTACTTCCTACTGTTTCTTTCACAATGGACCATCTCTCATACTTCCTCAATTTTTCGCTGATGATAGAATTACTAATGGCACCCCTCAAGTGCTGAAGCTCTTCCAGAACAAAGCCTTTACATGCGAGTACAAGTAACTGCTCGAAACTTCCTTTTCCATCAGTTTTTTGGACATTGTAGCTAATTGTTTCATTAGTAACTGCTCCAACTGCTCCATACTTCCTTTTCCATCAGTTTTTTGGGCATTGTAGCTAATTGTTTCATTTATTTGCTCATCCATCAATGTAATGAAATGTTTTTTGTGGGATAATGAAATTACTACTCTGATGAAACTGCTAGGGACACAGTTTAATTCAACAGTGAAGCATCTCCATAGAGTTTGTGTCCGACTGGCATATTTCATGTAAATATTCTACAATTTTACCCCTTTACGGATCTTTGTGCTTTATTAGCGTCACACCACAATGCTCCAAACTGCATTTTTTATCTTCATGAAATTGAGAATACTAGGGCACCTTGCCCCCCGGGCCTAGCTCAAGTGGCAAAGGGTGGTGGATTTTTGTCTTAGGTCACAGGTTCAAGCCCCCACACCATGCAAAGCAAAGTTTGGTATTTAAGTGGAGAAGGGTAGAGGGGCGGACCCATTATCCACCGAGTTTCGAAGGCTGCGGTTGGTCCAAAGGATCGGTCCTAGATGGATTTCTCGGTTATCAAAAAAAAAAAAAGAATACTAGGGCACCTATCCCCCTTCCAACCCCCCACCCCAAAAAACTAGAAATAAAAAAAAAGTAAAAGAAGAATGAGGAAAAGAAATTGTGATAGCAGAGCTAATATTCTTTTACCTTCTGTATTTTAGCTGATTGCAAGTAGCATTTCATATTCATTTAATAGTTTTTTTTACCACATACAATTTTAAAACTATTTTATCTTTTCTCTATTTCCTTAGTTCTAACAAGTCATAGTTCAAGAAGATACTGTGTCTTCTTAAACTTTAGGGAGAGTGAATTGCAGGGTTATTTGGAGTTCACATACTTGTTGTTGAGTTCCTCTGTAATATCATTTGAATACTAGTATCAAAGAGTTTAGGAGGCCTACTCTTATTTATTTGTTATTTGGTATGGTCGACTTTTCTTCTTATTTGGTAGTTGTTTTTGATCTAGACCTGATGCTGTATTCTGTCGTTTTCATGCAAGGGGAGTGATGGCAGCTCTTGTAGTTCCACGGTCCTTTATTTAGTAGCCTTATTATCTAGTAGGATCCAATTAACTTCGAAAAGTACAGGAGTGATGATGTTTTTTGGTGCATTATCTTCTCTTTGCTTCTATTTTGAGTGAATACTTGAATGCCTGAATTATGCTGAATATTTTCGCTTTACCTGGATTTACCGATCATTTCTAATACGAATGGTATCTTGCGGTTTCTTGGATTTCCAGCCAAATAATTATGCTTTCTGAAAAAAATGAATGAATTGACATCCGAAGAGAAATATTCTGATACAATGTTTTAACGAAGCTGAAATATAGCCTGTAGATATTGCTATTTTTGAACATACTCATATCTTAAAGTACTGATATCCATTTTGCAGATATGATGGTCAGCGAGCTCAAATTCATAAATTAGCTGATGGTTCGGTCCGTGTATTTTCACGGAATGGGGATGAAACAACGTCGAGATTCCCTGATTTGGTAAACATAATTACAGAATCATGTGGTCCCAGAGGAGCGACATTCATATTGGATGCAGAGGTATTTCTTATATGGAATTCCACTTTGAGTAGCACGAGACAGATTTGAGGGAAGCCACGTTAAAATTAAAAACTTTGGGAGACTATATGGGAGACAGGATATTATGTTTAGAGGATATAACATAGTGCCTAATTTATAAAGCACTCAAGTTTTATAATTGTCCTTACAATGCAAGAAAACCACATTACACAAGTCTGTTATATTGCTAATAAAGCATCCAAACAGCTCAATATCAAGTAAGCATATCTAAAGCACAGCAATTTTTTTTTGGATATTCAATTGAAAAAGATGATTATAATAGAGCAGCTAAAGAAGAAAATATGCCAGCAGGAACGGATAAAAGCAATGAATCAGCAAGGTGACAGATTGGAAAATTTAAGAAAAAAGCACATGTCATTGGTTCTAACCCTACCATGGAAAAAATTTGGTATTTAAGTTGGAAGCAGGGTAAAGGGGTAGACCCATAATGTCAGGAGTTTCGAACATGTGAGCCAACTAGAGTGGGGCCAGAAGTTCACAGGGAATATGTCAAAAAAGCTCTGAGAATTTTTTTTTTAAAAAAAAAACTCACAGTGAATTTATCCAATAAAAAAAATTGAGAAGAAAAAGAAACATAAGAAGAAAAGAGTGGCTCTGAGAAACAACTGTGACGAATTCGGAGGGAATTAAAAGGTGGAACCATGTTGTGTTTCTTTGTTAAGCCAGATTCTTCATCTTCTACTCCTGTGTTAATTAGAATGCTAGTGGTTCTTTTTTTTCGGCCTTGTATTTTAGGTCATTGTTGTTTGGAAGACGGTAGATTGGGGAGCTTTAGTAATGTGCTAAGCTTAAATTTTTTTCTCCTGAATAATCTTATTGTATACATTAAGGCCTCAATATTCTTGTCAAGTTCTAGATGTAGGTGCTCTACAATAATTGGAAACATGTGTGTAGATCAAGGGGCAGCTGTCCATGTTAAGGAAACTGTTGTCCTATAATGAGTGTGGGAAAAAATGGGTTCAACATGTGTATCGAGTTCACCTGGCTTGCATCCATGTCTGATTGTGTCCATCACCAAACCATGATGTTATATACTCAAATTTGGTGTCTCTGTTAAATGTATCAATAGTTGACGTGCCCTCGCAGCCATTGGGCTGAAATTGTAATCACTAATGAACTTTTGTTGTTTATGACCTTCATCTTTTTTCAGGTTGTTGCAATTGATAGAAAAAATGGTTCAAAGCTCATGTCGTTCCAAGAACTATCTTCGCGAGAGAGAGGGACCAAAGATTCCATCATCGCATTAGATAAAATTAAGGTCATTGTCAATCCTTTCAATCAGGAATATCTTTAGCCTTCTGACACCCCCATAACAATCTAATTTATCATTTGGGTTTCGACCTTGTTTGTGGAAATATGGTGGTTACCCCCTTTCTCCATGTTCACAATGATCACAGCAGATTGGCAATGGAGCTTGTCTTTATTCATTTTTAATCCACATGCTAAAGTAATGAGAAATGTCTCTTGTCAAAAAGTAATGAGAAATGTCTTCTTATGTTATGTTTTATTTTCATTGGAGTTTGTACCTTATTAAAAAGGCAGCGCGGTGCACAAAGCATCCCGCATTCATGTGGGGTCCGGGAAAGGGCCACACTCCAAGGAGTGTGATATTTGTACCTTATTGGTCAACAAATTTTTGTAAAATATTTATGCAGTGCCTGTGATAGACAATCCCCTAAAAGATGTTTTCTGTCTGTAAAAGTATATTCTGGTATCTGACATCTCTTTCTTTTTACCATCCTTGGTGCAGGTTGAGATATGCATTTTTGTCTTCGATATCATGTTTGCAAATGGAGAACAGTAATTACTATAACCATTTCTCCAATTTTGTTGTAGGGTGGCAATACCTGCTGTACACATTTGTCTATAATTAATGGTACTGGTTTCATAGTAATCATGTTTTGTGTCGGTGACATGCACAAGTTTTGATCTATAAATTTCATTTAATGAGTTAGGGTAGTTTGTTAATATTGTTAAGCTTTGATAGTTTGATAAGTGGATTTACCTGGTGATGAGACACAAAGGTATATGATGTGAATAGGAGGTCTATATGATGTGAATAGGAGGTCTATAATTTATACTCCCTCTGTCTCAATATATGTTACGGTGTTCGACTAGTCGTGGAATTTAACAAAGAAAGACCTCGGAAATTTATGGTCTAAAACAAGCCATAAAAATTTGTGTGGCTATAAATCATCATTAAGGATAAAGTGGGAAGTGTAAAGTTAATTGTTCCTAAATATGGAAATATGTCATTCCTAAATATGTTTATGCTATTACTTGTTGCACGTGAAGAAAAATTATAGGGAAGCTCATCCAGTGCAAAGATGCCAATTCCCTTGTGAGAAATGAAACAAGGAAAATAAAATTGAGATAAAAGACTTGTTGATCATTCTCCCAAGCTAGTGGGTGTTTAAATAGTACATAGACCTATTCTAAACTAGGAAAGATATCAAGGTTACATAATTACTTAGATATAATAGTCCCTTGTCGATTCTAATGAATATACACCATAATATCCCTTTTGTCCTTTCTTTTTTGGGGAAAGATAACCCTGAAAAAAGTGATTTTATTTCATTAAGAAGTCCTCAATGTTGGCAATTAGACTTCTAAGTTACAAGACTCAATGGGCTTTAAATTTGTTGAGAAAGATGGCAGATAAATTCAATCCTAAAGAAAATAATATACCATAAGATTATTGGAAAGGAGGAGAGCACGGGAAGCTAGTAGAAATGATACTATACTTCCTCTATCTGATTTTAGTTGAAATGATACTGTTCTTCCTTTATCTGATTTTATGACACAATTATTATTGAATGACTGAAAAGTTTTTCATTCATTACAGTGTTCAAACAACAACAACAACAACAACCCAGTATAATCCCACTTAGTGGGGTCTGGGGAGGGTAGTATGTACGCAGACCTTACCCCTACCCTGGGGTAGAGAGGCTGTTTCCAAATAGACTCCCGGCATCCTTCCCTCCAAGAACTTCCCACCTTGATCTTGGGGAGACTCGAACTCACAACCTCTCGGTTGGAAGTGGGGGTTGCTTACAATCAGAGCAACCCCTCTTGTTTGTTCAAACATGTTAAAAATATTTCAGCTTTCTAAATTATCTGGTTCGTGTGTAATATGTAAATTTCATTGTGAATAGTCAAAATTTAATGAAAAAAATCACCTCAACAGTTGAATTTGACCTCTTGCTGTGAACCATGTCATTCGTTTATGGATGGAGGGAGTAAAATATTTCTTAATCGATCAAGAGCCTAGAAAAAATGGTGCATGATTGGGGTTCTCAGTTTATACAATGTGATGTTGCACTATGAGATGTAACACCTGTAACCTTAGTGTTTCTGCTCAACCGAGTTGTGAGGTTTGGGGAGACCTTTCCATGTGCTGCTTCTTTCAAAATTTGGCTGATCATGCAATCTGAGGCTTTTATGCTTAGATGAGCTATTCCACATTAATTTGTGTCTGGCTGATTCTTGTTGCTCTCTTTTAATATTTCATTTGAGACGTTCACATCCTTTTTAGGATTCTATAACTGTAAAATTCTTTGTCTACAGATTATTGCATCTGCCACTCCGTCAAAGGCGAAAATGTATGCATCTTTATTTCTTCCTATAAGTGTAGAAGTTTAGTACTCTGCCCATTTTAATTTATGTGAATCTATTTCCTTTTTAGTCCGTGCCAAAAAGGATGACCCCGTTCTATATTTGAAAACAATTTACCTTTATACAATGATTTATAGCCACGCAAAATATATGTGCCTCTTTTACACTACAAGTTCAAAAGTCTTTCTTTTTTTTCTTAAACTTCGTGCCTAGTTAAATAGGTTCACATAAATTGGAACGGCAGGGAGTAATAGATATTGTAAAACTGTCCTCTTATATTTGAAATTTGATGTGTGAAAATCAGACCTGAAGGATTTATTTGGTGATGGCAAAGTGGGTTATTTCGAGTATGCGACAGAAATGACTGTAAGTTTCTTCTTGGTGTATAATTTTGTTGTGTTGGCTAGTACGTAACATGCACATTCTGTTGCCAGCTATTCAGTAATTTACCTAACCTATCTTTCTTTAGGTTGAGTCCGATGATGCTTGTGCAGATAACGAAGCCATATTGGCTAGGATGAACAGCTTTCTTGATGACGCGCTACATTCTTCTTGTGAAGGAATCATGGTGAAATCCCTTGATATAGATGCTGGATACACACCATCAAAGCGCACTGATGCATGGTTAAAGGTGTCTCCTCGAAGAATGATATATTGCATTAGCAAGATTAGAGCTCTAGTCCTAATCCTGGACCTTGTCTGCAGGTCAAGAGAGACTATGTGGAAGGACTAAGTGATTCCTTGGACTTGGTTCCGATTGGTGCTTGGTATGGGAATGGAAGGAAAGCAGGGTGGTAATGATCAACTTTTCTTCTATTTTTGATTTTCTTATGCGGACAGTTAAGGCATCAAACTGCAAATTTGCACGAGTTTGAGCATCTTTCACCCAGAAATCTGTTTTAGGTTCTGAGATAGCTTAGCAGGAATACCTTTCTAAATATGTACAATGCGGAAAGTTAAGGAGTAAACTGCAAATTCCCACGAATGGAGCATTTCTTCACCCAGAAATCTTATTTAAGGTTTTGAGATAGCTTAGAGGGAATGTCTACTCTAAAGATGATTGTGCTATACAAACTTTGCTGACGTTACCGATAAAGTGGGAGCATATGCTGTATGCCATTTTGTGACAGTTCAGTGCTACAAACGTCTGGGTTGTTTCCTAATGTTTGTATGTTATGCATATATTATTTGGGCACATAAGAGAACGTCCTCCTCCCCCTCTCTCGCTTCTTTTATGACCGCTGATAAATTGCACTGGATTCTTTTGCATGAATGTTTTCATGTGATTAATGTGTTACTTTTTAAATTACAGGTATAGTCCTTTCCTTATGGCCTGCTACAACCCTGACACTGAGGAATTCCAGAGTGTCTGCCGGGTCATGTCTGGGTTTTCTGATTCATTCTACATAGAGGCGAGTTCAATAACGATATAACTTGATTACCATGTCCTACATCTTATAGTCTTGGACTTGTAGATACTAGTATTGGCATTCTGGTGAACAAACTCTCCTTTGATTAACTTGTCTTTTGATCTGTATCAGAAAGATTGTCTTTTGATATCTGATAAACCCAACGCCCCCCCCCCCCCCCCCCCCCCAAAAAAAAAAAAAAACCCTGTCTTTTGATAACTTGAATGCTAGTTCATGCCCTTCCCTCATGTTATTCTACTGTCAATCAAGTTGAAAGGTATAGGAGTTCACTCTCTGAATCTTTCAAGTTTCAATCACTAATCTTCATTCCATCCATTTTGCCTGCAGAATTTCCCTGCGTGTAGTCATTTAGGTCTATTGAATAGCCTATTGTGGCTCTATAAAATTTATTGTGATGTAAGCTTTTATATGGTTACTCATAGTAAGACATTCTGTTTTTGGCGAATTGCGAGGATAATTGGTTAGTGATATCTTTTATTGTGAAATTTTGAGGGGTGCAGAGTTATTGATTTTTAACCGCGGTTTGCTTTTATGGACAAACACAAAGAAGGGCACATAGGTCCACGACATGAGTGGGAGTTGGTCATCTTTTAAAGAAGCTCCTGCATTTTTTATTTGGTTTGTTAGGATCCTGAGGCTTTGAGTTTGATTGTGGTTCACAAATATAGAGAATAGAGCACGTAGATCAGCCCATGATAGGCAGTTGGTTATCTTGTTAAATAGCTCCAGCTTCTATGTCATCTGTTTTAGGTAATAGACGGGGTTGTGAGCATCTATCTGTAAACCCTTACTCTGAGAAGATCCAATTTATTGTTGAGGCATAGCCAGATACTCTGTGTAAGTTGGATGGACAAACTGCTGTAGCCAATTAATAGTTGATTGTCTATTGAAAGAGTGAGAGACAAGAGGGGTTGCTCTGATGGTAAGCAATCCCCACTTCCAATCGAGAGGTTGTGGGTTCGAGTCTCCCCAAGAGCAAGGTGGGAAGTTCTTGGATTGAAGGATGCCGGGGGTGTATATGGAAACAGACTCTATACCCCTAGGTAGGGGTAAGGTCTGCGTACACACTACCCTCCCAAGACCCCACTAAGTGGTATTATACTGGATTGTTGTTGTTGTTTGTCTATTGAAAGAGTCCTTTATATGGGGAGTAGAATTAAAATGTTGCTATACGTGAGAGCTGTGGTTTTGGGGTTTTCTGTTGGGTCTTTTTTTTGGGGGGTGGGGGGGGGGGGGGGGGGAGAGAGGGTGTGTGTGTGTGTGTGGGGGGGTGATATGAGAGGGAGAAAGAACATACTCAGAAAGTGAGTGCTGTCTCTTTAAATATATCTAGTTACTTGCGCATAAAAGCATGCTTGACCATTACCCTTAAAAATATCTCTTGAATTTTCTTTTTGTTGTCATTTATGTACTCGCCGAGGGTCGATTGGAAGCAGCCTCTCTGCCCTTTCGGGCAGGGGTAAGGCTCGTCTACATATTACCCTCCCCAGAGCCCACCTGGTGGGAGTATACTGGGTAGTTATTGTTGTTGTTGTTGTTGTTGTTATGTACTAATATTTCCGCGTGTCTCTATTTATCAAATTCTTATGTGTGCATTTGGAAATGGTGTTTGAAGAAGGCCTTCATTTCCTACAAACATTTGTATCATCAATGTGGGTCTCGAGTGCGCATAGCACCTATGTGGGGTTAGTGTCCATGGAATGTAAAAGTTGAGAATAATAAAATACTACTTTCAGATGAAGGGAAGGTAGGAAGGGTATTACATCAGTGGAAGAAATCAGTCACTTTCTGGTACTCAGTAGACTAATTGTGACTTGCTGATTTAACTTTTTTCAGATGAAGGAGTTCTTCTCTGGGGACAAAATCTTCAACAAAAAACCACATTACTATCGAACTGCAGAAGTGGCCGATATGTGGTTTTCTCCGGAAGTTGTGTGGGAGATAAGGGGTGCCGACTTCACGGTGTCCCCAGTGCATCATGCAGCCATTGGTTCAGTCCATCCATCTCGTGGTATTTCTGTCAGATTCCCTAGGTTCATTCGGTGTTTGTCAGATAGAAAACCTGAGGAATGTAGCACATCTGCAGATATAGCCAACATGTTCCGCTCTCAGACTAGAAAAATGGATGTGAATGTTGCACATTAATTGTAAATTTTGTTTATCCTAAAGGAACCTCCCTCCTCTCTCTCTCTGTAGTGTTTAGCACATTACTAATCTACACCAAGAGTGTTTAACAAGAAGAAACATTGTTATTGGTGTGTTTTTGCACTTTGGTATCCTACTCAGAGAAGTTTGTGTTTAGAAAAAATGTGTAACACTCCTCAAGGCTCGTTAATTATATAATTTAATTTTTGTTGTTGTCTTATGGATTTAAGCCCTTGTAATTAATTTTTGAATTACTTCCCAATTTATATAAATAATTGGATATATAATTATGGGAATATTAATAGTTTAATATTTTTCATTATTAAAATGGATATCATTAATTATTAATTAAGTAAAGAAAAAAAACAAATAACAAAGGAAAAATGGTATGAACATTACAAAGCCCATAAAGGGCTGTAGGAATAAAAAGGGGCTTATGGCTTAAAAATCCTAAACTTGGACGTAAGCAACAACAGTTAAAAAAAATAATTAACAAGAACAAAAGGCTGTTCTGTTACGCAGCAAACAGGGGCAACAAAAAAGAAAATATAGGGTTCTTTATCGATCACTAATCCTTAAATTCAGGTGTATAAAATTCCTTATTGTTAATTACCATACAATAGTATTAGCTAAGAATTAAGTAGTTAATTCTCTTCTTCCTCTGTATTATCAATAAATTTCATATTGAGATGCAGTACTTTAAAATTGATTAAAATACACAGGTTGTTGTAGAATCGATTGTTTGACTGGTGTCAATTGGACTGGGGCCTGCGTATTGGCTCGAGAAGTTTTGAGGTGAGTTGATATAATCCTTTACTAAAGTGGTTTAACTCAAAAAAGCACGCATACAAGGTGTTTGATGAATTGATTAAAAGAGTTTATCTTTATTTAATTAGAGCGAGTGAGTACCCATTAATTTAGAATTGTTCTAGCAAGAGTTTAGAGGATCTATTATGCTATATGTGCTTAAATTTTTAAATTTTTGTGTTATTCTTATATGCTATTTTCATGTTGAACATTATTAAGAAGAAGGAATCTTTAGAAATATTTTTATATGTTATTTCATTCTTATGCCATGCTTTACATTTAAGGACACCAATATGAGTATGCGCATAATGTTCTATAAAGAAAAGATTTAGACTTGAAAAGTCACAAAAAGAAGTTTTAGAAAGAAAAGATTTTTGGGGAATTTCCTTTATTCTAAGAAGGGGTCATCGTCCAGGCCGAGGGTTCTGACCAAGGCGTTGACTTCCTGAAACTACTTGTGCCAAAGTAGGGAGCACATGAGCCGAGGGTCTCGTTGCTAAGAATTACTTACTCATGCTATGGCATGATACATGAGCACTGAGAACCATGAAGCGATCGTGGATTGGGCCTATTCGATCAGGTTGGGATCGAACCCTTGCCGATCACATGGTGACTAAGACAGAATTAAGTCAGGATAGTTGGAACTCCCAAAGTATAAAGTGAAGTAATCTTTTTAAAAGAAAGAAAAAGAAAAGAATTTCTTTTAGAATATTCATAAATTGCTATCATGCAATTATTTTAGAATTACTCTTATAAGCTTTATGTTTTACATGCATTTAGAACTCTTTTCTCATAATGCATATATTATCAAAGTTTCTTCCCCTATTGTTGTGACTCACTGAGTACAATGAGATGGTACTGACGTTCCCTTTTGGGAACCTACGTTAGTCTGCGGTACAGCGTAGGAACCAGATTTGCAGGCGAGCATGCTATGAGTTAGGACTTCCTTCCCTTCCGGTGCTATTGGTGAGCTCCGCTTTTGTTCTTGGTGTTGAAACACGTTCTCAAACTAAACGTGTGTTGATCTGTGTAGGTTTTGATAAATGACAAACCAACGAGCATGGAACGTTAATAGTCAAGCACAAGAGAAACAAGAACAAGATCAAGTAAAGCAACGAAGCTATGCTTGGGTCGTTTTATAGTGTGATCTTGATTCAACAACAGATTCAACTATTGGCTTCTCTCGTAAAATCATTTTCATCAAAACATGCATCTTTGAATTAAAACAAAATGATTTGCATTTTAGCCAAAATGATTTTTAAACATGTCTTTTAAATCTGGACATATATAATCGATTATATATGCTACATAATCGATTATATTAAGACCGCCAAAACTGGAATTTTCAAAAGCAACAGAACAATTGATTATATACTTGTTTGACAATCGATTATATTGAGACAGTGCTTAAACTGAAATTTTCAAACTGCAAAGTAATCGATTATATGTTTTCCACAATCGATTACATTGAGACAGTGTTTAAATAAAATTTTCAAAGAAGCAAAACAATCGATTATCCTTTTCAACTAACCGATTATGTTCAGACCGTTGCCAAAGTGTTGTTTTTAAACTTTAAAAAATAATCGATTATACACAGCTGATAATCGATTATGTTAGCACAGAATCTTAAACTGATTTTTGAACGTTAACGTACAATCGATTATGTTTCATAAACAATCCATTATTCTCCTTAAAATCAGGATATGATCTTTTGAAAGATTTGCATATAATCGATTATACAGTCTACATAATCGATTATTCTCCCTAAAATCACGAGACTTTTTTTTGAACGTTGGTCAAATAATCGATTATATAGACCATCTAATCGATTATATGAGCACAGAATCAGGAATTTTGTTTGATAATTATGCAACGGTCTGGGGCATTTTGAGGCCTATAAATACACCTCTAAATCACTTTTTTAAGTACAACAACTGAGCATAAACTTACAAAAGCTTACATACTCTTGCATCAATTATTTCATATTGAATTCATCACTTTTGATAGCCAATTTCTTGAAGAAGTTGTTGTATTCTTGAGCTTATTAATTTGTACTCATATCTACTCTTTGAGAGAGCAATTGTATAAGTGAGTATTGAGTGTTTATACACTTGAAGGGAAATTCTATAATCCCTTGTTGTAAGAAGGAACATTTTATTCCTTCGTTTGAAGTCTTGAAGTGCGGTATCTTCGAGCAACGGTTGTTGAGGCTTGTGTGACTCAAGTTCTCAGTTGTAACGGTTTATTAAGCACCCGGAAGCTTAACGAGTTTAGTAGAACCTCGAGAGAGTCTCTCGGGAGACTGGACGTAACCACACTTGTGGCCAACCAGTATAAAATCGGTGCATCTCTTCCATACTCTTTTAATTCCGCAATTTGATTCAAGTTAATATTTATTTCTGCAGAATTTTTTATAAAACGGTATTCACCCCCCCTCTAGCGTTAAGCACTTATTCTAACAATTGGTATCAGAGCCTAACTCTCTGTAAGACTTAACCGTTTGAGAGAAACTTTCCATGGCTTCTACTCTTAGTGCTTATGCAGGAATAGGTGAAGGTTCATGCACCACAAGGCCACCACTATTTGATGGAACCAACTACACCTATTGGAAAGAGAGAATGAGGATATTCATCCAGTCAAATAATTTTCATATCTGGAAAATTATTAAAAATGGAGAGCAACTACCAACTAAAAAGGATGGTGATAAACTCATCCCAAAATTAGAAGAGTATGATGCGGATGATATAAGAAAGGTAGAGAACAACGCAAAGGCAATTAATATGTTGTACTGCGCAGTAAATCCCGATGACTATCGAAAAATATCATGCTGCACAACCGCAAAAAAAATGTGGGATAAGCTCGAAATCACATACGAAGGCACAGACCAGGTACGTGAAGCAAAAATTGATTTCTTAACTCACGAGTATGAATTGTTTCACATGAAGGAAGGTGAGAAAATAGACGACATGTTTGAACGATTTTCAAAAATCATCAATGATCTTCACGCCCTTAAGAAGACATTTACGGATCGGGAACTTGTCCGTAAAATTCTCCGAAGCCTTAATCCGGAATGGCGTTCAAAGGCCGATGCTATCCAGGAATCAATCGGGGTAACAAATGTCACAAACGACGGGCTAAGAGGTAACTTTAAAACATATGAGTCTACTATTCTTAACCCTCCTGTAGATGATCAAAGGCAAAGGAAAATTGCCTTAAAAGCAAAAACGGCTCAACCTCAAATTGAAGAGGACTCAAGCAACGATGACACCGAGCTAGGCCTCGTCATCAAAAGATTCCACAAGTTCATGCGAAAGGAGTATGAATGAAAAGGTAAGAAACAAGGAGGTGAGTTAAAATGCTATGGATGCGGAGAACTCGGGCATATTAAACCAAAATGCCCAAACGCCAAAGTGGAGAAGAAGGTAGGTAAAAAGCAAAGAGCCTACATCTCTTGGGGAGGCGACTCCGGCGACGAATCTAGCGACGGAGAAGAAGAGGAGACCGCAAACTTATGTCTCATGGCAAATGAAGAAAAACAAAACGAGGTATGTACCACTTCCAAAAATAAATTCACTTTTGAAGAATTGCAAGACGCCTTTGATGAACTTTATGATGAGTTTATTTGTGCTTCAAAAACAATAACTGATTTAAGAAAACAAATTTCTTTAAAGGAAAAGGAAGTTGAAAAATTAAATTTCGATAATGAAAAGTTGAAAGAAGAAAACCGGTTTTATGGCAAAAGAAGCATGGACAAACCCGAAGGCTCAAACAAAGGTTGTTCTTCTTGCAAATCTTTGAAAGAAGAAGTAGATAGTCTCAAAAGCACATTACACAAGTTTAATTCCTCGCACAAAAATTTGAATAATGTTCTTGATAATTTGAAATCCACTAAGCACGGTATAGGATTTAAAAATGAGCCTAAAGAAAAGGTTGAGTCCATTCCTATATCACCTAAGACTCAACCTAGGGAAATTAAAATAATTCCACCTAGAAATAGTAACCCTAGAAATGTTAATCATCCTAGAACAAATGTTCGAAGAAATGTTAGCATGTTTAGACCACCTAGACAAAATCCTCGAAAAGTGCATCAAAATTATTTTTATAAAAATAGGATGAACGGATTTAGACCTTCTAATTACTATCATCCTAGAAGAATGCATAATCCAAATGTCATCTGTCACTATTGCAACAAAATAGGGCATATAGCTCCCGTGTGTTTTACTCGACATCGGCACATCAACACGAGTCAATCACACTACCACGTTGCACCTAACGTACAAGGACCCAAAATGGCTTGGGTACCAAAATCTCATTGATTTGTTTTGTAGGTATGTTTGAAGGGATCAAGTGTACTTTGGTACCTTGATAGTGGATGATCCAAACACATGACCGGGGGTGCATCTAAATTCCTTCAACTAGAACCCAAGGAAGGAGGAAGCGTTATTTTTGGTGACAATAACAGAGGAAAAATTATCGGCATTGGCTCGGTCGGTAAGGACGAAACCTCCTCTATTAAAAATATCTTGTTAGTTAAAGGTTTAAAACATAATCTCTTGAGCATAAGTCAATTATGTGACAAGGGAAATCTTGTTTTATTTGATTCCGAAGAATGCTTGGTTATTCGTCATCGTGATTTCAAAATTATTCTTCGTGGCATTAGAATAGATAATATCTATATGGTTGATCTAGAAAATTCTTTATCAAGTTTTGTAAATTGCTTATTGAGTAAAGTAGACGACATGTGGCTATGGCATCGTAGAGTAGCTCATATAAACATGAATATTTTAAACAAACTATTCTCACAAGATCTAGTAATTGGTCTTCCAAATATTACTTTTGAAAAAGATTCTATTTGTGACTCATGCCAAAAAGGAAAACAAACAAAAGCTTCTTTTAAATCAAAGAATATTGTTTCAACCAATAGACCTTTACAACTTCTTCACATGGATCTTTTTGGACCATCTCGAGTTAAAAGTCTTGGTGGAAATTTATATGCTTTTGTAATTGTTGATGACTACTCTCGATTCACATGGACATTGTTTCTAGCTCATAAAAGTGATGCATTTCATGCTTTCAAAAGTTTTCTTAAACGTGTGCAAAATGAAAAGAGTACAACCGTCACTTCCATAAGAAGTGATCATGGGGGAGAGTTCGATCATAATCTCTTCGCGGATTTTTGTGACGAACTCGGTATTGAACATACCTTTTCGGCTCCACGTACACCACAACAAAATGGAGTGGTGGAACGGAAAAATCATTGCCTCGAAGAGATGACTAGAACCATGCTCGATGAGTCAAAGGTTTCCAAGAAATTTTGGGCGGATGCCGTGAGTACCGCTTGCTATGTTTTAAACAGAGCAGTCATTCGACCGATACTCATGAAAACCCCATATGAACTCTATAAGGGAAGAAAGCCTAATATCTCCCATCTTAGAGTTTTTGGTTGTAAATGTTTTATCCATAATAATGGAAAAGATAATTTGGGAAAGTTTGATGCAAAATCTGATGAAGGTGTTTTTCTTGGTTACTCATCTCGTAGTAAAGCGTATAGAGTATTTAATAATCATACTGAAACTGTCGAGGAGACCCCTCATATTGTATTTTGTGAAAGTGATGCTCGCTTGGCGAGAAAGGAATTTTGTGATGATCTTGCAGAATCTTTAAACAAGATGAATATTCAAGACAAGGAGCAAACGGAAAATTCAAAGGAGATTCAAGATGAACCCATGGAACAACCGCAAGAGGAGACACAATCACAAGAATCGATGATGCCTAAGGCTTGGAGGACGTCTAAAGACCATCCTCTCGACAAGGTAATTGGAGACATCGAGAAAGGGGTAAGTACTCGAAACCTTCTCAAAGACACCATAAGTCATATGGCATTTGTTTCCCAAATTGAACCTACTACCATCTCCGAAGCAATTGGGGATGAGCATTGGACCTTGGCAATGCAAGAGGAGCTTAACCAATTTAAACGTAATGACGTTTGGGAATTGGTGCCAAGACCCGATAATCATACCATAATTGGTACGAAATGGGTTTTTCGGAATAAATTAGACGAAAATGGAATTATCACTAGAAACAAAGCTAGGTTAGTTGCAAAGGGTTATAATCAAGAAGAAGGCATTGATTATGAAGAAACATATGCACCCGTAGCACGTTCAGAAGCTATACGTTTATTACTTGCATTTTCTTCCTCAATGAATTTTAATTTGTATCAAATGGATGTCAAGAGTGCCTTCCTCAACAGATTTGTTCAAGAGGAAGTGTATGTTGAACAACCCCCGGGGTTCGAAGACTCTAAATCTCCGGATTATGTCTTTAAGATCAAGAAAGCACTCTATGCTCTGAAACAAGCTCCACGAGCTTGGTATGAACGCTTGAGCAAATTCCTATTAGAAAATGAATTCAATAGGGGGAAAGTCGATACTACACTTTTTATCAAGAGTAAAGACAATGACATTCTTTTAGTATAAATTTATGTTGATGACATTATTTTTGGTTCCACTAACGAGTCTCTATGCAAGGAATTCTCAAATTTAATGACTAGTGAATTTGAGATGTCAATGATGGGTGAGCTTACGTTCTTTTTGGGGTTGCAAGTGAAACAAATGAAAGAAGGCACTTTCATTTGTCAATCTAAGTATTGCAAAGAATTGCTAAATCGATTTGAAATGAGCAATGCTAAAGCAATAGGCACTCCAATGAGCACATCCGACCATCTTGACAAGGATGAAAAAGGTAAGGAAGTCGATACCAAAAAGTACCGAGGTATGATCGGCTCTCTTCTTTATTTAACTGCTAGTAGACCGGACATCATGTTTAGCGTTTGTTTATGCGCTCGATATCAATCATGTCCGAAGGAGTCTCACCTAACTGTGGTAAAACGGATAATGAAGTACCTTGTTGGAACGATAAATGTGGGACTTTGGTATCCCAAAGGTTCTTCATGCCAACTTGTTGGCTATTCCGATTCCGATTTTGCTGGATACAGATTGGACCGCAAGAGCACTAGTGGCACTTGCCATTTGCTCGGTAGCTCATTAATTTCTTGGTTTAGCAAGAAACAAGGAAGTGTTGCGTTATCCACAACAGAGGCTGAATATATAGCCGCGGGGAGTTGTTGTGCACAAATCCTTTGGATGAAGCAACAACTCACGGATTATGGTCTTAGTATTGACCACGTACCTCTTCGATGTGACAATACTAGCGCCATAAGCTTGACGAAGAATCCTATTCTTCACTCAAGAACAAAACACATAGACATTAGGCACCATTTTATAAGAGATCACGTTCTCAAAGGTGATGTCGAAATTGAGTTCGTTGAAACTAACCTTCAATTAGCCGACATCTTCACCAAACCTTTAGATAAAGAGTCGTTCTTCCGTATTCGAAGTGAACTCGGAATTCTTGACTCTACGTTGATCTAATGCATACACTTATGTTGCATTTATTTTTTGAATAATTACTGACTTGAGCATCGGAGGCGCGTAATTTTCTTTTGCAGGTATCGACCCAAAGACAGGGGGAATTCTTTAACACTGGTGTCATATAATCGATTATTTACTACGCATAATCGATTATTTCTAACATCTGAGTTGTGCAGGATTTTTGCAATCATATATAGTAATCGATTATCTGAATCGCTAATCGATTTTGTTAAGATTGTTTTACAAGTTTTTGACAATAATCGATTATTTACATTGGCAGAATCGATTATCTCTTACCGTCTCTGTTGTCCGTATTACACTGCCTTCATATAATCGATTATCCAACAATCACTCGGGACATTATAACTCACTGCCCTAATATAACCAATTATTCAAAGTCCCATAATCGATTATCTCAGAATCACTTAACCATACAATACTTACTGCCTTCATATAATCGATTACCCCAATCGCATAATCGATTATCTGTCTTCTAACTAATTCAAATATTGTCCATAATCGATTATTCAGGTTTAATAATCGATTCTCAAACGGTCAGTATTCGAATTTTGTTACCGTTTGGCTCCTGCAACACTCACATAATCGATTTTTTTTCTTCTGAGTACAATTCAAAAGTCCTTAATAATCGATTATTTCGACTCCATAATCGATTATGCAACGGTCAGTGTTCAAATGTTTTCCGTTTCTGACTGTTTGAAATCTCCAAAATTGCAGCCTTTTCCCATTCAATGCTTTTCTTTCCTCCATTCTATAAATAGGGTCTTCCACCTTCAGTATATTCACCTCAACATCAATCTAAGCTTCAAAAATAAAAAATAAAAATTTTCTTGAAAATCTCTCCAAAACTTCTTCAACAGCTCTCAATCTTTCATCAAAATGACGAGCAGGCACACCAAACGCTCTCGTTCCGGCAAAAACGTTGCTTCCTCTTCCGCCGCTCCTCCTCCCGTTTTTCCTTACAAAGACAGCTCTTATTTGCGGTTCGACACTGCACCCGAACTAACTCGATTCACGGAAAAATTTGAAAACCGAGAAATCCTTCCTCCTCGCTTTTCGACTAATCAATATCTTGAATCTAGCGCCCCTGCGGCAACTGCAAACATACTTAGGCAAAGCCAACTCCTTGATTTTCTATATCTTAAATATCCTCACATTCATCCTCCCTTGATTCGCGCCTTCTATTCAAATCTTCAGGAGGATGCAGATGGTGATCTTGTTTCAAACATTAATGGAGTTCCAATTCTTTTAACCGCAGAAACCTTACAAATGATCACTCAACTTCCTCGAAATGGGGAAGACATTTCACTTTACACTAGAGAAGCCGGAGCATTATTTGATGAACAACTTCTCTTAAACCAAATAGGGCTTGGAGCATTTGATTTTACTCTAGACAACCGTCACCCAACCATTAGGGGCATGCTCCCGGAATATCGACTAATCTTCTGTTTTATCACTCGAGTTCTCAAACCTCACAAATTCAATCACACCACAATCTCCCATGAGGACGCAAAAGTTATGCAAGCCATTATCACCGGGGCTCGCATCAATTGGTGCAAGTTCGTCAAGATCCACATGCTTGATGCCATTGGGGATGATAAACCACTTCCTTATGCCTTTCTTGTAATGAATCTTCTTGAAGCCTAGTTTCAACACCACTGTTGGTCCTCTCAAAAAGGGCACCAAACATTGGGAAATTTCCGAATCTTCCTTTCCCAATGTCGGCGAACACGTGGCTCCTCCTCCTCCTCCAACTTCTCAAACGCGTTGCCCTCAAGCTCCAACTCTTCAAACCATTTCAGACCAACTTGCTTCATTGTCCACCTCCGTCAATCGTATTGATCAAAACGTCACTCGATTGACTTATGAGCTTCATGGATACTTTGATCATGTTCACTATCCTTATGCTGGACTTGTCCTTCATGAAGCAGTGTCGGATGATGAGGATGACAATGAATAATTTTTTCTTGCTTGTAGTTGATTAATTTTCTGTTTTTTAAGTCTTATTATGTATTCCACTATTTTCTAATAAAATTTTTATTGCTTTTTGTTACTGTCAAAAGGGGGAAGAATAAGGGCTATGCACACTAATAAACATTTGCAGGGGGAACTCATAAATTGAGGGGGAATACTTGTCTTGAACTGTCATTAATATGCATATCCCGATATTGGTTTGCCATTATCAAAAAGGGGGAAATTGTTGAAACACGTTCTCAAACTAAACGTGTGTTGATCTTTGTAGGTTTTGATAAATGACAAACCAACGAGCATGGAACGTTAACAGTCAAGCACAAGAGAAACAAGAACAAGATCAAGTAAAGCAACGAAGTTATACTTGGGTCGTTTTATAGTGTGATCTTGATTCAACAACAGATTCAACTATTGGCTTCTCTCGTAAATCATTTTCATCAAAACATGCATCTTTGAATTAAAACAAAATGATTTGCATTTTAGCCAAAATGATTTTTAAACATGTCTTTTAAATCTGGACATATATAATCGATTGTATATGCTACATAATCGATTATATTAAGACCGCCAAAACTGGAATTTTCAAAAACAACAGAACAATCAATTATATACTTGTTTAACAATCGATTATATTGAGACAGTGCTTACACTGAAATTTTCAAACTGCAAATTAATCGATTATATGTTTTCCACAATCGATTACATTGAGACAATGTTTAAATGAAATTTTCAAAGAAGCAAAACAATCAATTATCCTTTTCAACTAATCGATTATGTTCAGACCGTTGCCAAAGTGTTGTTTTAAACTTTAAAAAATAATCGATTATACACAGCTGATAATCGATTATGTTAGCACAGAATCTTAAACTGATTTTTGAACGTTAACGTACAATCGATTATGTTTCATAAACAATCCATTATTCTCCTTAAAATCAGGATATGATCTTTTGAAAGATTTGCATATAATCGATTATACAGTCTACATAATCGATTATTCTCCCTAAAATCACGAGACTGTTTTTTGAACGTTGGTCAAATAATCGATTATATAGACCATCTAATCGATTATATGAGCACAGAATCAGGAATTTTGTTTGATAATTATGCAACGGTCTGGGGCATTTTGAGGCCTATAAATACACCTCTAAATCACTTTTTTAAGTACAACAACTGAGCATAAACTTACAAAAGCTTACATACTCTTGCATCAATTATTTCATATTGAATTCATCACTTTTGAGAGCCAATTTCTTGAAGAAGTTGTTGTATTCTTGAGCTTATTAATTTGTACTCATATCTACTCTTTGAGAGAGCAATTGTATAAGTGAGTATTGAGTGTTTATACACTTGAAGGGAAATTCTATAATCCCTTGTTGTAAGAAGGAACATTTTATTCCTTCGTTTGAAGTCTTGAAGTGCGGTATCTTCGAGCAACGGTTGTTGAGGCTTGTGTGACTCAAGTTCTCAGTTGTAACGGTTTATTAAGCACCCGGAAGCTTAACGAGTTTAGTAGAACCTCGAGAGAGTCTCTCGGGGGACTGGACGTAACCACACTTGTGGCCAACCAGTATAAAATCGGTGCATCTCTTCCATAATCTTTTAATTCCGCAATTTGATTCAAGTTAATTTTTATTTCTGCAGAATTTTTTATAAAACGCTATTCACCCCCGCTCTAGCGTTAAGCACTTATTCTAACACGTGGAGTATTCCTTAGAGTGATTTTTATTTAGCTATTTCTTTGTTTATTTATAGAACTGGCCAGGAAATCTCATGTCCTGAGCAGTGCGTCAGTTTATCAATAGAGGCTTCATAGACATAGTCATTGGGTTGAGATTCAGATGTTATTTTATAATAACTTAGCAGTAATTTAGTAGTTATTACTAATAAAGCTTTGGAGTTGATTTATTTAAATATTTTAATTAATCAAAAGTATTTGGTTAAAGTAGTGCTTTGTTACATATAAAGTTTGGAGTTATAATAGGTTTGATAAGCAGAGATGGTTCGTTCGGTCATGTTTAGTGATCGAGTGCCGGTCTCGGCTTGTTCAGAAAATAGGTCGTGACAAACTTGGTATCAAAGCCTCAGGTTTATGGAGTCTTTGGGGTCTATGAAGCCGTGTTAGTAGAGTCTTATTTATGGGTATGAAGCGCGCCATACTTATAAATAGGAGGCTACAACCATTTAGGAAAAATCTTATTTTTTTGTACTTTAGATTGTGCAGTAGATCCTACCTCTATGAAATTATAAGTTGTATTCGTTCTCCAAAACTCACAAAAATGGCTCGTACTCGCAACTCTGACACCGACGCTCAGGATGCTACTCAAGAAACTATTGCTACTATCGTGGCTCAAGGCAGAACTAAAAAGGCTCGAACTCAGAAAAGGAAAGGTAAATCCACAAGGGGGGTTCAAGTAACCCAGGTTGACCATGAAGAAGGGGTGGAGCAAGATGAGCAATTACCTCAGGATCCAACGCCACCCCCAACAGCAACTCCGACTCAAACAACTATATCCCCAGATGTTGGTCAGATGTTCAATGCAGTCAACAGTGCTATGGAGATGTTTAAGGCCTTTATGGCCAACCAGAACGAAAGAAGAGATAAGATTCCACCTCAATCAAATAGACAGAACAATTCTGAGTCCTCAAGAGTGAATGAATTTTTGAAGTTGAAGCCTCCAGTGTTCCATGGTTCTATAGTTGGTGTAGATCCAATGTTATATATGGAGGGTATTAAGAAAGCCCTCCGAGTGATGAAAACATTTGATGACAAAGCTGTGGAGCTGGCTGCTTACCAGCTTAGAGATATGGCTGGCGCTTGGTTTGAGATGTGGGAAAAATAGAGAGATTAAGATGATGGTCCACCTACTTGGGAAGAATTTGAAGAGGCCTTCATAGCTAACTTTATCCCAAAAGAGGATACATCAGCTAAGGCTACAGAGTTCGAACAACTCAAGCAAGGGAATAAAAGTATGCAAGATACTACATGGAATTCATAAGGTTAGCTAAGCATGCTCCTCACATGGTTAATACAGATAAAGAAAAGATTCGCAGGTTTGTTGGCGGTTTGGCTTACCACATTAAGGATACGACATCAGTTGCAGTAGTAGGAATGACAGCTTTCTCATCTGTTGTGGGGTTCGCCAAGCACTTAGAAAAAGACAGACAACTAAGGAGAGAAGAGAAAGAGCATAACAAGAAATCCCGAACAACGGGCATGTTTAATGGTACATCCAGCAGAGGCGGAAGGGATTCCTCTAATAAGGAGTCATTAGCACCAGCTCTGTCCAGTCATCAGCCAGGTGGTGGGTCTTCCTTCAGACGTACTCAGAGTTATGGAAATCAGTCTCGCCAGAATCAGAATTTTAGGACATCATCACATAGCTAGAGTCACACTGAGCAACATTCACACCAGAAGGTATTTGTGGAACATGTAAGCGGCCCCATTCAGGTCAGTGCAAGTTCGGGTTTCATAATTGCTACCATTGTGGAGACAATGGTCATATAAAGACCAACTGCCCAAAGTTGCAACGTAATTTCAGTGGTGGATCAACTCGTCCTTCTAGTTCCTCAGCTACCACAGTTGCACCACCTCAGGCTCGTAGTCCTCATAATCAGACCGGGCAGGGGGCAAGCAGAGGTGCAGATCGAGTTACTCAGGGAGGGGGACAACCCCGTTTGTTTGCTACACTTGATCGTCAGAGTGTAGTGACATCTGCAGAAGTTATCACAGGAATACTTTTAGTCTGCTCACATAATGCTTATGCCATAATGGATCGAGGTTCAACGTTTTCATATGTTACTCCATACTTTGCAATTAACCTCAGTCTAGAACTTGAATAGCTTAGTGCGCCATTCCAAGTATCTACTCCAGTTGGCGAGTCAGTGTAAGCCACAAGAGTCTATAGAAGTTGTATAGTTTCAGTCCAAGATCGCAACACCAAAGCCGATCTCATAGAATCAGAAATGGTGGATTTCGATGTGATCATGGGTATGGATTGGTTGTCTTTCTGCTATGCCATGTTAGATTGTCATGCTAATATAGTCAGGTTCCAATTTCCAAATGAAGAAGACTTAGACTGGAAGGGTAGTGCAGCATCGCTTGTAGGTAAGTTTATTTCTTACCTTAAGGCACAAAGAATGATCGGTAAGGGGTGTCTCGCCTATTTGGCCCACATTATTAATCCAGAATCAGAACCACCAGCTCTTCAGTCAGTGCCAGTTGTTAGAGAATTTCCAAAAGTTTTCCCAGATGACCGTCCCGAACTTCCCCTTGAAAGAATCATAGACTTCGACATTGATCTCATGCCAGGCACTCAACCTATATCCATACTTCCTATGGCTCCAGCAGAACCTAATGAGTTGAGGGAACAGTTAAAAGACCTTCTTGACAAGGGCTTCATTAGACCGAGTGTTTCACTGTGGGGTGTCCCAATCCTGTTTGTCAAAAAGAAAGATGGGTCTCTCAGAATGTGTGTCGACTATCGGCAGTTGAATAAAGTTGCCATTAAGAACAAGTACCTACTGCCAAGAATTGATGATTTAATTGAACAACTTCAGGGTGCAAAGTAATTTTCAAAAATAGACTTGAGGTCAGGGTACCATCAGTTGAGGATCAGAAATGGGGATATATCTAAAACAGCCTTTAGAACTCGTTACAGGCACTATGAATTTTTAGTGATGTCCTTCGGGTTGACAAATTCTCCAATTGTATTCATGGACCTCAACTGAGTTTTCAAGCCATTCTTGGATACCTTTATTATTGTGTTTATAGACGATATTTTGGTGTAATCTAAGAGCAAGGAAGACCATGCAGAACACCTCAGAATAACCTTGTAGACCTTGAAGGAGAATGAGCTTTATGCCAAGTTTTTGAAATGTGATTTCTGGTTTCAGTCAGTGGCATTCTTAGGCCACGTGGTATCTAGCGAAGGAATAAAAGTAGACCCTCAGAAGACAGAAGCAGTCAAGAACTGGCCTAGGCCAACAACGCCAACCGAAATCAGGAGTTTCTTGGGGTTAGATGGCTATTATAGAAGGTTTGTGGAGGGATTTTCCTTACTTGCAGCTCTATTAACTAAGTTGACTCAGAAAGCAGTTAAGTTCCAATGGTCAGATGCTTGTTTGTAGAGTTTTCAAGAGTTAAAGAAGAGGTTGATCACTGCACCTGTGTTAACCTTGCCGACAGGCTCAGGTAGTTTCACAGTGTATTGTGATGCCTCCAGAGTGGGCCTTGGTTGTGCTCTTATGCAAAATGGAAAAGTTATTGCTTATGCTTCCAGGCAGTTAAAGAATCATGAAAAGAAGTGCCCCACACACGACTTGGAGCTTTCAGCAGTGGTGTTTGCATTAAAGATATGGCGACATTACCTTTATGGCGAGCATTCTAAAGTGTTTACAGACCACAAAAGCCTCCAGCACATTTTCAAGCAAAAAGAACTAAATTTTAGACAGAGAAGGTGGCTCGAGCTATTGAAAGATTATGACATCAATATCCGTTATCACACGGGCAAAGCTAATGTGGTAGCAGATGCACTTAGTAGGAAGTCAATGGGCATTTTGGCCCATCTTGCAGAACAAAGGCGATCTTTGGGTCGAGAAATTCAAAAACTAGCAATTGATGGATGAGACTGAAGAAGGAGATATAACTTCTTATGCCTTAGCACAATCCTCCCTTATTGCGCATGTTAAGGCTAAGCAAGGCGAAGATCCGTACTTAGTGAATTAAAAGAAGGAGTCAGAAACAAAGAAATCACTGCTTTCACTATAGGAAGTGATGGAGATTTGAAGTTGAATGATCGATTATGTGTGCCTAATGTAGGTGGTCTTAGGAAGTCCATAATGGAGGAAGCTTACAGTTTGAGGTACTCTATCCACCTAGGTGCTACCAAAATGTATCTAGATTTGAAAGAGTTGTATTGGTGGAAAGACATGAAGAAACAAGTAGCAGATCATGTGGCTAAATGTTTAAAATTCCAGCAAGTCAAAGCCGAGCATCAGAGGCCTGGTGGCCTAGCTCAAGACATAGATGTACCACAGTAGAAGTGGGAGATGATTAATATGAATTTTGTAGTAGGTCTACCTCGCACGTACCGTAAACATGATTCAATTTGGGTTATTGTAGACCGACTAACAAAGTACGCACATTTCCTACCAGTAAAAATTACAGATTTTTCAGCATAGTATGCGTAGTTGTACATAAAAGAAATAGTCCGATTGTATGGCACTCCAGTTTCAATCATATCGGACAGAGGCCCTTAGTTCATAGTGCATTTTTGGCAGGCTTTTCAGAAAATATTTGGTACCAAGGTCAATTTAAGCACCTCTTTTCATTCACAGATTGATGGCCATGTAGAAAGGACCCTTCAGACTCTCGAAGATATGCTGGTGCATGTATTATAGATTTTGGAGGATGGTAGTCTTGATGGGGGAGTCACAAATCAGGAAGAGGTGGCAGGCATACTTTCGTGACTTGCTTAACGAGGAAGGGGATCGAGACTTAGATATAGGGGAGTTGATTGGAAATAGCCTCTCCATCCTTTCGGGTGGGGGCAAGGCCTGCGTACATATTACCCTCCCAGACCCAACACTGTGGGACTATACTAGGTAGTTGTTGTTGTTGTTGTTGTTGTAGGTAATTGGGATGATCCCTTGCCACTTATAGAACTTTCTTACAATAACAGCTATCTGGCTAGCATTGGTATGACTCCTTATGAGGCGTTGCATGGGCGGAGATGTAGTTCTCCAGTGGGTTGGTTTGAACCAGCAGAGGTGCCATTGATTGGTCTAGAGTTTGTTTGTGAGGCCTTGGAGAAAGTTCAGCTAATTAGAGAAAGACTTAAAGTGGCTCAGAGTCGTCAAAAGTCTTATTCTGAATAGAGGCATCGTGAGTTAGAGCTCATGGTTGGTGATTAGGTTTTTTTGAAAGTTTCACCGATGAAATGAGTTATGAGGTTTGGTAAGAAAGGGAAACTTAGGCCTAGATTTATCGGACTTATGAAATTCTAGAAAGGAAAGGAAACGTGGCTTATAAGCTAGCACTACCCATTGAGTTGTCCTCTGTTCATCCTGTCTTTCATGTGTCTATGCTTAGAAAGTACATTCATGATAAGTCACATATAATACCTGCTGATACAATAGAAATTAAAGAAGGCTTGACTTATGAAGAGGTACCTATAGAAATTCTCGATAGGCAAGTAAGAAAGTTGAGAACAAAAGATTTAGCATCGGTAAAAGTTTTGTAGAGTAATCATGATTCAAAAGAGGCTACATGGGAGGTCGAGTAAGATATGAGAAAGAAATATCCATATTTATTTATATGAACTTAAGTTTGGTTTGACATTTATATTTCATTTGTTAAATACAAGTTAGCAAGTGTTTCTGTCATTCCTAGATTATATTTAGTCATTGTAGTAATTTAATTTATGCCGTAGTATATTTAATTCATTAAAGTGATTTCCTTGTGCTAAAGTTGTTGTGCCTTAGATTCTTGTTAGTTATTGTGGCACCTCCTTGCCGGAGTATGAATAATTAATTTATGAGCTGTGTATGGTGCCTATGAATGACCTGTTATGGTATATATAGTTGTTGTTGATGTAGTTGTAGTATTTGTGTCAGGGATATATTTGGATGGTCCAGTTTACAAGGGAAACTCTGCAAAATTTTTTGAAAATTTAGGGAGTTAGCCAAAATTTTGAGTCTCTTGAAAGAAGGAGTAGCGCTAAGGAAACTTAAGAGGTTCAAGGACCTAAGGGGTGATTACCAGCTTGAGAATAAGGCCCTAGTGACATTCGAGGACGAATGTTTTTAAGGAGGGAAGATTTTGACACTCCTCGATTTATATAAATTTCAAGGCTCGTTAATTATATAATTTAATTTGTGTTGTTGTCTTCCTTATGGATTTATACCCTTGTAATTGATTTTCGAATTACTTCCCAATTTATATAAATTGTTGGATATATAATTATGCGAATATTAATAGTTTAATATTTTTAATTATTAAAAATAGGTGTTATTAATTATTAATTAAGTAAAGAAAAAAACAAATAACAAAGGAAAAATGGTAGGAACATTACAAAGCCCATAAAGGGCTGTTAGAATAAAACTGGGCTTATGGCTTAAAAAGCCTAACCTTGGACGTAAGCAACAACAGTAAAAAAAAAGAGAAGAAATTGCACAAGAACAGCACGATGTTCTGTTACGCACAAAACGTAGCAAACAGGGCAACAAAAAAAAAAATCTAGGGTTCTTTATCAACCCCTAATTCTTGAACTCAGGTATATAAAATTTCTTATTATCAATTATCTTATAGTAGTATTAGCTATGAATTGAGTAGTTAATTTTCTTCTTCCTCTATATCATCAATAAATTTCATATCTAGGTGCAGTACTTTAAAATTGATTAAAATACACTGGTTGTTGTAGAATCGATTGTTTGAGTGGTGTCAATTGGAATGGGGCCTACGTATTGGCTCGAGAAGTTTTGAGGTGAGTTGATATAACTCTTTACTAAAGTGGTTTAACTCAAAAAAGCACGCATACATGGAATTTGATGAATTGCTTAAAAGAGTTTATCTTTATTTAATTAGAGCGAGTGAGTACCCATAATTTAGAATTGTTCTTGCAAGAGTTTAGAGGATCTATTATGCTATATGTGCTTAAATTTTCAGATTTTTGTGTTATTCTTATATGCTATTTTCATGTTGAACATTATGAAGAAGAATGAATCTTTAAAAATATTTTTATATGTTTTTTCATTCTTATGTCATGCTTTACATTTAAGGACACAAATATAAGCATGTACATAATGTTCTATAAAGAAAAGATTTAGACTTGAAAAGTCACAAGAAGAAGTTTTAGAAAGAAAAGATTTTTGGGGAATGTCCTTTATTCTGAGAAGGGGTCATCGTCCAGGCTGATGGTCCTGATCAAGACGTTGACTTCCTGAAACTACTTGTACCAAAGTAGGGAGCACTCGAGCCGAGGGTCTCGTTGCTGAGAATTTACTTAGCCATGCTAAGGCATGATACATGAGCGCTGAGAACAATGAAGCGAGTGACACCTCGTGGATTGGCCTATTCGATCATGTTGGGATCGAACCCGTACCGATCACACGGTGACTGGGACAGAATTAAGTTAGGATAGTTGGAACTCCCAAAGTATAAAGTGAAGTAATTTTTTTAAAAGAAAAGAATTTCTTTTAGAATATTCATAGATTGCCATTATGCAATTATTTTAGAATTATTCTTATAAGCTTTATGTTTTACATGCATTTAGAACTTTTTCTCATAATGTATATATTATCAAAGTTTCTTCCCCTGTTGTTGAGACTCACTGAGTATAACGGATGATACCGACGTTCTCTTTTGGGAACCTACGTTGGACTACGGTACAACGTAGGAACCGAATTTTCAGGCGAGCAGGCTACGAGTTAGGACTTCCTTCCCTTCCTATGCTATTGGTGAGCTCTGCTTTTGTTCTTCGAGTATTCCTTAGAGTCATTTTTATTTAGCTATTTCTTTATTTATTTATTTATAGAATTGGTCAGGAAATATCATGTCCTGAGCAGTGCGTCAGTTTATCAGTAGAGGCTTCATGGACATAGTCATTGGGTCGAGATTCATATGTTATTTTATAATAACTCAACAGTAATTCAGTAGTTACTACTAATAAAGCTTTGGAGTTGATTTATTTAAAAATATTTTAATTAGTTAAAAGTATTTGGTTAAAGTATTGCTTTATTGCATATATAGTTTTGAGTTATAATAGGCTTGATAAGCAGAGATGATTCGCTCGGTCATGTTTAGTGATCGAGTTCTGGTCTCGACTTGTTCAGAAATGAGCCGTGACAAAATAATACTATATAACCACTCTCAAAATAGCAGTCGAATATATATATATATATATATATATATATATATATATATATATATATATATATATATATATATATATATATATATATATATTGCATGTTATATATAAAAATTATATAAGTTTTATCATTCAGAAACATTGTTATTGGTGTGAGTTTGCACTATGGTATCCTACTCAGAAATGCTGAAAGGTTGTGTTACCTCCAAGTTCAGCTTTGCTGTTGCTTTTTCTTAAAAGGAGAAGTGGAAGCACCCGTAATTATATAGCTAGAGTTTGGTCATAGATTCTTAAATTTATTTTGAAAAATTTAATTTGGGTGAAATTTGGTTTGATGAAAATGTGTTTGGACATCAATTTTCAAAATATATTTCCCAAATTTATTTTGGAAAAATATGAACATGTGCTATATCCACAAGTTCTAAAAACTATCACAAATACCAACAATATCATTATCAATATATTCATTATATTATCACAAATCATAGTCCTGAACATAAATAAATTTGGTACAGAATTATTATTTTTTAAAATAAAATACAAGATACACTATCAGATGATCGAGAAGACGAAGCAACATTGTTACAAAATAATAAATGGTAGGCTCTTTTATAAAATACAAAAGTTTGAGGCAATTTTTAAAAAAATAATAATGTTATTCTGGTTTTGGGATTTGGAATTTTGCCAAAATGTAATCAAAATATATGGCCACACATATGCTTGCCAAATAAAATCCAAATTTATTTTGGCAAGATCTATATCGTATATTACGTAGCCATTCTAAAGGTTTGCTATTTAGGAATTAGATAATGCGTCCGTAATTTAAGGTTTTTTCCGAACAAAAATATCCTAAATTTAGATAAAATAAGTATGAGTTTATTTCTAAATAGCAACTTTAAGAATAGAATAAAGTAAGGAGTTGTATAGTTCACATTCTTGAGTAGTTTAATTGCGAATGAGACTGAATAAATTATTATGCAGTGATTAATAATGAAGAAATTAATTATCCAACGACAAATAAAGAAGATTCTTATGTAGGAATTTGCACTAAAAACATTTTTATTTTTAAATAGCTTAAATCCCTAGTATTTGTATGCATATTTTCTAGTAGTATTATATACTCTGTATAAGTTTTTACATTATTTAATGGAAATATATAAATTTCCCCCAAGAGCTATGATGGACTTGATGAAAGCACCCGTCAGAAACTATCACAAATATCCAACAATATCATTATCGTTACATTCATTATGTTATCGCAAATTATACTCCTCAACATAAATAAATTTGGTACAGAATTATCATTTTTATATATGAAATACATGATACACTATCAGATGACCGAGAAGACGAAGCAACATTGTTACAAAATAATAAATGGTGGGCTCTTTTATAAAATACAAAAGTTTGGGGCAATTTTTAAAAAATATAGTAGTGTTATTCTGGTTTTGGGATTTGGGATTTTTCCAAAATGCAGGCAATATATATGCCAAACATATGTTTGCCAAATAAGATCCAAATTTATTTTGGCAAGATCTATATCGTATATCAGGTAGCCATTCTAAAGGTCCGCTATTTAGGAATTAGATAGTGCGTCCGTAATATAAGGTTTTTTCCGAACAAAAATATTCGAATTTAGATAAAATAAGTATGAGTTCATTTCTAAATAGCATCTTTAAGAACAGAATAAAGAAAGGAGTTGTATAGTTCACATGTATGAGTAGTTTAAATGCGAATGACACTGAATATATTGTTATACAGTGATTAATAATGAAGGAATTAATTAGGGAAAATTACCAGCTATATCAATTTAGAAGTAGCTCATTACAAAAATTGGTCAACTGATAAAGTATTACTAATATTAGCCTAAATGGTCAATTAGTTATTTGTAGCAAAAAAATATCAAATTTTTACTTTCTTTTGAGTGGGTGCTGTGAGAATAGATTGGATATATCTTAAGGAGCTTGAATCTCAGTTTTGGGATGATTTGATGAAGTTTTGAGGTGGTTTGAATTGAAAATTCGAAGTAAAAACCGATATGAAAAAAATAATACGTGTATCACACTATGTATCACACTATGTATCACATATGTATCATACTTGTATTTATTGTGTATCACATGTATATCCATGTATATCTGTGTGAGATACATGCGTGATACATGTTTGATACAGTGTCACGGAAATTTTTTTTGACATCTATTTAATTATGAATTTTGATATAAAACCAGTCCAAATCACCTCCAATCTTCATCAAATTTTGTATATTGACTTATCTATATGTTTTCAATAATTTCGACTATACCCATTAAATTTTTTTTTTGTTTGTTTTGATTTTTAGAATATTGGCTAGAAGTTGGTAAGTTGAAACTTATATGAGACATTTCTGTAAGTTTAAATTACCATCTATGTCCATTTAGAAGTAGCTCATTAAAAAAATTGACCAATTGATAAAATATTACTAATATTATTCAAAATGGCCAATTAGCTATTTGTAGCAAAAAAAATCAAATTTTTACTTTATTTTGAATGTGTGCTATTAGAATAGATTGGGCATATCTTAAGGAGCTTGAATCTCAGTTTTGGGATAATTTGGTAAAGTTTTGAGGTGGTTTGAATTGGAAAATTCGAAGTAAAAACTGAATATGAAAAAAATGATATTAGTATCACAATGTTTATCACATATGTATCATATTTGTATCGATTGTGTATTACATATATATCCATATTTAATACTTGTGTCACAGAAATTTTTTTTGACATCGATTTAATTATGAATTTTGATAAAAAAATAACCAATCCAAATTACCTCCAATCTTGCTCAAATTTTGTATATTGACTTATTTATATGTTTTCAATGAATTTCGATTATACCCATTAAAAAATTTCTTGTTTGTTTTGTTTTTTGGAATATTGGCTAGAGTTTGGTAAGTTAAAACTTATATGAAATATTTACGTAAGTTTCCTATTAATTATCCAATGACCAATAAAGAAGATTGTTATGTAGGAATTTGCATTAAAAACATTTTTATTTTTAAATAGCTTAAATCCCTAGTATTGGTATGCATATATTCTAGTAGTATTATATACTCTGTATAATTTTTACATTATTTAATAGAAATATATAAATTTCCCCCAAGAGCTATGATGGACTTGATGAAAGCTCCCGCCAGAAAGCTACTATACCCGGTGGCCGGAGAATCAGCAGGTCGCACGTATAAAAGGAAATCATTTCGTCCGAGCAACTTCACCACAGAATAGAGGGGCTGCTGCTGCTCCGTTTTTTTGTGGTATTTTGTTCTAATCAGTTGCCTTTTTCTTGAAATTGTTGGTTACGGCGGTGAAGAAAACTTGCTCTCTTTGCTTAATATTCTAGAACTTGAGCTCGTCTTCGCTGAATCTGACATCCAGGGTTCTCACCATTTACAGCTTTGGTTAGTTTCGATACAGTATGAGTGCGGTGAACATCACGAATGTCGCCGTGTTAGACAATCCGGCGTCTTTTTTGACCCCTTTCCAGTTCGAAATCTCTTACGAGTGCGTTACTCCTCTCGATGATGGTGCTTTCTCTGTCTCTTTCTTCCATTTCTCTCTTTTGCTAATTATTGGTACCTATTTTTGCATGTTGTATCTCGGTACATATTAGGGTTGCTTTTATATACGGAGAGTTCACTGAACTGATTTGACTAATTTGCTTACCTTTTTTTTTCTTTTTTCATATTGTAGGAATTAGTATTTGTTTATTTCATTAAAGCACTGGCCTTCTTTTTGCCAAGCTATTGTAAAATCTCGCGACTTGAGTAGAGATATCCATATGATAAATATATTAGTGTTTGAGGTCACCTCAGATGAAAGATACCGAAAAGGTTTGTGCATAAATTTGGTTGATTTGCTACAAGTAGGGTTCTATAGTGAGGTGGTTCTTTCAATCATAAATATTCGTACTTAATTGGTTGGCCTTGCTAATATTATGCGGGGAAAATAGCATCATATGAGCAATGTTGCGTATTATCAAATGCTCAGAGGAAGTAGAATGAGAATTATAGGAGTAATCAGCCGTAGGGCTCATAAAATTCGTGGATTCCTGCATGTTGGAGTCTATTGCGCAGTGCACTTGAACAGATATTTCATGTTTTATGTGCAGCACAAAAGGCATATATTTCCTCCAAATAGTCCAAATGTTATGCTGATTCGGATTGTGGATATTTGATTTTTAAGAATGAACACGTTGTGAGCCTCTGCCTTTTATTTCATTTCACGTACTGCCCACGGTCTAACAATATTAATACTTAATTGGTCTAACTCGTTGATCATTTGATTTAGATTATTTGCATGTGCCCAAAGCAATGAAGCATCTTGGCATGTCACTTAAAGTATCCTTTGTAGTTGGTTCAAGGTGGGGGAGGTGGTATCTTGATGTTAGTTCCGGCAGTAGCTTCAAGAAAGGGATTTTCATTTGCTGATGACCCACAGCTGTTAGATTCTAATACTGCTGTAGGAATTTCATAGTATAATATTTAATACCATATTTTGATGTGAAGCATTAATACATTCAGCAGTCCTCCATTTCTGAATCCCAATGCATAAGATGAATCAAGTAACCTACTTTGCATTATTTCCTTTGGGGCTGTTTGGTCTGTTTATGGGATTTGAGGGTGATATAATACCATCATACTAGGGACGGATCTGGATAGAATTTTTTTATGAAATGGATTGTTGTGAGGTGATATAACAATGCTTATAACGGTGAAAAACTGTATATGGGATTTAATAGTTTTTATCATTCGCTTGATTCATGGGATACAGAGTGGAAAACAACAACTGAACCAAGGTGTTCATCTATTAAGTATCAATTAAGTAAAATATTTTCGTAACAATTCATAGGAGTTGGTCTAGTGGCACAATGGTTGGTAGAGGTTGGGAAAACTCTGGAGGGGATGAATTAGTTTATGACCGATGGTATGAATGATCCCCTCGGTGAAAATGTAATCTGCCAGGAGCCAGCCATCAAATCATCTGTTCGAAGAACAGATATATGATAGTTTTGTGTAGTTGCTTATTCACCCCTACAGTCAAACCAAAGGTGGATGTTAGTCCTCCATAATGTGATTGAGTGTTATTTGCTTCGTATCAGAACAGCAAATGATCTTTGGAACCTCAACCATCTGTCCCAACTTTTAAGGACTCTTTAGGTGGTTAAAGGGAAGAGAATGGACTAAAGTTTTAGCATTATTTTAGGGGACCTTGTATCTTAGTCAAGGACTCCTGTCAATTGAAGTTTGTGATTCTGTCTGTTGCAGATTATGAGATCTCAGAGATACATGCTTCTGTTGAACTAATTGGGAAAATTATCTTTGTTATATGCTAAAATTGAGAGGAAATAGAGTATACTGCTGTTGTGAATTTTCTATTTTAGATACATGCTATTCCAACTTAGTTTGCTTCTTTCATGTGTTATTGCATATACTTACTTTTGTTATGTAAGTATCTGCCTGTTGAAAGATCATATATTTGCTTAATAAGGCCACCCTTTTTTAGGTGATCTGTTTGTTTTGTAACACAGTTCCCTTCTCTTTTAGGATCAAAATTTCAGTAAAATGATCTATGGGTTGAATGAATAGAAGCTTAATTCTTTGCGGATAGAAATTCTCCCACCAAACTGAGTTTTAAAAAAGAAGAAAAGAAAAAAAAGTTGCGTTCTGGCTGTTTCATGGATTAAGACTGCCAAGTGTGTAACTTATTTTCTTTCTGTAATCTGATTTGTTTGATTGATATGGGTCTAAATGGAGCGACATGGTTACTGAGGATTCATGCAGTTGACCCCAATTAGCTTGGGATTTTGGCCTAGTTGTTCTGTTGTTGTAACTGTAAATTATTTGATTTTGGTTGCATCAGATAAATCTGTTTGTCATATGCTCTGCAGATTTGGAATGGAAGCTTATCTATGTTGGATCAGCTGAGGATGAGACATATGACCAACTTTTAGAAAGTGTTCTCGTTGGCCCCGTAAATGTTGGAAATTACCGCTTTGTCTTGCAGGTATTATCTCCTGGATTTCCAATGGTTCATTATAGAACTAATACTTTGCATGCCTCATTGAATTTATGCTATATTTTGTAAACTTGATGCTAGGCGGACCCTCCAGATCCTTCAAAAATTCGTGAAGAAGACATTATTGGTGTCACTGTGCTCTTGCTCACCTGCTCATATGTGGGGCAGGAGTTTGTACGAATTGGCTACTATGTGAACAATGATTATGATGATGAGCAACTGAGGGAAGAGCCTCCACAAAAAGTCCTAATTGATAGGGTTCAAAGAAATATATTATCAGACAAACCAAGAGTAACAAAGTTCCCTATTAACTTTCGCCCTGAAAATAGTGAAAGAGAGGAGCAAGCCCCTCCACCTGATCACGTGGTTGAAGAAGAAGATCCAAACGAACGGCCGTTGCCTTTGCCTAAGTGTAAATCAGATGAAGATGGAGCCTAATGCAGATGTTAACTTTTTTTCTAATGTTTTCTGTTTTGGACAGTATTGTGCCTTGGAAAGTATCTTATCTGGGGTTCTCGTGGATGATATCTGATCACTAAAGCCTGTCTTTCTATTCCTTTTTTTTCTTCTCTTCTTGTGATATATGTATCAAGTCCAGTCGCATTTTGAGCAGTCAACCAGGCTGGTTTTGGGGTTTAGAAGAAACTGTATGTAGACTAGATAACAATTTTGGCTTTATATTTTGGTCCAAAATGGTTGATATGCAGACTCTAATGACCTTAATGGAACTGATGGTCTTTTCTTTATTTCTGTGCATCTGAAGTACAATCAGCAACGTTATTAATCAAGATATCTTTCTATCTAGTGACATTCTTTGGCAAGCATCAGTTGGATCACATTAATCATAAGAGGAAATTTCCACGAGATGGTTGCTGGTACTTTGTTCTTCCTCAGCTGTGTGTATAAGGGCCAGTAATTCGTGCAATATTTATGTTTCATTTGATGCCTCCCATTGTAGGTTATGAGACATAATTAAGCAGTTGTTGCCTTGTTGGTACATAATCAGTATTCATGTTGACGTGCTTTTGTATATCCAGTGGGGGCACATATGAACCTCTAGACTCTTATTCTGGACTGACTTGTAAGTCAAGTTTGTTCAATTAGTTGACTTTTACACCGATAATCCAACATCACAATTCACATCGAGGAAAAGCTGGCGTAAAATGGGGTAGAAAACTTCACGAAAGAAAGAGATCCACTTGGGTCGGATATTTGTTTCCTCAATGAGCATGAAACGAAAATGAGAAATTTTCCTCTTCTTTGTGTATTGCCGTTTTCAATTTCATTTTGAGACGTCAAAGGCCGCTTGTTAACATGTGCCGGGCACGTTTCGTCAAACCTATTAGCAATGTATAAGGAAAATATATTAGTATTGTTTGACTCAAAGTTATCATACACTTTGCATGAATAAAACAATCACAATAAATTGAGAGTCAATCATAGCAGATCGTAGTAAATTAAGAGACCAAACGAAAGAAAAGAAAAACAAGCTCTTGGAATTAAGGAGAAATATATAAGGGGCTTTTTATCGATGATATTAGTTTGGTCTGCCTCTCAATGGAGAGGTTAAGAGCCTTACAGTGATGTTCCCTTTCTTCCTTAGAAGTAGTGGAGAAGAAGCAGCAGCCCCCTTTCTAGGGTTCCTTCTCTTAATATTTATAGATGTAAGATTCATGAGCTGGCAATGACGGCCGTGACTATGCTGAGGTTCCGTCCTTACGATGTCGGATAGGCCGTAGCCTTAATAATCGAGTCAGCTGATGATCGGATATCATGAGCAATAAGTGGTCATACCATTTATTAACTACAAATTAACTTAGGATATAATTAATCTTGTCAATTATCTCGGGGGTCATATTCTGGCCCATACAGTTAGTCCCTCTGCTTATTAAGGTCGTGCCTTGACCGAACTCGATGAGCGAACTTCTCAGGGTGCGATTTCGGTCGAGGTCAATAATGGCCGTAACCGTTTTCATGTGGGAGGTTATGCTGTTGAAATTGATGGCCTTAGCCATTTTGTGTTGATAGCCTTGTTCATGCAGGCAACTTCGATCGTAGGCAGGTCATTTTACATACATATTGGGGATGTCCGTAGCCATCTATTCATTGAGGATGGCCGTAGCGTTATTGATTTGGATGGCCATAGCCGTTTATACACTAGAGAGGGCCATATCCGTTTATACACTGGAGAGGGCCATAGCCTTACAATTGTGGACGGCCATAGCCGCATTGGAGTCGAGTTGGTGATTTTGGTCGCATGTTGTTGGTCTTAAACATTCATTCTTGGAAGAGGGCTGTAGGCGTGTACGCGTTAGGAATGGCCGTAGCGCTGGTGCATATGGGGGGGATGGTAGTAACCGTTTATATCGTGGGGGTGGTTGTAGCCTTTTATTCTTTAGAGATAGTCGTGATTGTTTTATCGACGACCTTTACCTTTATACGATGTCGATGTTATTTAAATGTCGCGGCCAGCGGGAGTACGGACATACTTATCATGTGTTTTGGCGACGTCCAAAGTTTTGGAGGTACGCAGGACGCTCCTGAAACGTCCTCAGATCATTATAACCGTTTCCAAGGCGAAGCACCGGTTGGCGCCTGAAAAGCCGCTTCACGGAGTTTTGTCATTATGATGCACGTTTATGTAGAACCGAACCATTTTGCGGTTGGTCAAGCACTTAATGATGACTATTGGAATTCGTGAGAGCCACTTGTGTCGCTTATAAATAAGGGGCTGAGGTATTTGTCTCTCACCTTTCATAATTTGCTTAAGAGAGATATCATACACTTTCTTTGCTTAGTCAGTTCATCGTTGTTCTTGCTCTTCGATTGTTGTAATCTTCATCTTTCTTCGTCGATTCTTACTTCTTTCCGATCTTTTTTATCAAAAGATGGCAAGTAGTTCCTCCAGAAATGCTGCTCAGGCGAGTTTTTCAACGAACCCTACGGTGGCGGAAGAGCCTTATCCAGTAGTAAGAGGTGTAGAATCGGTAGGGGCCGATGGGGTTCCATCGGTTACTAATATCCTACCCCTGCCCGGAGGTCTGACGATCGACTTCACCGCCGATGAGGGTGAAGATCCGGTGAATGAAGCCCCACTGATGGGGGAAGTGGGGATCGGCTAGTTATGGGAGCAGTGGGGTATTCCTAATTTTGCTGATATTTCCCTCGCTAGACGTGAGTAGAGGGTCCACATCGACCATAGGGGGTATTGCATTTTCTACACTTATCCTTTTAGATTGGGATTCAGGATCCCTCTTTCGATGCTGGTAGTGAACTTATGCCGTCATTACAGAGTGTGTCCTGTCCAGCTCGTTCCCTCTCTCTATAAGCTTTTTACGGTGGTCCTTAAATATGCGGAGCTGGCCCGAAGGGAGATCACGTTACGGTACGTGCTGACCCTCTACGCCCCTCAGAGGGTCCGTGGTATGATGATTCTGATCGTTCCTCGTGGGGCGAGGGGCTTGACTGCGGAATTGGATGATACGGTCGAGCCTCATACTTATGAGAATTCTTTCTACATCAAAATTGAACATTTGGTGGTGTGTGCTACGGAGTTCCCAGAGACTTGGAATCACGCACGTAAGTTCTTTTATTCGTCAGATTCTCCGTTTTGTCTCTCTTTTCTTTTAATCCCGTTCTATGAAGTGTTTAAAGTTATCTCCTGTTTGTAGCTGAATGGACACCGCTGGCCACACTCCCTGGCGTTCGCGAATGGGTCGAAGCCATGCTCCCTCACAAAGCCAGGATTTGTGCGTGGCCGTCTTTCTGGGAAAAGCATGGTCGTAGACCTTATTCTGGTGAGAATTTTAGCTTTCTTTTGTCTTTATTTTATTCCTTTTCGCCTCTTCTTAATTTGGTTCTTTTTTTTAATCAGGGAGGGCACGCCGCGTGAGGGCTCCTCAATTGGCCTTTCGCAGACCGGGCATGACTGCACGACTTGTGACAATGCCTGCGCCACGTCCAGTTTCGAGGGCGACTTGGTTGAATCCTCGGCGGCCCATTCCCCAACACGGTCTGCATCTGGGGTCGAAGAGCCTTCGGGGACCGTATGCCTCAGGGCGGAGTTGCCTTCGAGCGAGGATGAGGAGGAAGAGGAGAGGCCACCGGTCAGGCGTAGGGTCGCATCTAGGACAACTCCGATGGTGATATACTTGGATTCCCCTCCATCGTACGTGGAGGAGAATATAGCGGCGGCACTTGCCCTTGAGGGCGAGGACTCAGTGGGGGCCCCAGTTGGCTCAGGCTAAGATGAAACTATCGCTTCGGCGATTCAATAATCAGTTCCAGTTGCTTAGAGGGGAGTTAGTTCCTCAACAGCTGCTTTGGTTGGAGAATCAGGAGCCATCGTGTTGGCGTAGGCGGGAGCCTCGACTTTCCGATCGCCGAATGGAGGGAGGGGCACCGTAGGCGAAGGGTCTGACGCCGAGTCTGACCTGGACCCTGACGATGTCCGCATGCTTCAGGACGGCCACACCCGCACAACGGTGCATGCGGAGGGGCAGTTCCGTTATGTTGAGATTCCTACAGAGCAGAACTTGCTTCTTCAAGAGGAAAATCTGGTGCCGTTGTTTGAGGTGTTGTGCTCGGAGGTGGAAAGCACGTCGGTGAGTGACATCTCAGACGTCGGGTTGATGGGAGAGGTGGCCCCGCAGGGCCTAAAGGTATGTGTAGTAGCTTTTAGTTTATCTTTATCTTCGTTTCACTTGGTTGATTTTTCTGTTATGATTATTGCTTCGTTCTTGTAGCTATTTTTGTTGGGGGTGGAGAGCATCCTAATGTTCGTTCGGGGATTTGCTCGTGAGCACTAGAGAAATACCGTCGCTACCGGGGCTGGCGCCGTGAGATGCACGAGTGCATGAGGAACGACCCCCAGAATCGGGACCTCGTTGAAGAGATGGCGAGGCGAGAACTTCAAACATAGCAAACCCTTGGCAGGGTTAATACTCTTGAGGAGAAGCTTCATCATAAAGACAAGGAGATGGAGGCTGAGAGGAGGGTTGATGCTGAGAGGGAACACTAGGATTGGGCCAGGGTGGTAGAGGCCTCTGAGACTTTGACCAGACATGTGGTCGCTCTGGAGGTCGAGGCCGCTGCCTTGAGGCTGCAAGCGAGGGACGCCGTGTCGAGGGTTGGGACATTAGAGACAACGGATCACGTCCGCAAATGGGAATGTGAGTTGGAATGGGTTGCGGCGGCCTTTTGGGAAGAAGTGTTGGAGGACTGCATCGGCATCTACGAATGGGATGCCCATACTGTGGATGATCGAATTACGACCTTAGAGGCCGAGAATCAGTGCTTGAGGGATCAGGATGACTCTTTCGGCCTGGCTCGTGATCTTTGGACGTTTGCTGAGGCTCAATTGATGTGTACATGAGGCTGTGGGAGGCCGGCATTGCACCTAAAGCTTCGTATGAAGAGGCCCGTCAAAAGGCCCGTGAGGCCTGTGCAAATTGCGGCTTTGATCCAGCTTCGCCAGGGGTCGATGATAGCTCTGATGGTGCTGGTGGTGCTGATGGTGGCACAGACTGAAATTTTTTGACGTGTATATATATATATATATATATATATATATATATATATATATATATATATATATATATTTATTTTGTTCTCCATTGGGCATTTGGATATTTTTAGATTCTTCCTTTATTTTTCTTTTCTTTTGTACTGACCGGCCTTGGCAGGGGCGTTGCCCGCACAAGACTGTAAATATATATGCATGTATGTATATGTATGTATGTATGTATGTATATATATATATATATATATATATATATATATTTATATATATATATATATATATATATATATATATATATGCTTACCTTTTCTATTACTGGTGTTGTGTTTATTCCGAGTTTTCCTTGTTCTTTAGGTTTTTCTATGCATTGTGTTCAAAGGGTGATTTGCCTTATAGTGAGACTTTGGTAGGTGTGTTAAGTCCCTTGTGTCTTTTGGTCGTAATGACGCTGATGGCCTTGACCATGATAATGATGGTGGCCTTGGCTACGCAGGTGACTTCGAGTGCCGTCGAATCGCTTGCTTGCCCTAGTCGGAAACTACGTTGGCTGTTTAGTGGTGATGGCCTTGACCATGATTAAGAGATATTTTTATCACTTTCTTTTACTTGGTGTAAATAAGTTGTGGCCATTACTTGGCGATAGTGGCACTTAGCCTCAGTCCAGTTCAGGCGTGGTCGAACTACTGCCGTGATGGTAAGAAATGCGGCCTTGTACTTTGATCGGGGCCAAACTTTACATGGCCCCAATTTTAGCTCAAGTTGGGCATAGTTACTTGAATGGCGAGGGAGATTAGCTTGTTTCTCCGTCCGTTGCTCTTTAGTTTTGAGGACGAAGGCGTTCGACTTTGTTGTTTGAGCGAGATTGGATTTGTGATGGTGAAGGCATACTTGTAGTTGAACTTTTTGGCGAAGGCACATAGCCCGAATAGTTGTTCAACCGTAGTTGAATCTTGTGAATTCTTTTTTTTGATGGTGAAGGCACATGGCCTGAGCCCCGGTCCAACATGTATTTGAACTTTTCGGTGAAGGCACGTAGCCTGACTCGCTGTTCAACCGTAGTTGAATCTTGTAATTTTTGATGACAAAGGCGCATGGTCTGAGTCTCAGTTCAACTCCTAGTTGAAATTTTTGGTGAAAGCACGTAGTCTGAATCTCCGTTCAACTGCATTTGAATCTTGTAATTTTTTTACGGCGAAGGCGCATGGCCTGATTCCTAGTTCAACTTGTAGTTGAACTTTGCGGTGAAGGCACGTAGCCTGAGTCGCTGTTCAACCGTATCTGAATCTTAAATTTTTTTTGATGACGGAGGCGCATGGCCGGAGTCCCACTTCAACTCGTAGTTGAACTTTTCGGTGAAGGCACTTAACCTGAATCGCTGTTCAACCGTAGTTGAATCTTAATTTTTTTTGATGGCAAAGGCGCATGGCCTGAGTCCCAGTTCAACTTGTAGTTGAATTTTTTTGTGAAGACGGTTGAACCTTGTAATTTTTTGTTGGCGAAGGCGCATAGCCTGAGTCCAAGTTCAATTTGAAGTTGAACTTTTTGGTGAAGTCATGTAGCCTGAGTCGCTATTCAACCATAGTTGAATCTTGTAATTTTTTGTTGGCGAAGGCACATAGCCTGAGTCCCAGTTCAAGTTGTAGTTGAACTTTTTTGGTGAAGGCATGTAGCATGAGTCGCTGTTCAACTGTAGTTGAATCTTAAATTTTTTTTGATGGCGAAGGCACATGGCCTGAGTCCCAGTTCAAATTGTAGTTGAACGTTTTGGTGAAAGCACGTAGCCTGAGTCGTTATTCAATCATAGTTGAATTTTGCAATTTTTTGTTGGCGAAGGTGCATAGCCTGAGTTCCATTTCAACTTGTAGTCAACTTTTTGGTGAAGGCACGTAGCCTGAGTCGCTATTCCACCGTAGTTTAATCTTGTAATTTTTTGTTGGCGAAGGCGTATAGCTTGAGTCCAAGTTCAACTTGTAGTTGAACTTTTTGGTGAAGGCACATAGCCTGAGTCGTTGGTCAACCGTTGTTGAACCTTGTAATTTTTTGTTGGCGAAGACGCATAGCCTGAGTCCCAGTTCAACTTGTAGTTGAACTTTTTGGTGAAGACACGTAGCCTGAGTCGCTATTCGACCGTAGTTGAATCTTGTAATTTTTTGTTGGCGAAGACGCATAGCTTGAGTCCCAGTTCAACTTGTTGTTGAACTTTTTGGTGAGTGCACATAGCCTGAGTCGCTGTTTAATAGTATTTGAACCTTGTAATTTTTTGTTGCGAAGGCACATATCCTGAGTCCTGGTTCAACTTGTAGTTGATCTTTTTGGTGAAGGCTCTTAGCCTGAATCTTGTGATGTCGGTGTTTGAGAGCTGAAGCTCAATTTTGATTCGAGATCTTGAGCAGCTCACGCGTTCACTTCCCGATTGGGATATGTAGGCTTGAGGTGACTCTCGGTTCGAGATATCTTCGTGCCGATTTCCGATAAGATCTCACATCAGGGATGCGGGGGTGCCTTACAGAGATCCTCCCTCAGGGGGGGAGCTGCTTCTTCTTCTTGCTTGCACTATCCGAGAAAGGAGAAACAAAGGAGTTGGATCTGGATTCTTCGATATACCGCCTTGGCTTGTTTGAGCTGGTTTGTTCTTTGGCATTTCTTTCCTTTAGTCTAGAGAAAAATTACGCAATTCTGCTATGAAATCCCCATAGACGGCGCCAAATTGTTTGATTCAAAGTTATAATACACTTTGCAAGCATAAAACAATCATAATAAATTGAGGGCCAATCATGGAGATCGTAATAAATCAATAGACCAAACGAAAGAAAAGAAAAACAAGCTCTTGGAATTAAGGAGAAATATATAAGCGGCTTTATATAGATGATATTAGTTTGTTCTGCCTCTCCATGGAGAGGTTCAGAGCCTTACAATGATGTTCCATTTCTTCCTTAGAAGTAGTGGATAAGAAGAAGCAACCCCCCTTTCTAGGGTTCCTTCTCTTAGTATTTATAAATGTAAGATGTATGAGCTGGCAATGACAGCTGTGACTATGCTGAGGTTCCTGTTTAGCTCAAAGTTTTCATTTACTTAAGAAGCGTAAAATAATCAAAGTAAACGGAGGGCCAATCATAGCAGATCATAATAAATTCAAATATCAAAGGAACAATATGCAAGAGACAACAGTTGTAGATTAAAGGGAGGAGGGTGAGGGTCTTTTATTTTGGTCTGCCTCTCCATGGAGAGGTTCAGAGCCTTACAATGATGTATTCTCTTTTCCTTTCGATAAAGGTGTGAAGAAGAAGAATCAACCCCCTTTTAGGGTTCTTTCTCTTAGTATTTATAGCCAGGAGACTTGCCAGCTGTCGCCTCAGGGTTGGGACCACATAGAAGGGACACCCTCATAAGGACGGCCGGGCCGTGGACTTAGTTGCCAAATTGGATAGCTACCCGGTGATCTTGTACATAAATGGTTATACCATTTATTAATCATAAATAGGCTTTAATAAATGCGTTGATTTCATTCGTTACCATGAGGTCAAATCTTGACCCATACAGATAGTCCCTCCACTTATTGAGGTCGGGCTCAGCTCGTGCTCGATGAACGGATTCCGTCAATAACCGTAGCCATTTATGCATTGGAATGACCATATCCTTTTATTCCTCGGAAACTGCCTTAACTGTTCATACTTTTACAGATGACAACAACCTGTTGTTCTTTGAATACGACCGCAACCGTTCTTATTTTGGAGATGGCTGTAGCCATTTTATATTTAGGGACGACCGCAGCCTTTACCTTTGGGAGATGGCCATAGCCATTGTTACTTTAGAGATGGCCGTAACCATTTTATATTTAGAGATGGATGTAGCCTTTTACCTTTGGGAGATGGCCATAGCCATTTTTACTTTGGAGATGGCCATAACCATTTTATTTTTAGAGATGACCGTAGCCATTTTACTTTATGGATATGGTCGTTACCATTTTTACGTTGGAGATGGCCGTAGCCATTTTATATTCAGAAATAGCCGTAGCCTTTTTACTTTTTGGAGATGGCCGTAGCCATTTTCACTTTAGAGATGGTCGTAACCTTTTTTACGCGTGCTCGGTCAGAGTACAATCACGCTTGCTGCGTATAATGGAGACATTATGTTTATGGGAACGCATAGGACGTGCCCATGGTATCTTGAGGTTATCATTGCCGCTTCATGGGGGACATGCTGATTGACTATTGAATGACCGTTAGATGGCATTTGTCATAATGGTACTCATTACCGTGAGCCTGAACCGTTCTGCGGTTGGTCAGGTAGTTAATGTTGACCTTTGGGATTCGTGAAGGTCATTTATGCTTCGTCTATAAATAAGGGATTGTGTTTCAGTTCTCACTTTTCCGATACTTGTCTAAGTGGAACTCTGATAGAGATAGCCCTTCTTGTTTTCAGATTACCTAGTTTTTTATCCCTCGTTAATTCATTCTCCGTCATTTTCGTCGGATCCTCATATTTTCTTGGTTTTCCGGTGAATTTTACCATCTTCTTTTCGTTATATTGATAATGGCGAGTAGTTATCATTCTGATGTAGCTCTGGTGGCGGTTGCGGCGGCAGAGGGACCATCTGCGGTGGTGGGAACCACCGATTCACCGACTGTTGATCAGTTCCCGTCGGTGACTGACATTCTTTCCCTCCCCGGTGGTCCGGTAACCGATTTTACCAACCGCGAGGGAGAAGATCAAGTGGATGAGGCTCCCCTGATGGGGGAAGTTGGCATTGCTCAACTTAAGGAGCAATGTGATATTCCTCGCTTTGCCGACATTGTTCTGGACAGGAGTGGTGACAGGGTGCATGTCGACCACTGAGGTTACTGCGTCTTCTACGCTTACCCTTTCAATCTGGGATTTAGGTTTCCTATTCCCATGCAGGTGGTGGACTTTTGCCGCTACTACAGGGTGTGATCTGGTCCGCTCGTCCCCTCTTGCTATAAATTATTGGCGATGCTGATACACGGAGTTGGAATGGAGGGAAATTACACTTGGGCACGTGTTGACTCTGTACACCCCTCAGATGGTGAGTGGCACAATGATTAGGTTGGTCCCTCGTGGGACCGACGGCTTAGCTGCGGAGCTCGATGATGAGGTTGCCACCCGTCCCTACGAGCATTTCTTCTACATCAGGACCGGACACCTGGTGGCTTGTGCTACTGTCTTTCCAGAGGAGTGGAACCATACACGTAAGTTTCTTTTACGCTAGCCTTGATTCCCTTTGGTTAAACGCTCTGCTTTGTGTTCGTCGTACTGATCTTATTTTTGTGCCGTAGCGGGAGGTGCGCCTCCTTCACCGTTTTCTGGCATTCTTGAGTGGGTTGAGGCCGTGCTCCCTGTTACGACGGGGATTCGCACATGGGCGTCTTTCTGGGAGTTCCATGGCCGTAGGCCAGCTGCAGGTGAGAATCTGATTTGCTTTAATTACTTTTCTTTCATAGTCTTTAGTTTCTTTGGATTACCCTTATTCTTTGGATGGTTAGGACGAACGCAGAGCAGGAGGGATCCTCAGCTTGCTTTCCGTAGGTCGGGGGCGACTGCTCGGTTAGTTGCAATTCCGGCGCCTTGTCCTATTTTGCGGGCAACTTCAGTGGAATCCTTAGCCGCACACGCTCCAGTATGACCCGTGATCCAAGTTGAGGAGTCTCCAGGGTCGTGTATTCCAGGGTAGAGCGATTGCTAAATGGAGATGAAGAAAAAGATGAGAGGCTGCTGGCTCGGCGCAGGGTGGCGTTCACCCCGGCTTTTCCGGTGGTGATCAGTCTAGATTCTTCGCCATCTATGGAGGAGGGGGGCGCATCGGACCTTGCCCCAAAGGGTGAGCGCTCAGTAGGGGTTGCCCCAGTTGGCTTAGGCAAGATGACACAATCGCTTCGACAGTTCAAGTTTCTGTTCCTGTTGTAGCGAGGGAAGGTAGTTCCTCGGCAGCTTTTTTTGGTGGAGGTGGCAGGCGCTGATATTATGGCGAATGCGGGCGCTTCGACGTCTTGGGCGGCAGAGGCCTCAACTTCCAGGGCAGCGGAAGGAAGGGGCACCTCAGGAGAGGGGGACGATTCGGAGTCCGATATGGATCCTGAGGACGTCCGTCTCTTTTAGGAGGGTTATACCCGCCCAGCGGTGCAGGCCGAAAGGGATTACCGTTATTTGGAGATTCCTAATGGCCTGAACCTGCTACTCGAGGAGGATAACTTGGTGACATTGTTCGGGATTCTGTGCTCGGAAGCGGAGAGAACGTCCTTGAGGGGCATCTCGGACGTTGGGCTGATGGGCGAGGTGGCCGCCCTGAGTATAAAGGTATGTGAAAAACTTTGGTTTGTTTTTCCCTTAGCATGTCTTCTTGTATTAATTTTCGCTCTGTTTCTTTTAGAAGTTTTTGTTGGAGGTGGAGAGCATCAGGCGAGCTAACATCCGCGCGGGGTTTTTGTGCGGCTGTTGAGGAAGTACCGCCGCTATCGTGACCGGTGTCGCGGCTTGCGTGAACGCATAAGGAACGACCCATGGAACCGGGGCTGGTAGAAGAGCTAGCATGGAGGGAGCTTTATATGCAACAGACCCTCAACCGGGTAACCACTCTTGAGGGGAAGCTCCGCCAAGAGAACGAAGGGGTGGACGTTAAGAGAAGGGTGGCTGCTGAGAAGGAGCACCAAAATCTGGCTGCGGTGGTAGAGGTTGAGGCTTATACTAGGCAAGTGGCTACCTTGGAGTCCGAGGCTGCCACTTCAAGGAAGCAAGCAGAGGAGGCCCTGGCGAGGGTCGAAACATTGCATGCGACCAACTATGCCAAGGAAAGGAGTGTGGATTAGAGAGCGCCGCTGCTACCTTTTGAGAGCGGTCACTGGAGGGGCACATTGCCGTCTGTGATTGGGGCGCTCGTGCTGCGGCGGACCAAATTGTGGCCTTGGAGACCGAGAACCAGCGCCTGACGGACCATGACGCTGCTTTTGGTCCTGCCCGTGTGCTTTGGACGTATGCCGAGATCCAGCTTGATGTGTACAGGCGGTTGTGGGAGGCCGAAATCGTGTCTGAGGCCGCGTATGAGGAGGCACGTCAAAAAGATCGTGAAGACCGCCTCGACTGTGGTTTTGATCCATCCATGCCCGGGGATGATGATGGCGCCGAGGGTGCTGATAATGCTGAAGGGGGCGCTGGGGGCGCTGAGTGAAAAGAAAATTTGTAATGTTTGTTTAGTTCTTGTCCTCCTTTTCTCAACCAGCCTTGGGCAGATGTAATTGGGGGTAACCCCGTGTAAATATTGTGAATATATTTGGTTTTCTTCTTTTCTGTTTGTTTTGCGTCGAATACATTATATAATTTTTTGTGCCTGTTTGCAAGGGTTTCTCTTTAGAGTTTTTCTAGTGGACATGTTAATAATCTCAATAGGTTAAGTGATTTTGACCATTGTATAATTGACCCTTCGCCTTAGGAGGCGATCGAGGCGGATGGCCATGACCATAGATAGACGCTCTTGGTCATCACCTTTTTCCACTTGGGGGAGTGGGTTGTAGCCGTGTTCGGGCAGTGGCGGCACATAGCCTTAGTCCCAGTTCGGGCTTAGTCGAACTGCTGGCCGTGGTAACGAGAAGCACGGCCTTGTAGTTCGACTTGGGCCGAACTTTTCGCGGGTCAGCACTTTAGTTTGAGTTAGTCATAATTACTTGAACAGCGGGCTGCTTGACCCGACCTGGGGTTCTTCTATGGTTGATTTTGAGGCTTTTGTGACGGAGGCGTGTAGCCCGAGTTCTGGTTCGCCTCATAGTTGAATTCTTTCGCACTTCACAGTGGTGGAAGCATTTGGCCCGAATTCTAGTCTAACTCGTAGTCGGACTTTTGGGTGAAGGCACATAGCCCGAGCTGTCGTCCAACCTTATTTGGACCTTTGTAGCTTTCGAAGGCGCGTAGCCTGAGTCCCAGTTCAACCGTAGTTGAACTTTTGGGTGAGGGCACGTAGCCTGGACTACCGTTCAACCGTAGTTGAACTTTTATAATACTTGAAGGCGCGTAGCCTGTACTTTCGTTCAATTATAGTTGAACTTTTATAATATTTGAAGGCGCGTATCCTATACTGCTGTTCAACCGTAGTTGAACTTTTATAATATTTGAAGGCGCATAGCCTATACTGCCGTTCAACTGTAGTTGAACTTTTATAAAATGTGAAGGCACGTAGCCTTAGTCGAAGGCACGTAGCCTGAGTCTCAGTTCAACAGTAGTTGAACCTTTTGTGAAGGCGCGTAGCCTGTACCATCGTTCAAACATATTTGAACATTTATAATATGTGAAGGTACGTAGCCTGAGTCGAAGGCGCATAGCCGGAGTCCCAGTTGAACCGTAGTTGAACCTTTGTATGAAGGCGCGTAGCCTGTACTGCCATTCAACCGTAGTTGAACTTTTATAATATTTGGAGGTGCGTAGCCTGAGTCGAGGGCGCATGGCCTGAGTCCCAGTTCAACCGTAGTTGAACCTTTATGTGAAGGCGCGTAGCTTGTACTGCCGTTCAACCATAGTTGAACTTTTATAATATGTGAAGGCATGTAGCCTATGTCGAAGGCGCATAGCCTGAGTCCCAGTTCAACCGTAGTTGAACCTTTGTGTGAAGGCGCGTAGCCTGTACTTCCGTTCAACCGTAGTTGAAATTATATAATATGTGAAGGCACGTAGCCTGAGTCGAAGGAGCATAGTCTGTACTGCCGTTCAACCGTAGTTGAACTTTTATAATATGTGAAGGCACGTAGTCAGAGTCGAAGGTGCATAGCCTGAGTCCCAGTTCAGCCGTAGTTGAACCTTTGTGTGAAGGCGCGTAGCGTGTACTACCGTTCAACCGTAGTTGAACTTTTATAATATGTGAAAGCACGTAGCCTGAGTCGAAGGCGCATAGCCTGAGTCTCAGTTCAACCGTAGTTGAACCTTTGTGTGAAGGCACATAGCCTGTACTACCGTTCAACCATAGTTGAACTTTTATAATATGTGAAGGCACGTAGCCTGAGTCGAAGGCGCATAGCCTGAGTTCCAGTTCACCCGTAGTTGAACCTTTGTGTGAAGGCGCGTAGCCTGTACTGCCGTTCAACCATAGTTGAACTTTTATAATACTTGAAGGCCTGAGTCGAAGGCGCATAGCCTGAGTACCAGTACAACCGTAGTTGAACCTTTGTGTGAAGGCGCATAGCCTGTATTTCCGTTCAACCGTAGTTGAACTTTTATAATATGTGAAGGCACGTAGCCCGAGTCGAAGGTGCATAGCCTGAGTCCTAGTTCAACCGTAGTTGAACCTTTGTGGTAAGGCGCATAGTCTGTACTGCCGTTCAACCGTAGTTGAACTTTTATAATATGTGAAGGCACGTAGCATGTACTGCCGTTCAACCGTAGTTGAACTTTTATAATATGTGAAGGCACGTAACCTGAGTCGAAGGCGCATTGCCTGAGTCCCAGTTCAATCGTAGTTGAACCTTTGTGTGAATTTTCCCACATAACCTGCTTCGTGCTGGGGGTCGGGATTTTCTTTTGATTTCAGATCTTGCCTAGCTTGCGCTTGTGGTCTTTTCGACCGACTCGCTCGAATTGCCCCGTTACAGATGTCGGTTAGAGGTATGCTTTCATGCTGTCCTCCCTTTCGACAGGATCCTGCGTGGAAAGAGAGGGGGTGGGGTACCTTAACCCCATTTTCCCCATAGAGACGGGGGATCTGCTTCTCTTTCTTCTTCTTCCTTTGCTCGAAGACTTGGGGATGTGGAAGCAAGCCCATCTTGAGGTTTTTGACTTCCTATGATCTGGTATGCCGCTCGGGCTCGTTTGATCCGGGTTGTTCATTTTTCTTTTTCGGTCTAAGGATAGACTACGTGATTCTGCTATGAAATCCCCACAGACGGCGCCAAATTGTTTAGCTCTAAGTTTTTATTTACTTTAGAAGCATAAAACAATCAAAGTAAGCGGAGGGTGAATCATAGCAGATCGTAATAAATTCAAAGACAAAAGGAACAAAATGCAAGAGACAACAGTTGTAGATTAAAGGGAGGAGGGTGAGGGTCTTTTATTAATGGTATTGGTTTGGTCTGCCTCTCCATGGAGAGGTTAAGAGCCTTACAATGATGTAATCTCTTTTCCTTTTGATAGATGTGTGAAAAAGAAGAAGCAGCCCCCCTTTTAGGGTTCTTTCTATTAGTATTTATAGCCAGAAGACTTGCCAGCTGGTGCCTCGGAGTTGGGACCACATAGAAGGGACGCCCTCGTAAGGACGGTCGGGCCATGGCCTTAGTTGCCAAATTGGATAGCTACCCAGTGATCTTGTACATAAATGGTCATACCATTTATTAGTCATAAATAGGCTGTAATAAATGCTTTGATTCATTCATTATCATGAGGTCAAATCTTGACCTATACAGTTCCGTCCTTACGACGCCGAATAGACCATAGTCTTAATAATCGAATCAGCTGATGATCGAATTTCGTGAGCAAAAGTAGTCATACCATTTATTAACTATAAATTAACTTAGAATAATTAATATTATCAATTATTGACCCATACAAGTATATCACAATCGGTGCGAGCCTTTTACTCCCAAGTTTTAAGACAGGTCACCTAATGTAATGTCTATGTGTGCATAAAATGGTTTAAAGAACGAGAAGAGTGATAATTGTCACAGTGAAACTTTATTGAGGCGTGTGCAAATATGATCATTTCTTACGGTTACAAAAATCCTTCAATGCCTCAAAACGACCAATAAGTTAAAAGGAAGGCATAGTGCTACGTTGCTTAACACGCATTTTTTATTTTCTTAGTCGGTCAAGCTCGGGGATACTGAATTTGCATTTATGGAGGTCTTTCCTTGGTGCTCAGTTTATCCAAATTTATTAGGCAATATTAATTAAACTAGCGAAGCTAATATGGTTTTTCATAGAACTTTTAAAATAATTATAACTTTTTTAGTTATTTATAAAATTGATAGATGAGTATTGACGGTTCAACGAATTTTGTGGCCTAAAACTTAACTTTATGAGGAGTCTTAACTTTTTTTAATTTTTATTTATTTATTTATTTATTTAAAGTTTATTTTTCTAGCTTTTCTTAGATACAAAGTTATTAATAATTTTCTTATAATCAATAACGCTTAATAAATATTCCTCAATTGACAATATAACTAATCCACTTAACCTTTCTTGAAACATTATTGATCTTTGGCAAGATTTTATTAATTTTAATTTTAAAAACTTCTTTCCACTAAAGCACCGGTAACATGACTTATTATCATTATTCCATAAGTAATGTAGGCATTTGGAAAAAAAATTTTTTTTTTTATTTGATTGAGTATATCAATTAAACTGTTATCTTCTAATTGTACTATTTTCCTTAATACTTTTAATTCAAAAAAATAAATCTAGACCATCAATAATATGTTTTAAGGAACATTTAAGATTAAGGTAATATTTTTTCAAATTTTCATCATCTAGTAATCTTAGCTTTTACCGCTAAATAAAAAGTCAAAAATATTTTCATATGCTTTGAATTGCTCAAATATGAGATGAAAATAGCCTTATTTACTACATATAAAAACAATCTGTGGTAACATTGGAGACATCCTATTTTCTCTCAGGGAATCTTTAGAATTTCATTGGTTAGTTGTTAATTCGCTCCGTCAAATGAAATGTGAATAATCCGTCCTCTAAAGAACTCTTCAAAAGATTCTGAGATTTCATTATCAACATTCTAATCAAATTGTTACCTCTTATATATTACACGTTTCTTATAAAATTTGGGTTCGATATTCACTTCAAGTGCAAATTTCCTTGGCAAAAATCTTAGTAGTTGCAAATCCTTCTTCTCTATATTTGTTAAAGAAAGAAATTGAATTTTTTCACTTCACATAACGTTTTGCTGAACTTATATATAACCTATTAGGTGTAACAAAAATGGGGCTCCTATAAATGTGAGGCCTAAAATAACCGCTTTACTCGCTTTATGGAAGGATTGGCCCGATAGGTGAGTATTGTTATTTTAAATATACGAATTATAATATTTAGTATTTTTATATAGTTTTTAAATATATAATATTACTTTAGAAATCTATGAAATCAACATACGACATTTGAAATTAAGAGTCTGTTTGGAAAGCTATCCTGTAATTGAAATTGGTGTAATTACTACGGTAGTAATTACATAGCCTAGTAATTACGACGGCCTGTTTGTTTGTCATAGTGTAATTACATTGTAATTATAAGTTTACTATTTGGTTGCACAAGTGTAACTACACAGGTAGATTAAATTTCAAATTAAGTAATTATCAAAACTTAAAAGTTAATATTATATATATATATATATATATATATACACACACACACACACACAGACACACATGCCTGTAATTTTTTTAAGTATAAATAATATTATATTTTTGTATTTAAGATGTATATTTTTTCGTGAATATACATTAATTTAGTAATCATATATTTATAACTAATATTGTAAAAATAATATATATATATATATATATATATATATATATATATATATATATATATATATATATTAAATTAATAATATTTAGTTTTGATACTTACAAAAATAAAAAATATACGTTTTGTAAGAACATCATGAAATAAAATAAATTAATATTTACAAATATAATGTCATAACATTTTTCAAATGTTTGATAAAACTAATCTATCAATTCTAACTAAAAAATGAACAACACGTAATGTGAGCAAATACTACTAAAATAAGTAAAATGGAACCATGAATATAACGCCAATTTCAAAATTCAAAAAAAAAATAAAATAGTTTAACATATGTCAAATTTTAACATAATAATAATAATAATAAGCTCAGTGCAACTTAATAATTAGGAAACATGATAAGTTTATAACCACATTCAACAACGAAACACTTTAATTGCATCATTCCTTATATGCCATGTTTGCTAATGACTCATTATTTTCTAATATTAGGATGTATAGTTTAAAAAAATAAAATAAAAAAAATAAAAAATAAAATATAGTAAGCAAGTACATGGAATCACAAGAAGTAAAGATAGAGAAATAAAAGATAAATAATGTACAAAGAAAAATATAATTTTGTTATAAAATAATAAAAGAAGAAGAGTATTGTGGAGCAAAGTAGAGAGAGAGGGAATTCTTATTGATATTTTGGGATGATTTACAATGGGGTAAGACCCATCTACTTATAAGAGGAAAAATGACTTATCCTCAAAGTAAACCTCTCTACAAGATAGACATTCGCTATAATTAGAATTCTATTCTTAACACTCCCCCTTGAATGTCTACTCAATAAGTAACGTTCCTCGTTAAAACCTTAACTAAAACAAAACCCAATGGGAAAAAAATTCTAGAAAAGGAAAAAGAGTACACATGTTTATAAATGCGCCTATTGGTTGCCTCATTAAAGACCTTACAAGGAAAATCCAGTGGGACAAAACCTTGAACGGAAAAAAGAGCGTAACGCGCATTAACTCCCCCTAATGAGAGCATCAATTCACATATTTGAGCCTTTGCATTTCAATCTTGTGCACCATCTTCAAGAGATCGTTGGTAGAGATTTGATAAATAAATCAATCATATTGACTTGAATAAATATTCTGCACCTTGAAATCATCATTCTTGATAGATATATAACATCTTCATATAATGTCGTGACTCTTCAATATCTCCATAGAGGTATTTTCGATGCCATCATGCTTATAGTTATAGCAAGATATATATATTTGTACACAATATATCTCCATATAGGTATTCTCGATGCCATCATACTCATAGCGATAAGAATTTAATGCATGATGCGTAGGTTACTAATACTACTACTGCCTCATTAGTACCTCAAAGTCCTATTGGAGTGTTGAAAGCAGAAGTATGCTTGAGCTATAAAAATGGTGATGACAGTACAGTTTGAAAAGCAAGCGACCATAAATAGATCCGTTACGGCGCGAGGTTTGAATCTCTTCATTGATATTGATATAGTTACCGGTAATTTGTCTGCCAAGTTGGTCTCACTTTGCATGTACTAAGACCGTGTTCGTTGAATATTGTCATGTATTGAAGTGCTTAGAATGAACCAATAAGGATCAATGTTATCACGTGGCATTTGTATCCGTACCAAAATTACAGTTCAAAGATCTTTCTATGAACTAAGCACATGATTTCTTTGCTATGTGTCTGTATTGGTTTTGTTTTACTTAATTCGCAAGAGCTGGGATAGCTAACAAGTCATCTGCTTTATAGTTATAGCAAGATATATATGCACAAAAATTACATATACAATTGACTTTATACTTTTAAGTATTTGAACTATATGTCCAAAACTATATATCTTTCATATGGAATTAATTCTAATTGTATCTTTTCCATTTGGCCAATATTTTTGTCTGTATTAGACAAACTTAAGATCCTCATCGATATTTAGCACTATCATTGCTGTCGTCGACGAACATTTTATATCGGTTCCCATGAATTTTCATAAAGACATAACATAAAGATCTCTTCATTCATATTTTCAGATACTTGTATCTCTCATGAGATTTTATGAAGAGTTATGTCACGTGACCTTCTAGATCACTTGCCTCATTTATTATGGTCACTTTGATCATTTGCTCATCTTCTTTATCAAGAAGTTCTATTTGAAACTCATTTGTCTATACGCTTTAAGCGCACCATAAATTTTGTCCTTCTAGGACTTAATTTGAGCATTTGCAATGAGAATATAGTTACTTTCTTTGGGTCAGCAAATGCGTATGGCATGCTTTGCAATATGTGGCAAATGAATTATCTTTTTATGAACTTCAAGTTCATATTATTTTATTCGAGCATCTAGTTGTACAAATGATAATTCATTCCACGTAACTTTTTCTTGACTGTTTATCATGTCTCCCCCTCATGTTAGAAAAACTAACTTATTTCCTCAACTTTGAGAATCTATCTTTGTGCATTATGGTGTTAATCAAATATACACCGCATCAATAATAATAAGATGAAATTATTTGATTCCTGACCCTGAACCACTTGTGAGGGGAAAAATAATATACTTTGATATAATGTATATCGAATTAATATAGATAACTTTGTTCTCAAAAGCAATAGTTTAGCTATTAAGTGGAGGCACTCAATAAATTACTTTACTAAACCAGATATGATATAAACCAACTTATCAAGCTAATCTATCTTGGACAGAAAATCTGGAAATTATGCTCTAAGTTAAATTATTGAGCAAATTACCTCGCAAACACCAAGTTGCGGGTTAATAATAATCGCGCATGTAACCAATAGATGCATCTTATATGGTATACATGGCAGGTGAATGAGCCCATATTCACCTTTGATATTTCCAGCATTCATGGGATTCAATCCCAACTTTAGTTGGTTTATTAATTAATGAGAACAAGACAATATAAGAGAATTCATAAAGAACTTTCTAGTTCTTTCATATTTACGCATGTGAATTCTCTACTATTTTTGCACATTATACTTAAATTGATATGGCTAAACTGATTATGCCAACAGAACAAATTATCAATATTGATAAGTTCATGTTTACACCATGACATGTGCAATTATCAATAAAATTCCATGTTTATTATGATATGAGTTTTTATATCAATAAACATCCACTTTATTGTGGCATTCTTTTATTTGTGTAGTACAAATTGGAGAATAAAGCGGGTAGCTTTTCGCATACATATTATTCCGCTATAAGTTGTAGTAATAGAAGATATCAAATCTTTCCTTTATTTATAATCTCAATACAATCAACCGCTTTCACATATACTTTGGAAACTGAATAAGTTTCTTTGAGACTTACTACAACACAATACCTTATTGGTAATCAATTGTGTTTCTCCAAAATAATATAATTGGCCCTTACAGAGTTCTCAATTAATTTGGTACTATCACATATTAATCAATATCCATATAGTGAATATTTCTTTTAAAGAGAAAGTTGTACCGTTATGGTCATGGTCAAAATTATATGCAAGATATGTTTCTTGCATTATTATTGTCCTTTAATAATCACATTATCAAAATATTTTAGCGTATAATAGGTACGTGACCAATGACCATTCATGCCATAATAATGACATTATTTTCTTATATCATCTCAACCCCCCTTCTAGAGGTGAGTGTGGTATGTCATACCAATAGCATGTTCATATTCTTCCAATAATGAATATGTATTCATAAATCAGATGTTGTCACATTCACACCATGAATGGACCATAATAATCTGTATGTGCTATATAAAATCTCATGTCAAATCGATGACATATATTACTTTCACAAAGTGAATGATTATTTTGAGAATCCTTATTGTTCTCATTACCACAATAATGACGATAATAATTTCGTCTATTACCACGCCCACATCCATTGATACGTTCACGGTAATAATTTTGTCTTCTTTCAGACTTATCACATACTGCTATCACATTCTCTAAAGGGAATGAGAATGGAGCAAATTCAATGGGACGGATTTTTAATTCTTTGCCCACAATCATTCATGAATTTGGTCATGGCAAGACATAGAAATTTTACCTTGTTGGGTGGTTATAATATCTTTCAAGCTACCTTAAAGTTGCAATCAAAATTTACCGTCTATGCTTGTATTTAAAATCAAAATATAGAATTACAAGAATTTGAAAGATAAAAGTAAAATACTTACCTTAAATCCAGAATTAATCTTGAAGGAAGTTCATAGAACGATTAACAATCATTATGCTCAATATTATGTAAAAAGTGAGCATCGTGCATGTATCCAAAGCCATAGTTTTGAAGATTTGTGTGAGCCCCTCTTATGGAGATAAACGTAATATTCTTCATGAACGTCCTCCTAAATTTAAGACTGACATTCCAAGCCGTAATTTTGAATTCTCACGTAGTCATTTGGATTCCAGCAGAAGGCATTGCCGAGAATTTGGTCAACAGTTTCTGATACGCCGTCGACTAAGTAATTTAAATTCGAGCTTGAGGATCGCTGGTTTTTACACGGATCTGATCTTCGAGACGAATCAAAGAGGCACCACAAACAATGCCGTTAGTTCCACCACCGTCAATACTGAGAATACGCGTTTTCTTCCCTTCGTATTGGTAAAACCATTTATGCTCCAGCTTGGAGAAAATCTCCATCGTCACCTTATCAAGCTCCATTACTTAATAGTTTCAATTCCAGATAAAGTAAATAATGGCACTATGCAGTGTAGTGATGGAGAATCCGTGAAATCGTACAGAAGCAAAAGCTCATGATTTCGTTTGGAGAAACATTTATATTCATATGACTGAATATAGATTTCTATTCAGTCATAATTGAAATAGAACTTCTTGAGACGGTAGAGTCTCGTGCTGATAACGTGTTATAAAACAATAAAAGAAGAAGAGTATTGTGGAGCAAACTAGAGAGAGAGGGAATTCTTATTAATATTTGGGATGATTTACAATGGGGTAAGACCCATCTATTTATAGGAGGAAAAATGACTTAGCCTCAAAGTAAAACTCTCTACAAGATAGACATTCACTATAATTAGAATTCTATTCTTAACAAATTTAAAATTTTAAAATAAATTAAAAAGTAAAAATAAAATTAAAAAAATTAAAATAACATAAACAAAAAGTTATATAAAAAATAAATTAATATAAAAACAAAAAGGAAAGAAATTAAAAAGTAATCTTGTAATTACACAATGTAATTACCGTCAATTCTCACTTACCCTTGAAAAATTAAAGAGTGCAATTAAACTCCTCCAATTATACCCAATTTCATGTTGATCAAATAATTATCTGGCCAAACAAACATACCAAATAGTGTAATTACACCTAAATCTATTTCAATGTAGCTTTCCAAACAAGCTCTAAATTTCTTGTTTGGGAATCGTTCGGTCAAAGAATCAAAAGAAGGAATCATTAGGCAAAAGCAAAACCAATTTCGTCTTTCCAAACACTGCCTCCGACAACCTCAGCCGCCACTCTAATATCTGGTGTAGGCATATCTGATCTAATATATTCCTAAGTAACAGGAAATCTATATATAAGCAAACACGTGTTCCCATTTCTAAATATACCAATTGATTCTCTCGACTTTCCCAAAGAATCAAATCATCAGTAAAAAACACACACCGTAGAGTCCTCCTTTTAGTAAAACTCCTCCAATGTCTAATTCCGATCACCAAAACCCATCTGCTGTCGATGGCAACGCCTTCGTTGCCATGTGCCTTGCACGTGCCGGCGTAGATCGGATGTTCGGCGTCGTCGGGATACCCGTTACTTCCCTCGCGAACCGGGCGGTCGCTCTCGGAACCCGGTTCATTGCTTTCCATAACGAGCAATCCGCCGGTTATGCTGCTTCAGCTTACGGTTACCTTACCGGTCGACCCGGTGTTCTGCTCACCGTCTCCGGTCCCGGTTGCGTTCACGGCCTAGCTGGACTTTCCAATGCAACCGTTAATACATGGCCCATGGTCCTGATTTCCGGGTCATGTGATCAGAAGGATTTGGGCCGGGGCGATTTTCAAGAATTAGACCAAATTGAAGCTGTTAAACCCTTCTCTAAATACTCAGCTAAAGCTACCGATATAACTAAAATCCCTAGCTGTGTTTTCAGTGTTTTGGATTGGGCCGTGTCGGGTCGACCCGGTGGTTGTTATTTGGATCTTCCTACTGATGTACTTCATCAAACTATTAGTGAATCTGAAGCCCAGAAATTAATCAATGATACTGAGAATTGTAGGATTAAGGAGGTTAATCTTAAACCCATTGTTAAACATTCTGAAATTGAAAAGGCGGCTGCTTTATTAAGGAAAGCCGAGAGGCCTTTGATTGTGTTCGGCAAAGGGGCTGCAATTTCTAGAGCTGAAAATGCTTTGAAGAAGTTAGTTGAAAGTACTGGAATACCCTTTTTGCCAACACCAATGGGAAAAGGTTTATTGCCTGATAATCATGAGCTAGCTGCTACTGCTGCTAGATCACTGGCAATTGGAAAATGTGATGTGGCATTGGTCGTTGGCGCGAGGCTTAATTGGCTTTTGCATTTTGGAGAGTCACCAAAGTGGTCTAAGGATGTGAAGTTTATTTTGGTTGATGTAGCTGAGGAGGAGATAGAGTTAAGGAAACCATGTTTAGGGTTGATTGGTGATGCTACTAAGGTTGTGGAGATGTTGCATAAGGTGATTAAGGATGATCCTTTTTGTTTGGGAAAGTCTCATCCTTGGGTTGAGGCATTGGCAAAGAAGAGTAAGGAGAATGTTGCGAAAATGGAGGCACAGCTGACTAAGGATGTTGTGCCGTTTAATTTTATGACACCAATGAGAATTATTAGAGATGCAATATTGCAAGTGGGCAGTCCTGCTCCTGTTGTTGTCTCTGAAGGTGCGAATACTATGGATGTGGGACGATCAGTATTAGTTCAAACGGAGCCAAGGACCAGGTTGGATGCTGGGACGTGGGGGACAATGGGAGTTGGTCTAGGGTACTGCATTGCCGCTGCTGTTTCTTGTCCTGAAAGGCTTGTAGTAGCTGTTGAAGGGGACTCTGGATTTGGCTTCAGTGCCATGGAAGTTGAGGTTCGTTGTTTTTCTTTCTTATATCTTTTGCTCTTGATCCTCTATTTATAGTAATTTAATAGCATCTCACTGTCTTTAATTGTTACCCCAGAATGTCTTTCTTTTCATGGTGATCAGACAAGCTCTTTATTACTTTTGCTGCTTGTTAATAGTATATATATCTCGTTTGGTAAATTTACCGTTCTTTGTTGAGTAATAGTTAATCCCCACGAAATTGATTTTCCTCATTTATATGGAGTTGAACTTGTTCGTACCTAATCTTAAGCTGTGATGAAGCTCGAAATGCTAACTTTTCCTGCTAATTAGTAATAACTAGCTGTAGGCAGTTAATGTCCTTATCTGTTGTTAAGGATTGAGGATTCTTCTGTGGTTTCATTATGCGTTTTTTTACTGTTTTAGGGGTTAGTCAGATTTGATAGTCAACAGCAGTTGCTATCTTTCTACGTAGCACGTTGGGTTTCAGGATTAATATCAATAATTGGATTAGCTTAGACTTCTTGACGTTGGATTAGATTTTGTGTGGCGTCTTGATGCCATTCCATATTAGAGACGTACTAATATCTCGTTCGGCACTTCTACACCACTAAATTTTAATATGTACTGGACCATATCTGGCAGACATGCATGTTTGGCTATTATAGGTTCTCTTCTGTAACTTTGTTAATGTAAAACACAACTCACATTTTAGTCTTGTAATGCAGAATTGGATTTGAATTGGTTCAGAGCTTGTTAACGTTAAGTCCCTAAGCCATTAATCTGTGTTACATCCTAGTTTGCCCAATGAAGCAATCTTCTAGGGTACAAGGATCTTATTGTTTTTCTAGTTGAAAAGATAGTTAAAAGGGAAGTTAAGGGGATTAGAAATGAAGCCTTGATCTGCTGTGCCTCGGGCATAGCACGGTGATGCCATAAGTTAGTACAATTACTTAAACCTTGTCGTGCAACTACATCAGAGAATTCATCTTGATGTCATAAGTTAGTACAATTTCCTGAATTTGGATATTTGTAACCTGTTCTAATTTTGAAATCAATACGTAGTATAATTGATGAGCACACAAATTATAATTTGAGTTAGCAAAATTATTAGTTTAATGTTCTGTCTGTTGATATATGGACCAAACTTTACAAGTACATAATTATTTTAAGAACATTGTACTTTCCATTCTGATGGGACATTGAATCAACTAACAGTTTGTTAACTTGCGGTTACAACTGGAACCTGGGCCCTTCCCTTGGTTTGCGGTTCTTAATGTTGTGCCCCATAACCTGTCATATCAGTACTTGCACTCGTCTTGCGCTACCCCATTAGAGCAGTTCTGGGGTGATTCGTGATTTTTCTTATCTATTTATTATTAACCCTGCAATGTTACGCTTTCAGCTTTTCCCCCTTGTTGCTTGTGGCATAACCTCTTACATTTGTTGGACTTATCAAGTTTCTTATGGATACCATCTCTTTTGCTTTCTGTTTAAACTTTATAGCATTGATCACACTCTTCGCAACACAATGTTATACTGCAAAATCTACCTCACATCCTCAGTTTGTTCTCAGTCATTTGCTAGGGCACTTGTTACTTCTAACTCTAAGTTAAACTTATTAGTTAGAGTTACATGTGACACTGTTGGCTCCCATATCAATTTCTTGGTTTACTTTCTTTTGAATTTTTGTTTACTCTTCTAATTCATTGTAACTTATGTACTGCAGACCCTAGTTCGCTACCAGCTCCCCGTTGTGGTTATAGTCTTTAACAATGGCGGAGTTTATGGTGGTGATAGGAGAAACCCTGAAGAAATCACAGGGCCTTACAAAGAAGATCCAGCACCCACCTCTTTTGTTCCTGGTGCATCGTATCATCTTCTAATTGAAGCCTTCGGAGGAAAAGGATACCTTGTTGGGACACCTGATGAACTTAGATCTGCACTTTCTGAATCATTTTCAGCTAGGAAGCCTGCTGTTATAAACGTAACAATTGATCCTTATGCCGGTGCTGAAAGTGGTAGGCTTCAGCACAAAAACTGAGGTTCAGGGTCTGTGATTATTTGTGTCTAAGATATGCTTGCCGAAGTTCAGTTTTTGTCTACCACTGGTACAAACAGGGGGAAAAAAAGAAAAAGAAGAGAGATTGCTCTTATGACTTGGAATGAACCTCTATTGGAAAAGGAATAACTACGGAAATAGGCTAAGTGAATGTCTCAACTCGATGAATTCTTAATGATTTTATGAAGGTTATTTTTTCATGTTTTGTTAGTGTAGTCACTGATAGGGCTTGGTCTTCAGTTACAGCTGACTATGATTTTTCATATACTATGGCGTTAAGGAACGAAAAACTCTTATGTTGTAGATTGAGTTGATAAGTATAATGGATTTGCAATAAGTATTCACCCTTGCTACCGACGAAGGTTACTTTTAAGATGATTCATGTGGTTTTTCTGAAGTCTCAGACTTGTCATCCGTCAGTACTGGACTTTCTCAAGCTGCTTCAAATTATTGTCTTAGTATCTCAGGCGTTTTTTTGTCACGACCCAAGTCCTAACATGTTGTGATGGCGCTTATTGTGGGTATTAGGCAAACCGACATTTCCAAAAACACTTTCAACATTTAACAGAAATGAATTAAGACATTTTAATATAATCGGAGATTTTCATAAAAACAGGGTATATCCAAACATAAGTGTCGGAAAAACAGCCCCGACATCGGGATGTCACTAAGTCATGAGCAAACTAAACAACCAGTATGAGAAATAGTGTCTACAAGAGTCCGTATCAAATATAATAGAAGAGAAATCGAGGAGGGAGAAACAAGGATGCGAACACCGGGCAACTACCTTGTAAATCTCCGACAATCAATCGAGCATGAGATCAACGCTCACCGTGTCCGAAAATACAAGGATCTGCACATGAAGTGCAGGATGTAGCGTGAGTACAACCAACTCAGTAAGTGACAACAATAAATGAGGAACTGAAGATAGTGACGAGTTACACAATTATAGTTCATTTTTAGTAATTTCATGAAGGAGTGCACATGCTTTTAAATTCGGCAATTTAAGTTAAATCAGATTTATACAGTTTCACGTTCAAGTAAAAACCGGATACAAAATCTTCCAGGAAATTTCAAAACAATGATAGATAGCAACTAAATGCGACAACAAATGAAAGCAAGTACAACCTCTCAGGGCATCAATTACTCAGCTCTCCTCAACAGCTCAATTACTCGGCTCCAGCCCTCAGTACTCACACTCAATAGGTACCGGCGCTCGGTGGGGGTTTACAGACTCCGGAAGGGATTCTTCAGCCCAAGCGCTATGTCGCTGCAGCGTGCAGACCGATCTAAATATATAAATATCTATAAGGCTCGTTGCGGCGCGCAACCCGATCCATAAATACATATATTGCCCTAGGGCTCGTTCCGGTGTGCAACCTGATCCATATACATTTAGCCTTCCGGCTCGTTGCAGCATGCAACTCGACCTATATGTACACACATAGCTCGTAGCTCGACACTTAGGCCCTATCTCAGTCACCAACCTCTCCACTCCTTCGGGCTCTCAAAAATCATATAAATCAGCCCAAACATAGATAATAACATATATCAACAAGGAACAAGAAGAGATGGAGATATGATACGCAAGTAAAACCATGACTAAATAGAAGACATCAAATAGAAGCTAATTCAGAAAGTACACGATCTCAAGGGGTCCCAGCAGTGACATCATATAGTCTAACATGAATTGTAACACGGATATCAGTCAAATTTCTATAACGTTGGGAAACATATAGCTAACAACAAGTTATTCAACCTTACAACTTTTCGGGACGGACCAAGTCACAATTCCCTCGGTGCACGCCCAAACGCCTGTCACCTTGCATGTGCGTCACCTCCAAAATAATCACATTGTAGACATGTGATTTTTGACAATCTCCTAGGTTTTATATAATTTAGCGCGTAATACTTAGTTTAGGCCTAATATAGTTATTTTAACTAGTTTTGACTCTTTTCGTTATTTTATCACAAAAAAATAAAAATTACACAAATATTTTCCTAATTTAGCTAGTTAATATGTTTATCTAGTTATGTTTAATTTGTTTACTAAATTCAAAAATACAAAAATAATTCTAGGAATGTTATCTTAATTTTATAATGATTTTTCCATTTGTTTTTTTTATCCTTTAGTATGATATTTTGAAAATATAAAAAAAAAAGTAATAGTTTTACTCGTAGTATTTAGTTTTATATTAATTTTAATTTAGAGTAATTTTTATATTTTTATAAATACATTGTAATATTTGGTCTTTTTGGCCTAAGTTCAAAACTAAAAGACATGGTCCAACCCAATTACGCTTAACCCATTTTTCCCAACCCATTAGTCCACTTAAGTGCAGGATTTAATCCTAGTCCTTTATTTCCTCCTAATACAATAAACATTATCCATTCCTACCTCCGTATAAAATACCCAATTATAAAAACCATACCCCTAAGTTTTCATTTTCCTAGACCTAGACTACAACTCAAGAAACAAAAAACGGCGGGCACCAAAAACAGACGAGAAACTCCAATTCCTGCACCAAGAATACGCCGGCAGGACAAACTCGCTATGTTCCGAACGTTGGGGTTCATTCATATGCATGAAAGTGTACATGTTTGTGTATCAATAATGATGGCTTGAAAATCCACTGAGCATTTGTTTAATAACCCATATTTGAATATTATCATCTCTAGGAAAAGGTAGTTCGGTCGGAAGTTTGATGCACAATATTGTTAGCTAGTGTCAGTTACATTGGTCCAATTCCGGAAATTTTACCCGAACGCGTTTGATTGCACACTGTGAAATTTGATACAGGGAAGAATTGCAAACTGTGAAATTCGTTTCTTCATCGTAATGTTTGATTAACCACGTTTGAGTGTTGAGTGTTCCGGTAACGATTCAAGTTTCTGAATCGTTAATTTCGGTATTTCGGTCCATGAATTATTGCTTTCCCCGATCCGATTGAGTTGCAACTTTTCGAATTTGTTCATCAATATAAAGGTCAATCCTTAACCTTTCTTTTAATTAGTATTGGTTAATATCTTTTTTGAGCTCGAATAAATGTTAGGCTTATACGTATGTTGTTTAATATTTGAATTAACTTTGTATTTAGATTGGTGGTTTCTGTTTGTGGATAATTCTGGAAATCTTGCAAATAGCTGTGTTTGTTCCTTTACTCTTTCGTTATTTGGCAGGGCTACGGATGTCGTTTGAGTTGGATTCATTGGCCCAAGATTAAACTAGCTCCTGACTCATTAGTGTTTTTTGAATGACGTTCGGATTTTGAGTTAGTAGCGAATTTTAAACTAAAAAGGTTCGTACTTTTGTTTGGACCCAGACTTGAACTTGCAACCTAAATTCTAATAATAATTAAGTAGGAAAAATATAACAATACAGTCACTTTTAGGCTTATCTTTTAAAATAAAATGAGAGTCTTGCCCAATAAAAAATGCAAAAATAGCGGGGCCCTCAGTAAAGGTTTAAAACATTTTAGAAATCGGGAAGGGCCGTTTAGCGAACTTCACGGCCCTCCCAAAAGATTACAACGCGTTAGACTCTATTAGGCGCGGCTTTAATAAATTACATTCCTAAATACGGGTGAGCATTTATGCGGCCTAAATTCAAATTCTAAAGTTGAATAGAGTGTGCCTAGGATTGCGGGTTCATTTGATGCGGCGCAATCCTAAAACACACTTTAAACGACGTTCACTTTCTCTTAAATAAAAATTATATTAAATAAAAGCGGTTAAGCATAAAATTGGCACATATGCTCTTCATGTAATAAAATCAGATAAAAGCTAAATGCAACAGTTGAGCAATCGTGCTAGAACCACGGAACCCGGAAATGCCTAACACCTTCTCCCGGGTTAACATGATTCCTTATCCGGATTTCTAGCTCGCAGACTGTAATACAGAGTCAATCCTTTCCTCGGTCCGGGATTAAACCGGTGACTTGGGACACCATAAATCTCCCAAGTGGCGACTCTGAATAAGTAAGAACTAAATCTCGTTCCGATTGTCCTTTAATTGGAAAAACTCCTTTACGCCCCTTTCGGGGGGTGTATAGCAGAAAAAGGAGGTGTGACACACATGACACGAACATCCAGGGTTTCATATCCTCAGGACAAGATTTAAATATGTTACTTACCTCAATCCGGGCAAAACACTACTCAAAAATATCTTTGCCTCGTGAGTCGACCTCCAAATGTCTCGAATCTAGCCACAAGTAATACAATACAATTAATATAGGCTAAAGGGAGCAATTCCACAAGAAAAGTAATAAATTATAGCCAAAAATCCAAAATCGGCCCAAACCCGACCCACGGGCCCACATCTCGAAATCTGACAAAATTCATAAAACTCGAAAGCTCATTCCCTCACGAGTCTAACCATACCAAATTTACTCGAATCCGATAATAAAATCTCATTCAAAACCTCAAAAATCCGTCTCAAGAACACTTCCTCTTTTCCCCCAATTTTTCACCCAAAATCAAAAGTTAAATGATAGAATTAAAGACATAATTATGGAATTTGACCAAAATTAGATAGGAATCACTTACCCCAAACATCCACACAAAAATCTCTCCAAAAATCGCCTTCTACCGATTTTCACTTCAATTTTATGATATGAACTCGAAATCCTCGTTTTGAATCTTTTAAATCTGCCCAGGTACGCCTTCATCACGATCGCGAAAATAGCCTCACGATCGCGAAGCACAAAACAGTCTGCCCCTCAGCTTACCTTTCACGAACGCGGATACGTCCACGCGATCGCGAATTACTTACTCTCTAACCTACGCGATCGCATCCAGATTCACGCGATCATGTAGAGCATCCTCCTCTGCTTAAATCCTTCTATACAAATGCGTTCTTAGCCACGCTTTCGCGAAGCACAACTTATCACACTTACGCGATCGCATTCCTAACTCTGCGACTGCATAGAACAAATTCACCTCTGCCCCAAATAACCTTACGCAGTCGCGAATGAATTCATGCAATCGTGTATAAGGAAATCTGAACCAGCTAAAACCAGAAACATAAACTAACAAGCTAAGTCCAAAATGATCCGATATCCACCCGAAACTCCTCCGGGACCTCAACCAAACATATCATCAAGTCCCAAAACATCATAAGAACTTAGTCGAATCCTCAAATCACCTCAAACAACATCAAAAACATGAATTACACACAGATTCTAGCATAATGAACTTTAAAATTTCTAAATTCTACAAACGACGCCAAAACATATCAAATCACATCCGATTAACCTCAAATTTTGCACACAAGTCATAAATGACACCACAAACCTACTCCAACTTTTGAAAATCCAATCCGACCCCGATATCAAAAAGTCCACTCCAGGCCAAACTTTACAAAATTCCAACTTTCGCCAATTCAAGCCTTATTCTACTACGAACCTCCAAAACATAATCTAGACGCGCTCCTAAGTCCAAAATCCCCTAACGGAGCTACTGAACCATCAAAATTCAAATTCGAGGTCGTTTACACATAAGTCCATATCCGGTTACCTTTTCCAACTTAAGCTTTCAATTAAGAGAGTAACTGTCTCAATTCACTAAAATCACTCGTGAGCTGAATCAACTAACTTGGTAAGCATAATATAGCTACAGATCACAAAAGAAGCAGGAAATGGTGGAATGGGGATACAACTCTCAAAATGACCGGCCGTGTCATTACATTCTTTCCCTCTTAAAAAATATTCGTCCTCGAACGGGTCTAGAAACATACCTAGAGTCTCAAATAGGTGTGGATATCTGCCCTGCATCTCCCGTTCTGTCTCCCAAGTATCCTCCTCCACGAGCTGACCTCTCCACTACACTTTCACTAAAGCTATATCTTTTGACTTACAATTTCGAACATGCTGCTCCAAAATGTCCACCAACTCCACATCATAATTAAAATCACCATCCAACTGAACCGTGCTGAAATCCAAAACATGATATAGATTGCCTATATACTTCCGAAGCATAGAAATAGGAAACACTGGATGTACACTTGACAAGCTAGGTGGCAAGGCAAGCTCGTAGGCTACCCCATCAATCCTCCGAAGCACCTCAAACGGCCCAATGACTAAGGGCTAAACTTGCCCTTTTCAAAAATCTCATACTAGCCTTCATGGGTGAAACCTTCAGTAGAACGTTCTCCCCAATCATGTAAGACATATCACGGACCTTCATGTCAGCATAACTCTTCTGCCTTTACTGTGCCATGCGAAGCCGCTCATGAATCAATTTAATCTTGTCCAAAGCATCCTGAACCAAGTCGGTACCCAAAAGCTTAGCCTCGACATGCTCAAACCAACCCACTGGAGATCTACACCATCTCCAATATAAAGCATCATACGGAGCCATCTGAATGCTCGACTGATAACTGTTATTGTAAGCAAACTCCGCGAGTGATAGAAACTAGTCCCATGAAACTCCAAAATCAATGACAGAAGCACAAAGCATGTCCTTCAATATCTGAATAGTGCGCTCGGACTGTCCGTTTGTTTGAGCGTGAAATGATTGACTCAACTCAACCTGAGTGCCCAACTCTCGTTGCATGGTTCTCTAAAATTGCAATGTAAATTTCTTGCCTCTATCTGAAATGATGGAAACTAGCATACCATAAAGGCGAACAATCTGATGTAAATTTTAGCCAACTGATATAAAGAATATATAACGACCTGACCGGTTTTTTTGAGACCTAGCGTGTTGTTCAGCAGTGTGAACCCATGAGTAGCTTCATTTCAAGTGTTATGACTTGTAATAATGGTCGGAATTGAAATTCAGAAAGATCAGAGTTAAATTAAAATGAAAATTCCCATTTCAGAAGCTTTAAGTTGACAGAATGAACTAAGATTGGATTTTTGAGTAATCAACCTTGGAATTGGGATCCAAAGGTTCTAGCAAGTTTGTATGAAGATTTCAGACATGGGCGTATGCCCGGTGCAGGTTTGGGATAATCCGGGAGCGTTTTGGCGCCTATTGTGGAAGTTAGCATTTTGGAAGAAATTTCGTAAGTTTGGCTTGAAGTGCATTTCAGCGTTATCGATTTGCGCTTGGGGTTCTGAGACTGGGAGTAGCTCCTTTGGTGATTCTGGAGTTGGGAGCGCGATTGGAAGTGAATTCGTAGGTCCGTAAGTCATTTTTGAAGCTATTTGGCTAAAGATAGAAATTTGAAGATTTTTGAGAAGTTTGACCGGAAGCGTACTTTTTGATATCGAGGTCAGAATCCGATTCCGGAAGTTGGAGTAGGTTCGTAATGTCAAATATGACTTGAGTGAAAAATTTGAGTTCAACCGGACGTGATTTGTTAGGTTTAAACATCGTAAGTAAAAGTCAAAAAGTTCAAAGTTCATAAAGCTTGAATTGAGGTGTAATTCATGATATTGACATTATTTGATATGATTTGAGGCCTCGAGCAAGACCTTAATATTTTTTGGGACTGGTTGGTATGATTGGTTGGGGTCCCGGGGGCCTCGGGTGGATTTCAAGAGGTTAACAGATCGAAAATGAATTTTTGGAAAGGCCTGTGAATTTTCTGCTTCTGTTGTAACCGCATCTGGAGTTCTTGGACAGCAGAAGCGGTACTGCGATACGGTCAAAGCTCGGAGAAGCGGAAGGGGCCTGGCCCGGGAAAATCTTGGAAGCAGCCCAGGGACCGCAGAAGCGGTTCTGCTTAAGCAGCCCCCAGACCATAGAAGTAGTCACCTCCCTCTCACCCAAGCCGCAAAAGCGGCCAAAAGTTGCAGAAGCGACGTCTGCAGAAGCAATAATAATCCCGCAGAAGCGGAAATGTCTGGAGCAGAAGCTTGATTTAAGTTACGAATTTTGTTCATTTCTCTCATTTTCTTCACTTCATTGGGCTATTTTTGGAGAGCTTCAAGGAGGGATTTCATCATCAATGTCAATGTAAGCTACTCCTACTTATTTTTAAGTTAAATACAATATTATATCATGGAACTAGACATGAAATTTGTGGGAAAACTTGAGATTTTTGGTAATAACCCTAGAAAATTAGTATTCTTGGAATTTCACCATGATTTTGGGTATGGAATTTAAAGAAAATTATATTTTTGAGTTTCTAAGGTCATGGGAAAAGTTTTTCTTCGAAAAGTTTTAGATTCCGGGCATGTGGGCGCGAGGGCATTTTTGTCAACTTTTTGTTCAAGGTTAGGAATTATTATAAATTGAATTGTAAAGTTTAATTAAGCTTATATTAATGGATTTGTATGACTATTGGGTAGTTTTGGAGCATTGTGAATTGGTTTGAGCCTTCGAAAGAATGTGGAGTGACAGTTATGAGTCTTCGGAGCGAGGTGAATTTCCTTTGTAATCTTGTGAGGGGGAACTTACCCCATAGGCGAGTTAAATTGATTATGTGCTCCTCTTTGTGGGGGATATGTATGCACGAGGTGACGAGAGTCCGTACGTAGTTACTACTATGCTATTGTTCGGGTAGTCTAGGACCCAAAAGCATGTTATACTTGGATTATTTATGATCCCATTGATAGCTTGAATTGCTTAACTCACATTGAATTAGTAAGTAAATTTCTAAAAGGATTAAACTTTATTTCTTAAAATTGTTAAAAGAGAATTGGTTTTATTTGGATAAATATTCCCCGATACGTTCTTATTTGACTGATTGGGCATGTATTGTTATGTGTACCTGCGTCGCATGCATGATTCGCGAGCCAAGGTATGTGTTTATTTATGAAACGGGCCGAACACCTCGACAGATTAAATAGATGCATTTATGGTACGGGCCGCTCGACCCTCGGCAGTGCACAAATTTACTTTTCTGTTGGAGTGGGCCGTCGACCTCGGCATGGTTCATGCGTGTTTGTGCTGTTGTCTTGAGCTTATTAAAGTTGTTACTTCCTCACCCTGGCTCGAGATTAATTTGTTAACAATAAAAAGAAATTCTGGAAATTTCCCATGAAAGAATTATATGTTTATTTGTTTCCTCGATCTGGATTAGAATCATGTTAATAAGATAAATCCACTATTTAATATATATATATATATATATATATATATATATATATAAATATATATATATATATATATATATATATATATATATATATATATATATATATATATATATATATATATATATATTGAGGATAAATAATTATTGGACTATTAGAGAATGTAAAAGTTGACCATCTCGTCTCTACCCCTTTGGGATTAGGCGAGACACTCATTGGGTATACGTTATTTTTGTACTCATACTACACTTACTGTGCATTTTGTTGCACAAATATATGTGACTCCAGTGACCTACTAGGCATAACAGCGCGGATGATTCTGGGACTGTGAGTTGCATCACTCGAGACGGCCGCAACTAGAGTAGTCCCTTCCTTGTACTGTATTTACTTTCCATCCATTGTATTCCGGGCGGATGTTGTATTTATCATATCAGTAGATGCTCATGCACTTGTGACATCGGGTTTTGGGATGGTTTAAAGTATTGCATTATTGCTTAACTTTTAAATTTGATTTTAAACCATATTCTTTAAAAATTTCTAATAATGAAAGAAAAATTCTGTATTTCAAAAGTGATAAAACGAGATCTAATTTAGCATTTGAGTTGGCTGGTTGACAGCAGTGTCCCGCGCCACCACGACCCTTTGTGGATTTTGGGTCGTGACAATATGGTATCAGAGCACTAGTTCCCGTCGGTCTCACGAGTCATGAGAAAGTTTAGTAGAATCTCGTGGATCGGTACGGAAACGTTTGTACTTATCCTCGGGAGGCTACATGGCTGTTAGGAGTACTTCCCTTCTTGATTTCCTTATCGTGCAGTTCGATTTATTCCTTCCTACTCAATCTTACGCGACGCGAGTGCTTGCTAGAAATCGAGAATTTGATGAAATGAAATGGAAGTACAAATGTGGTGCAGGATGATTTTCCCGGTATAGTTGATTGGACTATTATTGTCGCTTTATGGAATGGTATTCTATTGTTCAATTCAGTAACAAGACTTCTAAGAGCCTTGAGGCTAGGCACAGGTTGCCATGATGCTCATGAGCGATTTTCTGCAGTGTTGTTGTGATGGTAGGATTTTTGACCACGTGTTAGGGCAGTGGATGAATTGAAGGGAGGTTTACCTATTGTGTAATCAAGGGATTCAATATTTTATTCCAGCCAGGGGGAAAGGCTGATGGACTAAGAATGGTCATGGGCGGGCTGGAAAAAGAAATGAGGCATGGTATTTGCAAGTGTGATGGAGTTTCTTCTATGACGGGGCGTCGTGGCCCTAATGGAACTTACCAAGTTCGTCGGTATTATTCTGCTACAATTCGCCAATATGGCAGGATATTATAAAATAGTATTGGAGATTCAGCTGTCAGAAATCGCATGGTGTGGTGATTTAAGATCGAATCAGAATTTCCTAACGTTGGCAGATCGATAAAGATGACCTTTGAAAAGGTTTAAAGTTAGCAACAATGGTAGCTTCAAGTACTACGAAGATAGATTTTATTCAAGGCAACAATTGAGCTGCAAAGTATGAGGAAGGCACGTGGGAAGTGTCAGGCGGTGTTTAAAACTTCTAGAAGGCCAAGTATGAGGATCAAGGTCGAGTGGTTAATTAAAAGGATGTGTTCCGCCAAAGTGGGAGAGTGGCGGGTGTTGCATATGGGCTTGGTAGTAGGATGACTATGCGCCTTAAGGAGAGTTTTGATAGAATTGGGGATTTTACTGATTGGTGATTGAAGTTTGCGGGTATGATTTGAAGTATGTGCTATTGTGCGGTAGAAGATTGATATGGCGGAAGGAACTGCTTGAAATGGAATGGGGTGCAACATAACCCTAAATTTGGAAGGATGTCGCAGTGCATTTATTTGATGTCCGCGAGGGTTGAATGGACTTCTGCAATTGGATGTGAGCTCGGACTCATGATGGGCTATTGGTGTCATAGTGAATGTACCCCGTGCAACGGCGTGAGAAGATGTCGGGAGGTGATTCCCATAGATGGGTTAGTTCCCCGCGAGCAGGTTAGCGGTCACGTGGTTGGGGAAGCTTTTGCAAAGAATTATATTGGTTGTCCAACAAAGAGATCGATAGTACGAATGTTGATGATGATTCAGAATATGGAAGATGAGTATTTACAGAAAGATTTCCAAGAATTTGTGGTGGATGGTTGCGTACGGTTATTTCAATAAGAGATAAAGGATTCTGGTGAGTTCCAGAGTTGTGTAATAGTGGCTTCAAGCTAAGTGGGAGAGTCCCACTACCTAAGATTGGGTTGCATGGTTAACTACTTGTGAGGTTTTTGTTTATCGTCCGAGTGAATTCAGAAGTTAAAGTGTGGTGCCCAATGATTTCGAGCCTATGAGTATGGTTAAGAATCAATCTTTGTAGAAGCTTATGAGAAGGTGCACAGAATGTTCTATGATATTTTGGCTTGTGGTGTAGTATTTGGGTGATATGAAATAGTTAGTGGGAATTGAGACAGCCTGGTCTCATGATTCAAGGTCACTCGGGGCAGTGTAGATGGATCATGTTATGTGTTGAATGGAGTTAGTCTTATTTCTAAGGCAAGCAAGGATGAATTGGAAGAAGGTAAATTGATTAGCCATAGTTGAATTGGCACGTTGGGGCCAGTGATCAGTTCGGTCTGCGTAATCAAGTTATGTGTATGAGCTGTAGCGGTATGTGTGAGGTCTATCGGCCATCGGGATTGATGATTTATCAAGGGCATTCTTTTGTTATGGCTTGTTAAGTGGAAGCGGATTCCCGAAGGGCTATGGTTGCATGAACCACTACTTGCAGATTTGCATATTCTACGGTTATAAGAATTTACCTGTGTTGCTATGATTCCCCTGAAGTGAGTTAAGTGCAAAATTTCTTATATGATGAAGAGTTAAAATATCAATGATTTCGGGGTTATGATGAAAATCGTGTTCTATCATATATTGGCACGTCGGGCGTAGTGAGTAGCACATAATTCGATGTGAGGATCAAGGTTACAGTTCGGTGTTGGCACGGACGTCATTGGCTCGGATGTGCAAGGAAAGAGTTGAATGATTGAGGTAAATTGGTGTTGTGTTCAGCGTCACCTGAGATCGATATGCTGTGAAAGATGCTTTGCATCCTGGTTGAGGATTCTTGATCGCTTTTCAGTGTCAGTGCGTTCAGTGGTAGATGTGAAGACCCATTATGTATTTCAAAAAGTTGTGGGAGCGTGACCCACGGGAAGATTGTATAAGTTTGGAATGTAGTCACTTGATTGAATAGAGATTTAACCGAGTATGAAGATTGTGGTAATACCATTAGTTTGAGAATTTACGCCTGGATGGCACTTTATTTATTGGGTTACGAACTGTGGAGGTTGCTCCGGTGATGATGGTTGTTCTTGCATGTTATGAGGCAAAAGGGAGATACTATAGACCTTTGATAGTTCATTGGCCTAGTTGTGCCCGATCAGGATTGACTTGAGGTCGGTGGATGGATTTAAATGTGGAAGTGAGCCTTATGTCATGCCAGTTGTGTTCATTTCAATAATGCGCTCACGATGGAAGAGTAGCCGCGGTGTTGTTTCTGTTGAAACACGTTCTCAAGTCGTTAAAACTAAACGTGTGTTCATTTCTGTAGGTTTTGATAAATGACAAACCGACGCGCATGGAACATTGACATATGCCAAAGTCCAAGGACATGAGAAACAAAGAGCAAGATCAAGAATATCAACAAAGTTATAAATGAGTCACTTTATAGTGTGATCTTGGTCCGACAACTTATTCAAGTCTTGGCTTCTCTCGTAAAATCATTTTCATGCATCGTTGAGTTAAACCAAAATGATTTTCAAACATTTTCGTTTTAGCCAAAATGATTTTCAAACATGTTTTTCAAATCTGGACATAAATAATCGATTATGTATTTCTTATAATCGATTATGTTAAGACAGTGTTAAACCGAAATTTGCAAATCAACAAAATAATCGATTATGTCTCTTCTAATAATCGATTATGTTGAGGCAGTGTATAACCGGATTTTCAAAGCAACGAAATAATTGATTATGCTCTTCTAATAATCGATTATGTTGAGGCAGTGTATAACCGGATTTTCAAAGCAACGAAATAATCGATTTTGTCTTTTAGGTAATCGATTACGTTAAGACCGTTGCCAAAGTTTTTTTAAAACGCTGAAATATAACCGATTATACACAAGGCAATAATCGATTATGCTTGCACAGAATCTGCATCCGATTTTTTAACGTTAACAGATAATCGATTATGCAACTTGAATAATCGATTATGCTGCTTAAAATCCGCATATGATTTTTGAACGATCTGCAGATAATCGATTATGCAGATCATATAATCGATTATGCAAGCACAAAATCAGCAATCAGTGATTGGCAATTAAGCAACGGTCTTGGTGACTTTGAGCACTATAAATACACCTCTAATTCACGTTTTTAAGCACAACAACTGATTATAATTCTTGCATAAAGCTTACATACTCTTCTCTCATCATTTCATATCTATTTCATAATCTTTGAGAGCCAAAATTCTTGAATAAAATGTTGTGTTCTTGATCGTATTGTTTTTACTCATATCTACTCTATAAAGAGAGTCTTGTCTTGAGTGCTAAGTGTTTGTACACACTTGAAGGGATATTCCAATCCCTTGTTGTAAGAAGGAAAAGTAGTTCCTTGGTTTGAAGTCTTGGGGTGCGGTATCCTCGAGCAGGTTCAAGTCTTGTAGAGTGTATATCTACGAGCAAGTGTAACGGTTTGTTAGGCACCTGTAAGCTTAACGAAGTTAGTGTAAAACTCGAGAGAGTCTCTCGGGGACTGGACTAACCACACGTTATGGTGAACCAGGATAAAATCGGTGTGTTCTCTCCTTACTATTTATTTACCGCACTTATTTTACTCCGGCAATTTTAATTCCGCAAATTTACATTGTTTTTATTATAACGCTATTCACCCCCCTCTAGCGTTAAGCGTATATTCTAACAATTTCTATCAGAGCCATACTCTCTGAAAGACTTAACAGTTTGAGAGAAACTTTCCATGGCTTCTACTCGTAGTGTTTATGCAGGACTAGGTGAAGGACAATGCTTCACAAGGCCACCACTATTCGATGGCACAAACTATACTTATTGGAAGGAAAGGATGAGAATATTTATCCAATCAAATAATTTTCTACTGTGGAAAATTATCAAGAATGGAGAGCAAATTCCAACCAAAAAGGTAGAAAATGAAATGGTGCCAAAATCGGAAGATGAGTATGACACAGACGATATTAGAAAGGTGGAGAACAACGCAAAAGCGATCAACATGATGTACTGTGCTGTAAATCCCGATGACTATCGGAAAATCTCATGTTGCCCCACGGCTAAGCAAATGTGGGATAAATTGGAAATTACCTACGAAGGTACGGACCAGGTAAGAGAAGCTAAAATAAATTTTCTAACCCATGAATATGAACTTTTTCATATGAAGGAAAACGAGAAGATAGATGATATGTTCGAACGATTTTCAAAAATCGTTAATGATCTTCATGCTCTTAAGAAGACTTTCACGGATAGGGAACTTGTCCGTAAAATTCTTCGAAGTCTCACTCCGGAATGGCGCTCCAAAGCCGACGCTATTCAAGAGTCAATCGGCATTACAAATGTCACAATCGACGGGCTTAGAGGTAATCTCAAAACCTATGAATCTACTATTCTTAACCCTCCTTTGGATGATCAAAGGAAACGAAGAATCGCCCTTAAAGCAAGCACGGCTCAACCTCAAAATAATGAGGATTCAAGCGACGAAGATAACGAGTTCGGACTCGTTATTAAGAAATTTCACAAGTTCTTGCAAAAGAAGTATGAACGAAAAGTTAAGCAACAAGGAGACCTATTAAAGTGCTATGGATGCGGAGAAATCGGGCATATCAAATCAAATTGTCCAAATACCAAAAAGGAGAAGAAACCCGTCAAGAAACAAAGAGCATACATCTCTTGGGGAGGCGACTCCGGAGACGAATCAAGTGATGGAGAAGGAAACGAGACCGCAAACTTGTGTCTTATGGCACACGAAGAAACTCAAAATGAGGTATGTACCACTTCTAAGAACTATTTCACTTTAGAAGAATTGCAAGATGCATTTGATGAGTTGTATAAAGAGTTTATTAGCGCTTCTAAATCTATAAAGGATTTAAGAAAACAAATTTCTTCAAAGAAAAAGATTTTGAAAAACTAACTCTTGAAAATGAGAAATTAAAAGAGGAAAACAAGTTTTATGGCAAAAGAAGCGCCGATAAACCCGAAAGCTCAAATAAGGATTGTACTTCTTGCAAATCTCTAAAGGAAGAAGTAGAAAGTCTTAGAAGCACTTTGCACAAATTCAATTCTTCTCACAAAAATCTCAATGAAGTGCTTGTAAATTTGAAATCCACTAAGCACGGTATAGGCTTTAAACACGAGCAAAAAGAAAAAGTTGAGTCCATTTCTAAACCACCTAAGACTCAACTTAGGCAAAATAAAATAAATGTCAACACTCAACCTAGAAATTTTAATCCTAGAATTGCAACTCATCCTAGAACAAATGCTAGAAGAAATATTGGCATGTATAGACCACCTAGACAAGATTTTCGAAAGCCACATCAAAACTATATTCCTAACAATAGAGTGAATACTAGAAGAAATATTGGCATGTATAGACCACCTAGACAAGATTTTCGAAAACTACATCAAAACTATATTCCTAAAAATAGAGTGAATAAATTTAGACCTCCAAATTATTATCATCCTAGAAGAATGCACAATCCGAATGTCATTTGTCATTATTGCAATAAAATTGGACATATTGCTCCCTCATGCTTCACTAGACATAGACATTTCACTGCAGGTCAATCACACCACCATTTTGCACCTAACACACAAGGACCCAAAATGGCTTGGGTACCAAAATCTCATTAATTTGTTTTGTAGGTGTGTTTGAAGGGATCAAGTGTACTTTGGTACCTTGATAGTGGATGCTCCAAACATATGACCGGAGATGCATCAAAATTCCTTCAACTAAAACCCACCGAAGGAGGAAATGTTATTTTTGGAGACAATAACAAAGGAAAGATTATCGGCATTGGATCGGTCGGTAAGGACGAATCCTCCTCCATTAAGCATATTTTGCTTGTTAAAGGTCTTAAGCATAATCTCTTGAGCATAAGTCAATTATGTGACAAGGGAAATCTTGTATTGTTTGACTCCGAAGAATGCTTAGTTATCCGTCGTAGTGATTTTAAAATTATTCTTCGTGGTATTAGAATGGATAATATCTACATGGTTGATCTTGAAAATTCTTCATCAAGTTATGTGAATTGTCTTTTGAGTAAAGAAGACGACATGTGGTTATGGCATCGTAGAGTAGCTCATGAAATATGAATCTTTTAAACAAACTAGTTTCACAAGATTTAGTAATTGGCCTTCCAAACATGAAATTTGAAAAAGACTCTACTTGTGATTCATGTCAAAAAGTGAAACAAACAAAAGCCTCTTTTAAATCCAAAAATGTTGTTTCAACCACTAGACCTTTACAACTTCTTCACATGGATCTTTTTGGACCATCTCGTGTTGAAAGTCTTGGTGGAAATCTTTATGCTTTTGTAATTGTTGATGACTACTCTAGATTCACATGGACGTTATTTCTTGCTCATAAAAGTGATGCCTTTCATGATTTTAAGAGTTTTCTTAAACGTGTTCAAAATGAAAAGAACACAACCATCACTTCCATAAGAAGTGATCATGGGGGAGAGTTCGATCACAATATCTTCGCGGATTTTTGTGACGAACTCGGTATTGAACATCCCTTTTCGGCTCCACGTACACCACAACAAAATGGAGTGGTGGAACGTAAAAATCGATGTCTCGAAGAGATGGCTAGAACCATGCTCGATGAGGCTAAGATTTCCAAAAAGTTTTGGGCGGATGCCGTGAGTACCGCAAGCTATGTTTTAAACAGAGCTGTCATAAGACCGATACTCATAAAAACTCCCTATGAACTCTATAAGGGAAGGAAACCAAATCTTTCCCATCTTAGAGTCTTCGGTTGTAAATGCTTTATTCACAACAACGGAAAAGATAACTTCGGAAAATTTGACGCGAAATCCGATGAAGGAATTTTTCTTGGTTACTCATCGCGTAGCAAAGCATATAGAGTTTTCAATAATCGAACCAAAACTGTTGAGGAATCTCCTCATGTAGTATTTTGTGAAAATGATGCTCGCTTGGCGAGAAAGGATTCTTGTGTTGATCTTGCAGATGCTTTAAAGAAAATCAATCTTCAAGACGAGGTACAAAAGGAGGATCCAAAGGAAGTTCAAAATGAAGTCATGGAACAACCTTCGGAAGAAGTACCACCACAAGAAGAAGAATCGATGATGCCTAAGGCTTGGAGGACGTCTAAAGACCATCCTCTTGACAACGTAATTGGCAACATCGAGAAAGGGGTAAGTACACGAAATCTTCTTAAAGACACCGTAGGGCATATGGCTTTTGTTTCTCAAATAGAACCTAAAACCATTTCCGAAGCAATTGGGGATGAGCATTGGACCTTGGCAATGCAAGAGGAGCTTAACCAATTCAAACATAGTGATGTTTGGGAATTAGTGCCAAGACCCGATAATCACACCATAATTGGTACGAAGTGGGTTTTTCGGAATAAGTTAGATGAAAATGGTATAATCACTAGAAACAAAGCTAGGCTAGTTGCTAAGGGATATAATCAAGAAGAAGGCATTGATAATGAAGAAACCTATGCACCCGTTGCACGCCTAGAAGCCATTCGTTTATTACTTACTTTTTCATCATCTATGAATTTCAAATTATTTCAAATGGATGTCAAAAGTGCCTTTCTCAATGGGTTTATTCAAGAGGAAGTGTACGTTGAACAACCCCCGGGCTTTGAAGACTTTAAATCACCCGATCATGTCTTCAAGCTTAAGAAAGCGCTATATGGACTTAAACAAGCTCCTCGAGCTTGGTACGAGCGCTTAAGCAAATTTCTTTTGGACAATGAGTTCGAAAGGGGGAAAGTTGACACTACACTGTTTATCAAAAAGAAAAACAATGACATTCTATTAGTTCAAATTTATGTCGATGATATTATTTTTGGTGCTACTAATGATTTTTTATGCGAGGAATTCTCTAAGTTAATGACTAGCGAATTCGAAATGTCAATGATGGGTGAGCTAAACTTCTTCTTTGGGTTGCAAGTGAAACAAATGAAAGAAGGAACTTTCATTCGTCAATCTAAGTATTGCAAGGAGTTGCTAAATCGTTTTGAAATGAGCAACGCCAAAGCAATCGCCACTCCAATGAGCACATCCGACCATCTTGACAAGGATGAGAAAGGTAAAGAAGTAGACACCAAGAAGTATCGAGGTATGATCGGATCCCTTCTCTATCTTACTGCTAGTAGACCGGACATCATGTTTAGCGTGTGTTTATCCGCTCGATATCAATCATGTCCGAAGGAGTCGCACCTAACTGCGGTAAAACAGATAATGAAGTATCTTGTTGGAACTATAAATGTGGGACTATGGTATCCCAAAGGTTCTTCTTGCCAACTTGTTGGCTATTCCGATTCCGATTTTGCGGGTTGCAAATTGGACCGCAAGAGCACTAGTGGCACTTGCCATTTGCTCGGTAGCTCTCTAGTTTCTTGGTTTAGCAAGAAACAAGTAAGTGTTGCGTTATCCACAACCGAGGCTGAATATGCAGCCGCAGGGAGTTGTTGTGCTCAAATCCTTTGGATGAAGCAACAACTCTCGGATTATGGTCTTAGTATTGATCATGTTCCTCTTCGAAATGACAATACTAGCGCCATAAGCTTGACGAAGAATCCTATTCTTCACTCAAGAACGAAACACATAGAAATTAGACATCACTTTATAAGAGATCACGTTCTCAAGGGCGATGTCGAAATTGAATTTGTTGAAACCAAAAATCAATTGGCCGACATCTTCACAAAGCCCTTAGAGAAAGAGTCCTTTTTCTGCATTCATAGTGAACTCGGAATTCTTGACTCCACGATGATCTAATTCATGCATTGCATTTTTCTTTAAATAATTACTGACTTGAGCGTCGGAGGCGCCTAATTCTTTTTTGCAGGTATCGCCCCAAAGACAGGGGGAATTTTTGGGCACTGGTAACAAATAATCAATTATTGACTCAGAACAATCGATTATTTCTAACATCTCGGTTTGCAGGAATTTGGCAATAATCGATTATCATATATTACTAATCGATTAAGTTGAGATTCAGTGTTTCAGGTTTCATAATAATCAATTATTTAATACTGCATAATCGATTACCTTTTATCGTCTCGGCTTTTCGTCACTTCACTGGACTGAAATAATCGATTATCATATTAACCAAAATCGATTATTCCCCGAGCCCGGATCCTCATAATACTTACTGTCTTCAAATAATCGATTATCTCCTATCGCATAATCGATTTCTTCTCTGACTACAATTGAAAATATTGGAAATAATTGATTATTCAGCCTCCATAATCGATTACCAACGGTCAGTATTCAAATTTTTGTTACCGTTCATGACCGTTTGATTTAATAAATCTGCAGCTTTTTACTCCATCAGTGCCTCACTTCTTCAATTCTATAAATATGTGTTTTCATCCTTCAAATTTCTCACTTCACACTTCACTCTTAGCTTCAAACAATCTTCCAAGGTCTTCAAACTTTTGAAACAACTCCTATTTCTTCATACTAATGGCAAGCAAGCACTCTAAACGCTCTCGTTCCGGCAAACAAATTGCCTCCTCTTCCGCCGCTCCTCCACCCGTTTTCAACTATGAAGACGGCTCTTATTTGCATTTTGATACTCAACCCGAACTTCTTCGATTCATTGAATAATTTGAGAATCGAGAAATCCTTCCCCCTCGTTTTTCAACTACTCGATATCTTCGAAATAGCGCACCCCCATCAACAGAAAATATTCTTATACAAAGCCAACTCATTGACTTTCTATATCTTCAAACTCCTTACATTCACCCTGCTCTTATCCGTGCCTTCTATTCAAATCTACAGAAGGACGAAGATGGTGACCTTGTTTCTAGCATCAATGGAGTTCCAATCTTTGTAAATGAGGAAAACTTGCAACTCCTCACTAACCTTCCCCGAAATGGTGAAGACATCTCTCTCTACACTAGAGAAGCAGGCCCTTTATTTGATGAACAACTTGTTTTCCACCAAATTGGTATTGGCGACTGTCCGGAGAATCGTTGCCCAACTATTACACACATGCGCCCAGAATATCGTCTAATATTTTATTTCATCACCCGAGTTCTCAAACCCCGAAAATTCAATCATACCACTCTCTCTCATGAGGATTCAAAACTCTTACATGCGATTATCACCGGGGCTCGCATCAATTGGTGCCAGTTCATCATGACTCACATGTATGATGCAATTGGGGACGATAAGCCACTCCTATATGCTTTTCTCATCATGGCTATTTTTGAAGCCTCCGGTATCGACACCTCCACCGGTCCTCACAAAAAGGCAACAAAGCATTGGGAAATTCAAGAATCTTCATTTTCCAATATTGGTTAAAATCCTCCTCCTCCTCCTACTCAAATACGTCGTCCTCAAGCTCCTACTCTTCAAACCATTTCGGACCAACTTGCTTCTTTGTCAACCTCAGTGGCTCGTATTGATCAAAACGTCACTCGTTTGACTTATGAGCTTCATGGGTTTGATCATGTCAACTATCCATATGCCCAAATTGTTCTTCCGGATGGTGTGCCGGATGCCGAGCCGGATGTACATGATGACAATGAATAATAATTTTTTTTTGTATCATTTGAATTATATTCTGTCTATTTTTTTGCTTTCTCATGTATGTTTAATATTTTTAATGAAAGTTCATTATTTTTGTTAATGTCAAAAGGGGGAAGAATAAGGGCTATGCACACTAATTCATATTGGCATAAATTGAGGGGGAACTCATAAATTGAGGGGGAACTTATACTTATCTTATGCATATCCCGATATTGGTTTGCCATTATCAAAATGGGGGAAATTGTTGAAACACGTTCTCAAGTCGCTAAAACTAAACGTGTTCATTCTGTAGGTTTTGATAAATGACAAACCGACGCGCATGGAACATTGACATATGCCAAAGTCCAAGGACATGAGAAACAAAGAGCAAGATCAAGAATATCAACAAAGTTATAAATGAGTCACTTTATAGTGTGATCTTGATCCGACAACTTATTCAAGTCTTGGCTTCTCTCGTAAAATCATTTTCATGCATCGTTGAGTTAAACCAAAATGATTTTCAAACATTTTCATTTTAGCCAAAATGATTTTCAAACATGTTTTTCAAATCTGGACATAAATAATCGATTATGTATTTCTTATAATCGATTATGTTAAGACAGTGTTAAACCGAAATTTACAAATCAACAAAATAATCGATTATGTCTCTTCTAATAATCGATTATGTTGAGGCAGTGTATAACCGGATTTTCAAAGCAACGAAATAATCGATTATGTCTCTTCTAATAATCGATTATGTTGAGGCAGTGTATAACCGGATTTTCAAAGCAACGAAATTATCGATTATGTCTTTTAGGTAATCGATTATGTTAACACCGTTGCCAAAGTTTTTTTAATATGCTGAAATATAATCGATTATACACAAGGCAATAATCGATTATGCTGCTTAAAATCCGCATATGATTTTTGAATGATCTGCAGATAATCGATTATGTAGATCATATAATCGATTATGCAAGCACAAAATCAGCAATCAGTGATTGGCAATTAAGCAACGGTCTTGGTGACTTTGAGCACAATAAATACACCTCTAATTCACGTTTTTAAACACAACATTTGATTATAATTCTTGCAAGCTTACATACTCTTCTCTCATCATTTCATATCTATTTCATAATCTTTGAGAGCCAAAATTCTTGAATAAATTGTTGTGTTCTTGAGCGTATTGTTTTTACTCATATCTACTGAATAAAGAGAGTCTTTTCTTGAGTGCTAAGTGTTTGTACACACTTGAAGGGATATTCCAATCCCTTATTGTAAGAAGGAAAAGTAGTTCTTTGGTTTGAAGTCTTGAGGTGCGCTATCCTCGAGCAGGTTGAAGTCTTGTAGAGTGTATATCTACGAGCAAGTGTAACGGTTTGTTAGGCACCCGTAAGCTTAACGAAGTTAGTGTAAAACTCGAGAGAGTCTCTCGGGGACTGGACTAACCACACGTTGTGGTGAACCAGGATAAAATCGGTGTGTTCTCTCCTTACTATTTATTTACCGCACTTATTTTACTCCTGCAATTTTAATTCCGCAAATTTACATTGTTTTTTATTATAACGCTATTCACCCCCCCTCTAGCGTTAAGCGTATATTCTAACACTTTCATGGTCATCTATTTCATGTAATGATATATTGCACCGTAGGAGTTGTGAGACGGCTTGTTAACGTTTTATGTGGTGAGGTTCCGCTCAGCAGTAATGTCATATTAGCAGGATGGCTCTTGAGATTTAGATCATGTATTGCACCTGAGTTGTGCTTGCGTTTAGTAGCCTATAGCACTATATGTGTCCTCAAGGATGGTATTATACACCTTAGCGTGTCTATGATCGATATTAAGTATTTTATTGTAATGAGAAATCTAGCTCGATGCGCATCTCCTTTATTGAGTGCTATGATTATTCGGATCGGGTTGCACGCTGCAACAGTGTGATGTCGAGTCTGGTTTTTCTATATGCTATTTTTATGTGTTTCGCTTCCTATCTTCTAAGGAAAGTTCGTATTTGTGCGGGGGTTAGGTTTCCAGAGTTCGAATTCCTATTTATGTTGTGATCGGGTTGGTGGCCCATTGAAACATTGTGGCGTCATATGAGACTTTTGGATCGCATTAGGAGTGGCTTATTGCCTGAGCAGTTCGTACTGGGTGAGACGAGATTTTGGGATTTAGGATTAGTGCAATATGATTATATGGAGTGTATTATGGAGCAAAGATCATTATTTGGTTCAGATTGTGGTAATGTTTCTTGTCAAAAGTGTAAAACGCAATGATTGGTTGACTTGGCGGTTGATTATGAATTTCAGCACAACTCATCCATCGTGGCGGTATTGTAAGAGTTAGAGTAAGATTTGCATGTGTCAGGAGGTGCTATGAGAGTATCTGATTCGTTGAATTTTTGCTAAGTTGATTAGAAAATGTTATTATGGTCCTATGAGTAAAGTGATGCAAATTTTGGATTCAGCAAAGTTATGCAATTATGTTGGGTACAACGTGTGGTGAATGATTTGGTGATATTATGATGAAAACAGGCCTGACATAGAATTCCGGATGTTGGAATTGGGCTCTAAGGCTTATTTGCTTGAATAAAAGGAAATATCTTCAGACTATATCGAGCTAATGTGCTCAGCTAAGTTGTGGCAGCACAGGAAGGTGCATAAGGTGCTTATCAATGGTTTCAGGCTACTTCGGTATAATTCTCAGCATGTTCGAGGACGAACGTATGCTTAAGCGGGAGAGAATGTAACGACCCGACCGGTCGTTTTGAGCTCTATCACGTCGTTAAGTAATATGAGGCCATAATCAGCTTCATTTCAGGTGCTATGACTTGTACGCATGGTCAGAATTGAAATTTAGAAAGATTGGAGTTAAACTTAATTGAAAATTACTATTTCGGAAGCTTTAAGGTTAAAGAATGAAGTAGGATTGGATTTTTGAATAAACGACCTCGAAATCATGGTCTGAAGGTTCCAACAGGTTTGTATGATGATTTCGGACTTGGGCGTATGCCCTGTGCAGGTTTTGGATAACCCGGGAGCGTTTTGGCGCCTATTGGGGAAGTTTGCATTTTGGAAGAAATTTCTTAAGTTTGGCTTGAAGTGCATTTCAGTGTTATTGATGTCCATATGGTGTTCCGAGACTGGAGTAGCTCCGCATGGTGATTTTGGAGTTGGTAGCGCGATCGAAAGTCGGAGGTCCGTAAGTTATTTTTGTAGCCATTTGGCTAAAGATAGAAATTTGAAGGTTTTTGAGAAGTTTGTCCGGAAGTGGACTTTTTGATATTGGGGTCGGAATCTGATTCCGGAAGTTGGAGTAGGTTTGATGTGATCACTCGGCTAGTCGTCATTGGAATTTATGCCCGTTTCCCCATTAAGTGTTTCCCCTAAGCTCATTTCTGCTATTTTGGTTTGTCGGGACGTCGGTGTGAGAATTCTGAGTGTTTTGGACACTTAGTCCCTGAATGAGAGTTTATGTGTTGGAAAATGGTCCGTAATCAGAACAGTATGAAGACTACCTCGGAATGGACATCCGATGGCTCTGTTAGTTTCGTTAGTTGATTTTGGGGTTGGGAGCGTGTTCGGAATGTATTTTCGATGTCCGTAGCTCATTTAGGCTAGAAATGCCAAAATTTAGATTTTGAAGTTTCCGGCCGACAGTAAATTTTTGATCCGAGGGTCGGAACGGGATTCCATAAGTTTCTATAGCACCGTCATGCCATTTGGGACGTGCGTGCAAAATATCAGGCCAATCGAACTTGGTTTGGTTAGGTTTTTGACCGAAAGCGAGTTTGGTTGAGTTTTGGAGTTTTTAGGTTCAATTCATTGGTTAATTCCAGTTTCCGGCGTTGTTTTAGGTGGTTTAAGGATTGGTACAAGTTTGAATGATGTTATGGGATATGTTCGTAGGTTTGATTGAGGTCCTGAGGCTTCGGGTGTGTTTTGGATGCTCAACGAGTTAGTTTTGGAAGTTAGAATGGAATTTTGCACCAGGCTTCTGTTGTTTCCGCTTCTGCGGCTTGAGAACCGCAGAAGCGGCGCCGCAAAAGCGTCATGGAAGTCGCAGGAGCGGAAGAGAGTCGTGAGCTAGGAAACTGCAGAAGCGGTATAAGTTCCGCAGAACCGGACTCGCTTCTGCGATTGATGGACCGCAGAAGCGGTAGGTCGATCATTTAAGAAAACCACAAAAGCAGTTGGCTTCTCCGCAAAAGCGGGACTGAAAAAACGGTCCCTGAATTCGCAAAAGCGGAAATCACTGTGATGTTAAGGGTTTTATCCGAGGCTTAATTGCAAAGTTTGAAAAATTAAGTTTGAGCTCGGGCAAAGGCGATTTTGAGAGGGTTTCAAAGAGGAGATTATTGGGTAACGTTTCTATAATCCTTTTTAGTTATATTCCATCATTTTGTGGTGAAATCCATCTTTAAAATTCGAATTTAGGATAAAAAATTGGATTATTTGGGTAAAACTTCTTTGGCTATACTATTGAGTTTTGAAGGGGCAATTTGACCTCCGATTTGGGAGATTTTTATATGGTTAGACTCGTGAGAAAACGTGGTTTCCAAAAATGTGAAAATTATTCAATTCCAAGGCGTTTTCTTAAGGGGTATTTTGGTTATTTTACCTATTTTCGCGGCTTAGCTTTAATTTTAATAGTGGAATTGGTTGCTTGCGATGTTAATTAGAATATGTAATTGGTTTGAATAGATTTGGCCACTCGGAGTCAGATACTCGTGTCATGGGCATTATTTCTTAGTGATTTTTGTACCGGTTCGAGGTAAGTGGCTTGTCTAACTTTGTGTGGGGGACGTCGCCCCTTAGGATATCTTTACTGTTGTTTAAATGCCTTGTGCGTGAGGTGACGAGCATGTACTTTTGCTAATTGTTGAAATTCACCTTACTTGACTTATTTAGACTTTGTTTCTTCACGTATTAACTATTAAAAATGCAAATTTCACTTGTTTTATCTTAGGGAAAACATGTTAGTAACTTATTTGCTCTATTTGACTACATTTGCATATATGCCTTTTGCGAAGCATGCTAGACTCTAGATTTTACTTGTTGTCTGTACTTAGCTTCTTTAAGTTAAATATTGAATTGATGTGATGTATCTACAATGGGGTCTACGGGACGACATACCGAGTGTTCCGCTGTACGTATTAGGTTCCGAGATGGGAAGCGCGTGATACTAAGAGATCTCCAGCACATGATTGATTAATTGGAGGATACCAGGAGATCCTCGGGATACTTGGAGATCCCTTGTATATATGATGAGGATACCAGGAGATCCTCGGGATACTTGGTGATGCCTTGTGTATATGATGAGGATACCAGGAGATCCTCGGGATACTTGGTGTTCCCTTATGTATATGATGAGGATACTAGGAGATCATCGGGATACCAGGAGATCCCCGACGATAAATAGCCTGTAGTGATTGTTCTTGTATTCGTAGATTTTATTTGTAGTCTGTCTCTGTTCTACTCATTATTTTTGCTAGATACTCAAGATTTACTATACTCATACTATCTATTCATTCATATTTATTTTTATGTTTATCCCAGTAGAGCCTCGACCTTCCTCGTCACTACTCAACAGAGGTTAGGCTTGGCACTTACTGAGTACTGTTGTGGTGTACTCACGCCTCTTCTGCGCATGTTTTTCCTGTGCAGATCCAGGTACTTCTGAGCAGGCTTACTATCAGGAGCTGTCAGGGAGAATATTGGAGACTTGAGGTATACATCTGCTACGTCCGCAAATCCGCAAAGTCTCCTTCTCATTCCATCCATAGATGTAGTTGTCATTTCAATCCCTTTTGTATTAGACTACTCAGGTAACTAGAACAGTGTATGATTTCTTATAGCCTGTGTTGCCCGTGGGTTTTTTGGTCTTGGTGATTATTCAGTATTCTGTACTAAAGTGTATGTGCGGGCACCCATATACATTTCCTTTACGTCATTCGACATTCTACTATTGTTTTTCGTAAAAAGTGTAAATTCCGCAATATGTTAGGCTTACCTAGTCGCGAAGACTAGGAGCCATCATGATAGGTTCACAAATTGTGAACTAGGGTCGTGACAAGTTGGTATTAGAGCTCTAGGTTCATAGGAGTCAGTGGACATAAGCCGGTTTATTAGAGTCTCGCTGATCGGTACGGAGACGTCTGTACTTATCTATGGGAGGCTTTGTAACTGTTTAGGAAAAATCTTCACTTCATTGAATTCTTTGTCGTGATATATTTTTGACATCTACTCTAAAATTCTGTCTTCTACTCTCTCACACATGTTGAGAACACGCATGTCCTAGGACGATCAGACACCCGCACCCCCTCCTGTAGCCGCTAGAGGCAGGGGCCAGAGCAGGGGTCGTGGATGCGTGCGGGGTGCAGCCAGAGCACCTGCGCGAGCGGCCACCGAGGTACCACCAGCGGATCTAGCCAGGACTCAGGCACCTGAAACGCCCACAGCCACAACTACTCCAGCTGTTTAGAAGGTGTTGGAATAGTTTATGAGCACATATACTATGCTGTCAGAGGCAGGGTTGCTTCCCCTTCCTGCAGCCACATCCCAGGCCGAGGGAGGAGCCCAGACTCCTACAGCCCATACTCCAGAGCAGAGGGTGCATATGGGACAGATTCCAGATATTATCCCTGTCTAGCCTGCTGTACCAATTCAGCCCGAGGATGGGGCACCTGCTTCTAAGGATGAGTGGCATCGACTGGAGAGGTTCAAGAAGTACGACCCTCCTATTTTTAGCGGGCTAGCAACAGATGATGCTTTGGGGATTTTTAGAGGATTGTCACCACATCTTTCGCATCATGGGTATTACTGCCTCGAGTGGGGTTTCATTTGTAGCTTTCCAGCTTCGAGGAGCCGCCTATGATTAGTGGTGCACCTTTGACCTAGACAACCCAGACGAGGCTGCCTCTCTGACTTGGACTCAGTTTTCAGATATATTCCACAAGGAGTTTGTCCCCCATAGCCTTCGAGATGCATGTCGCGCGGAGTTTGAGAATTTGCGCCAGGGCCCTATGACTGTCTCTGAGTATGAGATCTGCTATACTAGGTTGGCCAGGCATGCGCCAGATTTGGTAGCTACTGTTTGTGAGAGGGTTTGCCGGTTTGTCGAAGGTTTTATTCCTTCCATCAGGTCTGGCATGGCGCGAGAGATTGAGATGGATATACCCTATCAGAAGGTAGTGAGCATAGCTAGGAGAATAGAGGGTATGTATGCTAGAGAGCAAGAGGAGAGGCCAAGAGGTCTCGAGAGTCGGGTCATTACTCTAGTACCTGCACTTCAGGAGCAGGATATCATGGTAGGGGCTATATGGGTTGCCCAGTTCACTCAGCTCTTCTTTTATCCAGCAGTACTCCAGCTCCTCCCAGATCTCAGGAGCCTTATTATGCACCTCCAATTTCTAGTGTGCCTCCTGCGGGGGGCACTCCCATTGGTCAGTCTAGCAGGGTGGGCCCAGTCAGTCACAACCACCACGCCCTCCCAGAGCTTGTTATGTGTGCGGGGATACCCGCCATGTAGTGAGGGATTGCCCTAGGCTTGGGAGGAGTGCACCCCCACAGTATTCTCAGCAGTAGCGTACTAGTGGGATTCCCGGTCCATTATTCCAGCTCCAACTGCCACCCTACCTACCCAGCCAGCCAGGGGCGGAGATCGGGGTGATAGAGGTCGCTCTCAAGGGAGGGGCCTGGCAAGATTTTATGCTATTCGTGATCGTGTCGAGGCTATTGCCTCCAATATGTTGTTATAGGTATTATATTGGTTAGTCATAGAGAGGCATCAGTTCTATTTAGTCTCTACTTATTCTTACGTGTCATCTTATTTTTCTCAGCATTTGGGTACAGCCCGAGAGACTTTGAGCTCTCCTGTTTATGTTTCTACTCCCGTGGGAGATTCCCTTGTTGTGGACCGCGTATATCGATCATGTTTGGTTAATATTCGTGGTTTTAAGAAAAGGGCAGATCTTTTATTACTTGATATGGTTGATTTTGATATTATCTTGGGCATGGACTGGCTGTCGCCCCAATATGCTATTTTTGATTGTCACGCTAAGATCATGACGCTAGCTATGTCAGGTATTCCACGTATTCAGTGGAGTGATACTTTTGATCACACCCCCAATAGAGTTATATCCTTTCTTAAAGCTCAGCTTATGGTTAAGAAGGGGTGTGCCACGTATTTAGCTTATGTGAGAGATGTTAGTGATGATACCCCTTCTTTCGACTCTGTTCTAGTGGTACGGGATTTCCCCGATGTGTTCCCAGCTGATCTTCCGGGCATGCCACCCGATTGGGACATTTATTTCGGTATTGATTTGTTGCTGGGCACTCAGCCCATATCCATTCCTCCTTACTGTATGGCTCCTCCTGAGTTGAAGGAGCAGTTATAGGAATTGCTTGATAAGGGTTTTATTCGACCCAGTCTGTTACCATGGGGTGCTCCTGTCTTGTTCGTAAAGAAAACTGATGGTTCTATGCGCACGTGTATCGATTATCGTCGGTTGAACAAAGTTACAGTTAAGAACCGATGCCCTTTGCCTCGTATTGATGATCTATTTGACCAGCTTCAGGGCGCACAGGTGTTCTCTAAGATTGATTTGCGCTCAGGTTATCACCAGCTAAAGATTCGAGAGCCGGATATCCTAAAGACTTCTTTCAGGAATCAGTATGGTCATTACGAGTTCCTTGTCATGTCATTTGGGCTGACCAATGCCCCAGCAGCTTTTATGCATTTGATGCACAGTGTATTCAGGCCCTATCTTGACTCGTTTGTCATTGTTTTTATAGATGATATTCTTGTATACTCTTGAAGTCGGGAAGATCATGAGCAGCACCTGAGGAAAGTGCTTCAAACCTTGAGGGAAAATGAAATTATATGCAAAGTTCTCAAAATGTGAGTTTTGGTTGAGTTTAATAGCATTCCTAGGCCACGTGGTATCGAGTGAGGGCATTCGAGTGGATCTGACGAAGATGGAGGGCGTGCAGAGTTGGCCTAGGCCCTCCTCAGCTATAGAGATCCGCAGTTCTCTTGGCCTGGTAGGGTATTACCATCGTTTTGTGGAGGGGTTCTCATCGATTTCAACCCCTGTGACTAGTTTAACCTATAAGGGTGCTCCCTTTTTGGTCGTCGGACGAGTGTGAGGCGAGCTTCCAAAAGCTCAAGACAACTTTGATTTCAGCCCCTATAAAGTTTATTGTAATTCCTTACAAGTTGGACTTGGAGCGGTGTTAATGCAGGACGGTAGGGTGATTGCCTACACGTCCATACAATTGAAGGTACATGAAAAGAACTATCATGTCCATGACCTTGAGTTAGCTGCTATTGTTCATGCCTTGAAGATATGGCATCATTATTTGTACGGCGTGCCTTGTGAGATTTATACGGATCATCGGAGTTTACCGCACTTGTTCAACCAGAAGGATCTGAACTTGTGCCAGAGGAGATGGTTGGAGCTACTGAAGGATTATGATATTGCTATTCTTTATCACCCGGGCAAGGTCAATGTGGTAGCCGATACCATGAGTTGCTGGGTAGAGAGTTTGGGGAGTTTGGCATATTTACTAGCTTTAGAGAGACCTATGGCGATGGATGTTCAAGCTTTAGCCAGTCAGTTCATGAGATTGGACCTTTCGGAGCCCAGTTGGTTTCTAGCCGATGTGGTTTCTCGGTCTTCATTGTGTGATCGTATCAGGGGGCAGCAGTATGGTGACCCTCATTTGCTTGTCCTCAGGGACACAATTCAGCATAGTGATGCTAGAGATGTGACTATTGGAGATGACTGGGTATTGAGGATGCAGGGTCGAATCTTTGTACCCGATGTTGATGATATTCGGGAGTTGATATTGATAGAGGCCCATAGCTCGCGGTACTCCATCCATCCGGGTGCCGCGAAGATGTATCAGGATCTGAGGCAGCATTACTGGTGGAGGTGGATGAAGAAGGACACAGCAGAGTTTATATCTAGATACCTCAACTGTCAGCAAGTAAAGGCTGAGCACCAGAGACCGGAAGGGTTACTCCAGTAGATGGAGATTTCGGAGTGGAAATGGGAGAATATAACTATGGATTTTGTAACTGGTCTCCCTCTGACGGAGAAGAAATTTGATTCTATTTGGGTTGTTGTGGATAGGCTGACCAAGTCCGCTAATTTCATTCCAGTGTGTACTTCTTACTCAGCGTAGCGGTTAGTGGGGATTTATATTAGGGAGATTGTCCGTCTGCACGGCATCCCATTTCTATCATCTCAGACATGGGTTCAATGTTTACATCACGGTTCCGGAGAGCCATCCAGCACGAGTTGGGTACCCGGGTGACTATGAGTACAACTTTTCACCCTCAGAGGGAGGGACAGTCTGAGTGCACTATTCAGATTCTTGAAGATATGCTCCGTGCGTGTGTGATTGAGTTTAGAGGGTCTTGGGATCAGTTCTTTCCATTGGTTGAGTTTTCGTACAATAACAATTATCACTCCAATATTTAGATGGCATCGTATGAGGCCTTATATGGTAGGAGATGCAGATCCCCGGTGGGTTGGTTCGAGCCGGGTGAGGCTAGGCTATTGGGCACTGATTTGGTCCAGGATGCGGTTGAGAAGGTTAAGGTGATTCAGGATAGACTCCGTACGACCCAGTCCAGACAGAAGAGTTACATGGACTGGGAGGTTCGTTATGTTTCCTTTATGGTTGGTGAGCGGGTTTTGCTTCGGGTCTCGCCTATGAAAGGCGTCATGAGGTTTGGAAAGAAAGGGAAGTTGAGCCTGAGGTTCATTGGCCCATTTTAGATTTTGAAGCGTGTTTGGGAGGTTGTTTATGAGCTTTCCTTACCTCCAAGTTTGGCCAGGGTTCATCCAGTATTTCATGTCTCGATGCTTCGGAGGTATCATGGTGACCCGTCTCACGTGTTGGAGTTCACTTCAGTCCAGTTGGACAATGACTTGTCCTATGTTGAGGAGCAAGTGGCAATATTAGACAGGCAGGTCCGAAAGCTCAAGTCAAAGGATATAGCTTCAGTAAAGGTTCAGTGGCGGGTTCAGCTGGCCAATGAGGCGACTTGGGAGACCGAGTGGGATATGCGCAGCCAATGCCCTCATCCTTTTGCTACTTCAGGTATGTTCTCTATGTCCGTTCGAGGACGAACAAATGTTTAAGTGTAGGAGGATGTGACGACCCGGCCGATCGTCTTTTGAATTTATGGCCCGTTTCCCCATTAACTATTTCCCCTAAGTTAATTTCTGCTATTTTGGTTTGCCGGGACGTCGATGTGAGAATTCTAAGTGTTTTAGGACACATAATCCCTAAATAAGAGCTTAAGTGTTGGGAAATGATACGTAATCAGAATAGTATGAATACGACCTCGGAATAGAGATCTGATGGCCCTTTTAGCTCCGTTAGGTGATTTCGGGGTTTGGAGCATATTCGGAATGTATTTTGGAAGTCCATAACTTATTTAGGCTAGAAATGCCGAGAGTTAAATTTTTGAAGTTTCCGGTCTGATAGTGAATTTCTGATCCAAGGGTCGAAATGGGATTCTGGAAGTTATAGTAGCACAGTCATGTCATTTGGGACATGCATCCAAAGTTTCAGGTCAATCGGACTTGGTTTGGTTAGGTTTTTGATCGAAAGCGAGTTTGGTTGAGTTTTGGAGTTCTTAGGTTCAAATTATTGGTTAATTCGAGTTTCCGGCATTGTTTTAGGTGGTTTAAGGATTGGTACAAGTTTGAATGATGTTATGCGATATGTCCGTAGGTTTGGTTGAGGTCCCAGGGTCCTCGGGTGTGTTTCAGGTGCTCGACGGGTTGGTTTTGGAAATTAGAATGGAATTTTGCAGCAAGCTTCTGTTGTTTCCGCTTCAGCGGCTTGGGAACCGCAAAAGTGGCACCGTAAAAGTGGATTGGAAGCCGCAGGAGCAGAAGGGAGTCATGGGTTAGGAAATGGCAGAAGCGGTATAAGTTCCGCAGAAGCAGACTCGCTTATGCGATTGATAGACTGCACGCATTTAAGAAAACCGCAAAAGAGGTTGGCTTCTCTTTAAAAGCGAGACCACAGAAGCGGTCCCTAGATCCGTAAAAGTGGAAATCACTGTGATGTTAAGGGTTTTATCCTAGGATTAATTTCAAAGTATGAAAAATTAAGTTTGAGCTCGGGCAAAGGCGATTTTGAGAGGGTTTCGAAGAGGAGATTATTGGGTAACGTTTCTATGATACTTTTTGGTTATATTCCATCGTTTTGTGGTTAAATCCATCTTTAAAATTCAAATTTAGGATAAAAAATTGTATAATTTAGGTAAAACTTCTTTGGCTAAACTATTGTGTTTTGAAGGGGCATTTGACCTCTGATTTGGGATATTTTTATATTGTTAGACTCGTGAGAGTACGAGGTTTCTAAAATTTTAAAAATATTCGATTCCGAGACATTGGATTGAGGGGAATTTGGGTCACTTTACCTATTTTGCGCCTTAGCTTTAATTTTAGTAGTGGATTGGTTGCTTGCGATGTTATTTAAAGTATGTAATTGGTTTGAATAGATTTGGTCCACTCGGAGTTAGATTCTCGTGGCAAGGACATTATTTCTTGGTGATTTTTGTACCTGTTCGAGGTAAGTGGATTGACTAACTTTGAGTGGGGGACCTCTCCCCTTAGGATATCTTGACTGTTTTTTAAATGCCTTGTGCGCGAGGTGACGAGCGTGTACTTATGCTAATTGTTAAAAATTCACCTTACTTGACTTATTTAGACTGTGTTTCTTCACGTATTTAACTGTTACAAAAGCAAATTTGACTTGTTTTAGCATAGGGAAATCATGTTAGTAATTTATTTGGTCTATTTGACTAAATTGTCATATCTGGGTTTTGCGAAGCATGCTAGACTCTAGATTTTACTTGTTGTCTGTACTTAGCTTCTTTATGTTAAATATTGAATTTCTTTTATGTGTTTACGATGAGGTCTATGGTATGACATCCTGGGAGTTCCCCTGTACGTATTAGGTTCCGAGATGGGAAGTGCGGGACACTAAGAGATCTCCGGCACATGATTGATTAAATGGAGGATACTGGGAGATCCTCGGGATACTTGGAGGTCCCTTGTGTATATGATGAGGATACCAGGAGATTCTCGGGATACTTGGAGATCCCTTGTGTATATGATGAGGATACCAGGAGATCCCGGGGATACTTAGAGATCCCTTGTGTATATGATGAGGATACCAGGAGATCCTCAGGATACCAGGAGATCCCCGATGATAAATAGCTTGTAGTGATTGTTCTTGTATTCGTAGATTGTACTTGTAGTCTGTTTCCGTTATACTCATTATTTTTGCTAGATACTCGAGATTTACTATACTCCTATTGTCAGTTCATTTCATATTTATTTTTATGTTTATCTCAGTAGGGCCTCGACCTTCCTCGTCTTCTCAACCAAGGTTAGGATTCGCACTTACTGAGTACCGCTGTGGTGTACTCACGCCTCTTCTGCGCATGTTTTTAATGTGCAGATCCAGGTACTTCTGAGCAGGCGTACTGCCAGCAGCTGCCAGGGAGAATATTGGAGACTTGAGGTATACATCTGCTACGTCCACAGATTCGCAAAGTCTCCTTCTTATTCCATCAATAGATGTAGTTGTCATTTCGATCCCTTTTGTATTAGACTACTCTAGCGACTTGAACGGTGTATGATTTCTTATAGCTTGTGTTGCCCATGGTGAACTAAGGTCGTGACATTAGTAATGTCAAATATGACTTGTGTGCAAAATTTGAGGTCAATCGGACATGATTTGATAGGTTTAAACATCGGAAGTAGAAGTCGAAAAGTTCAAAGTTCATAAAGCTTGAGTTAAGGTGCAATTCATGATTTTGGCATTATTTGATGTGATTTGAGGCCTCAAGCAAGACGGTAATGTGTTTTGGGACTGGTTGGTATGATTGGTTGGGGTATCGGGGGCCTCGCGTGGATTCCGTGAGGTTAACGGATCGAAAATGGATTTTTGGGAAGGCCTGAGAATTTGCTGCTTCTGTCATAACCGCATCCACGGTTATTGGACCGCAGGTGCGGTCAAAGCTCGTAGAAGCGGAAGGGGCCTGGTCCAGGAAAATCACGGAAGCGGCCTAGGGACTGCAGAAGCAGTTCCGCTTAAGCGCCCCCGAGACTGTAGAAGAAGTCAGCTCACTCTCGTCCAAGCCGCAAAAGTGTCCAAAGTCAGAGAAGCGACGTCCGCAGAAGCTATAATAATCCCGCAGAAGCGAAAATGTCTGGAGGCAGAAGCTTGATTTAAGTAGCGAATTTGGTTCATTTCTCTCATTTTCTTTACTTCATTGGGCGATTTTTGGAGTGTTTCAAGGAGGGATTTCATCACCAATGTCAAGGCAAGCTACTCCTACTTATTTCCAAGTTAAATACAAGATTATACCATGGAATTAGACATGAAAATTGTGGGAAAAATTGGGATGTTTGGTAGTAACCCTAGAAAATTAGTATTCTTGGAATTTGACTATGATTTAGGGTACAAAATTTAAAGAAAATTATATATTTGAGTTCCTATGGTCATGTGCAAAGTTTATCTTCGAAATATTTTGGGTTCCGGGCACGTGGGCCCGAGGGAATTTTTGTCCACTTTTCGTTCGAGGTTAGGAATTATTACAAATTGGGTTGCAAAGTTTAATTGAGATTATATTTATGGATTTGTATGACTATTGGCTAGTTTTGGATCATTGTGCGTTGGTTCGAGCCTTCGAAAGAATGTGGAGTGCCGGTTATGAGTCTTCGGAGCGAGGTGAGTCTCTTTTCTAATCTTGTGAGGGGGAATTTACCCCATATGTCAGTTAAATTGATTATGTGCTCCTATTTGTGGGGGTTAGGTAAGCTCAAGGTGACGAGAGTCCATGCGTAGCAACTATTATGCTATTGTCCGGGTAGTGTAGGACCCAAAAGTATGTTATACTTGGATTATTTATGAACCCATTTATAGCTTGAATTGCTTAACTCACATCAAATTAGTAAGTAAATTTCTAAAAGGATTAAACTTCATTTCTTAAAGTTGTTAAAAGAAATTGTTTTTTTTGGATAAATATTCCCCGATACGTTCTTATTTGACTGATTGAGCATGTATTCTTATGAGTACCTGGGTTGCATGCATGATTCGCGAGTATGGTACGTGTTTATTTATGGAACGGGCCAAACACCTCGGAAGATTAAATATATGCATCTATGGTATAGGCCGCTCGACCCTCGACAGTGTACAAATTTACATTTCTGTTAGTGTGGGCCGTCGACCTCGACATGATTTGCGCATCTTTGTGCTGTTTTCTTGAGCTTATTAAAGTTGTTACTGCCTCACACTGGCTCGAGATTAATTTTTTAATAATAAAAAAGTTTATGGATATTTTCTATGAAAGAATTATATGTTTACTTGTTTCCTCTATCTGGATTTGAATTATATTTATAAGATAAATCCACGATTTAATATATATATATATATATATATATATATATATATATATATATATATATAATATATACATATATATATATATATAATATATACATATATATATATATATATATATAATATATACATATATATATATATATATAATATATACATATATATATATATATAATATATACATATATATATATATATATAATATATACATATATATATATATATATAATATATACATATATATATATGTAATATATACATATATATATATATAATATATACATATATATATATATATATATAATATATACATATATATATATATATAATATATACATATATATATAATATATACATATATATATATATATATATATATATATATATATATATATATATACATATATATATACATATATATATATATATATATATATATATATATATATATATATATATATATATATATATATATATATATATATATATATATATATATATATATATATATATATATATATATATATATATATATATATATATATATATATATATATATATATATATATATATATATATATATATATATTGAGAAAAAATAATTATTGGACTATTAGAGAATGTCAAAGTTGACCATCGCGTCTCTACCCCTTCGGGATTAGGGGACACTCATTGGGTACACGTTATTTTTGTACTCATACTACACTTGCTATGCATTTTGTTGAACACGTATATGTGACTTCTGTGGTCTACAAGGCATAGCAGCTCGGATGATTCTGGGACTAGGTGAGTTGTATCATTCGAGACGGCCGCAGCTAGAGTAGTCCCTTCCTTAAACTGTATTTACTTTTAGTCCATTGTATTCCGGGCGGATGTTGTATTTCAGTTCTCTTATGAGTAGACGCTCATGCACTCATGACACCGGGTTCTGGGATGGTTTAAAGTATTGCATTATTACTTAACTTTTAAATTTGATTTGAAACCATATTCTTTAAAAATTTCTAAATAATGAAAGAAAAATTCTGTATTTCAAAAGTGATTAAGCGATATTTAATTTAGCATTTGAGTTGGCTGGCATGACAGCGGTGTCTGTTGCCACCACAACCCTTAGTGGATTTTGGGTCGTGACAGAATAGGTACTATTCACATGAAGGAAGTTCTCAAACTTGGTCAGCCGATACATATCCACCCAAATAGCATCGAACTTCCTCGAAGTACGTGGGAGCCCAATTACAAAATCCATGGTGATCCGCTCCTACTTCCACTCTAGAATCTCTATCCTTTGAAGCAATCCACCCGGTCTCTGATGCTTGTATTTTACATGTTGGCAGTTGAGACTTCGACCTACAAACCCAACTATAACCTTCTTCATTCTCCTCAACCAATAGTGCTTCCTCAAATCCAGATACATCTTTGCGGCACCCAGATGGATGGAATACCGCGAGCTGTGGATACATTGGAAACATATATCCAACCTTGCATCGTTAATACCCCATCATCACCAATAGTCATATCTCTGGCATCACCGTGCAAAACCTTGTCCTTGAGGACTAACAAATGAGGATGATCATACTGGAGCTCTCTGATGCGATCAAATAAGGAAGACGAAGAAACCACACAAGCTAAAACTCGACTGGGCTCCGAAATATCCAATCTCACGAACCAGTTGGACAAGGCCTGAACATCAACCGCAAGAGGTCTCTCACCAAGAAGAATGAATGGAAGACTACCCATGCTCACTGCCTTCCTACTCAAGGCATCGACCAACACATTGGCCTTTCCCAGATGATAAAAAAGAGTAATATTATAGTCTTTTAGCAGCTCCAACCATCTCTGCTGCTTCAAATTGAGATCCTTCTGCTTGAACAAGTGTTGGAGGTTACGATGATCAGTAAATGCCTCACAAAACACACCATAGATATAGTGCATCCAAATCTTCAACGCATGAACAATGGTAGCTAACTCCAAATTTTGAACAAGATAGTTCTTCTCATGAGGCTTCAATTGACGCGAAACACAAGCAATCACTCTACCCTTCTGCATCAAAACATACCCAATACTGATCCGAGAAGCATCACAGTATACCGTATAATAACCAGAAGCTGATGGTAGAACTAGAAATGGAGCTATGGTCAATTCAGTCTTGAGCTTATAGAAGCTCGCCTCACACTCTTTCGACCACCTGAAAGAAGCCCCCTTTGAATCATTTGGTTAGGGGCGATGCAATTGATGAGAAACCCTATAATAAGCGACGATAACAACCAGCCAAACCAAGAAATCTCCGAATCTCTGTAGTTGAGAATGGTCTGGGGCAGCTCTGAATTGCCTTTATCTTCTTCAAATCTACCTGAATACCCTCATTGGGCACCACGTGCACAAAGAACACCACTGAACTGAGCCAAAACTCACACTTGGAGAACTTGGCATGAATATTCTCCTCCCTCAAGCGCTGCAACACAACCCTTAAGTGCTGGGCATGCTCTTCGTAGCTACAAGATTACCCTAGGATATCATCAATGAATACAATAACAAACGAGTCGAGATAAGCCCAAAACACACTGTTCATCAGATGCATGAATGTCGCTGGGGCATAGGTCAACCCAAAAGACATCAGAATGAACTCATAATGACTATAGCGGGTCCTGAAAGCTATCTTAAGAATATCCAATTCTCGAATCTTCAACTGGTGATACCCAGACCTAAAATCAATCTTAGAGAATACCCTTGCTCCTTGAAACTGGTCAAATAGATCATCAATACACGTGAAATGATACTTTTTCTTGGTTGTGAATTTGTTCAACTGCATGTAGTCAATGCACATTCTCATAGTACCATCCTTCTTCTTCACAAACAGAACCGGTGCACGCCAAGGTGACATACTAGACCCAATAAACCCATTCTCAAGGAGTTCCTGAAGCTGCTCCTTCAACTCAGCCGGTGCCATAAGTTGCACAGCAATAGAAATGGGAAGAGTTCCTGGCACCAAGTCAATATCAAAATCAATGTCCCTGACGGGCGGCATGCCCGATAGGTCTACAGGAAACACATCCGAAAATCTCTCACCACCAGCACATAAGCAATAGTAGTGGTCTATGCAAAGGCCAAATAAGATAGGCAACCCTTCTCAACCCTCTGCTGGGCCTTCAAGTATTAAATCACTCTACTGGGAACATAGTCTAAAGAACCTCGCCACTCAATTCATGGTAACCATGACATAGCCAATGTCACAGTCTTAGCGTGGCAATCCAAAATAGCATGACATGGAGACAACCAATCCATACCCAATATCACGTCAAAATCAACCATACGAAGCAACAAAAGATTAACTCTAGTCTCCAATCCTCTAATAGTCACTATACACGACCGATATACATGATCTACAATAACAGTATTGCCCACAGGTGTAGACACATGAGCAAATTAAGCTAAAGAGTTACTGAGCATATCCAGATGATGAGCAAAATACGATGACACATATGAATAGGTGGAAGCAGGGTCAAAATAATACAGAAGCATCTCAGTGACATACTGAGACAATACTTGTGATCACTTGTGTCTAATGAAATAACATCTGATCTAGCATGGAGTGCATAGAAACAGTCCTGACTTCCACCTTATCGTTCTCCCCCTCTAGGGCAGCCTCTAGCTGAATGAGCTTTACCTCGAGCTAGCTTGGCGGGTGGTGAAGTAACTGGTGCTAAAGTCGTAGGCTGGCTCTTCTTCTGAGCTAGACCTCCCACTAGGCGGGGACACTGCCTCTTGATATGACCAAACACTCCACACTCGTAGCAACTCCCGTGTGCTGGTGGCAGGGACTGAAGGGAGCCCTGAGCACCGTGATAACTGGTAGAAGGACCTGGCATTGATGAGCCCTGAACCGATGGAGCACATGATGAACTCTCAGCAGGAAGGGCACTGAGAGATGAGTGGCCCTAATGAGAACTGTGTGAACCATGGACAAATGATGATCCACAGTGAACTGGACAAGCCGTATGAGCATGCCTATAGGGACGACCCCTACCGTGGTGGAACTGATCTCCAGAAGAAGTACCACCAAAACTACCTGATCCACAAGACCTCTTGGCCTCCCTTTCAACCTTCTCCTGGCTGCGGACAAACTCTATCTACTGAGCAATGCCAACAACCTCCTCAAAAGTAGCACAAGACACCCTCTCACTCTAGTCATAAGCACCCACAGCCAAAACGTGATGCCATCAATGAAACTCCTGATGCTCTCCCTACCAATGGGAACCAAGCAAACCGCATGACAGGACAACTCAGAAAACCTCATCTCGTATTGCATCACAATCATATCATCATGATGCAATTGCTCAAACTGTTTGCGCAGCTCCTCTCTGGGAGACGGCGGCATATACTTCTCCAAGAAGATAATGGAGAAATCCTGCCATGTAAGTGGCGCTACACTGACTGGCCTATGCCTCTCATAAGCGTCCGCAGCTCCAGAGAACCGAAAAGTAGTGAACGAGACACCACTGGTCTCCAAAATACCTGTTGTACAGAATATCCTCTAACACTTATCCAAGAAGTCTTGTGCATCCACTCCCTCTGTACAACTAAAAGATGGAGGCTGGAGTCTCCCAAACCTCTCTAATCTATGTTGCTCATCATCAAGCATGACAGGAACTACATAGTCTTGAGAAACTGCAACCAACTGGGCTAGTGGTGCCCCTCGGTGGTTGGAGCCCTTGTATTACCTGCTCGGGTGTGATGGCGATAGGAGTTTGAGTACCTCCCCTTCCTGTGAAGTGGCTGTTGCGGTCAAAATAGAGTCCGCCTGAGCAAGACTAGTGCACACCGTCAGAATCTGAGCTAAAGCCTCTTAAAGGCCTGGAATCACAACGGGCACAACTGGTGCCTGAGCTGGTCCCGCTGGTGCATCCACAAATAGGACCTGATCCTGAACTAGGGCAACTGGTGGATCTGCAGGTGCTGCCCTAGCTGCTGTGCGAGTTGCACCTCTGTCCTTACCGCGTCCTCTACCATGACCTCGACCTCTTGCGGCCCTGGCTAGTGGTACCGGTGGCTGTCCATCCAACCCCGTAGTACGTGCCCTCACCATTTGTGAGAGAATAGAACAACAAAAGTTTAGTCACTAGTATCAGCACATTCGTACGACAAGAATTCAAGAATGTGAAGTTTCCTAAGGGTTCGACAACCTCTCGAAGATAAGAACAACCATCTCCTTACCGATCCACAAGACTTTACTAAACCTGCTCATGACTTGTGAGGCCTATGTAATCTAGGCTGTGATACCAAATTATCATGACCCAAATCGTAACCTGTCGTGATGACGCCTATCGTGGTACTAGGCAAGCCGACATTTCCAAACACTTTCACCATTTAACATAAATGAATTAAGATATTCTAATATAACCAAAGTTTTTCATAAAAACGGGGTAAACCCAAACATAAGTGCGAGAAAAATAGCCTCGACATCGGGATGTCACTAAGTCATGAGCAAACTAAACAACCAGTTTGAGAAATAGTATCTACAAGAGTCTGTGTCAAATACAAAATAGAGGATAAATCGAAGAGTGGACTTGGAACGCCGGACAGCTACCTCGTAAATCTCCGACAATCAACTGAGCATGAGATCAACACCCACCGTATTTGAAAACAGGAGGATCTGCACATAAAGTGCAGAGTGTAGCATGAGTACAACTAACTCAGTAAGTAACAACAAAAAATGTGGAACTAAAGATAGTGACGAGCTACACAGTTATAGTTCATTTTCAGTAATTTCAGAAAGGAGTAGGCAGGCTTTCAAATACAACAATTTAAGTCAAATCAGGTTTATACAGTTTCACGTTCAAGTAAAAACCGGATAAAAAATTTTCCAAAAAATTTCAAAATAATGATAGATAGCAACTAAGTGCAACAACAAATGAAAACAAGTACAACCTTTCAAGGTATCAGTCACTCAACTCTCCTCAACAGCTTAATAACTCAACTCTCAGCCCTCAGTACTCACACTCAATAGGTACATTCGCTCATTGGGGTGTAGAAACTCTGGAGAGGCTCCTTCAGCCCAAGCGCTATGTTGCTGCGGCTTGCAGCCCGATCTAAATATATAAATAGCCATAAGGCTCATTGCGGTGCGCAACTCGGTCAATAAATACATATATAGACTAAGGCTTATTGCGGCGTACAACCTGATCCATATAAATTCAGCCATCAGGCTCGTTGCGGCATGCAAACCGATTCAGATATATACACGCAGCTTACAGCTTGGCACTCAGGCCCTATCTCAGTCACCAACCTCTCCAGTCCCTTGGGCTCTCAGAAATCATATAAATCAGCCCAAACATAGATAATAACATGTATCAACAAGGAACAAGAAGAGATGGAGATATGATAGGCAAGTAAAATCATGATTAAGCACAAGATAATAAATAGCAACTAATTCAACAAGTACACGACTTCAATAGGTCCCAACAGTGAGATCATATAGTCTAAGCATGATTTGTAACATGGATTTTTGCCCAATTTCCGTAACACTGGGAGAAACATATGGCTAACAATAAATTATTCAACTTTACAGCTTCCCGGGACAGACAAAGTCACAATGTCCTCGGTGCACGCCCACACGCCCGTCACCTAGCATGTGCGTCACCTCCAAAATAATCACATGACAAGAACATCCGAGGTTTCAAACCCTGAGGACCAGATTTAAAACTGCTACTTACCTCAATCCGAGCAAAACCCTACTCCAAGATGTCTTTGCCTCGCGAGTCTGCCTTCGAATGTTCAGAATCTAGCCACAAATAGTACAATAAAATTAATATAGGCTAAATGGAGTAATTCCACAAGAAAATTACTAAATTATAGCCAAAAATCCAAAATCGGCCCCCGATCCCACGTCTCAAAATCTGACAAAGTCTCAAAACCTAAAAGCCCATTCTCTCACGAGTCTAACCATACTAAATTTACTGAAATCCGATAACAAAATCTCATTCAAAACCTCAAAAATTCGTCTCAAGAACACTTCCTCTTTCCCCCCCCCCCCCCCCCAAATTTTCACCCAAATTACAAGTTAAATGATGGAATTAAAGACATAGTCATGGAATTTGACCGAAATTAGATAGGAATCACTTATCCTAAATACCCACACAAGAATCTCTCCAAAAATAGCCTTCTACGGAGATCCCACTTCAATTTCATGATATGAACTCGAAACCCTCGTTTTTGAATCTTTTTAATTTTCCTAGGTACGCCTCCATCGCGATCGCGAAAATAGCCTCGCAATTGCGAAGCACAAAACAATCTTCCCCGAGCTTACCTTTCGCGAACGCGAATACCTCCACGTGATCGCAGATTAATGCCTCTCAAACATATACGATCGCATATAGCAACCGCATCACCTTATCCTCTGCTCAAATCCTTCTACGCGAACGCGTCCTTAGCCATGTGTTTTCAAAGCACGGCTTATCACACTTACGCGATCGCATTACTGACTCCATGACCGCATTGAAAAATTTTACCTCTACCCCAAATAAGCTTACGCAATCGTGAATGAATTCATGCGATCGCGTACAGGAAACCAGAACCAGCTAAAACCAAAAACTTCAGCTAACAAGATAAATCCAAAATGATCCGATAGCCACCTGAAACTCACACGAGGCCTCTTGGACCTCAACTAAATATACCATCAAGTCCCAAAATACCATACAAACTTAATCGAATGCTCAAATAACCTCAAACAACATCAATAATACGAATTTCACACGGATTCAAGCCTAATGAACTTTGGAATATTCAAATTCTACAAACAATGTCGAAACCTATCAAATCACGTCTGATTGACCTTAAATTTTGCACACAAGTCATAAATGATATCAGGAATCCAATTTCCGAAAATCTAATCAAACTCCTCCGATATCAAAAAGTCCACTCCCGGTCAAACTCTCCAAAATTACAACTTTCATCAATTCAAGCCTAATTCTACTCCGGACCTCCAAAACACAATCCAGACGCGCTCCTAAGTTCATAATTACCTAACGGAGATGACAGAACCATCAAAATTCAAATCCGAAGTCATTTATATATACGATATCCGGTCAACTTTTCCAACTTAAGCTTTCAATTAAGAGACTATGTGTCTCAATTCACTCTAAAATCACTCCGGACCCGAATCAACTAACCCGGTAAGTCATAATACAACTGTGGATTAGAAAAGAAGCAGAGAATGGGAAAATGGAGCTATAACTCTCAAAACAACCGGCCGGATCGTTATATTTTTTCTGTTTGATGAGAAACTAAGGTACCAGATTTATGGATCTTGTATCTTATGCAGAATCATCATCGCACAGTCCAAATGCAGTTTGAATAGAATCACACTGATATGTGCAACTCTTAAACGACAGTCTGCTTTAAGGCATCGCGCTATTGCCAAGTCATGCTTTACTCTACATTATAATGTTGTGCCACTCCGTAAGCACTACTAAATAAGAATTATGGTGCTGGTTTATAATTTTCAGAATGATAAAATGAAGAAGTTAAACGAAACAGTAGTTTCTTTAGTATTTTATAGTGTTGTAGGCTAATGGTCAGTTTTTCACAAATCCTAGAGATCATGACTCATGAGTAAAAACTTGCACCATTATAAATAAGGCTCAAGATGCGGAGAAATTAATATCATTATTTAAATATAGTATTCGAGCATCAAAAAAACCCTTGAGACTAGCGCACATTAAAAAGGTAAAAACTTTGTGAAGATTAAGATCTGTCAGTGAAATCAGTAATACACCTTCAAATCAATATTTTAATATTTACTTGACATTCACATAAATACTTATGGTCAAAATTAGTGTTGTTTCTCCGTTGATTGGTGTGTCAAATGAGACAGAAAAGATTCCTATTGAAAATGTGGTATTTCTTGCACAAATTCATTTGTCCACAACTGATAGGTTAGCTGCTAAAGTACGAGTACCGATACGAGGTTGCAAATCCCTCCGTTTTCAAAAGAGAAAAAAAGAAAAAACAACAAGAAGACTAAGTCAGGGTAAATCACGATGATCTTCATTGTTTTATGTGATAAGAATGTGCCGCTAAGACTTAAGGATAAATTTTATTGAGTGGTGATTCGACTGGTTGTACTGTACGGGGCTAAGTGTTAGCCAGTCAAAAACTCCCACGAACAAAAGATAAAAGTAGCAAAAATAAGAATGTTGAGATGAATGTGTGAATGTACTAGGAGAGATATAATTAAGAGTGAAGCTATCCGGGACAGAGTGAGAGTAGCATCCGTGAAGGACAAAATGCGAGAGTTGAGGATGAGATGGTTCAGACATGTTAAAAGAAGAAGTATTAATGCTCCTGTCAGGAGGTATGAGAGGTTGGCCATAGGGAGTTTGAGAAAAGGTCGAGGTAGGCCTAAGAAGTACTAGAGAGAGGTGATTAGACAGGACATGGCACTGCTTTGGCTCACTGAGGACATGACCCTTGATAGGAGGGTGTGGAGGTTGATGATTAATGTAGAAGGTTATTGGATAATTTTTAGTTGTTCACCTATAGTCTTAGTAGCATGCATGCCCCTTCATATTCTTAAATTTTATTACATTATGTGGTTTTGTTCGCCTCAAATATTGTATTCCCCGTTGCTATTATTTGGTACAACTTATGCTTTATCTCTCCCTTTTTATTTTATCTTCCTTCCTTGCTTTCCTCTTTTTCTTCTTGCCCTTCGTGAGCCGAAGGTCTAGGGTCTATAGGAAACAACTTCTCTGCCTGCATTAGGTAGGGGTAAGGTCTACGTACATAATGCCCTCCCCGGACGGGGGCGGCTCTTCCATAAAGCAAGTAAAGCAACCGCTTTAGGCCCCATATTTGTGGAGGCCCAACTTTTTTGTTACACCTAATAGACAATGTATATAACAACAATAACATACCCAGTAAAATCCCACTAGTGGGGTCTGGGGAGAGTAGAGTGTACACAGACCTTACCCCTACCCCGAAACTATGTATAAATTTTAAAAAGATTTATGTAAAGTGAAAACCTTTGATTTCTTTCTTAAATAAATATAGAGAAGAAGGATTTGCAACTGTTATTATTTCTTCCAAGAAAATTGCTCTTGAAATGAGTATCGAACTCAAATTTCGTAAGGAACGCGTGATATATATATATATATATATATATATATATATATATATATATATATATATATATATATATATATATATATATATATATATATATATAATCTCAAGATTTTTTTAAATCTCAAAATCTTTTGAAGAGCCTTTTAGAGTTGATTACTTTTATACATAACAGATGCTGAAAATTTGAAAAATATATTGCTTAATCTTGAATGTTCCTTAAAGCATAATAATTAATTCGATATTGATGGTCTTCATTTATTTTTCTGAATTAAAAGTATTAAGAAAATACTATAATTAGAAAATAACAATTTAATTGATATACTTAATCAAATAAAAAGATTTAGTTCTCTTCGAAATGCCTAAATTAATTATGGAATAATGTTCATAACTCATGTTACTGTTGCTTCAGTGGAAAGAAATTTTTAAAATTAAAACGGACAAAATATTACCTAAGAACAACAATATCACAAGAAAGGTTAAATGGATTAGCTATATTGTCAATAGAAAAATCCTTCTTAGGAGTTATTGATTATAAAAAAAATTATTAATAACTTTGTATCAAGAAAAGCTAAAAAAATAGACTTCAAATAAATAATTAAAAAAAATTAAAAAAATTAAGACCCCTCATAAAATTTGGTTTTAGGCCACAAAATTCGTTGGGCCGCCCCTACCTGGACCCCACCTGTTGGGATAATACTGAATTTGTTGTCGTTGGGTTTAGAAAATGCATATTTATTAATTAAAGATGGTAAGTGATAACCGTTCATTTAAAGAAGCATACAACGTATTATTGGTTCGATATAAGACTAAGTGTGAGTAAATCTTATAGGTGTCAAACCTTCCGGTTTAGATCGGAACCGGACCGACACACATCGGTACAAATTGGGACCGGACCAGCCTGGTTCAAAAGGGGGTGGATGGGCTGGGTAGGGGGCTGGGCCGAAAACGTGCAGTTCAAATCTGGGATCCGGTTAATCGAGCTCGGGTAAATCGGTAAGCATGAATAGTGCCCAAACCGGTTAACCCGGACCGGAACCGGCCTAGTTAACAGCTAATTTCTTTTTTTTTTGTTTTTTTTAAATTTTGCAGAAGTGGGCCCGTTTCTATCCGTTGGACTGCTGGAGAGGGCACTTCTGCTACTATGGATGATGAAGAAGGCCTTGATAGTTTTAATATATTTTCTAGATTTTCTAACACTCAAACCAGTAACAGGAACATTCATGAACTTTAATTCTAATTGTAGAAGCAAAAAGAGCCTCGCACGAATGAATTTTTACCGTTGGGATGGTGGCATGAAAATGGAAAGCAATTTCCTGTTTTTTGGCTATGGCTCGGGACGTGCTGAATGTGTCAATTTCTACTGTTGCATCGGAGAGGGCATTTAGCCGAGCAAGACAACAGCTTGGAGACACCCGCCACTCATTGAGAAGCAATGCTTCGGAAGTTTTAGTATGTTTTAGAGATTGGATTAGATCGGCACGAAGAAATCAAGGAAAGGAAGACGTTGATAGCCTAGAAGACGAGAAGCTTGGAGATATATTAACACATGAAAACCCATCCGAATTTAACACTCCAGAAGAAGGTCAATTGGTTCATATTGATTATGATGAACTTACTAATGCGATGCAAAACATTTGAAATTATTCTTTGCTTGTTGAAGAAAATGTAAACATTTCATTTTGTAAGTTTGAAACTTTAAATTAAAGAAATAAAAAGTAGGACTTGCAATAAGTGTAATTTTTTCCTATCTTGCTTGTATTTTTTAAATTAATACAAAGTATTAATATAACTTACGATAGTTATACAAAATTTCAAAAAAATTAAAAATACATTAAATCTGGTCCGACCCTCTCAACCCGTAACCCTTATGGTTCAATTTTAACATGGATTAACCCGAACCCGCAAAATCCGTTAAAAACTAACACGTAACCGACCCGGACCCGGACCCGGACCCAGACCCAAACTGGTAAAAAGAAGGGCCGTCCCACCTGTTAGACAGTTTTACTGTAAATATTTTCATAAAGTGCGATCCTGTTACTTCTTTTCAATGTTGTGCCAAACACATAGTGTACCATTAAAAATTGAAAATCTAGGATGTGATTTGAGGATCGGATCTTCTTAAACTACTGACGACTTGATCAAAAGTCTCTGTTAACACAAAAAGGTTTTTTAAAGCACGATTTAGTCATCAAATAGCAGACATGGATTAAATAATTCCATGCTTCTGGAGCAGTAATTGATTGTTTAACTAATACATTAAACTATTACTATATATTTATATGTACAATCAAATTTTAAGCAAATGAAATGGACTATCGATAAAAGACATGGAAGCACCTAATATGATGAACTTATAAGTTGGTAATTAAAATCGGAGCTGCAGCATATATCTGTAGGTAGTTTTTACAAATTTAAACGAGGGTGAATCCATGGAAGAGCAGTTGCTGGAAAATGGAGAGCAGAGCAGATCGATAATACCAAGGGACTGGGATACTTATTATGAGGAACTGAAGAAGTTGACTGGTATAGCAGCACCAATGGTGGCAGTTTCTGTATTGCAGTATCTGTTGCAAGTTGTCTCGGTGATGATGGTGGGACATCTTGACCAGATTTCCCTGTCAAGTGTTGCTATTGCTACTTGTATAACCAATGTTACCGGTTTCTCTCTTCTTGTAAGTCCTCTTTTATTGTGATTTTTAAATCTGTAAACTTACCAGTTGCACACTTGCAGTATGCTGCTGTATTTCTTGATAAATTGAACTGATTCATGAGACTTTTGTCCAGTTTAATGGACCTAATCGATGTCATTTCTTATAACTAACTTTTGATTTTAACCTGACACATGGTCATCAAATCAGTGGTCACCTTAACTTCTTAATTGGTCATGAAATACAATAATAACCATAACTAAGTCCCAATTCTCAATATTTTTAAATTAATACTTAAATATTTTTGAATTTTGTGATTAAAAATTGGCGAAGTTTGAATTTTGGCGAATTCCGGTTGATAGGTGAGATTTCAATACAAGGGTCTGAATGGAATTCTGAGAGTTGCGGTAGTTTCGCTAGGTGATTGTGGATAAGTCTGCAAATTTTCAGGTTATTCGGACGTCGTTTGTTTTGGTTTTTGATCGAATGCGCATTTCGGAAGTTCTTAAGAAATTTAGGCTTGGATTCGAGGAATTTGGAGATTTTGGATGTTAAAGATAGTGTATGGCTCGAGCAAGTTTGAATAAAGTAATAGGTCATGTTTGTGCTTTTGGTTGAGGTCCCCGGGGCTCCGGGGTGGTTTCAGATTGTTAAACGGGAGGTTTTTGGACTTGAAGAGTTGCAGAAATTGCAGCAGCAGTGCAGACCAATTTGGTCATCGCGATCGCAGGAGTGTGTATGCGCGTAACAGTGGCTCGTTCTACATTGCGATCGTGTGAGGAGGATCGCGTTCGCATAGAAGAGTGTGGGCAGGCTGGATATTTGGTCTCTGCGATCGCATGATGTTGCCTACGATCGCATAGAGTTGTGTCTCAAAGAAGTGCGATCAGGTATGTATTCCTGCGATCGCGTAGTTCATTTTTGAGGTTGAGGAAAATTTGTGCATTGCGATCGCAAAGCGTGGTCCGCGATCGCATCGAAGGATTTCGCTGGGCAGAGCAATTTGTGTTTAAACATTTCATCCGCGACTTGGGTTCATTTTCCACCATTTTTGAGAAAGCTTGGGAGCTTTTGGCAATGAATTGAGAGGGTTTCGACTGGGAATCGATTGGAGGCAAGTTTTATGAGCTTAATACATGAGATTATTGAAGAATCATCCATGAATTCTCTGAATTTGGGTATGAAATGAAGAAACTAGGGCTTAAGTTTTGACATTTTCAAATTGGGATTTGGTAGGTCATTTGACCTCTGATTTGGAAGTTCTTGGTATGTATGAACTCGTGGCGAGACGAGAATTCCGGAAATGTAAGTTTCATTTTTTGAGAAGCGGGCATGGGGCTCGGGTTTTGCTAGTTTCGAGGTTCTTGCTATAATTCGATTGTTTTCTATTGGGTATTATCCCATTTTCATTTTGTGATGTATTCGCTATGTTTTTGGCTAGATTCGACGCACGTGGAGGCCGATTTGAGGGGCAAAGGAGTCATGAGCTTGAGATTTCGCTGGTTCGAGGTGAGTAATATTGGGAATCGCAACTTGGTCCGTCCTGGTTGTTGGTTTTTTACCGCTAAATTGTAAATGTTTTGTTATTATCATTATGATTTGGGCTCCTTGACATACTTGGGGCTTATTGCCGATTATTTGAAACCCCGATATATCACATCGTGACTCTATATGAGGCGAGACATGCACTCTATGGCTAGTGCGGGGTCATATATGTGGGAAATTGTGACTCGGTTCAATCCGATGGATGAAATTATACTATATTGGCGATTGCTTCGCACCCTATATTGATGTTATCTGGGCTTGATGCCATGTTTGGGACCTTGCACCGACTTGTAGAATCCTTTAGGGATTGATATTTCAGAGATAGCATGATTTGCATACTATTTGAATTCAGTCCAGGGTTTTTTTACACTAATTTTGTAAACTCAGCCATAATTCTACGTTTGAAAACACAAAAGATTCTTAAATGATATTTCGGGCTGACGATCATTATCTCACTATTCTCTTGACTGTATATTATTTCTTGGAACGGTGGTAACTATTGGCATCGTGTATTGAAATGGAAACGGTGGCAACTATTGGCACCGTGTATTGTAATGGAAACAGTGGTAACTATTGGCACTGTGTGATATTGCGCTTGGGCTGAAGGAGCCCCTTCAATGTCTGAACCCCCACAGTGAGCGCCGTCGACGTTAAATCATATGGATGGTTGGCTCGGGCTGCACGCCGCAACGTATTCCTATGCATTGCATTGCATTCATGCATCTACTCATGTTTGTACTACGTGGCATGACATTCAGCACTCATATATCATTGGCATACATATTGTTACTTGCCTTGTTGACCAGATACCCTGGTATCATATGTTAAGGAGTGTTGTGCCCAATGGGCCGATTTATGAGCCGATTTGCTCTACCTGATATAGTATTCATAGGCTTGGCATTTGAAAAAGAAAAGGGGATATTTGTAAAAGGAATTTTTCAAAAGAGATATTTATAACTGAACTTGAGATTTTCAAAAGGATTTTCACTCAAAGGTTTGTACTGTTCCTTATAACATTTTTGTGTGCCCATACGTGTTTTCTTATCGCTCAGATATTATTCTCTCTTATTACCGCTGAGTTGGAAGTACTCACTTTACTCCCTGTACCTTACGTGCAGTTGCAAGTATTGTTCACCTGATAACGAGTCATTAGCAGGATCGAAGGCCATATTCTTGTAGTTGAGAAGGGTGACCGCCAGCGTTCGCGGCACCGCACTCCATCCTTGTATTCCGGTTTTACCTTGTATATTTATACATTGTTGGCCCAGTAGTAGTGTCCCTACTCTTTAGATGCTCGTGACTTGTGACACCCCGGTCGGGCTGCATTGGTATTCATATGAATTAATGTCATAAATTTAGATTCGATATGTTATATAACTGACTAATTGCTTTACGTGGTGTATTTGCAATGGTCTGGCTGGCCTTGTCTTCACGAGAGGCGCCACCACGACCGGATTTGGGAATTGGGTCATGACAGGGTCATCACCATAATTCTCCCCTTCTCCGTGCTTCCGAAGACTTGAAAACGTCTTATTTGGTTGTCTCAATTTGCGTGCACATCCCGGGCACGAAGCCAAAAAGTTTTTATGAGGAAATACATAAACTTTGTGTTAAAAATTATATATTTTGATACTAATATTGATATAGTTGACTTTGGTCAACATTTTGGGTAAACGGACCCGAACCCATGATGTGACGGTCTGGGAGGATTCGTAGGAAAATATGGGACCCGTGAGTATTCCCAAAATTGAAATTCGAGGTCCCAAGCTCGAGTACGGAATGTTTGAAAGAAATTGATTATCTTAAAATGATATGAGAAATTGAAATGCAAATGAGTTATAAAGTAATGGTATTGGCATCGTATTTTGGTTTCGGCACCCGGTACAGGTCTTAAATGAGCGTTAAGCGCTTTCTGTGAAATTTGGTCAAAATCGGACGTCGTTTGACGTGTTTCAGACTAAAAATGGAAAATTTGGAAGTTATGAACTTTGAAATGAAATTATCAGTTTTGGGGATTGATCCTTTGATTTTGATGTTGTTTTATCGTTGTGATCACTTGAGCAGGTTCGTAGGATGATATTGAGTGAGTGTATGTGTTTGGTTGGGAGCACCAAGGGATTGGGAGTGTTTCGGAGTTGGTTTGGGGTGTTTTTGGCATTAGAGTTATTGTAAAAATGCTGGTTTTGGTGTTCAAGGATTTTTCCTCTGCGATTGCATTAGCAGTCCTGCGATCGCATAGAGTCCTCTTCAAGCGTCCTATTTCTTCTATGCGATCGCATAAGCTCCCCCGCGATCACATAATTTGCCCAGTCTATTCAATGTGATCGCATTTCCTTCTATGCGATCACACAACATTAGGCCTCAACTGAAATTATGGCTTCCCTTTCTTCTATGCGTTCACATGACCTCTTCTGCGATCGCATAAGCTAACTTCCCACTCCTCTATGCGATCGCGTCAGTTGCCCCACGATCGCATAGACCAATTTTCGCCCAGTTATTATTTAATTCCAGAACAGTTCACTTCAGGATTTTTCACAAAATTTCACACGGGCTCTTCTCCTTCACCCTCCATTGATGAAATTCCAGCTCTCTTTTCTCCATAACTCTTTGGATAAGTAATCTTAACATCATTTCCTCATTATTTCTTCATCTAATCACTAAAATCCTTGCCAAAAAACGTTAAATTAATGTACAAATTAGGGCCTTTGGGTAGAGTTAGGTTTTTGAAAATTTTGGGGGATTCAACCTCAATTTGGGGTCGAATCTCAAAACAAATTATATATTTTAACTCGTGGGGTTATGGGTGATTCGATTTTGGTCCAAGCCTCGAGTTTGGATCATGTGGACCGATGTCAGATTTTTGTATTTTCGGAAGAAAGATAGGAAATTCATTTCTAAGCTATGGAATGGTTTTTTGAGCTATTATTGATAATATTGAACTAATTATGGCTAGATATCGTTATTTTGGAGTCGGATTCTAGAGGAAACGCGTTGTTAGAGGCTTGATTGCTAATTTCGGACCGAGGTAAGTGTTTGATCTAACTGTGGCTTGAGGGAATATGATTATAGTGTTTGATTGGTATTTGCTAAGTGATCGAGTACGGTGTATAGGAATGGTGATGAGTATCTATACACCGGTGTCTAGCATGACCGTGAGTCGTAAATGCTTTTAATTCGAAGGATATGATACAACCGTCTTTTTAAACTGATAAATTCCATGTAATGTGTTGGTTAAGAACGAAATGAATTCATAGAACTTGCTAAGCAATAATTCCCTTGCCTGGATGAGTAGACTGTTAGTTTTGAATTTTCCCTTGCCGGGATGTTTGGGCTGTTAGCTGCACCCTTGCTGGGTTTAATTGTTATATTGTTGTTCTTTCCTAATGGGGCCTCCTTTGAAGAGATTATTAGAGATAATCAATTACAATATGGGATAGTGTGGCACGTCGACCACTTATGAATTATAATACGGGATCGTGTGGCACGCAGACCACAACTTATATTGATAATTGTTATTGGCTTGAGATGCCGGTGACATTGTGTACGGAGAAACTGGGATCGTGTGGAGCGCCGTCCACTTATATAATACACTACGGGATCGTGTGGCGCGCCGTCCACTGTAGACATATGTATCATGAAATTCGGAATAGATCTGCTGTTATTTGGCTCCATTTTTATCTATTACTCCCCGAAAGTATGTCCCTCCCATCTTTACTTTGTATTATTTTGTTATTGTTTTTCCCGTACTTGTATATTATATTTGCACATGTTAATTGTTGTAGGTCATGTCTAGCCTCGTCACTACTTTGCCGGGGTTAGGCCAAGCACTTACCAGCACATGGGGTCGGTTGTGCTGATGCTACACTTCTGTGCCTTTTGTGCACAGGTCAGGAGATAACTTACAGACCGTCGTAACAGTTCTAGACCGGGAGCCGACCTTCAGTCCAAAGACTCCTAGATAGCTTAGGTGACGTCCGCAAGCTCGGAGTCTTTTCTATGTTATCTTAGTTTTTTTATTTGTATCAAGAAAGACTCTTGTGTATTTTTTTAGTCTGATGTTTTTAGTACTCCTTTAGCAGTCCATGAGTGGCAACACTAGATATTGGGTAGAGACATGTTATAAACTTCTGCACTTTGCTATTGTTTTCGTTAAAAGTCTTCCCCATATCTTTAATAATTTATCTTAATTTATTATACAGTTTTAGATTAATGCTTTATGAAATATTTAAAAAGGTTGGCTTGCCTAGCTCCGATAGTAGGCGCCATCACGACCCCGGTGGTGGAAAATTCAGGTTGTCACATAAATAAAAGCGGTGAAAATTTAAAACTAGCACATAGGTTCAAAATGTTTAAAGTCAGATAATTAAGTCGAATATAACAATTGAGCGACCGTGCTAGAACCACGAAACTCGGGAATGCCTAACACCTTCTCCCGGGTTAACAAAATTCCTTACATTGATTTTTGGTTTGCGGACTGTTAAACAGAGTCATTCTGGGTGTAGTGAATTCCCATTTCGATTGTCCTTTAATTGAAAAAATTCCCTTATACCCTTCCGGGTATAGTGAAAAAGGAGGTGTGAAAGCTCTAGCGACTCTGTTGGGGACATGAACCCGGAACGTTTGTTTAGGGTTCTGAATTCGAGCTCAGTTAAATTGTTATATTTGGCTTTATCTGATTTTGTTATATTTTTAGGCCTAGTATGCTAATTGTTACTTTTACCGCTTTGATATTCTGTAAATTGTATATAAATTGTTACGAAACCCATCTTCTCTCTGAGTCTTCTAAATCATGAAGAAGGGTGGACTTCATGTGGCTTCTTTTCTGTCTAGAGTCAAATCCCATTTTAGAACGAGGTTCAGATAAGTTGCTACGCCGGTGAAGCTTCTGTATTCCCAGTATGCTGCCTCCCCTTCGGCTCGAGCTGTCCGCTTTGGTAAAGCAGGTCTAGTACAACAAACCCAGATTTTGAACATAGAATAACTCAGTCTCAAGCTAGATCCCTAGTAGTAGGGGTGTACATAGGTCGGGTTGGCTCAGATTTTACAATTACCAAACCAAATCAATTGTGTCGGGTTATTAATTATAAATACCAAACAAAACCAATAAAACTCGGATTTTTCGCTCTCAAATTTTTTGGGTTTTCTCGGGTTTTCGGGTTATTCGGTTTTTTTCTAATTTTTTTCCAATAAAATCTTCATTGAACAAAATATATAAATTATGCTCAAAATATTTCTTTAATCCTAGTAAGATACAACTATAGAAAGTATTTTTCAAGAAAATAATACAAAATATGAGATGTGTCATGGCATTATCCTAAAATATTCAATTACAAAGAAAATAAAATTGTGTAATATCAATATTGCTAATTAAAAAGCCAAAATAAAAATAAACATAATCTAAAAGTACTAGGTCATGCTAAAATAAGTAGACTAATAAGGGAATATTAATTACATGACAAACGCTAAAGAAAAAATAAAAATAGGTTGCGCATTTTTATCTATATTATTGCATAATAAAAATAGATATTCAATACATTCTCGTTCATAGTATTGAATTGAATGTCTTTTGTTAGCATTTATATTGATTTTATTTGGTTTTAATTTGGCTTTTATTGGCATTATTTAATTTACTTATGTTAATGACTATAAAACTTATTGGTTCTAAGTCCAACCTTGAAATAATACATTAAAAGATAAAATTATGATTTTTTAAGAAATATTTAGAAAATACATCACAATAAGTATATTTATATATTAAGTATATCTAAAATTTCTATATATGTAATGTCGGGTTGGTTTGGATTTGGTTTGACTTTCTTTAGTTAAAACCAAACCAAATCAATTATGGTCAGGTTTTTTTTCCAACATCAAACCAAATCAAACCAAACTATGGTCGGGTTTTTTTCTCGGTTTGACTCGGATTATCGGGTTGGTGCGGTTTGTCGGTTTCCTTTGTACACCCCTACCTAGTAGGTATACTTGTTTGCATCATGTGCATTTGACTTTGGAGACTCAACACATGTGTTGGGTCTGTTAGGATAGGTGTAGCAAAAATGAAAAAAGACCATCCTGATGCATCTTGCTACTTGTGCGTTTATTTTCTTTGAACTTGCATGTTTTTCGGCTTTTGAATATTGGTAAAAGTTGAGAAAAGAGAAATAGCAGTGTAAGGGTTAAGTGAGTTAATCACCTGTCTCTAAAAAATAATGTCCAAATAATGCTGAAACTCTGCCGAATTTTTGAGAAAAATGAAATGAAAAAAGGAGTCTTATTTTCAGAAAATAGTTTATTTTATCTGCCCGAACTATGTATACCTGATTCTCGTCTTTCGGGGCGTGATACGTAGGCATCCCACATAGGTTATGGTGTTCCTAGTAAATCTTAGGTTCTTGGCTTTGCGGGGTCTTTGCCAAATTTTGCATTCCTAGCTATTTTTTGGCCAAATAAGTCGTTTTACAAAAATAGCCTCAATCATGTCTTGCAAGTGTCTGGTAGGGAATGTTATTGTCTCACATAGTGTTGGTTTAAGTTTTCTCATACAGGTGTGGATCTACTTATCGGAGTTTGGGCATGACAAATACCCCAATTCAGAAGTTGCTTAATGAGTTTTTTATGTCAACTTTTACTTTTTAGTTTTGTATAGTAATGCCGAGTTTTTTTAATTACTATTGTATTTTGTATCTGAAAAATGTGTTGTAAGTCAAAAATCAAAAAACAAAAAAGATGTTGCATTTTATATTTCCGTTATACATTTTCTTTAGATTACTAATTCTAGAAATGGAAAGAAAAAAAAAAGTTGAGTTTGTTTTTCCTTTAGGTAATTAATATCTAGGACTTAAAATGAATTATTTTTATTTTTCCTTTAAGTATATTGGGATCACAATTCAAAATAAAGAGAGAATTTTCTTTTAGTACTTCTTTAAAAGCTTTCTTTAAGGTGTTAATTCAAAATACAAAAAAAAAATTTATTTTCAGAGTTTCTCTTTTAGGCAATCAAATTTGAAATCCAAAAATATTTTTATTTGCTTGTTTCAAAATCTTGCGTCAGGATATCAAATGAAAATTCAAATCGTTTTTTCTGTGGTTTATTCTTTAGATTTTTTTCCTAAAAAAAGAATGAAATATATATATATACATATATATATATATATATATATATATATATATATATATATATATTTCACTTTTAGGATTTTCCTTAATAGTGTATTTGTTTCAAAAAGAAGAAAAAAAAGAAGAAGAAAAAGCATGCTCGAGTCTAGAATAGGTTATAGTGCATTCAGTGTAGAAAATTCAAAAACATTTCTTCTTTTACTTCCATTTGTCACTAGAGTAGTCATTAAGGTAAAAATAAAAAAGGGAAAAAAGAAAAAAAGAACATCAATTTGTTTTCTTTATTCCTAATCTTCAAGAACTATGCTTGGTCTGATTCATGCGGGATCATGATATGTAGGCAATCTCCATAGGATTCGACCGTAACCAAATGAAAAAGAAAAAAAGAAAAGAGAGGAAAAAAAGAGGGAAAAGCAAAACGAAAGAGAGAAAATAAGAAACAAAGAGAAAGAAACAATGGCACAACAAGAGGGAATGAGAGAACAAAAACAAATAGAAAACAAAAGCAAGAATGAAAGAGAGAGAAGAAAGAAAAAGAAAAGAAAAAGAAAAGAAAAAGAAAAGAAAAAGAAAAAAAGAGAGAAAAAAGAAAGAGAGAAAGTTTGCAATTAGAAATAGGGAAAAGGCAGGGATGATGCAAAGAGCGGAATAAATGCGTAATAAAAACTGTTAACTGCTTAGGTACATTTATTCCCCAAAATGTGTGGTTACCAATATGTTAAGATGCCCTAACGCTAACGTGATAGCTTCATTTTGTCAAATTCATAGCTGAAGGGTGGTTGGTTTATGGTTTTCATGGTAACTCATCCATACAACACAAGGTAAAAGAGCAAGGCAGTCATGGCTGGAAAATGATTGAACATGAGTGTTACTGATCCATCTAAGGGAATTGTTGAAACTGAGTTGAAAGAAGAGGTTTTGAGATTGAAAAGACATATGGCCGAAATGTACCACACTTGGATTAGTGGGTGTCAACCACTAGTCCCCGATGTCCAACATTATGCTCCAGACCCAATTGCCAAGGTCTCGGGCCTATACTCTAACACTGATCATTTTGATCCTCCCAATGAGACTACGAAGCTTGCTAAGACAGCGGAGCAAGATAAGATATCCATAAAGCTGAAAGGGTTTACGATACCGAAGTTTAAGTTGTATGATGGGCAGGGAGTTCCAATAGCCCACCTGAGAGGTTATTGCAGTGAAACGAGAAATGTTGGCGAGAAAGATAAGTTGCTAATGGCACATTTCAGTGAGAGCCTGACTAGGGAAGCTTTGCAATGGCATAAACGTCAAGATGTCGGGAAGTGGCATACATTGGGAGACACGACTCAAGCTTTTGTGCGGCATTTTCAGTATAATAAAGACATTTTCCCAAATCATTCCTCCCTATCTCAGATGTCAAAGAAACCCAAAGAAAGTTTTAGGGAGTTTTGGGTCGGATGGAATGAACAAGTTGCTCAGGATAGGCCTACCATTGATAGAAAAGATATCGCTGAGAGCTGCCGACGACAGGGCCCGGTGGTCGTTCCTGCCAAGCGTCTTCAGCCTTAGCTCCAACCCCATGTAGATATGTGATTTTTGACCCTCGCCGAGAATTTTTATATTTTTAGTGTAAAGTATTTAAATTAGGCCAAATATAGCTGTTTCAGCTAATTTTGACTCTTTTACTTTATTTTCGTCAAAAACAATAAAAATTAAAAAACATATATAATAAGTTTAGTTTATGTGTTTCTTCTAAATTTGAAAAATACAAAAAATAGTATCTTATTTTTATCTTTGTATTATTTCGAAAATACGAAAAAATAGTTTCATTAATGTTTCGTAGTTACTTTAAATTTTAATAAATAAAAAAATAGTATCTTATTTTTTATCTTTATATAATTTCAAAAATACAAAAATAGTTTTATGTTCAGTTTAATTAATTAGGATTAGTTTTTATGTGGTGTAGTATTTCAATCCTATTTTTAAAAGTCCTTTGCTTTGTCTAGAGAACCTTTTAGACTCTTATTTAGGACAAAGAGTAAATAAAAAAACCCTAGGAGCTTAACACAAAAGGACCTAAATGACTTAGGGACTAACTGGAAAATACACAAAAATAAAAACCTAGACCTAATACCTATAAATACCCCGTATACTCTTCAGCCGCAGGGGAGGGGAACATTTGAAAGGTTCAGATTTTACATCTTAGGTATTGTTCATCATCTTCTTGAACACCAAAACAAGACCAAAAACCCTAGAACCCATGGCTACTTCTTCTTCTTATTGAACAAACCACCAGCCTAACCACGACTCTCATTGCACAACCATCACCCTCAACCACGCCTGTCGCCAACCCTCGTCACAGCAACGAGCCAGAAACTCATGCTCCTTCACGTCCACAAACCCGCCTTTTCGGTTGCCAGCAACCTCCCGTCACGCCACCAACGACATCCAAACAACCTCCACCAGTCCAGCTCCTCTCCTCCAAATGACCATCGTCCTCCTCGTCGTCCCTCACCCTCACGAAAACAAAACCAAATGAACTACTATCGTCCACAAACCCACCATTTATGTCGTCCATACAACCTTCAGCTAGCCCTTATCCGGCTCGCCAATGCCACCAGTCAATACACCAGACCACCCTTTACCCGTCGTCGAAGGTCATGGATCGAGGTTTTGGTTCGAGGTCTTCTGGTTGGAGGTACGTTCGAGTTCGTCGTTGTTTAAGTCGTTGGTCGAGGTTCTGTTCGTTGGTTGCCGAGGTTAGAAGGTTACTGTTACTTCTTTCCATTTCTCTTGTCTAAATAAATTAGATTTTGTGAATAATTTGTGTTTGTAATCCTATGCATGATAGCTAAATATTCAGCTTATTTGGATGAAATACTTGGTGTTTGAGCATGTTATTGCTATTTGCCAATTTTTGGATTCTAACGGAATATAGTATACTACTGTTTTCTTCGATGTGCTTCTGAGTTACATCCAAAGTTTAATTTTGTTCTTTCATGTTTGGTGATTTATTTTTTAAGATGCCTACTATCATCAGCTAAGCTTTTAGACATTATAAAAATATGAATTCAATTCCTGATATGGAGTTAGGACAACTTGTAGATTCATTATTACCCAATATTCACCTTTTCCCTAATTTATTTGCAAAATTTGCTCAAGCGTTAGAAAGTATTTAATCAATTCATGAAATATCGTAGTCTGGCTTAGTTAAGTTATAAATCGTTAGGTATAATTTGAAGTATGCCATATTAGATAATGCAAATAGTGCATGGACCTCATTTAAGTAATCTTGAATCCTTAGGACTCGAGGCGTGCCGTTTAGCAAATTCCACGGCTCTCGCAAAGTTACAACGCGAAAGTGCTTTAGGCGTGTTAGTTTAATAATATTACCTTCTTAAAACTCGGGTGGCATTGATGCGACCCAAATCCAAATCTTGATGAAGTCAAAATGTCTCGATGACTACGGGTGCCTTGATGGTGACGTGGTCAAAGACGTGTTTTCACGACGTTGCAAGTCCTTTAAAATAAATAATGGTAAAAGCGGGTTTGTAAATAAAAGGCACGTAAGTTAGCATTTATTAAAATTAGATAAAATCAAATGCAATAGTTGAGCGACCGTGCTAGAATCAGGGAACCCGCGAATGCCTAACACCTTCTCTCGGGTTAACAGAATTCCTTATCCGGATTTCTAGTTCGCAGACAATGAACAAAGTCATCTTTTTCCTTGGTTCTGGATTCAATCGGTGACTTGGGACACCACTAATCTCCAAAGTAGAGACTCTGAATAATTAATAACTATATCCTGTTCCGATTGTTCTTTAATTGGAAAAACTCCTTTCCGCCCCTTTGCAGGGGTGTACAGCGAAAAAGGAGGTGTGACAGCTCTGGCGACTCCGCTGGGGAAAAGAACCCAGATTGTTTTGTTCAGGGTTCAAAATTCGATCTTAGATAAATGTATTTGGTTATATCTAATTTTCTTACATGTTGTGTGTGCTAAATGTTACCGCTTTAATATTATCTAAATTGTATATAAACTGTGCCGACACCCTTCTCTCTCTACCTCCGGGGATGTGCTTACTGGTAGAGACTCCCTATTCTGTTAGTGTCATACACTGAAATAAGAAAGAGGCTCGGACAAGTTACGAAGCCAGAAGGCCTTTTGGTTCCCGATAATTTTCCCCCTCCTCGACTCGAGTTGTCCGCTCGGGTACACTGTCGAGAACACAAACCCAGGTTTTGAACCTAGAATAAATTGACTTCATGCCGGATCCCTAGTAGGAACGCTTATTCGTATCATGTTGCATTTGAATTGAGAGACTCAACACAAGCGTTGGGTCCGTCTAGGACAAGCAACCTAAAATGAACATACCATCTTGATGCATCCTATGTGCTACATGTTGCATTTATTCAAGGGTAAAAGGTAATTTCGCGGACCAATGATAGTTGAGGGCAAATGAAAATGAAAAATAAAAAATAAAGAAAAAGAAGGACAAAGAAAAAGAGGGTGAAGTGTGAATATAAAGCAAGTATGGCCTAGTTATGTCTTTGTTTTTTTTATTTAGAAAAAAAAAGGCATGGAAAATTCAAAAAGATTTTGCATTTTTAAAAAATCATTTTGTGAAAGTCAAAAATCAAAAAAAAGAGGGAAAAAGAAAATTCAAAAAAGGTTTTTCATGTTTCATCATTTTTCAAGAAAAAACAAAAAAAGTATATATGTTTTCTCTAAATTAGTTGTTTTTTAATTCCCATCCGTTCCCAATCTGCCCGAACTACGCATACCTGATTCTCGTCTTTCGGGGCGTGATATGTAGGCAACCCACATAGGGTCCGGTCTTCTTAGTAAATTTTAGGTTTTTGGCTTTGCGGGATCTTAGCCAAATTTTACACTTCTAGCCACCTTTTGGCCAAATAAACCATTTTGCAAAGATAGCCTAATCATGTCTTGCGTGTGTGTAATAGGGAATGTTTTTATCTCACATAGTGTTGGTTTAAGTTTTCTCATACATGTATGGATTTACTTACCGGTGTTTGAGCAGGACATAGCCTAGGACATCTAGTCAGGATCGTCCATTCAGGAGTGGATTAAAAAAAGATTTCCTTTTCTTATTTTTGACTCTCTTTGTCTTTTATGTCATTTTTTTACCTTAGTTTTATATAGTAACGTCGAGTTTTGTTATTATTATTGTACCTTTTATTTTTCAAGGCTGTGTAATAAATCAAAATCCAAAAAAAAGATGTTGCATTTTATATTTTCGTTATAAGTTTTCTTTAGAATACTAATTGTAGAAATGAAAAAAATGGTTTTGAGGTGGTTTTTCCTTTAGGCAATTAATATCTAGGACTAAAAAGAGGCTATTTCTCTATTTCCTTTATTATATTAAGACTAAAATCCAAAAAAAAAAAAATAAAGAGAGAATTTTGTATTAGTATCTCTTTATGAGTTTTCTTTTTAGGTGTTAATTCAAAATTCAAAATGATTTTCTTTTGAGCTGTTTCTTTGGAAAATTAGCAAAAATGAAAGAAAGATTCTTTTTGTTTCTACTAGAATGTTAGGATATTGTACATAGAAGAAAGAAAAAAAACGTATTTTATCTTTGGTTTATTTCAGAGTTCCTCCCTTAGGTAATCAAGTTAAAATTTGTTTTATCTTTTTCATGGTTTGTTTCGAGGTCTTGCATTACGATATCAAATGAAGATTTAAAATATTTTTTCTGTGATTTATTCTTTTGATTTTATTCCTTAAAAAAGGGTAAAAAGATAATATTTTTCTCTTCTAGGATTTTTTCTTAATAGAGTATTTGCTTCGAAAAATTAAGTTTGGATTTTTAGGATTTTTCCTTAATAGAGTATTTGCTTCTAGGATTTCTCTTCTAGTATTTGCTTCAAAAATAGGTTATAGAACTTCCATTCTAGAAAATTCGAAAAAGGGTTTGCTGCTTCATTTCACTTTTCTCATCAGATTAAAAAAAAGGAGAATGTCAGTTTGTTTACTTTACTTCCGTTCTTCCCGAACTACGCAAAGATCTGATTCATGCGGGGTCATTATACGTAGGCAACCTATGTAGGGTTCGATCGAATTTTTTTTACTAAAAAAAGAAAAGAAAAAAGAAAAAGGAGAAAACGGGATGGAAAAATAGAAAGGAAAAGAAAAAAAGGGGTGAAATCACGGGACGTGAGAAATGAGAGGAAAGAAAGGAGTGATAATGAGAAATAAAAAAGGAAGAAAAATGATCAATAAGTGCTAGAAAAGCAAAGAGAAGAGAGGTTGAAATGAACAAATTGGGATGATGCCAACTGACCTGTGTACCCTCGAAGTCATTTTAGAACCGATAATTGTGATTAGGTGCCTTGCATACAATGTGATATTTTAGCTGTTAAATGCCCTAACGCTAACATGATGGCTTCATTTGTTTTATTTATAGCATAAAGTTGGTTGGTTTGTGGTTTTATAGTGGTAACTCTTCTATACAACACAAGGTCAAAGATTAAGGCAGTCATGGCTGGCAAAGGGTTGAACATGGGTGTTACTGATCCTTCTAAGGAAATTGTTGAATCATAAGCTGAGTTAAAACAAGAGGTTTTAAGATTGAAAAGACAGATGACCGAAATATACCAAGCTTGGATAAATGGTTTCCTCCTCCCTCAGTCCCTGATGCCCAACATTATGCTCCAGAACCAATTGTCAAGGCCCCGAGTCCATACCATCACGCTCGTCATTTTGAGCTTTCCAGTGAGACTACGAAGCTTGCTAAAATAGTGGAGTGGGATGAGATATCCAGAAAGCTGAAAGGGTTTGAAGTTTAATTTGTATGATGGGCGGAGAGATCCAGTAGCCCACTTGAGGGATTATTGCAATAAAACGAGAAATGTTGGCAAGGAAGATTAATTGTTGATAACACATTTCAGTGAGAGTCTGATTGGGGTAGCCTTGGAATGGCATGATCGCCAAGATGTCGGGAAGTGTCACACGCTGGGCTACATGGCTCGAGATTTTGTGAGACATTTTCATTACGGTAAAGACATTGTCCCAAACCGTTCCTCCCTATCTAGAATGGAGAGGAAACCAGGGGAGAGCTTTAGAGAGTTTGGGCTCAGATGGAAGAGCAAGCTGCCCGAGTCAATACCCCGATTGGTGAAGAAGAGATGGTTGAAATTTTCATGCAGGCTCAGGGGCTTGCCTACTTCAAATATTTGACCCCAGCCGTGGGCAGACCTTTCGATGATGTGCTAAGAATGGGGGAGTTCGTAGAACAGGGAATCAAGTCGGGCAAAATAATGAGTTGCTCGAAAGACATTTAGGACATCTCGTTACGCTCGGAAAGGAGAAAGAGAAACAGAAAAAGTGATCCAAATGACTCTCCTGATCAACATTTCTAATCGCGACATCATACCTGTGAATATTCTCGTGCATTGGATGACCCTACCCAACGTTACTTTTCTCCACAGGACTCCCAAAGACATACCTCACTCTCCAAGTAACCAGCTCCACGAAATACCTATCCACCCTCATGAGCATACCAGAAACCCCTTGGGTCAGGTTTTAGGCCAAATCAGGCATGTAAGAACGATAGGCTTCTGAAACGAGAAAAGGCTCTCACCCCTATTGGAGAATCATATGCCAATATGTTCCAAAAGTTTAAGCAAGTAGGCATGCTGAAGCCGATTCAGGTGAAGATGCCAAACCCTCTGAAATGTGATTTCTCTCTAAAGTGTGCATATTGCTCAAATGCTCCGGGGCATGACACAGAAAAGTGCTGGAAGCTGAAGAAAGCAATTCAGGAGCTTATTGACACGGGTAATATCGTCATGCAAAGTCCAGGCGCATCGGACACAAGCCAAAAGCCGTCGCCTACACATAATGGGGTAGACATGGTGGGTATGATTTGTTTTGAAAAGGAATGTGAGAATTCTCTAAGAGCCTTGGAGACCTAAAAACAATTTGCTGAGGATAATGTGACAAAATTTTGTAAAGTTCCTAATGTTGGTGATGCAAAATTCGGTGGCTAAGATGTCGTATTTTGTAATTGGCAAGATGCTCCATTCCTAGGTCAGTCGAGGAGGAGCTTTGGTGGTCTATTTTGTTGTCATTTCTGTTGTCCGGGTTATTTCAGGGTTGTAATTCGGATATTGTCTAGTGACTCAAACCCTTCTATCCTTTTATTTTGTCTTGTTTGTGTTGTTGAAGTAGCACGTTCAGTGTTGTTTAGGTTTGTTCCAAAGTTGTAACCCCAGTTTAGTTTGCTTATTTTGTTGTTCGAACCGTTTCACCATCTGTCGAATGCAATTCTTGTCTTTTGTTATTTCTAGTCATTTTTCTTTAATTAGTTCTTTTCTATCCATATGTTTAATGCTGGTTCTGGTGACATGACATGCACCTGTAATTCTAAGCCAGAGCTCAAAAGTTAGCTTAGTCGTGAAGAATTGAAAAAATTTTGAAGATAGCAGGGGCACTTGAGGGAAATAAGAATAGATATGGAAATTTTGAGATCAGTTGAAGCCCGAACCATGTGAAGCTGGGGAAAGTAAAACATAAAGAAATCGTAAAAGCAAGTTGGCCAAATTGACAGGGGGCCTTTTGTGGTAATGAGAGTAAGAGTGTTGGCCAATGGTGCGTTGTATTTAACGGATAAAGAAGGAAAATGTGCGGATATGGTTATCAATTCTGGCAATATCAAAAGATGTTACGAATGCTTGTTTAATTTTCTTGTTTGTACTTGGCATGTTTTGAAGATTGGGATGACGAAGGTACTTTGTTCTGCTATCGAAACAACATACCCCTCGTCACCCCTTTTGAGCCTTATTTAGTTTCTTTCATACTCCTCTTTCGGAATCAGTAGCAAGAATCAGAAACACAAGCATGAAAGATAAGAAAAGAAAAAAAAAAGAAAAAGAATGAAAAGAAAGAGAAGGAAAAAAAATAAGAAAAGAAAAAGAAAAAGAGGAAGAAAAAAAGAAAAGAGACAAAAAGAAAATGAAAATACGGAAAAGAGAAAATAAAAACAAAGGAAAAGAGAAGAAAATTCACAACAAAAGTAATTTCTATGACGTGAACTACGTTTGACTTGATCCCGAAAGGGTACGCATGCAGCCTCGCTAAGGTTCAGTTATACCAAAATAAAAGTCCAAAAATCCCCAAGCAAGAAACTGGGGCAGAAGTTGTGGTTGTTGTGAGAAGTCTGATTCTGAAAGTTGTAGATTTTAACCCATTAGAATTGCTTTGAGCCTTTTATACCCCTTCTTTCTAACCCTGTCCAAAAGCCCACATTACGGTCCAAAAAAAGACCTTTTGATAAGTCTTTAAGAGATGCCAAGTCAAGCAAGTAGAAGTGATTCATGTCAGGGGCAATACTCTGATCCAAACAAGGAAAATGAAAATGAAAATGAAAATGATCGAGCCAAATTGATGAAAACCGTCACGGGTACCACAAGGTGATGAATGCTGAGAGAAATAAAAAATGAGAGTCTTACTGGTGAAAACCTTCACAGGCACCTTGAGGTGATGGCAAGTTGAGAGAAAGAACAAATGAGAGAGGTTTTGTTGGTGAAAACACTTTGGGCACTACAAGCCGAATATGGAATGTAAATCAGATTGGATAAGCGGAGCATTGGAGCCCAGTTTCACAGCAAAAAGGTACAGCAAGACCTGAACATCAGATGTGCTTAACAGAATAGGCCACAAGTGCATGTCAAGGTCATTATAGTCGGTATCCACATCCGATAGGTTTCTACTTTGTAGTTTTTCTTGTTAGGAATCATCTCTTTCCTTTGTCCTTCACTTCGTTCCTCTGTTTTGTTCACTTCCTCTTCCTGAGTTTGTTTGGTCATAACAAGTGAGAATTGACTTCAATATTTGCCACCAGCTTTCCAATTACACAAAATGGGGTCTATCTAGCACATCAAAGTGTCACAAGTCAGGAAAAACAGCAAGAGGACTAACCTCGTAACAATAAACACTCTTTGGGATCCTTGTGAAATACAAAGGCTTGGTACATATCAATTTATGAACAGGGCAACAGATAGAGGGTATTGGGTCTGAATGGATCAAAGGTATTTTCTATGATAAAATTAACAAAAATGGTGGTGAAGCAATGACAAGCAGGGTTTCGAGTGGAAATCAAAGTTAATATGGCAAGTGAAGGAACAAAAGACCTCAAGGCAAGGGATAATGGTTTAAGTCAAGAAATAACAACATGCGCAATGAGTGAGTCGCAATTGTCGTACTTTGGGATTCATGTGAAACAAAAGGTTTTCATGAGCAATGCAACAGATAAAAGGTATTGGGTCTAAACGGAGAAGAGGTATTTTCTGTGATAAGGGTGGAAAAGAAATTGGTTAGTCAATAAGCAAGCTATGTCTTTCAAGGTGAAATCAAAAACATCATGGCATGTGAAGGACCAATCGCCGCAAAGTCAAGTCCACAAACCAACCACCATGTTTAAACTGACAAGTTTTCTTTGTTTGAAGCAGGGACGGAAGCTATATTCATACCAAAGCTTGGAAGGTTTAAATTCTCAGGTGTAATGCCCCAATTCTGCTTACGCAAAGAGTATTGAGAAAATCACACATCACCACTAGGAGAAGCATTTCCTAGTTTGGTTTTTCAAGTTATATTTTCTTGTAGGAGACGCACTTTTTGAACTGAGGTTTTACCCTTAGGAGATGCACTTCCTAGCTTGGATCATATGAGTTTGAGTCACAGATGGTTTTACCCCTAGGAGACGCACTTCCTAGTCCAAGTTTTCCAAATTATATTTTTTGCTTAGGAGACACACTTCCTAATTTGACAGTTCATACATAGGAGACGCACTTCCAAGTCATTGAGATTTTACCCCCAGGAGACGCACTTCTTGAATTTATGTTTCATTTATAGGAAACACACTTCCTAGTTTGAGTCATTGAATTTTAACCCATAGGAGACACACTTCCTAAGTTGAAAGTTCAGTCGTAGGAGACGCACTTCCTAGTTTAAATCATTGAAATTTCACCCCTAGGAGACACACTTCCTATTCTGATTCATTGAAGTTTTACACATATGAGACACACTTCCTAAATAGAGAAGTTCATTAGCAGGAGACACACTTCCTAAATTGAGGTTTCACCCCTAGGAGACCCACTTCCTAGTTTGAGTCATTTAAGTTCGTCCCTAGGAGACGCACTTCCTAGTCTGGTTCATTGAAGTTCTACCCATATGAGAAGCACTTCCTATGTTGAGCTTTACCCATATGAGACGCACTTCCTAGTCTAAATCATTGAAATTTCACCCCTAGGAGACGCACTTCCTAGTTTGGTTCATTGAAGCTTTACCCATAGGAGACGCACTTCCTAAATTGAGATGTTCATTAGTAGGAGACGCACTTCCTAGTTTAAGTCCTTGAAGTTACACCCATAGGAGACGCACTTCCTGAATTGAGATTTCACCCCTAGGAGATGCACTTCCTAGTTTGAGTCATTTAAGTTCAACCCTAGGAAACACACTTCCTAGTCTGGTTCATTGAAGTTTTACTTGTAGGAGACACACTTCCTAATCAAGGTCTTTCAAGCTATTCTTTTAGGAAACACACTTCCTAAACTGAGAGTTCATTCATAGGAGACACACTTCCTAGTTTTAGTCACTGAAGTTTTCACCCCTAGGAGACGCAATTCCATGTCTTTGTTATTTACATTCACCCCTAGGAGATGCACTTCCTAATTTGGTTCATTCATGTTTAATTTTAGCAGACGCATTTGTTAGTCAAAGTTCTTGGTTTTACTCATAGGAGACGCACATCCTAGTCTAGTATTTGGTTTACTCTCATCATTGCATTAATAGTATAAGTGGCTTACAATTTTGCTACAACTCACAAATCTTCCTAGTGCAAAATGTGGCAGAAAATTTTGTTTGTTTTGTTTGTTTTGGTTGCAGGGTCCCACATGGAAAACAAGGTAACACAGAAAGTTTAGCAGTCAGGAGCCCGCTTGAAGAACAGAGGTGATACAATTCAAATTTAGTTTTCAATTAATTTCTTTGTTTATTTTGAAGTCAGGAATCCGCCTGGAGAACAGAGACATGCATTTCGAATTTTAGCAGTCAGGAGTACGCCTGGAGAACAGAGACATGCATTTAAAATTCAGAAGTCAGTAATCCGCCTGGAGAAAAGAGACATGCATTTCAAGTTTCAGAAAATAGGAGCCCGCCTGAAGAACAGAGGTGATACAATTAAGATTTTGGCTTTCAGTTGGTTTCTTTGTCTATTTTGAATTCAGGAGCCCGCCTGGAGAACATAGGAATACATTCAAGTTGCTAAAGTCAGGAGCTTGCCTGGAGAATAGAGGAATACATTCAAGTTGCTGAAGTCAGGAGCCCGCCTGGAGAATAGAGGAATACATTCGAGTTTTGAAGTCAGGAGCCCACCTGGAGAACAGAGGTATTACAATTCAAATTTTAGTTTTTAAATTCTCATCCAGTAACATGTACCAGTTTTCAAACTGAGGCAGAAAGGTTTTTTTCGTTGTGACTATTTTTTGAAGTCGGGAGCCTGCCTGGATAATAGAGGAATACATTAAAGTTCAGGAGTTTGAAGAAGGGATAACATCTCAGTTAACAATTAAAAGCGGCAACAATGGATTTCACCTGGAGAGCAAGGGAAGACAACTCAATTTTCAAGGGAAAGCAGTATCGACGGAAAACAAATCAAGTTCAAGGGAAAGCAGTTTCGAAGGAAGACAGTTCAAGTTTCAAGGGAAAATGGTTTAAGGTGTAGAGCAGGTTTGACCTCAAGGCATACGATTCGAGATGGCAGCAAGAATGAGTCTCACTCCAAAATAAAGAAAAGAAAAAAAAGAAAATAAAGAAAGAAAAAGAACAGAAGAAGTGCGCTCCAAAGTTCAGAAGCAGGGAAAGATTTGAACTGCTCAAGACATGGTTGAAGTCATGAGAACTACATGCCCGGTCTTGATCCAAAAGCTGAAGAATATTGAACCAACACCTGTGGCTAACAAGCATCATGAATCAGATCAAGGTCCACATGAAGTACCAACCAAGACTCAAGATCAAGCTTCATAAGACTCATAGATAGGAATCTTGTAACTCGTAGCTGATATGCTTAGTTATTCTTTTTCAGTTTTGATTTTGATGGAATAACAGAACTGCGGACCGGAGCCTCAGACGGAACCTTGACTCGCAACCTCGGTACTCCATTAGCTCGTTCACTTCTGAACTACACGTGGCCTGATTCCTTTATAGCCAAGGATATGTAGCCAGCCAGATACTAAGGCTCGGTCACATTCCTTTTTTTATTTTAGTCTCTCTAAATAAGGGTCGGGTTGAAAAACATATCTAGTCGTTCTTTTTATGAAAACTCTTTGTGTTTCTAGTCAAAGAGGGGCAGTTGTAGATATGTGATTTTTGACCCTCCCCAAGATTTTTTATGTTTTAGCGTAAAGTATTTAGTTTAGTCCTAATATATCTATTTCAGCTAATTTTGGCTCTTTTACTTTATTTTCGTCACAAAAAATAAAAATTAAAAAAAAATATATAATAAGTTAGTTTATGTGTTTCTTCTAAATTTGAAAAATACAAAAATAGTACCTTATTTTTATCTTTATATAATTTCGAAAATACGAAAAAAAAATAGTTTCATTAATGTTTTGTAGTTACTTTAAATTTGAAAAAATGAAAAAACCTTATTTTTTATCTTTATATTTCGAAAATCCAAAAAAAGTTTTATGTTCAGTTTAATTAATTAGGAATAATTTTTATGTGGCGTAGTATTTCTATCCTATTTTTAAAAGTCATTTTCTTTGTTAGAGACCCTTTTAGACTCTTATTTAGGAAAAAAAATAAATAAAAAGACCCTAGGAGCTTAACTCAAAATGACCTAAATGACTTAGGGACTAACTGGCAAATACACAAAAATAAAAACTTAGACCTAATACCTATAAATACCCCATATACTCTTCAGCCGCAGGGGAGGGGAACATTTGAAAGGTTCATATTTTACACCTTAGGTATTGTTCATCATCGTCTTGAACACCAAAACAAGACCAAAAACCCTAGAACCCATGGCTACTTCTTCTTCTTCTTGAACGAACCAGCAGCCCAACCACGCCTCTCATCGCACAACCATCACCCTCAACCACGCCAGTCGCCAACCCTCGTCACAGGTGCGTGTATTGCTCCAATTCCCCTGGGCATGACATAGAGAAGTGTTGGAATCTGAAGAATGCGATTCAAAAGCTTATTGATGCAGGTGACCTTGTCGCGCCAAATGAAGATGCAGCAGGCACCAACCAATGTCCATCGCTTGTGAATAATAAGACGCACATGATGGGTGTGATTTATTTTGAAAAGGAATATGAGAATTTTTCTGAGAGCCTCGGAGTTCCACATGCTGCTAAGCTTTTAGCGGTATTAGAGGTTGATCCTGAAAACGGGTTGGCAAAAGGAACCCAAAAAAAATTTGTTAAGAACAATGTGATGAAGACTTGTGAAGTTCCTAGTATTGTTGATGTCGAATTTAGTGGCTAAGATGTTGAGTTTGAGGATTGGAAAGACGCTCTTTTCTTGGTTAGCCAGGGAGGAGTTTTGGTGGTTCACGTTGTTGTCATTTCTCTTATCCGAGTTATTTCAGGGTTGTAATCTGGATATTGGCTTGTGATTCAAACCTTTCTATCCTTTTATTATGTCTAATTACTTTATTCATAGTATCTCATGGGACCAAATTGGCACATTTTAAAATAATTGTTCCATTTGGGACCAAAGATGATCCCAAGTTCCTGAAGATATACTGTTTTTATTTTTGAGTGAGAGACTCGACGTCGAATCCCCGCAGCACCAAATAGATATCTAAAACGGAGCAAGCTGAGAAAACTAGCGATATGATTACCAGATAATCCGACTCGAGTTCGAGTCTCAGGCACCACGAGCCTCTTTGAATATGAATCACTTAGTTCCATAGAGAAATACAGACCTTAATTAACTACCTTATTCACAGCAAATAAGAACCCACCAATTAATCAATAAATTCGAATTGAAATACGCATGCTAAAATATTATCAGAATTCCAACAACTGGACCTGAATCAACCTATCACTTAATGTAACTTTCTAATCACAGAACCATAGATTAAAACACAAAGCAGGCCTGCATTCCTTTTATTAACATGTCTAAACATGGAATAACCAAAACCAAAATGTACTGAACTTCATGCATTGAATTCAAACACTGCATACAATAACATACCAAAGAAGTAATACGCAATACATGTACTAGAAAAAAACCCTGTATTTAGCTAATAGAAATTACTATATTAGCCTTCGCTACAACTAAAAGAACTAGCTAATCCAAATATATCTCATGAGTTCAAAAACAGTATCTAGTTAATTACATAACATGATGATCTATATATCAACAAGGCTAATGTACTATATCGATTCGAATGAACTCAACCCCCATCAGCCAAAGCGTAGACAACAGAATATTTTGGATTCAAAAAATGAGATAACACAGCCCGAAAAAAAACTTCAAACCAATAGCTAACCCAACAAATTTTGAGGAATCAAAACCACTAAAAATCAGTCCCAATCAATGGAACAGTAAACTTCAACAAATCTCAGACCAAAACCCTTTCAAACTCAAGATCAAACCATCTCAAATTCCCAAAATGAACCAGATTGTTTTAGAGTGAAGAACCTAAAAACTAGAAACAAAATTCAATAGAACAGTGATTTCTTTTAAAGTTTTTCCTAGCCGCCTCTGACTTTCTGTGTTTTAGCTCTTAAAATTCTCTCTTGAAAGGCAAGGAAAAGTGCCTTTATAGGCAAGCCAATAGGGAAATCTTCAGATTTTAGTTTTTACACTTTACCCCTTTTCGAATTTTCATTTTTGCTTAGCTAACCTCTAATTATTGACTTGCTACCCAAGTTTTAATAACTATACATCTGAAATTTCACTAACGCCCCTTACTAGAAGTTTCCAAATTAGTTACTAAGAGATTCCCTATGTCCTATTTCCAAAACGACCCCTTTATGACCCTGTTATTACCCCCTAAACTCAATGGGTCCAACTGACCCAAGAATTAAGCCAGCCTTGGGCTTAACAAGAACAACTCGGATTCTTGCCCATTTGGGCTTTCTAATTTCCAGAAACCAAATTCAGGCCATAAACCATAATCAACAATCCTAATAGGTTGAACAAGAAATCTCAGTAGAAAACCAGCTATTCTTTAGCAAGAAACCAAAATAAAAAAAATAGGCGAGAATTAATCCCATGAGACAATTCAAACAAACTAAACATTTAACAAATTAAAGCATGCAAACAGATACAAATAAAATAAAAGAACAAATATGTGACAAAGAGGAGAAGAGGAGATGGAGAAGAGATTAAGACCTGAATTTAAACTAAGACGAAGAACAAAGAGAATGATAACTGAGAACACCTAACGTGGATGGCCAACCTTGAAGTCACTCTTCGACCTTTCGATTATGACCAAAAGGAGTCTTAATCATGTGTTCACAAGGGAAAACACATGAACAAGATCTATCTTGGCCTCAATCTTTAATAACTCCGTCGATTTTGGAATCTGGAAATATTAGGTTTCAAGTTTAAGATTTGATGACTTCAAGCAATATTTGAGGGCAATGGGTTAGCTAGAGGGTGCCGTGGTTGGTCTAGGGTATCAATCTGGGGTCGATTGGGGAAATTTGGGTTAGACCTCCCCTCTTCAATTCACAATTCGAGCAGTTTGGTTGGGATTTGAGGGAAAAAGGGGTGTGGATTTGGAAATAGGAGGAAGAGAAGAAGCTAGGGTGTAATTTTGGTGGAGATTAGAGCAACGCCACCGGCGGAGATGATTTTTGGAAGGAGGTGTGCGGCGGAGATGGTGGGGGTTCTCTGAGGAGTGGGGTGAAAGAGACAGGATTGGGGCGGTAGGGTGTTGTTCGGACACTTATATATTGAGATGACACCACTTGCCAACCGTTGGATCCTATAACCTCGTCGAACCATATTGGGTTTAGTTTAAACAGGGTCGTTTGGGTCAGGGACGACGTCGTTTTGTTGGGATGGGGAGATGGATGGATTTGGGCCGGTTCAGGGGATTAATTCGTCTGGGTTTTTTTGGTAAGCTTGACATGGGCCAGCCCAAATTTGGGCATGTTTATTCAAAGACTCACTTTCTTTTAATTTTCTTTTCTTTTCCTTTTCAGCTTAAAAATAAAAATGCAAATTAACTCTAAAACTAAATTAACTCACCCAATTATATTAAGTTCTGATTGATAATCAACACCATTAATTGAATACCAAAAGGAAACATAAACAAAATTCACAGCTAAAATTAAACAAATCAAACAAACTAATTTGTGTGATTTTTATATTTTGTAAAACTCTAATTACTAATTAATCTAATATATCATTAAATCCTAAATGCAAATGCAATACGTATTTTTGTATTTTCATGAAGTATATAAATTAAAAATACACACAGAAATGCAAACAATTAACTCAAAAATGCTACAAAAATCCACAGAATTGTAAACACTGCAATTAACTATTTTATTTTGAGTTTATGTGAGTTATTCATATAGGGAAAGAATCACGTGCTCACAATTAGTTCAGTGCTTTAAATTTATTTTTAAAGTTATTTTAACTATTTTATATTAAATAAAAGGGAAAAATTGGCTATTTAACACCTGGCCTATTATTCATGCAATTCTAGCCCCAATTTAACCCCACCCCGTCAGATTTTAAATTAACCCAATTGACCCAAAACTCAATTAAAACTAACCCATCCCAATCGCTAATCTAACCTGGCCCAGCTCCGAATCAATCTGAGCCATTGATCAAATAAGATCAACAACCCAGATCTTTTTTCCTTTATTGAATTCTAACCTACCCCCCATTTTTACCCCTCATTCTTCGAGACCGGTCTCTCTCTACTTCGTCTCTTCCTCTCCTACTTCTCTCTAGAACCTTCTGGTTCTTCTTCTACGATGGCCTTCACCATCTCTTCGCCCAACTCCTGCCTCACCTCTATCGACCACCAGCACCGTGAAGCCTTATGTCACTAATTCCCTCTATCCTTGAGACCCCAGAAGCCTCCACCATACAAGATGGCCACTGAAGCTTTGCCTGGTTGTTTCTGGCCTTTCTCCAATTGGGTTTTAGTACGATGGTGCTATAAACCCGTTATTACTGAGTTTCACAGCCAGGTTTCTCTCATTTCTTACTGATTTCTTATGAAATCCTAATCTCAACCCAAACTCTTAAATCTCTGTAGTTTTTACGATTTTTTAACTCGCACCTTTATATTTTACACTACTATCTACTCGATCTTTACGATTTCTCAAATTTTAAATGTTTTGTTCCCCTTTTGAAACTAGGGTTTCTGAACCCTTTTTCGAAATCACTTTATTTTCTGATTTTGATTGCTAGTTCGTGATTCTCAGTACTATTTCCTAAATGTTTTGCTTAAGTCTGATGAAACCTTAACTTTGTATGTTTGTGTTTGCATTATTTGCTTGTTTTGTCTTCTGGGTTCTTATCCGAGTTCCATGCTCTTTCCTTTAATTTTGTTGTTAGTGTTTCATTCCCCTACCATTCTGTGCTCTTCGCTTAAAGTTTCTCAGATTGCTTACATGTTGATTTTATACTGATTCTTCGAGCCCTCTTTGAGACTGTGATACTTGCTTTAAAATTGTGATTCTATGTATTCTCCCTATAGTTTGAATTTCTTCCTTAATTTGTGGGATACTTTCCTCGGTTAATACTGATTTCCTGGGTTTTTAGTCTCGTTCATTCTTTTGAAAACTATTTTTCATAATTACACTGGTATTTTGCCCTATATATGTGCACAAATTTGTTGATTGATTTGCCTGGCCTATTTCCCTAATTAGATGGTCATGTACCTAGTCTTTATTGCATACTTTATGCTACTCTATTTTCGTATGTGATAATACCTTACTTTGTGATTTCTTTCCTTTTAAATGACCAATTATTACTCTTGATTTGGATTCCTTAATTAAAGGGAAGTCTATATACTGATTTGATTGTGATTGATGACAGTTCCTTAATTAAGGGACGGATACCTTGTTTGTTTACTCGTATTCAGTACTATAAGTACTCCCGATTCTCTTTTGCATAAAACACACTAATAGAAACCAACATACTGCATATCACAAACACAGACACACACACACATCAATAGTATTACTCTCTCTCTCTTGTGCTACTTCTCTCTTTTGCTCTTTTGCTGCTCCCTGCTCCTGACTATTATTAGCTGGATGAAAGCCAAGGCTAATACTATGAAATTCCATGGTCCAAACCAATGTGTTTATTACTACTTTAGTCTGTTTTATTCCTAATTATTTTCTACTTATGCTTTTGATGTGCAACATGTGATTGATTCCAAGTTTGCCTGTTGATACTAGCATGCTCAGGACTACTGTTTGTTACTGATCTTACTTGTTATGATTATATTATGTTACTATTTACTTTTGTGTCTAAATCGACTATTTTAAGGTCTCTTTAAACTCTTTTTGATTTTGTGTACTCATGCTCAGCAAATTTGTATAAGTCTCTGTATATTTATGTGATCTATTTGTCCTCTTTGCCCATTACCCTTGTGTACAACTCTCCAACTCTTTAAACTCTTCTACCTCCCTTTCCTGCACTTCACACTACTCTTATAGATTAGGTTATACCTCCTTCGTGTAATCATTTCTTTGGGTACCTCTGAGTACTCACTGAACTTTGATGCAAAAGGCCGGTAATACCACACTGCACCTGTCCAACAATTTTGGCAAGTGTTTGGTGCTGGTATTGGCCAGGGACCCAATGGGGCCTTAGCGAGCTTTGCCGCACTCAGACCATGGCAAAGGCTGTGAAACTCGAAAGGAGTGGGGTTGGAATATTGGACCTGATTAAAGGCTCCCTATAGAATAAATTCTTATTTTATTATTTATTAATGTAATTCAGCTATCATTTTTTTGTAATACTTTGTAAATTAATGATTGGGGTTGGATAGTGAATATGGGGGTTATGAATGCTTAGTTTAAGTAATGGGTAGAAAACATGCTTATAGGACTTTATTTAGATATTTGCGCAGTAGATATCTTGTATAGGACATGCATACCATGCATTAGAGATCCCGTTCTAGGCTCTTTACTTTCAGCTTGTTCTTATACTCATTTCATAACCATAATCAGTAAATAAATAGAAAATAACTGTTGTGAGATTACTGTTGCATTCTTATTAGCATTTAGAGACCATGTTTTAGGAACTTCTATGTGCATTAGACATCCGGTTACTTAGAGTTTTTCTTTTGTCTGAGTTGCAATTGTCAAATGTCGATTAGCAATCTTAATCTAATAATACATGTATGGTTAACTGTATGTGTTTGATTTATTAAAACTTGAGATTAATATGCATGTTCACCCTTTAAAATAATTAGGAAATGCATTTGATGTCTAGACAAACTTTAGGCCAAAATAAGAATCGCTTAATCGTGTGTTTACAAGTTTAAGACTAACCAACCTCTTTTAATTTAAACTCTGCCACCCCATTCTTGTTTTGACTCTTTGGAAACAAATTTTAAAATCGTGTATCTATTTACTCTCACTATTGTTTTTCTGATTTTTGTTCCATTATGTTTTCAAACTACTGGGTTACCTTTTTTGCACAGAATAGTGATGTTTTGATACTTGTCCTATATCTAAATAAGCTACTGTATTTTCAAGCTACTACTTTATTTTTCAAAACCATGTTTTTACAATTCCCATATCTTTTTACTAACTCAACTGTTGTTACCTATTCTTTTTCATTAAAAAAACTCTTTATCTTTGAGACTTTAAATGTGTTTGACATGTGCTAATTACGTTTTCACTTGTGGAGGGATCTGCAAGCCTTATTTGTTTTCGTGTGTTACCTATATGTGCAGTCCTATTTGTTATGTATATCGCTTAAAAAATTTTATCCTATAAACCCAAGGGATTAGCCTAGTCCCTACCTTGTAGGAACAGTGGTCCTAAATACCCTCTAGAACTTATAGGACGGGACGAGTAATAGCACACAATAATCATGCGTGACCAACTCACGCTTTTAATAAACTTTATAGGGTGGGAAGCGTAGAATATGAAGATGATGACTGATGCGCTAATATCACGTGCCACCCCTCTTTTGAGGAGTGACTGTTGGGTATTGCATTGAAGTGATCCACATTAATCGTAAACCTAGGACCCCTCTCCCTTTATTTTCTTCCATCTCTTCTCGTAAAGCTATTTAAAATCATTTTCATCGATTTCTGCCTTCTCTACTTACCTTAAAAAGATTTCAACATATTTGCAATGTTATATGCAAGTCCCCTTTATTTGAGCCCTTAATTGCTTATTTGATTACATGAAGTAACAACTGTAATTTTGGACGGGAACCACACTAGTGGATCTTGAGGGGTTCCTAACACCTTCCCTCGAGATAATTTCTAGCCCTTACCAAACTCTGGTTCTTCAAACTCAAAACCCTTTAGTGTCCTAATGCACTTTAATCATTAGGTAGCATATCTTCAATTCCAAAACCCGAATCCCAAAGGGGAACAAGTTGTCTTCCTAAATGTCGTGAACCCGATTTCTCCCTAGAAAAAGGGAGCGTCGACAGCATGGCGACTCTGCTGGAGATTTCATTAGGCTTTTACCATTTCATGTTACTTATGATTTTACTGCTTCCTTATTGCTTTTATTTAATATCTTTATCCATTTTACTTCGAAACTGACCTGGCTTTTTATTTTTTTCTTTAATGTTTTCTTTTACCGCTTTTCTTCAATGCTGTCTTATTTACTGCAATTATTGTAATCATTAATTTATGAACGTGAAAATACAAGACAATTTGTTTCATTCTTGTAATTGCATATTCAACATTATATTCCACTCGTGCCAAACCAAATACCATAGCAACGTTTATAATGAATGGTTATGCTCTTCCGATATTATCATCCCTAATTTTGGCAAAGGCGTATTTGCAGTAAAACCAATCAATCAGCGATGCAATCGACAATTCCGTGCATTTCCCTCTTGAGTTTTCCGCTCAAGGGTACTGGTCTAATACCTTATAGAAACCTTACTTTATTTAACTGTGCATGTATCATGGTAAAACCTAGCCGAGTTAGTTATGTTGTCCACCTAATAACTCTTTAAGATAGCCTTGTCCAAAGTCCACCGAGTTTTCTTGATACCCAAACGGAAATCACCATATTCTGTACATTTATTTGGAGAACTAAATGCTGCTTATGCTAATTATTTCTTTAAATAGTCGAGTCCGGCGGGGTAAGGGTCTAACAGTTTGTTTTGTAGAAAATAAGCCACGAAGTCCCAAATATGGCATGGTAACTAACATTCACTTGAGGTTGCTAAGCTGGTGGGAATACCTTCAATCCAGTGATCAGACTCTCATCCGCAAATATTTGGGAAATCCAAACGGACAACAAAATCATAAAGGATACAACTTTATTCTTGGATAGCGACAAATCTGTGTTCCGCTTTAGGGACCTTGAAATAACACCTTTGCTCGAAGAAATAGGAGGGTTAGCTGGTATTCCTTGGGAGACTCCGGGTTCGCTTATGCCAGAAAATCGCAAGGGTAGGGGTTTTTTAAAAATGATGGGACTAAAGAAGAACACAGACTTGACTTGCTTGAAGCATTCCTACATTCCTTTTGACTATCTGTACGAAAGGTATGACCATAGCAAGTCCTACCACACTTACCTGGATGAATTTTACCTAACATCATTGGGGCATATCCACCGAAGGCTCTTCATATTTATATTCTGCTTCTTGGGGATTATAGTATTTCCTATGAAGAAGGTTAGGATCCACACCAGACTGGCCATGTTCACGAAGACTTTGATGGAAGGAATTGGCGGGCATCCTTTTAGCATAGTACCTATGATCGTGGCTGAGATGTACCGAGCCCTGGAAAATTGTCAACGAGGGGCCAAACACTTTGAGGGTTGTAACTTACTACTCCAACTCTGGCTTATAGAGTACCTCCAAAAGTGTGAGTATCGACAGGAGATTCTTCACAGAGACTGGGATGATCATATCACCTTCCATCAGCCAAGGCGAATAAATTATATGCCTAACATGTTCACTGAACTAGAAGATGCTAAAAGGTGGGTAGAGTTATTTGAAAATCTAAAAGAGGATCAAGTGCAATGGATATTAGAATGGTTCCCTACTAAAGAGCTATCCGATCTCGGGTTGCACCATTTCTTATATGCATCGGTATGAGAGGAACTTATCCTTATGTCTCTCTCCGAGTCATGAGGCAGGCAGGAAGAAAGTAGATTATACCAAGATTCGATATAATGAGTCACTTCAAGGATGATTTTCAAGCTGATGATAGCCCTCACGAGTGCCAAGCTCAACACATGTGGCACTGAAAAATGATCTTGGGGAAAGATTTTATTGAGCCAGACAGATACCATGACGGTTGTTCGCCATACTACTCAGCTTGGATGGAGGATAATCACAATGGTTTGGGTCATCCCGGGTTTGTTCGAGGTCATAGGATCATTGACAAAAAGCACGAGGCACAGATTAAGTACAACCAATTACGCAAGAGGATTTGAGAGTGTGAAAGCGAATATCAAAAAATTCAAGAAGCTCATCAGAAGTTGATTGAAGAATGGAAAGATATGGCTGTCAGCGCCAATAAGCGACTGAGATATTTAGAGTAGGGTTTAGAATAGTTGGAAAGGAAGTTCATACAAAGGATTGAAACTGCCAGAATGCTGAAGGAAAGGAAGGAGGACACTTGGCTAGAGCCTTTTTGCTGCTGGGACTACGTGATCTGGTGAAGTTGTTTGATGGAGATAAAGATGTCGAGTCTAGAAGGTCCTTCTGGGACAAAGTATATAGGAGTCTTTTATTTTTCTATGAAAATGTAATAAGACCAATGATCATTAGTGATATTTTACTTTTCGCTATTTTACTGTCATTTTGGGATTCGTCTTATTTTTATCAATATAATGAGGCATTTTGCATTATAAGTTCTCCAAATTAACTTTTCGCTAGGCCTACCTCGGGCACAATGAGGCACCCAAATTAGGACATGATTTATATTCTTGCACTATGTGTTTAATTATTGCAACGTTTCTTCTCATGAGCCTTACTAACTTGTTACATTGTTTTGTTTTTAGTTTTGTTTTATTCCCCTCCCCAAAAGGTTAGTTCGTGCACTTTGGCATCATCATACTCTACAAGATCTAAGTTCCCACTACCTCCTCCTTCTCCGAGTCCTATCAAAAACAAGAACAAGGAAAAAATGGAAGATTTGAGCAACATCAAAAAGAATAACTCGGGTGAACGGGTAGAGGTCACTCTGGGTATTCAGGTTTCCAAGGAAAGTGCCGCCCAACTTCAGCAGAAGTTACTAAAATTTTAGGAAGCGTTGGACCAAGTTCGGAACTTGGCAAACTTATCATTTTCCCTTACTACCCCAATGTCAACTTTCCCAACACTCTAAATCCCGCACCTACAAAAAACATACCAAAGCCACAAAAACAACTCGCTCCCCATCAACAATGAACCACATGCCACATTTCAAACAATACCCCCACTGCTTATCCCTAAACCACTAAACACCACAAATGATCATCTCCACAACACTCCCATCTACGTGGAAACCACGGCACACTATACTCAACTAATTTCAAGCACACTTGAGTCTGATGACAAAGACTCTCTTATCAGGAACTTGGCCGCAAAACTCAAGAAGCTGACTAGCCAAGTCCAGGGTGTCGAGGGAAACAAGGGTATCGAGGGGATGGATTATGAGGACCTTTGTATTCAGCCAGATGTCTAAATCCCTGAGGGGTACAAACCACCCAAGTTCAAAATGTTTGATGGCACAGGGACAAGCCGGTCGAAGTCTAAAGGGATGAAAAGATCCGCATGAAGCTCTTTATAATAAGTCTGAAAGAGGATGCTCTATCTTGGTACATTAGCCAAGACCCCAAGAAGTGGACAAGTTAGGTAGGTATGGAGTTTGATTTCATTGATAGGTGCAGATTCAAAAGAATGCTCCAGATATATTCTACATCCAGAATTTGAAGAAGAAACCTACAGAGACATTTCGCTAGTATACTACTCATTGGAGATCAGAGGCTCCTAAGGCTAGGCCGACTTTAGAAGAAGAACAAATGAACATGTTTTTCATCCGGGATCAAGACCCACAGTATTATGAGAGGTTGATGTTGATTAAAGGCTAGAAATATTCCAACATCATCAAGCTAGGAGAGAGGATCAAGGAAGGTATTAAAAGTGGTATGGTCACAAACTTTGAAGCGTTGCAGGCCACCAACAAGGCTCTACAGTCTGGTGGCGCATCCAAGAAAAGGGATGTGAGTGCCGTGATGGTTGCATAGAGAACAAAATTCTTAATAAAATACCAAACCTACCCAATATCTCCTCTCACATATCAACCTACCCGAAATTACCAAGCACCCTCGTCTTCTCACTAAGCTCCACAGCCTACTTACCAATCATCTCCCCCCCAATATCAACCTACCTAACCAATATATTCCCAACTCGAACTTGTCTACCAAGCCTATAATGCTTAGCCCTCTTACTATCAATAACCTCCCAGTCCCCAAAACTTCTAGACCTCGATAAATTTCGACTGTAGACCTCCCAAACAATACACTGCCATCACCAAACCAATGGACCAGCTGTATGAAAGACTCAAAGCTATTGGTTACGTCACCCCTATCCCTACCATAACTCCAGAAAATCATTCCCAATGGATCAACTTGAACAAAACTTGTGCATACCATTCTAACATGAAGGGGCATACCATTGAGGAGTTTCATTCGCTGAAAGATAAGATCCAATCTTTAATTAACAACTAGATCATCGTGGAAAAGCAGCCTACTCCTAATATTTGCAGCAACCCTCTGCCTAACCACAAGGGTGGAGGCATTCACATGATCGAAATATAAGAGGATTGTGACCATAAAGGATTGATTGGATTGATTGCTGAGGTGACGATACAAAAAAACCAACAGTCACACTTAATCCGATTGTTTTCCAGATCTAGCCTTCTAGGGACGGTGAAGTAAACATGTTTATACCACTTTTGTTTGAAGCCCATTCTTCTGCAAAGGTTCCCGGAACAATTATGGTCGAGTTTGGATCCTTGAAAGCACATGTGCCATTTGAAGTTGCTGTATTACCTCCCAAAGCAAGGGTACCCGTTTCTGTAGCTATGTCAGCCATATCACCATTCCATACGAAGGCCATCCCTTGGGATTACACCACCAAGGCTAGAAGGAAAGGGAAAAACAAATCTGGAGAAGCAATTGCAGCACAAGGTATGACCAGAACTAGCAGGGTTTATAGTCTAAAACATCTAGATGAATCCAGTAAGCAAGCCTCTGAAAGATCGACCGTCACTGAAACTGGGCCTGATGACCTCTAGAGAATGATACAAGCAAAGGAGTGTTCAGTCATCGATCAGTTGAACAAGATTCCAGTTCAGATCTCCATCTTAGCTCTATTGCGTAGCTTATATGCACATAAGAATGCCTTACTAAAAGTGCTAAGCGAGGCATATGTGCCCAGCAACACAACTGGAGGAGAAATGGAAAACATGGTAGGGAAAGTGTTGGAGAGTCACAAAATCATCTTCCATAAAGTTGAGCTGCCACCAAAAGGTTTGAGTCACAACAAAGCATTGGACATCACAGTGCAGTGCCAAGATTATTTCATTCCAAGAATTCTGATCGACGGAGGGTCCAATCTCAATATTTATTCGTTGGTGACTCTCAGAACATTGGGAAAGAGCTTTCATGAGATCAAGGATGGAGCCATCAATGTCAAAGCTTTCGATGGATCCCAAAGATCCACTATTGGAGAAATTAGTTTGTGTCTGCTAATAAGACCCACTTGGTTTGACATCTATTTTAAAGTATTAGACATCCCAACATCGAATAACTTGCTATGGATGACCCTGGATTCACGTCGCTGGAGCTGTAGCATCACCCCTACACCAGGAAGTGAAGTTTGAGTGGAATTACCAAGAGGTGATTATTCATGGTGACAGTAGTAATCCCATATACAGTCGCCAGACCATCCCAGCAATATGAGGAAGAAAGAAGATAGGCGGAGAAACATACCACCATATTGAGCGAGTCAACAACATTGATAAGGATAAGCGGTGAGATAATAAGATCGAAAGTATACTGAATTGATGTGGATATGAACCCGGCATGGGACTTTGCAAAAACCTCCATGGAATTGCCAAACCTATCAAGCTGAAGAAATGTGGTATCACTTTTGGTTTTGGATATGAATACACCTAGAAGGATTTCAACTACTAGTCGCCACCATGGCAAAGTACCTACTACCCACTGGAGTATCCGATACCTCACCTGGAGCAGACTTTCCAGCCAACAGATGTCATATATGGACCAGGAGAAGAGGAAGCCTTTGCGGCAATGAGGATTCTATTTCTGGAAGGCGACAACATGGGCTGTTATGTCATCTTTGAGGAGGAAGGGGAGGAAGGACCTTCTATACAAGCGGTGAGACGAGGAGCGTGCCTCAATAATTGGTCCATCAGAACAACCAGGGCCCAGAAAGCTTCAGGGTAGCAAGGCTGAATAAAGCACCATGCATAACCTTTTACTTTTTTCTAGTTGATTTTTCTTTCGTATTATCTTTATTTCAAAAAGAGCTCCAATGTTCAAAACAATTATGGAATTTATTAAAGCATTTCAGTTTCTTATAAATCTCTCTCTTATTATTTTATCTATCATTTACTTTTTTTCCACATCTTATTATTACTTATCTTGCCGAACCGACAATTGTGACTTGCAATGAGACAATGCAACAATGGGATATACACTCAGAAAAGGATGATATACCAAAAGAGGTCGTTAAAGAGATTGAGGATTTTGAGAATAAACCTAAGTCTAACTTGGACTAAACTAAGGTTGTCAACTTGGGGGATACAGAGAATGTCAAGGAAACACACATCATTGTTCACCTATCACCATCAGAAAAGAAAGAGAATGCGAAATTCCTAGGGAATATGAGGATATATTTGCCTGCTCATATGATGATATGGCCGGTCTCAGTACATCTATTGTAGCTCACAAACTGCTCACAGATCCTACATATCTGGCGGTAAAGCAGAAGCTCAGATAGTTCAAACCTGACATGAGTTTGAAAATCAAGGAAGAAGTTACCAAGCATGTCAAGCCAAGGTTCTCAGGGTAGTTTAGTATCCAACATAGTTAGCCAATATTGTGCCAGTGCCGAAGAAAGTTGGGAATGTTAGAGTCTTTGTCGACTACCGGTATCTCAATCAGTCTAGTCTGAAAGACGACTTCCCCTTGCCAAACATAGACATCTTAGTTGACAATTGCGCTAAGCACGAGCAACAGTCATTTGTTGATTGTTTTCTGGGTATCATCATATATGGATGGATGAGGAAGACGCGGAGAAAATGACTTCCATTACGCCATGGGGGATGTATTATTACAAGATGATGCCGTCCAGGTTAAAGAATGCTGGGGCCACCTACATGAGGGCCATGACTATTATTTTCCAGGACATAATACACAAAGAGATCGAGTTGTATATAGATGATGTCATCATCAAATCCAAGAAGGCCACTGACCACATGGAAGACCTAAGGAAGTTCTTCAATAGACTGAGAAGGTACAATCTGAAACTGAATTCGCCAAGTGTGCATTCAGGGTTCCTGCTGGAAAGCTACTTGGATTCATTGTAAGTCAATGGGGAATAGAATTGGATCCATCAAATGTTAAAGCCATCCAAGAATTGCCATTGCTACAGAATAAGAAGGACCCGATGATTTTTCTGGGGAGACTCAACTATATTAGCCGGTTCATAGCTCAGTCCACTTTCATTTGTGAACCAATCATTAAAATGTTGAAGAAGGATGCCGCTACCAAATGGATGATGATTGCTAGAAAGCCTTCGACATAATCAAAGAATACCTATCAACGCTGCCAGTTCTGGTTTCACCCAAACTAAAAACCTCTATTGCTCTACCTTGTAGTATTAGATAGAGTATTCAGTTTTGTTCTTGGGAAACATGATAAAACGGGGAAAAAGGAGCAAGCCATCTACTATCTCAGCAAGAAGTTTGCCCCCTACGAGGCTCGGTATTCCCTGTTGGAACACACTTGTTGTGCTCTGACTTGGGTAGCTAAGACGTTTTGGAAGTATTTATGCGCAGATACCACTTATGTCATATCAAGAATGGATCCGTTGAAGTACATCTTTCAAAAGCCCATGAATTTGACATTGTTTATTGACGTAGAAGGCAATTGTAACGACTCAACTGGTTGTTTTGAGACCTAGTGAATTGTTAAATAGTCTAGGCCATCAGTAGATTCATTTCAGGTGTTATGACTTGTACGCATGGTCGGAATTGAAATTCAGGAAGATCGGAGTTAAACTTAAATGAAAACTCCCATTTCAGAAGCATTAAATTGAAAAAATGAACTAGGATTGTATTTTTGAGTAAATGACCTCAGAATCGGGATCTGAGGGTTCCAGCAGGTTCTATTATGATTTCCGACTTGGGTGTATGCCCGGTGCGGGTTTTGGATAACCCCGGAGCATTTTGGCGCCTATTGTGGAAGTTAGCATTTTTGAAGAAATTTCTTATGTTTGGCTTGAAGTGAATTTTAGTGTTATTGATGTCTGTTTTGAATTTCGAGACTGGGAATAGCTATGTATGGCGATTTTGAAGTTGAGAGCGTGATCGAAGGTGAATTCGGAGGTCCGTAGGTCGTTTTGAAGCCATTTGGCTAAAGATAGAAATTTGAAGGTTTTTGAGAAGTTTGACCGGAAGTGGACTTTTTGATATCGGGGTCAAAATCCGATTCCAGAAGTTGGAGTAGGTCTGTAATGTCAAATATGGCTCGTGTGCAAACTTTGAGGTCAATTTGATGTTATTTGATAGGTTTAAACATCGGAAGTAGAAGTCAAAAAGTTCGAAGTTCATAAAGCTTGAATCGTGGTGTATTTCATGGTTTTAGCATTATTTGATGTGATTTGAGGCATCAAGAAAGTCCGTAATACGTTTTTGTATTGATTAGTATGTTTCGTTGGGGTAGTGGGGGCCTCGGGTGGATTTCGCATGGCTAACAGATCGAATCCGGAACTTGGAGAAGTCCTAGAGCTGTTGCTTCTGGTATTTCCGCTTCTATAGAATTGGGACCACAGAAGCGGCCTCGCAGAGGAAAAAGTTTGGACCACAGAAGCGGTTAGGACCAGGGGGAGAGGACTGCAGATCCAGTCGAGCAGCCGCAGAAGCGGAACCGCTCCAGCGGTCGGCGTGTCGTATAAGTGAAAAAGGCAGCCTAGGGATGAGACCGCAGATGCGGTTTAGGGACCGCATCTGCGAAACTGCAGAAGTGGTCTAGCAACCGCAGGAGTGGAAAGTAGCTAGGGAAGAAGGTTTTATAAACCGATTTTGGGTCATTTCTCACTACATTTTCTTGGCTTGGGGGTCACTTTTGGAGAGCTTCAAGGGGTATTTCCGTTATCTATATTAAGGTAAGTTACTTCTACTCATTTCCAAGTTAAATACAAGATTATACCATGGAATTAAGCATGAAAACTGTGGGAAATTGGGATTTTTGGTATAAGACTTAGAAACTTAATAAATTGAATTTTCACCACAAATTTAAGCATGGAATTAGGAGTAAATTATATATTTGAGGTAGTAAAGCTATGGATAGACTATATCTTCCCGAAATTTCGGGTGTCGGGCCCGAAGACATTTTGGTCATTTTACAAAGTGGAGTTGGGAAATTGTATAATTTGAATTGTTAGCAAGTATTTGAGTATATTGTCAGTAGTTTACCATTATTTGGCTAGTTTTGGAGCTCTGTGCGTTGGTTCGAGCTTTCGGAAGAATTTTGAGGGCCGATTATGCGTCTTCGGGTGAGGTGGGTCTCCTTTCTAATTTTGTGAGGGGAAATTACTCCATAGGTGAGTGAAATTGGTTATGTTCTCCTATTTGTGTGAGCTATGTACGCGCGAGGTGACGAGAGTCCGTGCGTAGCTACTACTATGTTATTGTCTGGGTCGTCTAGGATCCAAAAGCATGTTATACTTGGATTATTTGTGAAAAAATTGATGGATTGAAATGCTTTAATCATATTAAATTAATAAATGGATTTCAAAAAGACTAAAGCTATGCTTTTCTCAAATTATTAAAAAGAATGGACCTTTCTTGGATATTTTCTCCACGCTGATTGTTTGACTGATTGTCTATCTGCGTATGTTTATTTTGGAATGGCCCGAACACCTGGTAGATTAATTGATGCATATTTAGGCACGTCATCGACCTTGAAAAGTGCACATTTATTTCTGTTGGAGTGGACCGTCGACCTCGGTGTGATTTGCGTATGCTTGTATTGTTGCCTGGACTTATTTAAGTTGTTTTATGCCTAACTACAGCTCGAGATCATATTGTTAATAATAACAAGAAATCTAAAGTAACTTTCCATGAAATATTTATATGATTACTTGTTTTCTCTATCTGGATTAGAATCATGATTATAGATAAATCCACTATTTAATATATTTATTAAGGATAAATAATCATTGGACTACTAGTGAGTGTCAAAGTTGACCATCTTGTCTCTACCCCTTCGCGACTAGGCTGGATACTCACTAGGTACACGTTATTCTTGTATTCATACTATACTTGTTGTGCATAGCAGCATGGATGATTCTGGGACTAGGTGAGTTACATCATTCGAGATGGCTGCAACTAGAGTAGTCCCTTCCTTTGTACCGTATGTACTTTCCGTCCATTGTATTCCGGACGGATGTTGTATGTTATTTCTCTTGTCAGTAGATGCTCATGCACTTGTGACTTCGGGTTCTGGTTTGGTTTGAGGTATTTTATTAATTGTTTAACTTTTAAAGTGATTTGAAAATATATCCTTTAAGATCTCTAAATAATGTAAGGAAAAATCCTGTATTTCAAAAGTGTTAAAACGAGATTTAATTTAGCATTTATGTTGGGTGGCCTGACAGCGGTGTCCAAAGTCACCACGACCCTTAGTGGATTTTGGGTCGTGACAGAAATCAAGGGACAAGCACTAGCAGATCACCTTGCTGAAAATCCAATGGAGGGAGAATACGAACCCCTAAAACGCATATATTCCTGACGAGGAGATATTATTCATAGGAGAAGACATTGCAGAATCCTATGATGGCTGGAGAATGTTTTTTGACGGAGCATAGAACTTCAAAAGGAGATGGCATAGGAGCAGTCCTCGTGTCAGAAACCTGTTAGCATTATCTGGTATCTACCAAACTCAGGTTCCCGTGAACCAACAACATGGCCGAATATCAAGCTTGCATCTTAGGGCTCAAGCTGGCCATTGATATGAACATTCAGGAGTTACAAGGGATTGGGGATACAGATTTTCTCATACATCTGGTATGATAAGAATGGGCAACCAAGAACTCTAAAATACTCCCTTATCTACATCATGTACAGGAGTTGAGAAAGAGGTTTACAAAGACAGAGTTCAAGCATGTCCCCAGGGTCCAGAATGAGCTTGCCGATGCATTGGCTACCCTATCATCTATGATTCAACATCCAGATAAACACTTCATAGATCCTATTCTGGAAAAAAATCATGACCAACCAGCTTATTGTGCTCACGTCGAGGAAGAAGCAGACGGAAAACCATGGTTCTATGACATCAAGGAATATCAGACAACATGAGTATCCAGAACTTGCAGACGCTACTTAGAAGCGTACTCTTCGGAGGTTATTTAACAACTTCTTTCACAGCAAAGGAATACTGTACAGGACGACCCCCAATTTGGGATTACTAAGGTATGGCAAAGAAAAGGAAGCATCTAGGTTACTAGAGGAAGTGCATGCAGGGACCTGCAGTCCATATATGAACGGTTTTGTCTTAGCAAAAAAGATACTCCGAGCAGGATATTATTGGATGACTATGGAACGAACTGCATCCAGTATGTCCGAAAGTGCCATCGTTGTCAGATACATGCAGACATGATAAAAGTACCTCTAAATGAGATTACTGCAACAAGCTCACCATGTTCGTTCGCCGCTTGGGGAATAGATTATATCGGACCTATCTAGCCTGCCGCATCAAACGAGCACAAGTTCATTCTAGTGGCAATTGATTATTTCACCAAATGGGTTGAAGCAACATCATACAAGGTAGTGATCAAGAATGTTGTGGCAGATTTTGTCCGCGACCGCATCATTTGCCGGTTCGGCATCCCAGAATCAATCATTACTGATAATAGTTCCAGTCTCAACAGTGACCTGAGAAAAGAAATGTGTGAAACGTTCATTATCAAACACAAGAATTCTACAGTCTATAGACCTCAGATGAATAAAGCTGTAGAAGCGGCCAACAAGAATATAAAGAATATACTGAGAAAAATGATAGAAAAGCAGAAGAAGTGGCTTGAGAAGCTAGAGTTCGCTCTATTGGGATGCCGCACCACAATTCGCACATCAACTGAAGATACTCCCTATATGTTGGTTTATGGTACAGAGGTAGTCATTCCCGCTGAGGTAGAAATTCCCTCCGTGAGGATCATACAAGAAGCAGAAGTTGACGACACAGAATAGGTAAGAAGCCACTACGAGTAGTTAGCTCTTATAGATGGAAAGAGAATGAATGTAGTTTGCCATGGTCAATTGTATCAGATCAGAATGTTTAGAGCCTTCAACAAAAGAGTCAAGCTGAGAAAGTTTACACCGGGGCAGCTGGTGTTGAAAAATATATTCCCGCATCAAGATGAAGCCAAAGGGAAATTCTCTCCCAACTGGAAAGGTCCATACATGGTTCATTGGGTTCTAACCGGGGAAGCCCTCATACTCGCAGAAATGGACGGAGAAGTCTGGCCAAAGCCAATCAATTCAGATGTAGTGAAGCGATACTATGTGTAACCATTTATGATTTCTTTATCATGTAGCTTGAACTATGCCTGAACTGATTCTCATTTAAGAGGAGATACGTAGGCAGCCTTATGGGTTTGGTCACAATTCAATAAAATTTTCATTTCCCCCGACATTGGAAACTGGGACAAAAGTTTGAGGAGGAACCTCAAAATTCTGAATTTGGTTTCAGCCATTCATCACACGCAGCCGTCAGAAGCGCCAGCCAGTAAATTGGGGCAGAATTTTGATGAGGACCCTCAAAATTCCAAAAGCATGAGAGGTTGCAATGTCTCAAACCGCGTCACAGTCGTTGGTTCATCCAAAAGAAAACTATGGTTTTCAATTATATATTCACATTATATTTTTACTAAATCATGTATGGCTACTATCAAAATTGCTTTTCTTAGCGACGCTACCCCAATGAAAACAAGGGCCGAGCAAGACAAGCGATGTCCATGGGAAGATGAACTAACCTTCCCCCCATTTGCAAAACTCACAATTTTTCTTTGGATGCAGTCACCCAAGACATAAAATCATCAGATATGATTACACACTTATACTTTTTCAGGAATACAACTATCATAATCATCACCTATTTACAATTTCTATCTGTACGGACATCCCCAGCAGCCACAATACAACTATCATCTATCAGCTAAGAGATTTCATTAATATATACCTTTATTTTCTACATTGCATAAGGCTATTTTTCTGCCTTTCGAGACTAAGTATTGTCTCCATCCGCATTCTTGCATTGCATAAGCTACCTTTCTGCCTTCCGAGACTAAGCATTGTCTCCATCTCCATTTTTTGCATTACATAAGGCTACCTTTATGCATTCCGAGACTAAGCATTGTTTCCATCTGCATTTCTCTGCATTGCATAAGGCTACCTTTCTTCCTTCCAAGACTAAGCATTGTCTCCATCTGCATTTGTCTGCATTGCATAAGGCTACCTTTCTACCTTCCGAGGTTAAGCTCTACCTCCATCCTACATCTATCTGCATTGCGTATGGATACCTTTCTACCTTCCGAGACTAAGCATTGTCTCCATCCTGCATGGCTGAAATAACGCCACTTTACTTTCTCTTACATCGCTGAAATATCGCCACTTCATTTCTTTTGCAAGGCTAATATATCGCCACTTTATGTTTCTTGCACGGCTGAAAAACCGCAACCTTTTTAATCACGTCTTGCATTGGCTAAAAGATAGCCACTTTCTGCATTTCATAGGCTAAAAGACTTCCAAATTTTCCAAAGGCGTCATTGTTCGGAGGCAGAATTTGCATAGCACGAGAACGTCATACCATGACCTGAGGACCACTTTTATCTTTTGCATATCATTACTCAAAGGAATCATGATTCGGAGGCATCATCCTCATAGCCCTGGAACATCATTTCATAGCCTGCGATCTTTAATTATACGATTCATGGCTCAAAACATCATGGTCTAAGGACAACATCCTAACCATCGAAAGACAGCATTCATGGTTCAATAGGAACATGCATCACATTTAAATTTATGCATAATATATGTTTGTATTTCTCATTTGCAGGTACACCGGCTAGAAACAACCGTGTCTGCAGGAGGGATCCCGATCCAGTTCCCCCAGCATATCAGACTTCAATCACCTTTCTCAACCTAGACATCGCATCCGTTCTTTTCAAACCATGAACTACATATGGTCTGATTCCTATAAGACCAGGGATATGTAGGCAGCTCATGAACCAGAACTCGGTCAATACCTTTCAAATCGTTTCTTTCAGTCAAATTGGCTATCATATCTTTACCTGACAACTCTTTCATCCTTCTCGGGTAAAGAGGGGCAGCTGTTGATACCTAATCTTAATATTCTCAATATAGCATGTGCATGCATATATAAGCATACCCAAGAGTTTTGGTATATTTCCCTAATTTTTAAGATTTTTTAAATTTATTTATTGTTTATTTTAGCAGTACAAATTCAATAATTATTCCCAAATTATCATTTTGGTGAATAATATATTTCTATTCTTATATTTATACCAAGATATAATTAAGGTAATGTTTTCATATTCTAACAAATTATTTTGGCATTTTTAAGCTAAATTTCATATAATTGCAATTATAGCATATATTACGATTAACAACATTTTAAAATTATAAAATAACTTTCAGTATTTTTATATTAATATTTATACATTAATAATTAGTTCAATGTTTTAAATTTGTTTTTAAAATTATTTTAAGTATTTTATATAAAATAAAAGGGAGAAATTGGCTATTTAACACCTACCCTATTATTATTGCAATTTTAGCCCCAATTTAACCCCATCCCATTAGATTATTAATTAACCCAATTGACCCAAAATACAATAAAATTGTAACCCAGCCTAATCCCTAATCTAACACGGCCTAGCTCCGAATCAATCTAAGCCGTTGATTAAATAACATCAACAACCCAGATCTTTTTTCCATAATTAAATTCTAACCTACCCCCTGACCCCTGATTATTCGAGATCGGTCTCTATCTACTTCGTCTTTTCCTCTCCTCCTTCTCTATAGAACCTTCTTATTCTTCTTCTCATATGGCCTTCACCATCTATTCGGCCACCTCCAGCCTCACCTTTTTCGACCACCAGCTGCCATGAAGCCTTATCTCACTGATTACCTCTATCATTGAGACCCCAGAAGCCTCCACCTTATGAGATGGTTACTAAAGCTTTGCTTGGTTTGTTTCTGGCCTTTCTCCGACGGGGTTTGGTCTGATGGTGCTATAAACACCATTATTACTGAGTTTCACAGCCAGGTTTCTCTCACTTCTCAGTAATTTCTTATGAAAACCTCATCTCGACCCAAACTCTTAAATCTCTGTAGTTTTTACGATTTTTTAACTCACACCTTTATGTTTTACACTACTCTCTATTCGATCTTTACGATTGCTTAAATTTTAAACGTTTTGTTCCCCTTTTGAAACTAGGGTTTCTGAACCGCTTTTCAAAATCACTTTATTTTCTGATTTTGGGTACTAATTCTTGATTCTTAGTACTATTTTCAAAATGTTTTGCTTAAGTCTGATGAAACCCTAACTTTTTATGTTTGTGTTTGCATTATTTGTTTGTTTGTGTGGTCTTCTAGGTTCTTCTCTGAGTTCCATGCTCTTTGCTTTAATTTTGTTGTTAGTGTTTCATTCCCCTACTATTCTTTATTCTTCACTTAAAGTTTCTCTGATTGCTTACATGGTGATTTTATACTGATTCTTCGAGCCCTCTTTGATACTGTGATACTTGCTTTAAAATTGTGATTCCACGTATTTTTCCTATAGTTTGAATTGTTTCCTTAATTTGTGGATACTTTCCTCGGTTAATTCTGATTTCATTGGTTTTCAATCTCGTTCATTATTTTGAAAACTATTTTTCCAGAATTACATTGCTTTTTAGCCCTATATATGTGCAAAAATTTGTTGATTGATTTGCCTGACCTATTTCACTAATTAGATGGTCATGTACCTAGTCTTTATTGCATACTTTATGCCACTCAATTTCCTTATGTGATTATACCTTACTTTGTGATTTCTTTCCTTTTAAATGGCCGATTATTACTGTTTGATTTGGATTCCTTAATTAAAGGGAAGTTCATATACTGATTTGATCGTGATTGCTGCCAGCTCCTTAATTAAGGGACTGAAACCTTGTTTGTTTACTCGTATTCAGTACTATTAGTACTCCCTATTCTCTTTTGCATAAAACACACTGAAAGAAACTAGCATACTGCATATCACAAACAGACAAACACATCAATAGTATTACTCTCTCCCTCTTGTGCTACTTCTCTCTTTTGCTCTTTTGTTGCTCCCTACTCCTGACTATTATTAGCTGGCTGAAAGCCGAGGCTAATATTGTGCATATACTTGGCTCTTGCATTTTGCTGTACTCTCTTATTGCTGGTTTGTCTTGATTAAATTCCATGATTCAAACCAATGTGTTTATTATTACTTCAGTATGTTCTATTCATAATTGTTTTCTACTTATGCTTCTGTTGTGCAACATGTGATTGATTCCTTGTTTGCCTGCTGATACTAGCATACTCAGGACTATTGTTCGTTACTGATATTACCTGTTTTGACTACGTTCTGTTACTATTTACTTTGTAGTCTAAATTTGACTATTTCAAGGTCTCTTTAAACTCTTTTGATTTTTTGTACTCATGCTAAGCAAATTTGTATAAGTCCCTATATATTTATGTGATCTATTTGTTCCCTTTGCCCATTACCCTTGTGTGCAACTCTCCAACTCTTTAACTCTTTTACCTACCCTTCATGCACTTCACACTACTCTTAGAGATTAGGTTCTACCCCCTTCATATAAGCATTTCTTTGGGTACCTCTAAGTACTCACTGAACTTAATTGCATAAGGCTGGTAATTCCACATTGCACCTGTCCAACAATTTTGGTAAGTGCTTGGGTGTTGGTATTAGCCAGGGACCCAATGGGGCCTTAGGGAGCTTTGCCGCACTCAGACCATGGAAAAGGATGTAAAGGTTAGTCCTGATTGAAGGCTCCTTATAGAACAACTTCTTATTTTATTATTTATTACCATAATTCAGGTATCATTGGTTTGTAATAATTTCTAAACGAATGATTGGGGTTTGGATAGTGAACATGGGGGTTATGCATGCTTAGTTTAAGTAATGGGTAGAAAACATGATTATAAGACTTTATTTACTTATTTGCGCAATAGATATCCTGTATAGGACATGCAACTCATACATTAGAGATTGTGTTCTAGGATCTTTACTTCCAGCCTGTTCTTATACTCATTTCGTAATAAAGATCAGTTAATAACCAGCAAATAACTGTTATAAGACTACTGTTGTATTCTCATTAGCATTTAGAAACCATGTTTTAGGAACTTCTATGTGCATTAGACATCTTGCTACTTAGGGTATTATTTTTATTTTTTTTGACTGAGTTGCAATTGTCAAACTCCGATTAGCATGCTTAATCTAATAATACAAATATGGTTAACTGTATGTGTATCCCTTTTTAAAGCTGGAGATTAATATGCATGTTCAGCCTTTAAAATAATTAGGCAATGCATATGACGCCTACACAAACTTTAGTCCAAAATAGGAATTTATTAATCGTGTGTTTACCACTTTAAGACTAACCAGCCTTTTTTAATTGGAACTCTGCCGCCCCCATTCTTCTTTTGGCTCTTGTCGACGTCCCTTTTTCTAAGAGTCAAAATCGGGTTTATGATATTTGGGAGGACAACTCTATTCCCTTGCGAGAAATGGGTTTTCGAGTTGGAAAGTCGCCACCTAATGACGTTAGTGCATCAGGACACTTTAGGAAGGGTTTGAGTTGAAGAAACCAGAGTTTGGGTAAGGGACACAAATTATCTAGAGGGGAAGATGTTAGGCACCCCTCAAGATCCACTAGTGTAGTCCCGGCCATGTTACAATTGTGACTTTACAAACAAACAATCAAGGCTCCAATAAGGACTTGCATACACCATTAAATTGAAACTTGTGAAAGTAGAAAAAGAGAGCAGAAAATTGAAAGATGTGACGACCCGACCCGTCATCTCATGAGAATCTCTATGTTTCCCCCACTTCCTGCTTCGTTATGCTTCATTATCATTGTATTGTGTGAACGAGTTGAATTGGGTTTATTTTTGGAAGGAAATAAGACACTTAGTCTGTTTAAGAAAGGCTTGTTTTGAAAAAGTCAACAATACGTTGACCTATAGGTTAGAGGGCTCGAATGTGGATTTCACAAATTTAGTTCTCTTTGGGGATGATTTGTGAATTAGGAGTGCTATCGGAAGTGATTTTAGAGATCGGTGTAGAATTAGGCTTGAATTGGCGAAGTTAGTATTTTGGCGAATTCCGTGTGATAGGCGAGATTTTAATGCAAGGGTTGGAATGGAATTCTAAGAGTTGTTGTAGCTTCGTTAGGTGATTTTGGATGTGTGTGCAAAATTTCAGGTTATCCGGAGGTGATTTGCTTGGGTTTTGATCAAATACATGTTTCGGAAGTTTTAGAAGAACTTAGGCTTGAATCCGATGTAAATTTGGTGATTTGATATTAGTTTTAATGTTTTGAGAGTACAACTAAGTTTGAATGATCATACACGTGTTAGTATGTTCGTATGCGGTCCCGAGGAGCTCGGGTGAGTTCCGAATAGGTTTGGGCTACGTTGTGCTCGTTCTTTTTATGCTTCGACGTCGATTCTTCAAGCATAAATGATATCATACTGAACAAATGAGTCCTGATTACTATTTTGAATGAAGCATTAGATCCGTACAATAATTACGGACCCATATAAAAAAGAATCGCCTAAGTTGAACATCGTATGAGGATTTTATGGCCATTCTACAAAGGTTGCCCAGATTTTCAGGTTAATAACGAAATTGCCCCTGACGGCGTATTAAAAACCTGCACTATTTGCAAATCTTAAAACCTACATATCTCCTTCATTATAAGGTCAAATTTAGTGATTCAAAAGCCTAAATTCATTAGAATTTTACAAGGAATCCATTGGGAGAAGTAAAACGCGTGCAAAGTATGCCTATAATGATCAGGTCGAGTTTTCTTCCAATTTTTGAACGGGAAGAAGTTTCTGAGGCGATTTTTAAGAGAGATAATCAGTGGGTATCATAGAGGTAAGCAATTTTATTATCAAAACTCATTTATGGGTGATTATTGACCATAATTGCAGCCTTTAATTCATGAAAAAAGTAGAAAAATAAGATTTTGGGGCATGAGATTATGAGACCTTTAGGGGTTAATTTGAGGGGTCAAACGGACTCCGATTTGGTGTTCTTTATATGTACGTAATTGGGAGAAGATTAAGAAAACTTTTCTGTAAAAATTTCTGAGTTTAGAGAAGTGGCCCCGAGGCTCGGGTTTTGTCAATTTCGGGATTTTGATGTTTTCGATAATTTTTGATTGGGTATTGATCCTATTGCATAATATGATGTATTCGTTGTGGTTTTGGTTAGATCCGACGTGCGAGGAGGCCGAATTGAGAGGTAAGGGCATGGCGAGGTAGGATTTTTGCCGGCTTGAGGTTAGTAATAGATGTAAGTGTTGTGTTGAGGGTTTGAAATACCAAATTTGCACCTTGTAGTGCTATGTTGAGGTGATTTGCACGCCGAATAACGGGCGTGGGGTAGAGAATCATCGAGATTATGACTTGGTTCTAATTAATTGCAGCTTAGCTGATATCCTTATAAAAATGGATTAATTTTCATAATTTGGCCTCGTGCCAACTAATTGAATTCTTGAGGCATTGCTCTTACTAGTTTCTTACCATTTTTAAATATAATTGAACTCAGTCGTAGTATTTAATATTTTTTTACAAACTCAACCGTATTAATTGAATTTTGAGACTTTAATGATATTTTCACTATTGTTTGGGATGAACACTATTATTTTATTGATGCCCTAGGGGCTTTTGATGTTTCCTTGATTGAGAAGGCTTTCAGGCCTCGAGTGTGATGTGAGAAGGCTTTCAGGCCTTGAGCGTGATGTGAGGAGGCTTTCAGGCCTCGAGTGTGATATAAGAAGGATTTCAGGCATTGAGTGTGATGTTAGGAGGCTTTTCAAGCCTCGAGTATGATGTGAGGAGACTATTAGGCCTTATATATGATGTGAGAAGGCTTTCAGGCACTATATTGATATAGAGTTTGGGCCATACGGGGCCCCTCCTTTGTCTGCACACCCCTAGTGAGCACCTTCGACGATAAATAAAGGGAGGGGACTCCACGTCGCAGCGGGTACTAGAGAGTACCGTACTATTTATTGTATTTCTTAATTGATTGTCATTCATTTACTTATCTGTTGCAGCATCATTGTTTTCATTGGTTTATTGAGTTGATATTATTTGGACTAAACTTCTGTAATTATAGCTTACATTGTTCCTATCCAGGATTTCGTACTCTCAACCTTTATTTATGTTTATTACTATCTGGGTTGGAAGTGCTCACATTACTCTTTATACCTTGTGTGTAGATTTAGGTTTACTCACTGAGGCTGAGTGAGGATTTCTCTGTCGAGCATCATATTTGGGAAAATTAAGGTAGTTGCATGACATCCGCAGTCCTGATCTTCCAATCTAACCTATCTGTTTTATTTCCGCACTTCATTAGAGTAATATGTAGTAGTTTGACACCCGTGTATTAGAGGCTCAGAATTGTGATTCCAGATTCTTCGGGTTGTGTAGTAGTAGTATTTCACTTTGGTTTTACGCATGTTTTAACTATATTTCAGAGTTTCAGTATTATGACTTAGTAATTATTTGTGTTAATTGAATCATGAACTATCCAAAAAGGGTTAATATTGTTAAATTGGCCGGGCTTGCCTAGCAGTATGTTGGGCGCCATCACGACCAGGGTTGGGGTCGTGACAAGTTGTTATCAGAGCCTAGGTTACTTGGTCTCCGAGTCATGAGCAATTTTAGTAGAGTCTCGTGGATCGGTACGGAGATGTCTGTACTTATCGTCGACAGGCTGCAGAACCTTTAGGAAAACTTCATATTCTTGACTTCTTATCATGCGTCCTTGATTCAGCTTAAAAGAAACTCTTGAAATTCTTTCCACATGTTTGTACGCGCGCATGAGCGCTCAGTATAATATGTGCCTTGATAGCTTGTGATTTTCCGATCGAGGGGCGAGAAGTAATCCAGGTGAATTTATGTTGGGCCAGTCTGGAGGACTTGAGGCTGGATCTTTGCCTATGGCTTGAGCACCGAGGTGTTGATTGTGTGAGCAAGTGTTTCGAATATATATGTTCAGTATTGCCCCTATTAGTGGGAGTAACGGCTGGTTAGCTACGTGGTGAGTATGTTAGTGCTGCGAGATGTAACTATGTGACTGGGAAGTGATGAGGAAGGTCTACTGGATGATAGAATAACAATTAGGTGTTTGAATTCCATTGTGATTCAAGGTATAGACCGAGTTATGGGTGCGTGAAGAATCTTTTCATGTTTCCAGTTGAGAGTGAAGTAAAAAGTTTATGTTGCGGTATAGGTTCAGACTTAGGAAGACTAAGCGACTGCATACATGATAGGGCGGTGGAAGGTATACAGCTATGTTAACTTATGGTAAAGCGATTGAGTCATCTCCTGTGAAGAGTATTAGGGTCGTGTGACCCTTATGTGAATGATAGAAGATCTCATGGGCCAGTGAATTATAAGTGTTGACGTTTGAAATTTTGGGTCGCATAAGAGAGTGATTTTAACTGTTGCAAGATCGACCGAAGAGTTAAATATACTAGATGAAATGTGTTTACACGAGCTTATCGAGGATTTGTGTTTAATCTCACTACGATATTAAGGCACCAGTAGAGTATATGCGTTATGAGTATTGTGTGTTCTCATCTATGGCTTCGAGCCAAGTTGGGGAGCTTACTACTGGTTAGCTGATTGTATGGCTGTGTGCTATGATGGTTCCAATTTGAGACATGCTGCAAAATCAGTTCTGGTTGTGGAAATTGAGCCGATGATGGCACGAGTGAAGGAAAATTTTGATAAAGGTTATATGGTGCTTCGTAGATGTGTGAAAATAATAGGATGTCTTGACTTGTTGTTGGTAAAGAATGCTCAGTGTATAGAAGAGGATGATGCTTTTTTGTATTGGGATGAGGTCGTATCGTGCGGTGTTAGAGTGCTAATGAGGCAGATGTGGTTTTATTAGTTGAGCAGGTTAAATGCAAGTTAAATATAGTGAATGACTCTCGGAAATGGTTCTAATGTGTTCAAGACTCTACATGTAACAATGTGGTATCTTAAAGTAGCATATGTGATTAGTAACCAAGTCTCCATTGGAAGAGGTCAAGACTTGTGGTATTTTTATGTCAATTATGGGGTTCTATGTATCAGTATCAGGAAACTAAAGGTAACAAATTTAGATTCCCATTAAGTTCTTCAGAGTAAAGTATTTTGGTATGTGGTTTGTCTGGAAATGATTAAGAGAGGATTCAGTGGCTTATGGGTCTTAGACAGTGTGGTCTTGTTCTTGGGTCTCGTGTAGTGAGCCTGGGTTGAGAAATTGTGGTGCTACATCAAGGGGGAATATCAAGTTGATGATGAATCAGAAGGAAAATTACATTGATGGAATAGCTTGATAGCAGACAGAATCGGTATGGTAAGGATATGATTAGTTCTTTGTATGTGTTCGAGATAATGAGCCTTACAAGTATTTTGCAGCAATGCTCTTAGGTTTTTGATGGCTTACTTAGCTTGGTTGAGCTAGAAGGATTCCATCCTCGCAGTTTAATTTATGCAAACAAAATTGAGAGAGCTCTTGTTGATTTTTACCATGGTTGAAGAGGTGAATTTTCTACGAATATAGAGACATGGAATGTTTAATGATTTTTCTTCTAAATGGGATTAATGAAAGTTCTTGACTAGTTGAGTGCGTAGATGTCTTTGGCTCGGATGGGAGATAAAAGTTTTCCTGCTATCATTGGATGGTATGGTATACGAGGTTGTTATGGAGGATCGAGATTTGTGTGTACGAGGTTTCAGTTCAGTTTTGAAAATAAGTTCATAAAAATATTAGGAAATTTGTAGCCTCAGATAATCAAGGAAATTTGTAGCCTCAGATAATCAAGGAAATTGTGCTGCTAATTGGAAGCGATTTGACGAGAGTATATGTCTCAGAAAAAGGGTATTGTGATTAAACTGATGATACTTCGGTAGTATTGCGGCATTTTCATGTTGGAACAACTAGTTGTATTCGGTCTTGCTTGTTGGCACAGGAAATTTTAAAGTATCTATCATGGAGTGATGGGGTATTTAAGGTGTGGTATATGTTTGGACGGCAAAATTAGGATCAGGTATGATGATTCGTGTGCTATATGGAGTTGGAGACTAGGAGTTCTCATGTACAGGCTATGTCGTGGTTGTGGATTGTGTGTATTCGGCACTGCTTAGCGGAAATCGGGATTTGGAGGCTCGAGTGGATCTTTATTTGCGTATGATAGATTTTGGATGTGATGTTGAAATTCAGACTGGCTGTCTTAGTGTTAGGTGATTCTGAACTATTGCGCTACGGGCTATGCCGAAAATGCCACGGGTTGAGTGGTGAGGTGCATTGGATTATGTTCTTGCAGAGTGGTTTATAAATTAAATACCCAGCGGACGACTGGGAAGGATTTCTTTTCTTAATTGGGCCTTCGTGATTGATGTTAGTGCATAGGTTTCTACCATTAGTTCCATTCCGGTGTTAAGGAACTTTTTGAATGCATTTCTTGTGGCTGAGCATGTCGCCGAGCGAGATTGTGGATTTCGATATTGATTTGGTGTCGGGTATCATATTGTACGGCTCCGGCAAGTGTATAGTAGTGGAAGGAGTAGTTACAGGATTTCTTGGTAATGAGTTTTTTGGTAGGCCGATCTGGATACGTGTTTAGCTTGAGTTGGCCTGATTGGCCCCGAATTGTATTGTTGAGGGATAGGTTGATTTGATTGTTATTAGGCTAGTTAGTGATCTGAGGAGAGCTATGAGTTGCTTTTCAGCGTTGTGAGACATTATGATTTGTTGGTTATGGGCACATGTGGTGCGCTTTTATTGGGAATTCATAGTTACAGATGAGCGGGAAGAGTAATTGGGTGTTGCTCTAGAGTATTGGTTATGACCTATCGGGTTGTGCGGCGTATGTTATTTGTTTCACCGTAGGTGTAATGAATTGCTTTGGTTCCAGACATCAAATTGGGCGTGGCTGTCGATTTTGGGCATAGTGACTTAAGGTGTGTCATGTGTAACAGTATTTGGATAAGACCGTGCATTGTAGCAAGGCTTCATGGTGATATGACCTTTCGGGGTAGATTCAGGTGTTCTATTTCTATGATTTGAGGTGGGGTCTCAGCCTTGTGTTGTGATGGTACTGATGAGCTTGAGGTACAACTCTTTCGTTTGAGTCATTTTTCATGATTTGAGTACGTTCAGGCCGTTTCTTATTGGTGCGTGTATTATGCAAGTTGTGGCTTAGGCCTGTATTGAGGTGTCATATCACCAGAGTGGTGTGTTGGATTCGAGGTGATCATTAGGGTCACTAATGACTATGAACGAATTTGATTTCATCTTGTTGGAAGGATAACATCGAGGTTTGGCTTGGAATTTATTGTGGTATTAGTCAAAAGGGAAGTGGCTTCGTGAATGGTTGATCAGAGAAATGGTTACGGTTTATTGCGTGTTTCATTTATCGTTGGCAGTATATGAAACTGTTTGATTAAGACCATAGTTGATAGGTTCTATGGTTTATGGACTAGATGGATTGTGAAATTTCAGCAATCGGAACTATGCGAGATAGGGTGATGTGGGATCACCCTCGGGTATATGCTTGGTAAGGTTATTCAGCTATTGGTTATCTTCTAGGACAACTCTTGGTACGTTCGAGGACGATCGTTTGTTTAAGTTGGGGAGGATGTGACGACCCGACCCTTCGTCTCATGAGAATCGCTCCGTTTCCCCATTTCCTGCTTTGTTATGCTTCATTACCAGTGTCTTGTATGAACGGATTGAATTGGGTTGATTTTTGGAAGGAAATGAGACACTTAGTCTCTTTAAGGAAGGCTTATTTTGGAAATGTCAACCGGATGTTGACCTATGAGTTACATGGCTGGGATGTGGATTCCGCCGATTTGGTTAGCTTCGGGGGATGATTTCTGACTTATGAGTGTGATCAGAAGTGATTTTGGAGGTCCGATGTAGAATTAGACTTGAATTGGCGAAGTAAGTATTTTGGCGAATTCCGGTTGATATGTGAGATTTTGATCCGAGGGTCAGAATTGAATTTCGTTGTAGCTTTTTAGGTGATTTGGGACGTGTGTGAAAACTTTCAGGTTATTCGAAGGTGATTTGGTTGGGTTCACGATCAAATGCGTGTTTTAGAAGTTTTACAAGAACTTAGGCTTGAATCGATGTAAATTTGGTGTTTTGATGTTGGTTTTGGTGTTTTGAGAGAGCAACTAAGTTTGAACGATCATATGTGATGTGTTAGTATCATCGTATGCGGTCCCCAGGAGCTCGGGTGAGTTTCGGATAGGTTTGGGCTGCGTTGTGCTCGTTTTTCTTATGCTTCGACGCCGTTTCTTCAAGCATAAATGATATCATACTGAACAAATGAGCCCCAATTACTATTTTGAATGGAGAATTAGATCCATTTCGTAATTATGGACCCGTAGCAAAAATAATCGTCGAATTTGGACATCGTATGAATTTTATGGCCATTTTACCAAGTTGCCCAGATTTTGTAGTTAAGACAAAATTACCCCTGACGGCGCATTAAAAACCTGCACTATTTGCAAATCTTAAAACCTGCATATCTCCTTCATTATAAGGTCAAATTGAGTGATTCAAAGGCCAAAATTTATTATAATTGCACAGGGAATCCATTGGGAGCAGTAAAATACGTGAATAGTATACCTATAATGATCAGGTCGAGTTTTCTTCCAATTTTTTAATGGGAAGAAGCTTCTGAGGTAATTTTTAAGAGAGAAAATCAGCAGGTATCACAGGGGTAAGTGATTTGATTATCAAAACTAATTTATGGGTTATTATCGACCATAATCCCAGACTTTAAATCCTGAAAAACATTAGAAAAATAGGATTTTGGTGTTCTTTAATCCCAGACTTTAGGGGTTGATTTGAGGGGTCAAACGGACTCCGATTTTGGTGTTCTTTATATGTGCCTAATCGGGAGAAGATGAAGAATAATTTGTTTGTAAAATTCTCGAGTTTCAAGAAGTAAACCCGAGGCTCCGATATTGTCAATTTCAGGATTATTGATGTTTTTTGATAATTTTCGATAATTTTCGATTGAGTATTGATCCTATAGCATAATATGACATATTCGTTGTGGTTTTGGTCAAATTCGACGTTCGAGGAGGCTGATTTGAGAGGCCAGGGCATAGCGAGCTAGGATTTTGGCCAGCTTGAGGTTAGTAATAGATGTAAATGGTGTGTTGAGGGTTTGAAATCCTGAATTTGCACATTATAGTGCTATGTTGAGGTGACTTGCACGTCGGATAACGGGCGTGGGGTAGTACACCGTCGGGAATTATGACTTTGTCCGTCCCTCTTAATAAAATTACTACCTAATTGATTGAAGAAAAATGGATTAATTGTTATAATTGGGCCTCATGCCAACTAATTGAATCCTTCGGAGATTGCTCTTACTGGTTTCTTACCTTTTTTACATATAATTGAACTCAGTCCTAGTATTTAATATTATTTTACAAACTCAACCGCATTAACTTAATTTTGAGACTTTAATGACATTTTCACTGTTGTTTAGGATGAGCACTATTATTTTATTGATGCCCGAGGGGCTTATGATGTTTCCTGGACTGAGAAGGCTTTCAGGCCTCGAGTGTCATGTGAGAAGGCTTTCAGGTCTTTAGTGTAATGTGAGGAGGTTTTCAGGCCTCGAGTATGATTTAAGAAGGCTTTCAGGCCTTGAGTGTGATGTCAGGAGGCTTTCAGGCATCAAGTGTGATGTGAGGAGGCTTTTAGGGCTTATGTGTGATATGAGAAGGCTTTTAGGCCTTATGCTGATATAGCGATTGGGCCGTAAGGGGCCCATCCGGAGTCTGTACACACTCAATGAGCGCCGTCGATGATAAATAAAAGGAGCGGGTACACGCCGCAGCGCGTACTAGTGAGTACCGTACTATTTGTTGCATTTCTCAATTGATTGTCATTTATTTACTATCTATTGCACCATCATTGTTTTCATTGGTTTATTGAGTTGATATTATATGGACTAAATTGCTCTACTTATAGCGTACATTGTACCTATCCAAGATTTCTTACTCTCAACCCTTATTTATGTTTATTACTCTCTGGGCTGGAAGTACTCACATTACTCTCTGCACCTTGCATGCAGATCTAGGTGCACCCACTGAGGCTGAGTGAGGAATTCTCTGCCGAGCATTGTATTTGGGAGCATCAAGGTAGCTGGATGACGTCCGCAGTCCTGATCTTCCTATCTAATCTATTTGCTTTATTTCCATACTTCTTTGGAGTAATATGTAGTAGGCTGAGACCCGTGTATTAGAGACTCAGACATGTGACACAGAATTCTTTGGGCTGCATAGTAGTAGTATTTCTACTTGGGTTCTTCGCATGTTATTATTATATTTTAGAGTTTCAATATCATGACTTAGTAATTTTTTTGTGTTAATTGAATCATGAACTATACAAAAGGGTTAAGGTTGTTAAATTGTCGGGCTTTCCTAGCAATGTGTTGGGCGCCATCACGACCGGGGTTGGGGTCGTGACAAAAAGGTTTAAACATTTCAAAAGAAACAAAACCAAGGAAAAGGGGTCCTAGGTTGATGATTAATATGGATCACTTCAATGCAATTCCCAACAATCACTCCTCAAAGAGGGGTCGCATGTGATATTAGCGCATCGGTCATCATCTCCATATTCTACCCTTCCCACCCCGTAAAGGTTATTTAAACGCGTGGATTGGTCACAAATGCTTATTTCGTGCTGTTAACCGTCCCATCCTATAGGTCCTATAGGGTATTTAGCACCACTATTCCTACAAGGGAAGGACTAGGCCGAACCCTTAGGTTTAAATGAGAAAATTCTAGGAGACATAAATAACAAGTAGGACTATACATCAAGAAACCATACAAAGGAAAATAAGAGGCTCACAAATCCCTCAACAAGTAAATATGTAATTAGCATATCTCAAACACATTTAAGGTCTTAAAAAGATAAGAGTTTAAAAGCGGGAATGCCGGAAAAAGATACGTTTAAGTGAAAGTAGAAGGTTTAACCAAAACTGAATGACCCGAAGAGTGTTTTTTTTTTGGCAATCCACTAGGCAAGCGCCTAGGGCTAGTTTTCATTAATATTATGAAAATGAAAATTATAACAAATAGGAAAGATAAAATAAGGGGGGACTAGAACCAGTATTGTTATCCATATAACACAACCGGCGTAAACCTTACCTTATTAATCCTATTGAGGCCAACAAAAGCCTCATGAACTAACAAGCATGTAAAAAGAAAGAAGTAGCAAGAACTAATAAAAGTATGATCATCGCATAGTTTATAACATGCTCTGTAATGATATTACATAGAATAATACTAATGAGATGGTAAAATAAAAAGTTGAAGAAGCCATCAAGGTGCTCTCTTTTCTCCAATTTTGTGAAAAATTCAATTTGTAGAATAACATCTTCGTCCACAATATTTCTCAATATGACTTCAAAATTCATGCTTTGTTCCTCGATCGATTGGACTTTGTAAGAATTGTTTGAGTGACCTGTTTTTGTTTTGCATTTGTCATTGGGGGTCTCCTTATGTTTGCATCTTCAAACACCCTGCCGTCCCAACTTCTATCCCTTTCACGATACTTCTTACTCGTTTTACTATGCATTGGTGACAACTCACCTTTTATTGACGCGTCTGCCCGGCATTGTGTTAAGATATCCTCTTCCTCCCCTTCTTCTTATATGAGTCTTCCTGCCCTCGCATCCAGTAGTTGTCTATCTAGTAGAGTGATTTCTGGAGCTGTTGATACGAGCTGGTGCTGCCCCGTTTTTGAAAATGGTACTGTTTTGTTATTGGCAGAAGGAAAATTAGTTGGTGTTGTTGCATTCCTTTGCTGCCGCTGTGTTGTATGCAAAGGCTGCCTCATTGCATTCGACAGTTTCCTCTCCTCCAAAGTAGTGATTGATTTTATTTGTACAATCTGATTCTGGGCAAATGTTGGCGGTGCTGTTGCGTTTCGATCAGCAGCTGATGTTTCGCCTGATTTTGCAGTATTTCTTGGAACAAATACTGGAGCATTATGGTTCAAGTTGATGTTGTGTTTGCTGCAGGTTACAGATTTGCAGGACAATTGATTGTTGCTGATTTCCCTTGAAATTTTGGCTTGACTTGAGCATAAATGTCCTCTCCTGCACTATCGTGATCAAACTCTTGGTCGTCTTCTGAAGATGAATAACCAGCAAGTCCTTCTCCCCAGCCTTCCTCATCGTCAAAATCTCGTTGGTCTTTCCATAGTTTTGATTTAATGACCATGTCCCTCATCTTAGCTTGAATTACTTGTTCGTTATTTCCAGTGGAGGTTTATGGTTCCCCATAATCTTTGATAATTGTCTCCACATGTGTACTGGAGGAAGGTATGGTTGGAGAAATATGATCATTGGCCTGCATTTGCGAATTTGGATCATTAGAATGAACTTTATTCAATGCCGCTGTAGTCGATGAGCTAGTTTGATAATAACTCTCGATCATCTGCAAATTCTCTCCAGTCAAGTTTCCATCCTCATTATTGACATAGGTAAGTGCAGCAAATGAGTTTGAGTTTGTATGTATAGCTGGACTCTTATCTGCGATGTGTATTTTGTTTTTGGTTTTTGGAGTTTCTTTTCTGTTGGACATCGATGACCAATGATTTGCAGTATGTTGACCAGATTCATTTGTTTTTTGTGTAGCATCAGTAGGCTCTAAATAAAACTCACGTTGAAATAAGGCAGCATTAGAAACTGCAGCTGTTGTATCTATCAAAGAGGTCACACTGCCTTGTTGAACCATATCATGCTTATTAGAGGTATCTTGTCAACATGTGTTCTACGCAACATCATCATCTATAAGACTTGCGTTTATTTGAAGAAATTGACTCACAACGTCATGATTATCACTACTCGAACAGCAGGACATTGCAAAGGAAGTGAATAATCCAGTTGTGAGAAAATAGAAACTGCAGCAGCTGATTCATTATCTAATGTCATGTTGGTACTCTTGTTACCCTTTGTAACAAATGTTGTAACTCCAATTCCATAATATCACATTGATAATCCACCTATTCATTTTGGCCAGTCCATTTAATGCCATCCAATGATATATTTGTCTTAAGAATTGGATCTACACTAGATGGAAAATTTCCTCCCCTGCTACTAGCTGTTGCACATTGCACCTGTGATGTTGTCCTTTGTGAATTTCAGATGTTTTGGTATGCTCAGAAGTAACCAAAGCTGATGCTTTATTCAGTTCATTACAAAGTTGTTGTCTAGGAGTTTTTTAACCATCAAGTAAATTTCTTACTGTCGACTTCTCCCCTGGTTGAACTGCTAAAACAGTAGGATCTGTAGTAGATCTGAAATTATCCGATGCCTCCAAATTAGTACCATTTGCTTGACCAAACAGCATAGTGTTTTTAATGTTAGTATTCTGCAACATCTGTTGCTGCTTGATCAACATCTCTTCATGGCTTTTTGCATTGTCAGTTTCTGGCACAATAGATGCATCACTAGGTTCCAAATTTGATACCATCTTATCAGTTACAACATTCAAAGGCAACTTCAATGGAATAGTAGATTGCATTTTACAAAGCTGAGCAGAATCACCATTTGGCCTTGGAAGAGCTTCTGCAGGTGTAACATTTGAAGCAGAAACAATTTTTTGAGCTGCATCAATAATCACATTAGGTCGGACCCCTTCAATTCATCGTCCCGGAAGATTAGCATTCAAGTACTCCCTGGCATCACCTCTTAATTTATCCAAACTGTCATTGCCTTCGTATTCGTGAATACGAACTGCTTCTTTATTAAGATCGTCTGTACTCCAACGACATGATTTTACATCATGACCTTGATGATTACAATACATGCAGTATTTAAGTAAATTATCAAACATGATCTGCTGGTCGTATTCAACTATTTTTCCAGATTTCATATCAACTATCTTGATCTTGATTTTCTTAGGATGTTTGTCCAGTAAATTAATCAAGACTTTAACTCGTGCCGTTCTAGGTCGCGTTCGATCTTTAGTAGCCTTATCTACTGCTAGAGGCTTTCCCACTGCAGCTGCGATTGACATTAAGGATTTTTTGCGAAGAAATGGCAGTTCAGGAAAAGAGATCCAAACCATAGCTTTTGACGTTTCTTCACGTGGATTAAATCCCATTGTCCATGGGAATGTCCTAAAGAAGAACTCGTCTCCTTTTGCCTTAACATAGTCAGTTGTTCTTGATACGACATGAGAAAAATCTTCAAATAGATTAAATATTACCAAAATATGCGGATATTCTAGCTGTCCAATGTTAGAATTACCTTTGACATCGAGGTTCTTCGGTAAAATCTGTCTCAACTCCTGAAGCTCGGGCGTTCCATATGATAATTTAACTACAGCTGCTTGTTGAAGACCTTCCTCCCTGGTGAAAGAATTCACTTCATCTACTGTGAATTCAACAGTAGGTATTCCTTGCTCAAACGTAATAGGACAAAGTTCAAGTTTTGAGTTTGTTGCGGCAGATTGTTGTCCAGCAAGTTGGAATGCATATGTTTGTTTGGTATCGTGAGATGTTTGATTTTCAGTATTGTTTTGAATAGCCTCTCCCACAGCATAAGGATGGGGTGAAGGTGAAGCTTCCATAGTTGCCTTATACGTCAACCTGGATCCATCACAATCACGCTATCGGAAGGTAATAACACTGAAATTTCAAAAGTTGAGAGTGCTACAGTAAATCGATGAAACAAGATTTAAGATGTAGGAAATTGGTCATAGATTTGATGTAAAAATCAATTGGGGATTGTTCGTAAAGAGAAGGGGATCTCGTGACACCAAAGTTGTCACAATCCACCACCGGATTCCGGTGATATGCCCGATGAATAGTGACGGAAACACTATTCACCCTTCTTCCTAGAGAGAGATTTTTTGTGTGAACTTCTTGATTAACTGTCTGTGTGTTTACCCGAAGAGTGTTTGATTTTCAGGAATACATTTAAAAAAATAGTTTAGTAAGTAAGAGGCAAGGGAATTGTTAAAACATCGTTTAGAAAAGTAGAGATTTGAAAATACAATAGTTTAATTAGACAAGTATCAAAATAACGTGAACCTGTGCAGAAAAGTAACCTAGTAGTTTGAAAGTTTTATAGAAAGAATCGAAAAATAGTGAGAGTATACAAATATGAACTGATTTCCATATAGTGAGATAAAAGAGTGAATTTCAGAGAGGCAAACGAGAAATAGAGTTCAGAAAGTTAAAAGCGCCTGAGTAGTCTGAAACTGGTAAAACAAGACCAACCAATTTTTTTATTTGGCCTAAAGCTTGCCTAGGCATTGTATGTATTGCCTACTTATCTTTAAAAATGCGAACATCCATATTAATTCCAATTTTAAAGAGAAGACACAGTTAACAAAAATTGTATTATTAAATTAAATAACTACTGAGGCGTTCAATAATTGCAACTCGGATGAAATAAAAAATCCCAAGTAACATAATGTCTAAGGCACATAAAGCTCCTAAAACATGGTCTTTAAATGCAGTAGTAATATTTATAGTTGTTTGTGAGTTACTAATCATAATTACAAAATGAGTATAGCAATCTGAAAGTAAAGAGCCTAAAAGTGGGATATCTATTTGTAAGATGCATGTCCTATACATGGTTTCTACTGCGCAAATAGGTAAGTAAAGTCCTAGAAACATGTTCTCTTCCCGTTATTTTGACTAAGCATGAATAATCCCACCCAATTTCACTATAACCCTGAAACCAGGATAGCTAAAATACAGTAGTAAAAAAATAAAGTTGTTCTAAGGGAGCCTTCAAGCAGGCCCAATCTTCCAACCTCACTTCTTTCGAGTTTCACAGCCTTTGTCATGGTTTGGATACGACAAAGCTCCCTAAGGGCCCATTGGGGTCCTTGGACAATACTAGCACCCTAACACTACCAAAATGCTGAACAAGTGCAGTGTCGAATTACCAGCCTTGTACATCAAAGTTTAGTGTGCACTCACAAGGTGCCCAAAGCGATGCTTACACGAAAGGGGTAGAACCTAAACTCTAGGATTAGTGAGAGTGCGTGACATATATATTTTCATAAAAAGAGAAATTGAGTTGAGAAACAGCTTTAAAATGATCCATATAGAACCAGTTTTGAAAGAAGACAATGTGACAGTTTTTACAACTTCAGAACCAAAATGCCACGTATAGTTCAGGGAAGTAAACACAAATAGGGGAAAAAGGGGAATGGGGATAACTAGTTCACATGTAAGGGCATAGACATAAAAGGAAAAATCTCAGTCTCAAACAGTCATACTCCATCTCAAAGAGATTCAAGGTTATTTAATTGTTAGGGAGGGTTGTTAATACAGACCTATAATGTACTAGGGTTAGGGGGAGTAAGGAAGAGCTTTATTAAACAAATAAAGGAAACGTAGACATGCTGGACTACGAGAAAGGTGATCACATTAGTGAATTAGCAAAGAAACGTGCTAATTGCAATGAAAACAGTAGAACCATAAGTAGAAGCATAAAAGAAATAAGATAAAGTGTAGTATGTATAAAAACATATTGTTTTGGAAACTGTAAATCAAATAGAGGGCATACCTGTTGAGGATGAGATAATACAAAGTAGTGGTATTCAGGGAAGTAGAGCAGTAGTATGCAGACCATGCAAGTAGCAATGTATAGAGCAGTAGAATAGTAGAGCAACCCAAAATCACTCAGTCTTGGCTTTCAACCGACTGAGTAACCAGTAGTCAATATGGAAGTGAGAGAGGATGTGTGGAAAAATAAGAGAGAACACTGAGTATGCTTATGTGTATAAGAGAGAGTTCATACCAATGAATTTTTTGTCGTGTCCTATGCTAAGGAGAGGGTAGAATATTTATAGTTTTGAAAATAAGTGAAAAATAAGGTAATACGCATAGACTGATTACAATTATAGAAAGAGTACCTATTAGAACCAATTGAAGACTCGGATTTCTATCAATTAGGGAGTCATAGCTCAAACGGTACAAATTGCATCAAATAAGGAAGATGTTTGCAAGACAGATATTTTCTTAACATGAATAACAGGATACATGTAATAGGGACTAAGTACAAACTAATTACAAGTAAGGAAAGTAAAAATAAAAGAATATTGTGCGCATAAACAGGCGATTACAGACTGATTTTGAAAAAATTTGTCTCGGAAGTCATGGATGAGATTGAAAATCACAGGGAATCAACACTAAGTATGGAAAACGTCTCACCTACAAGAAATTGACTCAAATCGGTGGAAAACCTCCACAGAAATCACATACAAAAATCAGGATTCAAAGAGATGCACAGAATCAGCACAACATTTAGTAAATAGAAACAATTAGACTTATTAAACACAATAGGCACAAAACCAAAGAACCCTAAGTAAGAAATCACAGAATCAGTGGAACGTTAGAACAAAATTAAAGCATAGGAATTGAGGAATAACCCAGAACATCACACAAACAAGCAGAAATACAAACACAAACATATAGTACTAGAAAAAAAAATTGGAAGACATAGTAATTTCGAAAGAGGTTCAGAAACCCTAGTTTTAAAATGAAGAACAAAACACTGAAAACTTGAGAAATCGTAAAGATGGAGAAGAGAGTAGTGTAAAACACAAAAGAGTAAGTTAAAATCGTTAAGAAGGCAGGGGTTTATGAGGTCCTAATCCTCTACCGGTCTGTCAGGATCATTCAAGTAGCATGTCAAGCCAACTGCGTGAACTTCACGTCATACTGGGTCGCAGACATGTCCCCCTGAACTAACCACGCAAACTGATGTTGCATCTCCTCTCTGCATGACTGTAGGACGTACTTTTCCAGAAAGAGAGTAGAGAATAGCTGCCATGTGAGGGGTGAGGCACCAACATTCCTACGCCTCTCAAAAGCCTCCCACCATGTAATGCAGGCCTTGAGAACTGAAAAGTAGTGAAAGCCACTCCAATCTACTCCAAAATCCCTATAGTGAGAAGCATACGCTGAAACTTATCCAGAAAACCTTGGGAATCCTCGCCCTCGTTACCACTGAACGTCGGAGGTTGAGGCCTACCGAACCTCTCTAGTCGACACTGCTTATCGTCCGGCATAGCTGGAACCACAAAATCTCGAGCTGGTGCGACTGACGCAACTGGTGTAACTGGCTGAGCTAGGGCTGCTCCTGGTGTCTGCAATACTTGTACACCCTGCTCGGGTGTGAGAGCAGCGGGGTCTGATGACCACCTCCGATCTAAGAAGTAGCTACTGCAGTAGTGGCTGAGACTGCCCGAGCTAGGCCAGTATAGACGGATAGTATCTGAGCTAAAGCCTCCTGGAGTCCAAGAATCACAATGGGCACTGTCGGTGCCTGAACAGGTGCAGCTGGAGCATCTAGAGCTGGAGGATGGTCCTTAACCGGGGCAGCTGGTGGATCTGCAGGTGCTGCCCTCACTGGTGTGCCTCGACCACGACCACGCCTACGGCCTCTAGCGGGTGGTAATAATGGTCGTCTGTCATGTCTGGTAGCACAGGTTCTCGCCATCTATGAGAGAATAAAATAGAGAAATTTAGTTCTCGGATCAACAAAGTAGCACGACAAGAATTTTCAAGAATGTGAAGTGTTTCCTAAAGGTTCTACAACCTCTCGAGGATAAATACAGACATCTCTGTACCAATCCATGAGACTTTACTAAACCTCCTCATGACTCGCGAAGCCTAGTAACCTAGGCTCTGATACCAACTTGTCACGACCCTAATCTCGATCGTGATGGCACTCAACACAATTGCTAGGCAAGCTCGACCAGTTTAACACTCTCAACCCAAGTACGAAAATCCATTACCAATTAATAGAGTTAAATTATCAAATAATATAGTTCCAACTAGTGATAATAGACAGAAATAGTACGGAACTCATAGCAACTGCCAATAAAACTCCCAACAGATCTAGGGTCACGAGTCTAGAGTCTCTAAATACAACTGAGTAGCAAATCTAAACAAATGAGAGTCTAAGACGCGAAAAATAAAGGTATAGGGGAGAAGTCGGGTCCTGCGGATGCCAGGCAGCTTTCTCGACAACTCCGAGATAAATTTGAAAGCAGCCAAAAACACTACCGAGCCTCCGGGATCCTTGTATCTATACACATGGTGCAGGGAGTAAAGTGAGTACTCCAACTCAGTGGGTAATAAAAATATATAATGACCGAAGATAAGAAATTACGATATATTACAATATAAAGCTATAACTAATAATCTAGCACATTTAACGGTGAAACAGCAAATCCATGACAGGTAAAACAAATAGATATCAATGCATGAATGCAATGTAATGCACATTACCGTTGCGGCGAACAACCCGATCAATTTCGGTACCCGCACCCACTGTGCGGGTTCAGACTCCGGAGGGACTCATACAGCCCTAGCGCAATATTAACCAACATCGCTGTGGTGTGCATCCCGATCCGTACTTAGTCAAGAACATGCACGTAAACCACTCAGGTAATATTAGAGTAATAGCTCTCAGCTCACAATGTCAGAAAAATGTAATTTTAAGTTTTAAATCTTAGAAATATTGCTGAACATTTCAAAACAGTTTTTAAACTCAAGACTGAAATCATTTAACATGCCAAGACTTATGGAAACAGTGATAAAAATCCCCAAATGATGCAAATGATCGGCACAAAGCCCAAATATATCCATAAAATCCAAGTAGAATGATTACTAGACAATTCTAGTCAAGAACATAGTATGAACAACACTCGGGACGGACTATGTCACAATCCTTAATCACAAACGACCACGCACTCGTCATAGAGTACGTGTCCCGCCTCAATATAGTGTGACAATGTGATATCCCGGGGTTCCAAACCCTCAGGTCATCATCTACATCTATTACTCACCTCTAGTCGGCCAAAAACTAGCTCGCAATGCCCTTTCCTCTCGAATCGACCTCTACGCGCGTTGAATCTGGCCAAAACCACAACGAATACGTAACAATAGACTAATGAAACATAACCCAATCGAAAAGACTCGAAAAACATCAAAAATTAGGAAGTTTGCAAAAAACCTGAGCCCCGAGCCGACCCCTAAAAATCCAAAAAGTTTACATCAATACGATGGTTATCTCGCCACGAGTCTATGCATATCAAATTCACTGGAATCGGAGTATATTTGACCCCTCAAATCACTAGTTTAAACTCTCTTAAGTTTCAAGCCCTAACCTCCATTTTTACCCTTTAATTCCTTGATTTTTAGTGTTAATCCATGAGTTTACACCATAATATCATAATCTAAGCCTAAGAATCCATACCTGAAGAAAGCCCTCGAAACTCTCTTCAAAATCGTCCAAAAACCCTCTTAGTCAGAAGTCCAAAATGTTTGCTCTCTTTCAAATTCACGAAATCACTGTTCACTTAACACATCCCAGATTCCGCTTCTGCGATTCTAATACTTCTTCTCAGGCTCCCGCGTCCAAATCACCGGTTATGTTGTTTTATCTTAAATCCCCCACGACCGCTTATGCGACTAGGATCCCGCTTCTACAGACCGCCCAAAACCGCTTTTGTGCCTAAATGTCTGCCCCTGCGGACCCACTAATGCAAACCACGTTCCACTTCTGCGGAACTTCTCAACTCAACACGAAATCGCTTTTGCGCTCCATTACCAACTTATGCGGTCCATTTACGTAAAAGTGGAAATACCAGATGACAGCAAAATGAACCTGCAGAAAAAAATCCAAAACTCTCGTGTAATCACCCGAACTCACACTGAGACCCCCGGGACCTCAACCAAAAACACAGATGGACCCCAATACCTTACTCAAACTTGATCGAACCACCAAAACACTATAGTTAACACAAAAATCATCAAATTTGACCAAATCAAAGCCTAAATTTATCAAATTCTTCAGAAGCTCATATTCGATCAAAAACTCGACTTAAACACCTCCAAATGACCTGAAACTTTTCACAAATATCCAAAATCACCTAACAGAGCTACTTCAACTCTCAGAATTCCATTCTGACCCTCGAATCAAAATCTCACCCATCCACTGAAATTCACCAAAATACTAACTTTGCCAATTCAAGCCTAATTCTACACCGGACCTCCAAAATCAATTCCGATCGCATTCCTAAGTCACAAATCATCCCCCGAAGCTAAACGAATCACCAAAATTCACATCCGAGCCCTCTAAGTCAATAGTAAATATTCGGTTGACTTTCCAATATAAACCTTCCTTGAGAAAACTAAATGTCTCATTCCCTACAAAAACCAAACTAATTCGATTCTATCTCACCCAATGCTTATAATGAAACATAAATAAGCAATAAATGGGGAAAATAGGGCAGTAACATATGAGACGACGGGCTGGATTGTCACACTAATGGTAAAAAAATTAGATCGTACTATGAATAATTGTAAAAGATAATATTTTAAATAATAAGGGAGAAAAAGATTAAAAAATTACGAAAAACTATGTATACAACCTACTATAGTCTATCATTAAATAATGAAACATATAATCCATAGTTTGACTACCTATAACTCTTAATTGACCATATTAATTTATACTACTATGAATAATTCTAAAAGTTTAGTTTTGTGAAAAATAATAGAGAAAAGAAATGGAACAAGTAAGAAACATAAATATACAACTCACTGGAAACAAAATATAAAGATTTTTAACCGTTAATTCTAACACAGATATAAAAGATGAATAAATTATTATTATTGTTATCTTATTATTACTTTCTTTATAATAAATTCCGCTAATTAATCGCGCAAGAAAGAAGATGTCACGATTCGGATTTCCCCACTTTTGGGAGTCGTGATGGCGCCCACTAATGTGAGCTAGGCAAGCTAAACCATAATAATTTGCTAACCTTTTTCATATTACCTCTTTTTAACCAACATGAAACAACAATATCATAAAAACGAAATTTTATAGAATATAAGAGGAAGTCTTCAACTATTTAATCAAGTCATACTATTACAATTTTAAAACTTAACACCCCAAAATTTGATGTCATAGTATCACAGACCGTGTAAGAGTCACTAAATACAGTGTCTGAATAAATACATAAAACTGTTTCTGAATAAGGACAAGGAAACATGAACTGGGATAGAGGGGACGTCAGGGCCTGCAGACGCTTGTAGGTCTACGTTGTGTCTCTGTGTGGACTGAAGGAAGCCCTCCAACAATGTCCAATAGCTGGTCCGGGATCTGCACTGTGCAGAGTGTAGTATCAGCACAACCGACCCCATATGCTAGTAATTGTCTAGCCTAACCTCGGTGAAGTAGTGACGAGGGTATGACCAGACCAACAAATAAACTTGTGCAGGTTAAATATATAAAGCGAAACGAAAATATGGAAATAGTCTAATAATATGGGAAAGGTAACATGTTGCGGGGAGATAACAGTTTTGAATAAAAACAATAGGTAAAGAAAGAAACAACATATCTTGAATACAAATGGAAAATCTGTAAATCAATAGTTGCACGGCACCACCCTTCTTGCTTTTACTCTCTTCCTCACCAAAATAATGAATGGCATCACCCTTCATGCTTATACCTCACATAATCTTGGCACTGAATGATCATTTGTGCCTTATCACTCATATCATGGCACCGAATGATACATTGTGTTGTACGGCATCACCTTCGTGACTTACATTTTTTCATCATAGTCATACACGGCATCACCCTTCATTCTTTACACTCTTTCCTCACAAACAATTATGCACGACATCACCCTTCGTATTTTGTCACTATTCCTCACCAAAACAATAATCACAAACAATGGGGCGAGGGAATAGGCAAGATTAAAATAAGAATCCCGACAAGAGATCAATAATCAAATAATTAAATCCTGGCAAGGGAGCAATAATCAAACAACTAAATTACGGTAAAGGAACAATAATTAAATAATTAAATCCCGGCAAGGGAGCAATAATCAATAACATCAATTTCCAGGCAAGAGAGTAATTTACACCTCATTCTCTATCTTTTACTTCCATTTTATAAGTCACGCTAACACTTGATCCAATTCTCCAAAGTGTGAAATCATCTCATAGACTTTCATAATTCGTATTGTAACTTGAGCCAACACTCCAAGGGTTCAATCAACCCGCTTGTTTTTTAAAAATTCATAATATAATTTGAGCCATCGCTGCTCGATGTTCAAGAAACAAAATTACTTCATTAACTTTCTACGGCAAATAGAATCATCATTAAAGCTTAGGTTATTCAATATAATAAAGAAGTTCACGTTATAAGACTTACGGTCATGCTACACACCAACTTATAAATACTCTTCACCATGCCTATATGTCGTACTCACAATTAAAACAAAACAAGTAAGACTCAACTCCTAATCCCTCAAGCTAAGGTTAGAACAAACACTTAACTCAATACCTTGAACACCACTCAAGTCTCAAGTATAGCTTTACCTCTTGATTCCACCACCAATCCGCTCAAATCTAGTAATAAGTTACTTAATCACAATAATAAATGCTAAATGCATCAACCCAATGCATGAAAATAAGTTTTTACAAGGTTTTACCGAATAAGGTCAAAACATTTACCATGCCCACGTGGTCGAAACTCGAGGTTCGGACAAAAACTCGATTATCCATCCTCTCACGAATTCAAATGAATGATTTATTTTGAAATCGGACCGCAAATTAAGGTCCAACTCCCCGACTTTTAGAAAACCTAGGTTCTATCCAAAACACTCAATTCCCCCAAGAAAATATTTGATTTGAAGTTGAAATCATATTAAAAGATGTTAAGGAATAAAGAAAATGAGTTAGAAATCACTTACCAATCGTGGCCGCCATCCAATTTTTGAAAACATTTAATTTCCTATTTTATGTCCAAAATACGTCAAACGACATTCGTTTTTAACCAAACTTTACAGAAAATGCTTAAACCATATATAAGACTTGTACTAGGCGCCGAAACCAAAAAACAGGCCCGATACCATCACTTTCTAATCAGATTTTATCTAAATTTTCTTTAAACATTTTCAGAAAATAATTTCACTTCAAAAAATTTGTATCTCATGTTTGGAACCTCGAAATTCAATTCCGGGCATACGCCAATTCCGATATTTTCCTACTGACCCTCCGGGACAGTCAAATCATGAGTCTGAGTCCGAGTCCATTTACCCAAAGTGTTAGACGGAGTCAAACATATTCATTTCAAAACCAAACTTAGAAAGTTTTCACAAAATTTCACATTTAAGCTTTGCGGCTACGCGCTCGGATTTCACACGCAAATCGAGGTTACTCTAATTGATGTAATAAAGGCATCGGAGACATAGAATTCATTTAAAACAGGTGATTATCCTTTGGGTCGTCACATTCTTTCTCCACCTCTAAAACAGCCATTATTCTCGAACGGGGAGAAGAAGGAAGTACCTGAGTCGGGTAAAAGATAAGGATAACGGTCCTGCATATTGGACTCGAATTCCCAGGTCGATGCCTCGAGTGGCTGACCTCTCCACTGAACACAAACAGAAGGGAAACTCTTGGATATCAACTGACGAACCTGCTGGTCTAGAATAGCTACCGGCTCTTCCTCATAAGACAAGTCTTTTTCCAACTAGATAGTGCTGAAACCTAACAAATGGGATGGATCGTCGTGATATTTCTGGAGCATGGACATATGAAAAACTGGATGCACGGTTGATAAGCTACGCGGTAATGCAAGTCTATAATCCACCTCTCCCACTCAGTAAAGAATATCAAATGGACCAATGAACCTAGGGCTAAGCTTGCCCTTCTTCCCGAATCTCATCACGCCATTCATTGGCAACACTCGGAGCAATACTCGCGCACCAACAATAAAAGACACATCTCGAACCTCTCGGTCTGCATATCTCTTCTTCCTGGACTGAGCTGCACGAAGCCTATCCTGAATGATCCTGACCTTGTTCAAGGCCTCCTGAACCAAATCTGTACCCAACAACCGAGCCTCTCCCAGGTTAAACCATCCAACTAGAGATCGACACCGCCTACCATATAAAGCCTCAAAAGGATCCATCGAGATGCTCGACTGGTTGTTGCTGTAGGTAAACTCTACTAAAGGCAATAAAAGATCCCATGCACCTCCAAAGTCAATAAAATAAGCTCGAAGCATATCCTCCAATATCTGAATAGTTCGCTCGGACGGCCCATCCGGCTGAAGATGAAACAAGTACTCAACTCAATCTAAGTGCCCAACTCTCGCTGAACCACCCTCCAGAAATGTGAGGTAAACTGCGTACTTCAGTCCAATATAATAGATACCGGCACACAATGAAGGCGAACAATCTCCTGAATATAGATCTCAGCTAACCTCTTAGATGAATAATAGACTGCCACAGGAATGAAATGCGCTGACCAGCCTATCAACAATAACCCAAAATGCATCGAACTTCTTCTGAGTCAATGGAAGGCCAGTAACGAAGTATATCGTGATCAACTCCCACTTAACATGCTGACAATTCAAACACCGTGCCTCATATGCCACAATATTTTTCTTCATTCTACACCATCAATAATGCTGCCAAAAATCCTAATACATCTTCGCAGTGCCCATATGAATAGTGTACCGTGACTATGGGCCTCCTCCAAAATAAACTCTAGAGCCCATCCATATTGGGCACACAAACTCGGCCCTGCAATCTCAAGACTCCATTATCATCTAAGGTAACCTGCTTGGCACCTCCTCACTGCACTGTGGCTCTAAGGACACACAAATGGGATACGCTCCACTAATGAAGAACGAGCAGCCATGTAAGATAACATCCGACTAGGCTCATAAATATCCAACCTCAAAAATCGATTGGCCAAAACATGAATATCCAAAGGAAGCGGCCTCTTACTGACCGGAATAAAAGCAAGACTGTCCATGCTGGCTGACTTCCTAATCAAAGCATCGACCACCACACTGGCCCTCCCGGGTGATATAATATGGTGATATCATAATCCTTCAAAAATTTCAACTACCTCCTCTACCTCAAATTCAACTCCTTTTGCTTGAACAAGTACTGAAGACTTTTATGATGAGTGAACACCTCACATGCCACGCCGTACAGATAATGCCTCCAAATCTTCAATGTGTGAACAATGGCTACCAAATCTAAATCATGAACCGGATAATTCTCATGAATCTTCAATTGCCTCGAAGCATAGGCAATGACCTTGCCATCCCGCATCAACACTGCACCAATCCCAATATGTGAAGCATCACAATAAACTGTATAAGACCCTGATCCTGAGGGAAAAACCAATACCAGTGTCGTAGTTAGAGCTATCTTGAGCCTCTGAAAGTTCACCTCACACTCGTCTGACCATCTTAACTAGGCACTCTTTTGGGTTAATCTGGTCATCGGGGCTGCAATGGATGAAAACCCCTCTACGAACCGTCGATAGTAGCCTGCCAATCCCAAGAAGCTCCGAATCTCTGTAGGTGATGCTGGTTTAGGACAGTTCTTGACTGCCTCGATCTTCATTGGGTCCCCCTGAATACCCTTTGCTGATACAACGTGACCCAGAATGCAACTGAACTCAACCAGGACACACACTTCGAGAATATAGCATATAATTGAGTATTCTTCAGGGTCTGAAGAACTACTATAAGGTGTTTCTCGTGCTCCTCCTGGCTGCAAAAATATATCAGAATTTCATTAATAAAGACTATCATCACAAGTCCAAATAAGACTGAACACTCAATTATCAAATCCATGAAAGCTGCTAGGGCATTCGTCAACCGAATGACATAACCAACTCATAATGTTTGTACCGAGTGCGGAAAGATGTCTTAGGGACATCGGATGCCCTAATCCTTAACCGATGGTAGCCAGATCTCAAGTATATCTTTGAAAATACCTTGGCACCCTAAAGTTGATCGAACAAATCATCAAGCATCAGCAGTGGATACTTATACTTGATTGTAACCTTGTTCAAATGCCGGTAATCAATACTTATTCTCATCAAACCATCATTTTTCTTCACAAATAACACCGGCGCACCCAACGGTGAAATATTGGGCCTAATGAAACCCTTCTCAAGCAAGTCCTGCAACTGCTCTTTCAAATCTATCAACTCAAGCGGGGCCATATGATATGGAAGGATAGAGATAGGCTGGGTGCCTGGAGCCAAATCAATACAGAAATCATTATCCATGTCGGGTGGCATCCTCGGTAGGTTTCAAGGGAAGACCTCAGGAAACTCACGAACCACGGGCACAGAGTCAATAGAGGGGATCTCAGCACTAGAATCACGAACATAAGACAAATAATTCAAACACCTATTCTCGACCATACGCCAAGACTTCACATACGAGATAACATTACGGGTAGAATGGCCCGGAGTCCCTCTCCAATCTAAACAAGGCATACTCGGTAAACCTATGGTTACAGTCTTGGCATGATAGTCCAAGATAGCATGGTAAGGTGATAACCAGTCCATCCCTAAAATACCATCGAAAATTGACCATGTCTAAAAGAAACAAATCAACACGGGCCTCAAAACCCCCAATTATTACAATACAAGAACGATGGACTCAATCGGCCATAATATAATCACCCACTGGTGTAGACACATAAACAGGAATACTCAATGAATCACAAGGCATGACCAGGTACGGTGCAAAATAATTTGACATCTACGAATACGTAGACCCAGGGTCAAACAATACTGAAGCATCTCTATCACAAACTAAAATTGTACCTGTAATAACTGCATCTGAAGACTCAGCCTCGGGGAGCATAACATCAGGGCTGGGCCCTACCACCCTGAATCATATCTCTGGGTGGCCTGCTGCTGGCTGACCTTCATCCCTATCAACCTGAGCTCCACCTCTAGGACCTCTACCTCTACATCTAGCACAGCTACCCTCACCTCTATATGGTTGGGCGGGCTGTGGAATACTTGGTTCCTGAACCATGGCACGACAATCCTAATGTTGAGAACTACTCGGTGCTCGAGGACAAAATCTAGCACTGTAACTCAGGTCACCATAAGTGTAACAAGCCCTCGGCTACTAAGACCTGTCGACGTGAGTGACCACCCCCAAAACTCTGAAATGATGGTGCACTGATAGGAGCAAGTGGTGCACTGAACAACTGCTGATCGGAGAACTACATCTGGGGACCACTGCTACCTGAAGCATCATGAGAAACCTGAAGAGCTGATTGAAAGGGCCTAGAAGGATGGCCTCTACCATAACAATCTCTACCTCTAAACGAGGTAAAACTGAATTGGTCTGAATGGCGGGGTCTCTTGTCTAACCCATGACCATCTCCGTGTGATAGAATCATCTCAACTCTGCGGACCACATTGGCCACCTCCTGAAAAGTGATCTCACTCTCAGCCTCATTGGCCATCTGAAGACGCATCGGCTGAATAAGACCATCAATAAACCTTTTCATCCATTCTCTCTCTCGGTAGGAAGTATAACAAGAGCATGGCAAGCTAAATCAATAAAACTCGTCTCATACTAGGTGGCAGTCAAGGATCGCTACTGGAGGTACTCAAACTGCCTCCGATAGGCCTCTCTCTGAGTAACAGGGAGAAGCTTCTCCAGAAAAAATGCTGAAAACTACTCCCAAGTCAAGGCTGGCAATCCGGCTGGTCTCGCCAAGCAATAATCCCTCCACCAAGTCTTGGTGGATACAGATAGACGAAACATAGCAAAATCGACCCCATTGGTCCCAACAATGCCCATGTTTCGGAGAACCTCATGACAACTATATAGGAAATGCTAGGGATCCTCAGAAGAATCACCACTGAAAGTAGAAATGATAAGCTTGGTAAACCTATCCAGCCTCCACAAAGCATCGACGAACATATCCGCTCCATCGCTACTCTGAGCCATGGCACTCGGCTGAACTGCCATAGCTGGCTGAATCACCGGAACCTGAACTTGGGGAGCTACCTGCTCCAGAGTGCGTGTAGCAGGAGTCTGAGCCCCTCTTCTAGAATGAGAACTGGCTGGTGCTACTAGGAGCAAACCCGTGCAGGTGACACTCTCCATGAGACCCACCAATTAGACTAGAGCGTCCTAAAGAACTGGGGTGGCAATAAACCCCTCTAGACCTGAGCTGGGCTCATCGGAACTGCTGGGGCCGGAGCCTTCTCGTCAAAATCAACCTGAGGCTTCATCACTGAGGCTGTTGCTCGGGGCTGAGCTCTTCCCCTACCTCAGCCTATCCCCCTCATAGGAGCTACTGCCGAGGGATCAGGCTACTGAGCGGTAGATGAGGAAGCACGTGTTCTCACCATCAACGAAAGAAAAGAGTAGAAAAGCAATCAGTATTGGGAAACAAAACCGCACAAAAAGAAAGAATAAATGGGAAGTTTTTCCTAACTCAGTAGCATCTTGGGGATAAGTACAGACATCTCTGTACCAATATCTCAGACTCTACTAAGGTTGTATGTGGACTATGAGACCCATGTAACCTAGAGCTCTGATACCAACTTGTCACGATCCGGATTTTTCACCCCCGGGAGTCGCGATGGCGTCTACTAATGTAAGCTAGGCAAGCCAAACCTTAATAATTTGCTAACCTTTTTCATATTACCTCTTTTTAACCAACATGAAACAACAATATAATAAAAATAAAATTTTATAGAATATAAGCGGAAGTCTTCAACTATTTGATCAAGCCATATCTATTACAACTTTAAAACTTAACACCCCAAAATCCGGTGTCATAGTATCACCGAACGTCTAAGAGTCACTAAATATAAAGACTGAAGAGATACATAAAATTGTTTCTAAATAAGGATAAGGAAACAGGAACTGGGATAGAGGGGGACGCTAGGGCATGCGGACGCCTGCAGGTCTACCTTGGGTCTCCGTATGGACTGAAGGAAGCCCTCTAACTAATGTCCAATAGCTACTCCGAGATCTACACTCAGTGCAGAGTGTAGTATCAGCACAGCCGACCACATGTGATGTTAAATGTCTAGCATAACCTCGGTAAAGTAGTAACGAGTCTAGGACCAGACCAGCAAATAAACATGTGCAGGTTAAATAAGCGAAATAGAAATACAGAAATAGTCTAACACTGTGGGAAAGTGAACATGCTGCAGGGAGATAACAGTTTTGAATAAAAACAACAAGTAAGGAAAGAAACAACATATCTTGAATACAAATGGGAAATCTGTAAATCAATAGTTGCACGTTACCACTCTTCGTGCTTTCACTCTCTTCCTCACCAAAATAATGCACAGCATCACCCTTCGTACTTTTACCTCATATAATCATGGCACAGAATGATCCTTCGTGCGTGATCACTCATATGATGGCACAAAATGGTACACTGTGTGACACGGCATCATCCTTCTTGCTTTACATTTTCTCATCATAGTCATACACGGCATCACCCTTCATGATTTACACTCTTTCCTCCCAAAAGACAATGCACGTCATCACCCTTCGTAATTTTCACTCTTCCTCACCCAAACAACAATCACAAACAATGTGGCGAGGTAATAGACAAGATTAAAATAAGAATCCCGGCAAGAGAACTATAATAAAATAATTAAATCACTGCAAGGAACAATAATCAAACAATTAAATCCCGACAAGGGAACAAAAAATAAATAATTAAATTAAGGCAAAGGAGCAATAATCAATTATATCAACTTCCCGGAAAGGGAGTAATTTACCCCGCTTTCTCTTTCTTTCACATTTATTTCATAACTCACGCTAACACTTGAGCCAATGCTCCAATGTGTGCAATCATCTCATAAACTTTCACCATTGGTATTGTAACTTGAGCCAACACTCCAAGGGTTCAATCAACCTACTTGTTTTTAACAAATCCGCAATATAACTTGAGACATTACTCCTCGATGTTCAAGAAATACAGTTACTTCATTAACTTTCTACAGCAAGTAGAATCATCTTTAAAGCTTAGGTTATTTAAAATAATCATGAAGTTCGTGTTATAAGACTCACAATCATGCTAGCCACCAACGTATAGATACTCGTCACCATGCCAATACATCGTACTCACAATTAGCACATAACAAGTAAGACTCAACTCCTAATCCCTCAAGCTAGGTTAGACCAAACACTTATCTCAATGCCTTGAAGACCACTCAAGTCTCAAGTATAGCTTTACCTCTTGATTGCACCACCAATCTGCTCGAATCTAGTCATACGTTACTTAATCACATTAATAAATGCTAAATAAATTAACCCCAATGCATGAAAATAAGTTTTTACAAGGTTTTACCCAAAAAGGTCAAAAATGCCCCAGGCTCACGTGGTCGAAACCCAAAGTTCGGACCAAAATTCGGATACTCATTCCCCTACAAATCCAAATATATGATTTATTTTGAAATCGGACCTCAAATTGAGGTCCAATTTCCCGATTTTTAGAAAATCTAGGTTCTACCTAAAACACCCAATTTTCCCATGAAAATCTTTGATTTGAAGTTGAAATCATATTAAAAGATGTTATGGAGTGAAGAAAATGAGTTAGAAATCACATACCAATCATTTTGGAGAAGAAGAGTTGGTTGAAAAATCGCCTCTTAGGTTTTGGGGTTTTGAAAAGTGTAAAATAACTGAAATTCACGTGTATTTATACCCCTCTTAAATTCCATGAGCGAACCGCACAAAAAGCACCGCGGCCGCATAGGCCCCATTGAAGACCTGCAGATCATAACCTCGTGTGGACCACACCAAGTCGACCGCGGACCGCTCAAAGGCGACTGCGGCCGCATACGATTAATCGCGGACCACGCAAGAGGGTTAAGAGACCTGCCAAAATTCCTGAACCTGCAACATTTGATCTTTTTAAGCCTAAGGAATCTCGGAACCTACTCAAAACTCTTACGATCCCTCGAGACTCCAAACCAAACATACACACAACCTCAAAACATCCTACATACTTATCTGTACGATCAAATCATGAAAATAACATCATATGCATCGAATTAAGCCTCAAAATCAATGATTTCTTCTTTAGAAAACATAAATTTTTTTATTTTAAGTCCAAAACACATCAAACGACGTCCGTTTTCAACCGAACTTTACAGAAAGTTCTTAAACCATATATAAGACCTGTACCAGACGCCGAAACCAAAATACAGGCCCAATACCATCACTTTCTAATCAGATTTCATATTAATTTTCTTTAAACATTTTTAGAAAATAATTTCACTTAATAAAATTCTTATCTTGGGTTTTGGACCTCGGAATTCGATTCCGGGCATACTTCCAAGTCTCGTATTTTCCTACGGACCTTCCGGGACCATCAGATCACGGGTCTGGGTCTATTTACCAAAAATATTGATCGGAGTCAAACTTATTCATTTCAAAACCAAACTTAGATTTTTTCACAAAATTTCACTTATAAGCTTTCCGGCTACACGCCCGACTGTGCACGAAAATCGTGTTAGGATTTATGCCCTTCACTAGAGGGGGGTGAATAGTGAGGCACGAGAATGTCGGTAAAATTTTGCGGAATTGAAATTGCAGGAATAAAGTAAGTGCAGTAATTAAAAGAGTAAGGAGAGGACACACCGAATTTATACTAGTTCACCACAACGTGTGGTTAGTCCAGTACCCGAGAGACTCTCTCGAGTTTACACTAACTCCGTTAAGCTTACGGGTGCCTAACAAACCGTTACACTTGCTCGTAGATGTACACTCTACAAGACTTCAACTTGCTCGAGGATACCTCACCTCAAGACTTCACCTTGCTCATGGATACCGCACTACAAGACTTCACACACTAAGATTGAAGGTACTTAGCAAACCCAACGCTCAATGAGAAGGTATGGTCTTCTCAAGAACCATTCTCTTTTACAACAAGAACTCTCTAAGAAGAGTAGATAAAGAGACACAATATAAGCTCTATGAACAACACAAATTGTCTCTCAAATGGCTCAACAAAAGCTCTAAATATGATGTAGAAATGTTATCAATATGTTCAAGAATAATGAGAGATGTTGTTCATATGAAATGAGTCAAAAAGACCTCTATTTATAGGTGGTAGAGGTTGTATGTCCGTTGCTTAATAGGCAATCAATCATGCTGATTTTATGCCAAGATAATCGATTATTCACTTTACATAATCGATTATCTTCTCAACGTTCATAAAACGGAACGTTGGGAAGGCAACGGTCAGTGAATAATCGATTATTCTCTAGGGGATAATCGATTATTAACCCTTGCGGAATTTCCAGTTTAAGCTGGAAATTGGCAGATAATCGATTATCCTCTAGGTGATAATCGATTATGCAGCCTTGCTGGAATTTTCAGTTTTGCTGGAAACTCAGCATAATCGATTATCAGCTTCAGGATAATCGATTATCTGGCTGTTCTGTCCAGAATCGAAAACTTGCTTCAAAAACCATTTTGGTTAAAATGAAAACATTAAAATCATTTTGTTTGAAGTATTTGAAATATGTTTATGATAAATATGATTTGATAAAATGATTTTATGCATATTTATGATGACCTATGTTGAGCCAAAAGACGAGATAACTTAAACGTTGCCCTTACATTGGTTCTACCTAACGACCTACGCCTTGGGTTTTCGGTCTTTGAACTTTTGGGCTCGTCTTTGGCTTTTCCATGCAATCCCTTCATCAATATGCTTCTTGGCATTCAATCTTGATTGTTTGTCATATAATAACGTTGTTTGACACTTGACTTCACTGTTTGTCATTCATCAAAACCTATACCTGAAAATCATGCTAATACAACCAAAGCACATATATCATGGATAGAATGATTTCCTACAATTTCCCCCTTTTTGATAATGACAAACAATAAGAGATATGCATATCGGATTCCCCCTAAGTTCATGGTATATCTCAATATACAAGTTATGCAAAACATTCCCCCTTAATTGAGTATTCCCCCTCAATTAAAGCATACTAGAAGGTGGAGACATTCCCCCTTATTAGATGCATATCGCCTAATTTCTTCCTCCTTTTGGCATTAGCAAAAAGAGAGTCTACACATGCTACTTTCCCCTTTTGACACTTCCCCCTTTTGGGAATACCAACTGTTAGTGTCAAACATAAGATAGGAAATACAATGAGGAATATACATGATGACGATTTTAAAAAAAAAATCATACCAACATAAAATGATACCAAATGTTAACAAAAACATAAGAACCGTAATAACGGTTATTTTTAGCAAATCATATTACTTAACAACATATCAACTGTTAATTTTTACCAAACCAACAGTTGAAAAAAAAAACGTGAATCATTTATTTTTCAAGAATATACCAACTGTTATTCAAACCAAAAATAATATTCATCAAAACATGAGTCAATCATTATTTTTAACAAAAATAATTGATACCAATTTTTTATTCAAAATAAAAGTTATCAAAACATGAATCAACAAAAATAATTGATACCAATTGTTAACAAAGACATATCAATCGTTAACACATATCAACTATTACGTTTTTATCAAAAATATGATAACTAACCAAAATCCCCCTCGATGCAATGAGGTTTCGTGCTTGGTGCATCTACTACAACATTGTAGTCTTCAAGCACACCTGCAAACGTACCTAAAAATGGTTTTTAGGTACCCAACCACTTTTGGGTCCTTGAGGGTTAGGCAAATAATAATCATAGCCAAAAGTTAAATCCCTATGTTTTGCAAAACATACGGGTGCTATGTGTCCTACCCGGTTGCAATAATGACATATAACATTCAGGTTGTGCATATGTCTTGGTTGAGCCAAAAACGTTCTAGGTGATCTAAAGTCGTTATTCCTAGAAGCGTTGAAATTCCTAGAGTCATTTCTAGGTGGTCTAAAATCATTCATTCTAGACTTATCAACAAAATTCCTAGAATTATTTCTAGGTTGTGCATTGCAATTTCTAACATGATTCTTATTCTTTTTACGCCTTTTATTTTTCCTGGGCCTTTCCTTTTTAATTTCTTCAACTATTTTAGGATTGTCTACACTACGTTTTTCTAGTGTGTTCCTAAGTTCTATGTTCTCTAATTTCAAAGAATCACAAGATGAACAATTAGAATTTTGATCAATTGAAGAATCTTCGTGCATCTCCTTAATTTTATTTCTAAGATCAATATTGTCATTTTCCAAAAAATTATTTTTCCCTTCTAAAACTTTAATTTTTGCCTTGGCCTCTTTGGAGATTTTTGAAGACTTTTTCAATTCATCATATAATTTTAGAAAAACTTCTTGTAATTCTTCATAAGAGTAAGAGTTAGGAGTACTTACCTCTTCTTCCTCGTTGGCCATGAAGCATAGGGCGGCAGTTTCATCACCCAAGCTGTCCGAATCCCATGTCACGCGCTTTTGGTGTTTCTTCTTCTTCTTGTCCTTGGGTTTTGGACAATGTGACTTGGTGTGGCCAAGTTTTCCACAATTATTGCATGAAGGACTTGGTTTTTCCTTCTTTATTTCCTTCTTCATAAACTTATAAAACTTTTCAATTAAATCGTTGGAAATAGTATCATCATCGCTTTCCGAATCACTTACCTCTACTCTTTTAGACGATGAGGCTTTGAAGGCAATACCTGGACTTTTCTCATCTCCAAATGAAGGTTTAAGAATTGTGCTTTCATAAGTTTTCAGGTTACCTCTTAGTCCATCAATTGTGACGTCCGTGATTCCTATCGACTCTTGGATGGCATTGGCTTTGGAACGCCATTCGGGAGTGAGACTCAGTAGGATTTTTCGAACTAGTTCTTTGTTCGAGTATACTTTTCCGAGAGCGTGGAGATCGTTGATGATCATTGAAAACCGTACAAACATATTATCGATGCTTTCCGGCTCCTTCATTCTAAAAAGTTCATATTCATGTGTTAGAAAATCAACACTTGATTCTCGGACTTGACGCGTACCTTCATAAGTGATCTCAAGCTTATCCCACATCTCCTTGGCGGTTGTGCAGCAAGAAATCTTCCGATAGTCATCCGGATTCACCGCACAATACAACATATTGATGGCCTTTGCATTATATTCAACCTTCTTGATGTCCTCGGTATTATATTCATCTTCCTCCTTTGGAACCGTGGTTTCCCCAACATTCTTTGTCGGCATTTGTTCACCGTTCTTGATGATTTGCCACAAGCGAAAGTTATTTGATTAGATGAAAATTCTCATCCGCTCTTTCCAATATGTGTAATTTGTTCCGTCAAATAGTGGAGGCTTATTGGTGGAGTGTCCTTCCCTCATCATTCCTGCGTTCAACATTCTCAACAAATATATGGAACGTTCTCTCAACCGGTTAAGGCTTTTAGAGATTTAGGCTCTGATACCAACTGTTAGGATTTATGCCCTTCACTAGAGGGGGGGGGGGGGGTGAATAGTGAGGCACGAAAATGTCGGTAAAATTTTGTGGAATTAAAATTGCAGGAATAAAGTAAGTGCAGTAATTAAAAGAGTAAGGAGAGGACACACCGAATTTATACTGGTTCACCACAACGTGTGGTTAGTCCAGTCCCCGAGAGACTCTCTCGAGTTTACACTAACTCCGTTAAGCTTACGGGTGCCTAACAAACCGTTACACTTGCTCGTAGATGTACACTCTACAAGACTTCAACTTGCTCGAGGATACCTCACCTCAAGACTTCACCTTGCTCGCGGATACCGCACCACAACACTTCACACACTAAGATTGAAGGTACTTAGCAAACCCAACGCTCAATGAGAAGGTATGGTCTTCTCAAGAACCTTTCTCTTTTACAACAAGAACTCTCTAAGAAGAGTTGATAAAGAGATACAATATAAGCTCTATGAACAACACAAAATTGTCTCTCAAATGGCTCAACAAAAGCTCTAAATATGATGTAGAAATATTATCAATATGTTCAAGAATAATGACAGATGTTGTTCATATGAAATGAGTCAAAAAGACCTCTATTTATAGGTGGTAGAGGTTGTATGTCCGTTGCTTAATAGGCAATCAATCATGCTGATTTTATGCCAAGATAATTGATTATTCACTTTACATAATCGATTATCTTCTCAACGTTCATAAAACGGAACGTTGGGAAGGCAACGGTCAGTGAATAATCGATTATTCTCTAGGGGATAATCGATTATGCAGCCTTGCTGGAATTTCCAGTTTTGCTGGAAACTCAGCATAATCGATTATCAGCTTAAGGATAATCGATTATATGGCTGTTCTGTCCAGAATCGAAAACTTGCTTCAAAAACCATTTTGGTTAAAATGAAAACGTTAAAATCATTTTGTTTGAAGTATTTGAAATATGTTTATGATAAATATGATTTGCTTAAATGATTTTATGCATATTTATGATGACCTATGTTGAGCCAAAAGACGAGATAACTTAAACGTTGCCCTTACATTTGTTCTATCTAACGACCTACGCCTTGGGTCTTCGGTCTTTGAACTTTTGGGCTCGTTTTTGGCTTTTCCATGCAATCCCTTCATCAATATGCTTCTCGGCATTCAATCTTGATTGTTTGTCATATAATAACGTTGTTTGACACTTGACTTCATTGTTTGTCATTCATCAAAACCTATACCTGGAAATCATGCTATTACAACCAAAGCACATATATCATGGATAGAATGATTTCCTACAAATCGAGACGACTCTAAATGAGGTTTGTAAAGCCTCAGAAACATAGAATTCGTTTAGAATAGATGATGACCCTTTGGGTCATCACAGAAGATAATCACATAACTTCGTGAATTGGAGGTAAAACTTAAAGGGATTTTTTCCTATCTATATCATATACCAAACCTTATTACCAAAAATATTCATAATTTGGTATTTAGCCGCCTAGTCCATAGTTTGATTACAAAATCTATTCCAAACCAAAAATAGGTAGATTCTACCCTAAAAAGGAGCCAAATTTGTAGGAATCAGATTTAATGGTGATTCTATCACCATTAATTTCGAAATTTAAAACGGAAGCAAATCCATTGCAGCGTAATTCTCTAATTCTCCATATATTTTTCACCATTGATAGATATTAAAAAGTTTGAAAGCTTTGAATTCAAATTTGGATTTTCAAAAATTATTATTTGTTTGGATTGGGTATTGTTGTAAATAATAAATATGTTTAGGAGTTTATATCTCAATTTTGAGAGGTTTTGGTGAAGAGTAGACTTGGTTTTGACTGAATTTCAGATTGAAACTCGTCGAAGAAGAAGAAGAAGAAGAAGAAGACATATCTTTCCAGAAATTGTAGTTAAATTGTAGATAAATTGTAGAATTGTAGAAAAATTGTAGATAAAATGTAGATAATTTGTAGATAAATTGTAGATTGGGAAGACTAAATCTTCTACAAGTCTTCTACAATTATGTCGAAAATGCCAATTATACTACAATTGAAATGAGAATTAGGGTATTAAAATTCAATGTATTCAGCTTTTAGATATCTTGTAAATAAAATTTCTACAAATAAAATACAAATCGGTTTAAGTATTTTATAAAGTTGTATTGTATTTAAGAGTATCTACAAAATTACTACATTTATACTACAATTAAACTACAATCTTGTGTCAAAAAAATATTTCGAAAACAAAATTTTCTCTTCATCTACAAAATTTCTATATACAAACTACAAGAACTATAGTATGTACATTCAATAAAATTTTCCATTTAAAAGCTAGGACAAGCACGTTCTTCTTTTCAACTCGCAGCGGATAGTTTAGAGGGAGAAAAATATAATTTAATTTTTGAAATAATTTTAATGGAAATAATAAGAATCTCAAAATCCATGCAACACCACACTGTTAGCTTCCTTACTGCTCAATAAAATATGAATAAGTAGTACAATTTAATTAATCAACTATGTAATCAAGTGCATATGAATAAGTAGTACAATCTAATTAAATCAACTATGTAATCAAGTGCATAAAGTCTCAATCCTAATCTTAGGACAAATTATCATAGCAACAATTACTACTTAGATAATTCTAAAAAGATTGCATCTACCTTAGGAAAACAAAAACTAAATCAACAACGTAGTCAAAGTTTAGGGCCCGCTTATTTAATGTACTTCACAAAATGGAGAATATACGCCCCTAAAATCATGTCTAGAATAGATGAAGCAATAATTATACCCTTAATTTGAATTATGGTATATAAATTGAAATTTGGTATGCTTAAATATAATAAACACAAACCTTAAACATGTGAGGTAATAAAGTTTTGTATATGATATACATAGGTAAAATCCCAAACTTAAATAAGATGTCTGAAGTAGGTGGGTCGAAAGCTATTCTTTTAGTAAGCTTTCTAAATCGATTAACTTCAACATTGTAAAAAACTTACCCTTGTTCATATATTTATTTATTTTATTGCTCGAAATAATATTTAATAATATTTACGTAATCTTTTAAGTTGTATACTCAATGGTATGGAATATATGTACAATAATTTGTTACTTTTTACACATATTTTTTATGGATTGATGTGATACACACGTTCAACGCACGTACACTAAAACTAATATATATATATATATATATATATAATCTTGAACAACTTTAGCGAAGTCAAGTAGGAAATTGCCCTAAAAAAAGGTTACAAGGTTGTGTATTCATGGGAACATAATTCGATATCTTAAGGAGGCGTATTAAAAATTGATAAATAACCCACACAAAGTAAAGAAAATTTTCTCTATATTTCTTTTTTGGTTACAATTTGGAGTATATATTCTCAATAAGAAGAATGTTACTCCCTTCATTAAATTAATGTAAATCTATTTAATTGAGTACGAAATTTAAAAATAAAATATAAATTTTTAAAATTTGTGGTTTTAAACAGGTCATAAAATTTATGTGACTATAATTCTTTTGAAACTTGTGGTATTAAATATGTTAGAGTATCTGTGTGACTATAAAAGCTCGGTAGAATTGAAAGTTCAAATTAAATTCTTTTCTATAAAAAATGTCATTTTATTTGAAATGGAATAAAAAGAAAATATATTTACATAAAATAAAACGAAGGAAATATATATTTTATTTTCCATAAAAATAAAAAATCCAACTTACGGGTATGTGTTTGAAGTTTAAACTTGGTGCGATAAGCCATCTAGGACATATAAAAAAGGCATAATATATCAACATTCCCTTAAAGTTTTCCTTAAAGTTGTTCACATTTTTCACTTACATACTTTATTTTAAGTTAGTTCCATTTAAACACTTTAAATAAGTTTTTACTGTGTCATTTGGACACAATGTGCGAACATGGCAAGGCAAGTTTTTCTTATATTTTTCAAACGCGTGAAATCATCCCAAAAAACAAACTATACATCTTTCTTGTCGGGAAACAAATAGCTTCTGCGGGAAAATTTTCTGGTGAACTTCTCTTTTAGTTTTTCGATATTGTTCCCACGATTATTACCGTAACTTCTTTAAATCTGGATATACTACTACCAACACCTTTAAATTTATCCACCACCATTGTTTAACAAAAAATATGATTTTTTTTGTCAAGACTAAAGAAAAAGAGAAATTCGGCTTACTGATAATCAGGAGAATAAAAGAATAATAGACTTTTGAGAATAGCAATAAAGTAGTAAATAAGTTTGTATTTCAGTGTAATATTAATGATATTTTGTGTCCTTACAAATGCTTAGACCTCCTTTTTTTATAGTTAATTCTAGGAAAATGTGTAATGCCTTAGTCTTAATGAGGCAATTATGAGCAATAAAAGATATTAAATGAAACTTTACATAATTATTCCTATTCAATACCAATTCTCTAACGTATTGGGTATTAAATACTGAATTTTGACTCCTTCTTGTCATTAGATCCCTATCTTTAATGTCTTCTGATATGCTGGTTTTAAATTACTTAAATAGGTACGAAGCTCGTATTATTCGAATTGTTTCTAGTGCCTATTTAGCTTTCTTCTCCCCGTGTCTGTTGCCACTCGTGCCTCTTAACTGATCATTATATTTTTACCATTTGACCAGTCCACGTGTCATGTCAGGTCATCTTCAATATAAATTCAGTTTTTCTCAACACAACTTTAAATGTCTCAGCTTCTTCTTTTTTTTTGTGCTGATTTCAATGGAGTTTTTAGTTAAAATTACCTTGTTGCCCTTGTTTTTCATCAAGAGTTTCACTTTCCGAGACACCCTTTTGGGAAATTTCTCTGGGAAACAAAAGGGTGAAAACGCTGGAGAGAATTCTGGGTGTCGACATAGCCTCTTGTAGTTTAGGTAATGGTATAGGTGTTAGTAAATTGTATTTGTAAAACAATTCTGGAAATATAAATTAATATAAATAGAAATTATGATACACATAAATGACATAAAACAAAATGATCATAAACAATTCGAGCCCAGTGAATTCACAGTATCTCCTTAAGGAATTTAATCCCCTTTTAGCGCCCAAGGTTATGGATTATTTCCTCGCATTATAGAACAAATTACACACTTGAGTAGTGGTACTCCTTACGCTAGTGTTTCAGCGAACACAAAGATCAATAGCAAAGCACACTTACTTTTTGCTTTGTTTGTATGTTAAAAGTATGCAGAAGAAAGAGAGAAAACTCGAAAATTCGTAGTGAAATTCTGAGCAGAATAGTATTGTATTTATAGCCAAAATTTGGGCTGGAATCTGAAAAGGTGAAATCTTCAAAATGGCTGTTTCTGCAAAACTGCCACAGCATAAATGTCATTACATAAATGGCTATTTACTTAACAATAAAGAGGAAAAATTGATGGGTAGTTAATATTCTGTTACAAAAACAGAAAAACAGATTGGATCTAATATTAATATTTAATATTAATATTATGTTATTAACAAATATTTAATAGCACATTTTTGTTAATATTTTATTATTAACAAATAAGTATGGTCCAAAAAGTTAATCAATCATCGATTGACGAAATCTGAAGCCGAGCCAAGCAACGACGACGGCGCGAGGCTTGCTTTCTTCTCAACTCCTTAAGAGCTAGAAGAAGAGCAATTGCTTGTAAACCCATAAAAAATCTCTTCCTCTTCCAATATGGGACAATGTCCATATGCCAAGGGAGAGAAACTTAAAATTTCACTCAAAAATTTTATTTCCCTCCATTTTCTATTCACCATCTTTTAAGTATTTAATTTATTAATTAATTAAATACATAAACTCAATAATAGTTGATAAAGAAGAGCTTGAATTCAAGCCTTCATTTGATGAGTATTTGAAAGCCATGGAGTCTTTAAAAGAGTTGCTTTTAAATCAATGGATGATAATGCTTATGATAAGCCAAGAGTGACTAAGCAGGCACCATACAGAATCTAAAGGCTAACAAAGTTCTCCTCATTCCCAAACGCCTTTTGTCAATGGTGCCATTGGGGCCACAATCGAAGGTCTCGAAGATGGAATTGTAGATGTGGGTGAGTTCTTCCGGCGAGGCTGGAACGTCGACACTGAAAGTGGGGGAAGGGGGGGGGGGGTCATCAGGAAGATGAAGAAGGAAGTCAGAGAAGACGACGAAGGGGTAGGCGGCTGGTTCTTTTTTATTTTTATTTTAATTTATTTAAGTTAAATCCATGTGTCGTTGTCTTATTCGTTATTTTGATGTGTGAATTACACGCATATTTTGTGTTTGATTGCCTATTAATTTTATGTTTAACAGGATATAATTGAAGGGTTCAAATGAAACGAACTTAAAATAAAGTGTGCAAATGAAAAGTGAAGACAATTTTAAGAAGCTCTCGATATATTCGAATGAAATCCTTGAGAGACAAGTTAGTGATGGTAATGTATGAAATGTATATTACCAAAAAAGTACATATGAAATAATGCACAATAGCGTTACTTATTTTGTTTAGTCAACAAAGGAGATATATTTTAGAAACTACGTAGGGTTACAAGGAGCATTGAATGGTGGGGATTCTATAGTACCCAAAAAAACAAAGGCGTACTCCCACCAGTAGTTACTATAATGTTCGTATTAGGACTAATGTTTAGTACATTATCTGTGCTAGTTGGTATTCCATTTCCAATACAAAAAGAGAGGTTGCTCTGCAGGAGAGTTGCGTAGAGGGTGCCTGTAGGGAGTGCCTTGTTGGTCTGCTAGAAATGCATGCATTACTAACGGAGGTGATTGCAAAAAGGCGTTGGTAGTAGCATTGCATGCTAAAGTTGTTCCATGCTTGGCTAATGTGTCTGGTATTTGATTTGCTCTCTGTATGTGTGGATTACCCATGGCCTATCCAACTGTTGGAGGGGGTACCTACATCAATGTAATAAAGATGAGTAATGTGGATTAATGTGGCGAAGTGCAGAGATTACCTCAATGGACTCCACATTAACTTCCAATGGTGAGAGGTTGTGCTATAGAGCAAGCTGTAATCTATCTAGTAAGGCTGTGAGTTCCATATAATGATAGCTTCATGTTGTACGTGTTCCCATGTATCCCATAACCCAATTACCCATTAAATCTCAAATTACACCCTTCCAAATCCTCATTTGTTGTTTGTGCAGTGATAGGCACCGCCTGAGTTTAATTTATACCTCCGGTGAGTAGGGGTGCCGCTTGACTTTTGTGTATGTTGGAGGGTTATGGTGTGTGATATGTGAACTACACAAATGAAAATACTCACCAACTTGTCCTAATATGTGATAAATATTAGGGGGTTAGTTTCATTATCGAAGACAAAGCGATTTCGACTCTTCCATATGTGCCATAGGGCATAGCAAATGATAATAGGGGAGCTGGAGATTTTGTTCTAAAATTATTTTTAGAATGATATGTGATAGTTTTAAGACAGTGTGTTCATGCAAATTTTGAATATGAGTGTTGTGATGTTGGCAGCCAAGTTGGTGTCGCGCCATTTTCGCTTGGTGACATTCAAAAAACAAATGAGCTATATTTTCGTCTTTGGATTAGCATATAGGGCAAAGAGGGTAGTTTTGTGACATGTATAGTATAAAGATAACTTGTCGTTGGTAGTCGATTGTGTGACATTGGCCAGAAGAAATATTTTATCTTTTGACAGATTTGTAGTTTCCATAGTTATTTGAAGGAGTTGTGTCCTGAATTTGGACATAGTATGTGATATAGGGAATTAATAAAAAATTGTCCGATAGGTGTGATGCTCCAATATAGGTGATCATAGAATTGAGGGTTAGTAAATGAAGGTAGATAGTGAGTTTGGATTTGTTGATGTAACTCCGGAGGGAGCTCAAAGGGTATTTGAGCAATGTTTATGAAGTTCCCATTAATATAAGAGGCCAATGTGACACATTAGTCATGTCTGGGGAAAAGTTCTATAGTTATGTTCCTGAGTTTGAGGTTGGTTCCTAGTCAGGGTTTTTTCCAAAATGGGATATGGATACCATTGGATGTTGGGTACCAAGTTGACATGATGACCATCCATGCTTGATTGCTTTCCAAGTGGAGGATGTACGAGTAGAGGTGGTTGAGGATGTGTACTTAAAAATTAGAACGGAAGTCAAGTGGGTCGAAGAGGAGTGGAACAGTCTCCAGGCTAGAGAGCCTAATAAAGCACTATTTTTGGCACTTAGATTTTGGATTCCAAGACCCCCATAAGGTTTTGATTGTTGAACGGTAGCATAGTTGATAAAGTGTAATTTACAATGGCTGGGGGTGGATCCCCAAAGAAAATTACGTCGATATTTTTCTAGTCTATAAGCAATATGATTGGGGAGTTTGATCATTTGCATTACATGGTTGGGTATATAATTTACGGTTGAATTAATAAGCATGGGTTTACCTGCCATGGTAAGGCAAGTGGTTTCCAACCCGCTAATCTATTCTTCAAGTTATCTAACAAGAATTGGAAGTCATCTGTCCTAGGTTTGTTAGTGAAAATGGAATATCCTAAGTATTTCCCAAATCTTGATCCTTCTTTCATGTGGAAAGAATTAATGACTGTATCTTTAACATTATGGGATGTGTTCTTTGAGAAGAATATTTTTGATTTTGTTTAATTTATGGTGAGTACAGAAACTTAGGTAAAGAAATTTCGTGTTTCTATTATGGAATTTATGCTAATGGATTTATTCTTTGAAAGGATAGTAATGTCGTCTGCAAATAGATGAAAGAAAGAAGGTCATTGTCTTGGTAATTTTATGCGATGCCATTTTTGATAATCAACCTCCATGTGTACTTTTCACGAGAGCATTTTCATACAAAGTATGAATATGTAGGGTGAAAGGGGATCCCCTTGTCAAATGCATCTTGATGGTGAGAAGAAGGGTGATGGTTGACCATCAATGAGAATGGATATTGAGTAGGTTGTGATGTAGGACATGATTAATTTAATTAATTTATGAGAAAATTTGAAGTAATGAAGTGTTTCATGTATGAAGCCCCATTCTAATTTATTGAAGGTCTTTTCTAGGTCCAGTTTAAGAAGAAAGAAAGATTGAGCACCTGTTTTTTTCTTGAAGTGGTGCATTATTTCTTGGACAAGGATTGAATTATCAGAGGCTCTACGAGTAGGCAAGAAAGTTGATTGTTCAGGGCTGATGACAGTAGTTAATAAAGGTTTAGTACGTGCCACAATAATTTTAGTAATTAACTTGTATATAGTGTTACAAAGACTTATAGGCCAATATTGGGTCATGAGGGATGGTTGTTGTACTTTTGAAATGAGACAAAGATAAGTTTTATTAAGTTCAGGAGGCAGTTGTTGTGAGTTGAATATATCCTTACAAAAGGAGATTACAGAGTGACTTACAAGAGGCCAATACGTTTGGAAGAAATAGGGATGCAAACCATCCAGTCTAGGTGCTTTAAAGGGTTGGAAAATTTTAAGGGCATTAGTGATTTCTAAGGGTGTAACTGGTGCATTGAGTATTAAAAAGTCATTAGGGGCGATAGCATGATGAGTGGCTTGTAACTTAGGAAAGTTATTGTGAGTGTGAGTAGTGGTAAATAGAGTATGGTAATGATTATTAATATAGGTGTTAATATCTTCTTTAGTTAAGATCCAATTTTCACTGAATCTTGAAGCGTAGTAATGCGGTTACGTCTATGACACTTTAAGGTAGATAAATGAAAAAAATTTGTATTAGCGTCCCCTTCGCGTAGCCAACTTATTCTAGATGTTAAATTCCAAAAATCTTCTTCTAATTTGAGTAAGTTATTGCACTGAGATATAAGGTGAGTTTCTAGATTTTGTAGAAAGTGATTATTCGGGTATTTTGAAGAATTTTGGATGCCCTGAAGCCTAGCTAAAAAATACTTTTTTTATTAAAAGTATTACAAGAGGTGATTTTGTTCCATTCTTGGATGTTAGTGGTGAAGTCTTGAATGGCCGTTAGTAGTGGTTTATTACTGGTTCAATTATAAGTGATTAGTGAGGAAAATTGTGGGTGAGTAGTCCACGTTGTTTCAAATCGAATTTTTTTTCTTGCTTAGCACTATATTTTCTTAGAGTATGATCGAAGTGTGTGCGGGGGAGGTGATGAACGAAGTATTCACGAAAAATGGTTAGCCAAGCATAATTTGCAAGGCATCGATCTAATCTTTCTAAGATACGGTGGAAGATGTGCCGATTATTGGACCAAATATATTTTCCTCCAGTGTAACCTAAATCGATTAGTTGACAGTGGTTAAGGCAAGCAAGGAAGTTATCACTCCTTTTATTGTTAATGGGGAGGCCCCAACTTTTTCAGTGGAGTTAGCAACTTCATTAAAGTCACCCCCGATTAATCAAGGTAAGTTAATATTTTCATGAAAAATATGAATATTTTTCCATAAGACTGTACGTGCATGGAGATCATTTTTTGCATAAATAATAGATAGCAACTAAGGAGTAATATTGAGGTGTACCTGAACGATAGAATGAATTTCTTGACTTGTAGCGGCAACTTAAAACTATACAAGTGCTATATAATATCTTGTGTGTTTGGTAGGATGGAAATATTTTCTCAATAATTATTTCGTATTTTCTTTTGTTTGGTTACCCTAAATAGTTAAAAATATTTATTTTATAAATTTTTGGAACAAAAAATAATTAATTTAAAAGAAAATGTTTTCTGAAATTAGTGAAACTTTCCTACTAATCCAAGAGAAGCCATTTTCTCGGTTAAAATTATTTTGTAAAAATAGCAAGGCATAGCCAGTTTTTGTACTGGTCATTCAAAAATAGCCAGCGTTTACGAATTCAATAAAAAAAACAACTATTTTGTTACAACAGAAACTGATCTAGCATAATATATTGGAGTTCCGTACACATGTATATGATCTCCTACATATTATGCTGGACATATATATTTTGCTGACTCCGGTATAATATACAGGAGATTGGAGCACCGGTGCTCCAAACTCCAGTATATTATACTGGACAACTATACTTGCTGGAATTCCAGTATATTATGTTGGAGTTTTAGCGTACTTATGCTGGAACTACATCATATTATGCTGGAGTTCCAACATACTTATGTTGGAACTCCAGTATAATATATTATCGCATTTTTTGGATTTTGAACAATGTTTTCGCTCATATTTATCTTTAAATGAAAAGTGGCTAAATTTTGATTACATTTGAAATTGGACTATTTTTGAACGACCAATTGTAAATCTGACTATTTTTAAATTTCTCCCATTATTTTGTGTGCTAAAAAGATTGAGAGCCCACATATGTGGAGGTCTTTAAATGGTGTGAGATCTTTCGGAAAAAAAAATTATGTATACTTGATTCAATGCGGATAATATTATACTATATTAAGAGTATTTTTGGGATTTTAGTCCAATAATTGGTATTAAAGTGCAGATACAACGGGATGAATATGGTGATGTGAGTGATGGTACCCAGATCCATTTGCATACCCTAACGATTGGAGATGCACACACAAAAAGAAAGAGCCGTGATTGTAAGGTGGGTGTGCCCCGCCATATTAAAACACCATATTAAAAGTATCATGGTGTCATTTTAGCCCAATAAATAAAAAATATAGGCGGTAGACAACCCGCCTCGCTTTCTGCCGTCTTCTCCAACCAGTCAACACAAAGCAGGATGATCCATGGAGTTTATTTCATGGAATTGACTGCGCATTCATGCCTTTATCTTTGTCTGTCGAAGTACTAATCTCCACATGCGACGTGCCTTCTTTTGTTTTTTTATTAGGTCATGGACATGCCTTTATCATTGTCTGCATAAAAACCTTATTATATCAAGAAAACTATTTTTCTTCTCGTCATTTGTAGGCGTTTGTTTGAAACAAGTTCTTTGTTATTCTTTTTGCCAAAAAAGTTTTAAAAAAAGTAATTTTCACTTACCATCAAACATTAGAAAATAAGTAAGTCAAATCACTTATTTAATGATGGTAAAAGAACGTGTATATTACGAGTTGGGCCTTTGGAAATGGTTTCTTGCATGTCGTACTAGTATTCAATTGAGAATCAAACAAAAGACAGATTGGGTTTGCTAGTTGAGCTAAAATTGTATAGCATAAATAATGACAAAAAATATAACCCCAGAGAAAACATTTTTAATATGTAAATCTCCAACGTAAGCAAGAATCTTTCTCTGTCCTACAACAATATCATATACTCACAGCTAAAGTACGTCTTTCTAATGTTGCATACTATTATATATATAAGGGTCATCGTCCGTGGAAGTGACAACAAGTAGAACTATGGCAGATGAGTTACCCCAGAGCTGGAAAGAAAAGAAATGGCAGATAAATTGGGATGCTGTATCTCAAGAACTGAAGAAGACGAGTCACATTATGGCTCCAATGGTTGCAGTCACAGTATTTCAGTACCTCTTGCAGTTTGTATCAATCGTTATGGTGGGACATCTTGGACAGTTAGCCCTGTCTAGTGTTGCCATTGCCACTTCTCTAACTAATGTCACTGGTTTCAGCTTACTTGTAAGTGCTCTCTACATCTTACCCTTCTTTATGCATGTTTGTTGAGTGTTGAGAAAATGGTATTGTCAGGTTATATGATTTTGGACAATACTCATCTCATGAGCTCTTCCAAGGCGAATTAATCCAGAATATGTTCAACTTTTTCGATTCTTACTACTGAATCTATCGCACTTTTGAAATTACAGGTTGAAAATTAGTATTTGATGAAATTTCGTAACTTTTCACATATATATCTATGCTTTGTTATAAGAATACTAGGTTCAATTGAATCCAATGAGCTCCATTGTCCTCTAGCTATTTTTGGGATTGAGTCTATCTTATTAACATGGTATCACAGCAAAATCTACCCGGCTATTCCTGTTCTTATTTTTAACAATGTTGGTCATATTATGTCGTCCACATTCTAGATGTTCAGGCCTAGGCGTTGAGGTTTTATATTCTCACATAGGTTGAAGAAATGGACTATATGTCTATTTGTGGTCTTGGACAATCCTCACCACATAAGTTAGTTTTTCGGGTTGAGTTAGTCCCAAGGTCTATTTTTCTCGACGTTTTATGCATGAAATCATATTAATTGACTGAGGTTTGTGAATATGAAATAGTCAGGGCTGGTTGGTGGTTTGGAGACACTATGTGGACAAGCTTATGGAGCTCGGCAATATCACAAGCTCAGTACATATACCTACACTGCTATAATTTGTCTGTTTCTTGTATGCATACCAATATGTGTTTTGTGGTTCTTCATGGACAAATTGCTTATATTGATCGGACAAGATCACTCAATCTCAGTGGAAGCGCAGAAGTATTCAATGTGGGTAATCCCTGCTTTATTTGGTGGTGCAATTTCTAAACCACTAGTTAGATACATGCAGACACAGAGCTTGATTCTTCCTATGCTTCTATCTTCCTTCGCTGTTCTATGCTTCCACTTGCCCATAAGCTGGGCTTTCATATTTAAGTTGGAGCTAGGAAACGTAGGAGCTGCTATCGCCTTCAGCGTATCCTCTTGGTTGTATGTACTATTTCTTGCATTTTATGTCAAATATTCAAGCTCCTGTGAGAAGACTCGAGCGCCTTTCTCCAAGGATGCATTCCTTGGTATCGGACAATTCTTCCGTTTGGCTGTTCCTTCTGCTGTGATGGTTTGGTAAATATTCTTCTTGAATGAATCCCTCTTGCCTGATGATCAATTGATGCAGTTATTTATTTATGTATTTTCATTTCAATGACTCTTATTTTCCAATATGATTGGCAACACTCTTATTGTAGCCTAAAATGGTGGTCACTTGAGGTGCTTACTTTGTTATCAGGCCTTTTACCAAATCCAACACTCGAGACATCAGTGATGTCAATATGGTATAGTACTCTAATCCACAACCAATTCATATTTGGTCATGAATTCGGGTGATTTTCAATAGAAATGCGTCTAATATCTCTTTTTTTTCACACTCATGCAGCTTAACAATTTCCACATTACACTTCACTATACCATATGGCTTTGGAGCTGCTGCAAGGTTTGACTCTATAAGCATAAAAAATGTCCATCAGTAACGAAAAATCATACAAAATAATCTTTCTCCAATTCTCTTGTTGTCTTGATTTTATTTTAAAGTACTCGTATTTCAAACGAATTGGGAGCTGGAAATCCACAAAAGGCTCGATTAGCAGTTCAGTTAGTAATGTTTCTTGGAGTCATAGAGACAGTAGTATTAAGCACAAGTCTATTCGGAAGCAGGCGTGTATTAGGGAAAGCTTTCAGCAATGACAAGCAAGTCGTGGACTATATAGCAGCAATGACGCCTTTTCTATGCCTGTCCATTATCACAGATAGCTTACAAGCAGTCATCTCTGGTTAGTTTCCAAGCATCCATCTTTTGATGTGTCATATTTACTAGAAAAGCGCCAATGTGGCGGGTAAAATTCAGTGACTATACGTAATATTAACCCTGATATATTCCTGAAGAGAATTTGCACTGCACTTCCACTAAGATTATTTTGTTAAACAAAAAAACAGGTATAGCAAGAGGAAGCGGGTGGCAGCATATCGGGGCATATATAAATCTAGGGGCATTTTATTTCGTAGCAATTCCCTTAGCAGTGGTGTTGGGATTTGTTGTACATTTGAAAGCAAAGGGTCTTTGGATTGGAATAGTGGCTGGTTCTACTGTACAAACCATCATTCTATCTATTGTTACAAGTTTCACGGACTGGGAAAAGCAGGTTCATTCTTTTTACCTTTTTTCAAGTCTTTTCACAGTTTCCTCGTGTCGTTTTCTGTATTCCAGTACAGTAATTGAAAATTTGGGAATGGACTGTGCAGTCAAAGAAGGCAAGAGAAAGGATACACGAAGGAAGATCTTAGGAAGACAAAAAAAAAAAGACAGCTCGGTGCACGAGGATCTCGTATTCACACATGGTCCGAGGAAGGACTGCATTCCAAGTGGTGTGATCTAGATATCCTACCTTAATACAAGCATTAATTGTTGATCTCACGGCTCGAATCCGCTTACGAAAACTAGTGAAAAAGAAATAAATGCCTTTTTATAACATATTTCCTGAATTAGAATGAGGTCATTTCAGTTGCAATGGCTCTTTGACGCTATTCAAGTCTTTACGCCAAGTGTTGTACATTTAGAATTGAAAACTTTTAAGTGTTCTAAAATGGTGTTTGGCTGAGTTTATAAGCTGATTAAACTGCTTATAAATACTTTTTAGCTTATTTACGTGTTTGGTAAAATTAAAAGTGTATATAAGTTAGGTGTTTATAAGCCAAAAGTCATAAGCTGTTCTCCTCCAACTTATCAAATTCTAGCTTATAAGCACTTTATGTTTGACCACGATATTTATTATTCTATCCCTAAAATACTTCTTTTTAAAACAAAAGTCTTCATATACCCCGTTCTTCAACTGTAACTATTTACTTTTTAAATCAGCTTAAACACTTAAAAGTGCTTTCAACACTTAATGCTTATTAGATGGTCTAAATAAGCTAAGCCAAACGGACTCTAAATCATCTAGTTGAATCTCATATCCATGATACTATATGAATGGCGGCCCTCAAAATGGTTTTTCTTTTTTCAAATTTTTATCATGCAAGCGAATATTAAAGCTTAATTTGCCTCAAAACACGCATTAAATAAACATAACAATTCACATATTATTCGAAGCAAATAAATTGATGGGACTAATTCAAAGAAGAAATAAGAAAGAAAAAAAAAAAGACCATAAAGGGCCACATTGGCTTGAAGTTGATATTCACTTTTAGGTTCTATTTTATGCTAATCTACAAATTCAATTCTGGTTGGCTGCAAATCCCATACTTTATACTATCCCAAATTCAGAAAGCTATCAAAGGTGAACTTGCAAAAGGGATAAAATGAGAGCTTTTGGATCTGTTTTCAAGTTTGACTGCTTAGTGTAGGCAGGAAAAGAAGCATTTGCATTAAAAATACTTAATAAGTTCATTATTTACAGTAAAACTTCAATTTGGTTCCTAATTAGGTCCCAAATTCGGATTTAGTCCTGAACTTGTTGTGTTAATTCCAATCGCATCCGGATGCTTGGGGTATAAGAATAGACTTTTAATTGGTTGATTTTCATCCAGATTCCTTTCAAAAGATAATAAGATAAAAGGCCTATTGTTAGAAGAATACCACTTAAAAGGCAAGTGTGAAATTACCAAGAAAAACAGGGAGCTGTTCAAGGTTCCAAGGAGTGAATATGGTGGGAACACAATTCCATGTCTTAAGGAGGTGAACTACAAGTTGATATTTTGCCCACAGTGAGTAAAGAAAGTTTTCTTTCATATACAATTTGGATTATATGATCTTTTCCCTGTAAGAAGAAATGAAGAATGCAATATATATTATATTCCATTAAAATAAACTAGACAATCCATCTTTGGTGTCTGTGTTTTAACGCAAAAATGGGTTCAACAGGCCAACAAAGACAGAAAAACCTTAAAAGAGACGAGCCAACAAACAGGCAACAAGGACATAGAAAAACCTTGAAAAGGGCACGCTGGGGGATAGCAATATACAAAATATAGTTAGCTAATTAGGTAATCACTCGTTTTGAAAATAAATTTTGTATCCCGGAGCCTTAAAAACTTCTTTTTATCTCACATCGATTTGCATGTGCAAGCCATGCGCATTTCGAAAAAGCTTTTATGTGAAATCTAAGTAAAATAAGGAAATTGGCCTTTAAAATTAATTAAAGCTGACTTTGCTCAACATTCTTGGTAAACGGATTCGGGCCCGTGATCCGACGATCATGTAGGGTCCATAGTAAAATATGGAAATTAGGCGTATGCCCAGAACTGAATTCCAAGATCCCAAGTCCGAGAAAAGAAATTTTAAAGAAAATTATTGCTTGAAAATATAAAAGCTTTTTGAAATGAAATGGTGTGTGTTATTGATGGTATCAGGCTGGTATCTTGATTTCGGAGCCCAGTACATATTTGAAATAATAATTAAGTTGAATCTATGCAATTTGGTAAGGGTAGGAAGTGGTTTGGTATAAAACGGACCTATAATTAAGAAAATTGAAAATTACAATGTTTTTGAGTAATTGTATGAATTTGAGGTTGAATTAATAAATGTTGAGGTTATTTTGATGATTTGATCGCATGAGCAATTCCATATGAAGTTATTAGACTTGCATGCATAATTAGTTTAGAGCCCCGAGGGCTCGGGTAAGTTTTGGATAGGCCACAGAGTGAATTTAGACTTAGAACATAACTGTTGCAGGTTGAGAGAAGTTGCAAGTCTCTAAAATGAGCTTCGCGGTCCGCGGTGAAACTTCACGACAAAGGTGGGTTCTTCACGATCGCTGTGGGGTTTTCGCGGTCAGCGGTGGGCCAGGCCATGTCTTCGCGGCCGCGCTCGATGTTTCGCGCTCCGCGACGGAGCTCCGTGACCGCGATCCATTTTATATGGTCAACGGTAAGGGTCTAAGAGGGGTGGGTAAATATAAACGAAACTTTTCAGCCATTCTTCATTTTTCAAAACCCTAAAACATAAGAGGCGATTCTCAAAATGCTCTTTCTTCCCCAAAACATAAGTAAGTAATTTTTAACTCATTTCTTTCACTCCTTAACATCTTTTTACAAGATATTTCCCTAGAATCTAGGGTTTTCATGGCGGAATTGGAAATTTTGGTAGAACTTAGGAATATCAAAATTTGGGCAGTTAGACCTCAAATTGAGGTCGGATTCCAAAACCAATTATAAATCCGGGCTCGGGGGTAAATGGGTAATCAGGTTTTGGTCTGAATTTAGGATTTTGATCAAACGGGCCCTGTATTGTTTTTTAACTTTTTGGGGAAAACAATAGAAAATCTATTTTCACGTATTAGAATTGGTTTATTTAGCATTTATTAATATTATTAGGTAAATTGTGGCTAGATACAAGCGAACTGAAAGTAGAAACGAGAAGTAAAGCGGTAGTTGAGGCTTGATTGTGTTCGTAGCTTGGAGGTAAGTGTTTGGTCTAGCCTTAGCTTGAGGGAATAAGAATATTGGTCTTATTTGCTATGTGTTAATTGTTGAGTATTGTTGATACCCAATTTTTCTCTATGTATTTTTTATATCCAAAATACTTCCAAAATATCATATATGTGCATATGTGAGCATACCCACGAGTTTTGGTATTTTAAAGATTTTTAAACTAATTTATTGTCTATTTTTATACGATAAAATTTAATAATTATTCTCATAATTATTATATATTGTGAATAACTTATTTTATTCGCATGTTTATACCAAAATATAGCTAACATGATTTTTTCATATTTTACAATTTCATTTAGTATTTTTTAAAACTAAATTGCATGTAATAGCAATTTTAGTCCACTTTCAAATTTAATAGCATTTTTAATTACAAAATCAATCCCAATATTTTTAAATTAATATTTACATATTATTTATTAACTCAGTGCTTTTAATTTAATTTTAAAATACTTTTACTATTTTTATTAAATCAAAAAGTAAAACTGCATATTTCAATTATGGCCTCAATTTCTTTCAATTGTAGTCTATTTTGAAACCCCCCCACCCCCCCAATTGACCCTAAATCAGGCCCCAATGCGACGACCCAATTCAATTTTTTACCCGACCCCTGACCCATTATTTCGACCAATCCGTTCGTATCTTTAAATTCTGGCCATTGATCATTTTGATCAACGACCCTCATTCATACTTACCTTTTTAATTCTACCCAACCCTAATCCTAATCTCATTTCTCTCATGTGGCCGCATATGAACCCTCCCCTTCTCTCAAACACTCTCTTATACTCGAAACCCTAGCCGTCTCTGTCGTCTTCTCCGACTAGTTCTCACCAGAGTCCATGGCTTCTCAGGCCATGGACGGCCTGTGCGCACTTCCCTTCACCCCGAACCATGTATGTTCAAGGCTTTCGAGGTTCAACCTCAACGATGCCTGTTCAGATCCTCCGCCGATTTGTGTTCCTGTGGCTTCTCCGGCTCCGTTCCTACGTGTTTGAGCCGCAAGAGCCTAGATATGGCTCAAATCTACTCCTGGCCAGGTCCTTTTCAAGCCTTCTCGTTTCTAGGGTTTCTGGGAAACCCTAAAAGCTGGTCGAGGTTCTTTCATTCTTTATTTTCTTAGATATGTGATAGATATATGTTATACTCGAAGTTTCAAAGCTTTTCCCCAAATTTCTCCTTTCAAAATTAGTCTGTTTAATTTAGAGTTTTCAAAATTTTAAAACGGTTTCTTTTTCTTCTTCTTCTTTTTCTTTGTGTGAATCTATCTATATATGCCTTGTTTTTATGAGTTTTTCTCTTCCCTCGCATGTCTTCTCTTATGTTCTTATGTTTTGTCGTTATTATGCATGTTCTTCTACTTGTGCTTTGATATCTCTTCTACTATTTCCTACAACATGCTTTTACATGTCTATCCTATGTGTTCCTTTACTATTTTCTTACTAAGCTTCTTGTTTGCCTTTACTGGACCTCTGTTTGAGTCCTAAACCTGTTTCGTCTACTGTTGCTTAAGATCTATGTCACCTCTTTTCTCTCCTAAACTTTCTTAGTTCTAAGCTTTTCTTAAACATGCTTTGTGATTTTTTCACTTTGTTGCTTCAAACTTGCCGTTATATCTATGTTCTTTCTCATGAGACTTTCTGAGTCTATTTCAATGGCTTTCCCTCTCCTTTTTGTACCCTACTCGAATTTGAAACCCTAGGGTTTGAGGTTTCTGCGAGTTTGGGTGTCTTTGTGTCTGGACTAGGGTTCTACTTTAGACCCTCTATTGAACTGGAATCTTTTTGCTTATGATTTGAAACTTTCTATGCCAATCTTTTCTTTCTTTTTTGACACTTGTGTGCTCATATATGAGGGTTTTTCTTTCAAAAGGGGTTCTGCCAACTTGTAATTGATTACAATCTCCTTTTTATAAGGCTCGATTGATTTGTTACTGATTTTTCTAATTGAACTTTTCCTCACCCTTTTGACTCAGTTCATTCGAACAAAGCTTTCAATTTACTGGTTGTTCGATTGATCTACTTGCCTTATTTCTCACAAATCATGTACCATAAGATTCTTGCCTTAAATAAACTCGTGTATTTACCCATATTGTGTTACTATAGAAAGATTTCTAATTATTTCTCTTTCCTTAATTATCCTATCCCTGTTTGAAATCAAATCCCTTAACCAAAGGGAGATCCTATGTGATTGACTTCAAATTATTTTCTTACCTTCTTATTACTTGTTTCCTACACTATAAAAAGCACTGCTCTTCTGCACTTTTACACACTGAACACAATTCAATACATACTTCAGACTTCGAATTGCACACTTTTCACAATTGATCACTACACAATTTCAATACTTTCTCTATTAGTGCTTCTTGAATTTCTAGTATTGAGCACTCTGGTGCTATTCTCTTTTACTGTCTGAACATTCTTGAGTTCCTTTTGAACTCTCAAGTATTTGCTGAAGAACTTGAGTTTGCTCCTGCTGACTTCTAGCAGTTTACTTGCTTTTATTGTCCTGTTATTTCGAGTGTTTGCAGCTGGTATGTCACTCTTAATTAAATAATGCCCCCCCCCCCACTGTGTTTACTTTAATCATAGCTTGTTATGCTTTCTTGCACTATGCATCTACATCCTAGTCTGTTATGCTTTCTTTCCTTATGTTTTTGCACCCTTAGTTTGTTATGCTTTCCTTCTTTCCTTGTGTTTCTGTAAATTCTTCTCTATGTGAGTCCCTTCCCTTTAACCCCTTTGTATGGGAGTATAAATCCAGTCATAGAAGCATCATAGTATTGCTGCCCATGAATTTGAACTAGGTTCTTTTCGACCCTTACTCAAACCAATTCCAACTCCCCTTTCACTTTTATGTGCCGAGCCTTGATCAAGTCTGGTGGTGTCCTAATCACCATCCAGACTCAGTTCTCACCTCTAAGGTCTGCTCTTAATTTGTTTGGACCAAGCAACTGGTTAGAGGTGTGCCAGTCTATACCCATATTTGGGCATGATCACCATTTGCTATGTTTCCCTAATCCCTCTCTCACTTTGCACTTATTCCTAGTTCTAAGTTCTACCCCCCCCCCCCCCTTTGACAAGCCATACTTTGGGACCTTGGAGCTCCCTCTGAACTTGGATGCTTGAGGGCTAGATACTCCACCCTGCACTATTCTGTTCTAATTGTTATCCTGAGTGTAAGCACTACCTGGAACCCTTGAGGATCCTTGGAACTCTGAAACACTTTGGATAAGAGAAGGCTTTGGAAATCTGGAATCCGGAATTGTTTAATCACATGCTATTGGGTACTATGATTGAATTAGGCTGCTCGGATATAGCTGTAGACTTTGATGTATTTTACACTTCTTCTTTCATCTTTTCTGGTTCTGTAATAATATTTTGTAAAAAGAACTCGGGGAATATTAGTAAAGGGCGTGGGAGGGGTTTGCTTTATTTCATCAAATAAAGGGTAGATACTATGCCTATAGGTTTCGTGTTTTAATTCAATCGCGTAGATACCATGTCTATAGGTTTAACGTTTTAATTTAATCACTTAGGTACTATGTCTACAGAATTAACGCAGAATTCAGTCATCTAGAAATTCTTCCTATAAGTTTTAATATTCAGCCATACTGTAAGTCATTAGAAATCCTGCCTATATGATTTAATATTCATGTATAAGTTGCATATAGAGACCATGTCTATAGGAAATGCATACACGTTAGGAAAGCCATAGGATAATCAAATAATCACTTTTTTATCGATTCAGTAACAGGTCTTAAGGATAAAATACAGATATCATGCCTATAGGAGTTTTCTCAAGCTCGCCTAATTTGTTTAAGTAATATTAACATGTTAACCGGCCCTAATGTTTGATGTAACATTTTCAGTAAAGCTCCTATAAACCTGTATGCTTTTTTTAAAATTCTGCAAATCTGCATCTCCCTTTTGAAACAGTCTTTTAAATCTTCGTCCTAAGTGTTTTATTTAGTCCTTGAAAATATCTTTCAAACAGTCCTTCAACTCATTCTTTTTTAGGTATTCTCGCTTTTATAAACTCTTTTTCATAACTCTCTTGTGTTTTACTTAAATAGTCTGTTGTCCTTTAAAATTATTTCTGAACTTACTGCAATCTCGACTTTCTTTTTCTGAAATCAATATTTTCTGAATAACCCATTTAAAATACTTTAATCCATGACAATTGGATCTGAGTTGCCTTATGCAGACTTTTTATATAGTTCTATGTGTTAAACTAGTCTGTCTGTCACTTAAGTTTTAACTTAAAACCCAAATCAGTATGTGCAAGGCATGCTAAACTAAGTGCTATATGATTTACGGGGTTTTGTGAGCCTTACATATTTGTTTGTCAATCCCCTTTACTTGTTGTGTGTTTTGTTTGTTGAAACTAGTATTTTATCCTTTAAACCTCTACATGTGCCTTTACCCCCATTCCTTTCCCTTTTTAGGAATAGAAGTCCTAAGACCCCGGGACTGGAAAGCTAGAACGGGTAGTAGCATGCAATAAGTAAACGAGACTAATCGCGTTTAAATATCTTAACGGGGTGGGAAGGGTAGAATATGGATATGTTGACCAGTGCACTAATATCTCGTGCGACCCCTCTTTGAGAAGTGATTGTTGGATATTGCGTTGATGTGATCCATATTTTGTATAAGCCTAGGTCCCCTTTCCTTTTCTTTTCTTATTATTTGTAAATATTTTCTTTTTCTTAAAATTATGCTTTTCTTAAAATAATCTTTCTCTCTTCCAAAATCTTTTATACCATTTCCTCTCTTTTAGCTTTCAAACTTATTTGTGAATTCTTATGTGCGAACCTTATTTTCTCTCTTCTACTTATTTTAAAGTCACAATTAAACATGTCCCGGAACCACACTAGTGGATCTTGAGGGGTGGCTAACACCTTCCCCTCGAGATAATCTCAAGCCCTTACCCGAACTCTGGTTTTCTTTCAAAATTGCTTCTTCTCTTTAAAGTGTCCTAATGCACTATAATCATTAGGTGACGAATCTCTAAATTCTATAACCCAATTCCCGCAAGTGAATAAGAGTTATTTTCCCCATAATGTCGTAAACCCGATTTCGTTCTTTAGAAAAAGGGGGCGTCGACAACTACGGCGTATAAGTGTGGTGAAGAGTATCTATACGTTTGTATCAAGCATGCCCATAAGTCTTATACTATGATTGTTGTGACTCCGTTATGTATTGTCCATACTTAATATGAGAATTCCTAATGTTGAACAAGGCTTATGGAGGTATTCTTGGTAATTGAATATTGTGGAGCATTGGCTCAAGTTGAGAATTGAGTTGTGAAGTAATTGTGGAAAAGAAAAAAGGTTCATGATAATGTTTCTCTTGCCGAGATGTTATTGCTTATAATATTATATTCCTTGCCGGGATGTTATTGACCATGATATTATTTCCCTTGCCGGGATATTATTGTTATACTATCATCCCTAGTCGGGATTCTATTGTGATTTTATTGATTCTCTTGCTCAAATTGCATTGTGATTGTTACTCGGGTTCTTGCTCAAATAGCATTGTGATTGTTACTCGGGTAAGGAAGAGTGGAAGATCATGAATGGTGATGTTGTGCGTGATATTTGTGAGTGTTACTGCATGAAGGGTGATGTCGTGCCGATAATGTAAATCTAAAAGCACGAAAGGTGATGTTGTGCCATGATTTGAGCGATAATGCACGAGGGATAATGTCGTGCCATGATTATATTAGGAAAAAGCACGAAGGGTGATACCTTGCCGAAGAGAACGAGAGTAAAAGCACGAAGGGTGATGTTGTGCACTTGTTATTGTTCTCCTTATTCTTGCTTATAGTTGAATTTTGGTGTTCCATATGCTTGTTTACTAAATTTCTATTTGTACACTATATTCCCTCAAGCATGTTTCCCCTTCCCATATTTAATTGTTAGTTTTTGTCGTTATTATTTGTTGTATATGATATAACTGTACATGTTTGTTTAGTAGTCTTGTCCTAGCCTCGTCACTACTTCATCGAGGTTAGTCTCGACACTTACCACTATATAGGGTTGGATGTGCTAATACTACTCTCTGCACTGTGTGCAGATCCCGATACTGGAGTATTTGGACCGTAAAGAGGTTGCTGCCTTCAGTCCAGCGGAGACCCGAGGTAGACCTGCAGAAGTCTGCAGGCCTTGGCGTCCCTTCTATCCTTTTTCCATTCTATTTTTATATAGTTCAGAGATAGATTTGTATTTTCATTCACATACCTGTTTGTAGCAGTCGTAGATAGTCCATGACATTGTGACACCAATTTTAGATAGAGTTGTATGTTTTATTTCCGTATTAGTATTTGGTGATATTACTAGATTTCGTCTTCCTCATTTATTTTACTAATATTGTTATTCCGTTGTTGATCGCCTGTTAAATTAAATTGTTGAAATGGTTAGGGAAAAAGGGTACTAAAATCTGTGACACTCGGGTTTTGTAGCTTTCACGAGTAGCACTATCACGACTCTCGAGGGTGGGAAATCTGGATCGTGACAAGTTGGTATCAGAGCTCTAGGTTGCTTAGGTATCACAATTCATGGGCAATCTTAGTAGAGTCTATGGGATCGGTGCGGAGACGTCTGTATTTATCCCTATATGCTACAAAGTTTAGGAAAGACTTCATATCTATTCTTTCAGGCCGTGCGACTTGATTTTTATCAATACTAATTGAACTTCCACTCCGTTATTTCATAGATTATAAGAACAAGTACCGCTTCATTAGCTGACCAGTAGCCCGAGCCCCCAGTAGCAGCTCTTGCGAAAGGTAGAGGCCGAGGCCGTGGTAGGGCTCGAGGCCGAGGTAGATCATAGTCCAGAGCTCGAGCAACAACACTAGTGATAGAGCCTCGGGTTGAGTTTGACAACAAGGTTCCAACATAGACAGTTATAGTAGGACTAGCTCAGGTCCTAGAAGGGTTCATCGCCACCCCGATACTTCAGGATGCTCTGGTCCATCTAGTGGCTTTATGGAGAGTGTCGCCCAGGCAGGCTTGCTTCCTGTATCACAAGCCGTCTCTACGGGTGGAGAAGGAGGCCAGACTCCTGCTACTCGCACTCCGAAGCAGGTGGCTCCCTGATTTCAGACTCCAGCAGCTCAGCTAGTTGGGGTAGTTTAGCCGGGTGTTGTGGCACATACTGGTGAGGGGCCAACTATGTCTGCTGATGCCTTGTGGAGATTGGATAGGTTCACCAAGATTTTCACTACTTATTGTGGTGGTACATCTTCTGTGGATCCCCAATTATTTGGACAGCTGTCATAAGGTTCTACGGAACATGAGTATAGTGGAGACCAATAGGGTCGACTTTGCTGCTTTTTATCTGTCTGGATCCGCCAGACTTGGTGGAAAGATTATTGTTTGGCTAGACCAGTTGGGTCACTGGCTTTGACTTGGGACAAGTTCTCTTAGCTATTTCTGGAGAAGTTCTTCCGATCACTCGGACTGAGAACTATCAGAGGCAATTTGAACATCTCCAGCAGGGTTCTATGATCGTCATTGAGTACAAGACTAGATTCATTAACTTGTCCCGTCATGCTCTTCTTATACTTCCCACTGAGAGAGAGAGAGAGAGAGAGAGTGAGTGTGTGTGTGTGTGTGTGTGTGTGTGTGAGTGAGGAGGTCTATTGAGGGACTCGTTCAGCCTATTGGATTGCAGATGGCTAAGAAAACGGGGAGCGAGATTCCTTTTCAAGATGCGGCCAATGTGGCCATGAGAGTTGAGATGGTTCTATCATAGAGGAATGGTCAGGGGTCTGACAAGAGGCCTCGTCACTCGGGAAGATTCAGTGGTGCCTCATTTGGAGGAAGGGATTCTTTTGGTAGAGGCCATTTCTTTCAGCACTACAGGCTTCTTACAGTACTCCAGATGGTCGTTGTTCTCATATGCAATATTCTGATCAGCTTCCCTACAGTGCACCGTCAACTCCTATTAGTGCGCCTCTACTCCAATGTTTTCAGAGTGGTCATTCAGGCCGTTAGAATCAGCATTCTCTGCAGCCGAGGGCTTGTTATACATGTGGATACACGAGGCATATTGCTAGATTTTGGCCTCAAGAAATGAGCAGCTCTCAACATCAGGGTTCCCGTGCCATGGTTCAGGCACTAACTGTTCCACCGCCTGCTCAGCCATCTAGTGGTAGAGGTAGAGGTGCTAGAAGTGGAGGTAGAGGTATTAGAGGTGGAGGTCAGGTCGTTAGAGGTAGAGGCCAGCCAACAAGAGGCCATCTTAGAGATGTAATTCAGAGTGGTGGGACACAGCCCCAATGTTATGCTCTTCCAGCCAGGTTGAGGCTGAGGCGTTCGATGCAGTTATCACAGGTACTGTTTCGGTTTTTAGTAAAGATGCTTCAGTTCTATATGATCCAGGATATGTATACTCCTATGTGTCATCTTATTTTACACCGTATTTTGTCATGCCTAGTGATTTATTGAGTGCTCTTGTATACGTTTCTACACCGGTGGGCGATTCTATTGTGATATATCGTGTCCATCGTTCGTTTATAGTTGTGATTGGGGGTCTTGAGACCCGAGTAGATCTGTTACCTTTTGATATGGTTGATTTTGATGTCATATTAAGGATTGGACTGGTTATCACCTTACCATGCTATCTTGGACTGTCATGCCAAGACTGTGATCTTAGACTTGCTAGGTTTACCTCGTTAGAGTTGAGAGGGACTCCTGGTCATTCCACCCGTAGGGCTATCTCATATATGAAGACTCGGAGTATGATTGAGAAGGGATATTTGGACTATTTGGCATATGTTCGTGATTCTAGTGTAGAGGTTCCTTTTATGGATTATGTGCCTGTTGTTCTTGAGTTTCATGAGGTATTTCCTTCCGACTAGCCGGGTATGCCACCCGACAAGGATATCGACTTATGCATTGATTTGGCTCTAGGCACACAGCCCATTTTTATTCCACCATATCACATGGCCCCGCCTGAGTTTAGAGAATTGAAGGAGCAGTTGCAAAACCTGCTTGATAAAAGCTTTATTAGAACTAGTGTTACGCCTTAGGATGCGGCGATGCTGTTTCTTAAGAAGAAGGACGGATCAATGAGAATATGTATAGATTATCGACAGTTGAACATATTTGAATTTTTATGGCGAAGGCACTTAGCCTGATAGTTCGAACGAGGTCGAACATATCTGAAGCTTGATGGTGAAGGCACTTAGCATGAGTCCAAGTTTGACTGAGATCGAACCTATTAAACTTTAATGGCAAAGGCAGCCTCAAAACTTCAGCGAGGTCGGACATATCAATCTTCGATGATGAAGGTGGTTAGCATGAGTCCCAATTTGACTGAGGTCGGACCTATTAACATTTAATGGCGAAGGCAAAGTCAAGTTCGAGCGAGGTCGAACATATCTAAATTCTGATGGCGAAGGCACTTAGTCTGAGTCCTAGTTCGACTGAGATTGAACCTATTAAACTTTAATGGTGAAGACCGCCTCACAGTTCGAGCGGGGTTGAACATATCAATCTTCGATGGTGAAGGCGCTTATCCTGAGTCCCTGTTCGACTTAGGTCGAACCTATTAAACTTTAATGGTGAAAGGACAACAAAGTTCGAGCAAACTCGAACATACCAATCTTCGATGGAGAAGACACTTAGCCCGAGTCCCGGTTCGACTGAAGTGAAACCTATTAAAATTTAATGGCGAAGGCACAACCTTACAGTTTAAGCAAGGTCAAACATATCAATCTTCGATGGCGAAGGCAATTAGCCTGAGTCCCAGTTCGACTGAGGTGAAACCTATTAAACTTTAATGGCAAAGGCAGAGCCTTACAGTTCGAGCGAGGTCAAACTTATCCTTTGATGGCGAAGGCACTTGGCCTTTGTTCGAACGAGGTAGAACTTATCATCCTTTGATGGCGAAGGCGTTTGGCCTTAAATTAGTTCTAGCGAGGTTGAACTTATCTTTTGATGCCGAAGACACTTGGCCTAGTTCGAGCGAGGTCGAACATATCAATCTTCAATGGTGAAAGCGCTTAGACTGAGTCCCGGTTCGACGGAAACCGAACCTATTATACTTTCATGGAAAAGTCACAACCTTACAATTCGAGCGAGGTCGAATATATCAATATTTGATGGCGAAGGCGCTTAGCCTGAGTCCCAGTTCGATTGAGTTCGAACCTATTAAACTTTAATGGTGAAGGCACAGCCTTACAGTTCGAGCGACGTCAAACTTATCCTTTGATGGAGAAGGCACTTGGCCTTAGTTTGAACGAGGTCGAACTTATCACCATTTGATGGCGAAAGACTTTGGCCTTAACTTACTTCCAGCGAGGTTGAACTTATCTTTTGATGGCGAAGGCCCTAGGCTTTAGTTCGAGCGATGTCGAACATATCAATATTCGATGACGAAGGCGCTTAGCCAGAGAGTTCCAGTTCGACCGAGGTCGAACCTATTAAACATTAATGGCGAAGGCACAACCTTACATTTCGAGCGAGTTCGAACTTATCTTTTAATGGCGAAGGCACTTGGCCTTTGTTCGTGTGAGGTCGAACATATCAATTTTCGATGGTGAAGGTGCCTAGCCTAAGTCCTAGTTCGACTGAGGTCGAACCGATTATACTTTAATGGTGAAGGCACAGCCTTACATTTCGAGCAAGGTCGAACTTATCTTTTGATGGCAAAGGCACTTGGCCTTTGTTCGAACGAGGTAGAACTTATCACCCTTTGATGGCGAAGGCGTTTGGCCTTAACTTAGTTCGAGCGAGGTTGCACTTATCATTTGATGGCGAATGAACTTGGCCTTAGTTCGAGCGAGGTCGAACATATCAATCTTCGACGGAGAAGGCACTTAGCCTAAGTCCCGGTTCGACTAAAGTCGAACCTATTAAAATTTTATGGCGAAGGCACAACCTTACATTTCGAGCGAGGTCGAACATATCAATCTTCGATGGCGGAGGCTCTTAGCCTGAGTCCCACTTCATCTGAGGTCGAACCTATTTAACTTTAATGGCAAAGGCACAACCTTAGAGTTCGAGCGAGGTCGAACTTATCCTTTGATGGCGAAGGCACTTGGCCTTAGTTGGAACGAGGCTGAACTTATCACCTTTTGATGGTGAAGGCGTTTGGCCTTAACTTAGTTCGAGCGAGGTTGAACTTATCTTTTGATGGCGAATGCACTTGGCCTTAGTTCGAGCGAGGTCGAACATATCAATCTTCGATGGCGAAGGCACTTAGCGTGAGTTTTAGTTCGACTGAGGTGCAACTTATTAAACTTTAATGGCGAAGGAAAAACCTTACAATTCTAGCGAGGTCGAACATATCACTCTTCTATGGTGAAGGCGCTTAGCTTGAGTCCCAGTTCAACTGAGGTCTAACCTATTAAAATTTAATGGCGAAGGCACAACCTTACAGTTCGAGGGAGGTCGAATTTATCCTTTAATGGCAAAGGCACTCGGCCTTAGTTCGAACAAGGTCAAACTTGTCACCCTTTGATGGCGAAGGCGGTTGGCCTTAACTTAGTTCAAGTGTGGTTGGACTTATCTTTTGATGGCGAAGGCATGGCCTTAGTTCGAGCGAGGTCGAACATATGAATCTTCAATGGCGACGGCTCTTAGCCTGAGTCCCAGTGCGACTGAGGTCGAACCTATTAAACTTTAATAGCGAAGGCACAGCCTTATAGTTCGAGCGAGGTCGAACTTATTCTTTGATGGAGAGGGCACTTGGCCTTAGTCCCAGCTCGACTATTGTTTACTCTGATGGCTCAACGCCGTGCGCATTAGATGCCAAGGCTTCATTTTGACCTGTGGTTTTGTGTTGTACACGTGTTATACTTGTTTACATGACCGGGGTATTCGGGTTATTTCAAGGTGACATTTGATTCCTTGTTTGAAGCACACCCGCACCGGTTTACGGCCTGACGTAATATGAAAAATGGAGAGGAGATGTTTCGTACTTTTGCCGGGTGACTAGAAATGAGAAGAGGAGAGATGGATTGCATTACTTCTCACTTTGTTCGGGCTGTTTTGGATAGATAGGGCGGGGGACTTGGGCTCCCGTTGATCCGTTTGATTCTTCTTTTCTCGATGCCTTGCCCCTGACCCTGGTTTGAGTTTGTGTTTTCTTTCTGGTGTTTCTTCGGTTTCGATCCAGGAAGAACTAGGTATTTTCACTAGGAAATCCCCACAGACGGCGGAAGATGGCTGGGGCCGGAGCCACTATTTCGGCCCTCATACCTTGTATTTATAGTTGGAGAAAGTGATCCCTAGAACTTGTCCCCCTTTCCGTGGACAAGTGGAAGAGATTTTATCCTGTCGTGGAGAGGCGCTGGCTTTACCGTTTGTTTAGAGAACAGTCGTAACGAGTCAGGGTCGGGTTCGATGACTACTCTCGCGAGCTGATCAAGGCGGGGTCATCACCGTCGTAATCGTATGGTCGGATTCCAGACCAATACAATTTTGTTCACACACAACATACCAATTTCTCAATTTTGTTCACACACAACATACCAATTTCTCAATTACACTTCAGTATACCGTATGGTTTTGGAGCTGCTGCAACGTTTGAGACTAAGTTTCAAACATGTCCATCAGTAGCAAAAAGTACTTATACAAAATAATCTTACTCCAGTTGTCTTGATATTATTTCAACTTTAGTGTCTGTGTTTGACCGCAAAAACGGGTGCAACAGCTAACAAAGACATTAAAAAACGTTGAACAAGACAAGCCAACAAGGACATTAAAAAACCTAGAAAAAGGACACGTTGGGGGTAGCAATATACAAAATATCGTTAAATAATTCTTATACTTAGCCAAGTGGCTATGATCCTTATAATTTAATGGTAAAAACAACATATATTGGCCTTTGAAAAGATGGTTTCTTGCAGGTCATACTAATGGTCATTAGTCAATTGGGAGCCTTAAAATAGTCCAGATCGAACAAAAGACAAATGAGAATTTGCTAATACAGCTAAAACTGTATAGCGGATAACATAAATAATGGCAAAAAAGGCGACCCTGAGAAAATATTTTTAACTAGTATCCGACAAAGTAAGCAAGCATCTTTCTGTCACGTGTTAGGAACAACATAGAATTAGTATTAATTGTGCATTGGTTCTTCGTCTGTTGGAAGTGGCAACAAGTAGAACTATCATGGTAGAGGAGTTGCCACAGAGCTTGAAAGAAAAGAAATGGCAGATAAATTGGGATGCTGTGTCTCAAGAACTGAAGAAGACGAGTCGTTTTATGGCTCCAATGGTAGCGGTCACAGTTTTTCAGTACTTGTTGCAAGTTGTATCAGTCATGATGGTGGGACATCTTGGAGAGTTAGCGCTGTCAAGTGTTGCCATCTCCACTTCTTTAACTAATGTCACTGGTTTCAGCCTGCTAGTAAGTGCTCTCTACATATTAATGTTCCATATGCATTAGTGTCTCATGTGAGGGGAATGTTTTGTGTTTGTATATACTGACCTCACGAACTAACTTTTGGGGTTTAATTAGAACCAATACTTATTTTTTTATCAGAAACAAATTCATTCCAATTCTTGGTTTACCCGTTGTCGGTCCCTCATACTATGTCGTTTACCGGGCCTGGATGGAAGGGAGGGCGGAGGTGTTAGAATCCCAAAGGAATGGACGGTTGAGTCCTTAAATGATTTTGTACAACATCACGAACTAATTTTTGGGTTCAGCTGGTCCAAGCATACGCAGACCTATGTATAACATTGAGGGGTCACCGGATATATATTATATATATATATATATATATATATATACACCTTGAAAATGGTTAATTTAAATAAGTTGACACCTTGAATACTAAAAGCCTTTTGAGGGCACTGGCTGATTGTATTACTGGTGCCCCATTGCGTTAAAACCCTGGGTCCCTCTAGGTCCAAAGTCTTTTGTTTAATAGAATGTTCGTCCATAAAATCATAGTATTGATTAACTGAGGTTTGTGAACTTGGAACAGACAGGGCTGGTTGGTGGTATGGAGACACTATGTGGACAAGCTTATGGAGCTCAGCAATATCACAAACTGAGTACATATACCTATACTGCTATAGTTTCTCTGTTTTTAGTATGCATACCAATCTGTTTGTTATGGTGCTTCATGGACAAATTGCTTATATTGACGGGACAAGATCATTCAATCTCAGTGGAAGCGCGCAAGTATTCATTATGGGTAATCCCTGCTATTTTTGGTGGTGCAATTTCTAAACCACTAACTAGATACTTGCAGGCACAGAGTTTGATTTTTCCAATGCTTTTATCTTCGTTTGCTGTTCTATGCCTCCACTTGCCCATAAGTTGGGCTTTGATATTTAAGTTGGAGCTAGGAAACATCGGAGCTGCTAATAGCCTTCAGTATATCCTCTTGGTTGTATGTCCTATTTCTTGCATCTTATGTCAAACTTTCAAGCTCCTGTGAGAAAACTCGAGCGCCTTTTTCCATGGAAACCTTCATTGGTATTAGACAATTCTTCCGTTTGGCTATCCCCTCTGCTGTGATGGTCTGGTAAATTTTTGTCTTCCTGAATGAATGATCAATTGGATGAAGTATTTATTTATTTATTTATTTGTATGTTGTTATCTCAGTGACTCTTGTTTTTCATTATGGTTCAACTTATTGTAGACTAAAATGGTGGTCATTTGAGGTGCTTGCTTTGGTATCGGGCCTTTTACCAAATCCAAAGCTCGAGACATCAGTGATGTCAATATGGTACCGTATTATAATTCACAATTCCTATTCCTTTGGGAGAATCATTTTAATAGAAACGGTTCTAATATATCATTTTGTTCACACACAGCATAACAATTTCTCAATTACACTTCAGTATACCATATGGCTTTGGAGCTGCTGCAAGGTTTGACTCTATAAGTTTCAGACATGTCCATCAGTAGCAAAAAGTCCTCATACAAATATTCTTACTCCAGTTGTCTTGATATTATATTGTAGTACTCGTGTTTCGAATGAACTGGGAGCTGGGAATCCTCAAAAGACTCGGATGGCAGTTCAGGTAATAATGTTTCTTATATGTATTGGGAAAAGCATTCAGCAATGAGAAGCAAGTCGTGGACTATATAGCAGCAATGACGCCTTTTCTATGCCTGTCCATTGTCACAGACAGCTTACAAATAGTCATCACTGGTTAGTTCCATAACATCTCCGCCTTTAATTTATCTAATAAGTAGTATAGCAAGGGGAAGTGGGTGGCAGCATATATAAATCTAGTGGTATTTTATGTGATAGCAATCCCTTTAGCAGTGGTGTTGGGATTTGTGGTACATTTGAAAGCAAAGGGGCTTTGGATTGGAATAGTGGTTGGTTGTGCTATACAATCGATGGTTCTATCTATTGTTACAGGTTTCACAGACTGGGAAAAACAGGTACATTCTTTTACTTTGTCTGAAAGTCTTTTCATAGTTTCTTCGGTTCTTTTCTTATAAAATTTGGGGAACGGATTATGCAGGCAAAGAAGGCAAAAGAAAGGGTACACGAAGGAAAATCTTAGGAAGACAAGAGATTAAAGAATTAAGCCTTTGTATAACATGCATAATGGGATCATTTCCTTTGCAATGGCTACTTTTACGCGCTATTCAATGCTCGCAAAGTCATTAAAAATAGCTATTACTATTTTGCTGTAATACGGAATATTCCAACATAATATACTCCCTCCATTTCAATTTAGGTGGACCTATTTGACTTGGTACTGAGTTTTAAAAATAAATGAAAACTTTTGAAATTTGTGGTCCTAAACAAGTCAAAAAGGGATCCAGAGTATTTGTATGATTATAAAAGCTTCTTATTAAGGATAGAATTGTAAGTTTAAGCTAAATTGTTATCAAATTTAGAAAAAAATCATTCTTTTTTGAACGGACCAAAAAGGAAATAAGTTCACAAAGTGCACCTGTGTATAACTTTCCAGCATATTATGTTGGACCAATATAATATACGGAAAATTTTTGAATTTTGAAAACTGTTTTCGTTCAAATTTTTGTTTACATGAAATGTGACTAAATTTCAATTACTTTTGGAAATATTGCTATTTTTCAATTAACACTTGTATATCTAGCTATTTTTTTAATTTCATCCGTGTGGCTGCTCAAGGATTCATTTAGTATCGGGCCCATTAAGTAAACGCAATAAGCAAAAACTTGAGAGAACTTTATTTATAGCCAATGGGGCAATACAAGTAGCATTCGGTAGCCCAAAATTTTAAGGGATTTTTACCTATACATCCCATATAACAAACCTTATTACTATTATTGTGCCTTGTTTGGTTATTACCCTCATATCCCATGTTTTTGTTACAAAATATGTACCAAACGAAATCTTTGCTGATGTTGCATCCTAAAATAATGCCATTTATTAAGGCTCAAATCTATGTTAAATAAATTGTAGCCTAAAATAACGCCTGTCTTTATGGCTCCTAATCAATCTTTGATTTTGTACCAAATAAATACTAATTCAGTTAAGGTAAAATCTTAAATGCTCCTAGAGATTAAATTCTTCTCTTAAGTACTGTTGATTCAATCTCTTCGGTTATTTTTAGCAGATTTCTTTGTGGTTAATAGGCAATAGCTTGCTTTGATCCGTAATGAACTGATTTTAAACATACCTTCATCACTATTATTTTTTAGTTAATTATGGACGAATTAGGCAAGGAAGGCTACTGTGAACATATGAAATTAAACTATATTAACTTGCTTCTCGTTGTTGGTTATTTAAGAACTACAAGATGAAGGAGAAACTTATGATTTTTTGTTTCTTTTTGTTTATTTGCTTATTGTTGTGCGATTAACTATTAAGATTGTAATTTATTTTTACCTATACATCACATATAGCAAATCTTATTACCATTTATTAAGGCTCAAATCTATGTTAAATAATTTGTAGCCTAAAATAACGCCTGTATTTATGGCTCCTAATTAATCTTTGATTTTGTACCAAATAAATGCTAATTCAGTTAAGGTAAAATCAGTGTTTCCAATGTGTTTTTAAAATGTAGTCAAATGTAGGTAAATGTAGTTAAGGTCATATGAAGTGTTTCCAGTGAGTTTTTAAAATGTAGTTAAATGTAGTCAAATGTAGTTAAGGTTATATGCACTGTTTCCAGTGTGTTTTTAAAATGTAGTCAAATGTAGGTAAATGTAGTTAAGGTTATATGAAGTGTTTCCAGTGAGTTTTTAAAATATAGTCAAATGTAGGTAAATGTAGTTAAGGTTATATGCAGTGTTTCCAGTGTGTTTTTAAAATGTAGTCAAATTTTTGTAGTTATATGAACTGTGTAGTTAATTGTAGTTACTTGTAGTTAATCGTAGTCAGTTGAAAAATATGTCTGAATAACGTATTTAACTTGTATCTACTGGGTGGTATGAGTTGCTGAAAACTACAAATGGCATTTCTATGCAACGTCAATTCATTATTCTTCATTGTTCAAGACAAGAAGTTTTATCCGAAAACATAACAGCGCAAATGTACTGCAACAATACATTTGCAGTCAAAGCACTTATGGTACCAGTTCATATTTGGTTACCCGAAGCTCATGTAGAGGCACCTATTGCCGGATTCGTCATCTTGGCGGAAATTGCTTTAAAATTAAATTAACAATAAAATTGATCATATTAACTTTAATTTGTTGATTAAAAATATAACAAATATATCTGGGCTATTTACTCTCAGGATAACTTTAAAAAAAAATAACGTCCTCTTGATATCTGATAAAAAGCAAATATTGTCGATATTATATCAATTGTTAAAATAGTTACAAAAAAAAAGTAGTACTTAGCAAATTTCCCACCAAAAACAATAAAATAAAGGATATGAGTACGTACTAATGTGTCAAAACAATAAATAAAGATGGTGTTGCAATGCCACCAAGTGGACAGAGTTTGTAGAGACAATACTAGGTGGTCTCTGTCACTTTGAGAATCTTGTCAAACATGGAGAAACACAATTCTTCAATGCTGGTGCCAATTCCACCCAGAATACAACGAGAGAATAAAGTTGGAAGAAAGAGAGAAATGGACAAAAATAAACGTGGGGTAATTAAATGTAGTAAAAATTGGTTGGAAGAAAGAGAGAAAAATGGGGAAAAAAATATGGAAATATTTTGTTCCACAAATCAAGCCCCTAATAAATCTTTGATAATTAAACCTTAAAAGTAAATTTTGGTACATAAATTGAAACATGGTATACTAAAAAGTAATAAATACAAACCTTAAATATGATTGGTTATAAGGTTTGTTATATGGGATGTATATGTAAAAATTCCAAATTTTAATATGCATTTTATGGCCCAAAAGTAATTTCAATAGCTAGCCACCGAACTATATATCTGGCTTCTTAGAGTTGCACAAGCTTCTATCTCTTCATTGATTACGATTTTTTACACCTTCTACTACGTTACTGTTGTTTTTTCATACCCATATAAATTAATGGTTTGGTTGGAACGACGGGGAAAGTAAGTGTAAGAGAAAAAAGAGTAAATAAATTATTATTTGTTAAGAATAGAATTCTATTAATGTCTATTTTGTAGAGAGTTTTACTTTGAGGCAAAGTCATTTTTCCTCCTATAAATAGAGGGGTCTTACCCCATTGTAGATCACCCCAAAATTCAATAAGAATTTCTCTCTCTCTTTGTCTGCAATATTGCTCATATTCTTTTATTGATTCATCACGTTATTAGCACGAGACTCTACCGTTCTATTCTGACAGAACAAAAGATACTTGACAAATTTAAGAACTACTGCACTTTAACATTGGGTTATTTCTTCGATCTTAAAGCCCTTCAGTTCAGTGTTGGTAATTAATTGTTATCAGAGTGACATGGCGGATGCTTATTGGTGGGTCACCGACAGCCGGATACAGCCAGTTTCTCTTCCTCCGGTCGCCGGGAAACGCCCTCGGATCGAATATGATGTTTCAAGTCGTCCTGAGATGCTTGGTTATTATGGCCACAATGGTGAACAAGGAACGCATCATGCCATTAGGGATACGGATCCTATTGAGGCATGCTATGAACAATACTTGCGAAGTGGGCACACTTCTCCATAATAGCAAGTTACCATCAAGACAACCAGTGACCATATGATAAGCAAAGTAGTTTCTATAAAAATTATTAGCAAAAAATTTCTTCAGTTAAACCAGAGTTTGTGGGACAGATCACAGCATAACTTGAAATCTTATCATTGTCATGGGGCTCTGGCAAAACTGATGAAGAAGGTTCAACAGAGACAAGCAAACAACAAAAAGCTATTTAAAATAGTTTTGTTACAAGTGGAAGGCAACGGAACTGAAAAGACGCTATCCGGGCCCTGTCCATGACGATCATGACCGTGAGTCGTCTTTACAGCACGAGACTCTAATCAATTGAGTAGAAGCTTTGGGATTGAGCATAATGATTGTCAATTGTTCTATGAAGTTCCTTCATGATTAAATTCTGGATTTAAGGTAAGTATTTTACTTTTCTCTTTCAAATTCTTGAAATTCTATAATTTGATTTTATATGCAAGCAAAGACAACAAAGTTTGATTATAACTCTAATGGAGTTTGTAAAAAAATTATAACCACGTGAAGTGGTAAAATTTCTATGTGTTGCCATGATTAAATTCATATATGATTGTGGGCAAAGAATTGAAAACCCGTCCAAATTAAATTTGCTCTATTCTCATTCCCTTAAGAGAATGTGATCGCAGTATGTGATAAGTCTAAAAGAAGACAAAATTATTACCGTGAAGGTATCAATGGATGTGGACGTGGCAATAGACGAAATTATAATCGTCATTATTGTGATATTGAGAATAATAAGGATTCTCAAAATAATCATTCACTCTGTGAAAGTAATATCTGTCATCGATTTGACATGAGATTTTATATAGCACATATAGGTGATTATGGTCCATTCATGATGGGAATGTGACAATATCTGATTTATGAAGACATATTCATTCTTAGAAGAATATGAACGTGTTAGTGGTAGTGAATATACCACACTCGCTTCTAGAAGGAGGTTTGAGATGATATAAGAAAATAATGTCATTATTATGGCATGAATGGTCATTGATCACGTACCTATTGTACGCTAAAATATTTTGATAATGTGATTATTAAAGAACAATAATAATGCAAGAAACATATCTTGCATATGATTTTGACCATGACCATAATGGTACAACTTTCTCTTTAAAAGAAATGTTCACTATATGGATATTGATTAATATGTGATAGTACCAAATTAATTGAGAACTCTGTAAGAGCCAATTATATTATTTTGGAGAAACACAATAATTACCAATAAGGTATTGTGTTGTAGTAAGTCTCAAAGAACTTATTCAGTTTCCAAAGTATAGCGAAAGCGGTTGATTGTATTGAGATTATAAATAAAGGAAAGATTTGATATCTTCTATTACTACAACTTATAGCGGAATAATATGTATGCGAAAAGCTACCCGCTTTATTCTCCAATTTGTACTACACAAACAAAAGAATACCATAATAAAGTGGATGTTTATTGATATAAAAACCCATATCATAATAAACATGGAGTTTATTGAGAAATGCACATGTCATAGTTTGAAAATTATGTGGCCCAATAAACATATTTATTTGCTGGACTACGTTGAAATATTTTGTTCTACAAAATTAAAGGGTCATTATTGAGATTTGAACAGAACTTATCTTATCTTCGTTTTATATTTACACGGAGTTATATTTCTAGTTCATTATGGAGTGATCAAAATAAGATGATAATACGTACTCCATTAATTAACAAATATAATGAACATTAATAGCAGTTTATATAAAAACATATTTTATAATAGTCGTTTTTGAACTGATCATTCAAAAATAACCATCATTTACCAAGTCAATAAAAAATAGTCATTATTTTGTTGTAATAGAGACCGGTCCAGCATAATATACTGCAGTTTGTTGCACCTATGTATGAACTCCAGCATGATATACACATAAATCTAATTTTGGCATACAATTTTCAAAATAACAAAATAATTTTTATTATTGTTGACTCTTAATACGCTAAATGAATCAGTGGTCATCTTCAAAGTAATATGTCCTTATTGTTATTTGTTACTATACAAAAATATATAAAATAAACTATCATTGTATAATTTATATACAATAGACTATCACTATACAAAAAATATACAGATTAGACTGTCACTATACAAAATATATATTAAATAGACTGTCTATGCAAAAAAATACTAAATAGACTGTCATTATAAAAAATATTTACAAAATAGTCTATCACTATATAAAATATACTAAATAGACTGCTACTATAGAATTTATATACAATTAGCTCTCACAATACAAAATATATACAAAATAGATTGTTGCAATACAAAATAGACTGTTACTATACAAAAAATATACAAAATAGACAATCACTATACAAAAAATATACAAAACAGACATTTCGGGCTACTAAATGCAATATGTTTGGGCCAAAGGACCATCTTTTGCAAGTGGGCCAAAACATGTGCTATTAAAATTTTGAGGGGCTATAGAAGATAGTTTTCTCTAAAAAAGGTACCCACATCCGATGTTCACTCCAATTTAATTAAGTTAAATATGAGATAATATTAACTTCTTGTAGGAGTATTATATTCAATAAATAAAATATTTAAAAAAAAACACAATAGAATCATAACATAACAAATTATTAAGTTTTAGGGTTGCCGTCATCATCTTTATCTTATTTCCTGTAATCTGCTTGGAAAAGTTGGTTTATCAAATGTAAGGTTGCAATATTACTACTCCAACCACCTATAACTAGGGGTGTTCATCAGGCGGATTGGGCGGCTTTTACTCTTAACGGTTTGGCTTAACGGTTATCGGCTTTTAAATGTATTAATCCGTTAACCACCCGATAAGATATCGGGCGGATTGGTATCGGGTTAGCTCTTATAGGGCGGTTATGGGCGATTTATCGGCCTAATATACATATTCACTAAATATCTCTTATTCTCCTCGTCTTAGAAATAATGAATTGCCATAAAAAATAATATTTTAGAGGCAATATGATGTAGCTAATGAAACAATCGCCATCAGCATGTAGATTATAAAATAGATAAATTCACTACTAGTTCAGTATCAAGAAAAATAAAACAGAACTTATCTTCTGTTAGAGGCCACACTACATGTGTACTCATAAGCTTCGGATATAACCAAAAAAATCTGTCGCGCAAATTTCCATTCAGCTCCCACAATGAACTTTTAAAAACTGATGTGCTGGTAAATTCTACTCTCTACACTCCTCTTTTATAAATAACTATCGTTCTCCATTTTCCACAAGCAATCATCCAAAATGCACAAATTTATTTCATGGGGTGTCGTTCCTCTAGTCATAACCAACCTTTCAATTCTTCTTTTTCCATGACACACATAGAACCATATATGTATTAGACAACTCAATTCTATCACTAAATTATATATATATATATATATATATATATATATATATATATATATATATATATATATATATATATATATATATATATATATATATATATATATATATATATATATATATATATATATATATATATATATTATTTTTTTTATATTCTTAACGGGTTAACGGATTAGCCGTTTAGAAAATTGAATAATCCATCCCCAAACCGATAAGCCGTTAATAAAAAAAATTCAATCCGTTCCTCATCCATTAAGCCGTTAAGCCGTTACCAATAAGCCGTTAAGCTTCGATTTGAATCGGTTTTCGGTTTCGGATCGGTTTTGAACACCCCTATCTATAACCAATAAAATGCGCTGAACCTGCTCGGTGAACTAATTGAGAGTATTTTTGGTGGAATAAAGCTTCACTTTTTTGCAACTTTTGTATTGCCATGTGTTGTGTTTCGATGGTTGGACAACATTTAGTTTGAGCAGAATAGGAGAACTAATAAGTAAAACTTATGTGACCAATAATGTAATTATTGGAAAATTGTGGCAACAAGAATTAATAGATGATTTTATTATAAAAATGTCAATCTGTGAATGGTAAGACGAAATAATTTTCTTGAATTTTTATCACTCCACAAAAATGATTGGGGTACCTTGGCAACAAGAATTGATAAAAAAGTATCACCATTTTCAGTCGATCTATTTGCTGTTAAGAGAACAAGGGTATAACATGGTTATTAAGGATAATTTATATTATTATTATTATTTAAGATCATGTGGCAAAACATATGATAGCTAACTATGGTTTAAGTATTAATAGCTGTAGTTAAATAAAGTGACAATTATCATTTATTTATTTGTCGGCTGCGAATACGTTTTTACCTTACATATTTATGGAATCATCAAAGTCACATTGCGAATTTTTAGCAATAATTTTAAATTTTACATACCATAGTAGATTAAGGAAAATATGATGCCCCAACATGACGGCAAGCTGCCGGAAAATCATCAAAAAGGTAGATCTATTTGTGTTCCTAGTTTGATAAGAGGTCAAGAATGTGGTTCGGCAGAAAACAAATGTTATCCGTATCAAAATGCAGGAAAGTTGTAATTCAAGTTACCTTGAAATTCACTAATTTCCTTGATAAATCTCCTTTTATGATCCTCTGTGTTACTCATCAATTTATCTAATTAATTAATCTATACCTTTTTGTCTGTTGTTGGCTATGATTATTGGTTAAAGCTGAAGTATCTTTCATACGGCAAAATAATCAATCAATTGTTATTAGGTGTTAAAAATCATAGTCGTTTCCCGATATTGATGACCATTATAGTAAAATAAGATTCATATCAATAATACAAACAAAATGAAATAAAAGTAACGTGGTTATAATTACATAATAAGATAGATTACAACCATTTTTATTATAGGCTATAGGTACCATTGAAGTCTTATTCCCATACTAGAAGCTACACAACAAGTAACTAAAATGTTGGTATACATAAGACCTAATTAACAACTGGGAAGGCTAACTCCGCAGGAGCTAGCAACTTTCCTGGCATTAGGAGAGTTGACATACTGCCTAAGGTTAGGATCCCTCATATATCCACAAAGGCAAGGCTGCTGGCCCCTCAGCCTAGCGCAACAAGCCTGTGATGGGGGCGTACCCGATGTGATCGCCCCCAAGCACGGGCTCAGCTGTGTCGCACTGCATGTTACCGCCTCACTCGCCCCCAATTGGTAACCAATAAGGACCACCACCAACATTACTGCAACCAAAGAACGACCCTTCTTCATTTTTTAGCACTGAATTATATGTAGAAAAGAGAGAAATAATTATATAATAAATTGGAAGTGAAGTGAAGAAGCAGTGAAAGTTTGTCTCAATTTATAGAGTAGAAATGAGCGATTCAAGACGATGCTGAGGAAAGATAGAGACCCCATTTTTGAAAGTGTTGAAGAAATGACAAAAAGATAAACAGATCACAAATTTGAAGATGATTTGTAGTTTGGCTCCACTAGTAATGGTGATGCTCGAAAATTTGTACATTGGGTTGGTGGCAGATGTAGTAAACATATGACTACAAACCTCGCCGACTAATGGTCGTAACTTTATTTTTGCCATTTACTTACTTTTAGACTGATTCATACGTTATACTTCTGCAAGTTTTTGAAGGAAGGAGATCTGTTCACACTTCTTCATTTCTATATAGTCATCATTTCTCTTATAAGATTTGGCGACCAAAATTGGTCTATCAAGAAAGCGACAAAAGTTGATTGTTAAATTGGAGAAAATAATTAAATACTTATTCTAAATATATTAGCAACCAATTTTAGTCTATAATTTAGTCAAAATATTGACCGGACTGATCAGACTTCCTTAGTCAAAGAAATACTTAGATTAGTGAACAACGTTAGTCGCACAAGTGGGACCCACATATTTTTAGAGATAAACTAAATAACTTTAGCATCTTCAGCTGAAGTTTTTGAAAAATCTTTATGACAAAACTAATGAATCCAAGACAAAAAAATAACTTCAGCTTTTAGTGCAGATGTTCTTACAAATGAACTAAATAACTTCAACATCTTCTGCTGAAGTTTATGAAAAATCTTACTGATCACGTCCAACTATGCCTTATAAAAAAATAAAGCGGTTGCTGCAAATAAGAGAAGGATATAAGGTTATGATTTCCCTTATCGACGGAATCCCTTCCTGTTATGTTTTGCATAGATTTGCTTAATCGTCTCTATCGATTATGAACACTCTTATTAACATAAATCTCTCTCGAGTAATCATGACATTTTACTAGACGCACTCTCCCGAGTTACGCTTGCTGGATTTTATTACAACTCACTTTAGATCGCACCCAAGATTTCGTTATCCCTAATCTCACCTTTAAACCCTCGGTATTTAGTCGTCATATACTTTGGGAGTGGTGTTATTCAACAATTACCTAAATATGCACTCTTTCCCGAGTAATACATAATAAATAGCCACAACTAATTTAGGATCCTATAATTTAACTACAACAAAAATGTAGCTGAGAACAAATAGAGAATAAATCGGGCAAACTATATTAACATAACACGAAGTTCATCCTTCGACAGGTTCCATCACAACCCTAGACTAAATATTTAGCTACTCATAATCTTGTTCATCATAACAATAGAAAAATTCAACATAAATGGTAAAATACAAAAGGAAGAAAGGAAGAACTCGATATTGAATTATCCTCCTCGCCTCTTACCTCTCCTTGCCTTCAACTAAGATGTAAAACCCTTGATGGTTTCCCTTTGGGCTAGCTGGACCTCTTATAGGTTAAATGGAATTATCCCCGAACTTCTAAGTTTACCACTGAAATATATTTTCTGAACTGGACTAGCGCCACTAGCGTGCTAATGACCACGCATATAGCACAGTATTCTGCCTCGAATTTCTAAGCTAACGTGATCGTGCTAGTGGGCGCGCTAAACTGGATCATCATTTCAGATCTTCTTTCAACGTACTCAGATCGGAGGGGCTTCCATTGCTTCAATTTACCTCCAAATACAGTCCTAAGTCCTCATACGTGCAACTCGCTCCTGCAAAATATGAAATTCACAATTATAGCCAATTTATCATCATTTAACTATCCTATAACAGTGAAACATAGTCAAGCTAGGGCATAAACAATCGCCAAATTACATGAATCTAGCCTAGCATCAACACCACACACTTAAATCATTGCTAAACCTCGAGCAATCCACCACTCTCTATAAAGGTTCCTTCACTAAGATTTTCCCCTAACGTATCATACTAAGAACAAATCACCAAAGTTACATCTAGTAGTGAATAATTTTTGCCTCAAAAGTCGACTCGCACGTGTCGTGCAATATTTGTACTTACTCAACTTACTCTATACAGAATTCAAGACTCACATTTTCTTTGTGAATCACATGCCCTCACATCACACAAGAGAGCAGTTCCACAAATAATAATATTAAGAATAATTAGGAACTTATATAGACAACATCCGCTCATTCTCCGAAAAAAATTCATATGCCACACAAATGCACCATAGGCTTGCCCGTAGTGTACTACTCTACTAATCGAGCTCATTCAGTCTAAGATCAATTAGGACTGCATTTGGTTGTAATGTAGTCTAAGGGACGGGTAAGATATATTTGGATATAGTGACTAAACTCCCTAAGCACTTTTAATACACCAAATTAACCTTCAAACCATACTTATGTCAACCAGACATTCCACCACATTTCTATTTACAAAATCCCACTCCATTAGGTGCAATTGTATCAAGTCACCAATTATCAAATACTATATTTACTCATTCTTTTTTTTCTTTTTCTTTTTAAGTAGTGCATATTATTTTTGTCACGACCCCAAATACTGGTTGTGATGGAACCTATCACATTACTAGGCAAGACGACAGAAACCATAACCACAACCCATTTTCTATTAACATAAAGTCTTTTCTAGCACAAGTTTTAAATGCGGAATTCTTTATAAGTATCATAATGATAGAAATATCCAGAAAATTGAAATAGCATATACTACACAGCCCCAACAATTTGGTGTCACGACTCTAGAGCTTCTAATACATAACTGAATATCTAGTACATCAAGTCTAGGAAATGTGAAAAATAAACTGGATAGAGAGAAGAAGACAGGGCTGCAGATGCCATGCAGCTACCTCGTAATCTCCAGCGAACACTGAATCATTAGAGAGCCCTCACTTTGCCCCTCGGGCACCTAGATCTACACACAAAGTGCAAGGAGTAACGTGAGTACGCAATTCAATAAGTAACTAAAGTAAATAAATACTGACAGTAGTGATGAGCGGTTAAAAACATATAACTGAAAATAGTAACATGATTATAGCTCAACTTTACAGTTTAAAACCTGTTTTTCGTCAAAACATCCACACTTTCAGTTTAAATCTGGAAATAATATACTTAGCAGTATTTTCCAATAGAGGCTTAGTTTAAAGGAAGAGTGAAACAATGAAAACGACATAACAAGGCCCCTCGGGCAAGGAATCACGTAGAATACGGCCTCTTGGGCAGCCTTTCAATCACTCGTGACTCAACTCTCATCAAACAGTACTCACTCTCAACACTCGACTTATTTATAATCTCATAACATTAGATCATAGTAATCGCTGCAGCATGCAACCGGATCCATATTTTTATAGTCGACTACACTCACTTGGGGTGTGCAGACTCCGATTATACACACACACATACACACACACACACACAAACACACACACACACATACATATATATATATATATATATATATATATATATATATATATATATATATATATATATATATATATATATATATATATATATATATATATATATATATATATATATATATATATATATATCATTGAGGCGTGTAGCCGGATCCATATAAGTATCGATGCTACAGCCTTATCCATAACTCATATCTAAATATATAATTATCCTCACAATTAGGTTGTCAACCTCTATCTCAGTCATTACCTCACATCCTCTCGGGCACAATAATAGAATAAGGAACTCAGCCCAACAGTTCTCACAATTAGAAGTGGAGTTATAAAACCAGTTTTAAATATTTAAGCAGGTAAAACATGACTGAGTATATGCTTCTGGCATATGAAGTGAGGAAAGTAGTCAAAATGTCCCTAATGGTTTCTACAGAGCGGCACAGGGCCCCAAACATGGCATACATCCCATAATACAATATAAATGACTAAAGCATAGAATAATATGGATTTCCAAATCAACTACGCGACTATGGGATGGACCAAGTCACAATCCCTACCGGTGCATGCACACACGCCCGTCACTTAGCATGTGCGTCACCGCATTTATCAAATCAAGTAAAAAATACCGGGGGTTTGTACCCTCAGTTCCAGATTTACAATGGTTACTTTGCTACTCCGCGATGCTTTTGCCTCTCGAATCGGCCTCCACTCTCTTCGAATCTATCCAAAATCAGAACGAATACATCATAATACGCCGAGGGAACAAAGCCCAAGCGAAAACAATCGAAAAATAACAAAATACCGAAATTAGCAAAACCCATGCCCCGGACCCACTTCTTGAAACTCAAAAGTTTTCACACCAATAGATTCCTTGTCTCCGCACGAGTTCATGCATATAAAGATCACAAAAATTGGGATTCAGATGACCCCTCAAATCCTCCATTTAAGGCCTCGTAAACTCAAGCCCTAATCCTCCATTTTAGAGCTTTAATTCCTTTAATTACATATTTAATTCTTGAAAATTCTACCATAGAAATGTGTTTTAAGTCCAAAATCCTTACCTCAACGAAGTCTCTTTGATTCCTCTCTTCAAAGTCGCCCAGAGCTCCCAATTCCGAGTTTGAAAATGATTAAACCCTTCAAAAATCACGAATGAGGAAATATATATCTTCTGCCCAGGCCTAACTGCATCTGCGGTCCAAAATCCACTTTTGCGGTACCGCATATGCGGTCAAATCCTCTGCTTCTGCGTAACACACTAAACGGACACATACTACATCTGTGGTCACCTCGTCGCATCTGCTACTCCGCAGGTGCAGTCCCTATTCTGCATCTGCGGCTCCTGACTTTACTCCTCTAAACTGCATCTCTGCATTCCCTTCCGCACGCGCGACACCGCACCTGCGATCCCCAAACCACGGGTGTGAAAACACCAAAAGCAACAAACTTCAGCAGCTGCAATAATCTTCCAACCTCTCTGTTAATCATCCGAAATCATCCTGAGGCCCCTAAGACCTCAACCAAAATCACAAACATAATCCAAGACCTTATTCAAACTAATTCCAATCATCAAAACTCCTCAAACAACAAAAAATCTATCAAATCTCATCGAATTCAAGCCCAAGTTTTTAAAATCTTCCAAAAATATATTATTTATCAAAAATCCAACAAAACGACGTCAGAATAACCTGAAATTTTATACACACATCCAAAATAACATAACAAAGCTTCTGCAACTCTCGTAATTTAATTATGACCCTCATATCAAAATCTCACATATCAACCGGAAATCACCAAAATGAACACTTTGCCAATTCAAGCTTAGTTCTATTCCTGACCTCCAAAACCCATTTCGATCACACTCTAAAGTCATAAATCACCTTCCGAAGCGAACCGAACCATCAAAACTCATATCCGATCCTTCTAACATATAAGTCAACATCTGGTAGAGTTTTCCAACTTAAACCTTCTTAAAAGAGATTAGTGTCTCAAACTTCACCAAACTCATTCCGGACTCGATCCAACCAACTCAGTACCACAAAACACGGATAAAGAATTATAAAAAAGCAAAAATGGGAGAAATCGAGTGGTAACTTATGAGACGATTATCCGGATCGTCACAAATGCACCAAAAAAAGTACGTAATTAATTAGCAAGTAGTTGAAGGTGAACATACTAAATCTCATAGTTTACCTACACAAACAATATATATCTGGAGTTTGCATATTTTAAGAAACCCAACTTGCCCCAAACAAGAGAAGATCATATATTAGAAGACAAAAAGGGAGGAACAGTGAGGGGGGCGAATAAAATTTATTCCTGTTCAGAATTATTGTATGTGAATTGCGAAATGATTTAAGACCATACTTTTCAATTGCTTTACCATTTCTAGGATTAAAATGAATTTCACTGATGAGCTCGTACAGAGACCTTAAGCAAAGAACAGGAAAAAAAATACATGCATGTGTCATCAGTTACACGACTACAAGATGACACATAAAAAACCTACGCAGTCAACTTCTTGCACGTAAACATTAGCAAAAGACAAAAAGTTTCTATCACGTAATACAGGTTTCTACAACATGCTCTATTTGTTCCTTTGAATACTGAAACAGGTCAAGAGATGAGAAAGTTGAAGGCATGATGACCTTGCGGAGTGCCAAACTCCACGGATAGTGACAAAATATATACATTTTACCTCTGAATAAGACGGTATGACTTTAAGTTAACGGGACTATTTTCACTAATAAAATAATCTCTTAGTTATGATTTTGCAATTGAAAATTTTCCAGTATATGAATTAAGATTTCAAGTTAAAGAAGAGAAGATAATTTAAAGACAAAAGAACCTTAAAAGTGAATAAAGCTGCATAGAAACAACTACAAATTTTATATAAAATTTATACAATATGTTTTTTGTATATTTTGTTTCTGATTATACATCATAAAAATAAATTTTATACAACTAAGTATATATTATACAATTTATCTATAATTTATTTAATACTTTCACACATTATTTTTACCCAGTTAAATACAATTACAATAACATACAACTTTAATATAAATTTATACGAAATTTATACAATATGTCTTCTATATATTTTGTATCTGATTTGTACATAGTAAAAATAAATTTCATACAACGAACTATATATTATACAACTTATCTATAATTTTCATATATTATTTCTCTTCACTTATATACAACAGCAATATCACACAACTTAAATATAATTTTTATACAGTATTGTTCAACTTTCATACAATAGTTAAATAAATATAAAAAATACATAAAAACAAAAGGATATAATTTTTCTACAATGTTACTACAATTTCATAAATATAATGTATATCATGTCGGCTTCTTCTTCTTCTTCTGCTTCTGCTGCTCCTACTCTTGCTTCTGCTGCTCCTGCTCCTGCTCCTGCTCCTGCTGCTCCTGCTCCTGCTCTTGCTCCTGCTCCTGCTTCTCCTGCTCTTGCTCCTGCTCCTGCTCCTGCTCCTGCTTCTGCTGCTCCTGCTCCTGTTGTTCCTGCTCCTGCTCCTGCTTCTTCTACTCATGCTCCTTCTCCTGCTTCTTCTGCTCCTGCTTCTTCTGCTCCTGCTCCTGCTTCTTCTTCTCCTTCTGCTGCTCCTGCTTCTTCTACTTCTTCTTATCCTTCTTCTCCTTCTTCTTCTGCTTCTTCTTCTTGTCCTTCTTCTGCTTCTTCTTCTTATCCTTCTTCTCCTTCTTCTTCTTCTTCTTCTTCTTCTTCTTCTTCTTCTTCTTCTTCTTCTTCTTCTTCTTCTTCTTCTTCTTCTTCTTCTCCTCCTCCTGCTCCTTCTCCTCCTCTTCCTCCTCCTCGTGCTCCTTCTCCTCCTTCTCCTCCTTCTCCTCCTCCACCTTCTTCTTCTCCTTCTTCTTCTCCTTCTTCTTCTTCTCCTTCTCTTTCTCCTTCTTCTTCTTCTTCTCCTTCTCCATCTTCTCCTTCTTCTTTTTCTCCTTCTCCTTGTTCTCTTGCGTTTCTCTTTCTTCTTCTTCTTCTTCTTATCCTTATCATTCTTCTTCTTCTCCTCCCCTTCTCCTCCTTCTTCTCCTCCTTCTCCTTCTCATTCTCCCCCTTCTCCTTATTCCTCTTCTTCTTCTCCTCCTCCTTCTCCTTCTCCTTCTCCTCCTCCTTCTCCTTCTTCTTCTCCTCCTTCTCCTCCTCCTCCTTCTTCTACTCCTCCTCCTCCACCTTCTGCTTCTTCTCCTGCTTCTACTTCTTCTTCTTCTCCTTCTTCTTCTTCTTCTTCTTCTCCTTCTCCTTCTTCTTCTTCTCCCCCTCCTCCTTTTTCTTCTTCTTCTCATTCTTCTTCTTCTTCTTCTTCTTCTTCTTCTTCTTCTTCTTCTTCTTCTTCTTCTTCTTCTAGTTTCAATACGAAATTCAGCTAAAATTCGAATTCAGAGCATTTTAATAGTTATCAATGATGGAATCGTGTGTGGGTGCACCATACGTGAGGGTGGGGTTTGGGATGTGGAGAGAGAAACATATGGGAGTTGAAGATATGCTGGAGTTCTTTTAGTACATTAATTATTATCATTAATCCCTTAAAATGTACATAAATGGTAATTGGGTATATAAAATATAATCATAGTAAAACTTGAGTAGGAAGGGTAATATAGTTTCATATAGCATATAGGAATGTAAAAATTCCTTAAAAATCGGTATAGGTTAAATGTGGGCGACCAAATACGGTGCCCCATGCAATTTTTACAATTCTCTATGTCAAGTAGAATAAAGCTTTAAATGGGCTTTAGAGGGCCCATTGAATGGGTCTAACCTATAAAACTCACGAAATTTGCATTTACACCCGCAGGTGTGCTGAAGTTTTTGTTTATAATTGGTGAACTTAAGCATAGTAGCTGAAGTTTAGTTCTCTATTTGATGAAATTTTTGTTTGTAATTGCTGAACTTAAGCATAATAGCTGAAGTTTTTTTCTCTATTGGCTGAAGTCTTTATTTGTAATTGCACTAAATAAGCTACAAGTTTTTTTTGTCATGTATTAATTAGTTTAGTCATTAAGCTTTTTCAAAAACTTCAACAGAAGATGCTGATTATTTAGTTCATCTATTGTCATGACCCAAACACCGATTCGGTCATGATGGCGCCTCTCGTGAAGAAAAGGCAAGCGGATCCATTTAAACAGCCTTTGTTAACAATAAATTAACATGAATAAATATTTTTCAAGAAAATTAAATAACATAATTTTGCGGAATACAACCCAACACAAAGCGACAGACTGGGTGGTTTGGTTAAGTAGATGGTTATTCCCGAGTGGAAGTGGGAAAGAATCACTATGGACTTTGTTGTTTGACTTCAACGGACTTTGAAAAAGTCCGATTCTATTTGGGTGATTGTGGATTGGCTGACCAAGTCCACGCACTTCATTCATGCGTGTACTACATATTCTTCAGAGCGGTTGGCAAGGATTTATATCGGGGAGATTGTTCATTTGCTTGGCGTTACGGTTCCCATCATTTCAGATAGAGGTACTCAGTTTACTTTGTAGTTTTGGAGGACCGTGCAGAGAGAGTTGGGTACCCAGGTTGAATTTTATCCTCAAACGGACGGGCAGTCCGAGCGTACTATTAAGATACTGGAGGACATGTTGCATGCGTATGTCATTGATTTCGGAGGATCACAGGATGTGTCTTTACCACTTGCAGAGTTTGCTTATGACAATAGCTACCAGTCGAGTATCCAGATAACTCCATATGAGGACTTGTAAGGGAGGCGGTGTAGATCTGCAATTAGTTCGTTCGAGCCTGGTGAGACTAGGCTTTTGGGGACTGATTTGGTACATGATGCTTTGAAGAAGGTGAAGGTGATTTAAGAGAGGCTTCGTACAGCGCAGTCGAGGCAAAAGAGTTATGCTGATAGGAAGGTTCGAGATGTGTCCTACATGGTTGACGAGAAGGTTCTGTTGAAGGTTTCACCCATGAAGGGTATTATGAAATTTGGGAAGAAAGGGAAATTAAGTAATCGGTTCGTTGGGCCTTTTGAGGTGCTTAAGAAGATTGGGGAGGTAGCTTATGACTTGCTTTGTGATCGCAACAGACTCTCTCCATGCCATTTGGGTAGGCCAATAGTGGGTTTGCCCAATAGTGGTATCGGGGTCAGTTTCCACATGGAGCTTAGAATGGGGTTGAGTCTTTGTTTGGTCTAGGAGTGTGTTTAAGCTCCTAATTTTACTTCTAACATTTTTGGGTTTTTCTTTTGATTAACAACTACAATGTACCAACTACAAATCAAAACTAAGTTATGCATGATATTAATTTTAGGTTGTATGCAATATAGAGAAAGGCACTAGGGTCGTGGCATTTACCTAGGTGGTCAACTAACAGGTAGAGATTCCTAATGCAAGAATGATAATTAAGGGGTGTACTATGACCGTTGCACGATTGCACTCACTCTCACACCTCTCGGTAGAGAAAGTGATTTTGCCCAATTGACTCTCTCATACCAATTGGGTAGGCCAATTTGTCCAAGTAACTTTGGATTCAAGTTGGATAATTACTCTCTAGAGATCTAACCCATTAATTGGGACTACCATTCTCATAGGTCCATCCCAATTCTTTGTTGGGTCAATTTTGGGGGTCATAGACTCTCTTTCTCAAGAAGAGTCAAGACCCACTAAACTAGACATACTGTTTGCAACTACCAAATCCTAATGAAATCATAAAATTAACCCAAATAGCAAACACCCAACATCATTCAAGCATTAAACAATCACACCCATTAATTGCCCACACTAGGGTTGAGCCACAACCCTAGCTAATGGGTTTAGCTAGACAAAATAGAAACAGAAATTGAAGAAATAATAGATAAAATCGACATATTAATTAACTACAATGTTAATGTACTAAAATCCATGTTAATACAAGATGAAATTGCCCAAAATAGGCTAAAACATTGAAGTCACGAGCTCAGCTGCTATTTGATATCTAATACCTCACCTACAAAAGTAAAATGTTCTATTCATAGTACACAGAAAAAACTGGATCAAAATACTTGTGGGTCTGGCGCGGACAGCGCATAAATGTCGCGTGGCCGCGTAGGGATCTTGTTCTTCATATCTATCTTTTGAAGCTGGGGCTGCAGACTGCCAAAAGGTAGCACGGTCGCGCTGGCTGAAAAGTGCGGACCGCGTAGAAATGGGGCGCGACTGCGTGGAAAACTCACAAAAATAACCACTCTTTGAACTTCATTCACACGGACCACACTATTTTGGTGTGCGGCCATGTAGGCTTTTGCCTTAATTTCTAAGTCTTTGAACTCCCAGTGGCACGGACCGCGTAGGTGTGAGCGCAAAATGTGAGCATGTACTTTTTGCCCTAAGTGAATTATCCCCAAAACATCAAACAAAATAATTTTCTTTATTATTTTGCAATTTTGTCAGTTCAGTGTTATTTTGTGTTAATTGTGTACGTTTTTATTTGTGCATTTTAATTCATATGGAAAATATACAAAAATATACTTGACATTTGTTTAGGATTTAATTTTATATTTTTAGGATTAATTAATAGTTAAAAATTGTTTACAAATAGAGTAAATTTCAAAAATGGTTCTTTGCATTTTCATTTTCAATTCTTTAGCATTTATCTTAAGTTTTAGTTTAAAATTAAAAATTAGTCAATTTTGAATATTAAATATTATAATTTTAGAGTCAATTTGGTCTTTGACTTTTGAATTTGTCATTGTAACAAAAATAAAAAAATAATATAAATACAAAATAAGAAATGTGAAAAAGAAAACAAAATGGAAAAGAGGAAAAAACAAAGAAGAAAATAGGCTAGTCTTAAAGACTTGATTTGGGCTCGGGTGGCTTAGCCTAAATAAAAATACACGACCCAATAGCAGCCCAATGTAACTCCACAACCCAGCCCGGTACAAGAAGCCCAGACGACGTCGTTTTTAGTGACTTAATCCTGGCCATTCATCCGTTCCAATCCAATGGCCAGGATCCATTATTCGATTTTTAATAAGGTTGTCTCAAAACCCTAGAGACAGAGTCCTTCTTCCTCGTACCCCCTTGACCTCCACAACGTCGCCACCGGCGAAGACGTAATTGTCTCTGGTGGCTCCCAAATTCACACCCCTATACCGCCTTGACGTCCTCCTCACAAATATGCCATTATTCTCTTTTGAATCCCACTGGAGGCCGTTGAATAACTGAAAGTATTGTCTCCGTCTTTGCCGCCCACGGTGGCGACGCCGCCCAAACGGTCCCAAATTTACACCACTGAATCCCCTCAACTTCGTCAACCCAAATCCACAACCATTTTCCCTCAAATATCCGTTGAATTCTTCGAATTTCAGATCAGTATAATTTCCCAAAATCTTGTCAAATTCATACCATATTATCACCTCATCTCCTTCATGTGGAATCAGTGTCAACAACATTCGAATATCATCGGAATTGCTCGAGTGATAAAATTGATAGGTGTCAGAACTTCGAGTCGTAATAGTGAGTTTCATTCAATCTTAATCTTTGTTTCATTCCTCGCTCTCTTGTGTTTCTGTGAATTAGGTTGGTGTTGATGCTCCATGATTAATTGACAGTATAAATTAATTTTGTCATTAGTTTTATTCAAATGTTTAGGGCCTAGTTTTGATTGTTTATTGTTATTCGAAGTAATTTGGTTCTTGCAATGGTTAATTCTCGTATTAATTTTCGTTTTAATTTCTGTCAGTTTTCTTTATTTCTGCCATCCCTTTCTGATTTTTATGTTCTGATAATGAGTGAGGTTCTGATTGCTTGTTGATTAGTTCTTTGTGTTATTAATTCTAGTTCAGTAAGTCTTACTCAATCTTAGTTGAGTTTTTGGTTTAAGTTTTGGTCTGCTCTTCATAGTTAACTAGTTTTGATTAGTTTTGGCTAGGTTAATTAGATAATTGCCTTTAATACCTTAATTTAGTGTCTAGTTTGTTAGCTGTTGGTTAATCATGTTAATTAGATCAACTTTAGTTTAGGATTTGTTTGGGCTGTAATTGATTTTTAACTAAGGGTTGAATCAACTTACATAGTTAGTAATTGCAAAGGTGTTCAAGGGTAGTTTAGGTATTTGGGAATTGAGTTGAACATGATAGATAACACTAGAATTCGGTAGCTTCTTCTAGAATAGGGTTCAAGTTATATTTCAGTAACTTTAGGGTAGTTACTTGAGTGACAAGTCAGAAAATAGAGTGTTAAGCAGAAATAAAAAGAGGGATTACTTTGTAAATTTAAAAATCCGAAACTCCCTCATTTGTGCCTATAAAAAGGGTATTCCCATGTCTTGTTTCACAAGTTTGGAGAGCTAAAAGTACCCCTAAAACCCTCTTCTCAGATCTGAATCTACATTTTTGAACTTCAAAACCAATAGGAGTTCAGAAATCCTCTCTTAGATCTCAGAATTTTCAAAAAAAAAAAAACAAACAAAAATCTAAAATACACTGTTTCATTAAATAAATTGTAGGTTAATTTCGATTTTCTATCCATTGATTCACATCTTTCGTCAATGTTTGATTCCTATAGTTTCATAGGTGTTTTGAGTTAATTTCGAATGATATTGGGTATGTTTAAGCTAGTTTGGGTTGAGTCATTGTCTGCTAAAAGTTTTAGAAGTGTATTGTGTTCAGCTTCGAGTTTATTTGAGTGATTTTGGTGATGTCTGGGTTAATCTACCAATCCTGCTTGGTTTGAAACATTTTGTATTCTCGAATTCGTTTCTGGGCTGGAATTGACTGTGTGGTTGTTGTTTAAGCTTCAACTGCTACTGATTGCTTTGTTGTTGGTAACCTCTCTCCCTTGCGCGGCCCGCACAAATAGGAGTGTGGCCGCAAACGAGGCATCGTGGACCACGCAAAGGTGACCGTGGTTTGCATTGGTCAATGTCCCAAAATTTCACTTTCTGAGTCATCCCACCGCTGTCTGCACAAATGGGGTCACGGCCTCGATGGGCCAGCACGGACCGCGCAAAGTGAAATGCGGCCGCGCTAGAAACAAGTTTAATTTCAGACATATAAACATTGCGGTCCGCACAAAAAGGTACCGCGGACCTCGTCATGGCACCACAAACAACGCTAAGACGACTCGGGTCGTGCTGAGTCGGTTTCACTGGCACCAGTAAGGGTTTCTTTTTTTTGCAAAACTTGTTCAAATTTTTCACCTACTTTGTCCCTACTCAGTTTACCCAGTTCAACAAGGTCTCTAAACATAAAAAATCCAACCATTGTCTATCCTAAGCTAACAAATGAAATAAGTAAACGGGAAGAAGAAGAACTCTAGCTACAGGTCATGAACAATAAAACGAAATTAAAACGAAAACAAGGAAAAATGATGAAATGTTACCAAATATTTATGATGAGATGAAATTAATCAATGCATGGAAATTAATTACGTTTTTTTTGCTTAACACGGTTTTCGAAAGTTGTATGAAGTAAAGTATTGGTGACAAAAAATTTTGGTTGTCTGAAAATAAAACTTTAATGATATTAGTAGTGATTATTCAAATAGAGTGCAAGGTCAAAAAAGGATGAGAAAAACAAGTGGAATATAAACCCACACGCTAGAGGGGGGGGGGAGGAGGGGGAAGGGAGAAATATTTTGAGATGGGGGTATTATTGTACCAACAACAATAGTCTAGGGGCAGTTTTGACCTTTTTTTCGTTATGGCACATGGAAATTAATTATTTTTTTTATCTAACATGACCGTTAGTTGTAAGGGCATTCTATAGCCAAAAAGATAACGGTGAGGGCAATTTTTTCAAAATAGGTGGACAGAGGGCATTATTGTACCAACTCCAATTGTCTAGGGGTAGTTTTGACCCTTTTCCGTAAAATAAAAGATCAAGAAAAAGACATGGGTTGCCTCCCAAGAAGCGCATGATTTAACGTTGCAGCACGACGCATGTTACCATCTCATTACTTTAGATGGCGAAGCGCCAGCACGTGGCTATCACCAAATTTTCCAAGATAATGCTTGACACACTGCCTATTGACTCTGAATATTTCACTATTCTTGTTCCTTATGTCAAGAGCACCAAATGGGGTCACGAACACAACTTCAAATGGCCTACTCCACTCTGATTTGAGCTTTCCCGGAAAAAGACGTAAACGTAAGTTGAAAAAAAGAACTATATCACCAACTTTGAATTCCTTTCCCCGAGCATATTTGTTGTGAAGATACTTCATCTTGTCCTTATACAAGGACGAGCTAGAGTAGGCATGAAATCTAAACTCATCAAGCTCATTAAGTTGTTTAACACGGAGATTCGCCGCAACATCCCATTCAAAGTTCAACTTTCTCAAGGCCTACATATCTTTGTGCTCCAATTCGACCAGAAGATGCCAAGCTTTCCCGAAAACCAACCGGTATGGGGAATTACCAATTGGGGTCTTGTATGCTGCCAGGTATGCCCATAGAGGTGCCATCCAACCTTTTTCGACCAATCGGTCCTATTAGCATTGACCATATTGGACAAGATACTCTTTATTTCTCGGCTGGATACTTCTACTTGACCACTAGCTTAAGAATGATCGGGGTGGTCACTTTGTTATTGACTCCATATTTGGAAAGAAACGAATCTAAAGCCTTATTGCAAAAGTGAGACCCCCCCCAATCACTAATGATAGCACGAGGAGTGCCAAACCTTGTGAAGATACTCTTTTTCAAAAATGCCACAACACTTCGAGCTTCATTGTTGGGTAAAGCCACGGCTTCAACCTACTTCGAGGCATAATCCACCGCCATGAGAATATAGGTGTTCCCACAAAAGCTCACGAAAGTACCCATGAAGTCGATGTCCCAAACATAAAAAATATCCACCTCGAGAATCATATTGAGAGGCATTTCACCTCATTTAGAAATTCCGCTGGCTCTTTGGCATTCATCACATCTCTTGACCATATCACCCACATCTTTAAACAAGGTAGGCCAATAAAATCTGCAACTAAGCACCTTAGAAGTTGTCCTTGCCCGCCATGATGGACACCATAGGGAGAGGAATGGAAAGCCTCCATAATACCCAATTGTTCCTCTAAGAACCTTAGAAGCCGTCGTTGCCCTTCCATGATGGCCACTATAGAGAGAGGAAAGGCAATCCTCCAAAATACCCAATTGTTCCTCCTTTGGGACACATCATCAAATCACACTATCGGTGCAAATTTTAAACAAGTATGGGCTCGTCCCAATAAAAATCCAAGTTGTCCTGCTTGAGCTTTTTCCTTTGGTTAGAAGAGAGCTCACATGGGATGCTTCCGGTAACAAGATATTTGCAACATCGACGAACCACGGTATTCCATTCATTGATACCGTAAGGAGTTGCTCGTCGGGAAATGTATCATTGATTTCAAGGCCGTCACAAGATATCCCCTCCTCCTCCAAACGGGACAAGTGGTCCGCCACTTGATTCTCACTCCCTTTTTGGTCAAAAATTTCCAAATCAAATTCTTGGAGAAGAAATACCCATCTCATCAATCTTGACTTTGAGTCTTTCTTGGTCATCAATTTCCTAAGGCCAGCATGGTCTGTGTGCACAAGAACTTTGGCCCCCATAAGGTAAGGTCAAAACTCTTCCATTGCAAAAACAATAGCCAATAACTCCTTCTCGATGACTGTGTATTCCTTTGAGCCTGATTCATGGTTTTACTTACGTAGTACACCGGATGGAATATCTTGTTGATCCTTTAGCCCAAAACATCCCCAACCGCAACGTCACTAGCATTGCACATGAGCTCGAATGTCAAGCTTCAATTTGGCGTGGTGATGATCGGGTTAGAAGTCAAATTGATCTTAAGAAGCTCGAATGCTTGCATACAACTCTCATTGAACAAGAGCTTTGCATCTTTATCTATTAACTTGCACAATACATCTAGCACATTAGAAAAATCCTTTATGAACCTCCGGTAGAAACCGGCGTGCCTAAGATAACTCCTTACCCCTTTGATAGAAGTAGGGGGTGGAAGCCTCAAAATGACCTCAATCTTGGCCTTATAAACTTCAATTCCTTGCTTCGAGATCTTGTGACCCAACACTATACCTTCTTCTACAGTAAAATGACATTTTTCCTAGTTTAGAACAAGATTGGTGTCTTCACACTGGGCCAACACTCTATCCAAGTTTACCAAGCACTCCTCAAAGGAATCCCCAACCACACTAAATCATCCATGAAGACCTCCAAGATATCCTCCACCATGTCAGTGAAAATAGCCATCATGCAACTTTGGAAGGTCGCCGGACCATTACACAATCAAAATGGCATTCGGGAGAAAGCAAATGTTCCATAGGACATGTAAAGGTAGTCTTCTCTTGGTCTTCCGGGACAATGAGGACTTGATTGTACCCCGAGTAACCATCTAGAAAGTAATAGAATCCGAGCCTGCAAGACGATCAAGCATTTGGTTAAGGAATGTCAACGGGAAATGATCTTTTCTGGTCATGTTGTTCAGCTTCCGGTAATCCGTACAAACTCTCCACCTGATAACCGTTCTAGTAGGAATGAGCTCATTGCTGCCATTGGTCACCATGGGCATAATACCCTTCTTCGGCACACATTGCACCGGAGAAGTTCATGAACTATCAGAGATGGGATAAACCACACCTGCGTCAAGCCACTTGATAACCTCTTTCATTACCACACCTTGCATTTCTTAGGTTAGTCTTTCTTGATATGCAAGTGAAGGCCTTGCATCCTCCTCCAAGATGATTTTGTGCATGCAAAAGGCGGGGTTTATACCTCGAATATCAGCCAATGTCCATCCAATCGCCTTCTTACACTTTTGAAGAACCGCCAAAGTGGTGTCAACCTGCACGTTAGTTAAGCAAGACAAAAAGGTAATAGGTAAAGTAGAATTTGAACCCAAGAATTCATACCTGGGGTGTGGAGGAAGTGACTTAAACTCCAACACAGGTGGCTCTTCAATCGATGGGTTTGTTGGTGGAGTATTGCAATTTTCAAGATCCAAAGAAAACTTCCTAGGCCCATATGAATATGAACCCATACCATGCAATGAGTTCATGCACTCCACTATACTAGCATCATCATTGACATACATATTAAGAAGCACAACCTCAAGGGGATCTTCAACATAGATCATAGAACTTGTGCCATCCACTATCACCGATGTGACAATGTCCACAAATGAACACACCTCCATGCTATTTGATTGTCTCATTGATTTGAAAACATGGAATACCACCATCTCATCACCCACTCGGAACGTCAACTCACCTACTTCAACATCAACCAATGCCTTCCCAGTAGTTAGGAAAGGTCTCCTAAGAATAATTGGAACCTCAAAGTCCACCTCATCAATTATGCCCATAGGTCGCTTCATCGATCGATCAACCATTTAAAGTCTCATTGAGGTAGGTCGAGGTTGCCCAATTCCCAATGTCTTGAGAACCGACTATGACATCAAATTTGTGCTAGCCCCAAGTCAAAAAGGGCCTTAGCAAAATCCGCACTTCCGATAGTACAAGGGATAGTAAAAACTCCGGGGTCCTCAAACTTGGGTGACATTGAATGCACTATGGCACTTACTTGATGAGTCATCTTAATGTTTCACTCTCCATCAACCTCTTATTTGTTACCAAATCTTTCAAAAACTTCGCATACCCCGGCATATGCTCAAGTGCCTCAACAAAAGGCACATTGATTGTGAGGCCCTTCATCATTTCAATGAACTTTTTGAATTGAGTGTCACTCTTTTGCTTTGCTAACCGTAGAGGATAAGGTGGAGGTGGCCTAGGCAAGGGTGCCTTGGCCTTTGGCACAACTGGATCGGGCATGTCAATCACATGTTCTCTAGACGGGTTCACGACATCTTGAGTCTCTACCTCAGCCTCATCATTAATATCAATCCGCACATCATTGTTCACATTTTGTTCAATAACATCTTCAAGATTCTAAGGCACATCATAATCACGCAACTCAAGTGCATCCTCCACAACCTGCTTTTCTCTCGAGGCATGCACATCATCGCCTGTTCCACTCCTAGTTGTAACTGCCAACACATGGTTGTTGTTCCAACCCTTCGGGTTCACTACCGTATCACTTGGTAGAGCACCCTTGGGACGATTATTCAAAGATTGAGAAATATGCCCTAGTTGCACCTTTAAGTTCTGGATAGAAGTATAATAAGAATCCAATTGCTCATCGAAATCTTGGTTCTTTTTCATCATTTGCTCGAACATGTATTCAATTCTCCCCATATCACTCCTGGAAGAACTCGTACCTTGAGAAGGAAAGGGGGTAGATTGTTCAGCTGTTGGTACATGGGGGCCTTTGAAAGCCTTGCCCCCGGTTGCCTTGGATTCCACTATTATTCCACCCTCATTGATTGTTGTTGTTGCTCCAATTATTTTTTCTCTTGTTCCAATTGCCGTGATTGTTACCTTGGTTACCCCAATTGTTGTTCCAATTTCCACCACCTTTTTGTCAGTTGTTATTATTTCAATTATCGCCGCCTTGTTGATTGCCTCAATTTCCTTGGGTGCCATTGTTGATTTGAAGAATTGCCTTTATTCCCTTGGTAGTTATTGATATATTGGACCTCTTCACTTTGATCATCATAGAACTCATTCGAATAACCACAACCATCATTGTAGTTGTCATATTTCTCATAACTACCTTGAGGTTGTTTCCTTTTTTGCCTTCTTTTCAACATAGAAACACCTTCCATTGCATTGACTTGGCGTGGATTTTGGACTTATTGCAATTACGCCTTCGCCAATTGATTCATAGTTGTAAGCTGGAAATAGCTTACCATGATCGTGCAATTCCTTGTGCAAATGGATGACCGTGGGGTCACCTTTGGGTCACATTTGCTCGGCTTTGCCATGCTGAAGATGTGTCGGATATTTCATCAAGTACATCACAAGCCTCATGGTAAGAAAGTTTCATAAAGTTCCCTCCGGCCAATTCGTTCACAATGCATTGATTTGTGGTGTTGATGCCCCGATAAAGGTTTGTTGAATCATCACCTCGGTCATGTCGTTATTCGGGAACTCTTTCACAATTGTTCTGTATCTTTCCCATATCTCGTGCAAAGTGTAAGGTCCCGTAAATAATTTTGCCTCAGAACTTTGTAAACCGTGGTGTCTACTCTGATTATGTGCTATGAATGTGTAGAGTCGCCGCGGTTCGGACCCTTGGTAGTGATTTAAGCCATTAAAAATTAAAAGAATTAACTTTTCCAGAAAAGTGTCAAAATGCGATCTAGAATGCGGTCGTAGATCAGCTATGCGGACCGCATTCCTACCGCAGAATGAATCAGAGAGAAACCAAATTTTGATGTTGAAAATGCGGTAAAATCTGCGATCGTATAATCAATATGCGGACCGCAGAGTGATGCATATTGTCCCTGAAGAAATTCAAAGGTCAGTTCTGCGGTGCATTCTGCGACCGCAGAACACAAATGCGGACCGCATAGTCACCGCATTCCCAACCCAAGATGTTTGAAACTTGAGCCATTTCTGCGGTCCATTCAGCGGACCGCATGTCAGTTCTGCGATCGCGAATAGGCGTCGCAGATCGTGTTCGCTCAATTATTTTCTAAAATTCTAAGCACGACCCCTCTTTTAATAAGACACCCCATCTCTCATTTTTAACCCATTTTTTGAAAAATAAGAGAGAGAAAGTGAGAATTCTAGAGAGAGAAAGTTATTTCTTCATCAATTGATCTTTCAAATATCATCAAAGCCCATAAAATCTTGAGCATATGCCTTCCCCTTTGATTTAAAGGTAAAATCTCTAACATTTTTCCCTAATTTTTGAACTCAGGTTTGGGGAGGGAGTTTCATACTTTGATGTTGAAAATTCTTGTTAGAAATCCACATGCATGTCTTCAAAACCTAAAGGTTTTGTAAAAAGGGAACTGGGTAAATTGTGAATTCCTTTTTTAAAGGTCTATGTATTAATCATGAACTAGATTGATCCTTCTTGATTGCTTGATGAATTGGAGTAGAGGATATTCAATACCAAGTATATATGGCTAACTGTGATCCTCGTGAAATCGCCTATGCTAGTTGTGAAATTGTTGATAGTTGATATTCATGTGAAAATCATTGTGAAGCTTTCGTGTTGTACAAATTATGTGGTAGTACCTTGTGGTGAATGTTGTGGAACTTGTAATTGGAACAACGGAAACGGAAATAATGTGGAATAGCGGGAATGGAAACAATATGGAACAATTGAAAAATGGAAACAATGTGAAATAATGGAAATGGAAACAATGTGGAACACTTGAAATGGAAATATTGTGGAATAATGTGTGTGGTTAGTAATGAAAAATTATTGTGATGATCTAAATTGTGTATCAACTTTGATGAACATGAGGAAAATTGTTGTTGCTAGTTGTGGGATTTTAATACCCTTGTTGTGGAATTATTTTAACAAAGTGCCATGGTTGATTTCTTGTACTTGGTGTTGTGCTGTTTGTTGTTGTGAATTGAAAACTGTCAGGCAGGGTCGGTTTGCGCGCCGCAACATGGTGAAATAAGGTGTGGGTTGGGGTGATAATGGTGGCCGAGGTAATAAGGGTGGACGAGGCAATAAGGGTGGAAATGTGATCCAATATCACTATTGATATGAATATGAATCATGAAATGATAAATGTGAAAGGAGACAGCAAGAGCAGTGTTCATCTAACTAGAAATTTCATAAGGGAAGAAGAATTGTAGCGTAGGGTCGACATAAACAATCGGTTAAAATAGTCTAATGAGAAAGCATATGTTCACGTTCGTAGTTGCAATAAGTTTTATTTTTTTAATCGAGATTGGCATGGTCTTCAGTCTACCCTAATGAAACCTAAAATCTCACTCCCTCTCTTTCACTCCTAAATGCAGCCGTGATCTTTCCCTATAACTCGAGAAAAAATAAGAGAGATGGGATCTCCTTTACGGGTTAATCTATCCATATGTCCTAACTAGGAAAAAGAGGTTGTCTCAGATCATGGGAGAGTCATCCTCCGTCTAAGGAGAAGAGGCACCGAGAGATTCAATGACCAAAGGTCTTGTCACGAGCTGGCCTCGCACCAGCGTGCTCTAGATGCGATGCATGATCTGGATTTCAGCCTTCCTTATCGTGGCTTTGGTGACCCTGTTCGCCTTCTAACTACATCCTGGGGTTACTAGAAGTGAAATCTTAAGAAGCCATCTGTATGTGCTCCTCCCCTGACCTCTATCTTTGTAACCTGTGGGGCACTGATTGCCCCTTTGTATGACTGCGTGAATAATTGTTGTGAAATGTTTGGTTGTTGGTTCCTCATTGTACTTGTTCTATTGTTGTTCAGTTCTATACTTGTTCATGCAATTTGGCTTGAGTTTACTTGGGACAGAGTAGTTCATACATTCCAGTACAATTCAAGTGTATTGACGTCCCTTTTGCCGGGGGCGCTACACTCGTGTTATGATTGTAGGTGGATCCGTGGCAGGCAGTACAGTCCACCGTTCGTAGCTCCTCCTCCTCCTATCTATCGGCAGTATTAGTGTTTGGTGAGCCCCTTTCCTTTTAGGGCCATGTGTGGCCTACGCCACTCCTATTGTTGTATTTTGGAGTTTGTATCTTTTGGTAAAGGTATAGCCGGGGCCTTGTCAGCGGCAAGTGTTGTACTACCATTATCGTAGAGGCTCCATACACAGTGGTATGTGGGTCACGACTTATGTATAAAAGTGTATGTTTGGGCGCTGTAAACTTGTGTACCACGTTCCTTGCTAATCAAATATATTTTTTGTAATAATGTGTCCCCTGTTAATCATAATGTGTGGTTATAAGAAATCCTACGTTGTTTTAATTGAAATTGGGTATCTTTTGGTTAACTATCATTGAATAATGTGGGGTAAAGCGTGGGGAATAGGAAAGGCACCCAGGTCCACTCGACTAGGGATACCAGGTTGAGTGCCGGTCATGCCCACGGATTTGGAGCATGACAAACTTGGTACCTGAGCCATAAGGAGTCCTAGGATATCTCGGAGCCGTGCCTAGTAGAGCCCTTCTTATCAGTGTGTTGTCGACCACATCTATTAGTTGGGGGCTACACGGGAATTTAGGAAAAACTATTATCTTCTTTGATATTTCAAGTTCGTGTGGTGAGGTGATGGTATGTCTAATTCGTGCTCTATTTCAAATTTTCAGTTATGGCACCTAAGAAGAAAGCTAGACTCGGTCTAGGGGCCAATGCCTCTTCTAGTGCGGTTGTGGATCATGTGCCGACTTCCGTGGGGTAGAATGATCCCCCAGTTCTGAACTTGCTTGCTCCATCTGTTCCTAGCCCAAGCGATCATGTTCCAGCGAAGGCCGAGGGTGCCACTATCCCTCCTGCCAATGCCCCTAATCCTGATGTTGCTCCGGCTGCGATCCCGGCATCTCTGATGGGGACCTTCGGGGAGCTATCTGTATGTTGACCCAGTTAGTGGCCGCTCAGGCCCACCGATCTCATGATTCCCCTGTGTCATCTAGTGGACAACAAGATTCCTCCAGCTCCAGAGTTCATCAGTTTTTGGGGTTTTCCCTCCAGAGTTCTCAGGTACTGACCTAGAGGCCGATCCGCAGGAATTCCTTGATGAGATGTACAAGTCCCTTCGGGTAATGAAAGCTACAGAGACAGAATGGGTAGAATTGGCTTCGTATAGGCTGAAGGGAGCTGCTCGTTCATGGTTTGAGATGTGGGAGGATTCCCGTGAGGAGGCGAGCCCTCCAGCTAGATGGGATGAGTTCGTAGATACATTCATGGACCACTTCTTGCCTGCCAAGACCATGGTAGCTCGTGCCACCGAGTTTGAAGTTCTTAAGCAGGGTAGCATGAGTTTTTGGGAATATCATATGGAGTTCGTAAGGTTGTCCAAGTATGCTCCTCAGTTGGTATCGACTAAGGAGGCCAGAGTTGAGCGATTCGTTCCGGGTCTCAGCCCTTTGGTGGTAAATGAAGCTGCAACAACAGCTTTGCACTAAGACATGAACTATGGAAAAATCGTTGGTTTTTCTCGGGCCACATAGGCTAGAAAGTTGAAGATTTAAGCCGACAGGGAGAGTTTGGGAGTATAAGGAGATTGTGTCCTCGTCTTCTTGATGGTCCACCTGAGCAGAGGGGTAAAACCTCGACTTCAGCTCCAGTTACTTCACCACCCACCCAGGCAGCCACGGGTAGGGTCGCCCTAGAGGGGGAGGTCGATCAGGTGGTGGTCATGCTGGTTTCTTTTCCCGTTATTTGGATATTCCCTATGAAGTCTCTTGCTTCACATGTTCATGTATCTACTCCGGTGGGAAATACTATTATTGTAAACTGCATGAATTTGTTGTGTGTGATGACTATTGGGGGTGTGGAGACCGAGTGGATCTTTTATTATTATGTATGATGGATTTGGATATTTTCTTGGGCATGTATTGGCTATCTTCATGTCGTGCTATTTTTGACTGTCATGCTAAGACAGTCATATTGACTATACCGGGTATGCCACGAATCAAGTGGCGAGGTTTGACTGATTATCTTCCCAGTAGGGTAATCTCATTCTTGAAGGCCCATAGTATGGTTTGGAAGGGTTGTCTTTTTTATCTAGCCTTTGTGAGGGATGTCGGTGCAGAGACTCCTAGTATGGATTATGTTCTAGTTTTGAGGAATTTTCCCAATGTGTCTCCCGCAGACCTGCCAGGCATGCCACCGAACAGGGATATTGGCATCTATAGTGACCTGGTGATGGGCATTCCGCCCATATCTATTCCACCGTATCATATGGCACCAGTGGAGTTAAAGGAGTTACAGGAGCATCTTCAGGAACTCCTTGATAAGGGTTCATTCGGCCTAGTGTGTCACCTTGGGGTGTGTCGATTTTATTTGTGAAGAAGAAGGACGGCACTATGAGGATGCGCATCGATTATAGGTAATTTAACAACATAAAAATAAGAACAAGTATCCCTTGCCTCGTATTGATGATTTATTCGACCAGCTTTAGGGAACGAGAGTGTTCTCCAAGATTGATCTCCGTTCAGGTTATCACCAGTTGAAGATCAGGGACCCGAATATTCTGAAGACATCTTTCTGGACCAGATATGGTCATTATGAGTTCTTGGTGATGTCTTTCGAACTGACCAATGCCCCAGCAGTGTTCATGCATTTGATGAACAGCGTGTTCTGACCTTATCTCGACTCGTTTGGCATAGTCTTCATGGATGATATTCCGATGTATTCATGTAGTCAGGAGGAGCACACGGAGCATTTGAGAGTTTTGTTGAAAAAATTGAGGGAGGAGAAACTTTATGAAAAATTCTCCAAGTGAGAGCTTTGGCTCAGTTCATTGGCTTTCTTGGGGCACGTGGTGTTCAGCGAGGGTATTCAAGTTGATCTTAAGAAGATAGAGGCGGTTTAGAGTTGGCCCAAAATGTCCTCAGCCATAGAGATTCGCAGCTTTCTTGGTTTGCTCAAGGATTCTCATCTATCGCATCGCCCTTGACCAAGTTGATTCAGAAGGGAGCTTCATTTGCATGGTCGGATGAGTGTGAGGAGAGCTTGCAGAAGCTCAAGACAGCTTTGACTACAACTCCATTATTAGTTTTTCCATCAAATTTAGGTTCATATACCATGTATTTTGATTCTTTGAGAGTTGGTATTGGGTGTGTATTGATGTAGGAGGGTAGAGTTATTATTTATGCTTCTCGTCAGTTGAAGCTCCATGAGAAGAACTACCCCATTCATGATGTGGAGTTAGCTTCCATAGTTTACGTGTTTAAGATTTGGAGGCATTACCTGTATTATGTGTCTAGTGAGGTGTTTACTGATCATCGTAGCCTCCAACACTTTCTCAAACAGAAGGATCTCAATTTGAGTCAGCGGATATGGTTAGAGTTGGTAAAGGATTATGACATTACTATTTTGTACCATCTATGAAAGGTCAATGTGGTGGTCGATGATTTGAGCCGAAAGGTAGTGAGTATAAGGAGTTCATCATATATTCCAGTTGGGGAGAGACTCTTGCAGTTGATGTTCAGGCCTTGGCCAATTGGTTGTGAGGTTTGATATTTCGGAGCCCAATCGGGTATTGGCTTGTGTGGTTTCTTGATCTTCCTTATATGATAGCATCAGAGAGCGCCAGTATGATGAACCGCACTTGCTTGCCCTTAAGGAAAGAGTTCAGCACGATGATGCCAGAGATGTGACTATTGGTGTTGATGGGGTGTTGAGGATGCAGGGGCGGATTTGTGTGCCCAATATGGATGGGCTTCAGGAGTTAATTCTAGAGGAGTCCCATAGCTCGCGATATTCCATTCATTCGGGTGCCACGAAGATGTATCAGGATCTGAAACAACATTACTGGTGAAGGATAATGAAGAAAGACATTGTTGAATTTGTAGCTCGGTGTCTCAACTATCAGTAGGTGAAATATTAGCATTAGAGACCGGGTGGCTTACTTCACCGGATGGATATTCCATAAATGAAGTGGGAGCAGATCACCATGGACTTTGTAGTTGGGCTCCCACAGACTTAGAAGAAGTTCGATGCTATTTGGGTGATCGTGGATCGGTTGACCAAGTTCGTGCACTTTATTCCTATGTGTACTACCTATTCTTCAGACCGGTTGGTAGAGATCTATATCCAGAAGATTGTTCATTTGCATGGTGTCCTAGTTTCCATCACTTCAAATAGGGGCACTCAGTTCACTCCACAGTTTTGGAGGTCGGTGCAAAGAGATTAGGAACTCAGGTTGAGTTGAGAATGGATTTTCACCCTCAGACGAACGGACAGTCCAAATGCACTATTATGATATTATAGTACATGGTACATGCTTGTGTCATTGATTTCGGAGGGTCATGGGATGGTTTCTACCGCTTGTAGAGTTTTCACATAAAAACAGCTACTAGTCGAGTATTTATATGGCTCAATATGAGCGTTTGTATGGGAGGCAGTGTAGATCTCCAGTTGGATGGTTTGAGACAGGAGAGGCTAGGCTATGGAAAAAGACTTGGTGCAGGATGCTTTACACAAGGGAAGATCATTTAGGAGAGGCTTCATATAGCGCAGTCGAGATAGAAGAGTTATGCTGACATGAAGGTTCGGGATGTGCCCTACACTGTTGGCGAGAAGGTTCTGTTGAAGGTTTTGCCCATGAAGGGTGTTATGAGATTTGGTAAGAAAGGGAAATTCAGTCTTTGGTTTATTGGGCCTTTTGAGGTACTTCGGAGGACTGGGAAGATGGCTTATGAGCTTGCGTTTCCACCAAGCATATCGAGTGTACATCCGGTATTTCATTTTTCTATGATGTGGAAGTGTATTGGAGATCCGTCTCATGCTCTGGATTTCAGCTCAATTTAGTTGGATGGTTATTTCACTTATGATACAGAGCCAGCAGCTATTTTGGAGTGTCAGGTTTGGAAGTTGAGTCAAAGGGTATAGCTTCAGTGAAAGTGCAGTGGAGAGGTTGGCCCATGGGGGAGGCTACCTGGGAGACCGAGAGTGAGATGCAGAGCAGATATCCTCACCTATTATAGGCTTCAGGTATGATTCTTGCCTCATTCGAGGATGAACGTTTGTTTAAGAGAGTGAGGATGTGACAACTCGTCCAGTCGTCTCATACCGCTCTATTTCCCCCATTTCTGCTTTTTATTGCTTTTCCAGTTGTATTTTATGTCATCAGGTTGATCAGTTCGGTTTCAGAAAGCTTTCGGCAAGGTTTTAGACACTTAGTCTCTTCTGAGGGGGCTTAAGTTGGAAAAGTCAATCGGATAATAACTTATGATTTAGAGGGCTTGGATGTAAATTTCCGATGATTCGGATAGCTTTGGGAGGTGATTTGGGATGTAGGAGCATGATCGAAATGTGTTTTGGAGGTCTGGAATAGATTTAGGCTTTGAATTGGCGAAATTAGATTTTTCGCATTTTTCGGTTGATATGTGAGATTTTGATATACGGGTCGAAATGGCATTCTGAGTGTTGCAGTAGTTTTATTGGGTCATTTGGGATGTGTGTTCAAACTTTTAGGTCATTCGGACGTGTTTTGGTTGGATTATTTTATCAAAAGCAGAATTCGAAAGATTTTGAAATCTTAGGCTTGAACTTGATGTGATTTTGGTGTTTTGATGTCGTTTTGAGTGTTCTGAAGGTTGGAACGAGTTTGAATAAAGTTATGGGACATGTTTGTTCTTTCGTTTGAGGTCCCAGTGGTGATTTCGGATGGTTGGCGGAAAGATTTGGAGTTGGTTGTGACAGCTGAAGTTTCCCATTTTCTATAATAATCGCACCTACGGTAGGGGACCGCAGATGCGGCCTCGCAGAAGCGAAAAAGGAAGCCACAGATGCGGCCAGGTTGAAGGCTAGCTGAAACCGCATAAGCGGTCAAGGAGGTACATTTGCGAGGGTGCAGGTGATGTATTTTAACCGCGGAAGCGAAAACTGGTCGAGTAAGTGGAAATCACAGATGCGGCGCTTGCAACCGAAAAAGCAGTAGCGCAGATGCGGTGGATTGACCGAAGTGCGAAAATCCTAGGCTAAAATGTATATATTTCTTCCTTCGTGATTTTCAGAGGCTTTCACCACTTTTAAACGCGAATTCTAGAGTATTGGGCGATTTTGAAGAGAGAATTCAAGGGGACTTCATTGAGGCAAGGATTTTGGACCTAAAACTCATTGCTATTGTATTATTTCACAGATTAGAGCTATAATTAATGGAATTAAAGGCTAAAAATTGGGAATTAGGGCTTGACATTAAGAGACCTTGAAATGGAGAATTGAGGGGTCATTTAAAACTAGTTTTAACACTGCACTTCTTAAAATGTGAGAACTGCTCGTACTAAGTTTCCTGATTTCTACTGTTATGCCCAAGAGGTTGTGAAGTTAATGGCTGAGAGAGGTTGAGGACCTAATGATGAGGATATATATATATATAGTATGGACCGGGGTGCACGCCGTAGAGAACTAAATTGGATCCGGTTGCACGCGGTAGCGATAAGACGCTTGGGTTGTAGGAGCCCCTCCGGAGTCTGTACACCCTCAGTGATTGTAATTAACTATAAACTAATGATCGGGCTACACATCGTAGCGGTTACTATGATTATTATTATTATTATTATTACGAGATATTTATGAGTCTGAGTGCTGAGTGTGAGTACTGAGTGACGAGAGATGAGTCACGAGTGACTGAGAGGCTGCCCGAGAGGCCATATTCTGAGTGATATCTTGCCCGAGGGGCACATTGATGATATTTTTACTACACTCACTCATCATTTAAAGTAAGCCTCTACTTAAAAATTGCTAAGTAAATGATTTCAAGTATTTCAATTGAAACTGAAGATTTTATGACAAAATTGGTTTTTAAACTGTGGAGTTGATCTGTTATTCTGTTGTTTGATCCTTTATTTGATTTTAACTGCTTGTCACTGCTTTCGAACCTTTTTTACTTTATCTACTTATTGAGTTGGCGTACCCACGTTACTCCTTGCACCGTGTGTGAAAATCCAGGTGTCCGAGCGGCAGAGTGAGGGAAATAAGTTTGAAAGCTTAAAGAAAAGAAAGGAATACAATTTTAGAAGAAAAAGATTATTTTGAAGAAAAGATAATTAAAGAAAACATTTGCAAGAAAATGGAAAGGGGTCCTAGGTTTATACAAAATATGGATCACATCAATGCAATACCCGGCGCACACTCCTTAGAAGAGGGGTCGCGCGTGATATTAGCGCACCGGTCATCATATCCATATTTTACCCTTTCCAACCCATTAAGGTATTTAAACACGATAGTCTCATTTAGTTATTGCATGCTAATACCCGTCCCAACCTATTAGTCCCAGGGTATTAGGACTTCTAATCCTAGATAGGGAAGAAAGGGATAGAGACATATACGGGGTTCAAAGGGCAAATTCTAATTTCGACATACAAAAACAAGTAAACAAGTATAGGAATGAACAAACAAATAGGTAAGGCTCAAGTAAACCTCTTAATCTAACAAACAATTAGTTTAGCATGTCTTGGCACATACTAGTTTTGTCTTTAAATTAAACTTAAACAGCGAACAGACTGGTTTAACACACATTAGGCAACTTGGATCCAATTTTCAGAAATTAAGGTATTTTAAGCGAGTGATCTAAAAGGTAGTGGTTTCAGAAAAAAGTAGTCAAATGTAGAAGAGTTTTGAAAAGAAAGTATAGACTGCAGTAAATTGAGAAATGGGTAAAAAAAAGAATCATCAGACTCCGAGTAAACACAAAATTGGTTGTGAAAGAGTTTTAGAGACCAAAATATCTAAGGAAAGAGTAAGTTGCAAAACTGTTTTAAAAGACAATTTCAATGTGTGAGTAAAATGTTTAGGTAAAATGTTTAGAAAGAAGTTATTTCAGAAGAGATGCCAATTTGAGGAACTTAAAAGTATATTGGTTCAAGAGAGTTTTGTCAATTGATTAAGACATCTGAAAACGTTGTTGTATTAAGACATTAAGGACAAGTTAATAGGTCATTGCTGCTTTAAACGAATCAGACGGGTTTGATGCGAAGTCCTGCAGACATGATATCTATTTTTGATTTTTAAAGATTGTTATTGAACTTGTAAAAAGATGATTGTGTTAATTAACCCCACAGTTTGCCTAATCCACATGCATTCCTTATAGGCATGATTTCTATATGCATTGATTACATGAACGTTAAGTCCTATAGGCATGATTTCTACGTGACTTGTATCACAATGAAGTGTTGACCCTATAGGCATGGTATCTAGGTGATGTGGAATCAGAATTATTGAACGATCCTATAGGCAAGATTTCTAAAATATTAAAATTGTAAAGCATGGTTTCTACCCCTTTTGATGCAAGAATATAAAACTCCGCCCACACCCTTTTACTATATTCCCCCAAGTTCTTTATACAAATTATTACATACCAAAAGAAAGAAAGAAAATACATTAAAAACTAACAGCTAGATCCGAGCAGCCTAATTCAATCTTAATGTCCAATAACATGTGATCAACCAATTCCGGAATCCAGATTCCCAGAGTTTTCTTTTATCCAAAATGTTTCAAAGTTCCAAGGAATATTAACTACTCCCGGCATTGCTTACGCTCAGGATATCATTCAGAATTAGAATAGTGCAGTACGGAATAGCCAGCCCTCAGGCATCCAAAGCATGGCTTGCAAGAGAGGGGCAGAACTTAGAGCTAGGAAAGTGCAAAGTGAAAAGGAATTGGAGAACCATAACAAATGGTTGTCATACTCAACCACAGGTATACACTGGCACACCCCTGACCATTTGTTTGGTCAAACCAAATAAGAGCAGACCTTTGAAGGTCGGACCTAGGTCTGGATGGTGATTAAGACACCACCAGACCCAAGTCCAGGCTCAAACACATAAAGGGGAAAAGGGAATGGAAATTGATTGAGCTAGGGGTTCAAAGAACCCAGTTCAAAGTCATAGACAGCAATATCAAAATGTTGTTATGGCTGGAACTATACTCATATACAAAGGGGAAAAGGGAAAGGAAGTTCCTATAAGAAAAGCACTACAAGGTTGCAGAAACATAGTAAAGAAGAACATAACAGACTAGGAAGTAAACACGTAGTGAAGAAGCATTATTTAACTAAGAATAACGTACCAGTTGCAAAGTAAGAACGAGCACAATAATAGAACAATCACGGCAAGTAAACATAGAAGGAGTAGACTTAAGTTCAGCAGAACACTTGAGAGTTTTAAAGAAAGCTCAAAATTGTATCAGAAAGCACAAAGTAGAAGAAGAAAGTAGAATTTTTGTGAAATTACTCAATATTAGAGTTTGTAAAAGCCTGCATTTTGGTGCAGAAAAGTAGGTCTCAAATGCAAAAGGGTAGCCCCATTTTATAATGCAGAAAACAAGTGAGAAGAAAGGTAAGATAAAAAATTTGAAATCAATCACACACAAGGTTTCCCTTTGGCCAAGGGATTTGATTCAAACGGGCAAAATAATTAAGGAAATGATTTGATTTAAAATCATTTCTAAGGTATTATAATAAGGGCAAATTCACAGAAGTTTATTTAAGGAAATAGTTCAGTAGCACACGCTTTTGGTCAAACAAGGAAAGACAACCAATCAACAGCCAGTAAAATTAGGGTTTGATCCTTGGTACTAATGAATACAACCACGAAAGGTGAAGAGGATCTTAATTTAAAGAAAATCAACAACACTCAATTAGACCCCTTTTAAAAGGGGACTCGGAATCAATCACATGCTAGCCAAATGCCTTTTGTAATAAGAGAATTTGTCATATAAAAAGCGTACAGACATGTGAGACAAGAGAGAGTCGTTGTAAAACTAGAAAGAAATCAGAATATCCAAGAAGGTTAGGTTCACAGACTTAGAATGGGTCTGAAAGAGAGTCGGGGTTCTGAATTGAACCCTAGTCCAAACACAAAGTCAAGCTTGCCAAAAACCCCCTAAATACTAGGGTTTCTTACTCGAATCAGATGCATAGATGAGAAAACAATAAATAGAACAGGCTCAGTAGTCTATTTCAGAGACTTATGAGAAACAATCAGAGAGAATAGCAAGTTTGAAACACTGGGAATACATTTAGGCAAGGCTTGTCATTCAAACAAGTTTAAAATCGAAAAAGCGATACAAGTTTAGGAAAACACTGGATGAAACATGCTTATGGTTCAAAAAAAGTACAGTAAAGGCAAGCAAGGAGCAAAAGCTCAGTAAAAATACATTATAGGGACATACGAGATAGACATTTAAAGCATGCTTATAGGACCCAGTATAAGAAAGAACAGAGCCAGAACAAAGGTACATTCATAACACGACAAACATAGGAACACAAGAGAAAAACTCTTAAGAACATGGCATATACAGATTTACACAAAGAAAAGAAGAAGAAGAGACATAAGTCATTTTGATATATTTCAGAAACCTAAATCGAAAACAAACTAATCTTAAAAAGGAAAATTGGGGAAAAAGGTTAAAACGTTGAATATAGCACAGATTCATCACTGATCTAGGTAAATAAAAGAGGAAGGAACCTCGAATAGCATTAGGGTTTCTCAGAAATCCTAAAAATGAGAAGTCTTGGAAGAGGTGTGATCACGAGTCAGAGATGGCCATGGCTAAGCTCCTAGAGCTCGAATATGCCGGAACAAGGGCGGAGAGGCCATAGTACCACAGATCTGTAGAGGATCTCAACAGATTCCATCGAGGTCAGACCTCGAAATATCGAACGTCCATGGTTTGGGGGTGAAAGAAGGTGATCACAGGTCGTCCATGGCCCGAGAAGCCATGAACTCCGGCGAGATTGGTCAGAGAAGACGAGGGAGGCGATTAGGGTTTGAGTGTTGGAGAGCGTTTGAGAGAGAAGAGAGTTTGAAGGCGGCTACCGAAGAGAAATGGGGATTAGGGTTAGGTATGTGGAATTAAAAAGGAAAGAATCATTTGTGGCTATTGATCAGAAGGATTAACGGCTTGGATTTAAGAGAATCCCGGGTGGGTTTAGTAATTGGGTCAGGGGTCGGGTGAGAAATCAAATTGGGTCGTTTTGATTTGTGGGCAGATTGGGCAAAAATTGAAATGGAATTGGGGTTATGATTGGAATGAATTGGGCGTAAAACTTAATAGCTAGTTTTCCCCTAATATTTTATAAAAATAGTAAAAAAAAATGTTTTAAAAGCAAAGTAATGACACTGAGTCAACTAATAATATATAATTATTAATTTTAAAATATTGGCATCAATTTTGTATTTATAAAATGCTATTAAATCTAAAACAGGCTAGTATTTGTGAATAAGCAATCGTTCTGATGTTTTCCCACCTGAAAGGTACGAGTGATGTGAATGTATTAAGATGATTTGTGCCCTGCATCCAAAGCAAAATTTTGAGTTTTGTAGTGGGGAAAGAGGTTAGTCATCTTCCCGTGGCTCCTGATGTCACGTATCATTGGGATAACATTGCTAAATGACGGCAATTCAAATGATAGTTATGCATGATTTAGTAAATATAACGCAAGTATATATTTGAAAAAGATTTTTTTCAGATGAACCAACGTCTGCAACGTGGTTCGAGACATTGCGACCTCGCTTCCTCCGGAATTTTGAGGGTCCTCCTCAAAATTCTGTCCCAGTTTACTAGGTTGGTTCTTTTGACGGTTGCACTAAATGAATGAAAACAGATTGATTTCAAAATTTTGAGTGCCCTCCTAAAAAGTCTGCCCCAGTTCACCGGATTGGCGCTTGCGGCGATGAAGAGACTGAAGAAACTGATTTCGAAATTTTGAGGGTCCTCAAAATTCTTTCCAGTTCCAATAGCGGAGAAAAATAAATTTTTATTAAAATATGACTGAACCCATAGGGCTTCCGACGTATCCCCTCTTAACGGGAATCAGGTCAGGCATAGTTCAAATTACTTCATAAAAAAATTGCCAAATGATCACATATAGTATCGTTTCATTTCAAACGAATTGATTGGCTTCAGCCAGACTTTTACGTTCATTGCTGCAAGAATAAGGGCTCCTTCGATTAGAACCCGGTGAACCATGTACGGACCCTGCCAATTGGGAGAGAATTTCCCCTTGTCTTCATCTTGATGTGGAATTTCTTCAACACCAGTTGCACTGTTGTAAACTTCCTCGGTTTAACTATTTTGTTGAAGACTCTAGACATTCCGTTCTGATATAACTGAAGCGACAGACTGCATTCATTCTCTTTCCGTCTATAAGGGCTAACTGCTCGTAGCGACCTTTGACCCATTCCGTGTCGTCAAACTCTGCTACTTGTATGATCCTTAAATAGGGAATTTCGAGCTCGGCTGGAATGACCCCCTCTGTACCATAAACCAACATATAGGGAGTTTCTCCAGTTGATGTGCGTACTATGGTACGCTATCCCAAAATGATAATGATAACTTCTCATGTTATTGTTTATGCCTTTCGATCATTTTCCTTAGTATCTTCTTGTGTTTTTGTTGGCTGCCTTTACGAAGCCATTTATTTGAGGCATGTAGGCTGTGGAGTTCTTGTGATTGATTTTGAATGTTTCACACATTGCTTTCATCAAGTCGTTGTTGAGATTGAAACCATTGTCGGTGATGATTGATTCCGTAATTCCGAACCAATAAACAATGCGATCGCGGACGAATTCTGCTACACTTTCTTGGTCACTGCTTTGTATGATGCTGATTTGACCCATTTAATAAAGTAATCAATTGCCATTAAGATGTACATGTGCCCGTTTGATGCAGCATGCTTGATTGGTCCGACAACATCCATTTGACGAACGGCCATGGTGAGCATGTTGCATTAAGCTCGTTCGGAGGCACCTTTATCATATCTGCATGTATCTGATAGCGGAGGAATCTTCGGACATACTGGATGCAGTCCATTTCCATAGTCATCCAAAAGTACCCTACTCGGGCAAATAAACTAACTACAACTTTTAAAAGAAAACTTTTTCCAAGCTTTGCCCCATTTTCTAATAATTTTTTTTAAAAAAATCAAATCAAAATGACCATTTTCTCCATTTTTCAAGCAATTTTTCTCAAAATAACACTCTTTTTCTGTTTTTCTTTCGCTTTTAATAAAACAAACTACATGAAAAAAAAACATTTTCTTTTTCCTTCAAAATTTCGACAGCGTTTCAACAGTACTTGGGCATCGGATTTTATTCAAATATTAACTCCCTAACGGCTATTTTTCTCATTTTCTCTACTTTTGACTTTTCTCACATTCCAACATTTCGAGATTCAAAACCGGTCAACATGCAGGTTCAAACAAATAGCACGGAACAAGTAGTATGCACCAGAATGGTCTTTTCATTTCAGGTTGCTAGCCCTAGACCGACTCAACCCCTGTGTTGAGTCCCCTAAGTCAAATGCAGCATGATGCAAATAAGCACTCCTACTAGGGATCCGGCATGAAGTTAAGTTATTCCATGTTCAAAACCTGGGTCGGTGTTCTAGACAGTATACCCGAGCGGACAACTTGAATCAAGGAGGGGGCAACTTACCGGTGACCAGCGGGGTCGTCCGGCTTCGTAACTTATCTGGCCTCTTTCTTATTTTAGGGTATGACACTAGCATAATAGGGAGTCTCAACCAGTAAGCACATCCCCGGAGGTAGAGAGAGAAGGGTGTCAGCACAGTTTATATACAGTTCAGATAATATCAAAGCGGTAACAATTAGCACATTAAGCACAAAGCATGTAGGAAAATCAGATATGACAAAATACAACAATTTATTTAAGCTTGAATTCTAAACCAGAACAGAACTTTCTGGGATCTTCTCCCCAGCAGAGTCGCTAGAGCTGTCACACCTCCTTATTTCACTGTCGCCCAACAGAAGGGGCGTAAAGGAGTTTTTCCACTTAAAGGACAATCGGAATGGAATTTAGTTATTAATTATTCAGAGTCGCCACTTGGGAGATTTATGGTGTCCCAAGTCACCGATTTGAATTCCGAACCGAGGAAAAATATGATTCTGTTACAGTCTGCGAATTAGAAATCCGAGTAAGGAATTCTGTTAACCCGGAAGAAGGTGTTAGGCATTCCCGGGTTTCGTGGTTCTAGCACAATCGCTTAACTCTTGCATTTGATTTTATCTGATTTTAGTACATGCTAACTTATGTGCCTTTTATTTATAAACTGCTTTTACCATTATTTATTTTAAAAGACTTGCGACGTCGTAAAAACTCATCTCTGACCACGTCGCCATCAAGGCACCCGCGGTCGTCAACACGTTTCGACTTCGTCGAGATTCAGATTTGGGTCACATCAATGCGCACCCGAGGTCGTCAACACGTTTCGACTTCGTCGAGATTCGGATTTGGGTCGCATCAATGCGCACCCGAGTTTAAGAAAGTAACTTAATTAAATCGCGCTTAAAGGCTCTAGAGTAATATTGTTTTGGGAAAGGCCGTTGAAATTCGTTAAACGACCCTTCCAAATTCTAATAATTTTTAATAACCAATTACTGAGTGCCCCACATTTATTTTTGTTCGCTGAGGCTCGTCTCCATTTTTGAACCAATTTTCTATAATTATTTGTTTTATAAGAATTACGACTTCATGAAAACGCGTTTCTAACCCCGTCGCCATCACGGCACCCGTGGTTATCAACACATTTCGACTTTGTCGAGATTTGAATTTGGGTTGCATCAATGCACACCCGAGTTTAAGAAGGTACCTTAATTAAAACGCGTCTAAAAATTCTATCGTGATATTATTTTGGGAAAGGCCGCGAAATTCGCTAAACGGCCCTCTCGAATTCTAAGTAAATTTATGTAACCATTATTGAGGGCCCCGCATTGATACTTTTTGTTTGCCGAGGCTCGTCTCAACATTTATTAAAAAGCCAACCTGAAAATGACTACAATGTTCTATTTATTCGTGTTTCTAAAATAAACCTAACTGATTCGTTACAGAAAGCCTTATTCTGCCAACCAAAGTTAATACGCCAGGTAACCATTCAAAATGCATAACGATCAACCAAGACCAGTCATTCAATACGTAAAGCATTTAAAAGAAAGCTAACAACTAAACTAAAAATGGAAAGCTAACGGCTAAACTAAAAATAGTGCAACAGAAACGAGTGGCCTTAAACATGAGAACAATTTTTCTTTGAACTTTGATTAACATAATTCAACAAAACAGTAGGCGCAAGGTAGCATCACAAACACTATAAGAGGACAAACTTTAGTAGGAACGTACATTTTAAAGAACTTTTAACTGTATAAGTACAGCTCAAATGAATGCAGTAACTGGTTCATACTCTTGCCAAATGCCATATCAATCATTAAATGAAAATGTCCAAATCAGAAAACATCAAAGACAAATTTCAAGCGGGATAATAGCCAATTCCAGTCAGGCTTATATCAGTAGTAGGGAGTTGAAGCCAAACAAGAAATGCAAACTTCATGTGGTAATACAACGGAAACCAGTAGAGAATCTTATCAGTCAATAACTCCACAATACTGAAAGACCCATAAGCTACCCAATACAGAAGCCACTTTTTCTGCTCAATTTCATCTCTTCAATGTGGAATAAACAGGTAAAACAACCCCCACAGAACATGTTGTCCACACAACTATATTAGAACCTAGCAAAACTTCAACTTCATTCAAAACTAACAAATGGTTTAACTTCTAGACATTACGCGAGGTATTCAAAATGATCTTAACGGGCTAAACTAGTCTGTGGATTGACAGTAACGGATGACATTCCATAACAAAACATCAGCAACAAACCATAACACATGTAATGCTGGCTAGTTTTAAGTTTTAACATGATTCTTGAGCATTTAAACTCACAACAAAGAAAACTAAGTAGATAGGATGGTAAGGAAAAGAACCTGCTTAAATAAGGATTTCTTTAATATTGATAGAAGAGTAGTCGATTACACAGTTTGGATTCCAAATCCAAATGGAAGCAGCAACAGTGTCGAGCAGAACTTGCCAGCCGAATCGAAAATTCCAAAGGTTGCTTCGGACAGAATCGACAGAATGCAGAGATTCATGTAACAACCAGCCACAAATTCAGCTTGAAATTCAATCCAAAAAACCCCTTTTAAAAACCAGAAATCAAAAAATAAAGAAACAAAGCTAAAGGATATCTGTTCCAGTCGCCCCTTTTCTTTTTATTTTCATTTTTTTTGTAACAAAGCCAAGCTCGAATGAAAACTAAATTCAAACCATACTTTTTGTATCTTTTCAGAAAATATAATGACAAAGAAGGCTGAAGAAGAACAAGAGCAACAAAAAAAACTCCTAAAAGGTGACGACTAGTAACCTAGTGAGTAAGTTTTCTGAAAATTCAATCCAATTTTTCTCTAATTTTCTTTCTCCATCCTCTCCCCCCTACCTCTGAAGAGAAGTCCCTCTATATAGGATAGTCCTGAACCTTCTCCCTTCCTTTCCAATAAATCCCCAAAATTCTATCCCCAATCCGAAAAATCACACCCCCAATCTCGCATAGAACGAAACCTGGACAAATGGAAGGCGTGGATGACATTTCTCACATTCAATCGCTCCCATTTACCCGAGATTCATCCCAAGAGATCAAGAGCGCGTGAGAATAGCTAGGCTGGAAATATTCTGTCAGAGAAACGGTTATGCCACGTTGGAGAGATGAAAGAGGGGCCATGTGCATTGAGTTTATGGAAGAACTTGTCTGAAAACTCAGACGAGTTGGTACGATTTGGGCGAGCTTAATCGATGGCTCTACGCAGCTTTTGATTTTAGGGAAATTAGGGTTCGTTTGTTTTCTTCCTTAGTTGAGGGCTATCTTGAGAGTGGGTTGGGTCTAGGGCAGACGGGTTGGGCATAATTGGGCCTGGGATTCGATTGAAAAGAGGCCCAATTTCATTTTTCTTAAAAGACCACCCTTTTCTGAATTTTCCTTCTTTTTCTCTTTTTATTTTTCCTATTTCTCGATTTGTAATTTTTATATTTTTGTTTATAATGACAAATGAAAAATCATAACTCAAATTAACACTAAAATTATATTTCCTAGTTAATTCCCTAAAAAATAATGCAAACTAATATCAGTTTAAACTAAAAATGCAAAGCGGACCATTTTCATTATTTCCTTTATATTCTATTCTAAAATAAATTAACTCCTAATTAATACTAAAATATGAAATTAAATCTTAAATGCAAATGCATATTTTGTATTTTCATTACCATGCATAAATAAAATGCAACTAGTTATCACAAAATTTGCAAAAAATGTAAAATTAAGGAGAAATCTTTTTGTTTAAATTTGTGGGAATAATTCATATATAGGGCGTGCTCACAGCTAGTCCATCAGCGAACTCATTCTGTACTCTGGGAACATGCTGGAATTCGGTCTTTATGAATCTCTTCCTCAACTCCTGTACATGATGTAGGTAAGGGAGTATCTTAGAATTCTTGGTTTCCCATTCTTCTCGATCCTGATGTATGAGTAGGTCCGAGTCTCCAATCACTATTAACTCTTGAATGTTCATATCGATGGCCAGTTTGAGCCCTAATATGCAGGCTTCGTATTCGGCCATGTTGTTAGTGCATGGGAACCTGAGCTTGGAAGATACCGGGTAGTGCTGACCAGTTTCTAACACCAGGACTACTCCTATGCCACTCCTTTGAAATTCGCGGCTCCGTCAAAAAACATCCTCCAGCCATCATAGGATTCTACAATGTCCTCTCCTATGAAGGCTACCTCTTCATCAGGAAAATATGTCTTTAGAGGCTAGTATTCTCTTCCCACAGGATTCTCGGCGAGATGATTTTCCAAGGCTTGTCCATTAACTGTATTTTGAGTGACGTAAACAATGTCGAATTCACTTAGTAGGATTTTCCATTTGGCGAGCTTGCCAATAGGCATGGTCTTCTGAAAGATATACTTCAGCGGGTCCATGTAGATATGAGATAAGTGGTGCAAGCACAGAAATAATGCCTCAATTTTTGAGCTACCCAGGTTAGAGCACAATAGGTGCGTTCTAATAAGGAATACCAGGCCTTGTACGGGGTAAACTTCTTGCTGAGGTAGTAGATGGCTTGCCCCTTTCTCCCCGTTTCATCATGTTGTCTTAAAACACAAGTGAATGCTCCATCCAGTACTGCGAGATAAAGCAAAAGAGGTCTCCCTGGTTCAGGTGGAACCAAGACCGACAGTGTGGACAAGTATTCCTTAATTCTATCAAAAACTTTCTGGCAATCGTCAATCCATTTGGTAGCGGCATCCTTCTTCAGCATCTTGAAGATAGATTCACAAATGACGGTGGACTGAGCTATGAACCGACTGATATAGTTGAGTCTTCCAAGAAAACTCATCACATCTTTCTTGTTCTTTGGTAGTGGTTATTCCTTGATGGATTTGACCTTTGACGGATCAAATTCTATTCCTCGGCGACTCTCAATGAAACCCAATAATTTTCCGGTAAGAACCCCGAATGCACATTTAGCGGGATTCAATTTCATATAGTACCTTCTCAATCTGTTTAAGAATTTTCTCAAGTCTTCCATATGATCCGTGGCTTTCTTGGACTTGATGATGACATCGTCCACATACACCTCGATTTTTTTATTTATCATGTCATGAAAGATAGTAGTCATGACCCTCATATAGGTGGCCCCAGAATTCTTCAATCCAAACGGCATTATTCTTTAACAGTACATCCCCCACGGTATCATTTTCTCTACATCTTCTTCATCCATCTATATCTCGTGTTATCCAGCAAAACAATCGATGAATGACTACAACTCATGCTTGGTGCAGTTTTCAATAAAGTTGTGTATATTCGGCAAGGGGAAGTCGTCTTTGGGACTGGTCCTTTTGAGATCCCGGCAGTCGACACAGACACTCACTTTCCCATATTTCTTCGGTACTGGCAGGATGTTAGCTAACCATGTTGGATACTCCACCACCCCGAGAACCCTGGATTTGACTTGCTTGGTAACCTCTTCTTTGATTTTCAAACTCATGTCGGGTTTGAACTTTCTGAGCTTCTGTTTTACTAGCAGACATATAGGATATGTTGGCAACTCGTGAGATACATTAGATATGTTGACACCAGTTATATCATCATAAGACCATGCAAATATGTCCTCATATTCTTTTATGAACTTGGTGTACTCTTTCTTTTCTGATGATGACAAGTGCACACTGATGCGCGTTTCCTTGACATTCTTTGTATCCCCCAAATTAACAATCTCAGTTTCATGCAAGTTAGATTAGGTCAATTCTCAAAGTTCTCGACCTCTCTGACAACCTCTTTTGGTATATCATCCTCTTCTGCATCTATTTCTGTTTGTTGCATTTTCTCGTTGTAATTCACAGTCGTTGGTTCATCATCAAGATAGGTAATAGTAATGTTGTGCAAAATAAAGTAAATGATAGAGAAAATAATAAGAGAGAGATATATAATAAACTTTGGAAATGCATTGATTAAATTCATAATTGTTCGAAACATCGAAGCTTTTTTCAAAAGTAAAGACAATGCGGAGAGAAAAAAACAACTAGTAAAAAGTAAAGATGTGATGCATGGTGCTTGTTTTAGCCTTGCAACCCCGAAGCTCTCTGGGCCCTGGTGGTCATGACCTACCTATAAGTGAGTTGTTCCCCTAGATTCACAGCTCGTATGGAAGGGCCTTCCTCCCCTTCCTCCTCGAAGATAACACAACAGTCCATATCATCTTCTAGAAATAGGTTCTTCATTGCCACTAATGCCTCATCCTCCTCCCATCCATATATGATGTTAGCCGGCTGGAAAGTCTGCTCCAACCGAGGTATAGGGTGATTTAATGGGTAGTAGGGGCCGCGCCATGGTGATGACCAATCATCGAACTAATTCCATGTATACTTATACCCCAGGCCGAAAGTAGTACCGTGTTTCTTCAGCTTGATGGGCTTGGGATGGTCAAGCGACTGTATATGGGGTTGCTACCGTCTCCATGAATGATAACTTCATGATGATTCCATTCGAATTTCACTTCTTAGTGTAAGGTTAATGCCACAGCTCCAGCAGCGTGGATCCAGGGTCGTCCCATCAATATATTGTAGGATGTCGGGATGTCCATAACTTGAAAGTCGACATCGGACCAAGTTGGTCTCATCTGCAAGCATAGGCTGATTTCTCTAATGGTGGATCTCTAGGACCCATCTAAGGCTTTGATATTGATAGCATCATCCTTGATCTCATGCAAACCTTTCCCCAATGTCTTGAGAGTTATTAGTGGAAAAATGTTAAGGCTGGACCCCCCGTCAACCAAGATTCTGGTGATGAAGTAATTTTCACATTGCATGGTGATGTACAACACCGTGTTGTGATTGAGTCCTTCAGGTGGTAGCTCATCCTCGTGGAAGGTGATCTTGTGACTTTCCAACACTTGTCCTAGCATATTTGCCATTTCGCCACCAGTTATGTTGCTGGGAACATAAGCCTCACTCGATATTTCATCAAATTATTCTTGTGTGCCTCAGAGCTTAGCAGAAGAGCCAGGATGGAAATCTGCGCTAGTGTTTTGTTCATTTGCTCAACGACCTAGTATTATTTGGCCTGTATCTTTCTCCAAAGGTGATCGGGTCCCGTCTTAATAGGTCATCTCAAGGCTTGTTTGTTGGGTTTAGCTAAATGTTCCGGAGTGCATACCCTGCTTGTTCTGTTCATGCCCCTTGCAGTGATTGCTTCTCCAGTCTTTGATTTCCCTTTTCCCCTAGCTTCAGCTGCGTAATCCCAATGTATGTCGTTTGAATTGAATGGGGTCATGTCTATCATTGTGACCGGAATAGGCACCTTTGGAGGTAACACAACAACTTCAAATGATGCAGGTGCCTTTGGGATCCCGAACTCAACCTCAATTGGTCCTGATGCATTTACAGGAGGCATTTCAAACTCAAGTGGTATGGACATTTTCACCTTGTTCCCTTCAGAGGGTTGGATCTGGACAATAATAGGGTTGAGGATGACTATCGGCTTCTTCGGTCCATCACCGTCGGCAATCAATCCAATTGTCCCTTTAAGGTCCCAATCATCCTCAATCTCGATCATATGAATGCCTCCGCCCTTGCGGTCAGGTAGAGAGTTGTTGTGGACATTGGGAGAATGCTCCGTTGCTATGATGACCTTATTATCAATCAAGGTCTAAACCTTGTCTTTCAACGAGCAACACTCATCGATGGTATGGCCTTTCATTCATGAATGGTATGCGCAAGTTTTGTTCGAATTGACCCATTGGGATGGATTCTTTAGAGTTATTGCTGGGATAGGGGTAATGTAACCGGCTGCTTTGAGTCTTTCATATAGTTGATCAATCGGTTCAGCATGTTGGAAACACGTTCTCAAGGCTTTATACTAAAACGTGTGTTCTTACGTGTAGGTTTTGATGAATGACAAACAAGCGCAAATTGATATATGCGAAGTTCAAGTACAAGCGCACAATTGGTGGATAATGAGATTCAAGCACAAGACAAAGTTTTATAGTTTAAATGAGTCGTTCTTAATTGTGATCTTGATCCGACAACTTGACTCATGACATGGCTTCTCTCGTAAAATTATTTTTACAAAATCATGCATATTTAATTTAATGCTAAATGATTTTAAATCATGCATATTTACTTTAGTCAAAATGATTTTTAAACATGCCTCTAAAATCTGGACTAAGATAATCGATTATGAACTTATGATAATCGATTATGTTAAGCCAAGACTGCATGACAATCGATTGTGAACTAAATGACAATCGATAGTGTTAAGGCAGTGAGCATCAGGTTTTTTCGAATCTGCATGACAATCGAATGTGAACCTTATGACAATCGATTGTGATGAGGCAGTGTACATCAAAGTTTTTCAAAACTTAGAATAATCGATTGTGAAGTTAATGACAATTGATTGTGAAGAGACAGTGTCCTTCAGATTTTTCAAAGTCACAAAATAATCGATTGTGAACTTATGACAATCGATTGTGTTGAGGCAGTATCTTCCAGACTTTTTCAAAATTATTAAATAATCGATTGTGAGTATAAAACAATCGATTGGCAAGAGGCAGTGTCTAAAATGATTTCCAAAATCTGATAAATAATCAATTGTTAACATTGCACAATCGATTGTGAAGCTGACCGTTGTCGTAAAGTTTTCAAATACCGTCAGGTAATCGATTGTTGATTTTGTACAATCGATTGTTGATATTAAAATCTGGAGAAGATTTCTTGAACGTTGCTGAATAATCGATTGTTGATTTTGTACAATTTGTTGAAATTAAAATCTGGAAAGGATTTTTTGAACGTTGCTGAATAATTGATTATTGATTTAGTATAATCGATTGTTTTACGTAAAATCTGGAAATGATTTTTTGAACGTTACCAATAATCGATTGTTGATCTTGGACAATCGATTGTTAAGCGTAAAATCTGGGATTGATTTCTGGAACGATTGGCAAACAATCGATTGTGGCTTCTTGACAATCGATTGTCACTCAGTAAATCAGCAACTCTTAATTGACAATTAGACAACGGTAATGCCAAGTTTTTCAACTATAAATACAGCTTCATTTCAGTGTTTTAAACACAACAACACACAACAACTGATCATTCTATTGCTATAAGCTTGCATACTATTGTTTATCATTTTATATTCATTTCATAAAGCTTTTGAGAGCCAAAGTCTTGTCCATAGTTGTTGTAATCTTGAGCTTACTTCTTTTACTCATATCTACTCATTAAGGAGTGTTTTGTTTGAGTGTTTAGTGTCTTGTACACTTGTAAGAGAATTGTGATTCTCTTGTTGTAAGGAACTTGTGTTTCCTTGGTTGAAGTCTTTGAGTGTTGTATCTCCGAGCAAAGGTGATAAGGCGTGTGTCCTTAAGTTGTAAAGGTTTGTTGAGCACCCGTAAGCTTGACAAGTTAGTGGAAAATCTCGAGAGAGTCTCTCGGGGACTGGACTAGCCACGTGTTGTGGTGAACCAGAATACATCGGTGCGTTCTTTCCTTTTGTTTATTTAACGCACTTAATTATTTCCTGCAAATTTTAATTTCCACAAGTTTACGCTATATTTTATTATAACGCTATTCACCCCCCCCCCCCTCTAGCGTTAAGCGTATTATCTAACAATTGGTATCAGAGCCCAACTCTCTGAAGACTTAACAGTTTGAGAGAAACTTCCATGGCTTCTACTCGTGATTCTTTTGCAGGAATAGAGGAAGGACGGTGCTCCACCCGACCACCACTATTCAACGGTACAAACTATACGTACTGGAAGGAGAGGATGAAAATCTTCGTTCAAGCAAACAATTTTCATCTCTGGAAGGTGATAACAAAGGGAAATCAAATTCCAACCAAAAAGGTTGAAAACGAATGGGTTCCCAAGTCCGAAGAAGAATATGACGCGGATGATATCCGAAAGGTTCAAAATAATGCTAAAGCAATTAATTTATTATATTGTGCTGTAAATGCTGACGATTACAGGAAAATATCGTGTTGCACAACGGCAAAAGAAATGTGGGACAAGCTGGAAATTACGTACGAAGGTACGGACCAGGTAAGGGAAGCTAAAATTGATTTCCTAACCCATGCTTATGAATTATTTCACATGAAGGAAGGTGAAAAGGTGGATGAAATGTTCGAACGATTTTCAATAATCGTAAATGACCTACATGCCCTCAAGAAGACATTCACGGATAGAGAACTTGTTCGAAAAATTCTTAGAAGTCTCACTCCGGCATGGCGATCAAAGGCCGACGCAATTCAACAATCCATAGACGTCTCAAATGTCACAATCGACGCATTAAGAGGTAACCTTAAAACTTATGAATCTACAATACTTAACCCTCTTGTTGATGATCAAAGAAGGCAAAGAATAGCGCTTAAGGCAAGCACAAACCAACCTCAAGTTGATGAGGATGGAGACAACGAGTTTGGACTCGTTATCAAAAGACTTCAAAAGCTCATGCGAAAGGAGTATCAACGAAAGGGCAAAAAGCAAGGCGAGCAAATAAAGTGCTATGAATGCGGTGAAACCGGGCACATCAAATCAAATTGCCCAAACATCAAAAAGGAGAAGAAACCTTTTAAGAAGCAACGTGCATACATTTCTTGGGGAGGAGACTCCGGAGATGAGTCAAGCGAAGAAGAAGAAGAAGACGAAGCCGCAAACCTTTGTCTTATGGCGCAAGAAGACAAGCAAGATGAGGTATGTCAAATCTCTTCTAAAAACTTCTTTACTCTTGAAGAAATGCGAACTGCTTTTAATGAGCTATATACTGAATTTATTAAAGCTTCAAAAACTGTCAAGAGCATAAAAGAAAATGCTTCTCTAAAAGAAAAAGATTTTCAAAAACAGCGGTCTTTGAAAGAAAAGGAGTTAGAAAAACTGGTTTTAGAAAATGAGAAGCTGAAAGAGGAAAACAAGTTTTTTGGAAAAAGAAGCGCCGACAAGCCCGAAAGTTCTATTAAAAATTGCTCTTCTTGCATGCATCTCGAAAATGAGGTAGATAGACTTAAAGGTACCTTAGATAAGTTTAATTCTTCTCACAAAAACTTGAATGAGGTCCTTGTTAATTTGAAGTCAACCAAGCATGGCATAGGTTTTAAGAATGAGCCTAAAGAAAAGGTTGAAGCCAAACCCCAACCACCTAAGGCTCAACCTAGGATTAATAAAACAAATGCTTATCGTAGAAATAGCAATCCTAGAACAAATATGCATGCTAGACCAAATGTTGAACATTTTAGAAGACCTAGAAAAGACTTACCACCTAGAAATGACTACCCTAGAAATGATGCATATTCTAGGCCAAACACTAGAAGGAGTTTTGAACCTCTTAGAACATCTAGACATGACCATTACTCTAGAAATGCTGCTCATTTTAGAACTAATAGTAGGAGAAATGGTTCTCATGAAATGCGCAATAGTCATAATGAAAATAGAGTAATTCATTTTCGTCCATCAAGTTACTATGAACCTAGAAGGATGCATAACCCCAACGTGACTTGTCATTATTGTACACGCATTGGTCATATTGCCCCTGCATGCTTTACAAGACATAGACATATCACTCAATCGCATCATTATAATATGCCTAACCCTCAAGGACCCAAAATGGCATGGGTACCTAAAGCGCATTAACTTGTTTTGTAGGTATGTTTGAAGGGATCAAGTGTACTATGGTACCTTGATAGTGGATGCTCCAAATATATGACGGGAAACGAATCCAAATTCCTTCAACTAGAACACAAAGAAGGAGGAAGTGTGATTTTTGGGGATAACAATAAAGGAAAGATTATTGCCATCGGATCGGTCGGTAAGGATGAAAATACCTCTATTAAGCATATATTACTTGTGAAAGGTTTAAAGCATAATCTCTTGAGCATTTGTCAATTATGTGACAAGGGAAATCTTGCCCTATTTGATTCGGATGAATGCTTAGTGTTTAGACGTAGTGATTTTAAAATTATCCTTCGTAGTTTTAGAGTGGATAATATTTATATGGTTGATCTTGCTAATTCCTCACCCGAATATGTTGATTGTCTTATGAGCAAAGAGGATGATACTTTGCTATGGCATCGTAGAGTTGCTCATATAAACATGCATCTTTTGAACAAATTGATTTCACAAAACTTAGTTATTGGCCTTCCCAATCTGAAATTTGAAAATGGCTCTATTTGTGATTCTTGTCAAAAAGGGAAGCAAACAAAAGCATCTTTCAAATCGAAAAACATTGTTTCAACTACTAGACCATTGCAATTGCTTCACATGGATTTATTTGGACCATCTCGCATTGAAAGTCTAGGAAGAAATCGTTATGCTTTTGTGATTGTTGATGATTATTCTAGATTTACTTGGACTTTATTTCTTGTCAATAAAAGTGATGCTTTTCAGAATTTTAAATATTTCCTTAAACGTGTTCAAAACGAAAAGGAAACAACCGTCACTTCAATTAGAAGTGATCATGGGGGAGAGTTTGATCACAATCTCTTTGTGGACTTTTGTGACGAACTCGGCATCGAGCATACCTTTTCCGCTCCACGAACACCACAACAAAATGGGGTGGTGGAAAGGAAAAATAGGTGTCTCGAAGAGATGGCTAGAACCATGCTCGAAGAGGCTAAGATTCCCAAACATTTTTGGGCGGATGCCGTGAGTACCGCATGCTACATCTTAAATAGAGTAGTCATAAGGCCTATACTCATGAAAACTCCCTATGAACTCAATAAGGGAAGGAAACCAAATATCTCCCATTTTAGAGTATTCGGTTGTAAATGTTTTATTCATAACAATGGCAAAGATCAATTGGAAAAATTTGATGCTAAGTCCGATGAGGGAATTTTCATTGGTTATTCTTCACGTAGCAAAGCATATAGGGTTGTTAATAAAAGAACCGAAACTGTGGAGGAATCCCCTCATGTTGTATTTGCCGAAAATAATGCTCGCTTGCCGAGAAAGGATTCCGGTTTTGATCTTACAGGTATTTTAGATAGCTTGAAAGACAAAATACAAGAGGAAACGCCTAAGGAAAATAAAGATGAAATCTTGGAACAACCAACGGAGGAAGCGCCACAATTGGAGAATGAAACGAAAACGCCTAACGAGTGGAGGACAATCAAAGATCACCCTCTCGAACAGGTAATTGGCGACGTCGGAGAAAAGGTAAGTACCCGAAACTCCCTTAAGAACACCTTAGGACATACTGCTTTTGTGTCTCAAATTGAACCAACAACCATCTCCGAAGCAATTGGGGATGAATTTTGGACCTTGGCAATGCAAGAGGAGCTTAACCAATTCAAACGGAATGACGTTTGGGATTTGGTGCCAAGACCCGAAAATCATACCATAATTGGTACGAAATGGGTTTTTCGAAACAAACTTGATGAAAATGGTGTAATCACTAGAAACAAAGCTAGGCTTGTAGCAAAAGGCAACAATCAAGAAGAGGGTATTGACTATGAAGAAACATATGCTCCCGTAGCTAGATTAGAAGCTATTCGTCTATTGCTCGCTTTTGCCTCTTCTATGAATTTCAATTTATATCAAATGGATGTGAAAAGTGCTTTTCTAAATGGTGTTACACAAGAAGAAGTTTATGTTGAACAACCCCCCGGTTTTGAAGATTTTAAATCTCCCGATCATGCTTTCAAACTCAAAAAGGCTCTCTATGGTTTAAAACAAGCTCCCCGAGCTTGGTATGAAAGATTGAGTAAATTTCTATTGGAAAATGATTTCATTAGGGGGAAAGTTGACACCACCCTTTTTGCTAAGCATAAAAACAATGATATTTTATTAGTTCAAATATATGTGGATGATATCATATTTAGGGCTACTAACAATGTCTTATGCAAGAAATTTTTCGATTTAATGACAAGCGAATTTGAGATGTCTATGATGGGTAAGTTAACATTCTTTTTGGGATTACAAGTAAAACAAATGAAAGAAGGTACGTTCATTTGCCAAGCCAAATATTGCAAAGAATTGCTGAAACGAATTGAAATGAACAATGCAAAAGCAATGGCGACTCCCATGAGCACATCCGATCATCTAGACAAAGATGAGAAAGGTAAGGAAGTCGACACTAAGAAGTATCGAGGTATTATTGGCTCTCTTCTCTATCTTACTGCTAGTCGTCCGGACATCATGTTTAGCGTGTGCTTATGCGCCCGTTATCAATCGTGTCCGAAGGAGTCTCACTAACTGCGGTAAAACGGATTTTGAAGTACCTTGTTGGTACTACAAATGTGGGTCTATGGTACCCCAAAGGTTCTTCATGCCAACTCGTTGGCTATTCCGACTCCGATTTTGCTGGATGCAAATTGGACCGCAAGAGCACTAGTGGCACTTGCCATTTGCTCGGTAGCTCTCTCGTTTCTTGGTTTAGCAAGAAACAAGTAAGTGTTGCGTTGTCCACAACCGAGGCTGAATATGTAGCCACGGGGAGTTGTTGCGCTCAAATCCTCTGGATGAAACAACAACTCTTGGACTATGGCCTAAGTCTTGATCATATCCCTCTTAAATGTGATAATACTAGTGCCATATGCTTGACGAAGAACCCCGTTCTTCATTCGCGAACAAAACACATTGAAATTAGACATCATTTTATAAGAGATCACGTTCTCAAGGGCGATGTCGAAATCGAATTTGTTGAAACCAAACACCAATTGGCCGACATCTTTACTAAGCCCTTAGAGAAAGAGTCCTTCTTCCGAATTCATAGTGAACTCAGGATTCTTGACTCCACGTTGATCTAAGTCATGCATTGCATCTTTTTATTTTACATGATTTCTAACTTGAGCGTCGGAGACGTCTAACGAATTTTTGCAGGTATCGCCCTAAAGGTAGGGGGAATTATAAAGCATGACGCGCAATAATCGAGTCTTCTTCAGAAAAAAAAATCGGTTTATGTCGTCTAATAATCGATTATCTCGTATCAATAATCGATTGTTCTGCTATTACTTGAGTTATTGTACTCTCTATAAGTAATCACGTTTTCTTTCCAATAAATAAACAAGTTTTATTTACATCTTTGGCATCTTCTTATATTATTTTTGCTAATGGCAAAAGGGGGAAGATAACGGGTATGCACTCTCAATATTTATAAGCTTAAATTGAGGGGGAATTCATATATTGAGGGGGAACTAATCGCATACTTATTGCATATCTTTTTGTCTTGAATCGTCATTATAAATTGTTTAAGTTGCATATCCCGCTTAAAGTTTGCCATTATCAAAAAGGGGGAAATTGTTGGAAACACGTTCTCAAGGCTTTATGCTAAAACGTGTGTTCTTATGTGTAGGTTTTGATGAATGACAAACAAGAGCAAATTGATATATGCGAAGTTCAAGTACAAGCGCACAATTGGTGGATAATGAGATTCAAGCACAAGACAAAGTTTTATAGTTTAAATGATAATTGTGATCTTGATCCGACAACTTGACTCATGACATGGCTTCTCTCGTAAAACTATTTTTGCAAAATCATGCATATTTAATTTAATGCTAAATGATTTTAAATCATGCATATTTACTTTAGTCAAAATGATTTTTAAACATGCCTCTAAAATCTGGACTAAGATAATCGATTATGAACTTATGATAATCGATTATGTTAAGCCAAGACTGCATGACAATCGATTGTGAACTAAATGACAATCGATTGTGTTAAGGCAGTGAGCATCAGGTTTTTTCAAATCTGCATGACAATCGATTGTGAACCTTATGACAATCGATTGTGATGAGTTTAAAAACTCAGAATAATCGATTGTGAAGTTAATGACAATCAATTGTGAAGAGACAGTGTCCTTCAGATTTTTCAAAGTCACAAAATAATCGATTGTGAACTTATGACAATCGATTGTGTTGAGGCAGTGTCTTCCAGACTTTTTCAAAATTATTAATAATCGATTGTGAGTATAAAACAATCGATTGGCAAGAGGCAGTGTCTAAAATGATTTTCAAAATCTGATAAATAATCAATTGTTAACATTGCACAATCGATTGTGAAGCTGACCGTTGTCGTAAAGTTTTCAAATACCGTCAGGTAATCGATTGTTGATTTTGTACAATCGATTGTTGATATTAAAATCTGGAAAAGATTTTTTGAACATTGCTGAATAATCGATTGTTGATTTTGTACAATCGATTGTTGAAATTAAAATCTGGAAAGGATTTTTTGAACGTTGCTGAATAATCGATTATTGATTTAGTATAATCGATTGTTTTACGTAAAATCTGGAAATGATTTTTTGAACGTTACCAATAATCGATTGTTGATCTTGGACAATCGATTGTTAAGCGTAAAATCTGGGATTGATTTCTGGAACGATTGGCAAACAATCGATTGTGGCTTCTTGACAATCGATTGTCACTCAGTAAAATCAGCAACTCTTAATTGACAATTAGACAACGGTAATGCCAAGTTTTTCAACTATAAATACAGCTTCATTTCAGTGTTTTAAACACAACAACACACAACAACTGATCATTCTATTGCTATAAGCTTGCATACTATTGTTTATCATTTTATATTCATTTCATAAAGCTTTTGAGAGCTAAAGTCTTGTCCATAGTTGTTTTGATCTTGAGCTTACTTCTTTTACTCATATCTACTCATTAAGGAGTGTTTTGTTTGAGTGTTTAGTGTTTTGTACACTTGTAAGAGAATTGTGATTCTCTTGTTGTAAGGAACTTGTGTTTCCTTGGTTGAAGTCTTGGAGTGTTGTATCTCCGAGCAAAGGTGTTAAGGCGTGTGTCCTTAAGTTGTAAAGGTTTGTTGAGCACCCGTAAGCTTGACAAGTTAGTGGAAAATCTCGAGAGAGTCTCTCGGGGACTGGACTAGCCACGTGTTGTGGTGAACCAGAATACATCGGTGCGTTCTTTCCTTTTGTTTATTTAACGCACTTAATTATTTCCTGCAAATTTTAATTTCCGCAAGTTTACGCTAAATTTTATTATAACGCTATTCACCCCCCCCCCTCTAGCGTTAAGCGTATTATCTAACACAGCAATGGCGGTTTATTGTTTGGGAGGTCTACGGTCGAAATTTGGACTGGGTCGAGGAAAGTTTTAGCGAGTGGGTGGTGATTGATAGTGTGAATGTTGGGCATTATAGGCTTGGTACATGGGTGCGGGTTGGGAATATCTTGGTGAGGTAGGTTGATATGTGGGCGGTAGAGATGATTGGTACGTGGGTGGTAGAATTTGGTATGTGGGCGAGGGTGCTTGGTTATTTAGGGAAGGTTGATATGTAAGTGGAATTAAGGGGTATGTTTGGTATTTCATTGGGGATTTTGTTCTTTGTGCAACCATTATGGAGTTCACATCCTTCTTCTTTGATGTGCCACTAGAGTGTAAGGCCTTGTTATTGGCCTGTAATGCTTCGAGATTAGTGACCATACCATTCTTGATATCCTCTTCAATCCTTTCTCCCAACTTGATGATGTCGGAGAATTTCTTACCTTTTATCAGCATTAGCCTCTCATAGTATTGTGGATCCTAAGCCCAGACAAAGAACATGTTCATCTGCTCTTCCTCTAGGGTTGGCCTGACCTTAGCAGCTTCTGATCTCCAACGAGTAGCATACTCGTGAAAGGTCTTTGTGGCTTTCTTCTTCAGTTTGTATATAAAACACATATGGTGCATTTTTTGTGTTGAACCTGAATCGTTCCGTAAAGTCAGACGCCATGTCGACCCAGCTTGTCCATTTCTTTGAGTCCTGGCTGGTGTACCAAGATAAGACATCTCCTTTTAGACTCCTCATGAAAAACATCATGCGGATTTTCTCATCACTTCCAACTCCTACCAGCTTATCACAATACATTCTTAGATGGACCCTGGAATCACCTGTACCGTCGAACATCTCGAACTTGGGAGGTTTGTACCCCTCCAGGAGTTCAAGATCCGGCTGAACACAAAGATACTCATAGTTCAACCCCTCAATTCCCTTGCTACCTTCGACACCCTCGACCCGGCTAGGTAACGTCTTGAGTTCAGCAGCAAAATTCCTAATGAGGGATTCATTGTCATCTGATTCAGATGCACTTAAGATTAGCTGGGTATAGTGGGGTATGGTGTCCACTAAGATGGGGGTATCGTAGAAGTGGTCATTTGTGGTGTTTTGCGGTTCAGGAATGAGCAGTGTAGTTTTATTACATGTGTTGGAGGCTTGGGCGTGAGTAGGTTGCATTGGCGGTTGTGGGGTGTTTTGTGGAGGCACGAGGTTATGGGTGCTAACATCAGGAGTGGCAAGAGTGATTGAGAGGCTTGCCAAGTTCCACACTTGGTCTAATTATTCCCGAAATTTCAGCATTGTCTGCTCAAGATGAGGAGCAATTCTTTGGCAATTGGGTTATTCTGAGAAGTCTCCTCAACTTCCTTTCTAACATTGGTGTCCACCATTCTGCTTTTGTTCCTGTTCCTGGTAGGAATCGGAGGAGGTAGAGGGCATTTGGATCTTGTTGAGTATGCTGATGGTGCCAGAATGCACGAACTAACCTTTGGGGAGGGGAATAAAAATAAAAGAAAAACAAAAAGGTAAAAAGTTAGTGCGGATTCTGAGAAAATGAATATTGCAATATTTGAACGCGTTGTGTAAGACTATAAGTCGTTTCATAATTTGGGTGCCTCTTTGTGCCCGAGGTAGGCCAAGCAAAAAATTAAATTCGGATAACTTATAATGTTAAATGCCTCATTTTATTGATAAAAATAAGACGAGTCTTAAAAACGTTGTTTGAAATAACAGAAATAAAGACGCCACTAATGGCTAGTGGCCTTATTACATTATGAAAGCAGGAAATAGAAGATGCTAACTACTTGGTCCAAGAAGGACCTTCCCCAGATTCCATATTCTCGCCTCCCTCGTACAGCTGCATTAACTCGCGTAGTCCTAGCAGCAGATAAGCTCGGGCCAGATTTCCACCTGCACTCCCCTCGGCATTCTGGAAGTCTTCAATCCTCTTTAAGAACTTTCCTTCCAGCTCTACTAGACCTTGTTATAGATACCCTAACCGCTTGTTGGCATTGGCAGACATATCCTACCACTCGTCGATCAATTTCTGGCGAGCTTCTTGTATTTACAGGTGTTCATTTTAACACTCTCGAATCCTTTTACGTAGTTGATTGTACTTAACATGCGCTTCAGCCTTTTCATCAATATGCTTGTGACCTCAGATGAACCCATGATGAACCGAACCAGTGAGATTATCTTCCAACCAACCTGAGTAAAGTGGAACACACCCCTTGTGATACCTGTCTGCCTCAATAGTTTCTCTCCCCAAGAAAAGCTTGCAGTGCCACATATGCTGAGCTTGACACCTGTGCGAGTTATCATCATCCTAGAAATCAGCCCCGAAGTTAACCCTCGGTATGATTTGTTTCCTCTCTACTTGCCTCATGGATCGGAGAGGGACATAAGGATAAGTTCCCCTTAGACCAAAGAGTATGAGGAATGGTGCATCCCGAGAATGAACAATAAATTCCCCGATTGGAACCATTCATACATCCATTTACTTGATCATCCTTCAATTTTTCGAATGGTTCTACCCATCCTCTAGCGTCTTCTGGCTGAGCGAACATGTAAGGCATGAAGTTCATTCGCTTTGGGTGGTGGAAAGTGATATGATCATCCCAATCACTGCGTATAATTTCTTGTCGGTAATCGCCTTTCTGAAGATGTTCTATAAGCCAAAAATGAAGTAGCAGACTACACCATTCAAAGTGCTTGGCCCCTTGCTGGTACTAAGGCTCGATATATCTCTGAAAATATCATGGGCACTATGTTGAAAGATTGCCCGTCAATCCCTTCAATTAAAGTCTTGGTTACCATGGCTAGTCTGGTATGGATCCTATCCTTCTTCATAAGAAAGGCTATCATTCCCGTGAAATAGAACATTAAGATGAAAACCCTTCTGTGAATATGCCCCAAGGTGGTAAGGGCGAACTCGTTGGGGTAAGTGTGGTAAGACTTGCTATGGCCAAACCTCATGTACAACTAATCAAATGGTATGTATGAATCGTTCAGACAAGTCAGATATGGGTTTTTCTTGAGTCCCATCATTTTGAGGAAGCCCCTACCTTTGCGATTTTCTGGCATAACAGACCTGGAGTCTCCCAAGGGATACCATCTAGACCCCCTATTTCTTCCAGTAAAGGAATCATTTCCAAATCCCCCAAGTGAAACACAGATCGATCACTATCCCAGAACAAAGTAGCAGCCTCGATAATTTTGTTGTCATGAAGGACTTCTAGAAGTGAATATAGGTTTCCTAAGTACTTGCGGACAAGAATTCAATCATTGGCATGAAGGTCTTCCCACCAGCTTAGCAGCTTTGGGTGAATGTTAGTTACCATACCGAATCTGGGGACTTTGTGCCTCATTTTCTGCAAAATAAAGCGTTAGACCCTTATCCCACCACACTCGACTATTCAAATTAAAAATTAGAATAAAAAGCATTTAGTTCTCTAAATAAATGCACAGAACATGAAAGTGTCCATTTGGGTTTCAAGAAAACCCGATGGACTTTGGACTAGGCTATCTTAATGAGTCATTATGGGGACAACATAACTCACTTGGCTAGGTTTGACCATGATGCATGAAAAGTTTCATAGAATAAGGTTTCTATTTTTAAAGTGCTAGACAGGTACCCTTGAGGGGACAACTCAAGAGGGAAAGGCGTGGAACCGTCAACTACACTGTTGATCTACAGGTTTTACTGCAAATATGCCTTTGCCAAATTTAAGGGGTGATAATATCGGAAGAGCGCAATCACTCATTATAAGTGTTGTTATTGTATTTGTTTTGGCACGAGTGGAGTATGATGTTGAAGATGCAATTACAAGAATGAAAGAAATTGACATGTATTTTCACGTACATAAAGTAAATGATTACAGTAATTGCTCAAAATTACAATGGTATTGAAATGAAGCAATAAATGAAAGCAATAAAAGGAAAGAAGAAAAAAACATGAAGAGCCAAGTTAGTTTCGGGATGAAATAATTAAAAGGAAAGAACTAAAGGCAATTAAATAAATAATGAAGTCACAAATAACATGTTAGGTAGAAAGCCTAAAGAAGTCCCCAGCAGAGTCTCCATGCTATCGACGCCCCCCTCTTTCCATCGCAGACGAGCGGTCCGAAAATCGGGTGTACGACATTATGAGAGGGCAACTCTTCTATTCCTTTGTGAGAATTGGGTTATGGAATTATGGAGAGTCGCAATCTAATAATTGTAGTGCATACAGACACTTTAAGTAGATGGAGAATTTTGAGAAGAAGAAAACCAGAGGTCGGATAAGGGCTTAGAGATTATCTCAAGGGGAAGGTGCTAGGCACCCCTCAAGCAATTCATGTAACTGATCATTCAACTCCTTCAACTAAGGAGGAGGCATACGATAAGGAGGAATAGATATGGGCTGAGTGCCCGGCAACAAACCAATAATAAAATCAATGTCTCGATCGGGTGGCATGACCAGAAGATCAGCTGGGAACACATCGGGGAAATCTCGTACTACTAGAACAAAGTCTACAGAAGGGGTATCAACATTGACATCTCTTACATGGGCTAAATACGCGGCGCACCCCTACCCAACCATACGTTGAGCTTCAAGAAAGGATATGACTCTACTGGGAGTCTGATCAAAAGTACCACTCCACTTAATACAAGGAATTCCTGGCATAGCCAGCGTCATGGTCTTAGCGTGACAATCAAGAATAGCATAGTGGGGCGACAACGAGTCAATGCCCAAGGTAATATCAAAATCAACCATATCAAGTAATAAAAGATCTGCCCTGGTCTCAAAACCACAAATAGTAACCAAACACGACCGATATATGTGGTCCACAACAAGGGAATCTCCCACAGGAGTAGAAACATAAACAGGAGAGCTCAAGGTCTCCTGGAGTGTACCCAAATGCGAAGCAAAATAAGATGACACATAAGAATAAGTAGAGCTTGGATCGAATAGAACTGATGCCTCTCTGTGACTAACCAAAATAATACCTGTGATAACAAAATCGAAGGCGACAGCCTCGGCACGATCAAGAATGGCAAAAAATCTGGCTCGGCCCCCACCTAGTGGGCGACCTCTATCTCCCCGATCCCCGCCTCTGGCTGGCTGGGCAGGTGGGGTGGTAGCTGGAACTGGAACAATAGCCTGCTGACCCTGTGGAGCATGCTGAGGCTATGGAGTCTTAGAAGGCACACCTCTCCCACATCTAGGGAACTCTCTAACCAAGTGGCGGGTATCCCAGCACTCATAACAAGCTCTGGGAAGGCGCGGTGGTTGTGACTAACTGGATCCACCTCTGCTAGACTGACCTCTGGAGGTACCTTGCGCATGAGGTGCACTTGAAATCGGAGGTGCATAAAAAGGCCCTGAAACCTGGGAGGAGCTGGAGTATTGCTGGATGATGGAAGAGCTTAGTGAATTGGGCGACACATATAGCCCCTACCATGACATCCTGCTCCTGAAGTGCGGGTACCATAGAAATGACCAGACTCTTGAGACCTCTTGGCCTACCTCTCATCCCACTCTTTTGCATGCATACCCTCTATGCTCCTGGGTATACTCACCACCTACTGATAGGGTAATATCTATCTCCAACTCCCGCGCCATGCCACACCTGATGGAAGCAATAAGACCCTCTATGAACCTGCAAACCCTCTCACGAACAGTAGCCACCAAAGCAGGCAGAGGCCTGGCCAACCTAGTATAACGGATGTCATACTCAGAGACACTCATAGGGCCCTGGCAAAAGTGCTCAAACTCCGCACGCGATGTATCTCGGAGGTTCTGGGGAACAAACTCCTTCTCAAATATATCTGAAAACTCAGTCCAAGTCAGGGAGAAAGCCTCGTCCGGACTGTCTAGCTCAAAAGTGCGCCAGCAGTCATAGGCAGCTCCCCGAAGCTGGAAAGCTGCAAAGGAAACCCCACTCAAAGAATTAATACCCATAGTGTGAAAAATGTGATGCCAATCCTCCAAAAACACCCAAAGCATGGTCTGTAGCTAGTCCATAAAAATAGCAGGGTCATACTTCTTGTATCGCTCTAATCTACGATGTTCATACTCCCCATCCTTGAGCTGAACCGGCACTGTAGGCTGGACAGGAATAATATCTGTAATCGGACCCATGTGCACCCTCTGCTCTGGAGTTCCAACTGCGGGATTTTGGGACCCTCCCCCGGCCTGGGTCGTAGTTGGAGGAGGTGGAAGCAACCCTGCCTACGACAGCATGGTATAGATACTCATAAACTGCGCCAATGCCTCTTGAACAACTGGAGTAGTGGTGGCTGTGGGCATCTCTGGTGCATGAGTCCTGACTGGGTCCGATGGTGGCACCTCGACAGCTGATCGCGCTGGTGCTCTGGCTGCACCTCGCGCACGTCCATAACCCCTGCCCCTTCCCCTTCCCCTAGCTGCTGCAGGAGGGGGTACGAGTGTCTGATCATCCCGGGTCATGCGTGTCCTCACCATCTGTTAGAGAATAGAAGACAGAAGTTTAGAATCGGCATCAAAAACATAGCATGACAAGGAATTCAATGAATTTAAGATTTTTCCTAAATGGTCACATAGCTTCTCATAGATAAGTACAGACGTCTCCGTATCGATCAGTGAGACTCTAAATAACCGGCCTGTATCCCGTGACTCCTATGAACCTAGAGCTAGATACCAACTTATCACGACCGTAGTTCACCAATCGTGAACATGTCATGACGGCACCCAGTCATTACGACTAGGTAAGCCTGACACATTGCGGAAATTCTAAAATCCTTACAAAAAATGGAAAATAAAACATAAATAGCATAAGATAATGTATGGAGTGCCGCGTGGAACATACATGTCGACTCAAAATAAATGTAAAAACCTCCAAGACCCGGAAACCCACAGGCAACACAGGCTAAGAGTAAAGTATAACATACGGCTCTAACATCCAAGAGTGTCTACAACAAGTGAGTACATGAATGAAACCACTAGCTAAAGGTAGAATAGAATGAGACTCTTCGGCTCTGCGAACGCGGCAGATGCATACCTCAAATCTTCGAGTGTAGCTCCTAAAATCACTGATAGCGCGCCCGATCAGAAGTACCTGGATCTGCACAACAAAAGTGCGCAGAAGAGTAGCATGATACACCACAGCAATATTCAGTAAGTGCCAAGCCCAACCTCGATGGAGTAGTGATGAGGAAAGTCGAGGCCCTACTGAGACAAACATAAGAAATAATTTAAGAATAAATAAATAGTAGATAATGAATTGTATCCCGAATATCTAACAAGACAGTGATTAAAACAGAACGGTTACAAGTACAAACTACAAACACAAAAGGTTACATTTATCATTTCGTTCGCGTTAGGGATGCATAGGCGAATCCGCCTACTCTACAATCAATCCCTGTGGTCAATGAATTTCCTGATGTTTTCCTAGATGAACTCTCAGGCCTTCCTCATGAAAGGGAGATTGAGTTTAGCATTGATGTGTTGCCTGACACTCAATCGATCTCTATCCCTCCATATAGAATTGCCCCGACAGAGTTGCGAGAGTTGAAGGCACAGTTAAAGGACCTGCTGGATAAGGGCTTCATTAGGCCTAGCACTTCACCTTGGGGTGTGCCAGTCCTATTCGTGCGGAAGAAAGACTGGTCGTTACGGATGTGTATAGACTATCGACAGTTGAATAAGGTTACTATAAAGAACAAGTATCCACTTCCAAGAATTGACGACTTGTTTGACGAACTCCAGGGTGCCAAGTATTTCTCCAAGATTGACTTACGTTAAGGGTATCACCAGGTGAGGGTTAAGGAGAAGGATATTCCAAAGACGGCCTTTCTAACAAGATATGGGCACTTTGAGTTCTCGGTGATGTCATTCGGGCTAACAAATGCCCCAGCTGATTTTATGGATCTCATGAATAATGTATTAAGGCCCTATCTTGATGTGTTCATGATTGTATTCATTGATGACATTCTGGTGTATTCTCATTCGGAGGCGGAACATACAGGCCATTTACAGATAGTATTACACGCGCTTCATGATCGTAAGTTATATGCTAAGCTCTCCAAATGTGAATTCTGGCTGAACTCGGTAGCATTCCTTGGCCATGTGATATCTGATGAGGGTATTAGCGTTGACACTCAGAAGATCGATGCAATAAAGAATTGGGCGAGACCTACAACACCATCAGAAGTCCGCAGCTTCCTAGGGTTAGCAGGATATTATAGGCAGTTTGTAGAAGGGTTTTCCTTTATATCAACACCACTGACTAAGTTAACACATAAAGCTACCAAATTCCAGTGTTCTGACACTTGTGAACGTAGTTTTCAGGAGCTGAAGAATCGATTGACATCCGCACCAGTGATGACTCTCCCTGAAAGAACAGAAGGTTATGTGGTATATTGTGATGCCTCAGGTATAGGTTTGGGGTGCGTATTGATGCAGCGTGGGAAGGTGATTTCTTATGCATCAAGACAATTGAAGAAGCATGAAAAGAATTATCTTACCCATGATTTGGAATTGGCTGCAGTAATATATGCTTTGAAGATATGGAGGCACTACTTATACGGCGTCCATGCTGGCATCGACACAGATCACAAGAGTTTACAATACATCTTCAAGCAGAAAGATTTGAATTTGAGGCAGCGTAGGTGGCTTGAATTACTGAATGACTATGACGTCGAGATATTATATCATCCAAGTAAAGCCAATATTGTGGCAGACTCTCTCAGCTGTAATTCAATGGGAAGTTTAGTACATATTGATGCAGGTAGATGGTGGTTGACTAAAGAGCTTCATCAGCTAGCCAATATGAGAATCCGATTGTTAGACTCTGATGATGGAGGTGTTACTGTACAGAATACATCAGAATCATCTTTGGTAGCCGAGGTAATAGCACAGAAATATGAAGATTCTATCCTAGTACGATTGAGAGAGAGCATTCAGCAGTGTAAAATTACGGCTTTTGAGATTAGAGATGGGGCACTGAAATACCAGGGGCGATTATGTGTGCCTAATGTGGCAGGGTTGCGAGAGAAGATTATGAATGAGATTCATCAATCTTGGTATTCCATCCATCCCGGCTCGACAAAGATGTATCATGATGTCAAAGAGCAATATTGGTGGGATAACATGAAGAAGTCTATTGTAGAATTTGTAGCCTAGTGTCCCAATTGTCAACAAGTAAAGATAGAACATCAGAAACCCGGTGGATTGCTTCAGAATATAGAGATTCCAACTAGGAAATGGGAGGTGATTAATGTGGACTTTGTTATTGGATTACCTCGCACTTATCATAAGTTTGACTCCATCTGGGTGATAGTTGATCGACTTACAAAATGTGCCCATTTTCTGTCAGTTAAGACAACTTACACGGCTGATGATTATGCGAGGTTGTATCAAGGAAATTGTTAGGCTTCATGGTGTGCCACTATCTATTATATTAGACCGAGGAGCTCAATTTACAGCTAACTTTTGGAGGTCTTTTAAAAAGGGTTTAGGCACACAAGTGAATCTCAGCACCGCATTTTATCCGCATAGAGACGGACAAGCTGAACGTACCATTCAGACACTGGAAGATATGCTACGAGCATGCGTTCAAGATTTTAAGGAGAATTGGGATGACCATCTTCTACTCATAGAATTCGCCTACAATAACAGCTACCATTCTAGTATTAAAATGGCCCCATACGAGGAACTATACGGCAAGAGATGTAGATCACCATTTGGATGGTTCGAAGTCAGTGAAAGAGAATTATATGGGCCAGATTTGATTCACCAAGCCATTGAGAAGGTGAAAGTGATACAGAAGCGATAAAGGACAGCACAAAGAAGGCAAAAGTCTTATTCCAATATCCGACGTCGTGATCTGGAGTTTGAGGTTGGTGATTGTGTTTTCCTAAGGATCTCACCAATAAAGGGTGTTATGCATTTTGGGAAGAAAGGTAAGCAAAGTCCAAGGTATATCGGGCCGTATAAAATTCTTCGACGAGTCGGACAGGTTGCATATAACTTAGAATTTCCATCCGAATTGGAATTTGTTCATCTGGTATTTCATGTATCTATGTTTAGGAAATGTATTGGAGACCCTTCCCGGTTCGTCCTTATCAAAGATATACAAGATACCGAGGACCTATCACATGAAGAAGTGCCTGTGGCTATATTGGATCGACGAGTCCGCAAGCTGAGAACAAAAGATGTAGCTTCCGTCAAAGTATTGCGGAGGAACAAGAATGTAGAAGAGATGACATGGGAAGCAGAAGAGGAGATGAAGTCTAAATACCCTTAACCATTCCAGAATGAAGATAACAAGGATGCTGGTGGAACAAAGGATACATTGGAAGGTGAAACAGCTCTATGAGATAAGCAATAACTTGAGAATGCCCTTCCTTAATATGATATAGGGATATGCAGATATAAATATCCATAATGCTTTGTGTAGCCGGCCATATGCTGGTCTTAAGTTCTTGCAAGTTTGGCTAGCGACCATTTTATAGGGGGAAATCGATCAAAAAGTTCCGTTGGAATCCACGATGATTTGGACTCCCATAGACCCTTATATTCGAGGATGAATGTTCCTAAGGGGGAAGGGAGTTACAACCCATATTCACGTATGTTAGCTCATGCCATGAGGTAATCAACATAAATCCATGAAAGGATTATCTTTAAAATGATGAGAAGTTCATTCTATTGGTCTTAAATGATATAAAGGTGTATATGGGTGGATAACAAGTACTAGAAGTTAAACAAATCAAAGATGTTGTCAGCCGTATTTTTGGATACACCTAGAGGTGCTTAGTACTCTCAAGAGGTAGTGTTTAAAGGTATTTTAATCATATAATATCCGTATTATAAGTCTTTAAGTCAAATGAGTTATGAGAAAAAAGTCGACAAAAGTTGTCGCAACTTAGGTTCATAATTTTACTTAAATATTAGGTCAAATGTTACTATATTTTTCTCCCAATATACTAAGAATTATGGATTGATCTAACCACCAATTGAAAATCTATGACTCTAGTTTCTAACGCTTTAAACCGTTTGTTGATACGATCTCGGAGTATAGAGATATTCGCGTTTTCGCAAGACTGCGCCAAACACCTCTCCATGGGGCCCACTAAGGCGATATAAGACATTTAGGCCTATATAAGCCACTTCCAACCCGTTTTAAGTCATTTAGTTTTACTATTATCAGACCTTAGAACCCTAGGAACATCTTCTCAAGTCTCAAGACCCAAACAAAGGGCAAACAACACAAATCAAGTGTCGGGAATTCCGTGGCGCTACTAAGTCTCTTGTTCTTCTTGTTGTTGCTCATTTTTGTATTGTTCAAGCTCGTGTGGGAGGTTGTTTTAGAGGGTTTATGTTCTGTAAATACCCCCTCATGTTATTAATATAAACCCTAGGTGATCTCAAGACTCCTAAAGCAATTCTAGTGCCGAACAATATTGATTGACCGCTAGTTTCATTTTCTTGTTGTTGTGGCAGCATTGGAGGTATATTTCATGGCAATTTAAGGTCAAATTGGAGTTGTTATTTCTGTATAAAGGTAATTAACCTTTTACTCTACATATATTTAATATTATCCAAGTTTTGGCTAAGCCATTGAAGCTAGAACTTGTAAAATATATATATCGAAAGGCTTGGTAGTAATGTTATCGGTTGGTGGACTGTTTTGGAAGACTCAATATGATTATTATTGATGTTGTTTGGGCTGTTTGGTGATTGTTTGGAATGGTTTGAAGTCATAAATATAGGGTAGGTGTTGTCCGTTTGTCGTAAAATAGGTTGTGGTCGATACACAATGGCTATGACACTTATATGGTAACGATAGTATCGTTTCTCTTATTGTAGACTAAGGGGTGTGACAATCGCATAGCTTGAGATTTGGGCAATATATACAAGGTATGTGAGGCTACCTTTCCTTCTTTTGTACGACTCCTATTATACATAATGTAATGAATGAGCTTCCAAAGATACTCTACTCTTAGAAGCTAGCAGTACTTACATTGTTTCCCCTCTTATGGAAAGATTGATGTTAATGTTGCTTCTCTTATTCTTATGTTTTCAATGTTGTTGGTACTTCCTGATTCTTATAAGGTTCATAGTGAAGAGTTAGTCCTAATAACGTGTATAGAGGATACCAACCTTACATCACTCAAAAGGTTTAGAGCGTGATTCCATGAGTCGAGCATGCATTATATATATGTATCTATTTTACTCTACCAAGCCGCGCTATAGTCGGTCGGGTATGGCACCTACTGTGCAACCACTGATCAGTTGAGTTTTATCGAGCTCCATGTGGTCGGGTACGATTTACCGAGCCTTATGATGGCCGGGTACATTTTTACCGAGCCTATTACGGTCGGGTATGATATAATGATGATGATGCCCACAGAGGCGTATGTTTTAAAGTTTATGTATTTATACATATGTATCATGTATTTCATGTCAGTAGCACTCAGAGATACTGAGATGTTACAGGTTGTATATTCTCTATCCATGTTTACATTACTGTTCGTATTTATGGTTCCCTGCCTTACATACCGGTACATTATTCGTACTGACGTCCTTTTATTTGTGGACGCTGCATATTGTGCTGCAGGTTCTAATAGACAGGCAGGTGCAGCTCCCCCACCACAGTAGGTTGTCCAGTTCAGCGGTGATTGGCGAGATCCCTTCTCCGGACTTGCCTTGGTCTTGGTATGCATTTTTGTTATAGATATTATGGCTATGTCGGGGCCCTGTTCCGGCTATGTTGCCGCACTTATGATCCTTTAGAGGCTCATGGACAGTTGTCGACTCATGTATTGTTTGGTATGCCTTGTCGACTGGTTGTTGTTGTATAGCCTTTCATGATAGCCTGGTAGCTCGTATCATATATATATATATATAGTTTCTTGAATGTCTGGTCATCCCAGGTTATGTAGGTTCATGCCATCATATTTTATTGTTGGTTGTCCAGGATCCATGTATACCATTATGTTGATCTCCTCAGCCCTAAGAGATAATAAAGAAGGCTATATAAAATGTACGTTGGTGCTCGGAAAGTATGGTCGGCTGCTAGTCATGGCCCTCCAGTTTGGGTCGTGACAAACATGGACATGGATGCCCTCATGAACAGTTCTTGCCCTCATGAACAGTTCTTCGTCCTTTTTCCTTTCTCACAGTGGAGCTTATTAGGTGACAAAAATGTAAAGACCAAAGACTTTTTGGGCTAATGTTTTTAGCGGGCATTATATTATTGGATAATTAGAGTTATTAGTATTTGGTATGTATATAGGTTATGCCGTAATGGGCTATGTCTAACTGGTAGGGCTAAATATAAGGTACAAAATTTCAGATTTTTGGATATCCGAAATTTTGAAGTCCCAAATCCAAAACCAATCCAAAATCCAAAATTTTTTAAAATAAAATCCGTACTCCAATCCATAATCCAAAAATTCAAAAAATTTGAATTTCGTTTTAAATTTCGGGTTTGCCCAAACTATGCCCACTCCTAGACTCAAGTCTAGGCTCAAACACATAAAGGGGAGAAGGGAGTAGGAATTGATTGAGCTAGGGGTTCAAAGAACCCAGTTCAACTAATAAAGGAAAGGATTTGATTTAAAATGTTTTCTAAGGTAACAGGGGCAAATACACAGTAGTTTATTTAAGGAAATAGTTCTGTAGTACACGGTTTGGATCAAACAAGGAAAGATAATCAATCAACAACCAGTAAAGTCAGGGTTTGAGTCTTTGTACGAATGAATCCAACCAAGAAAGGTGAAGAGGAACTTAATTTAAAGAAAATCAACAACACTCAATTCGACCCCTTTTAAAAGGGGACTCTGAATCAATCACAGGTTGGCCAGGGGCCTTTTGTAAGAAGAGAATTTATCATATAAAGAGCATACAGACATGTGAGAAAATAGAGAGTCGCGTAAAACTAGAAAGAAATCAGAGTACCCAAGAAGGCTAGGTTCACAGACTCAGAATGAGTCTGAAAGAGAGTCGGGGTTCTGAATGGAACCCTAGTCCAAATACAAAGTCAAGCTTGCCAACCTCCCCCCCCCCCCCCCTCCCAAATACTAGGGTTTCTGACTCGAGTCAGATGCATAGACGAGAAAACAACAAATAGAACAGGCTTAGTAGTCTCTTTTAGAGACTTTGAGAAAACAAAGAGAGAGAACGTCAAGTTTGAAACATAGGGAATACATTTAGGCAAAGCGTGTCACTCAAACAAGTTCAGAAAAGAAAAGCGATATAGGTTTAGGAAAACAGTGGATGAAACATGCTTAGGTTCAATCAAAGTCCAGTAAAGGCAAGCAAAGAGCAAATGCTCAACAAAAATACAGTAGAGGGACATACGAGATAGACATGTAAAGCATGCTAATAGGACCCAATAGAAGAAAGAACAGAGCCAAAACAAAGGTACATTCATAACACGACAAACATAAGAATACAAGATAAAAACTCATAAAAACATGGCATATATAGATTCACACAAAGAAAAGAAGAAGAAGAGACAGAAGTCATTTTGAGATTTTTCAGAAACCTTAAATCGAAAACAAACTAATTTTAAAGGAAAACTGGGGAAAAAGCTTAAAACGTTGAATATAGTACAGATTCATCACAAATCTAGGTAAATAAAAGAGGAATGAACCTCGAATAGCTTTAGGGTTTCTCAGAAACCCTAGAAATGAAAAGGCTTGGAAGAGGTCTGATCAGAGTCAGAGATGGCCATGGCTAGGCTCCTAGAGCTCGAATATGCTGGAACATGGCTGGAGAGGCAATAGAACCACATATCTGTAGAGGAACTGAACAGATGCCATCGAGGCCAGACCTCGAAATCTCGAACATCCATGGTTTGGGGGTGAAAGAAGGTGAGCACGGGCCTTCCATGGCCCGAGAAGCCAAGGACTCCGGCGAGATCGATCGGAGAAGACGAGGGAGGCGATTAGGGTTTGAGTGTTTGAGAGCGTTTAAGAGACAAGAGAGTTAGAAGGCGGATGCCGAAGAGAAATGCGGATTAGGGTTAGGTTATGTGGAATTAAAAAGAAAAGAATCATTTGTGGTTGTTGATCAGAAGGATCAAGGGCTTGGATTTAAGAGAATCCAGAGCGGGTTTAGTAATTAGGTCAGGGGTCAGGTGAGAAATCAAATTTGGTCGTTTTGATTTGAGGGAGGATTGGGCCAAATTAAGGCTAGATTTGAAATGGAATTGGGGTTATAATTGGAATGAATTGGGGCTAAAACTTAAATAGCCAGTTTTTCTCCTATTATTTTATAAAAATAGTAAAAAATATTTTTAAAGCAAAGTAAAGGAACTAAGTCAACTAATACTATATAAGTATTAATTTAAAAATATTGGGATTAATTTTGTAACTGTAAAATACTATTAAATCTTTAAAAGGTTAATATTGTAATTATATGCAATTTGGCTTTAAAATATCGAACGAGTTTGGAAAAATGTGCAAAAATCCTGCCGGATATATTTTAGTATAAATATGAGTTTAAAATAAATTGTTCTCCAAAATGGCAAGCATTGGAAATAATTATTAGATTTTTATGGTGTAAAAATAGGCCATAAATTGGTTTAAAAATCATTAAAAAAAGCCAAAACCTTTTGGTGTACTTATATTGCACATATATGTTATTTTGGAAGTGATTTGGATATAAAAATACATAGAGAAAAATTGAGTATCAACACACACTTTTCTTTCTTACCAGCAAACCAAAGCTTTGAGGTTTATTAATGAACATGAAGAATCTATGTTAAATTTTATTAGCCTATGTCAAGATCATGTTTTAGAGCTTAAGTTCAAACATATGGACTTATTTTTAAGAAGCTCAAGAAATCCATGAAGCTCAAAATTGATTTCAATAAGCCAAGATTCTTTCCTTTTTAGAATTGGATTTATTGTTTCTTTACAATAAAGGATTTCTTGTTTCTTTTTATTGGTAGGTTTAGACTTTCTTTATTGTTTATCTTTTAGAATAAGCATTTTTCCTTTTGTAGGATTTAAGTTTTTTTCCTTGTAGAGTAGGGATTATATTTTCCTTATCTTTAGCTATTTGATTTTCTTATTATAATAGAAATTGTAGCCATCAAAGAAGAGACCATAGACCTATATAAAGGGTTCTCCTACTTTGTAGAAGGAATTCACGTTTTTTAGATTTGTCCTAATTTGCAACAGAATATTCTTCTCTATTTTATCTTCTTTATCCTTATTTTTGTTTCAAGCATGATTGTAATAATCTTTATCGGTATTATCAAATTTAAAGTGTGGCTCAAAACATGTTGAGTGTTTCACCTCGCTTAGCGTGCGTTTTATTGTTGTCATCAAGGCTCTAAGGCATACTTTCCTTGTAAATGAGTGTAATCCTAAAAAGGCAACATAAGCAATTGATATTTTACTTTATCGTAAATTTTCTTCAATCTTTGTCCTTATATTTGGTATTCATGCTTATTGATATTAGTCTTGGACTACACTTACATATTTATAGTTTTTTCTCTATTTGTGACATTCTTCATTAAAGCCTACACTTTATTTGCACTTAAAGCCCTAATAAACTGTAGAGCTTTTTTTATGCTTTTCGCCTTTAAAAGCACTGATTTTTATCTTATTTTCAATTGCGTCTTTATCACATTAATTGATTCCAAATGGTGATTTTAGGAACTTATTAGTTCTTGATCATTCAAGAATATTTTTCTTCATCTTAATTCGTTCGTTTAATAACTTATAATCATAACTTTCACTGAACAGGTATAACCTCAATATTTACTTGTTTTGCATGAATAAATAGTCTTTCTTGTAGTTCAGATCGTCATTGTTCACCTCATTTTTGAATCATCGATTTCGAGTCCTAAATCTTGAGATACAGTGTTTCTTGAAATCAACCCATAAATCACATTTTCGTTTCAAGATCTTGATCCTGGTCGATTAGTTCTTTGTTAACTCGAAGAATCGCATAAGTTTGATATTAGAGCTATAATCTAGAGGTACAGGTTAATGAATTTATCTAGGCCAAGATCAAATTTTAGATATCAAGTTTAATCATACGAACTTATTTTTAAGAAGCGCAAGAAGTCCAAGAAGATCCATATTGATTTCAAGAATCCAAAATTCTTTCCTTCTTAAAATAGGAATTATTATTTCTTTGCAAGAACGGATTTCTTATTTCTTTTTCTTAGTAATTTTAGTTTATTTTCTTTGTAGAATAGGGATTCCTTGTCTTTAGCTAGTTCATTTCCTTATTAGAATAGAAATTGTAGTAACCAAAGAAGAGACATATGCTGATATAAAGGGTTCTCATGTCTTGTAGAAGGAATTCATATTTTTGAGATTTGCCCTAATTTTCAATAGAGTATTTTTCTCTATTTTGTTTTCTTTATCCTTGTGGTTTCAAGCAACATGGTGCTAGTCCTTATTTTTTTATATTATGTGTGTTGTTTTATTATCACGTTAATTGATTTCAAGTGGTGACTTTAGGAACTTTTTAGTTCTTGATCATTCAAGAACACATTTCTTGATCTAAATTTGTTTGTATAATATCCTAGAATCATCTTTCATTGAACCGGTACAACCTCAATGTTTATTTATTTTGAACGAATAAATAGTCTTTCTTATTGTTCAGATCGTCATCATTCTTCTCCTTTTTGAATCAACAGATTCCAAGTCCTAAAACTTGAGATAAGCTGTTTCTTGAAATCAGCCCATAAAACCGCCTTTTCGTTTCAAGATCTTAAAATAATCTCAAGCTCTCAATGCTAACTTATTTTCATCTTTTGAACAATACTTGGAATGATTTTTCTATATTATGGCTTTTTGGGTTGGGTTCCTTGAGTTCTTATTTTACGGTGCACAAGACTATAGCTCCTTGTACCTAAGGAGAAAGGAAATATCTATTACTCTTGTTGTAGTTCCATGTGTTATTATAATAGCTTGAGGAGATGCGTATAGTCCTTCAAATATCAGCTCTTTTACCTCACTAAACTTCTAAGTACCTCAATCATCAAAGAAACAACATAATACCCAACACCAAGAATGGCATATTATAATGGTATTGATGAATGAATTTTACCTTTGTAACTTGCAATAAACAATGAGAAGTAGCTTTTTGAAAGAGTTTATACTGGTTTCCAATGCTAACGGAAGTCCTGGTACTATGCTTCTTATTTAGCTTCTACAACAAAACAATCTCAAGCTCCATAAACTTGTCATATAAAAGAAAAAAAACCCAGCCTTTGTGCTGCAATTGTCATTCAAGAAATGTCAATACTTGATTATTCAATTAGAACAGAAGGAAGAATGAAAATGTGAATGGAGACGCGCAATTGATCGTTATGAACAAGTAAAGTTGGGTTCTTTTTATCTTTCTAAGCTATTGTGTTTTTTTCCTGTCATTGGACATTTTCAATTTATATTGAGCATTATGTTGTTCAGCCGCACATTCATGGCAATAATTGGTGGTTTCATTGCCAATATTCTCGGACTTACTAGCTTGACTGGCTTTGTCTTTTATTTCCTTGTCATGGCAATAACTTCGATAGTTTTCAATCCTCTCCTAGTGTGACGGCTGGAACAGAATTATACTTGATAGATTTTTTGGCGGGCGGCTACCTCTTCAATTCGATACTTCTAATAAGATGTCTTCTTTGTGTATTTCGTTTGTTCTAATACTTGATTAAGAAGTAATTCATTTGATGCTTTCCCGGGGTGGGAGAAAATATTGCAAAATTCACTTTCTTTTCATAATCATAATCTTTTTGAAAAGCCCTAATTAATTTACTTTACCCTTCCTCATTTTTTCTCCCTTGTAATCTTTTTGGAAATTTTTCTCATTCATTTTTCCGGGTATTAATTCTTCTCTAATATTTTCAACTTTTATTTTTTCAAATTTCTATTGCAGTTAAATATCTATTGGATCATATTATATGTATACCAATGATATATTATTGTTTAAAATCATGTTTATCAGTATTCATACAGATCTTCTTTAATTATTTGGGGAGATGGGATCGATTTCTATCTTGGTATCCTATGTTGTACCTTTTTGTTTTGAGGTAGTATCCAGCATAAAAATTTCACAAAAATTTTAATGCTTGATTGTTGAGGATAATTTGCTATATTTGCATGACAATTTGAAATTTAAATTTAGCTTCATATGCTTAATTTGACATTGACTTGACATTTATGTTCTTTGCAATCATTCGTTCTCTTCTAGATGTATCCTAATATGTTATAATCTTTCAATAAATAGATTTATGAATTATTTTGTTCCCTCTTGATAAAACTATCTGAAGGTATTCGGCTTATCATCTCCACCCCAAAGATGTATGTCTTTTGCCAATATTCTCAAGTTTTACTCTAAGTAACAAGATAGGGTGTAGAGATGAGTATGCAGATGTTATCAGGTTATAGTTGGGAATAAGTTATCCTCTAGCTCCCTTCCTCTGCCCTAGGAAATAACCATATTCTATCTTTTACATTTGTCTCTTGGACAAATTCTTTTGGACAAGTTTAGTTGAGAAAAGAATTGTTGGAAACAAGAACATAACTGAATATTTTGTTAACATTTATAGTGCTATCAAATGTTTTTCATACAGAATTATTTCTTAACCGACTAAATTAAAAAACAAAAAAAGGAGAGAGGTCGTAGCGGTGCCAATATTTTTATTGCATTTCTAGTGTGATTTTTATGTATCATTACCATATCATCCCTTGCATGGTGTTATATCGTATATGCATTCTCCTTGGACATGCAAAAGATTCGCATATGGCATTGTGCATATATTCTGAGGATCCTTTCCCGTGCGAGATGAAGACATTTGCTATCCCAAGAAGATGCAAAAACATTTTCAAGTTCAAAGTGGTGGGTATTTAAAGTTTGAACTCATGATATTTTCGTTCTATTAAGCTTGTAAGAAAGCTTTTAGAGTTGGGAGTAATTGAATATTTGATCTTGAGAAAAGTTTTTGGTTAGGTAATTTATATTCAGAGTTTGAAAGCTCTAGTAATTGCATAAGCAGTTGATCATTCCATATCACTGTTGAATGACATAGTTGAACATTTTCTTTCTATTTGACCTCTATCGGCCTTGTTTTACTTCTAAGAACAAGAATATACTGCTTGTCTGGGAAATCAAGAACATGTTACGGAAAATAGTGGGATCAAAGTCTAGCATATTGTTAGCAATTTCAATGTTGCCAAAGACCAGGTTACTCACCTAACATGATGGATCAGGAACTCCAAAACTAGTATCTGGAGCTTTAAGAGCAATAACAGTTTTATCCTATGAAAAATTTCACAAACACTTTAGAGAACAGACACACCATCACAAATCAAAGATGTAAGAAGGATGTTGCATACCCTAAAAGAAGGCAAGCTCATGATCTCTTCGTCAGTTATGTAACGACCCGATCGGTCACTTTGAGCTTTTGCACTTTAATCCTCAGTTCTCGGGCACAACTTTCCCCGTGTAATGTATATGACTGATATATATTGTTGGTTTTAGGTTTTCAACAAAATCAGAATGAATTCGAAAGAAGAGTCTAAGTTGAAAGCTTTGAATTTGAAATGTTTACTAAGAGTTGAATTATTTGTGTACGAGCTCAGATCGGAGTTTTTATGATTTGGTTAGCTTTGTCATGTGATTTATGACTTAGGAGCGCGATCGGAATGTATTTGGAAGTCCGCGGAAGGATTTGGCTTGAATTGGCAAAGTTAGTATTTTGGCGAATTCCTGTTGACAGGTGAGATTTTGATCCGAGGGTCGGAATGGAATTCCGAGAACTGCTGTATCTTTTTTATGTCATTTGTGATGTGTGTAAAAAATTTCAGATGGACGTCATTTGGTCGATTTTTTGATCAAAAGTGTATTTCAAAAGTACTTGAAAACTTAGGCTTGAATTCGTTGAATTTTGAGTAAGTTGACGTTGTTTGAGGTATTTTGATGATTGGAACAAGTTTGAATGAGGTTTTAGGGCGTTTTATTGGTGTTTTTGTTTGAGGTCCCGGGAGTCTCGGGTGAGTTTCGGATGGTCAATCGGAACATTTTTGGTATTTTGGAGTTTGCAGATTTTCATGTCAGCTCTTGCAGAAGAAATGGTCTCCACGATCGCATGAAGTCCCTCACGATCGTGTAGGGGGATTTTTCATTGGCCCTAGCTTTCTCTTCGTGTTCGCAGTTATAGGTTCACATTTGCATAGTTTTGGAGGTGGAAGCTTTACAATCGCGGTGGTGTGTGCCTATTCACGTATAAGGATTTGGGGGGCCAGCGGATTTGTTCTTCGCGTTCGCGTAGGCTTGGGAAAATGAGAAACGCGTTCGCGGAGGGAGCATCGCATTCGCATTGAGTATTTTTGAAGCCTAGGATTTTTGTGCTTCGCGATCGCGAAGAAGGATTTGGAGTGCTGGGAAAAATGTTTTTAAGTCACCTTATCCGCGATTTTGGGTCAATTTTCACCCATGGCTGCTCGTTTTTGGAGATTTTTGGAGTAAGTGAAAGGGGGAATCAGGAGGAATCAACTTGAGGTAAGAACCATGGTCTTAAAACTCCATTTTACTGTGAAATCCACCTAGACATTCATAGAAACTAAGCATAAAATTTAAAGAACTAGGGCTTGAGAAATTAGACTTTTGGTTTGGGATTTGAAAGGCCATTTTGGGTCGGATTTGAGAATTTTTGATATGTATGAACTCGTGGGAAGATAAGGAATCTAATGATGTGAAATTTTTGAGTTTTGAGAAGTGGGACCGGGGCTCAAGTTTGGCTAATTTCGGGAATTTTAATATTTTTCGATTGTTTTTGCTTGGGCTTTGGTCCCTTAGCATATTTTGATGTATTCATTGTGATTTTTGAATTGATTCGATGCGTGTGGAGGCCGATTTGAGGGGCAAAAGCTTCGTGAGCTAGAGATTTTGCCGGTTCGAGGTGAGTAGTGATTGTAAATGATATCCTGAGGGTTTGAAACCTCAGACTGCACATCGTAGTGCTATATTAAGGTGAGACACACGCTAGATAACGAGCGTGGGGTCTTTTACTATTGGAGATTGTGACTTGGTCCGTCCCAATTGAAGATTTTACCAGTATTTGACTGAAACTTATTTGTTATCATCATGACTTAGACTGGTTGCTATACTTGGGCTTCGTGCCAACTATTTGAAACCTTCGGGGATTTTTACCACTATTTCTTCACTGTTTTGGCTTATTATTTGAACTCGGTCCTGTTGATATCTACTGTTTTACAAACTCAACCACTTTTACTCAGATTTGAAACTCATATGATATCTCTAAATGATGTTTTGGGCTGAGAACTACTCTTTTACTAATACCGGAGGAGCTTGTGATGATTTTCAAACTGAGTGAGGCCGAGGGCCATATGTGAGGATATGTTGAGTGATATGAGGCCAAGGGCCTGATATACTTCATATGCCACGAGGTAGCTTGAGTGATGTGAGGCCGAGTGCTGAGTGATGAGGCTATGAGGTGGCTTGATATTTGCGCTTCGACCGTAAGGGGCCCCTCTCGGAGTCTACACACTCAGAGTGAGCGCCGCCGATGATATACGGATCGGGCTGCACTCCGCAATGAGATGTGGATCAGGCTACATGTCATAACGGTTACTATAGGATACTATTCAGATAGTGATCTGAGAGAGAGCCTGAGGGGCTGGTACGATTTTGAGATATTGCCCGATGGGCAAACTTTTATGTGCTCATCTTGCAAATTTAATTATTGTTTTACCTGTTATATTATGGCATTTGTGCCCGAGGGGTGGATTTTCTGTTCTTATCGGCACTAACTACTTTGAAATCATTTTTTAACTGTTGAAAAGATCATTTCAAAAGAGGTTTAAACTGAGTCAAGATATTTCTAATGATTTCACAGCTTCACCGTTTTCTCAAAGGATTGTACATTGTTTCTATATTGCATGTTGGTTGCTTTACGTGATTTCTTATTGCTCAGTTGTTATACACCTTTATTGCTCACTGAGTTGGAGTACTCACTTTACTCGGTGCATCTCGTGTGCATATGTATGTATTTATTCACCCGGTAGCAGGTTTTAGCTTATTGGAGGAAGAGTGATAAGAGTTTAGCGAGGTGACTGCCAGCGTTCGCAACATCGCTTCTCTCTCTTTTGTTCATTATTCCTATTCTGTATATTTTTAGACCTTGTAGAATTGTATTCACACTCTAATAGATGCTCGTGACTTGTGACACCTCAATTTGGGCTGTGTTGGGTTGTACTTTCACGAATTAATGTCATTAAATCATATTTAAACTGCTTATGAACTGTTTACTACTTAAAAGAGGTGTTCAGTAATAGTATGGTTGGCCTTGTCTTCCCGAGAGGCGCCATCTCGACCGGAGCGGGGTTTGGGTCATGAGAATTTGGTATAAGAGCCTAGTTAAATAGGTCTCATGAGTCATGAGCGGGTTTAGTAGTGTCTCATGGATCAGTACGGAGATATTTATATTTATCCTCGAGAGGCTGCAAAACCTTTAGGAAAACTTCACATTCTTGAATTCTTATTGTTCGTCCTTGATTCAGCTCGAAAATAACTCATTAAATTCCTTCCATGATTTTGCATGCGTGTATAAGTGCTCAATATCAGATGGACCTTGATAGCTGATGATTCTCCGATTGAGAGGCGAGATGTGATCTCTGTGAGTTAAAGTTGGGCCAGTCTAGAGTACTTGAGGACGGATTTTTTTCTATAGCTTGAGCACCGGGTGTTGATTGTGTGAGTAAGTGTGTTGAACTTATCTGTTTGGTATTGTCCCTATTAGAGTAAGTGTCGGGTGGATATCCATGATGAGTATGTTAGTACTGCGAGATGTATCCATGTAACTTGGAAGTGACGAGGAAGGTCTGATGAATGATAGATGAACTATTAAGTGTATGATTTCCATTGTGATTCGATGTGTAACTCCGAGTTATAGGCATATGAAGAATCGTTTCGTGCCTCCTAGCTAGGAGTGAAGTAAAAATTTCATACTGCGGTATGAGTTCGGACTGAGGAAGACTAAGTGTCTGTGCGATGTGTATGTCGGTGGAAGGTATAAGGAAATGTTATATTGAGGCGAAGCAGGTGGGTTATCTCCTGTTGAGTGTTGTGAAGTGGTGTGATCCTTATGTGTATGTTAAAATCTCATGTGTAATTGAAAGGTACGCGTTGAAATTTGAAATTTTGGGTCGCTTAAGAAAGTGGGCTTAACTATTGCGGGGATGAATGCAAGATTTGCAGAAGATTTACAGTATTAGATGATCTGTGTTTTCATAAACTTATAAATGATTTGAGTTTATCTTACAATGGTATTGTGGCATCAATAGAGTAAAAGTGTTATGCGTTATTGGGTGTATCTTGATCTATGGCTTCGAACCAAGTGGGGGAGTCTGCTGTGAGCAGATAATTGCACAGTAAGGTGCTATGTTTGTTCCAGTTTGGGGAGCACGAGCGAATTAGTTGTGGCTAGAGTAAAGGGAATTTTTGAAAAATGTTATATTATGCTTCATATGGTATGAGAATCACGGAATCTCTAGAGTTGCTGCTGGTAAGAATGCTCGGTGCATAAAGAAGGAAATTGCTTGGTTGTATTGGGATGAGGATTTCATTCTGCAGTATCAGACTGCCAATGAGGCACGGGTGGTTCCGTTCATTAGGTCAGATAAATTGCAGTTTGAGTAAGAGTGAATGACTTGCGAAGATGGCTCTAGCATGTTCAAGATTCTACATAGAACAATAAGGTATTTCAAAGTTGCATGTGTGGTTTGAAACGATGTTTATATTGGAAGAGGTCCAGATTTGTGGTGTTTCTACGTTAATTTTGGGATTCTATGTATGGAAAGTAAAGGTAATGGATTTAGATTTATATGAAGTTCTAGCGAGTAAAGTATTCTAGAATGTGGTGTTTCGGGGAATATTTAAGGGAGTATTCAGCGGTTTATGGGTTTCGGACAGTGTGGTTTCAATCTCGTGTCTCGTGTGGTAAGCCTGGGTTGAGAAATTGTTGTGCTACAGCAAGGGGAAATATCAAGTTGAAGACAAATCAGAAGAATTTTAGATAGATGGAATAGCTTGATAGTAGACAGGATCGGCATGGTAAGGATATAATTAATTCTTTATGTGTGTTTGAGGTAATGAGTTTGCACAAGTATTTTACAATAATGCTTTGGGGTTCTGACGACTTGCTTAGCTTGGTCGAGTTAGAAGGATCCAGTCCTGGCAGTTTAGTTTGTACAAATGGAATTGGGAGAGTTCTTATTGATTTCTACCGTGGTTGGAGAGGTGCATTTTCTGCGAATGTGAAAGGCATGGGATGTTTAATTATTTTCTTCTAGATGGGATCAATGGAAGGCTAGATAAGTTACAGTTCAGTTCTGAAAGGGAGTTCATAAAACTCTTAAACAGCGGGTAGCCTTAGATAGCTAGGGTAATGATATTTCTAATTGGAAGTGATTTGACGATAGTATATGTTCAGAAAAAGGGCAATGTGATTAAGTTGATGGCGCTTCGGTAGTATTGCAACACTTTCTTGTTAGATCGACTGGTGATATTCGGGTATACTTTGTGGCGCAGAAATTTTTTAGAGTATCTATTGTTGAATGATGGGGTATTTAAGGTGTGGTATTCTTTCGGACAGCAAATTGGGATCAGGTACGATGATTTGTGTGCTATATGGAGTTGGAGACTGGGAGTTCTCTTGTGCAGGCTATGTTGCTGGTGTGGATCATGTGTATCGGCACCGTTTAGCGGCTATCGGATTTGGAGGCTCGAGTGGATCTTTCTTTGCTGGTATGTTAGATTTTAGATGCGATGTTGGAGTTCAGACTAGTTTTCTCACTGTTGGGTTATTCTGGACTATTACGCCATGGGCTATACCGGAGATGTCGCGGGTTGAGTGGAGATGTGTGTTGGATTATGTTCAAGTAGAGTGTGTTATATTTCAAGGACTCAGCGGATGGCTAGGGAGGACTGTTTTTCTTAATTGGGCCTTCGTGATGGATGTCAGTGCAGAAGTTTCTACCATTGATCCAGTTCCTGTATTGAAGTACTTTCAGATGTGTATCTTGTGGCCAGGCATGTCGTCGGGTGAGGTTGTGGATTTTGGTATGATTTTGGTGTCGGTTGTCGTATCGTATGGCTTCGGCAGGAGTTATAGTAATGGAAGGAGTGGCTTTAGGCTTCCTTGGTAAGGAGTTCGATGTCAGGACAATGTAGATGCGTGTTCTAGCTTGAGTCGACTTGGTTGGCCCCTAACTGTATTATTGAGAGATAGGTTGATTTGGCCGTTGTTGAGCTTATTAGTGATCTGGAGAGATCTATGAGTTGTTTTTCTGTGTGGCGGGGTGTTATGATTTGTTGGTTATGGGCATGTATGGTGCGGTCCTATTGGAGGTTCATAGTGGAAGTCGAGCGGGATGAGTAATTGGGTGTTGCTCGGTGGATGGCGTATTAGCTATGTTCGATCGGGTTATATGTTACTTGTTTCGCCGTCGGTGTAATGATTTGTTTCGATTCCCAACATCAAATTGTGCATTGTTGTCAATTTCGAGCATAGTTACTTGAGGTGTCTCATATGGAGCACTGTTTGGATAGGATCGTGCATAGCAGCAAGGCTATGTGGAGATATGACCTTGTGGGTTGGGTATGTGTATTCTATTTCTATGATGTGATACGGGTTGTTAGCCTTGTGTTTGGTGTTACTAGTGAGTTTGAGGTGCATCTCTTGCATTTGAGTCATTTTCATAGTTTGAGTATGTTCGGACCGTTGCTTATTGGTGTGTGTATTATGCTAGTTATGGCTTAGGCCTCTACTGATGTGTCATGTAATCAGAGTGGTGTGTTGGATTGGAGGATATCGTTGGGATCACTAATGGATACGATCGAATTCGATTGCAGCATGTTGGAAGGTAAATATTGAGGTTCGACTCGAAAATTTTCTATGGTAATTGTTATAGGAGAAATGGGCTCATGAATGGTTGATCCAAGAAAAGGTTATGGTTTACTGCATATTGCATTCATCGTTGGCAGTATATGAAAGTGTTGGAATTAGACTTTAGCTAATAAGAGGCTTTCTATCGGTATTTGGTTGTTGTGGACAGCTATTGTGAATGGAAGTTACCGATGCATGTGTTTGAGCTATGTGGTCTATCATGTAATGGCACCGAGGTTGCAGAGATGGGTTATTACAGCTGGTTCGGGTTTATTCAGAGTATAGATGTGAGATATTGATCTTGCGGATGATTTTAGTAGTGGAAATGTGGTTCTATGGCTTATGGACTATGATGGATTGTGAAATTTCAGTTATATTGTGTTAACTAGCCTATGTGAGAAAGGGTGATGTGGGATCACCCCCGGAAATATGCAAGATAAGGTTATTCAGCGATTGGTTGGTTTTTAGAACAACTCCGAGTATATTCGAAGACAAACGTGTGTTTAAGTGGGGGAGGATATAACGACCCGACCGGTCGTTTTGAGCTTTTGCACATTAATCGCCAGTTCTCGGGTATGACTTGCCCCGTGTAATGTATGATGACTGATACATATCGTTGGTATGGATTTTCAGGAAAATCAGAATGAATTTTAAAGAAGAGTCTCAGTTGAAAGCATTAAATTTGAAATATTTGACCAAGAGTTGACTTATTTTTTTACAAGCTCGATTGGAGTTTTTATGGTTTGGTTAGCTTAGTCGGGTGATTTATGACTTAGGAGCGCAATCGAAATGCATTTTGGAAGTCCATGGAAGGATTTGGCTTGAATTGGAAAAGGTAGTATTTCGATGAATTCTATTTTGTTAGGTGTGATTTTGATCCTAGGGTTGGAATTCCAAGAGCTACTCTAGCTTCGTTATGTCATTTGTGATGTGTGTGAAAAATTCCAGGTCATTCGGACGACGTTTGGTCGGGTTTTTTATCGTATTTCGGAAGTTTTTGGAAACTTAGGTTTAAATTCGATGAATTTTGAGTAATTTGTTATTGTTTTAGGTGTTTTGATGATTGGAACAAGTTTGAATGAGGTTTTAGGGCGTGTTGGTGTTCTTGGTTGAGGTCCCGGGGGGGCTCGGGTAAGTTTTGGATGGTCAATCGGACAATTTTTGGTATTTTGGAGTTTGCAGATTTTCATCTCATCTGTTGCAGAAGAAATGGTCTTTGTGATCGCGTGAAGTCCCTTGCGATTGCGTAGAGGGATTTTGTGTTGGCCTAGGTTTGCTCTTCGCGTTCGCAGTTATAGGTTCGCGTTCGCATAGTTTTGGAGGTGGAAGCTTCGCGATCACGGTGTTGTGTACGCGTTCGCGTATAAGGATTATGGGGCCCAGTTGATTTGTTCTCCGCGTTCGCGTAGGCTGGTCCGCGTTCGCATAAGATTGGAAAAATAAACATTGCGCTCACAGAGGGAGCATCGCATTCGCATTGAGTATTCTTAAAGCCTGGGATTTTTGTGCTTCGCGATCACGTGACGTTGGTCGCGATCACGAAAAGGATTTAGAGTGTTGGGAAAAAAGTTTTTAAGTCAGCTTGTCCTTGATTATGGGTCTATTGTCACCCATGGCTGCTCGTTTTTTGGAGATTTTTTGAGGAAATGAAAGAGGGATTCAAGAGGAATCGACTTGAGGTAAGAATTTTGGTCTTAAAACCCGATGTTATTGTGAAATCCACCTAGACATTCATGGAAACTAAGCCTAAAAATTGAAGAACTAGGGCTTGAGAAATTTTACTTTTTATTAGGGATTTGAAAGGCTACTTGGGGTCGGATTTGAGAATTTTTGATATGTCTGAACTCGTGGGAAGATAAGGAATCTAATGATGAGAAAATTTCTGAGTTTCGAAAAGTGGGCACGGGGCTCGGGTTTGGCTAATTTCGGGAATTTTAATATTTTTTGATTGTTTTCGCTTGGGCTTTGTTCCCTTAGCATATTGTGATATATTCATTCTAATTTTTGGATAGATTCGATGCGTGTGGAGGCCGATTTGAGGGGCAAAGCTGTCGCGAGCTAGAGATTTCACCGGTTCGAGGTGAGTAATGATTGTAAATTATATCCTGAGGGTTTGAAACCTCAGACTGCACATCGTGGTGTTATATTGACTTGAGACACACGCTGGATGACGAGCGTGGGGTCTTCTACTACAGTGGATTGTGACTTGGTCCGTCCCGATTGATGATTTTGCCGCTTATTTGACTGAAACTTATTTATTATCATCATAACTTTGGTTGGTTGTCATATTTGGTCTTTGTGCCAACTATTTGAACCCTTCGGGAATTTTTACCACTATTTCCTCACTGTTTTGACTTATTATTTGAACTCGGTCCTGTTGATATCTACTGTTTTAAAAGCTCAATCACTTTTACTCAGATTTGAAACTCATGATATTTCTAAATGATGGTTTGGGCTGAGAACTACTGTTTTACTAATGCCCGAGGAGCTTATGATGATTTTCGGACGGAGTGAGGCCGAGGGCCATATATGAGGATATGCTAAGTGATATGAGGTCGAGGGCCTGAGATACTTTACATGCCACGAGGTAGCTTGAGTGATGTGAGGTCGAGTGCCTAGTGATATAAGGCTGAGTGCCGAGTGATGATGCCACGAGGTGGCTTGATATTTGCGCTTGGGCGTAAGGGGATCCTCCCGGAGTCTACACACCCTCAGTGAGCGTCGTCGACGATATATGGATCGGGCTGCACGCCGCAGCGAGATGTGGATCAGGCTGCACGCCGTAGCGGTTGCTATATGGTACTATTCTGAGAGTGACCTGAGAGAGAGAGCCCGAGGGCTGGTATTGTTTTGAGATATTGCCCGAGGGGCGAACTTTTATGTGTTCATCCTGCATATTTACTTGTCTTTTTACCTATTATACTATGGTATTTGTGCCCAAGGGGCGAATTTTCTATGCTTATCGGCACTAACTATTTTGAAATCATGCCGTAACTGTTGAAAAGATCATTTTCAAAAAAAGGTTAAACTGAGCCAAGATATTTCCAAAGATTTCACAGCTTTACTGTTTTCTCAAAGGATTGTACACTGCTTCTATACAGCATGTTGGTTGTTTTACGTGATTTCTTACGACTCAGTTGTTATTTACCTTTATCATTCACTGAGTTGGAGTACTCACTTTACTCGCTGCACCTCGTGTGCAGATGCAAGTATTTATACACGCGGTAGCGGATTTTGGCTTATTGGAGGCAGAGCTATAAGAGTTTAGCAAGGTGACTGCCAGCGTTCATAGTACCGCTTCTCTCTCTTTTGTTCATTGTTCCTTTAGCTTTCTAGCTTGTGCAGGCAGCTGGTGGAACTCCTCAAAAGTGCCAGAAATCTCCTCATCAATGGCATAATTAGCTAGGCTATCTGCCACAGCATTTCCTTCCCTGTACACATGAGAAAATCGAATTTGTTTATCCCTCAACAATGTAATAATTTTCCTGACTATTGTATCAACAGCCTAGGGTGCAGACACCTCTTGTATCATGATCAGTCTAGCAATGGTTGAATCAGTCTCAATCACCACATTTGTGAAGCCTTTATGCACACAGATTTCAGCAGCTTGCTGTATATTTTAGACCTTTGTGGAATTGTATTCACACTCTAATAGTCTTGTGACTTATGACACCCCGATTTGGGCTGTATTGGGTTGTACTTCCACTAATTAATGTCATTAAATTATGTTTAAACTGCTTATGAACTGTTTAACTACTTAAAAGAGGTGTTCAGTAATGGTGTAACTGGCATTGCCTTCACAAAAAGCGTCATCACGACTGGAGCGGGGTTTGGGTCATGAGACGTCAGAAGGAAGCTCCTGAAGAGTCGAACCAGATGACTGTAAGAAATTGATTACATTTTCAAAATAGAAAGAATTGCACAAAGAGAAAAGGGGCATACTTTTGACAATTCACACCAGATTCCAGGGTCCTTATTTGTTCTAGTTTTTCCCTGTAATGAAAATTGCTTTCATGCTTACATTCACAGAGTAAACAACTCAGAAACATTTCTCTCATTGATGACAAGTTGTTACCAAACCTTACGCAGTTATCAAGTCGCCAATCCTCTGCATTTAAATATTCAATCTCTCCCTGTCATTTAAATGGTTAAAGAATCAGAATGGAAGAATATACAGAACACCTCACTCCTTCCTGACAAAAGCTATTACTAGTAGTCAGGTGCTAACAAATATTTCTGCTTCATTATATTAGTATATTGTTTGATTCAAGCTCTAACTGATAAGCTTCTTAATATTTAGTGTTTTTGTTTGTACAACAGTTAGCCATCACATTAAGCAATTTATAAGCACCTTCAATCTAGATAATTGATCGTGATCTGGTTGACAGAAACCCTCCGTTAATTAAAGATAAATCCAGACGTCATTACCATGTAAGGTCATAGAAAACTGAGCCAAATGCACAAGTGTATTACTTCCAACATATTACAATAACAACATATACATAAAATTATTCTCAATCCAATTCCCTCAAGGACATTCGTGATCATGACATAAATTCTATGTATATGTTGTGTCTTATGTGTATTGTAACTCATCAATAAAATTTTAATTTCAGTTATAACTAGAGGAGTTAAATGTGCAATTTTCCCAATAGAACACTTTCTTCTTTATGAGAAGGAGAGCACTGAGGGGAGCTCTTTGAGAAAAAAATCAGCTCGCATTTTGCACATGACATTAAGCTCTTGTTTCGTGCAGCTGATCATGGGGAGACCAATCAATACTTAAATAGACACTGATAACAAAATATGATCTTTTGGCATAAAAGTTAAAAACATATATATAAGAGGTTTTCCCCATATTACAATAACAACGTGTGATGCAAACAGATTTCAATGTTATATCGATTTACAAGTCAAAAGGAGCAATTTTTTGTTTCATTCCTTCATGATAGAACCATAAGTCTCTACATTGTCAACTCCCCTCTGTGAATTTTTTTGTGAACTTCATAGATGAAATCATTATAGCCTATAGGACTGAAACCTCAATGCCATCTAGGGCTTCAATCCTCTCTATTATGTACATATTTTACTTTTGTTAATATAGCGAATCCAAAATTTGGGCGTTTTCTCCTAAAAATGAAATAAAATTGCCAAGCCTTAATCCTTTTTTGAAAGCATAAAGTGCACCATTATTTGTGTTGTGACTGGATTTTTGAAATATATCTTCACATAATTTCACGATCGATCTTACACATAAAGCATCACGTAGTGTATTATGAATGTTTTCTTTTCTAGATATAACAACAAGTACACGCCGATCATAAGCTAGTCGAGGGCTTACTTTTTACGTACAACGTCGGTTCTTAGCAGAGAAAAAAGAAAGAGTCAAGGGTAAAACTTAATTTAGGTTAAAAATAGCGCGAGCTAGCCTTTTCGGATTGGTAATTTAAAAATACCCAGCGTTTACAAAGTCATTGAAAAAACTGCAACACAGAAAGTTCCCGCATAATACACTAGAGATCGGTGCACCTGTGTATGAACTTCCAACATAATTATGTTGGAACTCCAACACACAGAAACTTCCAGCATAATATACTCGAGATTGGAGCACATATGTATGGACTTCCAGCATATTATGTTGGACCGGTATATTATGCTGGAACTCTAGTATATTGAACTCCAGTATAATGGAGTTCCAGTATATTATGCTGGAGTATTTTCTATGAAAAACGGAAAAATTTCGATTACTTTTGAAATTGTGACTATTTTTGAATGACTCATTGTAATTCTGGCTTTTTAATTTCTCCCTAATATACAATGCATCCACTTTTAGATCCTTAATTCTCTTTACTATGAATCATTTTTTACCTTTTTTTTCGTTAATATATTTTAGTTTGTACCAGAAGTAGTATGCAAATAAAAAGTAAAAAAGCTAACAATTCTACCAATTAAGAGAATTTTAACCAAGATTACTAAATACTAATTATCAGAGAGTACACTGTACAGGATGTTTCTAAAGAGTTTGCGTTTGACTCAAAAGATATTGAAATCTTTTTAGTCAAATCAATCGAAGATGAAAGGGTAAATCATAGTCAAACTTAATTAATTCCATACCGAGAAATTTTATAATGATCAAAGTGTAGGGGATAACGAAAATATCAAGAATCTCATTAAGATTCAATATTGCCTTCTTCCTCAAATCCAAATATATATATATCCCTTCACTCTCAGCGTCACTTGACGCGCTCGGGTCAGTGGTGCGTTGTGATCGTGACTCTAGGCATTACTCTTTTCGATTTGTCGGATATCTTGGAGAAGAAATGAAGTGGACTCTATTAACTTTCACTACCCGATTGGTAAAAAGGGGTCGTGGGCAACCTGGCCGTGGTGGTAAGATTTTGACCAATACAAATGGTCCCTCTGTCTGTTGGGGCCGTCCTTTGTCGGGATCAACGGATGGATCATGTTTCCAGCGTAGTCGAGAGGAATCTGACCCCCAACTTTCCGCTCCTTAGTCACGTTCTATGGATTTCTTGGCGGAGCGGAGGTGTTCTTTTGATATCGTGGATCGTTGCGATGGTTTCGGAATCAAAATGCCGGTTGGCAATGAAGCGTTGGTTCGTGGATACCACAATTATGACACACGTTCCTGGGAAACTGAAACATTTCGTGCCCTATCAGATTCAAATGGCGACTCTTGGATTTCGTGATCGAGAAATTCATGTCTCTTATAAATAGGGGAACTTGTCATTTGATTGATTCACTTCATCATTCGTTTGAGAGAGTTCTTCATATATCGATTTTTCTTATACCTCAAATTCTTGCTTACCTTCTTGTTCACCGAAACCTTTCATATGTTCTTCGTATTACTTATCTTGGAGAGTTTTCTACTAAAATGTCCAGTAATTCTTCTCGTTATAATCTCTCTAGCGCTAATTCGGTACCGGGGAGTTCTATTTAGATCACCGGAGAAGTGCATGTGGTGGAGGATGAGGAGATTCCTCAGTAGATGAGATTCTGCCTCGCCCCAGGAGGGATGCAATTGTATAGCGACCTGACTCGTTGTCTCCTGTATTCCCATCCCATATTCCCCATTATATGCCTATTCATGTTTCAATATGTATACTGGGAGAATTTGAGTCAATTCGGATCAAGTTTGGTAGGAAATGAGACAATTAGTCTCTTTAAGGAATGATTAGTTTGGAAAAGTCACCGGTCATTGACTTATAATTTAGAGGGCTCGAAATTGAATTCCGATGATTCAGTTAGTTTCGGGGGATGATTTAAGGCTTAGGAGCGCAAACAGAAATAATTTTGGAGCTCCGGTGAAGAAATTAGTCTATTTTGGAAAAGTTAGTATTTTGACAATTTCCGGTTGATAGGTGAAATTTTGATCCAGGAGTCGAAATGGAATTCCAACAAGTACAGTAACTTCGTTAGGTCATTTGGGACTTAGGAGTGTGTCCGAAATATTTTTGTGATGGCCGGTGTAGAATTAAGCTTGAATTGGCAAAGTTAATATTTTGGCGAATTCCGGTTGATATGTGAGATTTTTATCCGAGGGTCGGAATGGAATTCCGAGAGTTTCCGTAGCTTCGTTATATCATTTGGACTTGTCTGCAAAATTTGAGGTCATTCGTACTAGTTTTGACGTGTTTCCGCATCGGATGTGAAATTTGAAAAAATCCTTGGATTTGAGGCTCAAACCATTGATTTTGATGTTATTTTGGCAATTTGATCGCTCGAGCAAGTTCGTGTGATGTTTTAGAGTCAGTATGAAAATTTAGTTTGGAGCCCCGAGGGCTCGGGAGTGTTTCAGAGTGATTCCCGACTTAGAAAAATATACAGAAAAAATTCTGCTGTGAACAGTGCTGTGAACATTACCCATGAACAGTACCCGTGAACAGTACCCCCGAAATTTCTGGACATATTATTATTTTTCAAGAAAAACATCAGGGTAAGTGTTCTTGACTCAATTTTTGTTGTATAACTCGAATCTATTGTAAGTTTTGGTATTTAGTTTGAGAATTTTGTTTAAAAGGATAGAAAACCTCTTGGATAGAAATGATGATTTGAGGGGTCAAATGAACTCCGATTTTTGTAAAATGGATATGTATAGACTCGTGGCGAGATAAAAAATATCTTGACGTAAAATTTTTGTATTTCGAGACGTGGTCCGGGGCTCGGATTTTGCAAATTTTGTGAATTTTGATATTTTTCGAGTCTTTTCGATTGGGTTATGTTCCCTTAGCCTATTGTAACGTATTTGTTGTGGTTTTGGCCAGATTCGACCAACGAGAAAGGGCATTACGGAGTAGTATTTTGAAGGCTAGATGTGAGTAATAGATGTAAATGTTGTTCTGAGGGTTTGAAACCCCGACTTTCACATAGCAACGCTATATTGAGGCATGACACGCATTCCACGACGAGTGCGGGGTTGGATACTATTAGGGATTGTGACTTGGTCCATCCCGTGTGACGTTTATATTATACTGGTGATTGATACACATACCTTATTGATATTACTGGGCTTGATGCCATGTTTGGGGCCTTGTGCCGACTTGTAAAATCCTTCGAGGATTGATATTACTGCTTAGCATGATTTGCATATCATCTAACTTCAGTCCAAGGATTAAAATACTATTTTGCAAACTCGGCCATATTTCTAAGTTTTAAAAACTCAAATGATTTTTGAAATATTATTTCGGGCTCAGAACTACAGTTTTACAAATGCCCGTGGGGCTCATGATGTTTTCTGGACTGATTATGGGTGGCTCGGGCTGCGCGCCGCAGTAGTGACTTAAAATAGTGGTAACAATGGCACTGTGTGATGTGACTTAAAACATTATGGGTGGCTCGGGCTGCGCGCCGTAGCAGGAACTTGAAAAAATGGTAAAAATGGCACTATATGATGTAAATGGGTTAGGTAACAATGACTGACCAGGATTTGATTGATGCTACGAGATAGCTTGATATTGCGCTTGGGTTGTAGGAGCCCCTCCGGAGTCTGTACACACCCCCAGTGAGCGCCATCGACGTTAAATGATTATGGGTGGCTCGGGCTGCGTGCCACAGTGGGTACTAGATTGTACCATCATATGCATTGCATACATGCATTGTTGTTCAGCTGTTCAGTTATGTACATTGTTGGATATTTGGATTATATTTTACTTTGTGTATTTACTTTGTTTTCTTGTCTTCATACTGTATTTATTTTTATTACTCACTGATTTGGTAGTACTCGCTTTACTCCCTGCACCCCGTGTGCAGATCCAAGGCGGTATAAGGCACAATAGATCCAGTTAATCAGCGGATCCAGTGATTCGGGAGTATCAAGGAAGTTGCACGTCGTTCGCAGCACTGATTATTTCCCTCCTATCCTATCCTTTTTATTTCCACATCATCATATTTTGGATATACTATGTATTAGGGTGATATTTTGTATTCTAGAGGCTCATATTCGTGTAACCAGGTTCTAGTGGGATTCTGTTGTATATTTCGATAAATTCTTTAGTACTTTGATCATGACTTGAATTGATATTTCTTTTGCTATTTTGTCAAATTGGGTTAAGTGTTGAATAATGGTCGGGCTTGCCTAGTAGTGCGCGATTTGGGTCGTGACAAGTTGGTATCAGAGCCTAGGTTACTTGGTCTCGCAAGTCATGAGACGATTTAGTAGAGTCTCGCGGATCGGTACGGAGACGTCTGTGCTTATCCTCGGGAGGCTGCAGAACCATTAGGAAGAAAATTTCATATTCTTGGAATTCTTATCGTGCGACTTTGTTGATCCGAAAATTGAATTTTGTTTTTTATTCTCTCGCAGATGGAGAGAACACGCGCTAGTGGACAGGGCGGACGAACACCATTGCCACCTACTGAGGCCACCATAGGCTGTGGACACGGTCATGGTCGAGGTCGTGGTCGAGGTAGAGCCGCGGGGGCAGCATCGGTAGAACCACCAGTTGCCCTAGTTCAGGATCAGGCTCCAGCTGCAGAGACTCCAGCATCACCTGCTCAGGCACCAGTTGTGCCTATTATTATTACAGGTCTTCAGGAGGCCCTGGCCCAGATTTTGACAGTATGTACAGGCCCGGCTTAGGCAGTTTTAGCCACCACTGCAGCCACTTCACAGGCAGGGGGGAGGTAAACAGAACCCCACTGCTCGTACACCTGAGCCAGTAGTGCAGGGATTACAAACCCTAGAGGCACCACCAATACAGCAGCTTTCCCCAATTCAGTCGGTTGCACCAGTTCATGATAATATGGTTCCAGTTAAGCCAGACAATAAGCAGCATCGTCTTTAGCGATTCAGCAGACTTGGACCTCCTACTTTCAATGGTGCTCAGGGCGAGGATGCCCAAGGTTTTATTGACAAACGTAGACTTATGTTGAGTACAACAGGGATATAAGAAACTAGTGGTGTGTCCTTTACTACATTTCAGTTCTCAGGTACAGCCTTCACTTGGTGGGACGCATACGAGCGGCGAAGGCAGGTAGGTGAAGCGCCTTTGACATGGCAGGATTTCACCACTCTTTTTCTGGAGAAGTGGGTACCGCGATCTCAAAGAGAGGATCGGTGCTGTCAATTTAAGTATCTTCGTCAAGGAGATATGACTCTATCTCAGTATGAGGTGAGGTTTTCAGAGTTAGCTCGTTATGCTCCATGGATGGTCCCGACTGATCGGGAAAGGATTAGGAGGTTCGTGGATGGGCTCATTTATCCTATCCATATCCTGATGGCCCGAGAGAGGATTCTGAACCACACTTTTGAGGATGCAGTCGATATTGTCCGAGATATTGAGACAGATCGTCGGCAGGAGAGAGAGGAGCGGGAGGCCAAAAGACCACGTGGATCAAGTAGTTTAAGTGGTGCTCCGTCTAGGAATCAGTTTCAGCATAGCAGGGGTCGTTCTTATAGGCCTTATCAGTCGGCTCGTCCCGAGTATCTAGAGGCATCTTCAGGCCGTGGTCATCGGGGATTTCAGCAGGTTTAGTCTTCTTTGGGTGCCCTTCCAGCACAGAGTTCATTACTCCTTCAGTCCAGGGTTCTTCAGCACCGAGTACATCAGCTAGTCACTCTGGTGCGAGGGGTTCCCATCAGTCCCCTTATCCAGCATCGGTAGTTGTTACGACTGTGGAGAGTTTGGCCGTATAAAGAGGTATTGTCCTCGGCTTCGTGGTATTCAGTCTCAGTAGAGGGATCATCCCTTGTCTTCTGGTCTGGTTTCTTCTTCATCTGCCCCACCAGCTAGAGGAGGAGGCCAGACAGCCAAGGGTCGTCCTAGAGGGGGAGGTCGATCGGGCTATGGTCAGGCTCGGTTTTATGTTATCCCAGACATGACAGATGCTCTTGCGTTAGATGCTGTTATCACAGGTATTATCTCAGTCTGCCACACAGATGCCTCCGTATTATTTGATCTCGGTTCCACCTATTCTTATGTGTCTTCATATTTTGCTCGTCATTTGAGTATGCCCCAGGAGTCTCATGCTATACTTGTTCATGTGTCTACCCCGAAGGGCGATACTGTTATTGTGGACCGTATGTATTGGTCGTGTATTATGACTATTGGGGGTCTGGAGACCCGAGTTGATCTATTGTTGATGAGCATGGTAGATTTTGATATTATTCTGGGCATGGACTGGCTATCTGCATGTCACGCTACTATGGACTGTCATGCTAAGATAGTTACTTTGGTTATTACGGGTGTTCCGAGGATCGAGTGGTGTGGTATGACTGATTATGTTCCTAGCAGAGTAATTTCTTTCTTGAAAGCCCAGCGTACAGTTGGGAAAGGTTGTTTATCTTATTTGGCCTTCGTGCAGGATGTGGGAGCTGAGACTCCCAGTATTGATTCTATCCCAGTTGTGAAGGACTTTCCTGATGTATTTCATGCAGACCTACCAGGCATGCCACCGGACAGGGATATTGATTTTGGTATTGACTTGGTGTCGGGAACTAAGCCTATATATATTCTGCCATGTCGTATGGCACCAGTAGAGCTAAAAGAATTGAAGGAGCAACTTCAGGAACTCCTAGATAAGGGGTATATTCGGCTTAGTGTGTTTCCCCTGGGGTGCACCTGTTTTATTTGTGAAGAAGAAAGATGGCACAATGAGAATGTGCATGGATTATAGACAGTTAAATAAAGTAACAGTGATCCTTTGCTTCACATTGATGACTTATTTGATCAACTTCAGGGAGCGAGGGTATTTTCTAAGATTGATCTTCATTCGGGCTATCACCAGTTGAAAATCAGTGAGTCAGATATTCCCAAGACTGCTTTCAGGACTAGATATGGTCATTATGAATTTTTGGTTATGTCTTATGGGCTGACTAATGCCCTAGCAGCGTTCATGCATTTGATAAACAATGTATTTCAGCCTTATCTGGATGCATTTGTTATTGTATTCAATGATGATATCCTGGTGTATCGCAAAGCCATGAGGAGCATGCCCAGCATTTGCGTGTAGTGTTGCAGAGATTGAGAGGGAATAAGCTTTATGCAAAATTCTCCAAATGTGAATTTTCGCTAAGTTCTGTGGTATTTTTAGGACACATAGTGTCCAGCAAGGGTATATAGGTTGATCCAAGGAAGATAGAAGCAGTGCAGAGCTGCTCCAGACTGTCTTCAGTCACAGAGATTCAGAGTTTTCTTGAACTGAAAGGCTATTATCGCCGGTTTGTGGGGGTTTTTTTCTATTGCATCACCTTTGGCCAAGTTGACTCATAAAGGTTCTCTATTTGTATGATCCGACGAGTGTGAGGAGAGCTTTCAGAAGATCAAGGCACTTTTGACCACAGCTCCAGTGTTTGTGTTACCAGCAGTTACAGGTTAATATACGGTATATTGTGATGCTTCCAGAGTTGGGATTGGTTTTATGCTAATGCAGGAGGGTAGAGTTATTTGTTATGCTTCTCATTAGTTGAAGCTAATGCAGGAGGGTAGAGTTATTGCTTATGCTTCTCGTTAGTTGAAGCCCCATGAGAAGAACTACCATGTTCATGATTTAGAGTTGGCTGCTATAGTTCATGCCTTGAAAATTTCGAGGCACTATTTATATGGTGTATCTTGTGAGGTATTTACTTCATCACAGCCTTTAGCATTTATTTAAGCAAAAAGATCTTAATTTGAGGTAGCGAAGATGGCTTGAGTTAGTTAAAGACTATGATATTACCATTCTGTATCATCCGGGAAAGGCCAATGCGGTGGCCGATGCGTTGAGCCGTAAGGCAGTCAGTATGGGGAGTTTGGCTTACATCCCAGTTGGGGAGAGGCCTATTGCAGTTGATGTTCGTACCTTGGCCAATCAGTTGGTTCGGTTAGATATTTCTGAGCCTAGCCAGATATTGGCTAGTGTGGTTTCTCGATCTTCCTTATATGATCGCATCAGAGAGCACCAATTTGATGATCCGCATTTGCTTGTCCATAAGGACAGAGTTCGGCATGATGATGCCAACGATGTGACTATAGGTAATGATGGTGTATTAAGGATTCAAGGCCTTATTTGTGTGCCCGATGTTGATGGGATTAGAGATATAATTCTTGAGGAGGCCCATAGTTCACGATATTCCATCCATCCGGGTGCCGTGAAGATGTATCAGGACTTGAGGCAGCATTAATGGTGGAGGAGAATGAAGAAATACATTGTGGGATATGTAGCTCGGTGTCTCAACTGTCAGCAGGTAATATATGAGCATCAGAGACCGGGCGTTCTGCTTCAGCGGATGATTATTCCTGAATGGAAATGGGAGAGGGTCACTATGGATTTCGTGAGTGGCCTTCCTCAAACTTTGAAGAATTTCGATTCTATTTTGGTCATTGTGGATAGGCTGGCCAAGTCAGCGCATTTTATTCCAGTGTGTACCACATATTCTTCGGAGCGGCTGGCTAGGATCTTTATTCATGAGATTGTACGGTTGCATGGTGTTCCAGTTACTATTATTTCGGATAGAGGCATTCAGTTCACTTCTAAGTTTTGGAGGACTTTTCAGCACAAGTTGGGCACTCAGGTGGAGTTGAGTTCAGCATTTCATCCTCAGACGGACGGACAGTCCGAGCGTACTATTCAGATATTGGAGCATATGCTACGTGCTTGTGTGATTGATTTTGGAGGTTCTTGGGTTGAATTTTTACCGCTTGCAGAGTTTGCTTACAATAACAACTATCAGTACAGTATTCAAATGGCACCGTATGAGGCCTTATATGGGAGGCGGTGTAGATCTCCAGTTGGTTGGTTCAAGCCTGGCGAGGCCAGGTTGTTGGGGACATATTTGGTCTAGGATGCCTAAAAAAGGTGAAGGTGATTCAGGAAAGACTTCGCACAGCCCAGTCACGTCAGAAGAGTTATGCGGATCGGAAGGCCCAGGATGTTTTATTCATGACGGGTGAGAAGGTTTGCTGAAAGTTTCGCCCGTGAAGGGTGCTATGAGATTTGGAAAGAAAGGAAAGTTAAGCCAGCGATTTATTGGACCTTTTGAAATACTTAGGAAGGTTGGAGAGGTGGCTTATATACTTGCTTTGCCGCCTAGATATCGGGTGTTCATCCAGTATTCCATGTGTCTATGCTCCGGAAGTATGTTGGGAACCCGTCTTATATTTTAGATTTAAGTACACTGCAGTTAGATGAAAATTTGACCTGTGATGTGGAACTAATGGCTATTTTGGGTCGACGGGTTCGAAAATTAAGATCAAAAGATATATCATCAGTGAAAGTACAGTGGAGAGTTCGACCCGTGGATGAGGCTACTTGGGAGACCGAGCAGGAGATACGGAACAGATACCCACACCTATTTGAAAATCCAAGTATGTTTCTTAACTCGCTCGAGGACGAGCGTTGTTTTAGTTCGGGAGAATGTGACAACCTGACTCGTCGTCTCCTGTATTCCTATCCCGTATTCCCCTTTATATGCCTATTCATGTTTCAACATGTGTACTGGGAGAATTTGAGTCAATTCGGATCAAGTTTGATGGGAAATGAGACAATTAGTCTCTTTAAGGAAGGATTAGTTTGGAAAAGTCAACCGGTCGTTGACTTATAAGTTAGAGGATTCAGAATTGAATTTCGATGATTCGATTAGTTTCGGGGATGATTTAAAGCTTAGGAGCGCAAACAAAAATAATTTTGGAGGTTCTGTGAAGAAATTAGCTTATTTTGGCATAGTTGGTATTTTGGTAATTTTCGGTTGATAGGTAAGATTTTGATCCGGGAGTCGGAATGGAATTATGAAAGTTCCAGTAGTTTCCGTAGGTGATTTGGGACTTAGGAGTGTGTCCGGAATATTTTTTTGATGACCGGTGTAGAATTAAGCTCTAATTGACAAAGTTAGTATTTTGGCGAATTCCTGTTGATAGGTGAGATTTTGATCCGAGGGTCGTAATGGAATTTCGAGAGTTGTCGTAGCTTCGTTATATCATTTTGGACTTGTCTGCAAAATTTGAAGTCATTTCGACTAGTTTTGACGTGTTTCACCATCGGATGTGAAATTTGAAAGAATCCTTGGATTTAAGGCTCAAATCATTGATTTTGATGTTATTTTGGCAATTTGATCACTCGAGCATATTCGTGTCATGTATTAGAGTCAGTATGCATATTTGGTTTGGAGCCCCGAGGGCTCGGGAGTGTTTCAGAGTGATTCCGGACTTAGAAAAATATACAGAAATTGCAGAAAACTTCTGCTGTGAACAGTACCCGTGAACAGCGAATAGTGCCCGACGCGTGAACAGTGCCCCCAAAATTTCTGGATAGATTATTATTTTTCTGAAAATGGGAGTCATCCCATTTTTCATTTTTGGACCAAGGGAGCTCGGGTGAGGCAAATTTTCGAAAGATTTCTAAGGAAAACATCGGGGTAAGTTTTCTTGACTCAATTTTTGTTGTACAACTCGAATCTATTGTAAGTTTTGGTGTTTAGTTTGAGAATTTTGTTTAAAAAGGTAGAAAACCCTCTTGGATAGAAATGATGATTTGAGGGGTCAAATGAACTCCGATTTTTGTAAAATTGATATGTATAGACTCACCGCGAGATAAGGAATATTTTGATGTAAAAATTTCTGAATTTTGAGATGTGGGCCCAGGCTCGGGTTTTGCAAATTTAGTGAATTTCGATATTTTTTGAATCTTTTCGATTGGGTTATGTTCCCTTAGCCTATTGTAATTCGTTGTGGTTTTGGCCAAATTCGACCCACGAGGACGTTGATATGAGAGGAAAGGGCATTGCAGAGTAGTATTTGGCAGGCTAGAGGTGAGTAATAGATGTAAATATTGTTCTGAGGGTTTGAAACCCCGGACTTTCACATCGCAACGCTATATTGAGGCGTGACATGCATTCCACGACGAGTGCGGGGTCGGATACTATTGGGGATTGTGACTTGGTCTATCCCTTGTGATGTTTATACTATACTGGTGATTGATACACATACCTTATTGATATTACTGGGCTTGATGCCATAGGGGCCTTGTGCCGACTCGTAAAATCCTTCGATGGTTGATATTACTGCTTAGCCCGATTTGCATATCATCTAACTTCAGTCCAAGTTTTAAAATATTATTTTACAAACTCAGCCATATTTCTAAGTTTTGAAAACTCAAATGATATTTTAAATATTATTTCGGGCTCAAAACTACTCTTTTATAAATTTCGACGGAGCTCATGATGTTTTCTGGACTGATTGTGGGTGGCTCATGCTGCGCGCTGCAGCAGTGACTTAAAGCATTGGTAACAATGGCACTGTGTGTTGTGACTTGAAATTATGGGGGGCTCAGGCTGCTCGCCGCAACAGGAACTTGAAACAATGGTAAAAATGGCACTATATGATGTAAATGGGTCAGGTAACAATGACTGACCAGGATTCGATTGATGGCACGAGATGGCTTGATATTGCACTTGGGTTGTAGGAGCCCCTCCGAAGTCGGTACACACCCCTAGTGAGCGTTGTTGATGTTGAATGATTATGGGTGGCTCGGGCTGCGCACTGCAATGGGCACTAGATTGTATCATCATATGCATTGCATATATGCATTTGTATTTTAACTGTTGTTCAGTTGTTCAGTTATGTACATTGTTGGATATTTGGATTATAGCTTACTTTGTGTATTTACTGTGTTTCTTTATCTTCAGACTGTATTTATTTTTATTACTCACTGAGTTGGTAGTAGCACTTTACTCCCTGCACCCCGTGTGCAGATCCAGGGCGGTCTCAGGCACAGTAGATCCAGTTAATCAGCGGATCTAGTGATTCGGGAATATCAAGGTAGTTGTACTACATTAGCAGCACTGATTACTTCCCTCCTATCCTATCCTTTTTATTTCCACATCATCATACTTTGGACATACTATGTATTAGGGTGATATTCTAAAGGCTCATATTCGTGTCACCATGTCCTTGTGCGATTGTGTAGTATATTTTATTAAACTCTTCAGTACTTTGATCATGACTTGAATTGATATTTCTTCTGCTGTTTTGTCAAATTGGGTTATGTGTTGAATAATGGCCGAGCTTGCCTAGTAGTTTGCTGGGCGCCATCATGACCGAAGTTTGGGTCGTGACAGATTGACATTAGTTTCAGCGGTGGAGCGGAGCCGGAGCACATCGCTTCCGTTGTGAGAGAAATAGGGATTGTATATTTGAGGGAACGGTGGGAAATCCTCAATTTCATCGAGATATGGTCAGTGGAGGGGGACAACAGAGTTAACTTCGACCGCCCCAGATATTGTGTGTTCTACGCTTCCCCCTCCATTGTAGGGTACACACTGTCACACCACATTTTTCCTATATCCGGAAGGAGTATAAAGAATTTTTAATTAAAGGACAATCAAAACGGGATTGTTTATTAAGAGATTCAGAGTCGCCACTTGGGAGATTTACGGTGTCCCAAGTCACCGGTTCAAATCCTGAATCGAGGAAAAGTTTGAGTCTGTTTAACAGTCTGCGAACCAGAAATCCGGGTAAGGAATTCTGTTAACCCGGGAGAAAGTGTTAGGCATTCCCAAGTTCCGTCGTTCTAGCACGGTTGCTCAACTATTCTAATTGGCATGTTTTATCTTATTTTAAAGATATTTGAACCTATGTGCAATTTTAACTTTTTAACCGCTTTTATTTATTTAAAGGAAGATTTCAATGCCATCTAAAACACGGCTTTGGACCGCACCACATGAAATGCACCTGCAGTCCGAGACACGTTTTATTTAACGTTGTTAAGATTTAGATTTGGGTCACATAAAATGCACACCCAAGTTTAAGAAGGTAATTTTAGTTACGCGCCTAACGCAACTACGTGCTTTCAAATTTGCGATGGCCATAGAAAATTCACTAAATGGCACATCCCGATTTCTAAAACCAATTAGTGTACCATCCTCATAAATAACTTTACTCTCCAATTCAAGATAGAACTATTCAAAGCTAAAAGCCTTCAATATATATTACATGAATAGTGACTTTATTTTTAAATCAAAGGAACAAGGAGATTTTGAACCAACTCACTTATTAAAATGAAGTGAAGACCATGGAAATGCACTTTATTATCCTAGATCTAGTTGCAGAAATGCTACTTCAATGATTATGTTCATACAGCAAGTGGAGCCTACAAATGTTTAACACGAAACATGGAACGTTCCAATTTTAACAACACACCGACAAACTTATTCTCTGTCCATACGAAAAGGTTAAATGATTCTAACACCTAGGAATAAAATTAAAAAAAACATGGCAGTGGATACTAAAACACCAAAAGTTTGGACTAAAGAACCCTTCGCTAAAAGAAATAACTAAAGAGTGAATCAGATTGTAGGACTATTTTGACAAAGCACATGTTAGGTATTATCTAAATATATTGTATCTTGACCACAGAATACATTCAAAATCAAAACAATCAATTAACAACAATTTAATAGGAAATATCGATCAAAATAACATGTGATAGCATCACTGATAAGGATAGAGTCTTGGAAGCTTCAAGAAAGTCATTTACAAGATCTCAAGTTAAAAAAATTGCAGACGAAGGTTGCTGGACTTCAATGGGAAATCTATAGGTGAAGTGCTCTAACCCAAAGGAGAAAAATTGTCTAAGTTTTACAATGGGGCTCAAGCTGTAGTCCAAGATGAGGAGGATTGGATCACCCAAATCAGCCCTTGAAGTCCATCAAATGGGCTCAAAATGAGTTTAAAAGAGGTCCAAAAGGAAGTGTTACAAAAGGAGCCCAATTGGAGTCCAAACCAATTGCCCAAAATAGTTGTTTTAAGGCCCAAATATGCCCTAATGGGTCTTGGCCGCCCACTACCTAATTGTAATGACTTTGGATACCTTAGCAATCATCATACCTAATTGTAATGACTTTGAAAGTCTTAGCAATCATCCTACCTAATTGTAATGACTTTAGGTGCCTTAGCAATCACCCTCCCTAATTTTAAGGATTTTTATGCCTTAGTACTCTCCTATAAATAGGGAGTTCTTCTTATTCATAAGACACAAAATTATGATTAAGTATATCATACTTTGAGAGTTCTTTTGAACATTTGTTACTTGTGCTTTGAGATTTATCTTTCAACCTTTACTAGTTCATAGTTCAAGGTAATAAGATTTCTTCTCTTTTATGATATTTTGGATTTCATTGTGGTATACTTAGAAGGCGATTAATACTAGTTATTAATTGTTGTCTCAAGTTACTCGTAAAGCTGGTGAGAATCATCAACTTTATAATGTTTTAATAACGGCTCATGCTTTTTTAATGATCTTTTTTATGGTTATGCCGGCGATGATAGGTGGATCTGGTAATTGGTCTGTTTCGATTCTGATAGGTGCGCATGACATGGCATTTCCACGATTAAATAATATTTCATTCTGGTTGTTGCCTCCAAGTCTCTTGCTCCAATTAAGCTCAGCCTTAGTAGAACTGGTTAGCGGCACTGGATGGACGGTCTATCCGCCCTTAAAGTCAAGATACGAATCTATTGTTTTGATTTGCTTTTTAAGTAAAGGTGTTTGATTTCTTCTATAAATTAAGACGTTGTTACTTTGATCTTGTCAAGGCTATAGAACTTGCGTTCTTGGAAGTTCTAGGAATTCTTTCCCAAAATTTTCCCATATCCTTTATTTTCTTTCATCTATTTAATTCTAGTTGTTCATTTCCTTATTGTTATTGCTTCCGCACTTCTCAAATTCTTACTCTAGTTTGGATTCTCGACCTAGTTGTTATCAAGTGGTATCACAGCGGTTCTATCAAGTTTCGTTCTTGGTAAGTCTTGGGATTTCTTGAATACTAAGAGCAAAGAAAAGAAAACAAAACAAAAAAAATAGAAAAAAAATAGAAAAAAATGAAAATAAATTTTTTTGTAAAAAAATGCTTGCTCTCCAAAAAAAAAAATTCTTTGTATCTAATTTCTTTCCAAAAGTTAGCAAAGGAAACAAGAATAGTGGATCCTAGATTTTTCTTACTCATTCTAATCTACATATTTATATCTTTCCCTTTTTGTTCGCGTCTTGTTTCAACTAAGCCTAATAGTTCTAGGATTTGGTTTTTCTTTCATTAGTTCCCAAAAAAATCTGAATTTTACTACTAAGAACTTCATACAAGTTGGGTTTAACTATAAATATACAAAGTATTTTGTTCAAAGGTTATTCCGTGAGAAAAAAAAGAAGCTAATTTGTGTGATGCAGTTTGTTTTTTTTAAAGGATGTCACATACAGGTAGTGATGAGGAACGAAGGGTTCTCCAAGAACGTGAAATCAAAGTAAGAAATGATTTTACCTTGCAAGACTATGCATAAACAATTTGAAAGGTTGAATTTGTAACCCCAAGAAATGAGAGATACAATTGCCGATCAGAATGATACAATAGCTGAACTTAGGAGGAAAAATAATGTTAGACCCCAAGCTAGGAGAAATGTACCCCATGCTCCCATTGTAAATCAAGAAATTCTATAAATGATTTTAATGATATTGATTCTGATAGGGTGGGAAGATATAGGAGGGGACATAGAGGTAGAGTACAAGATGATAATATAAGTTGTATGAAGATGAAGATGCCATCTTTCAAGGGAACAAGGGATCCAGACTTGTATCTTGATTGGGAGAGAAAATTTGAAGCCATCTTTGACTGTCACAATTACTCTTAGTGTAAGAAGGTTAAACTTGTTGTTGTTGAGTTTTCTGATTATGCTGCTATTTGGTGGAAAAAACATACTAGGGATAGATTGCAAGAAGGATAAGCACCCGTTGCTACTTGGGCTGAGATGAAGAGGGTGATGAGGAAGAGATTCGTTCCATCACACTTTCAAAGAGAGCTACAACAACTCCTTCAAACATTGAAGCAAGCGTCTATGTCCGTGGATGAGTACTTTAAGGCTATGGATATAGCTATGATCCAAGCTAATTGTACATAGGAAGAAGAGGCTACAATGGCTAGGTTTTTAAATAGTTTAAATAAGGAAATAGCTGATGTAGTAGAATTATAACAATATGTAACAGTAGATGAGTTAATTGATTTGTGTGTAAAAGTATCAAAATAAAATAAAGCAGACTAGCTTGTGGAAAGGTCGGACAAGCACCGTCACCAAGAAGCCATGGTCAAATTATGAGATGAAGAGTTCTTCTAAACCTCAAGAAGACAAGGGTAAAGGTAAATTTGAGAAAAAAGAGGGAGGTAAAACCTTTAGCCCTAAACTTTTTACATCTTCTAGTTCTATTCAATGTCATAAATGTAAAGGAATGGGACATATAATGCATGAATGTCCAAGTAGAAGAAACATCATTCTTAGAGAAGATTTAGGATATGAGAGTGAAAAAAGTGAGGGAGAAGAAGAGGGAGAGGTGAGTGATGAAGATGATGTAGAACTACCTAGTGATGGAATGGTTGGGGTAGTTAGAAGGATTATGACTATCAATTTGAGAAGCAATAGTGAAGCACAAAGAGAGAATATTCCATACTAGGTGTGGGATAAAGGTAGTTGTGCTAATGTGGTGAGTTCATATTTTGTGGAAAATTGGGACTTGCATGCATGAAACACCCTACTCCCTACAGACTCTAATGGTTAAATGATAGTGGTGAATTAAAGGTGAACAAACAATGCATGATTTAATTTAATGTTGGTAGATGTGAGGATGATAGTCTTTGTGACATAGTACCTATACAAGCTTGTTATATATTACTCGGTCGTCCTTGGCAGTATGACAGGAATGTTTTTCATGGTGGAAGAAAGAACAGATATTCTCTTGAACTAAATGGCAGAAAATTTACTCTTGCACCTTTATCTCCTTCTCAAGTGTTTGAATATCAAAAGAGATTGAGGGAAACAATGGGAAAACCAAGGGGAGAATTAAAAATGAGCTTGAGGAAAAGAAAGGTGGCCAAGAATTAGAAAGAAAAAAAAAAGATGGCCGAGAGAAAGAGAGAGAGAGTAGCAATTTGAGAGAAGAGATAAAAAGGGGTTTGAGTGAAAAAAACAAAGAAAGTCTTGGTGAGTGGAAAGAGGCTAAGGAAAGAAACAAGGAGAGTTTCTATATAAAAGCCAAAGAGTGTTTAAATGCGATAAAAGAGGGGTTGCCAGTAATACTACTTACTTACAAAGATGCTTTGATTAATTCTAAGTTACTGACTTCTTCTTTGCCAAGTAGTATTTCTTCTCTTTTACAGGATTTTGAAGATTTCTTTTCTGAAGATATTCCTAATGGATTGCCACCTTTACGGGGCATTGAGCATCAAATTGACTTTGTGCCTGGATCACAAATCCCAAATAGGCCTGCCTATAGGAGTAATCCAGAAGAGACAAAATAGTTGCAAAGGTAAGTTGAGGAGTTTCTTGAGAAAGGCTTTGTGAGAAAGAGCATGAGCCCTTGCTCTGTTCCCGTCCTATTGGTACCCAACAAGGATGGAACTTGGAGGATGTGTGTGGATTGTAGAGCAATCAACAAGATAACGATAAAGTATCGTCATCCTATTCCTCGTCTTGATGACATGTTACATGGATCCAATATCTTTTCTAAAATTGATCTAAAAAGTGGTTACCATCATATTCGAATGAATCCTGAAGATGAATGAAAAACTGCTTTTAAGACCAAATATGGGCTTTATGAATGGTTAGTTATGCCTTTTGGCTTGACTAATGCACCCAGCACTTTCATGAGATTAATGAATCATATCTTTAAGTATTTTCATGGGAAATTTGTTGTGGTGTACTTTGATGACATCTTGATCTTTTCTAACACTCTAGAGGAGCATGTAGGATACCTAAAATAAGTTCTTGAAGTTCTTAGAAAGCAACTTTTATTTGCTAATCTTAAAAAGTGTACTTTTTGTGTGGATCGTGTGATTTTCTTGGGTTTTTTAGTTAGTTGTAAAGGAGTCGAGGTTGATGAAGATAAAATCAAAGAAATAAAGGAATGGCCTAAACCCAAGAGTGTAACTGAAGTTAGGAGTTTTCACCGACTTGCTAGTTTTTATAGGAGGTTTGTGAGATACTTTAGCACCATTGATTCTCCTTTAACGGAAGTTATTAAAAAGGATAAGATTTTTAAATGGGAAAAAGAACAAGACTATGCTTTTAACTTGTTGAAAGAAAAGTTATGTTCTGCTCCATTGTTATAATTGCCTGATTTTTCTAAATCTTTTGAAATTGAATGTGATGCTTATGGCAAAGGAATAGGTGTTGTTTTGATTCAAGAACTAAACCTATTGCCTACTTTAGTGAGAAGTTAAGTGGAGCAACATTGAACTATTCTACTTATGACAAAGGGCTATATTCTTTGGTAAGGGCTTTAGCCACATGGAAAAATTACTTGAGGCCAAGAGAGTTTGTGATTAAGACTGACCATGAATCCTTAAAATACTTGAAGAGTCAAGGTAAGCTTAGTAGAAGGCATGCTAAGTGGGTTGATTTATTAAAACTTCCCCTTATGTAATTTCTTACAAACAAGGGAAAGAGAATGTTGTTCCTGATGCACTTTCAAGAAGGTATGTCTTAGTTTCTACCCTGACTTCCAAATTGATGGTTTTGATGAAATCAAGGGACTTTATGCAAATGATGTTGACTTTGGCAAAAATTTTGCAGATTGTAAGTTGATTCCTTTTGAGAGGTTTAACCTCCAAGATGGGTTTCTGTTTAAGGAAAATAAGTTGTGTATCCCCAATTGCTCTTTGCGTGAAATATTCGTAAGGGAAGCACATTGTGGAGGCCTTATGGGGAACTTTGGAGTCCCAAAGACATTAGACATATTTGCTGAAAATTTCTTTTGGCCTGGAATGAGAAAAGATGTTGAAATAATGTGCACACAGTGTTTGGAATGTGAACAAGCTAAATCTAAAGTGTTACCACATGGTCTTTACACGCCATTACCTGTTCCTACTTCACCTTGGATTGATATTTCTATGGATTTTGTGTTAGGGTTGCCTAGAACAAGGTATGGTAAGGATAGCATATTTGTTGTGGTAGATAGGTTCTCCAAAATGGCTCATTTTATTCCTTGTTTAAAGACTAATGATGCTTCACATGTTTCTAATTTTTTTGTAAAAGAGGTTGTCAAATTGCATGGTATACCTAGAACTATTGTTAGTGATAGGGATGCTAAGTGTTTGAGCCACTTTTGGCGTGTATTTAGGGGGAAGATAGGCACTAAATTGTTGTTTTCTACTGCTTGTCACCCACAAACTGATGGATAAACTGAAGTAGTAAATAGAACCCTGGGAAACATGTTGAGGGTTGTTTTGAAAGGTAAGTTAACTTCATGGGAAGATTACTTACCTGTGATTGAATTTTCTTACAATAGACAATCCATTCTTCTACATGTATGTCACCTTCTGAGGTTGTTTATGGATTTACTCCCTTTACTCCGCTTGATTTATTACCATTACCAACTAATAATATTGCTAATCTTGATGGTAGAACAAAGGCTGAGATGATGGAAAAAATTCATGAGCGAACAAGGCTTGCAATTGAGAAGAAAAATGAGTAAACTGCCTTGAGAAAGAATAAAGGTCGAAAACAAGATATTTTTAAACCTGGAGATTTAGTTTGGGTTCAGTTTAGAAAGGAGAGATTTCCTTCCAAAAGGAAGTCAAAGCTACATCCTAGAGGAGACGGCCCATTTCAAGTCCTACAAAGGATTGAAGGCAATGCTTACAAGCTGGATCTTCCTGGTGAGTTTCAAGTAAGTGTTACATTCAATGTTGCTGACTTGTCTTTGTTTGACGTAGGATCAAATTCGGGGATGAATTTCTTTTCAAGAATAGGGAAATGATGCATCACTGATAAGGATAGAGTCTTGGAAGCTCCAAGAAGTCCACTTACAAGATCTCAAGCTAAAGAATTGCAGACGAAGGTTGCTGGACTTCAATGGGAAATAAAGGAGCTTCTAATTATAGACAAAGTGCTCCAGCCTAAAGGAGAAGAATTGTATAAGTTTTACAATTATTTGGTGGCTCAAGTTGTAGTCCAAGAAGAGGAGGATTGGATCACCCAAATCAGCCCTTGAAGTCCATCAAATGGGCTCAAAATGAGTTTAAAAGAGGTCCAAAAGGAAGTGTTACAAAAGGAGCCCAATTGGAGTCCAAACCAATTGCCCAAAATAGTTGTTTTAAGGCCCAAATATGCCCAAAGGGTCTTGGCCGCCCCCTACCTAATTGTAATGACTTTGAATACCTTAGCAATCATCCTACCTAATTGTAATGACTTTAGGTGCCTTAGCAATCACCCTCCCTAATTTTATGGACTTTTATGCCTTAGTACTCTCCGATAAATAGGGAGTTCTTCTTATTCATAAGACACAACATTATTGATTAAGTATAGCATACTTTGAGAGTTATTTTGAACCTTTGTTACTTGTACTTTGAGATTTATCTTTCAACCTTTACTAGTTCATAGTTCAAGGTAGTAAGATTTCTTTTCTTTTATGATAGCTTTGGTTTTTTTGTGGTATTCTTAGAAGGCGGTTAATAATAGTTATTAATTGTTGTCTCAAGTTACTCGTAAAGTGGTCAAGATCCGAATCTATTGTTTTAATTTGCTTTTTAAGTAAAGGCGTTTGATTTCTTCCATAAGTTATAACGTTGTTACTTTGATCATGTCAAGGCTATAGAACTTGCGTTCTTGGAAGTTCTAGGAACTCTTTCCCTAAATATTCCCATATCCTTTATTTTCATCTATTTAATTCTAGTTGTTCATTTTCTTGTTGTTATTGCTTCCGCACTTCTCAAATTCTTACTCTAGTTTGGATTCCCGAACTAGTTGTTATCAACATGAAAATTCTATTTGTTCCCAACTAGCACATTTAAGTAAGGGTGTCTAAGGGGTTGGGTTGGACCGGTTCCGGACCAGCCCGGAACGGTTTAAACCGGGACCGGACCGGACTGGACAAGTTTAAACCGGGAGTGGACCGGCCCGGTTACTAGGGGCCGGGTGGGTTGGGGTCGTGGGGGAGGGGTTTGGTCCGTTTAGTTTTTTTGAATGTGAACCAGACTGGTCCGGATGAACAGTAGACCAAACACGTTAAACCGACCCGGACCGGCCCGGTTCCAATGGTAAAAAAAATTGTTTTTTTAATTCTAACTTCGTGGGACCCACAAGAACGTTGGCAATGGGCAGATTATTTCCAGATCCGTTGGCCAACGGAATTATTTGTAAAATTGGCCATTTTTTGTTTATTTTCTTGTATTTTATAATTTACAATATTAACCCTTCCTAAAATCCCCCCCTCCCCCCCCCCCCCTTCTTTATTTTTTCACTCATAATTCTTATCTCAATCTCAATTCTTAAATTCTCAATTTCTCTCTTCCCTTCAATTTGTAAGATTCCATATTCTAATTTTATAGTTTTTATTAACTCTCTTTTGTTGAGTTTAATTTATCGAAAATTGTCATTTGGAAATTGAAATTTGAAGTTTGAAGTTCAAAGTTGATATACTTGTTTGATGTTTGTTCATGGTAACACCGGAATTGCGTAATCAAGTACTTAATTTATTTTCAAATTCGGTGCACTCACTCCAACTCTTTCTCTTATTTAATATTTTAATTGCATATTTGGCTCTCTTTTGTTGAGTTTAATTTATCAGAAATTGTCATTTGGAAATTGGAATTCGAAGTTTGAAGTTCAAAGTTGATATACAGCTATTGTTGAGTTTTTTGGCGCATAATACCCCATTGTTACTATGGCTTTAGTACATATATCTGAAATTTCTTTTCAACTATCCGAATTTAAGAAGAAAGAAAACTATAAGGATGTTGTTGAAAAAATGCAAGAAAAGTTCAAAAAATATTTCTTTCCAATTCCTCTTATTTACTTAATTGGTGCAGTTTTAAATCCTTCTATTAAAATGTCTGATTGTCACCAATTAATGAATGTTTTATATACTTATATGGAGATTGAAGAAATTGAAACCCCAAATTTATATGTTTCTATGAACAAGCTAAATGAATATTTACCACAACTATAGAATTATTATGCAAATAAATGTGATAATGCTACTCGTGCTTCTGGAAATATTAATCCCGCTATGCAATGTAGCACTTCTACTACTGTGGATGATGAAGAAGGCTTTGATAGTTTTATATTTTTTCTATATTTTCTAACACTCAAACCAGTAGCAGGAATATTGATGAACTTCAAATTTACTTGCAGAAGAAAAAGGAGCCTCGCACAAAGGAATTTTCACCCTTGGGATGGTGGCATGAAAATGGAAAGCAAGTTCCTGTTCTTTTCGCTATGGCTCGGGACGTGCTGAATGTGTCAATTTCTATTGTTGCATCAAAGAGTGCATTTAGCCAAGCAAGACAACAACTTGGAGACACCCGTCACTCATTGGAAAGCAATGCTTTGGAGGTTTTAGTATGTTTCAGAGATTGGATTAGATCGGAACGAAGAAATCAAGGAAAGGAAGATGTTTGATAGCCCAGAAGACGAGGAACTTGGAGATATATTAACTCATGGAAACCCATCCGAATTTAACATGCCAGAAGAAGGTCAATCGGTTCATATTGATTATGATGAACTTGCTAGGGCGATGCAAAACATTTGAAATTACTACTTTACTAGTTTACTTGTTAGAAAAAATGTAAACATTTCATTTTCTAATTTTTTAACTTGAAATGAAGAAATAAAGTAGCACTTGCAATAAGTGTGATTTTTTCCCATCTTAGTAGTATTCATTCAATTATTACAAAGTATTAATATAACTTACGATAGTTATACTATACATAATTCTAAAAAAAAGTGAAAATACAACCCCGTCCGGCCCTCAACCCGTAATTCTTATGGTTCAATTTTTACCCGAATTAACCCGGCAACGCTACGAAATCGTTATTGTGCAAACCGGCCCGGAACCCGAGCGGGTCAAAAAGATTGACCCGACCCGGACCGACCCACCCGTTAAACAAGCTTACTTTGAAGCTTAAGCCATAGCCAACAAAGAAAACTAACTAGAAGGAAAATATCAGATTAATCATACACGAAAGATTTCATTTGTTTAAAATCAACAAAATACCAAATTATCAAACTAGTACCCTCCATTAACGCCTAGCTAAAGTTACACCAAACTTTTCTCAGTGTTTAGACAACCAAGGTTTCATTAAGAACGCAAACGAAAGTAGCACTGAATAAAGCACAAGCAGCGAGAGAGATGAACACGGATTAGACTTCCATGAATGAATTCGTTATGGAATCAATCACATAAGAATAACACCTGAAACAGAGGGAGAAGAAAGGATAACCCTCAACTAATCTGAAATTTAATTGACTTACAATCTGAAAATGCTAATTGACTGAACGAACAGGACCGCGAGCAATATCTAAGCCGGAAAATCTCGCCAGAATCTCAAATGGAACATAACAGACCTAACGAACAGAGCTAGCGACCTGAATGGGCTTTAACGGGAATCGATCTCAATAGAAACGTTACGCTAAATGGAACAACGAACTTGAAACTCAGTGGACAACCTCCAACGAACTCTCCACGAGAATTAAACGAACTCCATTGAAGAAACAGATTTTCGTCGCCAGTTTCCGGTAGTGAAGGTGTTCAGTCGAGGAAGAAGAAACCGCTGATGTCCTAGGTCTATGAGACTGATGCTTAAGGCTCTAGGATTTTGCTCAAGAACTAGAGCTCATGGGGTCATCGTTTAGGCTTGTTTTTTTTTTTTTGAAGAAGAAGAAGAAGAACCGGTGTAAATGATTTTGGAAAAAACAGCACTATTGTTCTCTCTTCCGGGCATTGTATTTTTTTTTTTTTGGTCCAAGGGCATCTTCTATTAGAAGTTACTGTTACTGCTTTGTAAAATTATTATATTTACTGTATCTACTTTGTTTTACTGCATAGGTTAGTTATTTTGTTTCCACAAGTTGAGGAGTTTGTTATTTTATTCACCTTGTTTTCTGGTTTGTTATCACTGTAGAAGGAGTCTTCTCACAAGTACTCTGTAATTCGTTGTGGATATAATTACTTCATCATCATTTAATAAAATCATCTTTTTGTTTATCTTGCTCATATATGGTATTTGAGCAGTCTCCTTGACTCCCACGAGTTTTCTTTTCGATCCTCTGACTACTACCACATGCTCACACTTGAAATTGCCACTAATGTAACAAATGCTGACTCCACTAGCAGCAACTCTAGTGTTATTGTTCAGTTCAACCCCGTGCCGTAGCTGCTGATAAAGCTTGTTGGCAGCCATAACTTTGCGACATGGAAAGCCCGGATTTCCATGCTCATGCGTGGGCACAATCTGTTCGGTCATCTTAATGGTTCCTCTACCACTCCTCTGACAACTATCACACAAAATGATAGACAAGTGGAGAATCCAAATTACAGCATTTGGTTCCGTCAAGATCAGTTGATCCAGAATTCCATAATGGCTTCTGTCGATCCGACGATAGCCACCACTGTGGCTGCTGCCTCTACTGCTAAACTTGCATGGGACTCCCTTCACATGGCTTATGCCAATAAGTCCCAAAAGCAAGTCTTTAGCCTTCACGATCAGCTCGCATGATTATTCAAGGACTCTCGTCCAGTCGCCAATTATCTTCATGAAGTGCGCTCTCTCTGTAACGAGCTTGCCACTGTCGGTGCTTCAATCTCCAATGATGAGTTGATTGTGAAAATTCTGAGTGGTCTAGGGCCAGATTTTCATAAGATTTACGCTGCAATCCGAGCAAGAGATTCCATTGTCTCTTACTAGGAGTTGTATGCCAAACTAATTGATCATGAGCTCTTTCTCAAACATGAGGAATTGAAGAAGAAAACCACCTCGATTACTGCTACTTTGGTAACTCGCAACAAATCCACCAATTCCAGCAACCGCACTGCTCGTCGACCCAACAACAACTCCCAATGGCATTACAACAATCATGGCAATGCTCCTGCTCAAGGGCGTTACACAAACAACAACTCCACCAATACCCATGTTCGTTGTCAATTATGCAACAGACAAGGTCACACTGCAAATGTTTGCAGGTCACAGTATCATAATCATTTAGAGGCAAAGGAAAATTTTCTTTTAAGTACACATGCAGCAACCAACCAATGGATTCTCGACTCTGGTGCTACTCATCATGTCACCACAGAGCCTACCAATCTTGAAGAGTAGAATGGTTCGGAAGGCATATCTATGGGAGATGGTAAAAAAATTCCAATTACTCATTATGGTTATACTGAATTAATTGCATCAAGTAAAGCTTTTAAACTAACCAACACTTTGTATGCACCTTCTATCAAATAAAATTTTGTTTCTGTGTCAAATGTTTGTCAAGATAATCAAACTTCGATTGAATTTCTTCCTTTTTCTTTCTTTGTGAAGGACTTGAAATGCGGACTCCGCTGGTGTCTGCCCGGAATTGGAATGGACTCTAAGAATGGCCGAACTTCACTGTTCAAGACACTAGGACAACAGTTCCTCGTCGTGTTTGACATCGTCTTCTTGGTCATCCCCATTCAAGAATTCTGAACATTGTTTTGAATAAATTTTCTCTGCCAGTTTCATCAACAGACAAGTTTACTTTATGTAATTCTGGTTGTTCAAATAAAGTTCAATAATTTCCATTCACTTATTTGTCTCTAAACAGTAACTTCTAATATCTCTAACCTTTCCCCCATCCCCATAATGGGAGAAATGTTTGGGAAAATTTTGCTCCAACCCTCTCCCATCTTTGTACTCAAAATAGGGATAAATAGTATTTCCTCAACTATGGGGTACACTATTTATATCCCCCATTACTATTAATCAATTTTATTATTATTTTATTATTTAATCTTTTAATTTATCTCTTAATATATACCTAATTATGTTTATTGCTGTTGTAAAAATTATACCTTTAATAATGTGCGGAGTCCGTCCCATTTGTAATAGGCATGTGCCTATGATTACCTTGGCTACAAGTTTGGAAATGAATGGAGGAGAATTGAAGCTCCTCCCGTAACATTCTTGGAGGCTACATATTTTCTCCTATAAAAGAAAAGCTCTTACACTTCTTTCAAACACATCAACAAAGAGAGAAAGAAAGAGTGAGGCATCACAGACATGGTATAAGAAATAGTCTGTGAGAAAAATAGAGAGTGTGAGTGATAATGCATTGAGGTGGAATATCAAAAGAGGGTTATTTCTTTTAAATATTGTAGTGGTCTTTGTAGTATTTTACTCGGTCCTGAAAAGTATAAAATTTCATACTACAATGATATCAGTTTCCCCTCTCGGGGTTATGGTTTTTCCTTATTCAGAAGGGTTTTCCAAGTAATAATCTTGGTGTCATTATCACTCTTTTATTCTTGTTGATTAACTTATCTCACTACTAAATTATTATTCCGCTTTTATTGCTGTAAATATTATTACTGTAGGGATTTATCTCCAACAATTGGTATCAGAGCACAGGTTTTTGCTCGTTCACAAAAATACTATTCATTGTCGGTAGTACTATATTCGGTAAATAAAATGTCTGGAGTAAAGTATGAGGTAGCAAAATTCAACGGGGATTGCGCCTTCTCAACATGGAAAAGAATTATAAGGAATCTGCTAATTCAACAGGGATTACATAAGGTACTAGATGGTGATGCCAAAAAAGCCTGATACCATGAAAGCTGAGGATTGGACTGACTTGGATGAAAAGGCTGCTAGTGCAATCAGGTTGCACTTATCAGATGATGTGGTAAATAACATCATTGATGAAGACACCACATATGGTATTTGGACAAGGTTAGAAAGCCTATACATGTCCAAAACGCTGATAAATAAATTATGCCTGAAGAAGCAGTTATACGCCCGACACATGGGTGAAGGTACAAAATTTTTTCATATTTAAATGTGTTTAACGGACTAATCACACAGCTTGCCAACCTCGGAGTGAAAATCGAAGAAGAAGATAAAGCCATCTTCCTATGATAATTTGGAAACAACCATCCTGCACGTTAAGACTACCATTGAGTTGAAAGATGTCACATCGACTCTTCTACTCAATGAGAAGATGAGAAAGAAGCCTGAAAATCAAGGACAAGCTCTCATCACAAAAGGTAGAGCCAGGAGTTATCAAATGAGTACAAGCAATTATGGTAAATCTAGAGCTCGTGGGAAGTCCAGGAATCGATCCAAATCAAAAGCCAGAAATTGCTACAATTGCGATTAACCAGGTCACTTCAAAAGAGGCTGCCCAAATATAGGGAAGGGTAAAGGTGTATGAAGTCGCCAGAAGAATGACGACAACACAACCTCCATAGTGTCAAATAATGATAACAGTGTTCTCTTCATAGATGACGAAAAGGAATTGATCACGCCCAACTATGCCTTATAAAAGGACAATGCGGTCATTGCAAATATAATCTGGTTTACAAGTCCGGAGTCGAATCCCACAGAGAACTAAGGTTTAGCTACATCTGTTCATTATCACCAAGAAGACAAGCTTGAACAATTTCTAACTTATAAATATTAAGATTCTTGTGTTTAACTAATTAATTAATAAATTAAAATAATAAAATAACAACTAAAGATACTAAGAGTTAGAGACCAGATTAAGGGGGTCTAGAGTTATGATTTTCCTAATTGCCGGAATCCTTCTCGCTATGTCTTCTATAATTTCGCCTAAGTATTCTCTATCGATCATGAGCACTCTTATTACCATAAACTCTCCCGAGTAATCACGACAATTTACTAGACGCACTCTCCCGAGCTACGCTAGCTAGCGTTTAATACAGCTCACTTCAGATCGCACCCAAGGCTTCGTTATCCCTAATCCCCCTCGGTTATTGATCCCTCATACACTCTAGGAGTAGTGTTGTTCAACAATAACCTAAATATGCACTCTCTTCCAAGTTATGCATACTAAATAGGGACAGCTAATTGAGATCTCTTCAATTAACTACAACAAGAACGTAGTGGAACAAATAGAGATTATACTACGGCTCAATTATATAAAAACATAACAAGAATTTATCCTACGAAACAAAACTCTAGATAACAGATTAGCTATTCATAATAGTATGTAAAACTACAGTATTAATTGTCATAACCAACAATGAAAAATAGGAAGAGGAAGAAAAAACTTGTAGAAGAATTCCCACGCCTTTCTTATATTATGTCTCTGCCTCCTTAGGTCAAATCTATGTGTAAAATATGTCCAATCCTCTTCTTAGCCGGCCTCCTTTGTTTTATAGAGGGTTTAAGGCTTAAAATCCCATGTTTTGCACCTAATTCCCTAAAATTTTTGCCTCCTTCTGTGGTTTTGCTGCGGTCGCGGTCAAACATGGCCTCTGATTCTTCATGTGTCTACGTCTGAAGTCTACCGCGGTTCTACCGCGGTCTTGGTGAAACCGCGGTGTTTCACCTTGTTCCATTTGGAATTTGGAAAAACTTAAAATACGAAAATTGTATCCCTTTGAGTAGCTTTCTAACCATATATTATGGAACCCAAACGGAGTTCAAAGCAAAACGTTATGTCCATTTTACTAGGGAGTGCGTAATATACCTCATCGAGTTTTCGTTCGTTCTCAACTATCAAATTTGAACCCCGGACATGATCTTGGCTTAATTCCTTGAGCTTTTACTCAGACGTTAAAGCTTCAAATCACTTAAATTCATTTCATAACATTTATATAGCTCGGAATCATACCTACAATGCATAAAACACACAATTAATGCAAAATACTAGCGATAAAAGTACAAACTCAACTAAAGTGCAGTAAATTATAGTGTAATAATCTACTAAAATAAGTAATTATATAATATCATTAATACCCCACACTTAAATCATTGCTCATCCTCAAGCAATCAAACTGCACTTTTTATAGACACGACATTTTTAAATAATTCTCCTAACTCATCACACCAAGAATATTTAAAATGACTAAGCACAAAAGCGTAACATCTTCACCTCAAGATTTGACTCACAAGTACCGCGCATTATTCACAACTCACCTACTTACTCTAACATAGAGGTCACTGACATTACCTTTCTTTCATGTATCAAGTGCCCTCACACAGTAAAAGTGAGTAGTTCCAAACAATAAAAATTAAGAACACTTAGGAACTCAAGAGAGAAAGAATTCATTCACTCTAAAAAATAACATTCATATGCCACAAAAGATGCACCATAAGCTTGCCCGTGGTGTACTACTCTGCTAATCGAGCTCATTCAATCTAGGATCAATTAGGTCTTTACTTGGTTGAAATGTAGGCTACGGGTCGGATAGGATACATTCAGATATAAGAGTGACTACACCTCCCTAAGCACTTAATACATATACTTTAACATTCAAACCTCAAACTTATGTCAAACCAAAATTCCACCTTCACATCAATATACATCAACTCCCAAACTATTTAAGCACAATTATATCAAGAGTCACCACTATCAAAGAATTTTTTTTCTTTTCCTTTTTTCCAATTCAAGTGGCTCTTGCTTTTTCAAATCAGTGCACCTTTCTCCTTATTTCATTAGTTTCACTCAAAAGCCAAACCAACCACCCCAAACTTTAATTTTAGAAAATCCATAACAATTCAAGTGCTCATAAGAGGTTACAATGGTTTAAATAGATGGTTAATTAAAACAAATGGGTAAGGCTTGTAATGTGGTTGCCAAAGAAACAATATTATAGGCTCAAAGGTGTTGACTACGATACATAATAACTAGGTGGGTAAAAGATGTATATATGGCTCAACAAAAGAAATGCTTATATCACTTCCAAGACTAAACAAAACTATTATTTTGCTTTGCAAACACACGGGGAAAGTTCTAGGCATCAAATGCAATGCACTGAATAAAGCAGAACCTTACACAAACATGGCACATAACTCACTCAAGATTGGATTCATAGACACTTTAGTCAAAGCAGTTAAGCAAAGTTAAGATTATACAATTTAAGGTGCTTCTACAAGAGTCAAAAACTGAGCCTAAGTGCCACAACCAAAGTACTCACTATTCTCAAAGCATAACAAAGTCAAGAGATATTGCTTCATTTCAAAACACTACACAATGGCTCCTACTCCCAAATAAAACTAACTACACCCCGTTCAAATAAAACCGTTGGAAAAGAACCGTGATTTAAAGAAACACCAAGGGGTAATTATTACACTTACCTAACAAAAGACAATCTTTTTGTACTTTTTCTTTAGACTTAAATCCCTCAAGAAAATTGTCCAATAGATCTATCATCGGGAAAAGTCCAATCTTTTTATTTAAAAAAGTTATTCAATTAACCTAACACAACTAAAATAGCATAGAAAGTCATCCAGACAATCTTCTCACCTCACACTTAAAATTGTGCATTGTCCCTAATGCACACCATAACTAATAAAAGGGTAAAAGAGACCCCTGGTAGGCCAAAGACTGAAGCATTGTAGCTCATGGGGTACTCAGACTTCTCTCAAGCTTGGTCCTTCGTGTGGGCACCTCACACTTATTTCCAACCATTTGGTTTGCTATTGCATACTTCCAATACATTTGCTTTCCATGCTCCTAGAAAATAAATATGGACACAATAAAAATAATACAATAAAAAAATAATGATAAAAACAATAAAGCTGGGTTGCCTCCCAAAAGCGCTAGATTTAACGTTGCGGCACAACGCGAATCACTTTTTGCCTCCAACTCGAGCTTGTGAATTGAACCACAAGTTTTGATTCAAGCTTATGATTATGGTCATGGGGCGGTGGAACGAATCTAGCTAGCCCAAGGAAATAATGTAATATTCTGCACTCCTTGGCCTTTGTATGAGGTATGTAATCCTGACTTTCTGGAAAGAAGAATGCCAGAATAAATGTACCTTGTTCCTCATTCCTTGACTTCTCAATCGGCTCGGATGACAATATTTCCATATCATCATCCAAACATAATGTGGAAAAAATCTTGGAGTGTGGACCAATGCGCTCAAACACATGAACTTCGGGACTTTCAACATCCTCAATATCAATGATACTAGAGTCAAAAAAAATTGTATCCTCAATGTCCTTGTCTGACTCTAAACTCACTTCTTCAACATTGACATCTTCAAATTCTAGTTGACTAGGTTGTTGATGTTCCACTTTGACTTCCCCAATTAATACTAGCAAACTCAACTAAAGTGCAGTAAATTATAGTGTAATAATCGACTAAAACATGTAATTATATAATATCATTAACACCCCACACTTAAATCAGTGCTCATCCTCAAGCAATCAAACTGCACTTTTTATAGACAGGACATTTTTAAATAATTCTCCTAACTCATCACACCAAGAATATTTAAAATGACTAAGCACAAAAGCGTAACATCTTCACCTCAAGATTTGACTCACAAGTACCGCGCATTATTCACAACTCACCTACTTACTCTAACATAGAGGTCACTGACATTACCTTTCTTTCATGTATCAAGTGCCCTCACACAATAAAAGTGAGTAGTTCCAAACAATAAAAATTAAGAACACTTAGGAACTCAAGATAGAAAGAATTTATTCACTTTAAAAAATAACATTCATATGCCACAAAAGATGCACCATAAGCTTGCCCGTGGTGTACTACTCTGCTAATCGAGCTCATTCAATCTAGGATCAATTAGGTCTTTATTTGGTGGTAATGTAGGCTACGGGTCGGATAGGATACATCTAGATATAAGAGTGACTACACCTCCCTAAGCACTTTAATACATATACTTGAATATTCAAACCTCATACTTATGTCAAATCAAAATTCCACCTTCACATCAATATACATCAACTCCCAAATTATATAAGCACAATTATATCAAGAGTCACCACTATCAAAGAATTTTTTTTCTTTTCTTTTTTTTTCAATGCAAGTGGCTCTTGCTTTTTCAACTCAGTGCACCTTTCTCCTTATTTCATTAGTTTCACTCAAAAGCCAAACCAACCACCCCACACTTTAATTTTTACAAAATTCATTACAATTCAAGTGCTCATGAGAGGTTACAATGGTTTAAATAGATGGTTAATTCAAACAAACGGGTAAGGCTTGTAATGTGGTTGCCAAAGAAACAGGATTATAGGCTCAAAGGTGTTAACTACGATACATAATAACTAGGTGGGTAAAATATGTACATATGGCTCAACAAAAAAAATGCTTATATCACTTCCAAGACTAAACAAAACTACTATTTCGCTTTGCAAATACACGAGGCAAGTTCTAGGCATCAAATGCAATGCACTAAATAATGCAGAACCTTACACAAACATGGCACATAACTCACTCGGGATTGGACTCATAGAAACTTTAGTCAAAGCAGTTAAGCAAAGTTAAGATTATACAATTTAAGGTACTTCTACAAGAGTCAAAAACTGAGCCTAAGCGTCACAACCAAAGTACTCACCATTCTCAAGGCATACCAAAGTCAAGAGATATTGCTTCATTTCAAAACACTACACAATGGCTCATACTCCCAAATAAAACTAACTACACCCCGTTCAAATAAAACCGTTGGAAAAGAACCGTGGTTTAAAGAAAAACCAAGGGGTAATTATTACACTTACCTAACAAAAGAAAATCTATTTGCACTTTTTCTTTAGAGTTAAATCCCTCAAGAAAATTGTTCGATAGATCTATCGTCGGGAAAAGTCCAATCTTTTTATTAAAAAAATATTATTCAATTAACCTAACACAACTAAAATAGCATAGAAAGTCATCCAGACAATCTTCTCACCCCCACACTTAAAATTGTGCATTGTCCCTAATGCACACCATAACTAATAAAAGAGTAAAAGAGACTCCCTGGTAGGCCGAAGGCTGAAGCATTGCAGCTCATGGGGTACTCATACTTCTCCCAAGATTGGTCCTTCGTGGGGGCACCTCACACTTATTTCCAACCATTTGGTTTGCTATTGCATACTTCCAATACATTTGCTTTCCATGCTCCTAGAAAATAAAAATGGACACTATAAAAATAATACAATAAAAAAATAAAAATAAAAACAATAAAGCTTGGTTGCTTCCCACAAGCGCTTGATTTAATGTTGCGGCACGACGCGAATCACTTTTTGCCTCCACCTCGAGCTTGTGAATTGAACCCCAAGTTTTGATTCAAGCTTATGATTATGGTCAAGGGGCGGTGGAACGAATCTAGCTAGCCCAAGGAAGTAATGTAATATTCTGCACTCCTTGGCCTTTGTATAAGGTATGTAATCCTGACTTTCTGGAAAGAAGAATGCCATAATATATGTACCTTGTTCCTCATTCCTTGACTTCTCAATCGGCTGGGATGACTATATTTCCATATCATCATCCAAACATAATGTGGAAAAATGCTTGGAGTGTGGACCAATGCGCTCAAACACATGAACTTCGGGACTTTCAACATCCTCAATATCAATGATACTAGAGTGAATAAAATTTGTATCCTCAATGTCCTTGTCTGACTCTAGACTCACTTCTTCAACATTGACATCTTCAAATTCTAGTTGACTAGGTTGTTGATGTTCTACTTTGACCTCCCCAATTAATACCTCAAATTCCTATTTTCTTGGCCACTACCCTCAATATTGGTATGTTGGGCATTAAAAGCTCCAACCACTTGACTCAATTGAGCCTCCAACTTGCGAATAGCTACCTATTGTCTTTCTATTGCAATTGCTTTCCATGTTTTGTTCTATAAGGTACTTTAGCATATCCTTGATCTCCTTCAGGTCTGCATTCCTAGGTTGCTTGTTCCTATTAACATCACAAGAAAAGGTAGAACCATCATAGTTAGGGGTTGGGGAAAATAAGAAATATAAGCACAACTATGAAGGTGACCATTTTGACAACCACACACATCACACATATTCCACAAATAAGATTGAGTTGGCGCACATAACTCGCTCTTAGGAATATTTTGAAAATTTTTCCACAAGTGGTTTCCTTCACTATGTATTGAGATAAATAGTAGAACTATCTATACCTAAATTATCATAATTCCAAGATGCCATGTTTCTCAAATCAACAGTTATCAAAAATAAAAATAAAAATACAAAACAAACAAAATTAAAAACCCATACTTGAACCCTAGCAATATATACAGCTACAACTTCACTGTTAGTTCCCCGGCAATGGCGCCAAAATTTGATCGCACCCAACTATGCCTTATAAAAGTACAATGCGGTAGTTGCAAATATATTCTGGTTTACAAGTCCGGAGTCGAATCCCACAGAGAACTAAGGTTTAGCTACAGTTGTTCACTATCACCAAGAAGACTAGCTTGAAAAATTCCTAACTTATAGATATTAAGATTCTTGTATTTAACTAATTAATTAACAAATTAAAATAATAAAATAACAACTAAATATACTAAGAGTTAGAGACCAGATTAAGGAGGTATAGAGTTATGATTTTCCCAATTGTCAGAATCCTTTCTGCTATGTCTTCTATAATTTCGCCTAAGCATTCTTTACCAATCATGAGCACTCTTATAAACGTAAATCTCTCCCGAGTAATCACGACAATTTACTAGACGCACTTTCCCGAGCTACACTAGCTAGCTTATAATACAGCTCACTTCAGATTGCACCCAAGGCTTCGTTATCCCTAATGCCTCCTTTAAACACTCGGTTATTGATCCGTCATATACTCTGGGAGTGGTGTTGTTCAACAATTACCTAAATATTCACTCTCTCCCAAGTTATGCATACTAAATAGGCACAACTAATTGAGAGCTCTTCAATTAACTACAACAAGAACGTAGTTGAACAAATAGAGATTATCCTACGGCTCAATTATATATAAAAACATAATAATAATTTATCCTACAAAGGGTTATATCAAAACTCTAGATAACAGATTAGATATTCATAATAGTATGTAAAACTACAATACTAACATTCATAGCCAACAATGAAAAATAGGAAGAGGAAGGAAAAACTTGTAGAAGAATTCCCTAGCTTTGCTCCTATTGTGTCTCTGCCTTCTTAGGTCAAATCTATGTCAAGAATATGTCACATACTGTTCTTGGTCGGCCTCCTTTGTTTTATAGAGGGTTTAGGGCTTAAAATACCATGTTTTGCACATAAGTCCCTAAAATATTCGCCTCCTGCCGCGGTAGCGGCCAAACCGCGGCCAAACATGGCCTCTGATTCTTCAGTTGTCTGTGTCTGCACTCTACCGCGGTTCTACCACGGTCGCAGTGAAACTATGGTGTTTTACCTTGTTATGTTTGGAATTTGAAAATACTCAAAACATGAAAGTTGTAGCCCTTTGGGTTACCTTTCCAACCATATATTAGAGCCCAAACGGTGTTCTGGGCAAAATGTTATGTCTATTTTACTAGATAGTGCGCAATATGCCTCATCGATTTTCGTTCGTTCTCAACTATCAAATTTGACCCCCGAACATGATATCGATTAATTCCTTCAGATTTTACTCATACTTCAAAGCTTCAAATCACTTAAATTCATCTCATAACATCTATATAGCTCGGAATCATACCTACAATGCATAAAACACAAAATTAGTGCAAAACACTAGCGACAAAAGCGCAAACTCAACTAAAGTGCAGTATATTAGAGTGTAATAATCGACTAAAATACGTAATTATAGCCTATTATCATGAATTCACGCATTTGGCAGGTCTATAGTCGAAATGGGTGGTTGCCACACCGATAAAAGATCTTTTTTGCAGATATGTAGCAGGTGATTTTGGCACTGTGAGAATGGGTAATACAAGTTACTCAAAGATTGCAGATATTGGTGATATTTGTATCAAGACAAATGTCGGATGTGCATTGGATCTAAAGGACGTGCGGCACGTACCGGATTTGCAGATGAACTTTTTCTCAAAAATTGCTTTGGGCCGAGATGGGTACGAGAACTATTTTACAAATCAAAAGTGTAGACTCACCAAGGGATTATTGGTGATTGCAAAGGGAGTTGCTCGTTGCACATTGTACAAGACAAATGCCGAAATATGCCAAGGTGAATTGAACACAACACAAGATGAGATTTCTGCAGATTTATGGCACCAAAGAATGGGTCATATGAGCGAGAAGGGACTGCAGATTCTTCCCAGTAAATCACTCATCTCTTTTGCCAAAGGTACAACAGTAAAACCTTGTGACTACTATTTATTTGGTAAGCAGCATAGAGTCCCATTTCAGACTTCGTCTAAAAAAAATTTGAATATGCTTGATTTAGTATATTATGATGTTTGTGGTCCAATGGAAATTGAATCGATGGGCTGTAAAAAATATTTTGTTATTTTTATTGATGATGCCTCACGTAAATTATGGGTTTACATCTTGAAAACCAAAAATCAGGTGTTTCAAGTTTTTCAGAAGTTTCATGCTCTCGTGGAAAGGGAGACAGGTGGAAAGCTAAAACGTCTTTAAAGGGACAATGGAAGTGAGTACACTTCAAGAAAATTTGAGGAGTACCGCTCAAGTCATGGGATCAGACATGAAAAGACAGTTCCTAGAACCCCACAGCACAATGGTGTCGCCGAGAGGATGAACCGCACCATTTTTGAGAATGTGAGAAGCATGCTCAGAATGGCTAAACTACCTAAGTCATTCAGGGGTGAAGCAATTCAAATAGCTTGTTACCTGATCAATAGGATTCGATCAGTTCATTGGAGTTTGACATCCTAGAGAGAGTTTGGACTAACAAGGAGGTGTCCTACTCACATCTAAAGGTGTTCGATTGCAGAGCTTTTGCACATGTACCAAAGGAGCAGAGAACAAAGTTGGATGATAGATATGTTCCCTGTATATTCATCGGATATAGAGTTGAAGAGTTTAGGTACAGATTGTGGGATCTTGTAAAGAAAAAGGTCATTAGAAGAAGAGATATAATCTTCCAAGAAAATGAAGTTGGAGTTGTAGATGATCAATCAGAGAAGACAAATAAATGGTATAGTCCCTAACCTTGTTACCATTCTTTATTCTTCTAACTATCCCACAAGTGCAAAAAGTGTGACCGATGAGGTTCTCGGGCAAGGAGAGAAACCTGGTGAGGTAACATGGTAGGGGGAGCAACTTGATGATGATGTAGATCAAGTTGAGTATCCCACGCAGGAAGAAGAACAACCTCAACCTTTGAGGAGATCAGAGAGGCCAAGGGTAGAGTCATGTAGGAACCCTTCCACGGAATATGTCCTCATCAGTGATGAGGGGGAGCTAGAAAGTCTTAAGGAGGTGATGTCCCAGCCATAAAAGAACCAGTGGATGAAAGCTATGCAAGAAGAGATGGAATCTCTACAGAATAATGGCACGTGCAAGCTGGTTGAACTTCCAAAGGGTAAAAGATCACTCAAATGTAAGTGGGTCTTTAAACTCGAGAAAAATGGAAATGACAAGATGGTCATATACAAAGCTCGATTGGTGGTTAAAGGATTCAAACAGAAGAAAGGTATTGATTTGATGAAATTTTCTCACCTATTGTAAAAATGACTTTGATTCCTGCAATCTTGAGCTTAGCAGCCAGCCTAGATCTTAAAGTGGATCAATTGGATGTGAATACTGCATTTCTTCATGGAGATTTGGATGAATGGATCTATATGGAGCAGCCAGAAGGATTTGAAGTACCTAAAAGAAAACACATGGTTTGCAAACTAAATAAGAGTCTTTATGGGTTAAAGAAGGCATCAAGGCAGTGGTACATGAAGTTTGACTCTATTATGATAAATCAAACATACATAAAACCTATTATGATCCATGTGTATACTTCAAAAGATTTTCTGATAACAACTTTATTATATTCTTATTGTATGTAGATGACATGTTGATTGTAGGACAAGATAAAGAGCTGATTGCAAAGTTGAAAGGAGACTTATCTAAGTCCTTTGACATGAAGGACTTAGGCCCAGCACAACAGATTCTAGGAATAAATATTGTTCGAGAGAGAACAAGTAGAAAGTTGTGAATATCTCAGGAGAAGTACATTGAACGTATACTAGAACGCTTCAACATGAAGAATTCTAATCCAGTCATCACACCTCTTGCTAGTCATTTGAAGTTGAGCAAGAAGATGTGTCCTACAACAATGTAGGAGAAAGGGAACGTGGCTAGAGTTCCTTATTCTTCAACAGTCAGAAGCTTAATATATGCACCAGATCTGATATTGCTCATGCAGTTGGTGTTGTTAGCAGGTTCCTTGAAAATCTTGGAAAAGAACATTGGGAAGCAGTCAAGTGGATACTGAGATACCTGATAGGTACTACTGGAGATTTCTTGTGTTTTGGAGGATCTAATCCATTCTTGAAGGGGCATACGGATGCTGATATGGAAGGTGATCTTGATAATCATAAATCTACTACTAGATACCTGTTCACTTTTTCAGGGGGGCTATATCCTGGCAGTCGAAGTTGCAGAAGTGTGTTATACTCTCTACAACTGAAGTAGAGTATATTGCCGCTACTGAAGCTGGAAAGGAGATGGTATAGCTAAAACAGTTTCTTCAAGAACTTGGATTGCACCAGAAGGTATATACAGTCTATTGCGACAATCAAAGTGCAATAGACTTGAGCAAAAACATCATGTATCATGCAAGGATGAAGCATAACGGCGTGAGATATCACTGGATTCGAGAAAAGATAGAGGATGGATCTATGCAGGTCAAGAGGATCCATACAAGTGAGAATCCTTTGGATATGTGGACCAAGATGGTACCAAGAGACAAGTTTGAGCTATGCAAAGAACTTGTCGGCATGCACTCAAACAAGAAACTCCAGTGTTACCTCCTTTAGGTGAATGGGACTGGAGGGGGAGATTGTGGGGTCCATCCCATTTGTAATAGGCATGTGGCTATGATTACTTTGGCTCCAAGTTTGGAAATAAATGGAGGAGAATTGAAGCTCCTCCTGTAGCATTCTTGGAGGCTATGTATTTTCTCCTATAAAAGGAGAGCTCTTTCACTTCTATCAAACACACCAACAAAGAGAGAAAGAAAGAGTGAGGCATCACAGACAAGGTATAAGAAAATAGTTTGTGAGAAAAATAGAGAGTGCGAGCAATATTGTAGTGAGGTGGAATATCAAAATAGGGTTATTTTTTGAGTGTTGTAGTGGTCCTTGTAGTATTTTACTCGGGCCTACAAAGTGTAAAATTTCTTATTGTAGTAAAATCAGTTTCTCCTCTCGGAATCGTGGTTTTTTCCTTATTCAGAAGGTTTTTTCACTTAAAAGTCTTGGTTTCATTATCACTCTTTTATTCTTGTTGATTAGCGTATCGGTTTGCTATATTATTATTCCACTATTATTACCGTGAATATTATTACTGTAGGGATTTATTCCCAACATAATAAACACTCTAAATGTTAGTAGCAGTGAGAGTCGGGGCGATGAGTGTAGGGCTGCTTATCGGGCGGATTGGGCAGTTATTTACTCTTAACGTTTTGGCTTATCGGTTTTCGACTTTTAAATGTATTAATCTGCTAGCCACCCGATAAGATATCGGCGGATTGGTATCGATTTAGCTCTTATCGGACGGTTGTCGGACGGTTTATCGATCATTTTATCAAGATTTGATCACATGAGAAAATTGATGCATGTTTAATTAGTCATTGGTTTTATTTCAATTTCATATGCATGGCTTTTATCTGGTTTGTTGTTTGTTGCTTCTGGTCTTTATTTATGTCCTCTAACCTTTACTTTTCCCTTGTTTTGATATTTTGATCAATAAATTGCATACATAAAACAGTGGATGAATATTAATACTCCAAAGTACATCAAGAGAAAGGAAATAATGCCTACAATTGCATCTGATGCTGGGGATTCAGTTAAAGTTTGTGCCGACAAAAAAAAGACTACATAAAAGTATGGGGATATATATATATATATATATATATATATATATATGGGTTAACGGATTATCCGTTAAGAAATTAAATAATCCGTTCCCAAATCGATAAATCGTTAATAAAAGATTTAATATGTTCCCTGTCCGTTAAATCGTTAACCAGATATCAATAAGCCATTAAGCTTCGGTTTCAGTTTAGTTTTGAATACCCCTAGATGAGTGATTTTATTTTGTATCTCACACAACTTACATTAGTTGTGTGAGACCTCTTTTTATCTCACATATATCAGAATTTTAAAACTCATATAATTATAAAATAAAAAAAAGACCTTATACAAGTACTGTTGTGAGACACAAAATAAAATTTTTCGTTGGCAATGTTGATTTATAAGGTATCATTCTCTCTCGCACGCGTTGTCTCTCCCTCTCTTATATAACATTATCAACCACCACATTATTACACATTTCGAGAGACTTATGATCAGCCACCATATTATTACACGTGTCGAGAGACTAGCATAGCCAAAATGTATGTCGATTGCAGTCTTCTACCTATTGAGTTTAGACCAGATTGTGCGGCAAACATTTCACAAAGCCTTTAAGAATGAAAGAAGAAACAAAACATGCACATTCACCATAGAGTATTCAAAACATAAACAATTAATTTATCACTGATACTAACGAGAACATTGAACATAAGTATAAATTACTTTTTTCGGTCCAAAATAAGTAATTTTTTGAAATTTTTCTTGTGATCCAAAATAATTGATTTTTTCAAATTTTAAGAGTGAATTAATTATTTTTTCCTTACATTGTCCTTGGAGTAAATAATGTAGGAATATGTGTTGGGAGTGTTTATGTGAAATAGTAAAGGATAATATAGTCAATTCCATTGCTAATTAATGCTAAAATGTGAATTTATTAATCCATATAAAAACATCCAAAAAATCACTTATTGGAGCGGAGGGAGTACAAATTAAAAAACACTGCTTTTTAAAAAGGCAGAATAGCCTGGGAGACACTTGTACTTGTTCTGATTTGTCATCCCGGTCCCTACACTCTATAAATTTTTATCTGGACACTTCAACTCAATCAAAACAAGACTTATGGACCCTTCTGACCGTTGACCGAGCTTATGTGGATGGATATGGCTGAGTTGGACAAAATAAGTGATTTACACGCACATTAGGTGCGTGAGCTGATGATTTTTCTTTATTAAAAAATAAAAATTAAAAAATAAATAAATAAAGAATACTCCAGCCCCTACCCCCTTCGTTCTACCCCTCTCTTCTTCTTCTTCAGCCCCCTCCACCTGTTTTGCTCCCCCACCCCACCCCACTTCTTCTTCTTCAGCCCCTACCCCATTCGTTTTGCTCCCCCTCCCTTTTTCTTCTTCTTCTTCAGCCCCCCCCCCCCCCCCTCCCAACCCCACCTTAGACAATCTTGAAAAAGCCTTAGGCACGAAGAGAACTTGAAGAAAAAATCATGGCTGCCTTAATCAATAAACCAAGAAACAAAAATCCTAACTAAACCCTAATACCCTAAGCCGCTGCCGTCCTCACCTCATAGCCAGCCGTCAATTCGACCAGCCACACCAGCTAGCATTTTCATTTCGGCGGCCAACCTCGCCGCCAAACGACCACCATGACTGCCTAAAGTAGGTGAAGACTCCCTGAAATCCGTCTTCTTCCATCCCAAACGACCCCTTCTACTTAACAACCAAGAGCAGTAGCGACTGAACCATAACGACCCCACCCCCGCCAGTCTTCTTCTTTGTCCCCACATCCATCATTCCATCCTTGCTTTACTAATCATTTTCTTGTATCAGAAGCCATGGCAAGTGGAGAAGCCATGGCAGGTGGGTTTGAAGAAGGGAGGAGGGGTTTTCTTTAATTTTAATTTTTTTTTTCTTATTTTATTTTATTTTTTGTTTATGAAATTAAAATTTTGTTAAATAATATTATTTTGGCATAAAATCTGATGTGGATGCTGATTTGCCATCCACGTCAAGAAAGTGTGCATCACGCTATTTCGGAGGGATTAAAAGTCTTATTTTGACTGAGTTAAAGTGTCTCGATGAAGCTTTATAGAGTGTAGGGACCGGGGTGACAAACCAGAACAAGTACAAATGTCTTCCAGGCTATTCTGACTTTCAAAAACTCATCGACCATGTTTTTTTTTAAAATTTTAAATAATATATTTAAAAAAAGATTTTTACCTAATTCGCAGTAAAATACTGCGAATTACAAAAAAGAATTATTTTTAAATTTATTTATTTATTATTATTATTTTAAAATAAAAATAAAATTAGAGACCGTCAAATTCGAAAATTTATAGATCGTCAAATTTATTGGGAATATTGAATATGTACCCAATAAAGAGGTGGAAGATTGTGTCATTGGGAACTGGCTCACTTTTCACACAAAAATATTTATCTCCCTGCATGAAATTACCTCCTTCCTTTTTCTTTTTATGTCTAGAAATTTCCCTTTTTAAACTGTCAAAAATATTTTAAAAAATTATTTAGAAAATTTTAAATAATAAAACAAAAATTCTAAAACTTCTTTTAAGTGATAAATTTAATACAACAACAATAACAAACCCAATGTAATTTTATAAGTGAGTCTGAAGATAGGACAAAATTACTCTGTCCTTACTTATTAGGGAGGGATATACTCTTGTTTAAGGACAAAATTACCTATAGAAGCCTTAAGGTGACTAGCAATATTGTTTATCTAGATAAAAAAATTTAAAAATACTTAAATTTATAGCTTTTGCCCCTCCCTTTTTTCCTTCCTCTAGGGACAGTGTGTACACTCTAATCTCTTCAGACCCACTTGTAAAATCACATTAGGTTTGTCATTGTTGTTGTATTAAATTTATCACTTAAAATAAGTCTTAAAATTTTTTATTTTATTATTTAAAATTTTCTAAATGAAAAAGAATTGTATATTTTGACAGTTTAAAGAGGGAAAATTGTTAAACATAAAAAGAGAAAGGAAGGAGGTAATCTCATGCAGGGAGATAAATGTCTTTGTGTGAAAATTGGGTCAGTTCTGAATGGCATAATCTTTCACCTCTTTATTGTGAACATATTCAATATTCCCAATAAATTTGACGATCTATAATTTTATTTTTATCATTAAAAAAATAAAAAATAAAAAGAAATAATTTTTTTTTGTAATTCACAGTAAAATACTGTGACCAAAAAAAAATAATTTGCAGTAGTTTACTGCGAATTACTTTAACGGCTAAATTTCCGTTAAACTAATTCACAATAAAATACTATAAATTATCTATTTTTATAATTTTTTAATATTAAAAATATATTTTATATCTTAAAAATCATTAATTAAATTTCGGACTCGATATTTTTCCTCAACTTTTGCCGCCGATAAACTTGGGAACTGAGGATTGTTCTGATCTGGTAAATAACTTGGGAATTCAAGTGGCGGATCGTTCTTGAATGGGAGATGACGTTTTTTGAAGTAAAGCACTGCTCCTGTCTTTCTATGTCTAACAACTCCTAAAGTTGGAGTTTGAGTTGCCATCTTTGTGTTACTCGAGATTTATGTAAATTACCTTTTTACGTGGCCAGTGGGGTATTATATACTTTTACTTTTACTCGTCGCGTTTTGCTTTTTTATGTTTTTTAAAAATAATAAATAGAGTGTATAATTTATTATGGTATTCATATTAATTTTAATGTATATTTTTAATAATTCTAAAAAAATAATTTGAAATAAGTAATAATAATGTGGGTTAACAAGAAAAAGAAAATTATCTTCTCTTAATATACTAAAATTAATAAGTAAAAATAAAAATCTATTTTTAAAATACTGAATAAGTAAATGTGAACGGAGGGAGTAATTTTATATATGTACTTGTGTTTTGTTGCTCAAATCCGATCCGCCCCCTTGTACACGATTTGAGTGAGGATGTGAGATCCAAATTGGATTTAGTCGACCTTACTTTACTTTAATTACAGATATATTCAAGAAGTATAGGTTGCTAGGATATTTAATTATTTTGGGTATATATCTTATATATATTCACATGAGTACTAGAACGCGTCGTATTATACGAAATAACTTGTAAATAAAGTGTTAAGTGTATACAAAGAGTTTAGTTGTACTACTTTTAATTTGATAGCTTCAAATATTTATCACAATATATACTTATATATATGTTATAATATACACTTATTGGTTGTACTCGTACTTCTATTCGCATCCCTGAATTCTAATATATAGGTTCTACTAATTTGATATTTAAATTTGCACTCGTGTAGGATGTCGAGACTCGTATCCCTGCAACAGAGGAACGTTGCTGGTTTTAAATCTGGAGAAAGGAGAACAGGTTAGGGCGGATAAAGAAGAAAAAATATGGGCAAAATTAGTTAATTTATAATGAATCATGTTTTTAGATCATTATTCTATCCATAAATTATTTTTCTTCCTTTTCAATCATTAAGAAATTTTAGTATGTACTATATAGGGGTGTGCATTCGATTTATCGATTCGATTTTGATCCTTATCGATAATTACTTATCGATTATCGATTTGTACATATGCTTATCGTTATTTGTTTCAATAAGGTTTCGATTTTTTCGATTTCGATTTATCGATTTTGGGGGCTTATCGATTCGGTTATCGGTTACACCAATAAGAAAATTTGCGGGATTCCACGGAAAGTATATCTCTATAAACGCGCCTAATTTATATGGACAAAAAGAAGCTAAAATAAGACGAACATCATTTATAACATAAAAATTGTATCAACAAGCACATGCAACAAAACTAAAGTAAGGGATTAAATGTATGCCACCAACACTCCAACAGTATAAAAAAATACAATAAAACAAAATACATCATCACGGCTAGTTTTGTTTTCCATTAATTTGAACTTCATTCCATTAATCTTTATCATTCCTTAAATTGGTAGAGGAAATAGTAGGGTAAGGGACTTAGGGTAAAGGAAAGGGTATAGATTAGGGAAAATGATATTGTATAGACGCTTTCTAAATAGTAGCGGAATATATATACATTTTCTATGTTATGTTAATCTACACAAATAGGTAATTACTTATTTTACAAATGTCTACGGTCAAGGGGTGTGCATTCGATTTATCGATTCGATTTTGACCCTTATCGATTATCGATTTGTACATATGCTTACCGTTATCGTTTCAATAAGGTTTCGATTTTTTCGATTTCGATAACAAATAATCGATTCGATTTATCGATAAACCGATTCGAATGCGCACTCCTAGTACTATATGTGAATACAAGTAAAAAAACGTAAGAATTCTTCCAATTAATAAAATTTAAGCAAAGATTTCTGACTTACCAGAGACCACACAACACAAGATGTTTTCAACGAGTTTGGCTTCATTACAGTTCCAAAAAAACAATGGAGTCTCTCTCTCTCTCTTCACCACCCCCCCCCCCCCCCCTCTCCCCTCACCTTACGAAACTCTGATTATGTTTGTTATCATGTCTTTTAAATTGTAAAACATCATATATTTTTCCTATCAATAATTACAATTTAATTAGTTAGTCAACAAGTGTCTTTTAAAGCTTAAGGGGGGAAAAGGGGAATGCATTTCCATTAAATGTTATGATGAATAGTTTTTTTTTTTTAAGCTTTAGAAGAGATTACGTAATTATTTAAAATCAAAAAATAGATGGCATAAAACAGACAGGAAACATATTCTTAAATTTGCACAATGTAGCTTAATGGCCAGCTTGCTACCAAGTGAAGGTGTCAAATAATCTACAACCGATAACTGGATTTTAAACAGAATCAATTAATTAGTGATACTAACAAGAACGAAATTAAGATTAGGGTTCAACTGAACTTATTACTTTCTGCCCAAAATTATTTAAGCATATAATAATCATGTTTCAACCCCAAGCAAGTTGGAATTACCTAAACAATAAATTAAGAGGGCATTTGGATTGACTTATAAAAGTAGCTTTAAAGTTAAAAGCCTAAAGTCATAAGTTGGTAATACCCAACTTTTGGCTTTTGGCTTTTTTTTAAAAATACTTTTTATGCCTAAAAGTAAGTGTTTTTAAGCATATTTTATCATTGTCAAATACCACACAAACTAAAAAAGTGCTTAAAAGTCAATAAGTACTTAAAATAAGCCACTTCAAACACTCTCTAAGTACGCATATGCCAATAACAACAACAACAATAACAATCAGCCAAGTTTAATCTCACAAGTGGAGTCTAAGGAATGTAGTGTGTATATTGGCTTTATCCCCACCTGGTAAAAATAGACAGCTTGTTTCTGATAGATCCTCTATGTATGCATATGCCAAAAAAATAAAAATGCATAAAAACATCGAGATCACAATTATTATGAATCCTAGATCCAGGATTCACCTCAAAATTTAAGTAACAAGAATCAAAAAAGATGTTTTTGCTGAAACTGATTGAGCATATCTTCGATAGACGACAAGGTGAAGACTTCATCGCTTAAACATGCCTCTTGGGCATAAAATTTAGATTTTACTTTGAATGAAGGAATATTTTTATTCAAGATTTGTAAGGCCTGTTGAAATCCATAATCATTTCCGAAATCGAACAACACATGTTCATCAGCCGCCATTCTATGTTCTTTAGTTTCTGGTAAAGATGGGAAATCAACAAGCTGAGGATCGTTCTTGAAAGGGGGACGAGGTTTCTTGTAGAACAGTACTGCTCCTGTCCTTCTATGTCTTACTACTTCTAAAGCTGAACTATGGCTCGACATGAGAACTCAACTCGATTTCTGCAAATAACATTTTTTACGTGCCCAACTCGGTTTTATATATATAGTTGTGCACTGCTGTTACGTGCCCAACTCAGTTTTACTAGCCTCGTCATAAAATAATGAGTCCTACTAGGATAGGTGATTTCATTATGTGTGAAATGAATCCTGTTTCCTCTTAATCATCATTTATCAGTTTAAAGCTATATTCCATTTGAATCATGCTACTCTTGTTTTTTATGTTAACCACTCCTTACAGGAATATTGCTCTCCCTAAAATTATTATTGGCTTAAAAATTTTATGCTCCATAATTATATTACCCAACATAATTATAATTTTTGAATGGATTTAATACAAACTTTTGACTTATAAAATTAGTTAATTCAATTAAAATCCTACTGGAACAATAGATCAGATTCACCTGATTTTCTCAAGAGGAAGAAATGGGAATACATTAAAGTGATGATGATATCACGGCAAACTCTACTCAAATTACAGAAATATTACTTTGTACTTTTTCTCATGGGTGGATTTTCTATTTTTCGAACTGAGAAAATAAGCGAGATAGTTTACATTCTGTTGTCCTATTGGGTGCAGCTGCAGACTCCGTAGTCACTAGCATCTGGCTGCCGTGAACCTTTGAGACTATTATTGTAAATTTACTGACGAAGTTCCCTTTTCAACTCAAACTATTAGACTTTGATTTAGGTGTGAGAAGGATGTCCCATCCAAAGGGCATGATGTACCGCATGTTTTAATGAAATGGACATTGGACTAGTGGATTGAGTTGTTGTAAACACCAAGTATTTACCCAAAAGCAAACTAGGACAAAACTCTCAGATATGGTTCTCTTTATTCATCTGAGAATAGATCCACTTCGGGGCTCTGGGAGTATCGAGGAGCAGGAGTTATTTGAAGTCGTGTTCAAAGAAAAATTCTAGACCAGTAAATCTCCTATATCATTTGTATAGCTAGGATATGTAAACGTGTTCTCTGTTGGCAAATTCATTACATTACTAGGATACAAAGAATGAAATAAATTGCAAAATCTCGTCCCGATAATGGGAATCAATGTAGTCTACTGCACAACAGCATACAAAAAACTTCTTTCCATTTTTACTTTCCTGCAAAAAAGAAAGAGCCATAATCATTGACTTGGGGGAGTATCCTCGGTGCCCTTTGCTTTTCCCCTGAGCATGTCCGAAAAACCCCCTCTCATGATCCGCCTAAATCTTGTGTCTTCTACCGCTGCTGCAGTTGGCGCAATGGGCTTCAGAGATTCAACAACTTCTACTGTTGGTGGAGATGCGTCTCCAGTTTCCCTTTTCCCTAATAAACCACCTTCACCAAAGAAGCTGCTTACTGATGATGCAATTCCCAGATGAGCACCCATTACCTTACTAATCGTATCAAACGTTCCACCAGATCTTTCCCTCGTTATAATCTCCAGAGCTTCTTTGTGTGCTGGATCAAGGGAATCAGCATCTTTAAACAGATTTTGAATTGCCGGTAGAAGGAAATCTCTGACACTAGAAGCCGAAAGATCTGCAATAAAACAATCATAAACTGAGCATAGGAAGATTCTAATGAAAAGGTCATGTAAAATGCTAAGATACAGGGGCTGAAAAGCAGCACAAAGTCACAGAGTGCAAATTTTAGGCTTTGATAGCACATGTAGTTACATTTTGTATGTCACAAGACTAAACAATAGGAAACCAAAGGAAGAGAGATCAATAGGAAAACTTGTCCTTGGACCTTCCGCATATCATCTCTGACATTGGATACATCAGTTGCACCTTAAAAACCACAGAGAGATTACCCATTGAATGCTTCAGTGTTTCTTCTTTTTTCACTTTGTTTCTCCTTTCCTGTGTTTATCTTTCAGGGTGCTGGCAATCCTGCCGGAAGCGGGGGCAGGGGCAGACTTAGTTCGCTAGAGTCCGAGTATCCATAGAAATCAAATATCATTCAATTTTAAGTTTTTTGGAGTCATATTTTTACCAACCCTCTTTAGTTCCGGAAGATAACTGGTGGTCTCTTTCACTGATTTGAGAGTTTCCTGGGTTTCACTTAACTATCTTAGGACATGTCCGTCATGCACTTGCTATTGACATGAACAAGAAAATGAATCACGCTAAACCCAATAAATTACGACCTATAATTTTTTTACTTCAGCATGTATTTAGGTACAAATTGGGCCATTTGTCAGGTAGTTCATATGGATGGCACAAAAATTCCATAAGATCTACTTTGCTCAACCACTATAGCTAAAGGTAGTCTACAACCAAAATATCAGGACATTAACCCCCAGTATCAGTCCATGGTGTTACATATCTTTTCGTACTTTGCTACATCTTTCAATATGCAGCTAACCTAGAGGCAATCATCTGGAATAAACATATACATCAGAAAGTAGAGAGAGTTATGAAGGAGAAGAAAAGAAAAGAATATCTAAAAGGAGCAAACCAGTAGCATCAAGAGCACGAATTGATTCGCAAAACGCATCCGCTCTCTCACGGCGACGTCTCATGTCACTTGAAGGAGGAGGTGTTGCTGTAAGTAGGAAAATCTTGGACAACAGATGTATCGTAAGTTAAAGAAAGCTAATGAGAAATAGAAATTGAACTAGTGCTTTGGCACATGTTATAAGAATGCATCTACTTCATGAGTGCATAAAAGCTGAAGTAAAAGGTTGAGGATATAATCTCTTAGACTCTCCGTAGTATGTGGCACTGCCATCACCAATGCACGAACTACAGCTATTGTAGCTTCATGTGATCCATCCTCAAGAAAAGCATCCATTTGAACACGTATTTTGTCAACAATCTAACAAGACGGTTAGAAGAGCCGGTCTCATCAAAGACACTATAGATTAACATAGAATAAGAATGGCACCCGATATTTAAAAAGAAACCTTTCCATACCGCATCATTTTTAAACTGCTGTGCTACAGCTCCAAATGCATCAATGCTGGCGTATTTCACATTCAAGTTTTGGTCAGAACCAAGAGTTACAAGAGCAGGCAAAACATGAGTTGAGGCGACCTTGGCATCAATACATGGAACCTGGTGATGTTTCAAATATGATACAAAGAATGTTAACGGCAGCGCTTAAATTTTTCATTTTAGAAAGACAGGAACTGACATAATCCCAAGAAAAACCAAACGACTTACAATGACTTTGAAAAGATTGGCAGCCATCGTCTTCATGTTTATGTCAGAGCTCACAACCATTTCCCAGAGGATGTTAAAAATCATATTGTGATGTTCATCAAAGGTGCTGCAGGAAAAGATACTCTAGCCATCATCTAAGGAGTTCAGACACAGGACTGTAATGATTAACTTGTTAAATGGCACAAACCAAAGGAAGCGAACAGAATTGAAAATCTCGCGCTTCGCTGGCTGACTCTCTCGCTCTGAAGTTTGAATCAAGAGATTTCTCAAGTACTCTGTCAATAGTTCATGCTTTCTAGGGGATCCTAGAACACCTGCAAGCAGAAGAGGCAGGATGCAGATAGCAGCAAGTCTTTCAGCTACAGCAGTTTTTGGTTTTAAACCTGTTGAAGAGTAAATCAACACCAATTTGAAAAGGTTTGAACATGACGCCTGACGTAAAGGTTAATAATCAGAAAGTTTTTAACTCATTACCTCTTATTCTTGATTGGCGTGTTGCAGGGAAGTATGATAAATCACCATTGTCACCAACTGCTACCAAGAATATAGGTAGCATGATGTGTGTCAGGTAAGGCTCCCCAAGCAGGACTGAAACGGCCAATAAAAACTGCATTGCCAAATTAAAGACGAATTCGGGAAACAAGAAGGCATTTTCAAACCTAAACCACCAAAACTCATGTCAAACAATTCAAGCTACCTGTGTGATTCGATTCCTTAAATTATCTTCCTTCTGAGGCAATAGAGACGCCAGTTCAATCAATGCTGAAAAGCAATCAATATGCAACCACTCAAAAGAAGGCCAATCCATCTTTCCTCTGCATATATAGTTCAAATATGTAGCAAGTATTAGCTACACATGGTGAGAGTACCTTTGCAGAAGAAAGTATAGAAAGGTAGGTTAAAAACACAGGTAAAAGGGGATATTACCCCGCATACTGTTCAAGTAGTGAAGTAGAAAAAACTAGTCCTTTGTCATCTGAAACCAAATGGAATGGACAGGTCTCAATAGCTTTCTTGCGCACAAATGGAAGCAACTCTATCAGTAAGCGCAATAAAACGTCTATGTTCCACCGCTCTCTCTCTCCTAAAGCACGAAGATGTGACTCAACAGAACCTTCAACCCCTGAAAGAGGTTGGCAACGCTGGGGAAAAAAAGATAATGTATCAGATCCATGTCTAGGACAAGTTACTACTTCAGTGAGAAACTAAGTAAATGTAGAATACATACCTGACCAGAGCCCAATGCATGAGATAATAAAACTTGTAGCAAATGATCCAACTCCTTTCCCCAGTTTACTAAAGCTGGAACAACTTCCTTGATTGTTGTATCCACAACCACACCAGATGGATCACACGCCAATTGAAACATCATCTCCTCAACCTTTACACACAAACAAAACCAAAAAAAAGGAAGAGGAATTGGAGAACCTTCAATTATGTTTATCTTATCATTTAATCAGTTTGGGCAATCACACTAAGACTAGCAGAAAATGCTCCATTCCTAGACCACGGAGCTTACTTTGTAGGAAATTCTGTCAAGTCAGATTTCTTCTCCGTGATTGCCTCGAAGCTTATGTAGTGAAGCTGACCTTGAAATATTTGTCCGTATTTGGGAAGAGAGGCAGAAGCAATGCCAAGTTATGAGCAGCAGCCTCCCGAACAACAGTTGCAGGATCCTCAATCAGCTGTTGCACAATAGACAAGATAAGAGAATCTCGAATCTCAGGGCGTACGAATTCAGCAAGCTCTCCACATGATTGAGCAACTAGCAAGCGGCGCTCCTCATACATGTGATTGATCTACATTTCACAATATAACACTGAGAGCAGTTGCAAGAGTTGATGGAAAATATGGTAAAATCATGACATAGTCCAACAGATATGATAATCTCACCTGTTCCCAACACTGAGGAAGAAGTTCAGTCTCCGTTCTCATCTCTCCAACATTTCTGGCAAGTGTGACACAAGCCTAAACGTGATAACAAAATTGGTGGCATGCTCAAGTTTTGGGGAAAAAAAAATCTAGTATGAATCAATAGTTTTGACAATCTTACATCCATTATAATCCGTCTCTGTTCTTCATCAGGACGCTTGATTAAGTTGAATAATGTATGGGTCAACGAGTCCCGCGTACTGCTATCCGGGTGGCGCTCAATTGCACACATTATAAGAGGAAGAAGCTCCTGCAGAGACAACACCAATCAAGTGGAATGACAGCTGATTAGACAAAAAAGATTTGTAGATCACTTAAAGTTCCTGAAGAATATTTGGAAGCCATTGAGACAACATTTTGACAAAGTTTTGAAAAAGAACAGTTAGTGGAAGCCGAAGATATATTTAGATAGTTGTAGCTTTTTTGAATATTTTTAAGTGTTTTGTCAGTGGAAAGAAAGTTTTCAATGAAAAACACCCTTCAAGCACTTCTTCATTTGAAAGCGTCTATGAAAAAACTATTTGAGATCATGTTTGTCAAGATAAGTTTCAAAACTTGAAAAGATTTTCTCAAACAAAAGCCTCCTAAATAAGGTAAGAACATCAGACTTCAGAAGCATGATTTTAAATAATAACAAATGGCAAGCAACACCTCTCTGTGGTTGATCAAAACATAAGGTACAATTTTTGGCAATGCATCTGAAAGGATCTGAATAGTCCCCAAACCCTGCGAAATCCAAAAAGTTTGAAGTATAATTGCCAAGAGAAAACGTTACCAAGTAAAAGGTATCATGTATACATCTGAGAGAGAGCTTACGATCTTTTCAGCATTTGACTCGACAAATAAATTGTCTGGTTTCAAGATTAGTCCTTTAGCCTCTGAAGGTAGCTCACCATTGTGGGTGAGTACATTCTCGACTTTCTCAACAATGCCATTAACATCTGAAGCTCCCACTACTTCCTCAGGTTTGGTAATTGTGTCAGCAGAGGTTTGAGCCATCAATAACTGAGAATCGGCATTTCCTAAATCCCCAGAAGAGATGCCAGCTGAATCCTCAAAGACATTATGCTCACTTGATTCTCCAACTTCATTTTCAGGACCTGTATTTCTAGTTTCTTCATTGTTATCTTCAAGAGACTCACTGTTCAAGGAATCATTTGCCAATTTCAACCTCTGGATCTCATTCTGTAGGAATTTCATCTCTTCCTTATAACTATCTATTAATGGCAGGTCAGCAACACCTTCAGACTCGCTTGTTACAAAATTGCGCGCAGAACGAGCACCCTCTATATGCATTTTTAATGAAGTTATTTCAGCTCTGCAATCATTCAATTCTTGTCTTTGCCTATCTAGAGATTGCTTCAAGGTTTGAACCTAAAGTACATTATTCAAGTATGAGGTATGTACATGCTACACACGAAAAATCTTGTAAAACATAAAACATAACAAAGAAACTACCAGAATCTCCTTGTCCTTCATTTCCTTCTGCAATGCCTCCAACGATTTTGTCACTACTGTGGCTTGGGCATCTGCCATATCTTTACTCCTAAGCAAGGACTGCTTTTCATGTTTCAGCTTGTCTTTTTCTTTCACCAAAGACTCATTTTCTCTAAGCATAGCAATTTTTTCCTGCAAAAAAGCCACGATTCTTTTTATAAAATAGCACACCACAATAAAGCTCCATCCACATATATTTACAGTTTTCAGCAAGTAAATGAGAAATTTGATCTAGTCAGTTCCGTATTCAACTGGTACCACAAGCTTTAAGACATTTGATAGAAAATCACCAAGTAAATTATGCTTTTTCAGAACATTAATGCTTATCTAGAGAAGGTGACTCTTCTTCTCTCTAAGATTCTGGAAACTCATAAAACTAATTCCCACGATCTCTCAAACATAACTCTGGATCAAATCAGGAGGGTTTAGGTGGTTTGTTTCACAGTAAATCAGCCCAGGATACGGCAAAGAGAACTGTAGATTTTCAGGCCTTGGTATTCAAGAAGCTGCAGTTATTCAAACAAAGCAAACAGAAATTACTGCAGTGCCAAATTTCTATGCCTTTTGAGTTGCACTTGTAGTCTGAAAATGGATTCATAACTCAAGAAAAAAAAATTTAAACTAAAAAGGAAAAGAGATAAGTCAAAATATTCAACTAATCTTAAATTTGAATGCATACAAATTTGATACCAACCATTATCCGAAGGACTCAAATAGCAGACAAGATAAATGGAACTACAAACAAAATCTGTCTGGATGAAACTAAGGCATGAACTGGCCATGAGGAACATAGAACAAAGAGCAGCATTGAGCATAAACAAAACCAGGACTTGCAAGGAAAAATATTAATACCTGAATGCACTATGAACAACTGGGTGGACGTATTGTTCTTGCAGAATTAAATCACGAAAAGTTGAGAATTATAATTTCCGGAAGAAGAAAATATAATATATCAGTTAAAACTTGCAGTTAACCTAGCTTGACTATACAAGACGCAAAGTTATCCACATATGACATGATTAATGTAGGTTTCCTACAGGCAATTCGTGCCAAGCATACATGTGTAAAACTTGTACATACTATCAACATTTGAGAAAGTACCTCAGCAGCCTCTGAGGTGGAAGAAAGGTACTGGTAATAGTAATGGCGCAAAGCATCTGGAACGCCTGCAGAGTTCTGCTGAACATCTAGATCTTGATCAGTAACCTGTCATACATTTTAAAGAAGTTATGAAGACTTCCAAAATGACTGGTAAATGTCATACAGGACAGATGCATGTGTCTCACACCTTAATTCTTCTATGGTTAAGGCCCTCTTGCCTAGTAAGTGCATAAAATAGACAACTGGTAATACATGAAAGCAGGGCAAAATACGGTTTGCACCTCTATATATTATATTTTGAACCCCCTTGGTACTGCCCAAAGCATAGCTCAGTGATCAAGGGGATCATAACCTTTGTTAGGTTGCTGGTTCAATTCCCACTAGCCACAGTTTCTTTTAATTTTTATAATTTTTTTCTTTTTTACCTCCTTAATGGAAATCCTGCCTCCACCATTGCATGAAAGGCCTCTGAAAGATGAAGATAAAATAATAGAAAGCAAATTACACATTTCAAACCGTCCCAGAATAGCTTCTTTTTTTTTTTTTTTTTTGGTGTATGTCAAATCCCACCCCTCTGCCTAAACTCCTCTTCCCAGGAGCCGAAAAGTGGGTTTTCCCACTTTGCTCCATGGGTGGCTTAAACCCCAAACTAATGGAAGGAGGTGGAGGCCCTTTCCAGAATTACAGAATTTATAAACCAAGCTTTACTCATTCCAGCATGAGATTTCCGTTGACTGGTATTCAGAAGATGCTACGAACAATTTTTGAGTAGTAACCCAAATTTTGAACATTGACAAAACAGCTATCTTACTGGAATTCTGTCCCAAAAATGCTTTTAATTACCTTCAACCCAGAATTTCTAAAGACTGCCCCATCTTCTGAGATAACCGACGAGTTGAGATCATGGTACACAGAATAATTCACAGTTGAAGGAATAAATTTTCCTGATCTGATTACAACACAAACCCTTACCTCTACATTATATTTATAAAGAAATGGACCTTGGGTCTAACTCAACCCCAAAATTAGCCAAGTGGTGAGAATTGCCCCAGGCCATATAAAGAGACCAAACTTCCCCACCCATAGCCGATGTGGGGCACTAACACCCCCCTTTCCTCTCCCACACCTAGGACTGAACATCTGGAGCGTGGACAATATAAGATGGGCGCCTAATATCGGATGAAAGGAGAATTAGGTGGGCCTGGATATGATATCATGATAAAGAGATGGACTTTGGGCCTAACTCAAACCCAAAAGCTAGAGCTCAAGAGGTGAGGATTGCTAAGACTATATAAAGAGACCAAACAACCACCCATAGCCGATGTGGGACACTAACACATATCTTACATACAACTCCTCAACAATCTAATCCCTAACTCATTGCCAACAACATCCCATATCTCTTTGGACAAGTAAGCATGGATATAACGTAAAGAGTTAAGTGCAACCTCTCAGCCCATTTCTATTTGCCTGGCGATCGACGCACTGACGCAACACATTCAAGGGGAGGTGTCGTGGTGTATGTTATTTGCAGATGACATTGGACTGATTGACGAGACGCGAGGTGGTGTTAATGAGAGGTTAGAGGTTTGGAGGCAGACCTGCAGTCTAAAGGTTTCAAGTTGAGCAGGACCAAAACAGAATACTTGGAGGGCAAGTACAGTGACGCGGCATAGGAAGTTGACGAAGACGTGAGATTTGATTCACAAGTCATCCCAGGAAAGAAAGTTTCAAGTACCTTCGGTCAGTTATACAAGGAAATGGGGAGATCGACGAGGATCTGACACACCGTATTAGGGTGGGATGGATAGAGGATTGCTTCCGTGTTCTGTGTGATAAGAATGTGACACCAAAACTTAAAAGGAAAGTTTTATAGAGCGACAGATAGACCGACTATGCTGTATGGGGCAGAGTGTTGGCCAGTCAAAAACTCCCATGTCCAGAAGATGGAGGCGGCTGAAATGAGGATATCGAGATAAATGTGCAACATACCAGGTTAGATAGTGCAGTGCAGCATACCAGGTTAGATAGAATTAGAAATAAAGTTATCCAGGACAAGGTGGGCGTGGCTCTTGTGGAGAACAAGATGCGGCAGGCGAGACTTTGATGGTTCGTACATGTGAAGAGGAGAGGCACAGATGCACCGGTGAGGAGGTGTGACAGGCCGGCATTGGAGGGTGAACGGAGAGGTAGAAGTTGGCCGAAGAAGTATTGGGGAGATGTGATTAGGCTAGATATGGCGTTGATCCAGCTTAATGAGGACATGACCATGGATAAGAAGGCGTGGAGGTTGAGAATAAAGGTGAAGTGTTAGGTACTCGAGCATTTTTCGTGTTTGTAGCAGTAGCTTTAATACATCACTTAGTGTCTTTTGTGTATTTTCGTATCCCTAGACTTTTGTTATTACTTGTTACTGCCTTTGTTTCGGTTTTATGTTTGTATTCCTTAGTGTTAGTTTTGTATTTTCGCTTCGGTTATCAGATTTGGGTTGCTTGTTATTGCCCCTTCCATTTATCATTCCTGAGCCGAGGGTCTACCGGAAACAGCCTCTCTGCCTTCTTAAAGGTAGGGGTAAGATCTGCGTACACTCTATCCTCCCCAAACTCCACTTGTTGGACTATATTGGGTATATTGTTGTAGTAGTATTCAAGTTCAACCCCCCCCCCCCTCCCCCCCGGGCTCTGTAGCTACTGGTCTGGAACTAAAAGATTGAAGCCTATGCCCTCTGGTCCTCATTTTCTTTAATCACACAATCTGCCAAAGCAAAACATGGATCCTAGAGACCAAGCGAATTGAAAGGGAAGTGGTCTAAGAAATTCCTCAGTCAGAAAGATCTGCTTTTCCTCTCTTTAGCCAAGAGTTTCACTGAAAGCATCATATACAATAATGAATTAATGATTAAACTTTCTTTGCCCGGATTAAAATTAGAGGAGTTACCTAGCTTCTAAGGTCTGCTATTTGACCTGGCGTTTATTCTTCTTTTGATAAATGATCTGGTGTATGATTAGTTTCACGGGAAGTAATCATACACAATAATGATTAAACTTTCTTTATTCGGATTAATTATAAATGAATTACCAATCTTCTAGGGTCTGGCTTTCGACTTAGTGTTTTTCTTCTATTGATAAATGATCTGGTGTATGTTCTTATTCTATTTAATAACATCTATTTGAGTTTCTTTATCAAAACAAAAAAACATTTACTTGAGTTCCACAGGGATAAAATGGATGAACGAGTAACTTGTTCTCAATCACGCACATCTGTTGCTCTTAATTCTTAAGGTTCTTTTTAATCTTTTTGGTTAACCTTTGGGAATGTGGAAGAGGAGCCTTGTGCAACGATAAGAGTTGTTATCGTGTGACCAGGAGGTCACAGTTTCAAGATGAGATACAAGGTAAAGTTGTGTACATAAGACCAAATGTGGTCCGGTCCTTCCCCCAACCCCCACATAGAGGGAGTGTAGTTCACCGGGCTCCCAGTGCACTAGAAGGATCTATGGAACAATTCAGATTATCTTTTGGCAGTTCTACTTCTATCATAGAAGTGGTATTCATCATATTATTATCTGACATTTTAATTTAAAACTTAACTTATGCCTGGTTCGATAGCCGGAAGCAAAGGTGCTTACAAAGTTAATTTCAATCTCTATGGCAGTCTGAATAAATAAAATTAAACAAAAGCAAATATGATGCTTATATAAAACCAATCATTTTACCTTCCTTTCTTGGGAAGCTTTGATTATCTTGGCATCTTTTCATAGTCAATCAGTTATTTCCCTTGTAACTGTGAGATATAACATCGTCTACACCTAACAAAGTGTTGGTTGGTGCATATGTTAGGTGGTAGGTGGAATGGTGGCCTAGTCTTTGCGGTCATGAGTTCAGTTCCAGCCTTCGACAAAAAAAACATCGTCTACATCCAAGTGGTGATCCCCTAGACCAGCAAATTTTAACTTATTTTTCTATCTTCTGAGAGAAGTTTTCAATAAATTCTACCCAATTATCTATACATGTTGGAATATTATGCGTGCTCCAAAATAAACCTAAAGGAAATCAGGTCAGCCGAATTCTAGGGCAAGCCCCTGGGGATATAGCCAGTATTACTTAAAAGGTCACAGCTCTATCTTCCTATCTTCACATTTAACATAAATGCAGGAAAGAGGCCACACTACTTAAAGGTCTGCCGAGAACATGTTATTTGGATGATCGTTTCTGAGTTAGTTAGAGTTTTGATTGGTACTTGTAATTTTTTCATTGAGACGTCAACTGCAGCATATACGCTAACATAAATGAAGCTCCAAATATTTTAGGTCCTCCGCAGATGATAAACCAAAAAGGTAGAAAGAATGAACAAGAAGACGTAGATAACTAAAAATACAGCTCTGTGACATAATGTAGATAAATGCAACCTCCTTCAATTGTGTGACGAACATCAAGAAATAAGCAAGCTGTCTTCATATCAATTACCTCCTCCAAAAATGTCATTGCAGTCAAGCGATATCCTGCTAATAGTAAATACTCCTTTACAGCACAGTTCAAATCCCTCCGCTCATTATCCTTCAAAGGACCCAAATCAGAGAAAGAACCTTCCCTCTTCTGCTGCTGAAAATCAGTTCCATGGTTGTCCGAAGCATCTATCTTTGAATCTGCACAATGAAGAAACAGATAAATTCACATGAACAAATTGATCACAGTGAACGAAACAAAATATAACCCATATCTAAAGCAGAATCACCAGCCCTAAACCCCCTGTCACACTCAAAAGCCTAGTATTTAAGTGGAGAAGGGGACACAGGCGAGCCCATTATCTACTTTCAAACCGTGTGCCAGCTGGCCCCTGGGGATTTCTCAGTTAACAAAAAGTAATATTTAAAGCATAACCACCAATCCTTCAAGAAACTACTATAGGCTCAGACATGACAAGCCTACAGTTTATACTAGCATCCGTTCTAAATCTGCCGAATCATAAAACTTCACTGGAAACAGAATATCCAGGCTAAACTAGGATTTCCAAGAATATTATCAGAATGAACGAGCTAAATCTAACAAAGTCACAATCAGAAGAGGCAGCGAAAGTTCAAAACAGTTTCAGGGATATACCACTTGTTTGACGAGGAAAAGTCTGACTTTTCTTTTGCAATTCGGTCTTAAGTTGCACAATGTCCTCTTGAGCCAAACGGAACTCATATTCACAGAGCGCCAACTTTTCTTCCAGGGCTTCTTTTTCTTCAAGCAGACTTTGGGGATCTGCAACTGCTTTAATAAATTAATAGTTATTATTCATATAAGAAAAATATATATGAGCCTGCAAATAAACAGCTGACTACCACAGCTGACTCAAACAATCAAGCAATTGATCGTCCTGCATAATGAACTAAGGACCATGAGCAAATTTAAGTTGCAGTTATTACAACTGAACAGTGGCAATAATGAAGAAGAAAAAATTACTACTTGATATTAATCAAATATTTATTTCATATACTCTTTTTGCTCTAATATACCATGGGATTCGCCAGCCATAACACAATACAACTCAACTTCATAACCTAAACTTAACGGATTGATTAGCTCGATTTCAATGATTGCTAAATATTGATCGCAATAAAATTCCAAATGCAGAAAATGTGCATAATAAACACACCGGATATATGGATATGGTTAGTAGCAAATCAAGGCAAAGGAGAGAAGAAGCAAACCTCTGAGGGAATTGAAGCGGGAGATCTGATCGGGGGGGAATTGCGAAGGATCGGAGAAGAACTGTTTGAGACGAATTGCTTGATCGTCACGGCCATCATCGAGAAGCTCGTGAAGGAGCTCGAATGCCGTTAACAAGTAGTTCTCTTCCAATAGAAAATTAACCACGCAATTGCACAGGGACGATTTCTCCACGTCCATTTGATCTTCAACTGTAAATCAACATTTCGTTTCAAACAATGACAAGGGTGGAGGGAAGTAGAAGTTAAAGTGCGGTGCGAGAAATTGTAGAAAGGGCCGTCAATGAACCACTCTCGTGAACAGTCACGTGATTTGGCTCGAGAGCCGTGGATTAATCTGTGAGATCTGCCAAAAAAACTATAAGAATTTTAAAAAAGGGATGCAGAAATTTACGAGGAACAGCGCATGTGCATTTCATAAGATCTGCTCCGGTCAACGGTTTCTCAAAAACAAAGCAACTAAACTCTGCTAATTAAGATTTTAGTTCATCCAATGATATATGTCTATCACATATATTTTTATAACTAAACTATACTTAATTACTCTATATTTTCACTTTAATTATTATGAATTAGATATAGTTTGAAGTACATACTAATCAAGCACGGATAAACTTTTTGTATAGGTTGAAATTTGGCTCTGAACGCCCCACGCCGAGGGGCGCGTCCCTTATGACAAGGTCGACCCAAGTAAGGACATGGCCCAAGTTGGTAAAGAAGAAGCGGTGTCGTTTAATGCTTAACTTTTTGCTGAGTGGAAGCCACCAATTTTAGTACTTTTTTATTACTTCGGGGAGGGTCTCCTAATATATAAAGGAGACCTTCACATTGTAATTGGGATTATGATATTCTTGGATAATACAAATTTTCTCTCTATCTCTGTCTCTTTTTTGGTTTTCCAACTATTGCTTCTCTCTTAAGCTAACTTCATTTTCTTTACTTTCAGATCTACGACAATCTTAACACAATAATTATCTCTAGGGCTCATTATATTTGATTACGATTTACCCTTATATATTTTTTATTGTTTTTAAGCTTATAAAGTACGAGTATAATTTTTGAGCTAAACAATTTGGCACCGTCTGTGGGGATTTCGAGAATTAAAACCATAGTTTGCACCTAGAGAACCATCGAAAACCCCTCTCTACAACACAAAAAAAAATGGCTGACAACAACGCAAGAATTAAAGCGATAGCAGATGTTGAAACCAACCTCATCGGTCCTCTCAATGAAGCCGGTAAGAGGGTGTTTTGATTGCAACCCCTAGCACCACCACAAGCGTGGATATCTCACCTCCACCACCTAAAGATCTAACGATCTCGGGGGAAAAGGGTGCTTCTACATCTGCAACTGAAGAAGCACCCCCAGAGGTCAGGAAACTACTGGAAGAGTGGTTAACGAGTACTCTAAGTGGCTTGGTTAAAAAGTCACCCAAAATAACGTCAGATGCATGCCAACAGCAGACCTTGCTGCAGCTGAAGGTGAACCCGATATTGTACGAGCAAACAATGCGCTCATTGATACTCGGGCCAACGGTGGCACGCTCACAGCCATCCTCAAGAAGATAGAGGAATGGAAAACGAAAACAAGTCACAGCGTGACCAGATGAAGGAACACCGGGAGAGGGTGGACAAGATCCCTGGTGCTCCTAAGCTGTTGCAAAAGCGTGATGTGGGGAGATTTGTTGAACAACCTTACACGGAAGAGGTTGCACCATACTCCATCCCAAAAACCTTCAAAATGCCTCATTAGATAAGAGTGTACGACGGAACTACAGATACCCGAGGATCATCTGATCCACTACGTCACGGCTGTAAAAGGTAACGACCTATCAAAAGAACAAGTACCGTCTGTACTGCTGAAGAAGTTCGGCGAAACACTGACAAGAGGAGAACTAACCTGGTATTTCCAGCTACCGTCCAAGATCATTTCTACGTTCGAGGAGATGGCGGACAAATTTGTCACCGCTCATGCAGGAGCAAAGAAAGCAGAAGCAAGAGTCAACGACATCTTCGTTGTTTGGCAAACCACATGAGAAGGACTCAAGGACTTCCCAGCCAGGTTTAACAGAGTAAGGATGAGCCTACCAAACGTGTCGTAAGGCATGACGGTCACTGTTTTCAGAAGGGGTTAAGTAGGAATGGCTCGAGGGCAACCAAAAATCTACTAAGTCATCTCATGAAGTATCCACCCACCATGTTGGAAGAGATTCACAACGCCTATTGCGCTAAGGTACGTGTAGATGAGGACGACCTCAACGGGCCGACCCAACGTTTAACAAAAATACACCCAGAGATCAGGAGGGATCGATGCAATGAAGGGTGACGGGAACAAGTCCCACTTCCCAACAGGGAGACACAAACCCTACATCAAATCCTCTTACCCGCCGCCACCTAGGCACGCGGACGCACTATAGCGACATGTCGCTCCACTACGAAACAATAGAGGTATGCCCCCTTTATTATCTGCCCATAACTTTTATGTGTCCCCTTTAGAGATAGTGTATGTACTTGAGAAGCTGGGGAACAAGGTGCAATGGCCGGAAAAGGTGAAGTCAGACCCCATCACCAGAAAATCAAATGCCCTGTGCGAGTTCCACCAGGAGCGAGGGCACAAAATCGAAGATTGTATAGGCCTACAACAAGAGGTGGTCAGGATGCTGAACCAAGGGTTCCTAAGAGAGCTGCTCAGTGGCAAAGGAAAAATCAACTTTGCAAGTGGACGGGAGCAACCACGGGCCACCAAAGCCGCCCTCACCAACACGCACGATCAATATGATCATCGAAGACGGCGACGACTCGGCGATCAATCATGTCAAGTTCACCACTACGCACAAGCTGAAGCGAACTATTGCCCACGAATGGTATGACGACTTCAATGATAGTATCACCTTCGTTAAGTCCGATGCCGACAGTTTGTCTTTCCCTCATTACAATACTTAAGTTATCACTTTACGTATCGCAGATACGGATGTTAAAAGAATCATGGTTGATGATGGTAGCGGCTCCTGTATTATCCACCTGATGGTCCTCGTACTAATGTGACTCGAGGATAAGATAATACTACACTACATAACATTAACTGGTTTCAATAATGCAGTAGAACAAACCTCCGAGGAGATATCACTACATGTCCTAGCATGAGGAGTCACGCTCGAAACAACTTTCCACGTGATGAACTAGGAAATGGCATACAACGCCATATCGACTCTAGTGGATACACGCCATTAGAGTGGTTCCGTCGAGCTTCTATCAAATGATCAAATTTTCCACCCCATGGGGAGTATTCAGCATTCGAGGCGAGCCTCGCACCCTCAGGAATGCTATAAAATAGCTCAAGATTGCGCCCGCACCAAACAGCTTAAAGGAGTGAGCGCAGATGCATAGCAATCAGCTACGTCGGTACTAAGGTCTACCCGACAGAGGACGCCATAAAAGACCCTAATGTCATAGAAGCCTGCAAGGATACGGTCGAAGACCTCGACCCAGTCCAACTGGACAATGACGACCCTATAAGGAAAGCCTACATCGGGCACGGCCTCTCAAATCCAAGTAAGTATCATGAATTTTTATCTAACCATATAGACCTGTTTGATTTTTCTCATTCAGATATGCTGTCACGCAGCAAATCCGTGGGCATGACCGGCACTCAATCGGGTATCCCCAGTCGAGTGGACCTGGGTGCCTTTCCTATACCCCATGCGTTACCCCACAATATTCAATGATAGTTAACCAAAAGATACCAAATTTTAATTAAAAGAACATAGGATTTCTCTTTTATAACCACACATTATGATTAACAGGGGACACCTTTTACAAAATATATATTTGATTAGCATGGAACGTGGTACACAAGTTTACAGCGCCCAAACATACACTTTTATGCATAAGTCCTGACCCACATACCACTGTCTACGGAGCCTCTACCAGAATGGTAGTACAACACTTGCCAGTGACAAGGCCCCGGCTATACCTTTACCAAAAGATACAAACTCCAAAATACAACAACAGGAGTGGCATAGGCCACACATGGCCCAGAAGGAAAGGGGCTCACCAAACACGAATACTGCCGATAGAGAGGAGGAGGAGGAGCTACGAACGGTGGACTGGATTGCCTGCCACGGATCCACCTACAATCATAACACGAATGTAGCGCCCCCGGCAAAAAGGGACGTCAGTACACTTGAATTGTACTGGCATGTATGAACTAACTCTATCCCAAGTAAACTCAAGCCAAATTGCATGAACAAGTATAGAACTGAACAACAATAGTACAAGTACAACCAGAAGCAACAATCAAATATTTCACAACAATTATTCACGTAGTCATACAAAGGGGCAATCAGTGCCCCACGGGTTACAAACTCTCCTGCTGTCACCTTTCACATTTTCACATTTATCATTTCATGATTCATATTCATATCAACAGTGATATTGGATCACATTTCCACCCTTATTGCCTCGTCCACCCTTATTACCTCGGCCACCCTTATCACCCCCAACCCACACCTTATTTCACCGTGTTGCGGCGCACAACCCGACCCCGCCTGATAGTTTTCAATTCACAACAACAAACAGCACAATAACAAGTACAAGAAATCAACCATGGCACTTTGTTAAAATAATTCCACACCAAGGGTATTAACACCGCACAGCTAGCAACAACAATTTTCCTCATGTTCATCAAAGTTGATACACAATTTAGATCACAACTAACCACACACATTATTCCACAATTTCCACTTCAAGTGTTCCACATTGTTTCCATTTCCATTATTCCACATTGTTTGCATTTTTACATTGTTCCACATTGTTTCCATTCCCGCTAGTCCACATTATTAAGCAACTAAAAAAGCGAGTAGGTTGACGAATCGTTGCTTTATACAAATAGCTAATATCTGTTTCCGTTGTTCCAACTACAAGTTCCACAACATTCACCACAAGGTACTACCACATAATTTGTACAACACGAAAGCTTCACAATGATTTTCATATGAATATCAACTATCAACAATTTCACAACTAGCATAGGCGATTTCACGAGAATCACAGTTAGCCATATATACCTGGAATTGAATATCATCTACTCCAATACATCAAGCAATCAAGAAGGATCAATCTAGTCCATGATTAATACATAGACCTTTAGAATAGGAATTCACAATTTACTACCCAGTTCCGTTTTTACAAGATTTTTGGATTTTGAAGACATGCATGTGGATTTCTAACAAGAATTTTCAAAATCAAAGTATGAAACTCCCTCCCCAAACCTGAGTTCGAAAATTAGGGGAAAAGGGTTAGGGATTTTACCTTGAAATCAGAGGGGAAGGCAGATGCTCAAGATTTTCCGGGCTTTGAAGATTTTTGAAAGATCAATTGATGAAGAAATAGCTTTCTCTCTCTAGAACCCTCTATTTCTCTCTCTTATTTTGTTCAGAAAATGGGTTAAAAATGAGAGATGGGGTGTTTTATTTAAAGAGGGTTCGGGATTAGAATTTCAGAAAATCACTGAGCGAACACGATCTGCGACGCCTATCTGCGATCGCAGAACTGACATGCGGTCCGCACAATGGACCGTAGAAATGGCTCAAGCTTCAAACCTCTCGGGTTGGGAATGTGGTGACTATGCGGTCCGCATTTGCGTTCTGCTGTTACAGAATGCACTACAGAACTGACCTTTGAATTTCTTCAGGGACAATATGCGATCACTCTGCGGTCCGCATCGATCGCAGATTTGACCGCATTTTCAACATCAAAATTTGGTTGCTCTCTGATTCATTCTGCGGTAGGAATGCGGTCCGCATAGCTGATCTGCGACCGCATTCTGGACCGCATTTTGATACTTTTCTGGAAAAGTTAATTCTTTCAATTTTTAGAGGCTTAAATCACTACCAAGGGTTCAAACCGCAGCGAGCTTTCTCGCCGCGAAGAACTCTACACATTCATAACACATAATCAGAGTAGACACCACAGTTTACTAAGTTTTGAGACAAAATTATTTACGGGACCTTACATTCTCCCTTGCTTAAGGTCATTCGTCCTCGAATGAGAACATTGGAAATCAATGAGTTGGAAAACATGATATGCAAGTTTCTACACCTTCTATTAACTTTAAAGTTTGTTTTAGAAAAATTTCGCCATAGTTTCCTTTGTAATATGTACATAACCACCTGTCAGAGAATCCCCAAAATAAGTTCCTAAGAACCATTACACAACTTGCTACCTTTACAACAGTTATAAAATGCAAAATTCTCATATTTGCACATATTCAACCCCTCGACACACTTCTAGCCATTTTGGCACACTACATGGAATAAAATTAAGCATTAATCGTCTGCACTATCAAAACCGTTTACCTGACGCATAAGTACAACACAGTTATTTATCTCAATAAAAATCCTCCATGCAAAAACTAATCATTATACAATTAGAACACTTTGATACTCTCTATCCATGTAAAATTAATCATTGCCTCTTACATCACCTTATCATGAGAGCACAAAACCTTCATTACCAAAAAGGACTTCACATTGTTCAAATAATCACATCACATAAATTTTGTTAGCACAACATGTAGAACTACCATAATAAGGCACTTGGAAAGAGAAGGGATGACTCTTACACCTAATGGAACACGACACTAGCTTCCCGAGGGACAAGATTCGCACGATCATTCCTAGCTTATTCAAATAGATTGGGTATTTCGTCTTCATCTCATCTTCTGCTTCCCACGTGGCTTCCTCGACTTGTTGGTTTCGCCCCAACACTTTGACTGAAGCAATCTCCTTGTTCCGACGGACTTGCCTATCCAAAATAGAAACCGGAATCTCTTCATACGACAACTCTTCTGTAACCTTGATGTCTTCAACTGGCACAATCTTAGACAGATCACCCACAACTTTCCTTAACATAGATACATGGAACACCGGGTGCACTAGAGACATTTTAGGGGCAATTCCAACCTATACGCAACTTGACCGATCTTTTGAAGGACTTGATAAGGCCCGACATACCTAGGACTTAGTTTTCCTCTCTTCCCAAAGCGCATGACTTCTTTCATAGGGTACACCCTCAAGAATACCCAATCTCCTTCTTGAAACTTCAACTCTCTCCGAAGCACATCCGCATAAGATTTTTGGTGACCTGAGCATTCTTCATCCTTTCCTGAATGACTCTTACCTTCTCCATGGCCTGATGCACGATATCTGACCCTATTAGTTCCGCTTCGCCAACTTCGAACCACCAATCGGGGACCTATACCTTCTTCCGTACAATGCTTCAAACGGGGCCATATGGATGCTAGCATGAAAGTTGATGTTATAAGAAAACTCTATAAGAGGCAGGTGATCATCCCAATTACCCTTGAAATCCAAGACACATGCTCCGAACATATCCTCGAGCGTCAGAATAGTCCGCTCTGCCTGGCCATCGGTCTGCGAATGAAAAGTAGTGCTAAGATTCACTTGAGTACCCAAACCTTGCTGAAATTTCCTCCAGAAGTTAGCTGTAAACTGAGCTCCTCGATCCGAAATGATAGAAAGTGGCGTACCATGAAGCCTCACTATCTCCTTGATATACAATCGAGCATATTCTTTCGCAGTATCGGTGGAGTTGACTGGCAAGAAGTGAGCTGATTTGGTGAGCCTATCCATAATTACCCAAATTGAGTCGAACTTGTGCTGAGTACGAGGTAGTCCTATCACGAAGTCCATATTGATCATTTCCCATTTCCACATCGGTATTTCTATAAGCTGAGTCAACCCTCCCGGCCGCTGATGCTTGGCCTTCACTTGCTGGCAATTCGGACACTTAGAGATGAAGCTGCTACACCCTTCTTCATACCACTCTACCAATAGATATCCTTGAGATCGTGATGCATCTTCTTAGAGCCCGGATGCACTCAATACCTGGAATGATGAGCCTCTGCCATTATCCTCTCCCGAAGATTACCCACGTCTGGGACACACAGCCTGTCATGGAACCGTAGTACACCATCATTGCTGCCAAGCGAAAACGCAAAAATTTTGTTGCTTAGAACTGCCTCCTTCAACTGTGCCAATGCTGGATCAACAAACTGCCTTTCTTTAACCTTTGCCACGAGTGGCGATTCCGCTGTATTATGCACCATAAGTTCCTCCTCATTTAGGGCCGAGATACAAACCCCAAGGCTGGCCAACTGATGTATCTCTCGAGCTAGGAGCCTCTTATCCGTCCTCAAGTGAGCCAAACAACCCATGGATTTCCGATTGAGGGCATCGGCCACCACGTTCACTTTCCCTGGATGGTACAAGATGTCCATATCATAATCTTTAAGCAATTTGAGCCACCGCCGTTGCCTCAAATTTAGCTCCTTCTGCTTGAACAAATACTAGAGACTCTTGTGATCTGAAAACACATTTACATGAACCCCATAAAGATAATGCCGCCATATTTTCAAGGTGAACACAACTGCCGCAAGCTCCAAATCATGCGTCGGATAATTCTTCTCGTGATTCTTGAATTGCCCGGAAGCATATGCTATGAACTTTACGTGGTGCATCAGAACACACCCTAAACCAACCCTGGAGGCATCACAATAAACCAAAAATCCCTCAGTGCCCTCTGGCAAAGTCAACACTGGTGCCGAAGTCAACCTTGTCTTCAGTTCTTGAAAACTTTTCTCACAAGCATCTGACCACTCGAACTTGGCTGATTTCTGCGTCAATTTGGTCGATTGGGAGGCGAGGGTGGAGAATCCCTCTACAAACCTCCGATAATACCCTGTTAACCCCAAAAATCTACGGATCTTCGTCAGGGTCGTGCGCCTTGGCCAAACCTTCACCGGGCAATCTTTTTGAGGTCCATCTGAATCCCCTCACTGGAAACAACATGACCCAGAAAAGCGACATACTCCAACCAAAATTCACATTTGGAAAACCTTGCATACAATTGGTGATGATGGTGAGTCTGCAAAACCGCTCTGAGGTGATTGTCATGATCCTCCCTGCTTCGCGAATATACGAGAATGTCGTCAATGAACACAATCACGAAAGAGTCTAAGAATGACTTGAAGACCCAATTCATAAGATCTATAAAAGCTTCCGGGGCATTGGTTAGCTTAAAAGACATGACCAAAAATTCAAAGTGGCCATAACGAGTTCTGAAGGCGGTCTTAGGAATATCCTGCTCTTTGATCTTCAATTGGTGGTACCTGGACCGCAAATAAATTTTTGAGAAGAACCTTGCACCTTGCAATTGATCAAACAAATCATCTATCCGAGGCAAATGGTACTTATTCTTGATGGTGACTTTATTAAGCTGCCGAATCAATATACATCCGAAACATCCCATCCTTCTTTCTGACAAAAAGAATCGGAGCACCCCACAGCGACACACTTGGCCGGATAAACCCCTTCTCCAATAGATCTTTCAACTGCACTTTTAACTCCTGCAACTCTGTCGGCGCCATTCTGTACGGGGGAATAGATATTGGATGGGTATCTGGCAATACATCAATCCCGAAATCGATCTCCCTATCTGGTGGATCCCTAGAAACTCATCTGGAAATACCTCAAGGAACTATTTTACAACTGGCACGGACTCGGGGGCAGGCCCCTCTGGAGTTGTGTCTGCCACCCGTACTAAATGATAAATACACCCTTTTCTGATCATCTTCGAAGCCTTGAGGTAGGAAATAAACTTACCCCTCGGCACAACACCATTTCCCTTCCATTCAACAATCGGCTCATTAGGGAACTCGAGTCTCATGACTCTCGTTTGGCAATCAAGCTTAGCGAAGCACGAATAGAGCCAATTCATCCCCATGATTACATCGAAATCCACCATCCCAAGCTCAATAAGGTCAGCCGTGGTAACACGACCACCTACCATAACAACACAATTCCTATAGACCCGCGTAGCTGTAATGGAATCACCTACCGGAGTCGATACAGAGAACGGCTCAAGAAGTTGTTCGGGTTCAATCCCAAAACTCGAAGCAATAAATGGAGTGACATAGGACAAAGAAGACCCAGGATCAATAAGAGCATAGAAATCAACTGTCTGAACAGATAAGATACCTATGACAACATCTGGGGAAGCGTCGACACTCTGACGGCCACTCATGTATAAAACCTGCTGGGTCCTCCCCTACCACGAGCTCCACCCCTGGCTGCACCATGCCCTGCTGGGGCTAGAGGGCACACTGATGACGTAGCAACTGATGAACTAGAGGGATGAGCATGGCCCGCACCCGCGCCCTGCCTGGGTGCACGATAGTCTTGCTGCATATGAACTCTCACTCCACAATTGTAGCACATTGGATCATCTAAGTAACAAGCCTCTGTATGAAATCTCCCACAGGTGGGGCATATACCCCCTAATGTCGAGGTCTCATCCCCGAATGACTGAACTGGCGGGACCTCCTGCTACCTGAACCGGGCCCCAAAGGGCCACTCTGCTAGGAACGGTGCACGGATGGCGGTGCACTAACTGAGGACTAAGCATAAAACTGCGACGGTCCTGATAACCCTCTCCCTGGAGCTAACCTCCCTGAGTGACCCATAGACGGGGCCCTGCTGCTACTCTCCCTGTCAGCCCGAATCTTCAACTTTCTGGCCTCTATGGCCTGAGCAAAACCCACGATCTTTCCATAATTCATGTCTGAATGCAAAGCCGCTGTTGCAGCTTCATTTACCACCAAAGGGCTGAGACCCTGAATAAATCGCCGAACTCTAGCCTCCATAGTCGATACCAACTGAGGAGCATACTTGGACAACCTCACAAACTCCATATGATATTCCCAAATAGTCATGTTACCCTACTTAAGAACTTCAAACTCGGTGGCACGGGCTGCCATGGTCTCGGCAGGCAAGAAGTGGTCCATGAAGGCATCTACGAACTCATCCCATCTAGCTGGAGGACTCCCCTCCTCATGGGAATCCTCCCACACCTCAAACCATGAACGCGCATCTCCCTTCAACCTATACGAAGCCAATTCTACCCCGTCTATCTTTGTAGCTTTCATTACCCGAGGGGTCTTGTACATCTCATCAAGGAATTCCTGCGGATCGGCCTCTGGGTCTGTACCTGAGAACTCTGGAGGGGACAACCGCAGAAACTGATGAACTTTGGAGCTCGAGGAATCTCCCTATCCACTGGAGGACACGGGGGCATCATGAGATCGTTGGGCCTGAGCGGCCACTAACTGGGTCAACATACAGATAGCTCCCCTAAGGTCCCCGTCAGAGAGGCCGGGATCGGAAGCCGGAGCAACATCGGGATTAGGGGCATTGGCAGGAGGGATCGTGGCACCCTCGGCCACCGCTGGAACAGGATCGCTTGGGCTAGGAACAGATGGAGCAGGCAAGTTTAGAACTTGGGAATCATTCTCCCCCACGGTAGTCGGCACATAATCCACAGCCGCACTAGAAGAGGCATTGGCCCCTAGACCGAGTCTAGCTTTCTTCTTAGGTTCCATTACTAAAAATTTGAAATAGAGCATGAATTAGACATAACATCACTCCATCGCACGAACTTGAAATATCAAAGGAGAGGATAGTTTTTCCTAAATGCCCGTGTAGCCCCCAACTTATAGATATGGTCGACAACACACCGATAAGAAGGGCTCTACTAGGCATGACTCCAAGACATCCTAGGACTCATTCAAAACCTATGGATCTGATGCCAAGTTTGTCACGCCCCAAATCCGTGGACATGACAAGCACTCAACCGGGTATCCCAATCGAGTGGACCTGGGTGCCTTTCCTATTCCCCACGTGTTACCCCACAATATTCAATGATAGTTAACCAAAAGATACCAAGTTTCAATTAAAAGAACGTAGGATTTCTCTTTTATAACCACATGATATGATTAACAGGGGACACCTTTTACAAAACATATATTTGATTAGCAAGGAACGTGGTACACAAGTTTATAGCGCCCAAACATACACTTTTATACATAAGTCCTGACCCACATACCACTGTCTACGGAGCCTCTACCAGAATGGTAGTACAACACTTGCCGGTGAAAAGGCCCCGGCTATACCTTTACCAAAAGATACAAACTCCAAAACACAACAGTAGTAGTGGCGTAGGCCACACATGGCCCCAGAAGGAAAGGGGCTCACCAAAAATGAATATTGCCTATAGAGAGGAGGAGGAGGAGCTACGAACGGTGGACTAGAGTGCCTTCCACGGATCCACATACAATCATAACACGAATGTAGCGCCCCCGGCAAAAGGGACGTCAGTACACTTGAATTGTACTGGCATGTATGAAATAACTCTATCCCAAGTAAACTCAAGCCAAATTGCATGAACAAGTATAGAACTGAACAACAATAGTACAAGTACAACCAGGAAGCAACAACCAAATATTTCACAACAATTATTCACATAGTCATACAAAGGGGCAGTCAGTGCCCCACAGGTTACAAACTCTCCTGTTGTCTCCTTTCACATTTTCACATTTATCATGATTCATATTCATATCAACAGTGATATTGGATCACATTTCCACCCTTATTGCCTCGTCCATCCTTATTACCGAGGCCACCCTTATCACCCCAACCACACCTTATTTCACCGTGTTGCGGCGCGCAACCCGACCCCGCCTGATAGTTTTCAATTCACAACAACAAACAGCACAACAACAAGTACAAGAAATCAACCATGGCACTTTGTTAAAATAATTCCACAACAAGGGTATTAACACCCACAACTAGCAACAACAAGTTTCCTCGTGTTCATCAAAGTTGATACACAATTTAGATCATCACAATAATTTTTCACAACTAACCACACACATTTCCACAATATTTCCATTTCCATTATTCCACATTGTTTCCATTTTTACATTGATCCACATTGTTTCCATTCCCGCTATTCCACATTATTTCCGTTTCCGTTGTTCTAGTTACAAGTTCCACAAGATTCACCACAAGGTACTACCACACAATTTGTACAACACGAAAGCTTCACAATGATTTTCACATGAATATCAACTATCAACAATTTCACAACTAGCATAGGCGATTTCACGTGGATCACAGTTAGCCATATATACCTGGAATTGAATATCCTCTACTACAATTCATCAAGTAATCATGAAGGATCAATCTAGTTCATGATTAATACATAGACCTTTAGAATAGGAATTCACAATTTACTATCCAGATCCCTGTTACAATATTTTTGGGTTTTGAAGACATACATGTGGATTTCTAACAAGAATTTTCAAAATCAAAGTATGAAACTCCCTCCCCAAACCTGAGTTCGAAAATTAGGGGAAAAGGGTTAGGGATTTTACCTTGAAATCAGAGGGGAAGGTAGATGCTCAAGATTTTCCGGGCTTTGATGATTTTTGAAAGATTAATTGATGAAGAAATAGCTTTCTCTCTCTAGAACCCTCTCTTCCTCTCTCTTATTTTGTTCAGGACATGGGTTAAAAATGAGAGATGGGTGTTTTATTAAAAAAGGGGTTGGGCTTAGAATTTTATTAAATAACTGAGCGAACACGATCTGCGACGCCTATCTATGATCGCAGAACTAACATGCGGTCCACAGAATGGACCGCAGAAATGGCTCAAGTTTCAAACCTCTCGGGTTGAGAATGCGGTGACTATGCGGTCCGCATTTGTGTTCTGCGGTCGCAAAATGCACCGCATAACTGACCTTTGAGTTTCTTCAGGGACAATATGTGATCACTCTGCGGTCCGCATATTGATTATGCGATCGCAGATTTGACCGCATTTTCAACATCAAAATTTGGTTGCTCTCTAATTCATTCTGCGGTAGGAATGCGGTCCGCATAGCTGATCTGCGACCGCATTCTGGACCGCATTTTGACACTTTTCTGGAAAAGTTAGTTCTTTCAATTTTTAAAGGCTTAAATCACTACCAAGAATTCAAACTGCGGCGAACAAGCTTGTCGTGAAGAACTCTACACATTCATACACATAATCAGAGTAGACACCACAGTTTACTAAGTCCCGAGATAAAATTATTTACGGGGCCTTACATATGCCAGGGATCCCGCGAGAAATCGCAGCTTACAAGCTGAACGCCAACCCATTACACCTGCTCTTGCGGCAAATGAGAAGAAAATTCAATGTCGCTATCAACGAAGCGGTCAACGAGGAAGTGGACAAACTTCTGGCCAACGGCTCCATCAAGGAATCAAAGTACCCTAAATGGTTCGCCAACGTCGTCATGGTCAAAAAGAAAAATGGGAAGTGGAGAATATGCTTAGACTTCACCGACTTGAATAAGGCATGCTGAAAAGATTCTTTCCCACTACCCCACATTGATCAGCTGATAGACGCGACCGCAGGGCATGAGCTGCTAAGTTTCCTAGACGCATACTCTGGCTACAACCAAATCATAATGGCCGAGGAGGATCAGGAAAAAACAACTTTCATCACTCACCAGGGGACATATTGCTACAAGGAAATGCCCTTCGGGCTCAAAAATGCAGGAGCCACATACCAAAAGCTGGTTACTAGGATGTTCAAAGAGCAACTCAGTAAGACCATGGAAGTCTATATCGATGATATGCTGATAAAATTGGCAAAGAAAGAAGACCACATCTACCACCTAAGAGAGGTCTTCGAGATACTAAGGAGGTACGGGATGAAGTTGTACCCCGAGAAATACGCCTTCGGTGCGTCCTTAGGAAAATTCTTAGGGTTTCTTGTATCGCAACGAGGCATTGAGGTCAACCCAGACCAGATCACAGCGATAGACGCAATACCTGAGGTGCTGAGTAGCAAGAAACATGTACAGAAGCTAACGAGGCGTATAGCCGCCCTATCCAGATTCATCTCACAGTCATCCGATAGGTGCCATAAATTTTTCAACGTGTTGAGGAAATACCAAGGGCTATAGTGGAACGAGGAATGCGTTGAAGCCTTGAGAAAGCTGAAAGCATACTTGTCTTCGCCGCCCTTGCTGGTCAAAGCGAGCCCAGGCGAACCCCTGCTAGTGTATCTGGCAGTGTCTGAGGTCGTTGTCAGCGCCGTTCTAGTTCGTGAAAGCAAAGGTACACAATCCCCTATCTATTACATTAGCAAAACCTTAGTGGACGCCGAAACTCGGTACCCACACCTCGAGAGATTGGCACTGGCACCGGTAGTGCTTCACGTAAGCTACGGCCATATTTTCAATGTCACCCCACAAAAGTGGTAACGACCTTCCCATTAAAGAGTGTCTACCACAAGCCTAAATTATCAGGCCGGCTCGCCAGATGGGCCATTGAGCTCAGTGAGCACGACATCTCCTATCTTCCAAGAACCGCCATCAAGTCTCATGTTCTGGCTGATTTTATAGCCGACTTTAGCGCAGAAATCCTACCAAAGGTAGAAATCGAGGTACAACATGCCTCCACCAACAATCACCTATGGGACTTCTATGCTGATGACGCCGCCAATGCATTAGGATCGGTACTGGGACTCGTCCTTGAGGGTTCCACGGGTAAAACGATTCACCGATCCATACGATGCCCTAAAATGACTAACAACGAGGTCGAGTATGAGGCCGTTATTGCAGGCATGAAATTGGCCATCAAATATGGGGCTTGCCGACTCATCCTTCACAACGATTCCCAACTCGTAGTAAACCAAGTCACTGGAGACTTACCAGATCAAAGAGCAAAGATTGCAAAAATACTAGTCGGAGATCCGGAGGTTAATGGTTGATTTCAATGAATGTCGCTTCGAAAAAATTCCAAGGGCTCGAAATAGCAAAGCAGACGGTATAGCGAAGCTAGCTACAGACACTAAAAACTTCAACAAAGAAAGCATGGTCACCCTCTTCCACTCCGCCATGGATCACACTAAGGTATTCTCATTAAATTTTACTTGGGACGGGCCCAACCAGTTTGTATCCTACTTGCACGACGGAATGCTACTGCTCAACAAAAAAGAGGCAAAGAAACTTCGCACGCAAGCTGCTCGGTATTGCTTAATAAATAATGACCTCTACAAAAAAACACTTCGCGGACCCTTGGCCAAGTGCCTAGGGCCGCACCAAACGAGGCCGGTACTCGAAGAAGTGCATGAGGGCCACTGCGGTGCCCATACAGGTAATCGCGCCCTCGTACGATGTATCATACGGGTCGGCTACTACTGGCCGACCATGAAGAAGGAGGCAGCAGAATATGTCTGCCGATGCGAACAATGCCAAAAATACACCTGCATGATACACCAACCAGGAGAGCCCCTCCATTCAGTCACTTACCCATAGCCTTTCATCAAATGGATAATGGACATAGTCGGCCCCCTACCCGCAGGACGGGGAAAGGTAAAAATTTTACTAGTTTTAACTGACTATTTCTCTAAGTAGGTGGAAGAAAGTGCATACGCACAAATACGCGAACAGGAGGTGATCGCCTGCATATGGAAAAATATTATATGCCGCTTTGGCATCCCAAGGAAATTAGTTGTGACAACGGACGACATGTCATCGGTTATAAAATGATCGAATTCTTCGAGAAATAGCGCATCAAGAGGATACTTTCCACGCCATATCACCGTGCCGCTAACTGCCAAGTAGAATCCTCCAACAAAACAATATTAAACAGACTGAAGAAGAACCTCAAGGACGCCAAAGGGCTATAGCCCGAGCTGCTACCCAAAGTGTTGTGGGCGCACAAGACCACACCCAAATCCAGCACGGGGGAAACACCATACTCGATGGTCTACAGAACCAACGCGGTCATACCCGTCGAGGTCGGTGAACCAAGCCTAATATATTCACACACCAGTGTCACACCTCCTTTTTACCAGTGCCAGCAAGGGCATAAAGGAGTTTTTCCAATTAAAGGACAATCGGAATGAGATTTGGTTATTAATTATTCAGAGTCTCTACTTAGGAGATTAATGGTGTTAGTCATTCCCGAGTTCCGCGGTTCTAGCATGGTCACTCAATTGTTGCAATTACCTTTTATCTGATTTTATTACATGAAGAGCCTATGTGCCCATTTTATGCTTAACCGCCTTTATTTAATAATATTTATTTAAGAAAGTGAATGTAGTTTAAAGTGTGTTTTGGATTGCGCCGCATGAAATTAACCCGCAATCCTAGGCACACTCTATTCAACGTTTTAGGATTTGGATTTGGGCCGCATAAAAATGCCCGCCCGTATTTAGGAATGTAATTTTATTAGAATCGCGTCTAAAAGAGTCCAGCGTGTTATTATCTTTTAGGAGTTTCACGAAATTCGCTAAACGGACCTTCCCGATTTTCTAAGTATTTCTAAACCTTTATTGAGGGCCCCACATCTTGTGCATTTTATTTGATGAGGCTCATCTCATTTATTTTAAAAGGATCATTCTAAAATGACTACATTCTTCTATTTTGTCTATCTCTAAAATAAAAGAGAAAAAGTCCTAATTTATGTACATGCTTGGCAAGTTCGGGCCTCTTATTAGTTAGTAGGTTGTAAAACATGCTAAGGGAGAATGTACTCAAGCTCGCAAAAATAAAAAGAAATTACATACTTATCACATAATCTATTAAATTAGAAATAAGGCACATGATTCATCAATTCCCCCAGCATTTCATTTCACTTGTACACCTTAAAACTACATCACAATGATTCGAAAGAGTACCTGGTATTGAAAGCAAAAGAAGAGGAAGATGGGAAGCAGCAGAGCAGTAGCAAACAATAACAACAACAATCAACAAAGCAAAGTAGTTTCAACACCTCAATCCAGAAATCCCAGCAACACGGAAAAAACTAGTAAAAATAGAGAAGAAAAATAGTCTGGAGATCTCTCTTTGTTTTCTCTTTCTATCTTTGAACTCTCTTCAACTTTCAAAAGAAACTCTCCAAAATGAAATTCTGTTTGTGTACACTGAGTGTATCCACAGTGTATATCGCATGTATACTGCTGAGACTCTCCCTTCTTTTTTTCTCTTCACCTCCTATTTTCTCCTCTCTCTTTTTCCACCCTCTTACTAAATTTTTCTCTTCTATTTATAACAAGAATTCTCGAAATTTTTCAGATATTATTATTTTAATTAAAAGAAAACCCATTAATCCATGTTTTGATCTCCTTGTTTCCCTCCTTAATTTGAGAAAAACTTGTCTCCCATGTTATTGTGTTGTGTGTTTGTCCCCAAAGTGTGTCCCCACGTATGGTGGAATCGAATCATAATGGTCTAGGTTCGAAAATTAGGTCTACAAATGGGTAGTTTGAACCCAAATATTATTCTTTGCCCGGAACAAAGACTAAAATACGATCTTATTTAATTAATTCTAAGTAAGCAAAATAAATATCAAAATAAGATTAACAGTTAAAACAAAACTGTTTTTGATATTTTTCAAGATTTAAAATAACTACAAAATAAAACTTTTTTTTTTGCATTTTTGCTTTTATATAAAGGCGAAATATAAAGTACTTTTTTTGTATTTTTTTAAGTTTAAAATAACTACAAAACATTAATGAAACTATATATATATATATATATATATATATATATATATATATATATATATATATATATATATATATATAAATTCGAAATTATATAAAATTAAAAATAAGATGCTATTTTTATATTTTTTAAGTTTATGAGAAATACATAAATTAAACCTTATATACCCCTTTTTGTAATTTTTATTTTTGTGAAAAAATAAAATAATATAATCAAAATTAGCTAAAATAGTTATATTATACCTAAACTAAATATTTTACGCTAAAAATATAAAAAAATCTTGGGGAGGTTCAAAAATCACACGTCTACAGCTGCCCCTCTATGACTGGAAACACTAAGAGTTTTCAGACAAAGAACGACTAGACATGTTTTGACCCGACCCTTTTTCATAGAGACTAAAACTAAGAGAGAAGGGATGTGACCAAGCCCTAGTATCTGAGCTGCCTACATATCCTTGGCTATAAAGGAATAAGGCCACGTGTAGTTCGAAAAGTTTTGGTAGCTAGGACTACCATGGGACTGTAATTTTGTTGTTACTGATGCTGCATGCTGCTACTACTACTTACTGACTTCTCTTCATTACACTATTCTAAAAGAAAAAAAGAAGCTAGACTAAACCAGGAATTACAAAATCCTATCTATCTTTAGACTTGCTCTTGTTGTCTTCCTTCTGACATCTGCGGCGGAATTTATGCTGGGGGTATTTTGTTGTGACCCTTCGCTTTACTACCTTCTGACTTCAAGTGCATTATGAAATATATATTATAGCAATGTTTATACAAGCAGGACCACTCGGGTCGAAATAAATTAAATGTCCTTTTGAGGAAGGATTAAATTACATATCCTATTTGAGGACGGATAGACCCAACATACCCTATTTGAGGGTGGATAGAACCAAGTATATCCTATTTGAGGGCGGATATAACCGAGTATATCCTATTGAGGGCAGATAGAACCAAGTATATCCTATTTGAGGGCGGATAGAACCAATATATCCTATTTGAGGGTGGATAAAACCAAGTATATCCTATTTGAGGGCGGATAGAACCAAGTATATTCTATTTGAGGGCGGATAGAACCAAGTATATCCTATTTGAGGGCGGATAGAATCAAGTATATCCTATTTGACGGCGGATAAAACCAATATATCCTATTTGAGGGCGGATAGAACCAAGTATATCCTATTTGAGGGAGGATAGAACCAAGCATATCCTATTTGAACGCGGATAGAACCAAGTATATCCTATTTGAGGGAGGATAGAACCAAGAATATCCTATTTGAGGGCGGATAGAACCAAGTATATCCTATTTAAGGGCGGATAGAACCAAGTATATCCTATTAGAGGGCGGATAGAACCAAGTATTGTCTATTTGAGGGCAGATAGAACCAAGTATGTCCTATTTGAGGGCGGATATAAACAATGTATATCCTATTTGAGGGCGGATAGAACCAAGTAGATCCAATTTGAGGGCGGATAGAACCTAATATATCCTATTTGAGGGCGGATAACCTAATATATCCTATTCGACGGCAGATGAACCCAAAATATCCTATTCAAGGGCGGATGAACCCATATATCATATTTAAAGGTAGACAAACCTGACATGTGGTGCTCGATTTGGCAATTACAAAGATTGATACAATGCAAAAAGTTTGATATGATGTAGAGATCTTGATATGGACATAGCTTCTGTCCCTGTCTTAAATCAAATAAAATTTCGTCAGTTTAAAGTGCGGTGAGTGGTCGTGCCACTCCTGCTGGGAATGGTTTTTGCTTTATAACTTGAATTGATTTCCTCGTTCCTCCGAGAAAATTTTCAACAACGGCAGAAAATTTTTTGCCCCAGTTTTGGTGATCTTCCTTGCGGCATGTCTTTCCGCAATCAATATCATTTTATTTCCCTTATTCAAATCAAAGAAAATTTTATTAGTTTAAAATGTTGTGGGTGGTTGTGGTACTCCTGTTGGGGATGGTCTTTCCCTTTCTCTTTCCCCTGCTTTGCTTTCCATCACGCTATCAAAACATGCTGGGGATAATATTATTTGCTGGAGATAACATTGCCGGGGAATTACGTTTCTTCCCCTCATTTTCTACATGCTTCAAAAATTTTATTTTCTCTCAACATCGCTGGGGATAAAAGTATTATCATCTGGGGATAACGTTGTTGAGGATAACATTGCTGGGGGAATTTTATTCCTTCAAAATTGGTGCTTCATTATGTCCGATGGCAATACAACTTCCTTCCTCAAAACTTGTTATTCTAGGGTAAACATTGGTTCAAAGACCATTTTCCTTAAGGCTTGTCTTATCTTCCTTATTCCCCAAGTGGATACCTGATTTCCAGAAAATTTTCAAAATGAAAGGAAAATTTTCTGCCCCAGTTTGATGATCTTCCTTGTGGCATGCATTTCCGCGATCAATGCCATTTTCTTTTACCTACTTCAAATACAAGAACTCCTATCTCATACCACTTGGATGTATTAATCCAATTTGTCTTGCATAATTGGAAAGCTGATGGCAGATTTTGAAGTCATTTCTCACTCGTTCTAACTAAACAGACTTTACTGGGGAATTTTCCTATGAAAGGAGAAAAATAAAAGGGGACAGAATAAAAGACAAAGGGAAGATACGACTCTCTAACAAGAGAAACTATAAATAAAAACCTATCAAACGCAGATACCGACTCTAATGGTCATGACATGTACATATGGCCTATCCTTTGCCGTTAATCATCTTTCAAGATCTTCATTTGGTGATTCCTCATCTGATTCTAACTCTTATTCAGCTTGTAGTGCCCGAAGGGTTTTCACTATCAAGCCTCTCTTATTTTGGTTTTTCTCTAAGCTTTTATCGCTTTATGGTGCCCGTGAAGGTCTTCACCGATAAGACTCTCTCATTTATATTACTTTCTAGCTGGGAATTGGGTTGTTACCCATAGGACTCTATTTTTATTTCTTTTTTGTTGGGGATCAGAGTCCTTTCTGCTGTGGATCAGAGTGTTATATTCACCGATAAGACTCTCATTTGTCTGACTTGGCATCTTTTGAAGACTGATCAGAAGGTCTTTCTTTGGACTGTAATGTGGGATTTTGGATAGGCTAGAAAGAAAGGATATTCAAAAACAAACCAATTTGGGGTTCAAAATTACAACCTTAATAACCATATTTATTTACATCAAGCGCAACCCTTGCCCTAGTGTCTTGCTTGGGGATTTTTTGATTTTTTTTGTTACACTATGACCGAGACATGAGGCGCCTATGTATCCTCTTTAAGAAATCAGGTCGAATGTATTTCACAATTCCTTTTTGTTGTTGTTGTCTTTGTTGCTTTCTTTTCCTTTTTTTATTTTTCTTTTTCTTCCAAGTTTGTGTTTCTAAACTTTGCTACTGATTCTGAACAAAGGGTATGAAAGAAAATAAATAAGGCTCAAAAGGAGTAACGAAGGATAAAGTGCTTAGGTAGCAGAACAAAATGCCTTCGTCATTCCAGTCTTCAAAACATGCCAAGTGCAAACAATAGAATTAAATAAAGGTTTGTAGCCTCTTCTGATGGTGCTAGACTTGAAAATTATATCCACACATTTGCTTTTTCATTTGTCATTTTTAAAGCACTTTTGGGCAACACTCTCGCTCTCATTATCATGAATGGCCCTCATGTCAATTGGCTAGCTTGCCTTGACGTTTCCTTTATGTTGTACTTGCCCTAGTTTCACATGACTCGAGCTCCAAATTATCTCAAACCGTTCTTACTTCCTTTAAATGTTTCGATCACCTCCTAATGGTTTTGTGATTAAATTTTAAGATTAGGCCCAAACTGCGTGATCATGTCATGTCATTAAAATCGACGTTTGAACAAAAACAAAACAAAATGGTAAAAAGAATTAAATAAAGAAGATGACTGGAGGTAACAAAAGACCAGAATTTATATTACACAAATAGTGAAACGGTTCAAATAACAAAACAAGCAAAATAAACTGAAGTACAACCCTTAGTGAAACTGAAGCAAAAATGGACAACACTAAACAAACCACCTTGACTAAACAAACTAGACAAAATGAAAGGACAAACGGGTTTGAGTCGCAAGACAATATACAGATTATCACCCTAATAATAACCCTGGACAATAGAAATGACAACAACATCAACCACCAAAACTCTTCCCTGGCTAACCAGAAGATGGAGCATCTTTTCAATCATAAAACTCAAGTTGACAACGGATTCTGGTTAATGTTCAGCACCTCTAGGGTCTTAACCTCGATCCTACCGCTGTCAATAAGATCTTGCACTGCATGTTTCAACTTCCAACACTTCTCGGTATCATGTCCGGGAGCCCCCAAACAATATTCATATCTTACCGAGTGGTCTATATTTTTGGAAAGGGGATTTGGCAATCTGGGCTCAACAGGACTTAACAAGCCTAACTGCCTTAATTTATTGAACAAAGCAGTATAGGTTTCTCCCAACTCAATGAATATTCTCGGATTCCCATGGGAACTTGGCCCTGCAGGGTTCCTATAGGCCCTTGGTCGTGGTATGTGTTTTGCGGAGGTGGATATGTATTTCGGGGAGCTGGCGTGCGCCATTGCGGGCGAGCCGGAGACTGGACATATGTCTGAGCCTGATGGACAGAGAAATATGGTTCTTGTGGTGAGTAGCAAGGCTGTGGAGGGTAATTTGGAGTCTGTAGGTAATTTGGGTGATGGGGTCTGGATTGGTAATGAGGGGAATGACCTCTAGATCTGGACCAGTTGCCTGCCTCTATCGTTGCGACCTCTTCTCTCTTTTTCTTTCCGAGCGCACCTCCCGTGCCGCTTTGAATGTCCTGATTGTTGCCCTGATGGCCGAGTAACTCAGGATCTTATTAGACTTAAGTCCTTCTTCTATCATACCTCCCATTTTCTCTACTTCGTTGAAGGATTTGCCAACTGACGTCACCAAGTGATCGAAGTAAGTTGGCTATAGAGTTTAGAGGAAGTAATCTACCATTTCCCCCTTTCTCATTGGATGATCAACTCTGGATGCCTGTTCTCTCCATCGGAACCCAAATTCCCAGAAGCTCTCCTCGGGTTTCTTCTCAAGCTTTAGCAATGTGAGACGATCTGGGACTATCTCAAGGTTGTACTGGAAGTGAACTGCGAAGACCTGTGCTAGATCGTCCCAGGTGTACCACCTGCTCGGATCCTGTATTGTATACCATTCCAGTGCTGACCCACTTAGGCTTTGGCCAAAGTAAGCTATCAATAGCTCGTCTTTGCCTCCTACTCCCCTCATCTTTCTACAAAAGCCCCGCATATGTGCCACAGGATCACCATGCCCTTCGTATAAATCGAACTTGGGCATCTTGAACCCAGCCGGTAATTGGACGTCTGGGAAAGGGCATAGATCCTTGTAGGCCACACTTACCTGGTTGCCTAACCCGTGCATGTTCCTGAAGGACTGCTCCAGGCTTTTAAATTTCCACATCACCTCGTCCTGCTCCGGGCTCTTAGCTGGCTTTTCAATCTCCGCCGGGACCTCAAAGTGGGGATTATAGGTATGTGGCTTGGGTGCTTTGAATGTGAGTTCAGGGGGGTAATATTGTGCATCATGAGCTTGAAACAACGGCTCCCTAGATGATCTATGCAATGGGGCTGGGAGAGGCGCCACAAAGATAGGAATATTTGGTGGGGGAGGGTTATGATTGGGTGGTGGAGCTTGGGGATCATAGACACCTCTTCCTTGATAGTAGTGATGGTTCGGGAAGCTTGTTGAGGGGCCGGGTGAGGGTATTCCGGTGTGTGTCCTGGTTGGAGAGTAGGAGTAACGGGTAGTTCAGGCCCTTTTTGGGCTCTAGCTAAGGTTAACTGCAGTTCATTCATTTTCATCCTCATCTTTTCCATTTTTTCCATGGCCTCCTTCGGCATTTGATTTGTCGTCCTTTCCGACTCAACACTGTTATCTGAGCCAGTCATGCTTTCTGGTATGGGCCCTTTTGATCTTGTTTGGTAATGGTAATCTGCCAGTATGTTCTAACAAGCTAACGGTTCGAAACTTCTGGAAAGCAACAAACTTGTCAGCGTTAGAGTTTTAACACATATTGCAATTACACGTTGGAATGCAATGTACCTAGGCAATTTAACCATTTCTATCATGTCTTTTTCTTTTTCTTTCTTTTTTGATTTTTTGGTTGTGGTCGAATCTTATAGAGATTGCCTACGTATCATGACCCCGCATGAATCAGACCGTGCGTAGTTCGGGAAGATTGGGAATGGAGTAAATATATTAACTTTTTTTTGTCTTTTTTTTGGGGGAGTTTTTTGAAAGAAAAGTTTTAAAGGAAATATTTTCTGATTTGTTTTTTTTTGCCCTTTTTTGCTTTTGATTTGAACTTGAGAATTTTAGAAGTAAAAAGAAAAATATTTTTGTTTAATTACATTGGTTTTCACTTTTTCTAAAGAAGAAAGAAAATAGTTTTGGGTTTTGGAAGTTGCCCTTAATTTTTGAAGGAGGGACTTTTTAAAAAGAAAAAAGAATATTTGAGAATTTCTGAGCTTTTATTTATCTACAAAATACTTCTAAAGAAAAGCAAATATAGGACTTTCATTTTTATTGGCACTTATGAAAGAGACATCTGATGATTTTTCTTCTAATTTTTTTAAAAAAAATACTTCAAAATGAAGGAAACACGTATTTTGGGTTTTGATTTTTTATATGAAAGACTTCAGAAATAAGGAAACTATTTTTTTAGTTTAAAAACTACCTTTTTTTTGAATTATTTAAAGAATGATTTTCAAAGAACGAACTACAGCATTATTATTTTTTTTTATAATTGGGGTCTTAAAGAAAGACTTTTCTAAAGAATGAAGTAACGAAAATATTTTTGAATTTTTGTTTTGAAAATTGGGGTCGGAACCGATGAGGTTTGCCTACGTATCTCACATCCGGTGAGAATCAGACTCGCGTAGTTTGGCAATTACACGAACTATTTTTAAAACAAGACTCTTTTTTTCATTTTAATTTTTAGCATTTCATAAAAAACTACTTTTAAAATAAGACTATTTTTAATTTTCATTTATGTGTCAAGACAAAACAAGGCAAAATAATGACTCTTTTATTCTTCTTCTTTATTTTCAACAAACAATAAAACAACATATTTTTCCAAACTAAAATAAAGACTCTTTTTCAATTTATTTTTCAACGAACAACTTTCCAAAAATAAAAGACTCTTTTTCCTATTTTTTTTCTTTTTTTCTCTCAAAATTTCGGGAAAGCTCCTACAGTATTTGGAAATTGATTTTCTAAAAATATGTAATTAACACTCTACACTGCTATTTTTCTTTTTCTCAGTTTTCCAAAATTTTCTAACATTTTCGAGATTCAGAAGCCAGTGAACATGCGGGTCCGAAACAAATAAATGCATAGAGCACAAGTAGGATGCATTGAGATGGTATTTTCTGTTTCAGGTTGCGATTCCTAGATGGACCCAACCCGTGTGTTGAGTCCCCTAAGTCAAGAATGCACATGATGCAGATAAGCGTTCCTACTAGGGATCCGACATGAAGTTGAGTCATTCTAGGTTTAGAACCTAGGTGTTTGTTTTAGACCTGGCTTATCCGAGAGGATAGCTCGAGCCGGGGGGTGGGGCAGCGTACCGGGGATACAGAAGCTCAACCCGGCTTTGCAACTTATCTGAACCTCGTTCTAAAAGTGAGATTGACTCTAAACAGAAAAGAAGTCACAGGAAGTGCACCATTCTTCATGATTTAGAAGACTCATAGAGGGGATGGGTTTCGGCACAGTTTATATATAGTTCACGAAATATCAAAGCGGTAAAAGCAGTCAATTAGCACATTAAGCACATATCATATAACAAAATCAGATAAAGCTAAACACAACAATTTATTCTAAGCTCGAATTCTAACGCTGAACCAGCGGTTCTGGGTCTTGTCCCGAGCAGAGTCGCCAGAGCTGTCGCACCTCCTTTTTATCAATGCCCGCAAGGGCATAATGGAGTTTTTCCAATTAAAGGACAATCGGAACGAGATTTTATTATTAATTATTAAGAGTCGCCACTTGGGATATTAATGGTTTCTCAAGTCACCGATTGAATCCCGAACCGAAGAAAAAGATGACTATGTTCACAGTCTGAGAACCAGAAATTTGGATAAGGAATTCTATTAACCCGAGAGAAGGTGTTAGGCATTTCCGAGTTCCGTGGTTCTAGCCCGGTCACTCAAGTGTTGCATTTAGCTTTTATCTAATTTTATTACATGAAGAGGCTATGTGCCCATTTTATGCCTATTTAATAATATTTATTTAAGATAGTAAATGTCGTTTAAAGTGTGTTTCGGATTGAGCCACATGAAATGAACCCGCAATCCTAGGCACACTCTATTCAACGTTTTAGGATTTGGATTTGGGCCACATAAAAATGCCCGCCCGTATTTAGGAATGTAATTTTATTAGAATCACGTCTAAAAGAGTCTAGCGCGTTATTATCTTTTGGGAGGGCCGTGAAATTTGTTAAACGGCATTTCCCAATTTTCTAAGTATTTTTATACCTTTATTGAGGGACCCACATCTTTTGCATTTTATTTGGTGAGGCTCATCTCGTTTATTTTAAAAGGATCATTCTAAAATGACTACATTCTTCTATTTTGTCCGTCTCAAAAATAAAAGAGAAAAAGTCCTAATTTATATACATGCTTGGCAAGTTTGGGCCTCTTATTAGTTAGTAGGTTGCAAAAAATGCTAACATAGAATGTACTCGAGCTCACAAAAATAAAAAAAAATTACATACTTATCACATAATCTATTAAACTAGAAATAAGGCACATGATTCATCAATTCTCCTAGCATTTCATTTCACTTGTAAACCTTACAACTACATCACAATGATTCGAAAGTGTACCTGATATTGAAAGAAAAAGAAGAGGAAGATAGGAACCAGCAGAGCAGTAGCAAACAACAACAGCAACAACAAAAACCAACAAAGCAAAGTAGTTTCAACACCTCAATCCAGAAATCCCAGCAACACGGGGAAAACTAGTAAAAATAGAGAAGAAAAATAGTCTTGTTATAAATAGAACTCTAATTAGAGTGAATGTCTATCTAATAGAAGAGTTCTACTTTGAGGCTAAGTATTTTCTCTCCCTAAATAAAGGGGTTCTCTCCCATTGTAAATCATCCCAAAGTATCAATAAGAATACTCCTCTCTCTACTTTTCTCTCTATTGTTCTTGTTCTTATATTATTTCATAACACGTTATCAGCACGAGTCTCTAACCAATTGAATTTAATATTCAGCAATTATCGCTCTCAGAATCTCGAGTTGCAATCAGATTCATCCACTCTAATTCGTGTTCCGTCGTTTGGATTTTTCTATTTGAGTGAAACGAGATTTGTAATATTTTGGTTTCTGAAATTCTTCAATTTTTTTTTCTTTCTCGTTGTTTACTTTAGTTTTCTTTTTGAAGGTGAATTTCCAAGCAAAAGAGTGTAATAACGATTGCTACTGCTCCATATGAGAATTTCTATACGGAAAAATAGAAGAGATGGTATCATCATAAAATAATGCAGCGGGATGGAAACTCAAGAGGTATATTTGATATCACAACATTTATTGGTATACCTTAAAGGTAAGTAATTTACTTTTCCCTTTCAAATTCTTGAAATTCTACGATTTGATTTCATATACAAACATAGACAACAAAGTTTGATTATAACTCTAATGGAGTTTGTAAGAAATTATAAACACGTGAAGTGGTAAAATTTCTATGTCTTGTCATGATTAAATTCATGTATGATTGTGGGCAAAGAATTGAAAATCCGTCCATTGAATTTGTTTCATTCTCATTCCCTTTAGAGAATGTGATAGCAGTATGTGATAAGTCTGAAAGAAGACAAAATTATTACCGTGAAGGTATCAATGGATGTGGACGTGGCAAAAGACAGAATTATAATCGTCATCATTGTGATAATGAGAATAATAAAGATTCTCAAAATAATCTTTCACTTTATGAAAGTAATATTTGACATGAGATTATATATAGCACATACAGATGATTATGATCCATTCCCTGAAGTGAATGTGATAATTGTAATAAAGCCCGTAAGTATGGACACGCTCTTGATGTAAATTTGTTTTATGTCTGACATTATGAAAAGAAAGTTCGTTGCCCTTGAAATTTCGGGCAAGAACTATATGACATGGGTGTTGGATGCTGAAATCCATTTGGATGCAATGGGTCTTGGAGACTCCATTAAAGACAGAAATAATGCATCCACCCAAGACTATGCTAAGGCCTTGATTTTCTTGCGCCATCACCTTGATGAAAGTTTGAAACTGTGCTAAGGCCTTGATTTTCTTGCGCCATCACCTTGATGAAGGTTTGAAACTGTGTTAAGGCCTTGATTTTCTTGCGCCATCACCTTGATGAAGGTTTGATCACAGTCAAAGATCCACCTATCTTGTGGAATGGCTTAAAGGAGAGATATGACAACCTGAAGTTGGTCACTCTGCCAAAAGGACGATGCGATGAGAATCCAAAAGCAAATAGTTCATAAACTATATATTATCGTTGCGGAGAAAAAGGGCACTGGGCGAAAATTTGCCGTGTACCAAGACATTTGGTTGAGCTTTATCAAGCATCTCTAAAAGGTAAATGCCCTTAAACCAATTCTGTCTCTAACGACAATTTTGACATCACCCACTTGGACGTGGCAGGCTTCTTTGAGCACCCTGAGGGGAAAATAGACCACTTAATTGGTGATGGATCTCTGATGAAGGAAGATGGAATTGTTTGATTTTATTTTACTTATTTGTATTAGTCAGTGAATAAACTAATAGTCATTAGTATCAGCTCGTATTAATTAGTTTATGATATAACGTTAGTACTAGTTCTTTAGAATGTTTCAATATGCTTAAATTTTAAAGATATTTTTATTTTCCAGTAGAGTTAATCGACTAACCTAACAGTTAGTCGATTATCTAATATTTCGCATTAAAACTAGATTTTTCCGCAAGCTAAGTTAGTCGACTATCTGATTTTGATAGTCGACTAACATGATGACTGTTTACTAAGTTAGTCGACTATCAACTTAGTTAGTCGACTAACTAATATTTCGCATTAAAACTGGACTTTTCCGCAAGGCAAGATAGTCGACTATCTGATTTAGTTAGTCGACTAACCTAATGACTGCTTCCCAAGTTAGTCGACTATTAACTAAGTTAATCGACTAACCTCAGCAGATTTTGAAAATATTGTTTAATTATGAAGCAACGGATTAAATTTGTTATTCTCATGTTCGTATATCTCTTTTGATTAATTGATTCATGTACCACACATACGATATTCAAATAGAAGAAATATTACTCTCATTTAAGTATGTGTAAGGCAGATGTTACTACAATTTCTGGTAGTAGTAAATTAACTAAAGGCTCCGGAAGAGCAACTATAACTCTGCCTAAAGGAACAACATTTTAGAGAATGCAATGTTCTCCTCCAAGTCTAAAAGGAACTTGTTGAGTTTTAAATATATCATTCTAAATGGATATCATATTGAGACAATAGATGATAATAATCTTTAATTCCTCATTTACTCATGAAAACGAGGCTGCCCACTTCGGTTTGGGGTCACGCCATTTTGCATGCAGCAATGCTAGTTCGTCTCAGAACGACGAATTATCACAAATATTCCCCGTTGCAATGAGTTTTGGGTCATGAACCTAATATATCCCACTTAAGAATTTTTGGATGTGCAGTATATGTGCCTGTAGCACCGCCATATTGCACCAAAATGGGTCTACAAAAAAGGTTAGGAATATATGTTGGGTTTGAATCGCCCTCCATTATTCGCTACCTCGAAACATTGACAGGGGATTTGTTCACTGCATGATTTGCAGACTGTCAATTCGATGAGACACTTTTCCCAAAATTAGGGGGAGAAGTTGGTGAAACCAAACGGGAAATTTTGTGGAAAAATGCATCATTATCTCATCTTGATCCACATACCTCTATTTGTGAAAAAGAGGTGCAAAATATTATCCATTTGCAAAGGATAGCAAATCGAATGCCAGACGCATTTACAGATTTGAAAAGGATAACAAAATCACATATCCCCGCAGTGAATGTGACAACATCTGATTCACGAACACATATTCATTATTGGAAGAATATGAACATGAAATTGGTATTGAATATACCACACTCACCCCTAGAAGGAGGTTTGAGATGATATATGAAAATAATGTCATTGTTATGGCATGAATAGTCATTGGTCACGTACCTATTGTACGCCAAAATAATTTGTCAATGTGATTATCAAAGGATAATAATAATGCAAGAAACATATCTTGCATATAATTTTGACATGACCATAATGGTATAACTTTCTCTTTAAAAGAGATATTCACCACATGGATGTTGATGAATTTGTGGTAGTACAAAATTAATTGAGAGCTCTAGAAGAGCCAATTATTACTATGTTGGAGAAACACAATTGATTACCAATAAGGTATTGTGTTGTAGTAAGTCTCAAAGAAACTTATTCAGTTTCCAAAGTATATGCGAAAGCGATTGATTATATTGAGACTATAAATAAAGGAAAGATTTGATGTCTTCTATTACTACAACTTGTAGGGGGATAATCTGTATGTGAAAAACTACCCGCTTTATTCTCCAGTTTGTACTACACAAGAATACCACAATAAAGTGGACGTTTATTGATATAAAAACCCATATCATAATAAACTTGAAGTTTATTGATAATTGCACATGTCATGGTGTAAATTAGAAGTTTATCAATATTGATAATTTATTCAGTTGGCATTCGGGTTAGCCATATCATTTTAAGTATGATGTGCAGTAATAGAGAATTCACATGGGTAAATATTAAAGAACTAGAAAGTTCTTTACGAATTCTCTTGTATTACTTGTTCTCATTAATTAATTGACCAACTAAAGAGTTCGGGTTGAATCCCGTAAATTCTGAAAATATCAAAGGTGAATATGGGCCCATTCACCTGCCATGTATACCACATATGATGCATCTATGATATGGTTACATGTGCAATTGTTATTAACCCGCAGCCTGGCCGGTGCTTGCGAGGTAAATTGCTCAGTAATATAACTTCGAGCATAATTTTCAGATTTTCTATTCAAGATAGTTCATCTTGATAAGTTGGTTTATATCATAGTTGGTTTAGCAAGATAATTATTGAGTGCCTCCACTTAATAGCTAAATTGTTTCTTATGAGAACAAAGTTATACATATCAGTTTGATATACGTTGCATAAGAGAGTATATTATATTCTCCCCTCACAAGTGGTTCAGGGTCAGGAACCAAATAATTTCATCTTATTATTATTGATGTGAGGTGTATTTTCATTAACACCATAATGCACAAAGATGGACTCTCAAAAGTTGAGGAAACAAGTTAGCTTTTCTAACATGAGGGGGAGACATGATAAACACTTGAGAAAAGGTTACATGGGATGTATCATTTGTATATATAGATCCTCGAATATCATAATATGAACCTGAAATTCATAAAAGGATAATTCAATTGCAACATATTGCAAAGCATGCTATACGCATTTGCTGACCTAAAGAAAGTAACTATATTCTCACTGCAAATGCTCATATTAAGTCCCAGAAGGACAAAGTCTTTGATACGCTTAAAGCGTATAGACAAATCGGTTTCAAAATAACTTCTTAATAAAGAAGATGAGCAAATGATCAAAGTGATCATAATGGGGAGGCAAGTGATCTAGAAGATCAAATGACATAACACTTCATAAAATCTCATGAGAGATTCAGGTACCTGAATATATGAATAAAGAGATCTCCATGTTATGTCTTTATGAAAATTACTGGAACCGATATAAAATGTTCGTCGACGACATCTATGATAGCGCTAAATATCGATGAGGATCTTATGTTTGTCGAATACAAACAAAAATATTGGCTAAATGGAAGAGATACAATTCAAGCAGAATTGATTCCACATGAAAGACATATAGTTTTGGACATGTAGTTCAAATACTTGAAAGTATAAAGTCAATGGTATGTGTAATCAGTTTTCGATATCTTATTTGTTTAGCATGACATGAAAACTTGATATGCATCTAAAGTCTATTATATGGCTTATATGACTTAACTTATATGTCAATCCATGAAAGATTGAAGTTGCTTGAAGCATATACAATTCTTGGTCCTGAAGTACCACATCCTAAGTGCAACTTGTGTACATATGTATCTTGCTATAACTATAAGCATGATGGCATCGAGAATACCTCTATGGATATATTGAAGAGTCATTCCACGACACTATATGAAGATGTTCATATCTATCAAGAATGATAATTTCAAGGTGCGGAATATTTATTCAAATCAATATGGCTGATTTATTTATCAAATCTCTACAAAAGATCGTTTTGAAGATGGTGCACAAGATTGGAATGCAAATGCTCAAGGATGTGAATTGATGCTCTTTTCAGGGGGAGTTAATGCGCGTTGCACTCTTTTTCCCTTACAAGGTTTTGTCCCACTGGGTTTTCCTTGCAAGGTTTTTAACGAGGCAACCAATAGGCGCATATTCAAACATGCTTTTCTATAATTTTTCCCCATTGGGTTTTATTTTAGTTAAGGTTTTAACGAGGCACATTATTTATTGAATAGACATTCAAGGGGGAGTGTTATAAATAGAACTCTAATTAGAGTGAATGTCTATCTTATAGAAGAGTTCTACTTTGAGGCTAAGTCTTTTCTCTCCCTATAAATAAAGGGGTTCTCTCCCATTGTAAATCATCCCAAAGTATCAATAAGAATACTCCTCTCTCTACTTTTCTCTCTATTGTTCTTGTTCTTATATTATTTCATAACAAGTCTTAAGATCTCTCTTTTTTTTCTCTTTCTAGCTTTGAACTCTCTTCAACTCTCATAAGAAACTTTCCAAAATTAAATTTTGTTTGTGTATATTGTGTATATCCGAAGTGTATATCGCGTGTATACGTCTAAAACTCTCCCTTCTTTTTTCCCTTCACCTCCTATTTCTCCTCTCTCTTTTTCCACCCTCTTCCTAAATTTTTTTCTTCTATTTTTGTTATTATTATTATTATTTTAATTAAAAGAAAACCCACTAATCCATGTTTTGCTCTCCTTGTTTCCCTCCTTAATTTGAGCAAAAGTAGCCTCCCATGTTCTTATGTTGTGCGTTTGTCCACCAAGTGTGTCCCCACGTGTGGTGGACTCGAATCATTATGGTCTAGGTCCAAAAATTAGGTCTACAAATGAGTAGTTTGAACCCAAATATTATTCTTTGCCCGTAACCGAGACTAAAACACGATCTTATTTAATTAATTTTACGTAAGCAAAATAACTATCAAAATAAGATTAACAATTAAAACAAAACTATTTTTGATTTTTTCAAGAATTAAAATAACTACAAAATAAAACTATTTTTTTGTAATTTTCGTTTTTATATAAAGGCAAAATATAATGTACTATTTTTTGTATTTTTTTAAGTTTAAAATAACTACAAAACATTAATGAAACTCTATATATATATATTCAAAATTATATATATATATATATATATATATATATATATATATATATATATATATATATATATATATATATATATATATATATATATTTGAAATTATATAAAAATTAAAAATAATATGCTATTCCTATATATTTTTTATGTTTATGAGAAATACATAAACTAAACTTTATATACCCCTTTTGTAATTTTTATTTCTATTAAAAATAAAGTAATATAGTCAAAATTAGCTAAAATAGTTATATTAGACCTAAACTAAATATTTTACGCTAAAAATATGAAAAATCTCGGGGAGGGTAAAAAATCACACGTCTACAACCAGTGGTACAGAAAATGACACAAACAGGCTCCAAGACCTCGACGAAGCTGAGGAAAGAAGAGAAATGATCCACATCAGAATGGTGGCCCAAAAACAACAAGTCGAAAGATACTACAACAAGAGGGCCAAGATAAGACCACTCAAAGTGCGAGACTATGTCCTCAAAGCTAAGACATTGGCATCCAAAGACCCAAGTAAAGGAAAATTAGGCACCAACTGGGAAGGACCCTACAAAATTGCTGCAATAGCCAGCAAAGGGCCATTCCAGTTGGAAACAATGGAAGGAAAAACGCTCCAAAACAACTGGAACGTTGCCCACCTTAAGTATTTCCACTTCTGAAAGGCTTCTCCCGAGTCGCACTCTTTTCCCTTACCCGAGTTTTGTCCCAATTGGGTTTTCTCGGGGAGGTTTTTAACGAGGCGCCAAAGGATACAATTTGGAGATATTTGCGGCACAAGTTTACCATATCAGCCTCTATGTATGGCCTCCAGGCCGACATGATAAAGGGACTGGACTAGCTTGATCTAATGTATGAAAGGCTACAGTCATCTCCAATGTATAAAAGGCTACGGCCATCTCGAATATATGAAAGGCTACTACCATCTCCAATGTATGAAAGACTACGACCATCTCCAATGTGTGAAAGGCTACGGCCATCTCCAATGTATGAAAGGCTATGACCATCTCCAATATATGAAAGGCCACGGCCATCTCTAATGTATGAAAGGTAACGACCATCTCCAATGAATAAATGGCTAAGGACAGCGCCGCCAACGGTCGACCTAGTTCGACTACGGCAGGAAAATGATTTGATGACAGTTGAAGTCAACCATATGGCCAAGGCCATCAACAATCTATGACCAAAGGTCATCGACTTTATCATGGCTAAGGCCATCACCGCCAACGATCGACCTAGTTCGACTACGGCAGGCAAATGATTCGACGATAGTCGAAGTCAACCATATGGCCAAGGCCATCAACAAGCTATGACCAAAGGTCATCGACTTTATCATGGCTAAGGCCATCACCGCCAATAGTTGACCTAGTTCGACTACGGCAGGCAAATGATTCGACGATAGTAGAAGTCAACCATATGGCCAAGGCCATCAACAAGCTATGACCAAAGGTCATCAAATTTATCATGGCTAAGGCCATCACCGCCAACAACCGACCTAGTTCGACTACGGTAGGTAAATGATTCAACGACGGTCGAAGTCAACCATATGGCCAAGGCTATAAACAAGCTACGACCAATGGTCATCGACTTTATGTGAGCTGAGCCGGGCACACGTGATAAAAGCGGCAAAGCACTTCCGCTAGAGGTTTAAGCAGTAATATATATCCAATCCTACGTGTGTATTCATAGAACGTACAGAACCCAAGCCTATGCACATTGGCGTAGTCCGTCCCAGCCGGAGCCATTTCAATATTGCTGGGGATGTTGTACGTAGTTCTGAGGGCGTCTAGGTGAGACTGCAATAACTCACTATGCTCCCATGGAAAATAGGGGCATGTCGAGTTGAAGTCTTTTCGAACATTGAAGAATAGTATCCACTGTTAAGGGAATGAGGGTTTTCTCCACTTCTTCCCCCTCACCATCGGAAGAAAGCGGAGCCTTAGAAGGAGCATTATCCTTGGTCATTTTGATGTCTTGACGACACTTCACCATGATATAATTTATAAGGAAAGGTGTCAACAACAAGAGATACAATCCTCAAAAATGGTAGTTCTCTAACGAAGCAACAATTACCAGAAAGAAAGATGAAGGAAGAAATAAAGGGAAACTCTTCAAAGGTTCGTAAGATGAATCCCATTGAACTACTCCTCTATTTATAGGGATAAGGTACGCGAAAATCGAAAAGGAACAATTCTGAAACTGACGCGGGAGACCAAAATGTCACGTCGTGCTCTGAACAGTCTCGGGAACAAGTATAATGAAAACGCACGTGAACAGTGACGTCACACTAGAAAAGGGGTCGTATGTCAATGCCTGAACAATATTACACACGCTCGTGCTCTTTGAAAGAGGCGTCTATGGGTGCGGCCAAATTTTCGTAAAAGCGAAATATGCATGCCCGCTCATTAAAGACAGTCATTGAGCAAGTCTCCAATAAACGGAGGGACTAACTGTATAGGGTGAAATTTGGCTCTGAACGCACCCACGACGATGGGGCACGTCCCGTATGACAAGGTCGACCCAATTAAGGGCACGACCCAAGTTGGTAAAGAAGAAGCGGCGTCGTTTAGTGCCTAACTTTTTAATAAGTGGAAGCCACCAACTTTTGTACTTTTTGATTACTTCAGGAAGGGTCTCCTACTATATAAAGGAGACCTTCACATTATAATGAGGATTATGATGATTCTCGGATAATACAACTTCTCTCTCTATCTCTATCTCTTTCTTAGTTTTCCAATTATTGCTTCTCTCTTAAGCTAAGTTCATTTTCTTCACACTTTCAGATCTACGACATTCTTAACGCAATAATCATCTCTAGGGCTCATTGTATTTGATTATGATTTACCCTTATATATTTTTTATTTTTTTAAGCTTATAAAGTGCGAGTAAAATTTTTGAGCTAAACACTTTTACCCATTAAAGTTCCCTTTTCCTTTTGATAAGATTGTCTCATTTTTGGCTACAAATAAAATGGTATGCGATTAATATAGAAACAAATTTGTTATTACTAGCGGGGAGACTTCGGAAAGAAGTTCTTATTTTATTTTGTGGACTACTACAACAACAACAACAACTACCCAGTATAGTCCCACAAAGTGGGGTCTGGGGAGGGTAATATGTAGACGGGCCTTACCCCTACCCGAAAGGGCAGAGAGGCTGTTTCCAATCGACCCTCGGCTCAGTGAAGGAAAGGAACAACAAAAAAAAAAGAAAGGAGCATTAGTAACTTTAGCAGACATAGCGTAAATAATTATCTAAACATAAGAACCATAAATAAAATAGCATGCAATAATATCAGACAGTAACTACCATAAATAACTACCATAAGGGGGATACAATCCAATACACAAATCATCTATGGATATCCCTGCCAAGCCTCACCCAACCCCAGGTGAGGAGTACGTAAAACTCTAGAGACCCTTATCCTACAACCCTGATACAAGACCTCAAGACTTTCCTATCAAGGGTCATGTCCTCAGAAACCCGCATTCTAGCCATGTCTTGCCTAATCACCTCTCCCCAATACCTCTTAGGCCTCCATCTGCCTCGCCGTACGCCGACCATCGCCAGCCGCTCACAACTCCTCACCGGGGCGTCAGGACTTCTCCTCCGCACATGCCCGAACCACCTCAGCCTCGCTTCTTGCATCTTCTCATCCACCGGGGCCACCCCACCTTCTCTCGAATAACTTCATTCTTAATCTTATCTAACCTGGTGAGCCTGCACATCCACCTGAGCATACTCATCTCCGCAACCTTCATTCTCTGAACATGAGAGTTCTTCACTGGCCAACACTCCGCCCCATACAACATGGCAGGTCTAACCACAGCTCTATAAAATTTCCCCTTAAGTTTCTGTGGAACTTTCTTGTCACACAGGAATCCTGATGCAAGCATTCAGGAATTATTAAAAGGTATACAGGATACTCCAAAGAAAGTATAATTACTGTGGGGAGTAGGGGTATACAAATGAAACCGACAAATCGCACCAATTCGATAATTCGAGTCAAACCGAGAAAAAAAGCCCGACTATGGTTTGGTTTGATTTGGTGTTGGTGTAGGAGAAAAAAACCGACCATATTTGGTTTGGTTTGGTTTTAACTAAAAAAGTCAAACCGAAACCAAACCAACCCGACATTATATGTATAGAAGTTTTAAATTATTTAATACATAAAAAATATTTATTATAGTAAAGTTTATAAATATTTTTTAAGCTTTTTCATAGTTTTATCTTTTCACGTATTATTTTAAGCTTGGACTAATAATTTTAGATGTTCCAATAAGTTTTATAGTTCATAAATATTAGTAACTCAAATAAATCCTAAACCAATATCCAATCAATATTAATGCTAATAAAAGACATTCAATTCAGTTATACTTTGAATGAAAATAGTGTTGGATATCTATTTTTTAGTTTTTCCATAGTTTAGATAAAATAAATAACTTATTTTTCTTTTATTTTATGTGATTTTATTATCTTTATTGTTGAATATTTAGTAAAATAACATGACTCATCTCATATTTATGTTATTTTATTAAAAAAATACCATATGTAGTTATATCTTACTAGGATTACAGAAATATTTGGAGCACAAATTCTATATTTTGTGCTATGAAGACTTTATGGAAGAAAAAAACCGAAAATCCGAAAAACCCAAGAAAAATCGAGATTTAAAAATCCGAATTTTATTGGTTTGGTTTGGTATTTAGATTTAATAACCCAATATAATTGATTTGGGTTGGTAATTAGAAAATCCGAACCAACCCGGTCTATGTACGACCCTAGTGGGGAGTATTTGTTATTGTTTGCAAGGTACAAAGTTAAGGAAAGTTGTGATGCCCACGACGGAAGGGAAGTTGATGAAGGCAGATCAAGCAGGACTGGCAGGCTTCTAGACCGGTAAACTTTTGAAGAAAATGCATATATATCACCTTAGGCGAATCCCACATCGAAATGGGAGACAAAGTGAAGAGATTTATAAGGCATTATACAAATTCACATGGTACACTCTCTTTTGGGACTTGATGTTGCTGATCTGATCTTTTCTTTCCTGAGCATGGGTGAGAGAAAGTCTTCTTAGTCTTCCACTTTTTCGGTGATATCTATAAGAAGGAATACATGTCTCAAGGTAAACAGGAGTTCCTCGCTCAAGAGAAATGATACTGGCGCAAGGTAATTCAATTCTTTAGTTTGTGTGTGGTATAGCCTAAAAATTAAATCCGTGTGGACCTAGGCCCAAAGTGGATAATATGTGTCATGGGCTTGGGTCGTGACAAATATGGTATCACAACCGAATCTCCCATAGTTCACTGATAGGGCCCAACTAAGTTTTGAATCTTGAGACCGGGGAGGGGATGAATGTGATACCCAAGATGGAGGACGGGTCAAGCAGGAGTGGCAAGTTTCTAGGCTGGCAAACTTCTGAAGAAGGGTTGCACATGTCAACTTAGGCGAATCCCTCATTGAAATGGGACAGGAAAGGAATGTGACGCCAATGACGAATGGCGGGAGGAAAGGATGTGATGCCATGACGAAGGGCGGGTCAAGTAGGACTAGCAGGCTTATATGCTAGAAAGCTTATCAAGAAGGGGAGAAAGTGAAGAGTTTTATAAGTCATGACACACGTTCACATAGTACACGTACTTTTGGGAATCAAGGTGGCGTAGTCCAAAAAGATAAATTCGTACGAGCCTAAGTCCAAAATAAACAATACGTGTTATTGGCTTGGATCATGACAAAAGTTCAACATTTATATGTTTCTAATTTCCATTCCTAGATCCTATCCCCAAATCTTGCCATCCTCTTCCTTTCTTTTCTATAGTTTCCAAGTAAAACCAATAACATTAGATAGACTACCTTTGGTAACTGACTTGTGAAATGGAACGGACATCATTTTGTATTTAAGTACATTGACAAGTATTTTCTGTTACAAGAATCTTAGTAGGCAATAAACAGCCAATTGAGTTTAGGCGAATGTTGAGTCCCGGGGGAGTGAATGTGATGCCCATGACGGAGGACGGGTCAAGCAGGACTGGCAGGTTTTTAGGCTGGCAAACTTCTGAAGAAAGGTTGTACATGTCAACTTAAGTGAATCCTACATCGGAATGGGAAAGGAAAGGAAGTGATGTTCATGACGAAGGGCGGGTGAAGCAGGACTATCGGGCTTCAAGGCTTGCAAGCTTATGAAGAAGGGGTGAAAGTGAACAGTTTTATAAGGCATGACACAAGTTCACCTGGTACACGTGTTTTTGAGGCTCGAGATGGCGTTGCCTAGAACGATAAATTCGTGCGAGCCTAGACCTAAAAAAAAATAATACGTGTCATTGGCTTGGATCGTGACAAAAGTTCAACATTTATATGGTTCTAGTCTCCATTCCTAAAATCCTATCCCCAAATCTTGCCATCCTCCTTTCTTTTTTGTAGTTTCCAAGTTAAAGCAATACCATCAGATATACTATCTTTCGTAACTGACTAATGAAATGGAACGGACATCATTTTGTATTCAAGTATATTGACAAGTATTTATGTCACAAAACAGTCAACACAGTTTAGGCAAATGCTGAATCCCAAGGGGATGGATGTGATGCCCACGACGGAGGACGGGTCAAGCAGGTTTTTTTAGGCTAGCAAACTTCTGAAGAAGGTTTGTACATGCCAATTTAGGCGAATCCTATATCGGAATAGGAGAGAAAAGGAATATGATGCTCATGACGAATGGTGGGTCAAGCATGACTAGCAGGCTTATAGGCTGGCAAGCTTATGAAGAAGGGGTGAAAGTTGTGAATTTTATAAGGCATGGCACAAGTTCACATAATACACGTACTTTTGCGGCTCGAAGTGGCGTAGCCCAGAAAAATAAATTCGTGCAAGCCTAGGTCCAATGCGGACAATATATGTTATTGGCTTGGATCGTGACACGAGTTCAACATTTATATATTTCTAGTCTCCATTCCTAAAATCATATCCCCAAATCTTGCCATTCTCCTCCTTTCTTTTCTGTAGTTTCCAAGTTAAGCTAATACCATCAGATAGACTACGATGAAATGGAACGGACATCATTTTGTATTTAAGTATATTGACAAGTATTTTATGTCACAAGAATGTTAGTAGGCAATAAACAGCTGAAATTAAGAGGCCAAGGCATGGTTTACTTCAATATTACTGAATTATGATTATCCTTCTTGAATTATCTTTCAGTCTGAGAAGGAAAAACACCATGAAAGTTAAAAAGGTCTCAAATTACATAATGTATGCGGCACAGCAGCAACCAGCAAGAATCAGATAAAATAGATTTCTCAACGGGATTACTACTTTAATATTAATTGAGGGATACTCTTTTCTTTTGCTAACTTTAGTTTTCTTTTTTACTTTTGATACATACCTAACATTTTTTGCTTGTCTTTTAATTTTTCCTTAAATTTGGCAAGAATGCTATTAATCAAGACCAAATGTAGTGTTGGGACATAGGAATAAATCGAGCACTTCCTATGTTCCACGATCAAATGTAGTGTTAGGACATTGAAGTATAAAATGTAGTACTTCTCTGTTCCATTTTATATTACAATATTTTTCTTTTTAATCTGATAAAAAAAATGAAGTCTTTTTATATTTAAAAATTATTTAACTTTAAAATTTTTATTTTATCCTAAATAATATGCTCTTATTTAGCCATAGAAATATGTATTTAGAAAATACTAGTGTTATTTTGTAAAATAACTCAAATTTAAATCATCCATTTAGTTTTATTTCTCATGCTATGAATGTTGAAGAGTCAATTATCTTCATGTGGACTTTTGACGTGCAGCAAGGCAAGGAATAAGTGACAAAACAAACGCCACGACTTGAAAAACAATTTTCTCATTCTTTTCAAAATAAAAAAAAAAAAGATCCGCCGACATTCAAATGCACATTGCCTTAACTTCTGGGTTATAAAAAGAAAACATCGTGCCAGTAGATTGGTAGTTGGGCCTCCGTTTAGGAAAAGACAAGATTTTTGCTTGTAATAGCAGCCAATCATCAACAGCTTTATCCATCTCCTTATTTTTCCTTTATTTTTTTATGGAGCTCATAACACTGCTCCAACTGGCAATTCCAGCATCTCACTGATAAACCATTTTCTGATGTCTTTTCCATCAACTATTACCAGGTAAACATGCTCTGATGTTACTCTCTCCTTCTTGTTGTATTTCATATAGTTCTTTGACATGTATGAAGATTCTAACGTTTTGGTTTCAACAGCCTTAGCAGAAGAGTTGATTACATAACCAGAGTTTCATCTAAGGTGGGAGTTCTCTTCTGATGCTAATTGTAGAGAGGTGAAAAGGGAAGGACAAGAATTCCATGGAAGAGACCTTAGGGTCAGTCAAAGCAGCCATTGATTTGTACAAAGGAAAGGTTCTTGAAGGAAATTCTGCACTAAACCAATCGTCAATTATGAAGTCTTTAGAGGTATGCTACATATTTTCAACTTCACATATACCAGTCAGCTATATATGAAGACTAAATCTGCATCATTTGGGTATTTCTTTGTGAACTAACCTTAATCTTGCATACTCAATCAGAAACCATATCCAAGAACTAGCCAACTTCACATAGCAAGAAGGGACATGGGGCGACTCGGTGAGACCAGAAAAGTTGCAGAGGCAGAAAAAGCCCAAGCAGAATCTGAGCTTTTGGACGCAAAAAAGATGGTGAAAGAGCTAACTTCACGGATACAAGAGTTAAATTCAAGACTAAATGTCAGAAATCAAGACATGGAGAAACTAAAGACGGCAAAAAGAGGAGGAAATTGGGGGATGGCTATTAGCAACCCTCAGAATACTCAGAATTCCAAAGTAACAACAGAGTTGGGAAATGCCAAAGAACAACTGATTAAGCTTAAACAAGATATGGCTTCCATGTTAGAAGAAAAAAGAAGAGCAGAACAAGAAATAGAAACCTCTAGTTTGAAAATGCAATCTTTTTCAAGTAAAGTAGATGCATTAAGGAAGGAGGTTGAGGAACTTAATGAAGAGCTTGTGCTAGTTGAGTTGGCTCGAATAGAGGCCATTAAAGAATTCAGAGCAATTGAAGCTCAAAGAAGGGAAGACGCCGAGAAACATTCAGCAGCAATGGAGGAGAACAGGAAAAAAATGAATGACATAGTCCAAGAAATTCAGAGATCACAAGAGCTACAAGAAAAACTGGCCTTGACAACTTCAGATGTCCAAGTTTTGGAAAGCGAATTGAAGCAAGTTAAGGAAATGAACAGATGGATTCAGAAAGATGATAGCTTGACTATCCAATCTGATTTCCTGGAAAAAGACTTGTCTTTGTTGCAGTCATTGAAAGAAGACTTGGAGACAGCAAAGCAGGAATTAGCTTCCATTAAAAGAGGCAGCTTTGAGTTTATGGCTTCAATGGACATCGTGAGGAATGAGCTCAGACGCATCTCTGAGGAATCAGCTCGGTTAAAGAAAAAAGGAAACAAAGCAGACTTGACGATTCAGAACCTGAACGAGAAGCTTCTGAGAGCAAAGGCTAAACTGGAAGCTGCATCAGACAATGAAGGAAAAGCAAGCTCTATTGCTTCAAGTTTATCCCTCACTCTTGAACAGTTGATAAATGAAGCTGAAGAAGCAGAGAAAGAAAGGGTGACAGCAACTGAGGAAGCTGCAAAAGTCAAAGAAGAAATTCAGAAAACAGAATCTGAAACAGTCTTGGCCGAGGAGAAATGGGAAGCTGCAATACAACAGCTTGAAACCATCAAATTATCAGAAGCTACTGTCCTAAACAATCTAAAGAGGCTGGTTGAGATTACAATGAAAAGTAGGGCACCAGCTTCAAAGGGCAGCTCAATAACTATTTCAAGATTTGAGTATGTGTACTTAACAGGGCGTGCAGCACAGGCAGTTGAAATTGCTGATAAAAAAGTTGCAGCAGCTCAGGCTTGGATAAAAGCTTTGCAAGCCAGTGAAAAGGAGATCTCAATGAAGACAGAGGTCATCAGAGAGGAAATCCAAGAGCTTAAGATGGAAGAAGAGCTAAATGGACCGAAAATGGAGTATTCACCTTCTGCAAAGATGCTGGTTGACATGCAGTTGCAGAAGTGGGAGGAGATAAATGAAACAAACCTGGAACAGTCTCAGAACGGTGTACGTACAAAATCCACCTCAATCAGTGGAAAAATGACACCAGCAAGACGAGCTAAGTTCAGAAAGTCAACATCACCTGCACCTCGAACACCTAGAGCGGCTTCCTTCGCGGTTAGGAGAAGAAGAAAGGTAATGCCAAACATAGCTAAGTTGTTTAATAACAAGAGCAATGATGAAAACCTCTAAGCTATATTATTGCAGCTGCAAATACTTGCCAAAGTTTTCTGATGCATGAGATCATGTCCCACTAAATCCTAGTGTTGTTTGTCTCCGAATGTCTTCTCTGATGGATAGCCTGTTCGTCCTGATTTTGTTTTGTTAGAGAGATAATAAGAAGGATGCCCTCGAGGAAATTCAATTGAGAATACTCTTAGGGAATGTGCTCGAAGAGAGTAAGAAACTTCACAGTCTTCACATCGAAACCAACATCACCCAATTTTACTTGTTTTACTGTTGTTCCTATCATTTGGACAAAAATGCAAATTTTAGTTCGAATCCACCGAGTTATTGTTATTAGCAGCAAAGTTCCTCCAAGCCAGCAGCTTGGTCCTCCATTCGTAACTTCTGCAACATTTATTAAAAGATGAATTTTGCAAGTAAACAATCTTTCTTGACTCATACACGCATATATGCCCTCTTGTTCTCGTGATAAACAGCACAGACATTTATTTCAAAGGGAGGAATATATCACACAGAACTAAACCAAACCATGCTTCGTTGCAATCACTTGCATCAGGTCTAAAAGATAAGACTTCGATAGCATGGTGCTCCCAAAAAAACCCAATAAGGGACAAAGAGAGACAGAAGCTGGGGCTTGTAGATGAGGATTTAGTAGGACTTTTGAAGAACAATCAGTTTTTAAGTTCTGACCTACAGAATAGTATCATTTGGCTTCGTGCTGAATTCAGTAAGTTACACAAATTGCAAAAAAGAAATACACTAGGAAAGAACATTGAAATCAGCGCAACTATATTCTTAAGTAAGAGCACCACATTAAGGACCGCAAAGAAGTACGCTTAACACTCTCAGCATTCTTAGGGACATTAATCAAGTAACAACTCAATTATCAGATGAGTATTCACTTAGCACGCAACAGCTGAGAGTCAAGAGTTACCCATTATGAAACAAAACACAGATGGTAAAAAAACACTATTATTCATCAATATATATCATGACACATACAAACCAAAACTTTCAGTCTTCACCAATTTCTAAATTTCCTTCTTTTTTTCTTGTTCCTTTTTTTTTTTTTTGATTGGGATGCGCTCGGAGTATGGGAAATACTACCAAATATTATATAAAGAAACAAACAAATTGCACAAGAAAAACTTATGGTTTATGTGCCTCAAAAAAGATGAAAGATTAAATTTTAAAAGTTGTGAACTATAAGAAAAGATGAACCACTATCAAAACTTTTGCTTTTCTTTTCACAGCCTCACTGAGGATGTGATGGTGCCTGGTTCTTCACATTGTTACTGTGCAGCTGCATTGAAGACTCTGAAAGTAATACTGCCGCCCCCTTTGTAATGGTTTGGCACTGGGAAATGAACGAGGGTGGAGGAGGCTGAGACTTATATATCTGACTGTATGCAAGATCATCCTCAATCTCATTTGCTTCATTTGCAGCAGGAACTGATGCGGTTAAGATAGGTTGGGAACCAAGCTGTGGCTCAGGAGGGGCAGTATAGTGTTGCTGAGTCTGAGAAAGTGCATTAATGGGTGGTGTTGCCGCTGGGACAGTTGTATAAACTTTAGAACCCAACTCAGGTACTGACTGAGCCGTCATAACCTCCTTGTAAACTATTGATGGAGGGTTCATGACACTTTGTGGATGCAAGGGGGGCCGATTGGGGCCAATCACTGCTGTATGATTAATGTTTGGCTGCACCGGCATACTCTGGGATTGCATTGGCTGCACTGGAACTAAGTATATTGGGTATTGTTGATTCAATGGATAAGGATTTTGTTGTGGCTGCTGCATGGGAAGCTGATAAAACGGATAACAGGATGATACTGGCAATGGACCGCTAGGATAGTGCGGTACATAACAGGCACCACCATGAACATATTGCAAGCCTTGTTGCGGCTGCTTCCCATCCAATGTCTGAGGCAATTGATACCCAGAAACCTGAACCATTTTTGGCGTCTGAATGAGAGAGGGATTTGGCATGGAGCCTTCTACTTCGATAAGACTGTTTGAGGCCATACTCGACACAACTTGAACAAGTGGCTCTTGGTGAATTCCAACTTTTGGTTGGAAACTAGTACTTCCAACACTGTTATCACTGTGGAAATAAACCATGGATGAAGCCCATAAGTACAGATTAGAGGCGATAACCGAAGGTAAGGAATAAGAATCCAGATCCAAATAAATCCATGCATCTTATTCTCCTTGTAAGGTCCCAAGTGATCTAGCTTCTGAATTGAAGACTACACTGTCTTGAACAGATAGATTCAAATGCTCAAGAGAACATTACAAGGCCCTTAATTGGAGTAATAAAGAGGAAAAGACTAAGACTTATTAGAGTGAATAGATTGAACAAAAGCAATTCCGGGAAGTGCAGACTGTCGACTCATACGACTACAGTAACCACACAAGCAGCCTGACAGCCTAGATTACATGCCAAAGCATTCGTTATTTTTCTTTTTGCGAATTTTTTTCTTTCTATTTTTTGGGAGAAGGGGTGACTAGAAAGTGATAAATATAAATCAATATGTTTTTCAGCACCTTATTATCTCTTATCTAATACCATTGGCCCGACTAATCCAGATTAAGCCACATAGGGTATATTAGGAGGAAGCATTCCCTACTAGGAATTTCTCCATTCCCCGGGCTTGAACCCAAGACAGACTAAGGTTGAAGGGATTCCATCCATCCCACCACATCTGTTCCATTTTCACCAGGCAAAGTAGAAGTCGTCAACTGAAACGAACTACTTGTACATCATAGGTATTGGGCGCAAAATTCAGCCCATCAGACCACTAGGTCAACCAAAGATCTACACTTTTGTTAACCTAGAACTCTAAACGACGCCAATAGCATAACAAGATAACATCAAAAAGAAAAAAGAAAACAGTAATACCTCTCTAGTGAAGCTGATGAGGGCACTCTAACCCTTTTGTCCTGCAAATTGGCACCACCATCCTCGGATTGAACTCCAATAGCAGGCAAATTAGACATTGAAATGGAAGAACTGGTCGAACCAAAAGATGAGCTAGTCTCCAAAACCAAAGACTCAGGCACTGAACCACCCCCAAGCTCCAATCCTTGCTTGGCACTCAAATTTTCACCCTGACCCTCTGCAGAATTAAACCCACCCATATTTTCAAACCCGATAAGCTCATTCACAAAACCTGAATCAGTAGATTGGCCTCTTCTAGCAATCCGGGTATTATTCAAAGCATCGGAGAACCAAGAATCCGCTTTAGAATCAAGTAAAGCCGAGCCTAAGGATTCAGGCTTTACAGGAAAGAGAAATAATCTGATACGAGAAGATGTAACAGAGACACAGGTGATCCTATCGTGTTCCTCAAGCATGTTCTGTAAGTCCTCATCGGTTGTGACAGAGATAAGAGAGTCAAGTTCCTCGTTAGGGAGCTGGTATTTGAGATAAAACGGACGGTTGCCGTAAAGGGAACGGGAAATATGGGCAGTAAGGGCGGAGAGGGACGCGGCGGTGGTACGACGGTCAACGGAGACGACACGGTTGTCACCGCCGGCGTAGCAGAGGGATTTGTCGTGGGGACGTTGAACTATATGCCCACCGTAGCTGCATAAAAGGCGGACCTTGGTGGTGGAAGTGGGAAGAGGTGGCAGGTCCAAGAGGGAATCCGTGGTGGTAGACGGCGGAGCCGGCGCAGGTGGGTCCATTTAGGGGGAAATGGTGGCGGGGGATCTGGTATGTTTGGAACAAAGCGTGAGAGAGGAAGTACGGGATTTTATTTTGGTGGCTTTAGTTTTTTTTTTTTCTTTCTTTTTTTTTTTCGCTTTTTGAAAGAGCAAATGTAATCTTTGGATTTCTTCCGATAATAACCTTCAAACGCCTCATCTATCTATCTATATTTTATATTAAAATTATAAAGACCCTTAGCGAGATATTATTTATCCTTTTTACTCTTTAAAATTATATATTACTTTAGATAAAATAGTCATTTAAATTATTTCTTTATATTTAGGAGTAGTTATTTAAATATTTTCCTAATATGTAGGAATACTCATTTAGTTATTTCCTTATTTGAGCTACGTAGAAAATATGATATTTAGAACTTTATGCATAATTCTTTTCCTTTTTAAGGATGCAAGATAATTATAATTCCTTCTATATTAAATTTTCATAATGTTAGGACTTTAAGTCTTCCTTATTTGCTTCTTTATATTTTTATTTAAATAAAATACGACTTTTTATGAGTTATTCGCATGGTTTAGTTGCAAGTTGATTGTTTATATTATTTATGCATTCTTGAGTAGAACAGAAGAGTTTTCCCTAATATGTATTTAGTATTTTAAATCAATTAAGTTTTGTGCATTAATTCTTTATTATTTGAAATAAAAATTCTAATACCTCGTATAAATTTTTTCATTATTTGTATTATGTAGATAATAATTTTGCAAAAAAGAAGAAAACCAAAAATAGCAAAGCCCACAAAAAATAAGTAAGAACTAAATGTTACTTAAGTCAATAATTATACGTCGATGCTCCTTTGATATTCAAAAATATTTAGGGTCTCAAATTATATGTCTTTTCCTTTGTTAATATATATTTTGTTTATACATTTTAAAAATATTATTATATTAATGCTAAAAATTTAAAATTTGTTGCAGTATTACACTATTACTTAACCAAAAATACAAAAGTGAAGCTGCATATTTTGAAAGGAAGAAAAACACTTTTTGGAACTTTGACT